>OY776114.1:113915887-115327553 GCA_963675035.1 Allygus modestus
TAAGACACAGGCACGTCCGTTCAGTACCGCGTCTCAGAACAGAACGAGTTAATAGAGGTATATGGACTCAGTACCCGCGTGAGTGGCAGCTCCGTTAAGCAACTCTTTGTTTTTTAAAGCCGAAAGGCAAGGTATCGTGATCATCATTAAATTTCCTCTTGGGTCCTGTAATTTTAAACTTTTTAACTTCGCTTACTGTAATGACTTCTCGTCTCTTTGTTCTCCTGATTCTGTTTTCTTCAATTTCTAGTATTTCAGCAGCTTCACTGAGGACCATCTTTTTTTTCTTTAGCTGCTCAAAATTTAATGTTTCGGAGGTTTTTAGGTTGAGGGCGAGGCCCTTGATTTTACACACAGATTCTAGTTTTTGCTTTTTGGTTGACCAAACAAGGTATGCGTAAGTTTTAGGCCCCCCAGAAATAAACTCTACGATATAAGAGCCGGGCCCGTACTCGTCTACTAACTCATCACTCATTTCCCCGAGGTAATCTCCCGTAGGGACCCTGTACAGCCCTCCCCTGTATAAATAAATACATGAGTCCATGCCATAATACAAGACCTGCCCTCCAAGGGCATCCAAGTGTTCATAAAGTTTAAGTCTTGCATGAATTCAACAGTGGTGTAGGCCGCAATTACAACATTTCCAGTTCTTAGAGCCTCATTGGCGTCATCAACATTCTGCCAATTAACTAATAAAACCTCTTGGTTAGTTATTTCAACAAACTTTACTTTTATTTCTGGTTGAGTTAACGATTTGAAAAATTCCTTAGAGTCTCTCACAATTGAAGTTTTGTCATGTTTTCGCGTTGACCAAACATGCCCCAAAATGAATTTAACATTAATTTAGCTACTGACCTGAGTCCTCCATTTTTAGCAATTTTGTCCTTGTCCAGTTGAATACCCTCACGCTCAAATAAATCAGAAACATACTTGTCTTTATCCTCCTGTGTTTTACACCAAGCGGGATACCCTGAAGCTTCCTGCTTTACTTTCAAGAATTTATTAATAAAATCTGTAAAAAGTCCACCTTTCTCGTATGTGGCGACTTCATACTCCCACTACTCATACATGTCCAAAATCACATAACCTTTCTCTACAGCTTTTCTAATTTCACCTATGGTCCATGTTCCTACCATTGCCCTTTCCTCACTATCATCAAAACATTCCCCTTGGTTTAAAGTCTCCCCGCAAGTTCTGCACAAAACAATTTATTATTCATTTTAGCGGGGAGTACGGGATGATACAAGTTGTAAGGAGGTAGAACCTTACATTTTAACAAGCCCTCTACTTCAAGACCTCTCTCTCGGCACTCATTTCCAACGTAAACAGTAGGATGACCCACGGGATACTTACAATATTTATTTACATATGGGTAGAGGGATCAGACATCAACATACTGGATTGTTTCTCCCTCTTCACATTTATAATACGTTTTAGTATTACCCATCCTACCTAGGATTAAGTGGAAGTGTGTTTAGAATGGACAGTTGGATCAGGTGATTTAATTTATTGTCCTTCTTCAAAGCTCTAAACTCACACTCCCACATTACTACAACTTCATAGCTATTAAATTTTGCCATTTTGGACTTGGTTCTCTCGTAACGGAGATGCAAACTGTTTGAAGGATCCTCCGGCAGAGGTTCTTCTCTGCTGTATTGATAACATTTCGGGCAGCCGTGCCAATAACACCCGTGAAACTCATAAATTCGCTCACCGTCAAACCCATCTACTTTCATTCCTTTAATTTTTACTTCTTTACCCCGGCCCGCATGTTGAATCTTTACTCCACGTTTCTCCTCCTCCCATGTTAGCCACTGTAAAGCAACGGCTGACTGATTGTCTGCAAGTCGGTACCCTGATTTTGGTATAAGTCCAATAGTATTTTCTTTTAAGAAGTTACGGCGGAAGGCCACGTTACATGCGCTGGCTATTGTTATAGCCTCAGGAAACGGATCTACGTTACACTCTTGAAGAAGCATGGCTCTAAATTTAATACACGCTTGAGCTAGGATTTCTACGTCTAAAATACAGTACTCCAAGATTTATTTTTGAAAATCAAACACGTAGTCTTCAGCGACTCGTTCGTCATACCATACATCAAAATCATCGTGTTTCTTTTCAAACATAGACTCGGGGCAATAGTATTTTTTGTCGGGCATAGGACCAATATAATTTTGGTTTGCCAGAGTGTTGAAAATATGCGGGAAGTAGCCCTTCTTTTTCTCGGGAGACAGGTCGAAGGCTTTAGGGAGTGCAGAGAGGGCCATGGGAAAGTAGCTAATTGAGTCCACAAACCTTACGTTTGCTACTTCAATCAAAATAGCTTTAGTTCCCCGAGGCGTTATTTTTGGGGTAAATTTAGTATCTTCCATGATGTAGAATGAATTGGAAATCAAAACCCTGCCCGTTGTGGGCAATTACACAAACATCTTTAAATTTTTTAGAATTTCCATTACATAGTCCATAAACTGTTTTACCGGTTCTTTTTCAAATACCCTTTGCCGTTCCGAGCAAGTTTCACACTCACCCCCATTAATACATTTAAAGCAGTACAGTTGAGAAACGCACAAGTTTACTTTATGAACTTTCTGTTGAGGGCCCGTGGGAAGTGACTCGTCTTGGCGAGTCTCCAAGTCAAATAAAATAAACAAAAAATTAAGCTCTTTCGGTGTTCTCCTATCTACCCTCATGAAACACTGATGCGCGGGGTCTTTGAACGCTTCGCAGGGTTTACAGTAAACTTCTCCGCATGCGTGAACTGTCTTACGTTTTTTTTGGATAAATCATTTTGTTACAGTCGCGGCAGAACTTTATAGTTTTACAAACTTACCCTTGATGGGCTACTAAACACCGCTCGTTTTTGAATTCTTTTTGCTTTTTATTATGGTTAGTGTATGTAATTTAAGACGTTGAAGAATACTTGTAATACCATGCTTATAAAAGCAGGATTCTTTCAATTTCGATTACTTTGGGAAACTTTCTATGCATTTAATTGTTTAGAAACCTCAATATACTAATTACAGTAACTTAAAGGAGAGAAGAGGCTTATAAACACAGACAAAAAAAGCCATACCCCTATTCCAAGGGAAGCGAAACGCTCCCTTTTGATAACATTACACCGGAAGTTGTAGGTCCAATCTGGACCCACTTTGAACTGATTCTAAGTGTTAGACACAGCTAAACGTCGGGTCCAACGTGTTTGAATTAAATTAACGTTCTGAGAAAGAGACAGTAGGGTATTTTTGTAAAGTTAAAAAGGTACAGAGATTACACACTTTAGATTTCAGATGTGACTTTTTGTTGTAGTTAGTTGCTTGTAAAACTCTGTTCTCATGCTCTATTCCAGTGTCGGCTTCTTCGATATACCAACAATCAGAATATATACCCTGTCTTAAATACCTGCAGTCTGCATTCACAAGTAAAAAGATTTTAATGATCAACACCAAAACTAAACTTAACGAGGAGTTGACCACATCAAAAACATGAACAAGAGTAAATCTAAGAAGACAACAAGCAGTGACATTCGTTCTTTATAAGGACGGCAATTATGCAGTGTTTTCTCCTCGGTAGTTTTATTTTTGTTTCCCCTGAAACCAGAGCAGCATCTCCCTTTGACGATGTTATTCCTTGGTCATTTGTATCCAAGCCCGGTGAAACGACGTGGTCGTCCTGCGGTTTTACGGTGTAATCTCTCGGTCAATTGTGTTCAAGTCCGGTGAAAAGGGTCTACCAGGGACCGAGATGTATTTTGACGGTGTAATCTCTTGGTCGATTGTGTTCAAGTTCGATGAAAAGTGTCTAACAGGGTTAAATTTAACTTGACAGTAACTTCTTAAATTTCCTTGTCAAACATTTGTCGCCGGATCTGTTAAAACACCAGGGAAACATTTAACTGTGCCTAAATATTTTAAATTTCCCGGTCAAACATTTCCGAGTCCGCTAAAATCTGTTTACTGGGGACCGTGATGTATTTTGACGGTGTAATTTCTTGGTCGAACGTTTCCGAGTCCACTGAAGTTACTTTTATCGGGGGTTACATTTAAATTGACCTAACTTCTTAAATTTCTTTGCCAAACGTCTGTCACCGAGTCCACTAAAACTGTCCACTAAGGAAACATTTAACTTTGCCTAAATATTTTAAATCCCCCGGTCAAACGTTTCCAAGTCCCCTCCCCTCGACGTTATCATGAGGATGGGTCACACGCTCTGTACTTCTCACATCAATATCAGTTATGGAGCTGGCTTGCACAGATTTTGTGGTATTCTCAAATTTTCACGCACCCTTACGGATGCTTAATGTTTGTCATCCGATACATGTTGTGTAGGTGACGCCTCACATGCAAATCGTGTATCATTATTGACTCCTCCCTTGCCTCTGGGTCGATTAACGTGCAGATAGTTTGTGTGTGGTTTGATTGCCACGTTTGCCATTTGAACTTCTGCACTGGTTGGCTGGAAAAACCTTTTATAAAGGTACGTGTCAAATATCTTTAACTCCGGTGAAACCAGGGAGAATACAACTCGGCGGAAACCTTTCAAAATTCAGGGCCAGTGAAAACTGTCCAACTGAGACCATGATGTACATTTCCAGGAGCATTTTACATTTTCCGGCCAAACATTTTCGAGTCCTCTAAAACTGTCCACCAGGGACAATGATATACATTTTGCCAGGAATGTTTTAAATTTTACGGCCAAACATTCCCGAGTTCGCTAAAACTGTCTACCGGGGACCGATATGTATTTTGATGGTGTAATCTCTTGGCCGATTGTGTTCAAGTCCGATGAAAAGTATCTAACGGGGGCCGTAATGTATTTTGACGGTGTATTCTCTAGGTCAATTGTGTCCAAATCCTATGAAGATTGTCTACTGGGGACCGTGGTGTATTTCTATGGTGTGATATCTCGGTCAATTGTGTCCAAGTCCGATGAAAGGTGTCTACCGGGGATCTTGGTATATTTTGACGGTGTAATATCTCGGTCAATTGTGTCCAAGTCCACTTAAATATAGTTTTTAGAGATCGTAGTGCACTTTGACAACACTTGAAGATTTGTTGCTTTTTAGTATGTAAATTAAGACGTAGTGATTAAAGGAATACTTGCAATTTATGCTTATGATAGCATTATGATGCAGGTTTAAGTTAGGTTTGTCGATGCCAATTTTTGGACATCAACAACGCGCGCGATGTTGATGTCCAAAAATTGGCATCGACAAACCTAACTTAAACCTGCATCAATAAACCTAACTACGACTGACGATGTTTCATATTTCCATGCACAAACCTAACTTAACAGAGCATAACATAACCTAACGATGAGACACGGCTGATCAAGTTTCTTAGATTATCTGCATAATTATTGCCTTTATAAATAATGCGTTTTATGCTTTAATTGTCTGTTGTCTGTTATGCTTATGATAGCAGGATTACTTTGTGAGCTTTATATGCATTTAATTGTTTACAAACCTCTATTAACTTAAGGTAGAGAAAAGGCTTGTAAACCCAGCAGAAATATATAGTCAAGAAAGCTATACTCTTACCCCTTTGATAACATACACTTGAAGATGTTCTACATGGTGGGTCATGTGGTTGGAGGTATGGGGAGCGAAACGTTCCCCTTCATAAGGATTCTAAGTGTTAGACTCTGCTACACTCTGGGTCACTGGTTTTGAATTAAAACTAATATGTAATACAGAGACAGGTGACTGCAGTTTACATTCACAAGTCAAAATATTGTAACCAATACCAGAACAACTAAAATTATCGAGGAGACACAACAAGGACAAGAGTACATATCAACAGACAATTAAAGCATAAAACGCATTATTTATAAAGGCAATAATTATGCAGATAATCTAAGAAACTTGATCAGCCGTGTCTCATCGTTAGGTTATGTTATGCTCTGTTAAGTTAGGTTTGTGCATGGAAATATGAAACATCGTCAGTCGTAGTTAGGTTTATTGATGCAGGTTTAAGTTAGGTTTGTCGATGCCAATTTTTGGACATCAACATCGCGCGCGTTGTTGATGTCCAAAAATTGGCATCGACAAACCTAACTTAAACCTGCATCATAATGCTATCATAAGCATAAATTGCAAGTATTCCTTTAATCACTACGTCTTAATTTACATACTAAAAAGCAACAAATCTTCAAGTGTTGTCAAAGTGCACTACGATCTCTAAAAACTATATTTAAGTGGACTTGGACACAATTGACCGAGATATTACACCGTCAAAATATACCAAGATCCCCGGTAGACACCTTTCATCGGACTTGGACACAATTGACCGAGATATCACACCATAGAAATACACCACGGTCCCCAGTAGACAATCTTCATAGGATTTGGACACAATTGACCTAGAGAATACACCGTCAAAATACATTACGGCCCCCGTTAGATACTTTTCATCGGACTTGAACACAATCGGCCAAGAGATTACACCATCAAAATACATATCGGTCCCCGGTAGACAGTTTTAGCGAACTCGGGAATGTTTGGCCGTAAAATTTAAAACATTCCTGGCAAAATGTATATCATTGTCCCTGGTGGACAGTTTTAGAGGACTCGAAAATGTTTGGCCGGAAAATGTAAAATGCTCCTGGAAATGTACATCATGGTCTCAGTTGGACAGTTTTCACTGGCCCTGAATTTTGAAAGGTTTCCGCCGAGTTGTATTCTCCCTGGTTTCACCGGAGTTAAAGATATTTGACACGTACCTTTATAAAAGGTTTTTCCAGCCAACCAGTGCAGAAGTTCAAATGGCAAACGTGGCAATCAAACCACACACAAACTATCTGCACGTTAATCGACCCAGAGGCAAGGGAGGAGTCAATAATGATACACGATTTGCATGTGAGGCGTCACCTACACAACATGTATCGGATGACAAACATTAAGCATCCGTAAGGGTGCGTGAAAATTTGAGAATACCACAAAATCTGTGCAAGCCAGCTCCATAACTGAT
Source organism: Allygus modestus (assembly GCA_963675035.1). Taxonomy (NCBI): domain Eukaryota; kingdom Metazoa; phylum Arthropoda; class Insecta; order Hemiptera; family Cicadellidae; genus Allygus; species Allygus modestus. The sequence goes on from OY776114.1 coordinate 113,922,853, forward strand.
ATTGATGTGAGAAGTACAGAGCGTGTGACCCATCCTCATGATAACGTCGAGGGGAGGGGACTTGGAAACGTTTGACCGGGGGATTTAAAATATTTAGGCAAAGTTAAATGTTTCCTTAGTGGACAGTTTTAGTGGACTCGGTGACAGACGTTTGGCAAAGAAATTTAAGAAGTTAGGTCAATTTAAATGTAACCCCCGATAAAAGTAACTTCAGTGGACTCGGAAACGTTCGACCAAGAAATTACACCGTCAAAATACATCACGGTCCCCAGTAAACAGATTTTAGCGGACTCGGAAATGTTTGACCGGGAAATTTAAAATATTTAGGCACAGTTAAATGTTTCCCTGGTGTTTTAACAGATCCGGCGACAAATGTTTGACAAGGAAATTTAAGAAGTTACTGTCAAGTTAAATTTAACCCTGTTAGACACTTTTCATCGAACTTGAACACAATCGACCAAGAGATTACACCGTCAAAATACATCTCGGTCCCTGGTAGACCCTTTTCACCGGACTTGAACACAATTGACCGAGAGATTACACCGTAAAACCGCAGGACGACCACGTCGTTTCACCGGGCTTGGATACAAATGACCAAGGAATAACATCGTCAAAGGGAGATGCTGCTCTGGTTTCAGGGGAAACAAAAATAAAACTACCGAGGAGAAAACACTGCATAATTGCCGTCCTTATAAAGAACGAATGTCACTGCTTGTTGTCTTCTTAGATTTACTCTTGTTCATGTTTTTGATGTGGTCAACTCCTCGTTAAGTTTAGTTTTGGTGTTGATCATTAAAATCTTTTTACTTGTGAATGCAGACTGCAGGTATTTAAGACAGGGTATATATTCTGATTGTTGGTATATCGAAGAAGCCGACACTGGAATAGAGCATGAGAACAGAGTTTTACAAGCAACTAACTACAACAAAAAGTCACATCTGAAATCTAAAGTGTATAATCTCTGTACCTTTTTAACTTTACAAAAATACCCTACTGTCTCTTTCTCAGAACGTTAATTTAATTCAAACACGTTGGACCCGACGTTTAGCTGTGTCTAACACTTAGAATCAGTTCAAAGTGGGTCCAGATTGGACCTACAACTTCCGGTGTAATGTTATCAAAAGGGAGCGTTTCGCTTCCCTTGGAATAGGGGTATGGCTTTTTTTGTCTGTGTTTATAAGCCTCTTCTCTCCTTTAAGTTACTGTAATTAGTATATTGAGGTTTCTAAACAATTAAATGCATAGAAAGTTTCCCAAAGTAATCGAAATTGAAAGAATCCTGCTTTTATAAGCATGGTATTACAAGTATTCTTCAACGTCTTAAATTACATACACTAACCATAATAAAAAGCAAAAAGAATTCAAAAACGAGCGGTGTTTAGTAGCCCATCAAGGGTAAGTTTGTAAAACTATAAAGTTCTGCCGCGACTGTAACAAAATGATTTATCCAAAAAAAACGTAAGACAGTTCACGCATGCGGAGAAGTTTACTGTAAACCCTGCGAAGCGTTCAAAGACCCCGCGCATCAGTGTTTCATGAGGGTAGATAGGAGAACACCGAAAGAGCTTAATTTTTTGTTTATTTTATTTGACTTGGAGACTCGCCAAGACGAGTCACTTCCCACGGGCCCTCAACAGAAAGTTCATAAAGTAAACTTGTGCGTTTCTCAACTGTACTGCTTTAAATGTATTAATGGGGGTGAGTGTGAAACTTGCTCGGAACGGCAAAGGGTATTTGAAAAAGAACCGGTAAAACAGTTTATGGACTATGTAATGGAAATTCTAAAAAATTTAAAGATGTTTGTGTAATTGCCCACAACGGGCAGGGTTTTGATTTCCAATTCATTCTACATCATGGAAGATACTAAATTTACCCCAAAAATAACGCCTCGGGGAACTAAAGCTATTTTGATTGAAGTAGCAAACGTAAGGTTTGTGGACTCAATTAGCTACTTTCCCATGGCCCTCTCTGCACTCCCTAAAGCCTTCGACCTGTCTCCCGAGAAAAAGAAGGGCTACTTCCCGCATATTTTCAACACTCTGGCAAACCAAAATTATATTGGTCCTATGCCCGACAAAAAATACTATTGCCCCGAGTCTATGTTTGAAAAGAAACACGATGATTTTGATGTATGGTATGACGAACGAGTCGCTGAAGACTACGTGTTTGATTTTCAAAAATAAATCTTGGAGTACTGTATTTTAGACGTAGAAATCCTAGCTCAAGCGTGTATTAAATTTAGAGCCATGCTTCTTCAAGAGTGTAACGTAGATCCGTTTCCTGAGGCTATAACAATAGCCAGCGCATGTAACGTGGCCTTCCGCCGTAACTTCTTAAAAGAAAATACTATTGGACTTATACCAAAATCAGGGTACCGACTTGCAGACAATCAGTCAGCCGTTGCTTTACAGTGGCTAACATGGGAGGAGGAGAAACGTGGAGTAAAGATTCAACATGCGGGCCGGGGTAAAGAAGTAAAAATTAAAGGAATGAAAGTAGATGGGTTTGACGGTGAGCGAATTTATGAGTTTCACGGGTGTTATTGGCACGGCTGCCCGAAATGTTATCAATACAGCAGAGAAGAACCTCTGCCGGAGGATCCTTCAAACAGTTTGCATCTCCGTTACGAGAGAACCAAGTCCAAAATGGCAAAATTTAATAGCTATGAAGTTGTAGTAATGTGGGAGTGTGAGTTTAGAGCTTTGAAGAAGGACAATAAATTAAATCACCTGATCCAACTGTCCATTCTAAACACACTTCCACTTAATCCTAGGTAGGATGGGTAATACTAAAACGTATTATAAATGTGAAGAGGGAGAAACAATCCAGTATGTTGATGTCTGATCCCTCTACCCATATGTAAATAAATATTGTAAGTATCCCGTGGGTCATCCTACTGTTTACGTTGGAAATGAGTGCCGAGAGAGAGGTCTTGAAGTAGAGGGCTTGTTAAAATGTAAGGTTCTACCTCCTTACAACTTGTATCATCCCGTACTCCCCGCTAAAATGAATAATAAATTGTTTTGTGCAGAACTTGCGGGGAGACTTTAAACCAAGGGGAATGTTTTGATGATAGTGAGGAAAGGGCAATGGTAGGAACATGGACCATAGGTGAAATTAGAAAAGCTGTAGAGAAAGGTTATGTGATTTTGGACATGTATGAGTAGTGGGAGTATGAAGTCGCCACATACGAGAAAGGTGGACTTTTTACAGATTTTATTAATAAATTCTTGAAAGTAAAGCAGGAAGCTTCAGGGTATCCCGCTTGGTGTAAAACACAGGAGGATAAAGACAAGTATGTTTCTGATTTATTTGAGCGTGAGGGTATTCAACTGGACAAGGACAAAATTGCTAAAAATGGAGGACTCAGGTCAGTAGCTAAATTAATGTTAAATTCATTTTGGGGCATGTTTGGTCAACGCGAAAACATGACAAAACTTCAATTGTGAGAGACTCTAAGGAATTTTTCAAATCGTTAACTCAACCAGAAATAAAAGTAAAGTTTGTTGAAATAACTAACCAAGAGGTTTTATTAGTTAATTGGCAGAATGTTGATGACGCCAATGAGGCTCTAAGAACTGGAAATGTTGTAATTGCGGCCTACACCACTGTTGAATTCATGCAAGACTTAAACTTTATGAACACTTGGATGCCCTTGGAGGGCAGGTCTTGTATTATGGCATGGACTCATGTATTTATTTATACAGGGGAGGGCTGTACAGGGTCCCTACGGGAGATTACCTCGGGGAAATGAGTGATGAGTTAGTAGACGAGTACGGGCCCGGCTCTTATATCGTAGAGTTTATTTCTGGGGGGCCTAAAACTTACGCATACCTTGTTTGGTCAACCAAAAAGCAAAAACTAGAATCTGTGTGTAAAATCAAGGGCCTCGCCCTCAACCTAAAAACCTCCGAAACATTAAATTTTGAGCAGCTAAAGAAAAAAAAGATGGTCCTCAGTGAAGCTGCTGAAATACTAGAAATTGAAGAAAACAGAATCAGGAGAACAAAGAGACGAGAAGTCATTACAGTAAGCGAAGTTAAAAAGTTTAAAATTACAGGACCCAAGAGGAAATTTAATGATGATCACGATACCTTGCCTTTCGGCTTTAAAAAACAAAGAGTTGCTTAACGGAGCTGCCACTCACGCGGGTACTGAGTCCATATACCTCTATTAACTCGTTCTGTTCTGAGACGCGGTACTGAACGGACGTGCCTGTGTCTTACCCTGTATTTCTCTCCTTGTAGAATGCCTGTTGAACATATTACAACCGCTAACCAGGAGGTGTCTCTTTTCCTTTTACACAAGTAGGTTAAATGAAGATACAGAATATGACATTATATGCTTGAAGTATGAGTTCTTACTTGACGGTTCAATAAATGCACGGGAATGACCTTTGGTGTTTTCGGAGTATATAGTAGATAAGATAACGAAGGACTCCTCATCAATCACCTACATTGAAGTATTAATAATGCATTGTGATATTTCAAGAGATATATCGTTCATGCCCTTACCTGATTTAACGCCGAAGTTTTTTGATGATTACTTTAAAAATGTATTTTGTAGTGTTACGGAACTGCCTGTTTTTTAAATCTTGAAGTATCACTCATCCATTTTCCATGACGCTACCATCGATAAAGGTAGCACCTTTCCCTATGGAGCAGCGTTACTCCTGTATATACCAAATGTCACTAGTACAATTACATCATTCTGCTCCAAGTCGCGGTACTGATTAGACGTGCTTCTGCGCTCCTTTTTCCTGTACTATTGAGTAAATTGTGACATGGCTGCCAAGTTCTATACATTCAATAACAAACCAGTATTGGTTCTGTTTGATAATGAAGGAAAGCCATGGTTTAAAGCTAAAGACGTAGCTACTGCTCTAAAACATGTTAATGGCTGGAGTGCAGTTCGGAAACATGTAGATGATAGCGATAAATTAACTGTTGGTAGTTTTTCTGACGCCCAAAAACAGGGCGTTGGGCCTATTGAGAAAACAACGGTTTTCATAAACGAAGCCGGATTATGTTCTTTGATGTTAAAATCAACTACTCCTGAGGCAAGGCTGTTAGTAAGAAGTTTGTTGCCGGAGAAGTTTTACCTTACTTACACAAATATGAAAGATGAAAGTTCACTTTAAATGTAATTTTTCTTTAAAATCACAAGTTCCCACTGTATGTGTGTGTGTTTGTGTGTGTGTGTGTGTGTGTGAATGAAGGTCACTGGCGCGGGTGACGAAAAGCCCCGTAAACCTGTATGAAGGTCACTGGTGCGGGTGACGAAAAGCCCCGTAAACCTGAATGTGTGATGAAGGGTTTAGTAGATTGAGGGCCTGGCTAACACCCAGGTTACTTCTTGGAACAGTCCGCACGGTGGGACTTGTAAAAAATAAAATAAAATAAACAATAAAAGGAGGTAGCATTTTGTTATGGAGTGGCTACCACTGTGAGAGGCGATGGTTGGGGCCTCTCACCCCAGAGGTTAGGCCTCCAGGGGAAGCTCTGGGTAACCAAAAAGAACGCGCCGACGCTCCTACGGTCTAGCCTAAAGGCTTACCGTGGTGTGGAAACGTGAGCGTTCAAAATTATTTCACCGGGGTTAGGAGTGTTTAGCCGATAAATTTAAAAAGATCCCCGTTAAGGTGAAATGTAACACATTATAATGTAGCTTCAGCGGAGGCAGGAGTAAATGACCGAGAAATTTAAGAAGTTTCGGTCAATTTAAATGTAACCCCCGATAAAGGTAACTTCAGCGGGATTGGACATAGTTGACCAAGAAATTACATGAACAAAGTACCACACGGTCCCCAGTAAACAGATTTTAGCGGACTCGGAAATGTTTGACCGGGAAATTTAAAATATTTAGGCACAGTTAAATGTTTCCCTGGTGTTTTAACAGATCCGGCGACAAACGTTTGACAAGGAAATTTAAGAAGTTTCGGTCAATTTAAATGTAACCCCCGATAAAGGTAACTTCAGCGGGCTTGGACATAGTTGACCAAGAAATTACATGAACAAAGTACCACACGGTCCCCGGCAAGCAGGTTAATAAACCCGTGGAGTGGGGTTATCAGTTTCTTGCCTGTAGTTTTCTGCTGGTTTTTACAAGCCTCTTCTCTCCTTTAAGTTACTGTAATTAGTATATTGAGGTTTCTAAACAGTATAACTGTCTGACTTGGCTAGATTAGTGTTGTGTTTGTATTCAATTGTTTGATTTGGTAGTTTACAGTAAAGGAATTAAACAAACCCTGACTTCCATGTGTCAGGCGTAGTGTTGTATTTGTATGTGCTGGGTAACAGTAATCTTACTTTCTATTCTTGTTCTTTTGGTTAGAGTAGTGTTTTCTACCTTCCTTAGAGTTAACTTTTGGTAACTTGTAGTTCTGATTTGACTTGCGTAGTTTGTGTGTTAGTGTTTTTCTGACTTGCGTAGTGATAGAGGTACCGTGTCACGGAGTGCCCGGGGTCCTAGACGGTGGAGACTCGATGGATCTAGGCTGAAACACTGGCCGCAGGGAAACGTTTGACTTGGAAGTATCTGACCGAAGGATTTAAAACGTTGCAGGCCAAGTACATCAAGGCCCCCGGGGCAGTTTTTAGCGGTATTGGGTACGATTGGTCAAGTTATTACGCCGTCAAAATACACCACGGCCCTGGCAAACAATTAAACGGACTTTGAAATATTTTGACCGGGAAATTTAAATGATGGGAAAATAAAATGTACTCACACAAGTGCAGCTGTTTAACAATCCTCCAGCCACAGGCCTCTGGCAGTTGCAATATATGAGTGGTTGAATCGGCCAGTTGGTAGAATACCCGAGCGGGACTTTAAACTGTTACCGCACGTTTGCCTCGAGAGCTTGAGGGTGCCATCTCTGTCAAACAAGAACAGAATTGTAAACAATCCGTGGCTTAAAGCAAAATATATTGCTGGGATTTTAGAATATAAAAAATATGGAAACGCTAATAATAGCAGTTTTAGTTACAATGAAAAAAAGAAAAATATGTATTAATGAATAATGTATCTGTCTTTTATAATCTCATTTACTTACCGTAATGCATTCTTCGCAATACCTCCTTCCTTCCCAACGGTATTATGGACTGTAGTGCTGAATTGTATTTTTTTCTGTGCTAAAATATAATATTGTGTTGGATAAGGTAGGTGGCATTTGTTTTTACAATGTTGTCAAGTAATTTATTGTCAGAACAGATTTGTTTAAGAGAAAGTTTAGTTAGGCTAAGCGGAGTATTCATCATGAAGTGAGCTTGACTGGTTCAGGATGAGCAGAGTTTGTGTGTTGGAGGGAGTTGGTGATTGACCAATCGTCACTCCCCAGTAATTAGTTTTCAGGTTTGTGGTGATTCCTTATTATGTTTACTTTCAGTTTATTTGGTGAGGTATGTTGTCTTACCTCCCAAGCGATACTGTCCAGCGGAAGCTTAACACTTTTAGAAGTCTCCGACAAAGGTAAATGATTCCCCAGGGGAGGTAGAAACCTCTAACTAATAATATAGATAAATATCTTACCTTAACAGCGACAATCTCTCCAAGATGGTGTTGTGATGACCCCGCAAGCATCACAGTGTAAAACCAGATTAAACGCTTTAGGATCTGAGAGAGTATCTGGCATGGTATATTTTATACAATGAAACAGTAAACACCCTAAAGTGAAGTAATATAGGCACTGTGGTCCACTGTAGGGCACCACTGTCTTTCACTGTAGGTTTGGGCTCAATACTTAAAAGCTGATGTTTGTTTAGAAATGCACTACATATATGTTCAAGACACAGAGTGATGGTACCATAGACACTGCCTGGCTATATAATCGCCACCACTCCTCTCGGATTTATTCTGGGTTGTATTTTTCTTTGTTCTATTACAGCTTAGTTTGTAGTTTTAAATAATTCCCCCTGTGGGAGTTTGCCTTACTTAGCCTAGATCATGCTATGTTCCCTGCAATGTCCTTTGGGAGATTTTTGGGGGCATAATTCAAAGCAACGCTGAATCAATTACCAGCAGTGACACGTCTAGAGTAGATGTAGCACGGATAAACATTCCAGTAGGTAAAGGAAGGGCAAGACCCGACTTTTACAATACCTTTGATGAAGAACCTAAAGAGGGAATCGAACCCGGGACCTCCTGAACCGTAGTCCAAGGCGCTAACCACTAGACCACCGCGTTCCCCCCGATTATGCTGCGAGATTTAAGGTATTTATTAGTACCCCTTCAATTATTTTGATACTTGCCCGCAGTACAGAGGTTAAGTTTTTTGTAAGATTTAAAGGATGTTAACAGGTACATACATACCAAATTTCATTAAAATCGGCCAAGCCGTTCTTGGGATATTGATTTTTAAAATATAGCTCCTTCAATCTTTTGATACTTTCCCGCAGTACAGAGTTTAAGTTTTTTTTAAATAGTAGCGGAGGTTAACCGGTACCTATATACCAAGTTTCATTAGAATCGGCCAAGCCGTTCTCAATATATTAAATTTTAAAGTTTTACACCCTCCATCATCCCCTAAACAATCCTCTTCTACCCTCAAACAAAATTGAAGGTTAGAGGATGTTAACAAGTATCCACATGTCAAGTTTCAATTATATCGTCTCACCCGTTCTTAAGATATTGATTTTTAAAGTATGACTCCTTCAATTATTTTGATACTACCTGCAGTACAGAGTTTAGGTTTTGGTAATATGTAGCGGAGGTTAACAGGTACATACATGCCAAGTTTCGTGAGAATCGGCCAAGTCGTTCTTGAGATATTTAATTTTGAAAATTTGCCCCTTCATTTTTTGAGATGCAACCCGCAATATTTTGGTTAAGACTTTTCATATGGGTAGATACCCCCCTGGAGTGCCTACACTACGTAGTAGGCAGTTTTCTGGGGTCAAAATGACTCTAGGACTTACCGTTTTCGAGATATAAGCGATTTTTAGTTTTTTGGCAACACTTTCTTGCGATATATACATGTAATAGTTTTATATTTTGAGTTAGCGGTACTTTCTGGTATATATACATGTAATGGTTTTATATAATGGTTTGGCTGTACTTGCTTGCGAAATAAACATTGCCATAGGTTGGTAACACATCGTAGCGTGACGTAATATATACATATAATAATTTTAGATAGTTTGACATAATACATATAATAATTTTGCGTAACTGATTTAGGTTTATAGGTAGCGTTTAGAGTGGCAACACTGACTAAGTGAGGTTAGATAGCCACTTACCTTTCTGGTGATGGTATATTATACACTATTATGGTACGTATATATATGATTATACACTGTAGTATTATATATGGTACATATAATTATATATGATACATATAATTATATATGATACATATAATTATGTATGGTACATTAGCTCTGCTAAGTTGGTAACACTTTGGAGGGATGAAAAGTGAGGTTAGGTTTGGCGCCAATTTTTTTTGGCGCGCAAATTTGGCGGGAACGCCACCATGGGCGCCGCCATCTTGAATCACGTGACCTAATTAGACCAATCAGAAGCCAGATTTTAAGCCCATAAGACCCCATGTTGGGACCCATCTCCCGCGCAGCCTACTAGTGGTTTATGTATACAGATAATCAATATATCTATGATATCTGATTTTTAGTTGTACAAACAATTGTATTAGTCGTAGGCTTAACTCACAGGCAGAATATACAGTATTATTCGCTTTTCATTGTACTTTCCCAAAAATTGGATTAGTATATATTTTCACTAACCATATATTATCATGTATTATCAATCTGAAATACGTTTCCTATGCATTAACTCATTGTATATACTCTTTTTTAAATATTTTATGGAAATATAATCATAATTATTAGTTTGCGACTTTGAAGTAGTGTAATATCTTAAAACAGAAAAAAGAGACTGCATATATGTTCTTTAACATGTCAATAAACCAATACCAATTAATTAGGCATAGTTTTAAGATTATTATTTATTTTATAATCGTTATTAAAGGAAGAAAGATTATTATTTAATTAGATAATCTATCAAGAAATAATAATTGATTATGATTATATATATTACAACAAATTTAAAGGTTTTTCAATTCTAATGTATTAGGCATTACCCTAACTAAAATAACGACAAAAGCTTGTATGATGAAAAAACACTTTCCCTCATAAACCTTTGTATTAGTTAAAACGAAATATTGTTTAAATACTGATAATCTATTTTTAATTTTAATTTGTGCATTAAATAAAGATGAACAACATTATTTTCACTAAAGTATTATTCAAGCAATTTGATAACAAACTTATATCCACATCAAGCAGATAATGAGTGGTGATTGATAACTGTTGTCTTGCTGGAAGGATGACATATGGTGGAGCTAAATACGCTAAATACTCTTGTCCCTTAATTACATAGTCGTTATCACAAAGTCTTATCATACGATCGTTAACCAGCACTGAAGCTTAAAGTAAGTTAAACACTTGATTTATCGATCTATAATGAGCATCTAACCATTTTCGCTTTGCTACCCATGGTAAATTTGTGTCTCACAGCTGTAAAAATATACAGGGTGCTTTTGAACTCTCTACGGAATGTATAGGAAATGGTTGCAAGAGCTAATAATTGTTGCTTACGTTATTAAAATTATTGCTAATGTTCTAAATTTTACACTATGAAATTTAATTACTTAGGATATTTGCTGTTGCCTTTATATTTATTTTGATGTTATTTATATGAAGCTAGACGAGTTCACTGACTCACGGATTCACTGACATACGTTATGAGGCTCTTCTAATAATCGGACCCCCTCGCCCTCATACTTGAATTAAAGCTCTTGACGAAAAACTGTCAAAAGAGTTGCAAAAAGTTAACATTTTCCAGGCACTTTTTGGGCGGGAAAATATCCATGTTTTCTAATTTTCTACTTTGACCGCGTTTTGCAAGAAAACGAGATAACAAAAATGTTAAACACAAAAGCTGTAGACAAATTAATACCAAACAGACGATTTTTTCAGATTTAAGATCCGATTATCAGTTTAGGCGCAATCTATCAGAGAAAGGAGTAATGTTGATTATTTTAGTGTTGTAACAGCCAATTTATTTAAAGCTCATTTTGTAGTTTTTCTTTGGTTAACAAACTACAATAAACCTTGTTACATATGTAGGTAACAAATTTTGTTATTTTTTACGGGATAATACTTTAAATACAAAAATTAAATTAAAATACCATTCAATAATATTGAAAAGGACTAGATTTTTTTATTTATCTGGTGCGTTTTCAAAATACAATAAGTCCAAGTGACGTTTATTAACAATATTCTTGTTATATTTCTTGTGTTGTGGTATTTTAAACTACTAAATAAATTGTGTTGGTAAAATGCAGAAATACTGGAATAATTGTTTAAAACTGTAGCAGAATTTGGTCCAAAATACAGCAAAATAAAAGGAAGTAGGCCTACACATAATTGATGAGTTTCGTGGTGAGTAGGGAACAATGGGGGTTTCTGGGGCAGGAGGGACAGGAGGGCCATCCCCCCCCCCGAGCACCCCCCCTCGCGAATTTTTTGTTTGCGAATTTTTTTTGCGAATTTTTTTTTTTGTTGCGAATATTAACCTAACCTAACCTAACCTAACCTAACCTAACCTAACCTAACCTAACCTAACCTAACCTAACCTAACCTAACCTAACCTAACCTAACCTAACCTAACCTAACCTAACCCATCCTAACCTAACCTAACCTCGGATCAGATTTCTGATTGCAGATTCTTGTTCGTCTAGTCGAGCCGAGAAATTTGAGTACCCACAACGTACATTTGGACGAAGTGGGGGGGGGCTATCTCGGTTACCATGAGTCGGATTTGAATTCTGATTGCAGATTCTTGTTCGTCTAGTCGAGCCGAGAAATTTGCATACCCACAAAGTACATTTGGACGATGTAGGGGGGGGCTATCTCGGTTACCATAAGTCGGATTTGAATTCAGATTGCAGATTCTTGTACGTCTAGTCAAGCCGAGTAATTTGCATACCCACAATGTACATTTGGACGATGTAGGGGGGGCGGGCTATATCGGTTACCATAAGTCGGATTTGAATTCTGATTGCAGATTCTTGTTCGTCTAGTCGAGCCGAGAAATTTGCATACCCACAAGGTACATTTGGACGATGTAGGGGGGGCTATCTCGGTTACCATAAGTCGGATTTGAATTCTGATTGCAGATTCTTGTTCGTCTAGTCGAGCCGAGAAATTTGCATACCCACAATGTACATTTGGACGATGTAGGGGGGGGCTATCTCGGTTACCATAAGTCGGATTTGAATTCTGATTGCAGATTCTTGTTCGTCTAGTCGAGCCGAGAAATTTGCATACCCACAAGGTACATTTGGACGATGTAGGGGGGGGCTATCTCGGTTACCATAAGTCGGATTTGAATTCTGATTGCAGATTCTTGTTCGTCTAGTCGAGCCGAGAAATTTGAGTACCCACAAGGTACATTTGGACGATGTAGGGGGGGCGGGCTAAATCGGTTACCATAAGTCGGATTTGAATTCTGATTGCAGATTCTTGTTCGTCTAGTCGAGCCGAGAAATTTGCATACCCACAATGTACATTTGGACGATGTAGGGTGGGGGCTATCTCGGTTACCATAAGTCGGATTTGAATTCTGATTGCAGATTCTTGTTCGTCTAGTCGAGCCGAGAAATTTGCATACCCACAAGGTACATTTGGACGATGTAGGGGGGGCTATCTCGGTTACCATAAGTCGGATTTGATTTCTGATTGCAGATTCTTGTTCGTCTAGTCGAGCCGAGAAATTTGAGTACCCACAAGGTACATTTGGACGATGTAGGGGGGGGCTATCTCGGTTACCATAAGTCGGATTTGAATTCTGATTGCAGATTCTTGTTCGTCTAGTCGAGCCGAGAAATTTGCATACCCACAAGGTACATTTGGACGATGTAGGGGGGGGCTATCTCGGTTACCATAAGTCGGATTTGAATTCTGATTGCAGATTCTTGTTCGTCTAGTCGAGCCGAGAAATTTGAGTACCCACAAGGTACATTTTGACGATGTAGGGGGGGGCGGGCTAAATCGGTTACCATAAGTCGGATTTGAATTCTGATTGCAGATTCTTGTTCGTCTAGTCGAGCCGAGAAATTTGCATACCCACAATGTACATTTGGACGATGTAGGGGGGGGCTATCTCGGTTACCATAAGTCGGATTTGAATTCTGATTGCAGATTCTTGTTCGTCTAGTCGAGCCGAGAAATTTGCATACCCACAAGGTACATTTGGACGATGTAGGGGGGGGGCTATCTCGGTTACCATAAGTCGGATTTGAATTCTGATTGCAGATTCTTGTTCGTCTAGTCGAGCCGAGAAATTTGAGTACCCACAAGGTACATTTGGACGATGTAGGGGGGGGGCTATCTCGGTTACCATAAGTCGGATTTGAATTCTGATTGCAGATTCTTGTTCGTCTAGTCGAGCCGAGAAATTTGCATACCCACAAGGTACATTTGGACGATGTAGGGGGGGCTATCTCGGTTACCATAAGTCGGATTTGAATTCTGATTGCAGATTCTTGTTCGTCTAGTCGAGCCGAGAAATTTGAGTACCCACAAGGTACATTTGGACGATGTAGGGGGGGCGGGCTAAATCGGTTACCATAAGTCGGATTTGAATTCTGATTGCAGATTCTTGTTCGTCTAGTCGAGCCGAGTCATTTGAGTACCCACATCGTACACTTTGGATGATGTTTACAAAAAAAGGGGCCCGCACCACACTTTTGACCTTTTTTTTGCATTTTTGGAATCTCCTCGTCAAGCCGAGTATTCTCAGTACCCACATGACATACTTTGGATAATTAATACAAGAGTTGATCAGGGTAACGCTACAACCAACAGAGCTAGCCCATCAGCGCTTGCGGTCAATTGAACTACCAGTGAATGCAAATTTTGAGGAGAATATAATTGCAATGCTTTGAACATATACTGCAAAGGGGGGTGTATCGATACACCCCCCTTCAAGTACTCTGCACCGAGGCAGACGTTCACACAAATAAGCGTCGCGTCCAGTCTACTGTCTGGGAATGCGGATGTTGTAATTTGATACCTCGACTGGAGGGTGCAGGTGTTCACACAAAAAACCGACAAGTCGAGACCTGTCTGGGAATGCGGATGCTGTAATTTGATACCTCGACGGGAAGACGGCTGACCCTTCTAGGAACCCATAATTATAGACCACCTGCGTCGAATTCCGAGCAATAAATCACCAGTTGTCAAACACCCACGGTATCATTCTTGTTTTAGGCTTCAACAATTCCTGACGTATGGGGGAGCGAAAATCTCCCCCTAACCCATTATGTGTTAGGGGGAGCGAAAATCTCCCCCTAGTAATTAAATCAACAGAACACCAGTTGTCACGGTCTCATTCTTGTTCTAGTCTTCAACAATTCCTGACGTATGGGGGAGCGAAAATCTCCCCCTAACCCATTATGTGTTAGGGGGAGCGAAAATCTCCCCCTAGTAATTAAATCAACAGAGCTAGCCCATCAGCGCCTGCGGACAATTGAACTACCAGTGAATGCAAATTTTGAGGAGAATATAATTGCAATGCTTTGAACATATACTGCAAAGGGGGGTGTATCGATACACCCCCCTTCAAGTACTCTGCACCGAGGCAGCTGTTCGCACAAATAACCGTCGCGTCCAGTCTACTGTCTGGGAATGCGGATGTTGTAATTTGATACCTCGACTGGAGGGTGCAGGTGTTCACACAAAAAACCGACAAGTCGAGACCTGTCTGGGGTGCAGCTGCGCCCGACCCAAGGAGGGGCAGGAGGAGCAGGAGGAGCAGGAGGGGCAGGAGGGGCAGGAGGAGCAGGAGGAGCAGGAGGGGCAGGAGGAGCAGGAGGAGCAGGAGGGGCAGGAGGAGCCCCCCCCTCCGACCGGGCAAGGTTTGGTCTGTGACACTTTTGCCAGCCAAGACGCCTGCGGACAATTGAACTACCAGTGAATGCAAATGCGGATGTTGTAATTTGATACCTCGACTGGAGGGTGCAGGTGTTCACACAAAAAACCGACAAGTCGAGACCTGTCTGGGGTGCAGCTGCGCCCGACCTCAGGAGGGCCAGGAAGGACAGGAGGAGCCCCCCCCAGACGCCTGCACCAACACTTGGAAGAAAATCCTCCTACATTAGAAGGATTTCCTTCTGTTCCCTAACATGAAAAGCTTTTGTGGCCTTGAAAAAGGCCGATTATGATGGTGGGATCAGGTGGAGGCTAAGGTGTTGGAAAACGTTTATTTTTTACTGTTGAAAAACTTTGTTACTTCATCAGGGTGCAGTTCATCGGTCCGCCGATTCCACCACATTTCAACAAGCATCATGTACTTCTGCTCATGTTCAATGGCGTAGAAGTGCTCCTCTTCAATGGGGTAGAAATTCATCTTGTAGTCCATGTCACGCTGCCAATATTCCCACTCCAAGCCGTCCAGCGGGCAATGGTTCCACATGCTGTTGATTCCCCGTCGTCTGGAGTACAGAGCCTCGTCAAGATCTTGAGTAGTTGAATACATTTTTGGTTCATGAACGTACTTGAACTTTTTGTCAATGCGCCATAGCCTCTTCTTATGGAAATGCTTCAAGGTGCATTCATCGTCGTCTTTTCGGTTGTAGAATTCATCACCTTCGAAGTAATCATCTTCATCGTCAAACGGTCTCTTCTTATTATTGCTATTCATTGTCGTTTCCGCTGCAACACATACATCCTCCAACTCAACGTCTGTGATGTCACAATCCCACTCGATGTTGGCCATGATCTCTTCGTAGCTGTTGACGCTTCGAAACTCAAGACTAAACTAAACTTTACTGCTAGGGGCGGGCTGTGCGTCGTGGGATGATGGGCGCAGGTGTACAGACAAAAAACCGTCGCGTCACCCTACTGTCTGGGAATGCGGATGCTGTAATTTGATACCTCTACGGGAGGGCGCGGGTGTTCACACAAAAAACCGACAAGTCGAGACCTGTCTGGGAATGCGGATGCTGTAATTTGATACCCCGACAGGAGGGCGACCGACCCTTGCAGGAACCCATAATTATAGACCACCCGCGTCGAATTCCGAGCAATAGTACACCAGCTGTCAAACACCCACGGTCTCATTCTTGTTCTAGTCTTCAACAATTCCTGACGTATGGGGGAGCGAAAATCTCCCCCTAAGCCATTATGTGTTAGGGGGAGCGAAAATCTCCCCCTAGTAATTAAATCAACAGAACACCAGTTGTCAAACACCCACGGTCTCATTCTTGTTCGGGAGTTTGAAGTGTGTGGCTGTGTAATAGTGTTGCTGTGTGACGTTCTTTCAGAGCGATCGCCCGACGTTTTGACCTAACCTACAAAATGAACCACTTAACCGCCTATGTGTTTAATGATCGGCCTTTGTCTGTACTGTTTGACAGCAGCGATAATCCATGGTTCAAAGCTAAGGATGTAGCTACAATATTGGGATACTCCAACCCTAAAGAAGCAATCAGAGTACATGTTAGAGAAAAATATCGCAAAACAATTCCTGAAGTATGGGGGAGCGAAAATCTCCCCCTAACCTATAACGAGAAACATTCAATCTTTCTTAACGAGCCGGGATTATATTCGTTACTTATGAAATCTAAAATGCCCATCGCCGAGAAGTTTCAAGATTGGATCTTTGAAGAAGTTTTGCCATCCATTAGAAAAAATGGTCAGTACAGACTTATAAACGAGAACCAACGGCTGCTACAATCACTTACAAAGTCGCTAACAAATAACCGAAAGCTAGATCAAACAAATTCCGAGTTTAAAACTACAAATGATATATTGTGTATGGAAAACCAATCCATGAATCAAACGCTGATCGAACAGACATCTAAAGTGGCAGTGTTGCCTGAAGATGTAAATCTGAAGCATATATTTTGTGTGATGATTAGGGAAACCCTTCTAGAGCAGTACGGAGTTTGTGAATACAAGTGCATTCGAACACAGAAGAGGAATTTCAAACAAGCCTTGAAAAAAGCAAAGGAAGAAGGATTTACAATGTGCTACTGTAGAGAAAATGTCCCCAACGGCATAAACATAGTGAATAAGGCTAAAGAAGTGATGAAGAGTTACGGCATGCACATTGACTGCAGATACAACAACATCCTAACCTCGCACAATTTCATTAATGTAGTTGAACATATCTTTGACAATGCATAGGTCTGCGCTTGTGGACTCGTTCCAGAACCTTCGACGCTAGTCAGGTAGCAACAGTCGATACGTGCTCCAAAGATGACCAGTGTGGATGACGCAAGAAAAGTAATCACCATATCAATGAACAAAATACGTTATAAACGTAACAACATCCGAGAAAGGCTCGCAATCAAGTTAGTGTTGGATAGAGCGAGAGATATGATTGAGAGAAAATATCATATGAAACAGCATACTTATGAAAAAAAAATATATTGAATATCATGTGAAAGAATATAACTATGAAGAAAACAAAACAGACTGTTAAATTTAACGAGGAGCTAAATACACAGTACACTTACAAGCCCTGTGAGGATGTACAACAATTAACGTGGACTCAAATCGCAATAGATGAAATGAGATTCCGCTGACCGTTGGAACTGATGTTGGGTGAAAAAATCAAACATCTAACCTATTGCAACAAGATGTGTCACAGCGAGTGCATACAGTTTACTTCAAGGGTGAGCAGACGCACCACCAGTCCGTAGTACGGTAGAAGTCACACGGTAAGGACGTCAACATGGACGCTTACGTTTCTGCGGACGACTATATCAAATCGTTTATTCAGGAGATTGAGGTTATGAACAATAATGTTAGTGATCAGACATTGGCATCACCTCAGACGTCATCTGTAAAACCGATCACTGCCTGCAAGAGACGAAGGAGGCCAACTCTCATCGAAGTGGAAACCAAGAAACCAGGATGGGTGCCAAAACCAACAGATGATTGTCCCATAGTGTCATGGATGGAGGATGGGAATACTTTTGCTGTTCAAAACGCAGGAAACAAAGGACAAATTTTATTGAAAATGGAAATGTACGATGGTACAGATATGGTGTTCATGTGCAGTTTATTTTTGGACAAAGATGGTGAAATGCTCCAAAGTGTTAGACAAGTAGTTGATAAAGTGGAAAACATGTGGAGTACTTGTTTTAATTCAACATGTGGAGTCCTGTCCTTTGGTAACAGGAGTACCGAAAATTACAGGCTTAACTCAAACTGTTACACAACGCAGTGCTGTTTCGCAACCAACGTCGAAGAAGCGAGCTGTGAGGAAGAAACAACGAGTGTCGCCAGCAGGCAATTAAAGCATCAGCATTCCCAGACAGGAGGGCGACGCGTCGGTTTTTTGTGTGTGAACACCTGCGCCCGGCCAACTACTAGAGATGTCGAGCAGCAGCACTTTCAAGCTAGAGTTTCCGAGCGTGAACGGCACTGCAGCAACCGAGGACCTGAGAGCTACCCTCAACAACTGCAAGTCTGACTCTCCGCTCTACACCAGGATAGACGATCTCAGAGAGGAATGCGGCTATCTCATCACTGCGATGGAGCGAGCCACAACACCCTTTGGCGAGACGATCATCGTGATCCTGGAGGGGCAGGTTGGGGACGACTTCTTTCTGCGAGTCTACCTGCCTAGGCGCTTCAACGAGGTCCTGAGCAACACCGACATCGAGCGCTACAACAGTGGGTTTGGAGAACGCCTTCGCTTGGTGAAGCGCAGCCCGAGGGGTTCCAATAGCAGATTCACACCTTTGGAGTTTATGTAAAGCAAGACTTGAAGATTATGTAAATACCTTTGTAAATTAGTTTTCGTAGTCAATACTTATAGTCACGTTCAGAACATAACCACTGTGTTATTTATTTCACTTAACCCCAAAAATTTCCTTTGGTAGTAAGTTTAAGAGCGTGAGTATGGTAACTGTGAGGTGTTTAGCTCATCAGCGTCATCATCAGAATCATCGATATTTGTACATAGATGTAAACCACCGCGTAATGCGATACAATTGATTGGAGCGCATCGTGTGTGAGCTGTCTTGTGATGGCGACATCGCACTGCGTTTGTAACAAAATAACGTGTACATTAACACGACGATCACTTTTCTTGCTTAAGTCACGATGTGCATTATGGCGTACGGGACGATTGGTAATAACAGCGTTTAAAGTAAACTGTGCACATTCGTTGTGATACGTCTTGTCACAGCACGTTAGATTTCACATACGATATCCAGTGTAAAGTTAGGTCCCTGCATAGAAATAGGAAACGTAGGCAATTGTATCTCATCCTTAGGTTATGTTATGCTCTGTTAAGTTAGGTTTGTGCTTATAGATAGGAAATATTGCCAGTAGTATCTCGTCGTTAGGTTAAGTCATGCTCTGTTAAGTTAGGTTTGTTGTTGATTAAAAAAAAAAATCTGTACCTTAATGTCTGCGCGCGCATTATGATTATACCCTTTTTAAATTGCGCGCGCAGACATTAAGGTACAGATTTTTTTTGAATCAACAACAAACCTAACTTAACAGAGCATGACTTAACCTAACGACGAGATACTACTGGCAATATTTCCTATCTATAAGCACAAACCTAACTTAACAGAGCATAACATAACCTAAGGATGAGATACAATTGCCTACGTTTCCTATTTCTATGCAGGGACCTAACTTTACACTGGATATCGTAACCTAACAATGAGATAAGTCTCTCCATGTTTCCCCTTTCTAACTTGAAACAGTCTTAATAAACCTAACTATACCTATCGTAACTTAACACAACTACGTGATGCTGTTAACTTTCATTTTCTTGGGTTGACATTACTCAAGCTTGGAACTTGTGTGATGGCGAAAACGCAAACGTCTTCAAACATCGTTTACTTGGTTTTTTTTTATCAATGTGCGAACTTCTTCAAACCTCGATTACTTGTAATTTTTATTGGTATACAAAAATATTACAAGTGCGATCTGGTTATTAAACGCGTATGTTATAATGCTAGTGACAATTCTTGAGGGAAAGGCAAACTTCTTCAAACACCGATTACTTGGGATTGACATACGAGAAGTTTAATGTAAAACTAAATACTCGTTACACTTACGAACCTCGTGAGGATGTACAACAGTTAACGCGGACTTGAATTACAACCGATGAAATGAGATTACGCATACAATTGTAACTGATGTTGAAAGGGGAAATGAGCAATATAACCTGCTGTGACAAGACGTATAGCAACACATGTGCTCAGTTTACTTCAAGCATTGCTATTACCAGTCGTCACATACAACATAATGCACATTGTGACTTAAGCATGAAAAGTGATCGATGCGTCAATGTACAAGTTACGTTGTTAACGAACTAACATACGATAAAGGTTCGTAGTCGAGTTATTCCCTCAAATTACACCAGATGAAATGATACCACGCATAACATTTCAATTGATGCTGAATGTTAGAATGATGCATCTAACTTGTTGTGTTTGGATGTATCGCAACACACGTGGGCAGTTTATTTCAAGCGTTGTTACTACCATCTGGCACGTACGCCATAATGCCTATTGAGACTGAAACAAGAATAGGGATCGATGCGTCAATGAACAAGCTACGATTTAACGTACTAACATTCGAGAAGTTTATTGTCATACTAAATACTCATTACACTTACGAGCCGCGTGAGGATGTACAACGGTTAACGTGGACTTAAATCACAACAGATGAAATGAGATTACGTCTACAATTGTAATTGATGTTGAATGTGAGAATGTGAAATCTAACGTGCTGTGACAAGACGTATCACAACGAATGTGCACAGTTTACTTTAAACGCTGTTATTACCAATCGTCCCGTACGCCATAATGCACATCGTGACTTAAGCAAGAAAAGTGATCGTCGTGTTAATGTACACGTTATTTTGTTACAAACGCAGTGCGATGTCGCCATCACAAGACAGCTCACACACGATGCGCTCCAATCAATTGTATCGCATTACGCGGTGGGTTACATCTATGTACAAATATCGATGATTCTGATGATGACGCTGATGAGCTAAACACCTCACAGTTACCATACTCACGCTCTTAAACTTACTACCAAAGGACATTTTTGGGGTTAAGTGAAATAAATAACACAGTGGTTATGTTCTGAACGTGACTATAAGTATTGACTACGAAAACTAATTTACAAAGGTATTTACATAATCTTCAAGTCTTGCTTTACATAAACTCCAAAGGTGTGAATCTGCTATTGGAACCCCTCGGGCTGCGCTTCACCAAGCGAAGGCGTTCTCCAAACCCGCTGTTGTAGCGCTCGATGTCGGTGTTGCTCAGGACCTCGTTGAAGCGCCTAGGCAGGTAGACTCGCAGAAAGAAGTCGTCCCCGACCTGCCCCTCCAGGATCACGATGATCGTCTCGCCAAAGGGTGTTGTGGCTCGCTCCATCGCAGTGATGAGATAGCCGCATTCCTCTCTGAGATCGTCTATCCTGGTGTAGAGCGGAGAGTCAGACTTGCAGTTGTTGAGGGTAGCTCTCAGGTCCTCGGTTGCTGCAGTGCCGTTCACGCTCGGAAACTCTAGCTTGAAAGTGCTGCTGCTCGACATCTCTAGTAGTTGGCCGGGCGCAGGTGTTCACACACAAAAAACCGACGCGTCGCCCTCCTGTCTGGGAATGCTGATGCTTTAATTGCCTGCTGGCGACACTCGTTGTTTCTTCCTCACAGCTCGCTTCTTCGACGTTGGTTGCGAAACTGCACTGCGTTGTGTAACAGTTTGAGTTAAGCCTGTAATTTTCGGTACTCCTGTTGATTTATCGATCCACATGTTTTCCACTTTATCAACTACTTGTCTAACACTTTGGAGCATTTCACCATCTTTGTCCAAAAATAAATTGCACATGAACACCATATCTGTACCATAGTACATTTCCATTTTCAATAAAATTTGTCCTTTGTTTCCTGGGTTTTGAACAGCAAAAGTATTCCCATCCTCCATCCATGACACTATGGGACAATCATCTGTTGGTTTTGGCACCCATCCTGGTTTCTTGGTTTCCACTTCGATGAGAGTTGGCCTCCTTCGTCTCTTGCAGGCAGTGATCGGTTTTACAGATGACGTCTGAGGTGATGCCAATGTCTGATCACTAGCATTATTGTTCATAACCTCAATCTCCTGAATAAACGATTTGATATAGTCGTCCGCAGAAACGTAAGCGTCCATGTTGACGTCCTTACCGTGTGACTTCTACCGTACTACGGACTGGTGGTGCGTCTGCTCACCCTTGAAGTAAACTGTATGCACTCGCTGTGACACATCTTGTTGCAATAGGTTAGATGTTTGATTTTTTCACCCAACATCAGTTCCAACGGTCTGCGGAATCTCATTTCATCTATTGCGATTTGAGTCCACGTTAATTGTTGTACATCCTCACAGGGCTCGTAAGTGTACTGTGTATTTAGCTCCTCGTTAGATTTAACAGTCTGTTTTGTTTTCTTCATAGTTATATTCTTTCACATGATATTCAATATATTTTTTTTTCATAAGTATGCTGTTTCATATGATATTTTCTCTCAATCACATCTCTCGCTCTATCCAACACTAACTTGATTGCGAGCCTTTCTCGGATGTTGTTACGTTTATAACGTATTTTGTTCATTGATATGGTGATTACTTTTCTTGCGTCATCCACACTGGTCATCTTTGGAGCACGTATCGACTGTTGCTACCTGACTAGCGTCGAAGGTTCTGGAACGAGTCCACAAGCGCAGACCTATGCATTGTCAAAGATATGTTCAACTACATTAATGAAATTGTGCGAGGTTAGGATGTTGTTGTATCTGCAGTCAATGTGCATGCCGTAACTCTTCATCACTTCTTTAGCCTTATTCACTATGTTTATGCCGTTGGGGACATTTTCTCTACAGTAGCACATTGTAAATCCTTCTTCCTTTGCTTTTTTCAAGGCTTGTTTGAAATTCCTCTTCTGTGTTCGAATGCACTTGTATTCACAAACTCCGTACTGCTCTAGAAGGGTTTCCCTAATCATCACACAAAATATATGCTTCAGATTTACATCTTCAGGCAACACTGCCACTTTAGATGTCTGTTCGATCAGCGTTTGATTCATGGATTGGTTTTCCATACACAATATATCATTTGTAGTTTTAAACTCGGAATTTGTTTGATCTAGCTTTCGGTTATTTGTTAGCGACTTTGTAAGTGATTGTAGCAGCCGTTGGTTCTCGTTTATAAGTCTGTACTGACCATTTTTTCTAATGGATGGCAAAACTTCTTCAAAGATCCAATCTTGAAACTTCTCGGCGATGGGCATTTTAGATTTCATAAGTAACGAATATAATCCCGGCTCGTTAAGAAAGATTGAATGTTTCTCGTTATAGGTTAGGGGGAGATTTTCGCTCCCCCATACTTCAGGAATTGTTTTGCGATATTTTTCTCTAACATGTACTCTGATTGCTTCTTTAGGGTTGGAGTATCCCAATATTGTAGCTACATCCTTAGCTTTGAACCATGGATTATCGCTGCTGTCAAACAGTACAGACAAAGGCCGATCATTAAACACATAGGCGGTTAAGTGGTTCATTTTGTAGGTTAGGTCAAAACGTCGGGCGATCGCTCTGACAGAACGTCACACAGCAACACTATTACACAGCCACACACTTCAAACTCCCGAACAAGAATGAGACCGTGGGTGTTTGACAACTGGTGTTCTGTTGATTTAATTACTAGGGGGAGATTTTCGCTCCCCCTAACACATAATGGCTTAGGGGGAGATTTTCGCTCCCCCATACGTCAGGAATTGTTGAAGACTAGAACAAGAATGAGACCGTGGGTGTTTGACAGCTGGTGTACTATTGCTCGGAATTCGACGCGGGTGGTCTATAATTATGGGTTCCTGCAAGGGTCGGTCGCCCTCCTGTCGGGGTATCAAATTACAGCATCCGCATTCCCAGACAGGTCTCGACTCGTCGGTTTTTTGTGTGAACACCCGCGCCCTCCCGTAGAGGTATCAAATTACAGCATCCGCATTCCCAGACAGTAGGGTGACGCGACGGTTTTTTGTCTGTACACCTGCGCCCATCATCCCACGACGCACAGCCCGCCCCTAGCAGTAAAGTTTAGTTTAGTCTTGAGTTTCGAAGCGTCAACAGCTACGAAGAGATCATGGCCAACATCGAGTGGGATTGTGACATCACAGACGTTGAGTTGGAGGATGTATGTGTTGCAGCGGAAACGACAATGAATAGCAATAATAAGAAGAGACCGTTTGACGATGAAGATGATTACTTCGAAGGTGATGAGTTCTACAACCGAAAAGACGACGATGAATGTACCTTGAAGCATTTCCATAAGAAGAGGCTATGGCGCATTGACAAAAAGTTCAAGTACGTTCATGAACCAAAAATGTATTCAACTACTCAAGATCTTGACGACGCTCTGTACTCCAGACGACGGGGAATCAACAGCATGTGGAACCATTGCCCGCTGGACGGCTTGGAGTGGGAATATTGGCAGCGTGACATGGACTACAAGATGAATTTCTACCCCATTGAAGAGGAGCACTTCTACGCCATTGAACATGAGCAGAAGTACATGATGCTTGTTGAAATGTGGTGGAATCGGCGGACCGATGAACTGCACCCTGATGAAGTAACAAAGTTTTTCAACAGTAAAAAATAAACGTTTTCCAACACCTTAGCCTCCACCTGATCCCACCATCATAATCGGCCTTTTTCAAGGCCACAAAAGCTTTTCATGTTAGGGAACAGAAGGAAATCCTTCTAATGTAGGAGGATTTTCTTCCAAGTGTTGGTGCAGGCGTCTGGGGGGGGGCTCCTCCTGTCCCTCCTGGCCCTCCTGAGGTCGGGCGCAGCTGCACCCCAGACAGGTCTCGACTTGTCGGTTTTTTGTGTGAACACCTGCACCCTCCAGTCGAGGTATCAAATTACAACATCCGCATTTGCATTCACTGGTAGTTCAATTGTCCGCAGGCGTCTTGGCTGGCAAAAGTGTCACAGACCAAACCTTGCCCGGTCGGAGGGGGGGGCTCCTCCTGCCCCTCCTGCTCCTCCTGCTCCTCCTGCCCCTCCTGCTCCTCCTGCTCCTCCTGCCCCTCCTGCCCCTCCTGCTCCTCCTGCTCCTCCTGCCCCTCCTGGGGTCGGGCGCAGCTGCACCCCAGACAGGTCTCGACTTGTCGTTTTTTTGTGTGAACACCTGCACCCTCCAGTCGAGGTATCAAATTACAACATCCGCATTCCCAGACAGTAGACTGGACGCGACGGTTATTTGTGCGAACAGCTGCCTCGGTGCAGAGTACTTGAAGGGGGGTGTATCGATACACCCCCCTTTGCAGTATATGTTCAAAGCATTGCAATTATATTCTCCTCAAAATTTGCATTCACTGGTAGTTCAATTGTCCGCAGGCGCTGATGGGCTAGCTCTGTTGATTTAATTACTAGGGGGAGATTTTCGCTCCCCCTAACACATAATGGGTTAGGGGGAGATTTTCGCTCCCCCATACGTCAGGAATTGTTGAAGACTAGAACAAGAATGAGACCGTGACAACTGGTGTTCTGTTGATTTAATTACTAGGGGGAGATTTTCGCTCCCCCTAACACATAATGGGTTAGGGGGAGATTTTCACTCCCCCATACATCAGGAATTGTTGAAGCCTAAAACAAGAATGATACCGTGGGTGTTTGACAACTGGTGATTTATTGCTCGGAATTCGACGCAGGTGGTCTATAATTATGGGTTCCTAGAAGGGTCAGCCGTCTTCCCGTCGAGGTATCAAATTACAGCATCCGCATTCCCAGACAGGTCTCGACTTGTCGGTTTTTTGTGTGAACACCTGCACCCTCCAGTCGAGGTATCAAATTACAACATCCGCATTCCCAGACAGTAGACTGGACGCGACGCTTATTTGTGTGAACGTCTGCCTCGGTGCAGAGTACTTGAAGGGGGGTGTATCGATACACCCCCCTTTGCAGTATATGTTCAAAGCATTGCAATTATATTCTCCTCAAAATTTGCATTCACTGGTAGTTCAATTGACCGCAAGCGCTGATGGGCTAGCTCTGTTGGTTGTAGCGTTACCCTGATCAACTCTTGTATTAATTATCCAAAGTATGTCATGTGGGTACTGAGAATACTCGGCTTGACGAGGAGATTCCAAAAATGCAAATAAAAAAAAGGTCAAAAGTGTGGTGCGGGCCCCTTTTTTGTAAACATCATCCAAAGTGTACGATGTGGGTACTCAAATGACTCGGCTCGACTAGACGAACAAGAATCTGCAATCAGAATTCAAATCCGACTTATGGTAACCGAGATAGCCCCCCCCTACATCGTCCAAATGTACCTTGTGGGTATGCAAATTTCTCGGCTCGACTAGACGAACAAGAATCTGCAATCAGAATTCAAATCCGACTTATGGTAACCGAGATAGCCCCCCCCTACATCGTCCAAATGTACATTGTGGGTATGCAAATTTCTCGGCTCGACTAGACGAACAAGAATCTGCAATCAGAATTCAAATCCGACTTATGGTAACCGAGATAGCCCCCCCCCTACATCGTCCAAATGTACCTTGTGGGTATGCAAATTTCTCGGCTCGACTAGACGAACAAGAATCTGCAATCAGAATTCAAATCCGACTTATGGTAACCGATATAGCCCGCCCCCCCTACATCGTCCAAATGTACATTGTGGGTATGCAAATTACTCGGCTTGACTAGACGAACAAGAATCTGCAATCTGAATTCAAATCCGACTTATGGTAACCGAGATTGCCCCCCCCTACATCGTCCAAATGTACTTTGTGGGTATGCAAATTTCTCGGCTCGACTAGACGAACAAGAATCTGCAATCAGAATTCAAATCCGACTTATGGTAACCGAGATAGCCCCCCCCCACTTCGTCCAAATGTACGTTGTGGGTACTCAAATTTCTCGGCTCGACTAGACGAACAATAATCTGCAATCAGAAATCTGATCCGAGGTTAGGTTAGGTTAGGATGGGTTAGGTTAGGTTAGGTTAGGTTAGGTTAGGTTAGGTTAGGTTAGGTTAGGTTAGGTTAGGTTAGGTTAGGTTAGGTTAGGTTAGGTTAGGTTAGGTTAGGTTAGGTTAGGTTAGGTTAGGTTAGGTTAATATTCGCAAAAAAAAAAATTCGCAAAAAAAAATTCGCAAAAAAAATTCGCAAAAAAAAAATTCGCGAGGGGGGGGGCTCGGGGGGGGTGGCCCTCCTGTCCCTCCTGCCCCAGAAACCCCCATTGTTCCCTACTGTGGTGTAACCCTCTTCCCGCAACACTGCATATCCGCAGCATGGATTAAAACTGGGTGATAATATTTTTGAAACATATAAGAGTTTATTATATACTAACAACTTTTATGGTTTGTCTGGTATTTTGTTGGCATATTATATTATCGAAACCTTAAGAAAATGTCGTTGACGACTTTCATGTCTGAATTTAGAACCACACTTTGTTCTTGCTACTATGTTCATTTATTATTCCTTTTTATAATGGTTGTTGTTGGTTTTAAATAAATAGGTATAACCCACTTAAAACAATATTTAATACAGAATTACGTTAAAAATGAAATTTATTTCCTTAAAGATTTTACTTCCGGTTCCCATTTTATCCCAGCAAGTTGTCTCCATCACAGCCATAACTTGAAATGGGTTTATTTTCTTTCTCCCTCTTTTCTTTCCCAACAAACACTATTGATAAAAAGATTGAGTAGCAAAGGGAGGAAATAGATCCTCGTATCGATCTTTATCTATACATCAGTTGACATATCCCTATCGAAACATCAGTTGAGATATCCCTATCGAAACATCAGTTGGCATATCCCTATCGATACATCAGTTGACATATCCCTATAGATACATCAGTTGACATATCCCTATCGAAACATCAGTTGACATATCCCTATCGAAACATCAGTTGACATATCCCTATCGATAGATCAGTTGACGTATCCCTATCGATACATCAGTTAACATATCCCTATCGAAACATCAGTTGACATATCTATATCGATACATCAGTTGACATATCCCTATAGATACATCAGTTGACATATCCCTATCGAAACATCAGTTGACATATCCCTATCGAAACATCAGTTGGCATATCCCTATCGAAACATCAGTTGACATATCCCTATCGAAACATCAGTTGGCATATCCCTATCAATACATCAGTTGACATATCCCTATCGATACATCAGTTGACATATCCCTATCGATACATCAGTTGGCATATCCCTATCGATACATCAGTTGACATATCCCTATCAATACATCAGTTGGCATATCCCTATCGATACATCAGTTGGCATATCCCTATCGATATATCGGTTGGAATATCCCTATCGAAACATCAGTTGCCATATCCCTATCGAAACATCAGTTGACATATCCCTATCGAAACATCAGTTGACATATCCCTATCGATACATCAGTTGGCATATCCCTATCGATCAAAAGTTGATAAACTAATCTTAATACTTGACAGTTTTGTATGTCATTATTTAATGTCACAAAAATGACTGTTTTCAATGTATTCTACTACTTAGAGCTTCTCAAAGATCGAGTAACATATCCCTATCGCAGATTAACTGTCATATCACCGTCGATCCAAAGTTGATTTACTAATTTTAATACTCCATTTTTTTATAGACTATCATTTTATAATCATTACAGACATCACTAATTCATTAATTGTTGAATTTATCTTACAATCATGACCGTGGATAGTAAGTAAAGGCCTAAAATATTTAGTTATTGGTGTTTATGCAGCTCAAAAAATGCAAAAAAATTTTTAACTTTTTAAATTTATTGTTGTTACTATATTAGATTTTTATATGGAGGATTTTATGCTTGCTTCTAAGACAGGATTGGGAATGTCCTTATCAGCCACCCGTATCAATCAGCTGATACTGTTTTAGAAGCAAGCCCGCAGTAGTCCTACCTTTACCGATTGGTAAAGTGTGGTGAGGAAAGCTGTACCGGTACCGGGTTTTTAATTTAAATGTTTATACTATGTGTTCGTGTGTACGTTTTATGTGTCGAGGACACCCGTATGACGACCATCAGTGATGGAACAAACATAAATGTAAGAAAACAGCGGCTGAATATGATCTGTAATTAGATCGAAATGCATCCCGATACATTTTGAAAATTTGACACCTTCAGGCATTTAGTAAGTAACATTCTTACTAGAGTTGTAAAACAGAGGCCGATATTTCGGGTGTTCAATATAATAATAATGCCGGTTGGGAAACAAAATTACTATTTATTAAACTTTACAACTTTACAACAACTGATTTAGAACAATTTAAACGTCGTTAACAATAGGTATATCCGCGGTTAAAATACAATAATTAAGGTTACATTACATTTAGAAAGACAATGCCAATTAATAAATTAACAGGGAGAGGCGACGCAACGCGTGTTAATTACATCGTCACATCTTAGGGACTGGGGCGGAGGCTCTTGTCTCCTTCGCCGATGCTGAACCAAGCCAGCCAATCAGAAACAGTTTCACACGTGACGTCATGGGAACACTTCATTGACAAGTGCTGCAGCCAAACGATCACTCACGCCGTTACTCAAACTAAGAGGTACTGAAAACGTGCTCTGAGGCCAACGCAGAGCGTCAAGTTGCTGACGCCACGCATTCTTGCTGATATCAACGCCCGGCCGGGCCCGTGGGAGCGTCTAAGTTGAGATTAGCTTGGAGCAAACATCCTAGCGTCTGGTGGTTTATTTTATATTTCATACCAGCCAACTCTTCAAAATGAAATAATGAAATTAATGTTTAGAGCACCGTTCCTCTTTCCAATTATAGGTTTTAGTGGCGGTAGAAATTTAATTATTAGGAACGGTAAATTGTAATTATTTAATTACAGTGTCGTATTAATGGCTTTAAACAGTCTAGGAATTTTGGGCCGTCACACCCCCCTCACCCTTAGACCATGCTGTCCCCAGCATGAGGTAACAGCAGATTGCCAAGTCCAACTTCTCTCAATGTTTGGAGAGTACACTCCGTCTTCCGTTGGCTGGTCGGTGATCAGGAAACTTCTAACTCTGGACAGCTAACCTCAACTCTCTCCGCAAATAAAAAAAAATTATTTAGGCCTAACTTCAACTTTTGTTTTACAAAAAAAAACTCGAATTGTCACCGGTCCGCATTTGCCTCTCCCTTTACAAAGTATATCTCAAAAATATCACAATCAAAACATCTCAAAAGTCAAAGTTAAACAACCAAAACAACACCTAAAAAAACTAAAATATCTTATTTCACAAGGACAAAAGTTACCTAAACTTAAACATAAAAACACAACACACATTCCCATCTAAACAGACCATTACAACATTACAGAATACATTACTCATGAATTTATTTATAGCTTCACACAGCTAAAGGCGAAGTGAAAATATTTACTAGAGGGCATTAACCCACCCTCTCTCTACGACAAGAGTATTCCAGTCGACTCAAAAAAAAATCTACCATGCCATCGCTAGAAGATACGTCACTGAATTTAATTATGTGTATTTAGAACCAATTGGTTAATTTTTCTTAGTATCTGAACAAGGTATGAATATTTTTAAAAAAATTCGCAAGAGAGTAATTGAGTTCAGCACTTTTATGGCAATTTTAGAACGCTACTTGCCCACTATGGTGAAGCCGCACGGGTTTTCACTTGGGGCCGGTCTTACACTCTGTCACCCCTTCGGTAGTAACGGATCTTCCGACGTAAGGTCAAATACTATCAAAAGAAAATTTAACATTATCCTAACACACCCTTTCCCAATTTACAGTGCCTACTCTAATTAACTCATCAACACATGTCAAAATAGCAAATTAACATATTGACACCGAGAATCAACAAAAAAACACTTTTCGCCAATCCAGTGATTATTCATAAATTCTGGTGGTACTCCACCCGCTATCGGCCGAAACCTCAAAACAACTTGAAAATTACCAATAATAAATCACATAAACAATCGAATAATCAATACGGTGCAGTGCATTATTAACTAATCTTTAACACAAACTCACGTTCAGTAGGCCTGGTAGCGGCACAACAATGTCTTCCTGACAGGGTCCGGAAAATCCCTCAGCAAGGCATTTTCTGCAGTACTCTTGACTGACTATTCACTATAATTAATTCAATTTTTTTTTCTTTAAATTTTGAAAAATCATTCAGGCTGGCCCCAGGTGCCTACAGTCCAGTCGAGGAGTCGAAGGGAAGGGGGTATTAGGGGGGTGGGGAGTGCTAGCATTACCTTCCTGTGGACACCAAGTTGGGCCAGTGAATCCTTTACCCTTCTTGGGATATACTACTAGTGTTAGTTGGATCGCTTCGAATAATAATAAAAAAAAGGTTGCCATTACCAGCCTACATCCAATACACAATTACCAAAGAAAAGGAATTACACTACAACACATATCGACATCAAAGAAGAAAAAAAAACATCAATAACACAATAATCGGAGGGGAATATCAGTCCTTTCGCCATCGCGTCCTAGCGGAGACAAGTCCAGAGGTACTCACTTCTTCGCAGCGTAGTACGCGACTTCTTGATCGCGGTCGAAAGTCTATGCTTCTTAAATATTTTTCACTTACTTAAAGTGTCCCGGGTCCGTAATTCACTCCTCGTCGCATCTTACCGCACGGTCAGCCTAACTTTAGCTGCGCTCGTGGAACTGTCGTGCTCTGCTTCCGGTGCATGATCTGCTATCAATTCGACAGTAGGGTACCATCTCTCCACGGTTCTGAAGTGGCGACTCTGTCTGCGCAGCCTGC
Organism: Allygus modestus; assembly: GCA_963675035.1. Taxonomy (NCBI): domain Eukaryota; kingdom Metazoa; phylum Arthropoda; class Insecta; order Hemiptera; family Cicadellidae; genus Allygus; species Allygus modestus. The sequence goes on from OY776114.1 coordinate 113,954,678, forward strand.
GGGCGCTGTACACGGCCTCCCAGGGTGACACGGAGCAGGTCGGCAACTCGAACTCTCCATCTCAAACCTACAAAGACAACTGTGATTATCACAATAACCGAACGGCCGCCCCACATGTCCTACTCAACCATGCGGGCGCCAGCATAATGGACTCTAAGGTGCTGGAAAGTACTCTCCAAAGAATACCCCTTTACGCTTAGGTGCCAAGCTGATCACCTAGTCCCTGCAGGACCTTCAAGGTGGCACTCACATCAATATTCATCAACTTGGTCTCTTCGTCAGAGATCATCGACCTCAAATCAAGAACAAAACTTTACTCATCTGACCGTCATGTGTGTTGCTGCCGTGTATACGGGCAGGCACCTTAAACTCATCACTAATAACGTCGCATGTTATTACACCTCGGAGATCACTCCAACTCCACTCAACTTCATGGCGGTCAGGTTGATCTTTTTGCCATTCTCATAACAGTTCAGAGTTACCTTACAGGGCTCTGAAGCACTATGCACCCATCAACCTCGGAAAAAAAACATTTTTCCACAAACGCTGGAATACAAGGAGCTGCCGATAAATCGGGCAGGCACCCGATCCGCCAGTGATCGAATAACACCGATCACTTCAGTCTCTTCAACAGAGAGCATATGACTTAGAAAAGCCAGAAATCACAACTTCACATTCCGGTCCGACATGAGTATACTGCTGCCGTTTGCACCGGCAGGCAATATTGGACTCATCAGTGGCTACAAAAAAACCACTTTTTTTTTTTCCTTGAGGGAGGCCCATTCAACGTCATGATTTCAATGGGGCATTCCCCCCAAAACAAAACTCAGTCAAACAACACCAGGCCCAGAAGACCATCGGCTGGTTTACTCGTACCATCCCTTTAGTAAACACACAACCATCAACCTCCGCTTTTTCCAGCTGTACAGGCGAATTGCGCTGCACAGGCTGGGCTTTCTACGGAACAGCTTGTCATAGCACAAGCAAAACATAATTTACTCCCCATTCCCGTTTGCTTTTATTAACTTTTCGTTCTCTCTACGGTCTGGCCAAGAATAGCATGAGTTAGCAAGCATATTCCTGGAGCAGAGCACACATTTTGAAATTCTATTTAAAAAAACAAATAACCATAATGTGATTCCTAAACACTAGTACATCAGTATACTTAGGTGATAACACTTGTCCACATCAGCATAATCCATTCAGTAATGGTTACGAATGCACTCCCTCGGCAACTCCACAGCGAGGAAGACCCTCCGGTGTCCCAATCCACAGGGACAGCACAAGAATGGCCTAGAATTATAACTTTCCTGTACAACAAACAAAACAGGTTATCCAGTGAACACGTGTTATCACAAGTTAGAGCACAAAGCATTAAAAACAACAAACTTCTTACGAAGAATCACTTATCACTAACTTCACCAGCCTTACATTTTAAATATAAGGGAAGCTAACTGGACTCTTTTTGCAAATTTTGAACTAAGTGTAAATGAACTAAGTCATAAATCATCGTATTCACTCATAATCTCTGGTTCATTATCTAATTCATCACCCCGCAAATGGGAGCTCTGGCTTCACAATGCTCAGTCCCAGATGAGGGGTAAAGTATTAGACACTTTAAATATTACATCGGCAAATAATTTCTGTCCATGTTCGGAGTACTTATAATAAAACAGATGCAGCCATACAATTTAAGGGACAGACTGCATGCAAAAAAAAACATTAAATTTCTCAAACTATCAAACTAGGCAATTTGACACTCACGATTTCAAACTGTAAAAAGTAATGCGATCATTGTTTACTAAGCACCGATCTGCAACAGTATTTAAAGCTATCTGCAGATCCTAAAACTGAAAACAAATACGCACCAAATTTACTGGCTTCAACTGAAAGATTTATTAGTTCCAATTTGAATTACTCATTTTTTCACCTACTCCTTTTATGGCTGTTAACTAAATTCACACACACACAAAGAGATATAATTAATATCTTCACATTGCTGATTAACTTGCATAGAAAAATACAAAGTCCGGTACTACAAACAAACATTACCACTGCTCTACTGATTGTCATGTTTAGTTGGCCCAAAACCAGGAACCAGAGCTAAACAATGAGCACAGTATAGCTCAGTTCCAAAAAACCAATACAGCAACCAAACTGCGATTTGATTTTCTCCTCTATGCTATTTTGTCTCACATAATTTAGAAGGAAAGCAAAACAGCCTTTTTTTCAAAACTGCAAACAAAAGGTTAAATAATTGATTTATTGCCCATTCACAACCGTTACCGAAGGTTACTGCCCGTTAATTCCCTCAACATTAAAATTACTGGATCCACCGGTGTAGAACCCTCAATACCCCCTACTGATGAGAGCTTCTGAAATAAATTAAATTCGCCCAGTCCCACTTATAATTTTCAATACTTAACCGAAGCACTCATCAGAGGCTTACACGCCTAAGTTCACACGTTGTTCATTTTCAAAGAAAATTTCAAAAATAATTTAAAGTCCCGACTTAAAGTTCATTAAAATAAACTTAAACCCCAGAACGCGATTAATCTAAGTCCCAACACGGTGAATTATTCAATTAAAATCACCAAATTAATTTCAAACAAAAATTCACAAGTCGTTTGTAGTATTCAGTGAAATTTTGAAAAATCCGGCTAAGTCCTTAGCTCAAAATACACAATAAATTTCGAAAATTATTATCGAACTCTCATTTCCCCACTACTAAGATGGTCCACGTCGATTATTTCTAAGTTCCAATTATTTTTTTTGTTGAATGTCCCAGAACCCCTAATCATACACTACTAACGCTTTGTTTCGTCGAAAATTTTCAAAGTTCTGATTTACTTAATTTCTTTGGTAAATAAAATGCAGTGGTATCCTTTGTCCTGACAATGAAGATAGGCCAGAAAATTGACACAGTTTATAAGTGTCAGATCATTAATTTTTATTAATTTGTAACAATAAAGTTTTTCAATTACTTGATTTTAAATTATTGGCCTATTTCCAATGACGCCCAGATTTTTTCCAATGCATTTATAGATTTACCACTTAAATATATAACCCAGAGTTAATCACACATGCAAATAAACTTAGGTTAATTTAGAAAGCATTTATTCTAAGGTTAATATAATTAATAAATCCTACAAACACTTGTTCTTAAACAAAACAATGTTAAGTCAACTAAATAAAATATAACTTGCTTCAGGAATGACTATCTCATCTACTAACAGCAACAAGTGTGGGGCTCTGTTTAGATTAATATATTCAGACATCTGTTTACAAACACAGGCAACCATTTATGCCTCCTAAATTAATTACGGCGTCACTACTCTATATACGCCACAGCCTTGTTACGATAATTGTCGCCAAAGTCTCGCTTCGGACAATTCGGATTAATTACAATATAATATTTCTTCAATTTAATTCCCAAATGAGTTATAATTTCATTTTAATATCATCCTCTCCCTTTTCCACGATAAGTTGCAACCAAGTTCACGCATTTGCACTTCAATCAAACCGAATTGGCAAATCAGAGATGGCGGATTAATCCGAACGCAACAGAGACGATTTGCCAAGATTGCAAAATGGTGGCTCCAAGCTTCCTTCCACAATTAATATTCCGAGTCACTTTACTTTTAAAATAAACCTCCTTAGTCACAGGTAATACTTAAAATCAACTTTATACCTTTATTATTTATCAATATCTATTATCACTAGGCTCAACAACAACTCTGATAGCCCAATAATTTCGATTTAATATGTCTTCTCAAACAATGACATTCTCATAACACCGCCATGCCATTTCGATCACGGGTCACACACAATGAATGCAAAGTGACGAAGGAGGGGGAACCGACGCTAACTATTTCTCTCACAATGAGGCTAATGGCGACTTGAAGATTTATTCAAATTAATCTAATTACTTTGAAATTCTCTAATAATTCGAAAAAAGCATATTTATTTACGGGAGTTGCGCTAAAATGAGTTTAATTTATTGCTTTACAAGATTAAGCGGTTACCTACTGTTAAAACGACACATATAAAATTAACAAGATTGCACCAATTAATAAAAATAAATTTATTACTTACCAAAATCCATTCTCCGTCCCTGGGATTCTTCAAGTGGTGTTTTCTTGCAACACTACCCCACACCTGACACCAATTGTAAAACAGAGGCCGATATTTTGGGTGTTCAATATAATAATAATGCCGGTTGGGAAACAAAATTACTATTTATTAAACTTTACAACTTTACAACAACTGATTTAGAACAATTTAAACGTCGTTAACAATAGGTATATCCGCGGTTAAAATACAATAATTAAGGTTACATTACATTTAGAAAGACAATGCCAATTAATAAATTAACAGGGAGAGGCGACGCGACGCGTGTTAATTACATCGTCACATCTTAGGGACTGGGGCGGAGGCTCTTGTCTCCTTCGCCGATGCTGAACCAAGCCAGCCAATCAGAAACAGTTTCGCACGTGACGTCACGGGAACACTTCATTGACAAGTGCTGCAGCCAAACGATCACTCACGCCGTTACTCAAACTAAGAGGTACTGAAAACGTGCTCTGAGGCCAACGCAGAGCGTCAAGTTGCTGACGCCACGCATTCTTGCTGATATCAACGCCCGGCCGGGCCCGTGGGAGCGTCTAAGTTGAGATTAGCTTGGAGCAAATATCCTAGCGTCTGGTGGTTTATTTTATATTTCATACCAGCCAATTCTTCAAAATGAAATAATGAATGAAATAATGAAATTAATGTTTAGAGCACCGTTCCTCCTTCCAATTATAGGTTTTAGTGACGGTAGAAATTTAATTATTAGGAACGGTAAATTGTAATTATTTAATTACAGTGTCGTATTAATGGCTTTAAACAGTCTAGGGATTTTGGGCCGTCACAGAGTAAATATTATCTGGTGTCAAGGCTGTTAAAATTAAAATAAAAGCAATGGATGAATGCAAAATATTAATTGTATAATCATTTCTACACAGATGAACATGCAGGTTGCTAAAAAACTGCCTTTACTAACAAATTATGTTTACATTAACCTCGTGCTAACGTATTTTCCGTCATGGTAACCCAACCACAGCCGACTTCAACCCGACCATTGCCGACCTCAACCCAACCACTGCCGACCTCAACCCAACCACTGCCGACCTCAACCCGACCACTGCTGACCTCAACCCGACCACTGCCAACCTCAACCCGAGCACTGCCAACCTCAACCCGAAACAGCTGTTTACATAGTAGGATGAAACCACAAAACTAAATTTGCAAACTTTACAGCTGATAAACCATGAATCGGTGGTCGAGTGGACACGCTTTTGGGCCTAATGGATGATTATGAGTCCAAATCTTTATATTTTGTACTTTCAAAAATTTGGTTTCAGATTTGTTAAATTATTCTCGCTTAAACAATTTGTATTGTAATTGTTTAATTCCATGTTATTATATTTTAAAAGCTTAATAAGGGCATAATTGGTCTGTGGAGAGGACATGACCGCTTAGTTAGGTTTTGTAAAGTTTTAAGTTCTGATGGGTTCCAAGTCTGATGATTTGCATATGTTTAGGGCCAATAAAAGTGCAAGTTTTTTGTATGTCAAGCCTTCAAAATCTTAGCTAACTCAACACTAATAAACCTATTTAAGTAGCATTTCTGCCTCGTCGACCAATCACCTGTTTTTACACTTATATTCCTTATTCCCCTAACTAGGCTAAGCTAGGTTACAAACTCTTCAAAAATCCTACTTTTTAATGGATTAGAAGGTAAAACTATCTCTCATATAAGAATTTTCACTAAACTTACTATCATATCAGTTACTGCCAGCGCTCTCGGAGTTATACAAGGAACAACAGGTTTTGATGAGAGAGGTGGTGGGAGCTTGTCCCCTCCGTCAAGCTTTGTTTAACGCGTTACATGGAGAGACTTATCGACTGCAATTTTTAACATGGATTGTAATAAATCAATCCGGTTTTACAGGTAGGCCCTCACGATTTAGAATTTCCGATAAAGTAGGTGGATTTTCCTCACTCAGGCTTTATATTATTCTTATATTTTAAAAGATATGTATTTTTTAATATACTAGTTAGTCTGTTGAAAGGTTCACATATATTTAGGTAAAATAGGATACCTATATTATGGATAGCAAAATAAATTCTTCCCGCTAAATAGAAAACACGTTTAGGTAAATAAATTGTACGTACCTGATCGGTTAAGGAGCTTTAAATAGTAAAATATGTTGTAATTTTAATTATGTTATTGTTATCGCTTTTGTAAACGTAATTAAGACAAATGAAATGAAAAAAAAATTATATATTAATGTAATTGTCTTAAAATAAGATTATTTTCTCTTAATGTAAATTAACTTAATTTTAATAAATTATTTAAAATGTAATAACAATCAAAAAACATAACTAATATTAGTTTTGGTGGTTTTAAACCCAAAGGTAGAAGCAGTTACTAAGTTTTACTCCTTTACGTCCTTGCACGAAATGTTTGTTTAGAACGAGAAATAATTTAAACAAGTATAGAAACTATTGAACAAACAAAAAGTCTAGAAGAATTATACTAATATTATTATTTGAAATTCATAAATGAATCTCTAACAGTTCAAATATTTAGACTCCTGTTATAAAAAGGAGAGAAAGATTATCTTGCTTAGAAAATATACATTGTGGGATAGTTTTTGCTTAGGAGTATTGTATGTAAATCATATAAGTATGAGGAACTAGAGATGCATAACAGTGTAGATGCTGCTGTGACATTAACCCAGAAAAAACAACGGTAACAGCTTTTCATCTTTAGCCATTACATCTTTTTATAGAATACCTTGTGTTGGAGAATCTCTTTGCTACATTACACGATGAAGCAAGACAATAATATGTCGATGTAAACAGCAAGTATGTTGCAACATTAACATGTGCAATACATTGTACAAAATATAAGCATGAATAGGAAAAACATGCTTGATGTGTTAGGCTACGCACAGTGTAGATACTGCCTTGTCATCAACCCTGCAAAACAACGATAACGAGCGCTTGATCGTTAGACATTATCATTTATTATAACACACCTTATGAAAGAGAACCCCTATATTGCATACCTTAACGTTACAGTGTTCCATGAATGCGTTGTAGTAAAAATATCAATAAGTTAGATTTGTGTTGTGCACACTGCTCATCGTTTGCTGACACTGATTAGAAGTATAATTATAGTTACAATTTATGTCGTAAAGTTTATACAACTTTGCAACATTATAATGACTAACATAATTTCTTGAGTAGCATGAAATTTGTTCTTGTAATTAAACAGGATAAATAAACTACCTCTCACAACATGAATAAAAACTTATCCTGTACATACAAGACGGTAAGTATACAAATTCGACTCATACCATTGTTTTATGTTAATGTTTGTGTGTCCTTTTAGTGTAAAAATAATTTTGTAATGGTTTGAGACGTTCCTGTTAAATTTCAAACAGCTACAAGAAACATTCACTTATACTTGTTCTATACTACATTCATAAACCAAGTATACCAATTAGACGTGGTAGAAAGTTGATTATATTTTAATTTTTTCTGTTATTGAAAGAGGTTAATGATTTATGTAGGCAGATTAATCAAGTTTTAATAACTGATAAGATCAAGTTCATCACAAATACAAGGTCTTATTGAACAATTTTGAACTACTTAGGGAAATTGCCCCACGGACAAAACTAATATAAATATGCTACGTAAACATAGGTCTGTCTGCGGGTCTGTAGGCGCTTTTTAAAATAAATACCTCATATTTTAAGAAATTGATTGATACCTTTCACGAGCGTTATAATTAGGTAATGCAAATTTAGAATAAAAATTTGCATACTCTTATTTTAACTGTTTCTAAGTGGCAACAGTTTTAAAATTTGCAATCTTGAAAACGTAAAATGTACATAGTCAAATTATACAAATTAAAAACTGAATAATGGTTTTTATAGTTGGATCATCCTGTAGTTTAGTAATTGAACAACTTTTTAATAAAGACATCGCCATTTGTGGTACTTACACGAAGTTTGCACTGTTTCCTAAGAATTGCAATTAATTTCTCAGCTATAAGTTGCATAGCAGTGTAGATGATGTTAAATCATCAACAACGATGGCAAAATATCTACTTAATCTTAATATCTTAGTATATCTTTGAAACGCTGACACAACTAGGGCGTATTTTAAGGCGAATATGAATGAATGATGAGTGTAGAATGGGTGAGATGCCTTGTGTAGCCTTGTTACTGGCTAAGACCGACTGATTCTTTAACGAGGATCATAAATTAATAGCCCAATGGTCATTAATAGTATTACGTCTTTTTATGCCTTATGTAATAAACCCCCTTTTTGCATGTCTTAACGATGTTACATTTCATGAATGCGTCATCGCGAATACGCATCGTGTACGTTATATCATTAACATGCAGGACATTATGCTGCAAAACTATATATTTACGCTTCTATGATTGAGATACTTGATTAGATAATATTTAATAATAAAAGTCTCATATTGTTAAATATCTAGGAATCAAAATATCTTTTGGCCTTGCAATGTTTAGGCGCGAAAGTTAGATTGATGGTTCTATTGAGAAATAATGACTTATAGACACAGTTATTACTAGTAGGGAAATTTAAAATATATTATCTTTAATTGTATTATCTTACTATACGTGTAGTAAAATTGTATCGAACTGTTTTACATTCTTGTTATCTTAGTCAATACTCGCTTTAAATTAATCTTAATTTGTATTTGTGGTTAAATGTATCACAGAAATATTATAATTATTTGTTTTTTTAGAAATGAAATATTTAAATTGTTATTAGAATGATTATTGGCTTCAGGTTTAATATATTGATTTAGGAGATAATAAGTCGGAACTGTCAGTAATGTAAATTTTAAGTGGTTGTCACAGCCACCAGGCTCCGCCACCGTCAAGTTGTGGTCAGACTTGTGCAAACCACCACACCCAATATGTGTCCCTTCTAGCCTCTTGCTGGGGGCTTAGGTCCTATATAAATAAGCTTTATAGGCAATGGAAAGCTAACCCATAAGAATGGGATCGAGTGGTGGCATTTTGTTCACGTATATTCAAGTAATCAGAAATAAAACTGGATAAGATAGTATATGATAGTTTTATTATATTTTTTATTTATTTGTTAAACGCAATAATATCTTAAAGTACAGTTTGTTATAGTATTATGTTATCTCCATTTGGTGGAATAATTATTTAAACGTTTAATTCCAACCAGTAAATTTTTACGTCCATAATTTTAAATTGCTTAGAACATGTTTGTAAAATGTACCTGTTGCATTGTTTCAAGTTTACTACATTTAACTAATAATAAATCCTGCCATAGAATGCTATCTATTGATTGATTTGATAAAAATATCAACATTACATAGTATGCTTTAATACCTCTGATGGTAAGTTGACGTTAGTTGAGATTAGTCAAGAATACAATTTACAATTTAAATAAAACAAATATTAAAGAAAAACGATGTTTCAGATACAGTTTGTGGCCAACACGTGATCAACACGGTAATATAACTTTTATCTTTTTGACTAAAGTAAAAGGGGAGGTATGTAAAAAAGTCAACTGAAGAACACAAAACAGAGAAAATGTGCCCTTGACCTTTATTGGTTGCTTCTATATTGATATATATAGATATTCTTAGCTGTTATAGAAAACAAATTATCGCATTTAATTTAAATGAAAAATGTCTGTTATCTTGTTAGTAAATGTATTAAAGTGTTAACCCATATATAGAAATAAATGGAAGGTAGGCTATTTTTTTCGATTTTAGCAAATATTGCAATGAATTTACTGTATACAATTAAATGTTATAATAAACCAATGAATAAGATTTATTAAGAATGGTTCAGTTTGTTTGTGAAGAAAATTTTCTTCAGTGCTTTGAGGTTGGTTCTTTCATTTTGTCAAACCCCCGTGAGCAGTAAAAGGCTGACAGAGCAGTCATTCGTCTTATCTTTGTTCATAGTATTTTTAACTGGGTGTTTTATCGTAAAAGCTAAAGAGCTTTCTGAATGTGTCCTTTTTTAATTCCTTTAAAGTTACGAGTCACGTTTTTTACAGGAATAATATACGAGTAAATAGTGTATTTAACTGGTATTAGTTGTATTAGTAGCACACTAATACTGATTATATGGAAAAAGTCCTTCTTTATTTAATTTTTAAATATATTATAGTATTTTTGTTTTAATACATTTTAAAATGGTATGAATTTTCAAAATAATACTAAAACTTATATTAATGCTACAGGGTGGTTATAAATTATTCGACACATTTCAAGATTAAATAAATAAATAACCAAAAACGGAAAAAATGGGAATTGTTTTATTAAATAGCAAACTTAAAACAGGATTTATTATAACAATAGGAAAAAATTACTGTTGCTCATTCTTCCCACAAGTAAACTAAAACCTTTCCACGTGGTCTCCGTGGTTTGTATGCAAAGTTTGCAGTCTGAATTCAACCTCACGCCATGAGTTTCTGAGCATTGCAGGAGTTATGCTTCCAATAACCTCTCGCACTCTTGCTCTTAAGTTCTTCAATGTGTTGAATGTTCTTAGCGAACACTCTGGCCTTGATATAACCCCAAAGAAAAAGGTCTAAGGGTGTAATGTCTGGGGAACGTGGAGGCCGAGGCATTGGACCATCTCGTCCAATCCAACGACCAGGAAATATGTCATTTAGGTAGTCGCGAACTATCTTACCCCAGTGTGGAGGAGCACTATCTTGCTGCCAGTAAACATCAATTGAAGATTCATTGTTGACCAGCTGACTATACCACAGCACGAGTCGTTAAAAAGAAAACATACCTTACACTCAAAGTTTAGCTAAGATTTTACGGACTTTTTATAACAATTATATTTAGCGATTGATATTTCATTGTTAATATTTTTTAGTTAGTAGATAAAACTGTTTAAAACTTTCAATTTAATACAACAATTTCCATGTTTTTACGTTGCTTGGTTATTTATTTATTTAATCTCCAAATGTGTCCAATAATTTATAACCACCATGCATATTTAAAATTTAAAACAAATCAAAAAGTTATAAAGAATCAAACAAAAATAAAATAAAGATTTCTAAAATTGCTTAAATTATTCATAAAATCAAATCTAAAAACATTCCTGAATCAGGATTTTATTTTAAACACACTATGTTTGTTTAAACTATAAGTACACTTTTTAATTTGCTGGAGACAATGATTTGATAGTAATATGTCATAATTACTGTATAGAAAAAATAAATGTATGTCACTAAATTTGTGAAAAAAATTTCCCATACTAAATAATTATTATTTAGAATCATAATAATAAAGAGACAATATCATTTTGTAATGTTTTCATAGTGATTTTGGTGCGAGAGTGTGATGTTGGCCCGTTACCATGGTAACTATCGTGACGAGGAGCGGAGGACAAAGCTCATAAACAATAATGACGCACTTAACGACAATGCGTACAACAGGTGGGGGCGGATTTGTTGCCAAAATGTTGTTAAAATGTTGATTGGCTGTAAAACACAGTTATAAAAAAGAAAATAAACCTTACATGTATATTTTATTGGAATTGATGTTTGATAATAGATAACTATTTAGTACTAGCTTTACAATCAGAGATGCAACTAGCTTAACTAATCGCTGTGTTTCATTATTTTTATATACGCAAGAACGGAAACATGTATTAACCATGGTGGCTAGCCATCAGCTGCTATAATAATTACTCAAGATGTTTGGAATTTGCAGTTTAGAACCATTTCCGAATCCATGAACGTAAATATATATTCACATATTAAAAATAACGTTGTACCAAAGGGTTGTTTTTTTATACTCCTGTATTTTTTTACGTGAGGTTTGGTTATGACAAACGTATCCGTAATCTTTTGGTAACCTTGAAAGGGTTAAAACTATTAAAACACATCGGCACTTACTGAACTATCATAGCGAACCCTACGTGCTTAATCTTTACATATCAAATACCCCCGTCGCAGCAAACCTGCATACTCAGCGAATTTCCAATGGAGATATAAATGTCCTAATACTACATAAATCCACTTACCTCATTTTGAACCAACCAGAATATAAAATGTTAACAAGAGCAAAGCGTAGAAAGTAGATCGATTTGCATTTCAGCACCAAGGGCACATGCCAGCCAGCCAACCTTTTAAATACGAAATGAAATGGAGCAAAGATTCTTCTTTGTAACTTGAGTTCCAACAACCACTTGGAGAACAATCTCCTGTCCTTTGAAACGTACACCCCAAAACAACAGGGTAAAAATTAAAATAAACAAGGTATTCATTTCCAAGTTAATATAAAATAATATTTGTAATATATAATGCAAATTCAACAATAATTATATTTTACATTTACTAAACAAAACTGTTACGAATTTATCTCACCTATATAAATACTATTACGGTAATTAATATTTATCAATTTTGAAATTATATAACATGATTTTTAGTGTTGCGAATACTGTTGTAAAAGAACATGCGTAATCAATAGTGAATATAAATGTATATTATACTGTAAATTATTTATGACTATAATTTAAAAACATAAGAATTGTAATTGTGAGTTTAAATTTGTTCTTAAACTATTGATTTGGTTTAAAAGCCTAGTTAATTTTGTTAATGTACTTTCGTGTAGTATTTTGTTGTATGTGTTATGTAAATACCTCCAAAAGTAGTGTATATTTACAGTCTGTTTAGGACTATAATGTGACTAATTGATGAAGCACATTCGTATTTTATCCTTATATATGTATAAGACTAATATACGACACTTTAAGCCACTAAATAAGCTGGATCACTACTTTTTCAGAGGGTAGGCTATAAGCGTAGGATAGAAGGGTTTTCCAATTTTCCCAATTGGATATACTTTTAATAGAATAAAATAACGTGGTTTTTTAACTGACGTACTTAAAATAGTCACAAAAACCTTTTTTTCAGTATCAAATTCAGTAAAAGGAAATAGGAATCAGCTGAGGTAAGTATTAAACGTTTACTTCAGAACTTATGTAACAATTTAATAATAAACGGAACAAAACAATTTGTATGCTTTAGTCAAACATTTCTTAAATGTTCAAACAAAATGAACGATTACTTTTGTAGCGTTAAAATTATAATTCTATATTCCTTTTGAAGAGTTATTTGGGATTTTTGGTGTAATGTTGTTCACTATTCCAAAATTATTCGGTATGTATACTATTTAAATTGAAATTTGTACTCTGGAATGATTTTTACTTAAAAAGGGGTTGTATAATCATATTTGTTCAAACAAATTAATGGAAGAAGTATAATTAGTTAAGTATTTATTCTAGTAATACTGTGATATTATATACAAATAATTGCTCAACAAGTATATGTTGTATAGTTGCAAACAACATAATTTAACAAATTTTGTATTAATTTAATAAGCAATGAGAAATGCACCACTACACGATGTATGTTTACTTAATAAATGCGTATTTAAGGTCATGGAATAAATATAATGAGATTAAATGTGTACTAGTAAGTTAATAGATTCATACTTGTTTATTTTACATTGAACTAATAAATACTCAACGTCAAATACATAGACACTGACTGATTAGTTTGTTTTATTAAAAAATAAGTGCTTTAGAAACTGTAATATACTTACAGTTTGTCAACATTTTAATTTTGTGATGATCCCAAAATTAGCTTAAGCTAAATTAGCTAACTTCGTGAAGCTGGCTTCTGTAAATGCAGATGAAATATCGTTGTAATTAGAGCAACACCGCCGAGACTGTTGTTCTTCATCAGTTTAGTTTATACTAAGTGGATAAGGCAAATAAACTGCGTTGTCTTGTTATATTACAGTGTTAACAAACATTGGTTACTAAACCACCAACTAATGAATCTACTTAAACTATAGAGTATTTAAATTCAGAATTATTATAATTAGAACCGTAAAAAATATTAAATTTAGAGTGTAGAAACGGTAGGGTACAAAATCTGGTTGGATAAATAACACATAGTTTTATTGTTTGTTGGCTTGGTTTTATTTGCCACATATAACCTTTTTAGAGCTTTTTAGCCTATTTAGCATAATATTCAATTGATTGAATACTAAACTATGTATAACAAATTTATTATAATATCATGTGGACAGTTATAAAATTATAAACTAAAGTCAGATTAATTAAAATTAAAACCAAAACAAATATTAATTTTAGAGTGGAGAATAGTTAGGAGAAATATTTTTTTTTAGATTAACAACGTAAATTTTTATAATTTTTCGTTTGTTTTATTTTATTACGAGTATTGTTGTGAGCCTTTTAGCGCAGTATTTAATTGATTTAATGATAAATCACGTACAATATATTTATATAAATTTGAAAACTAGATTTTTATTTTAGCAATCGTACACTATAATAACGTCTTTATCTAACAAACGTTTGTAGCGAAAAATCTCTGAAACCGACTCGATATCGGTTACCATCTTGTAATTCCGTTTAAGGGGTCACAGGTTCGATCCTCGGGATGTTAAATAAAGTATGGGTTTGGTCTGCTTTCCCTTCAAGAGTTTAATAAAACACTATAAACAGAATGTTATTGGCGGGGATATAAAAAAATAACTTTAGTCCAACATTAACACACTGGAATGAGGGAGTGCATAATGTAGAAATAGATTACTTTGATCTGTATTAACTTTGTTTATATTTAGTTCATAATAGTAGTTTGATAATTAAACTGACCACAAACACTGGACAATTATTATACATTTTTCAAATTTCGCGGAGCAATAACACTCTTACTCTGCTTATAGACTTTGTAAACAGTATCGTTTTCAAATGCAAAGAAAGATCTTGCTCTTGTTTACCAAAGAAAATGGGTTTTGTCCCTTTACTCTCAATAACAGTCAACTTTTCTCGATCGTTCTCCAAGTGAAGCTGCTCTATTATTTAAACGAATTCCATATATTCCTTTTCTGTACTGTAAAAAGACTCGGCCCCATCCCTTTGACCATATCAAATGGCAAAACAAATATATATATATACATATATATGTATAATGTACTAGAACAATAGATGTACTTGTTAATAAATAATAGGCAAAAATGTATTTCTCTTTAAAAGTACTTTTAAAATGTAAAATGTCCACTCTGTGGTGGCTTGAATGTAATTGTGTTATTTTTATTAATTTTACTATAATTATTATAACAAAATACCCTTTTATAGTTCCATAACTTATATTTTGGTGTCATTAAGACACTTTTAAGTTAAGATATCAATAACATTAAAAACTAAATCAAAAGAAATAAGTTAAAACTGTCATATGTATCAAAGTATTTTTACATTATAGCAAACATTAAAACGTTTTTATTTCATTGTATATATGAATATATAATATGTTAATTTGTATTTATTATATTTTATTTTATTTACTTTCGCAAATACGGCGTTTACAGCTGCATACGGATTGCTCCCCCTGCCAAACCGGTTTGATTTAAACCAGGGACAACACACGTATTGCTTTCCCTTGGTCGTGGTGAAATTACTAAGCTCAATTTTTTCCCTAACTGTACTTAAAGCCACGGCACTTGCATTCATAATTGCATATAATTTGTGATAACTACATGCCAATTTTCGTTTGCGATTGTTCTCTTGCCATAAACGCAGCTGTTGATGAATTTAAATTTGACAATTATGATAATTGCAATTTTAAATGAGGCCAGAACTAGTACGTAAGGTATATAACATTATAATGAGGCCGCAGCCGTACATGTTTGTAATAAGGAAAGTCTCAAAGGGAATCCTTGAAATAGTCGTTATTCTCATGGTAAAATAGTGTTTATTGTATAAGATCTATATTTTATGTAAACATTAGTTTTTAAACGCTACGACATAGATTCGAACTTTGATTTAGATATGTGCAGTCAGATCCCGAAGTATGGAAAATCATTTCAGCGCGGCTAGGGGGAGCAAGCCGTATGTTGTCGCTCGTTAAAATCATATCTGATTGGCGGGGGAGCAATCTGTATGTCGCTCGCGCGGTCATCCATGGTGGAGCGATCCGTATGTCGTTCGGGCGGCCATCCATGGGGGAGCAATCCGTAGTCGCTTGCGCGGCCATCCATGGGGGAGCAAACCGTATGTCAGTCGCGCGGCTATCCATGGGGGAGCATTTCGTATGTCGCTCGTGCGGCCATCCATGGGAGAGCAATCCATATGTCGCTAGCGCGGCCATCCATGGGAGAGCAATCCGTAGTCGCTCGCACGGCCATCCATGGGGGAGCAAACCGTATGTCAGTCGCGCGACCATCCATGGGGGAGCAATCCGTATGTCGCTCGCGCGGCCATCCATGGAGGAGCATTTCGTATGTCGCTCGCGCGGCCGTCCGTGGGGGAGCAATCCGTATAATAAGTCTTGTGAAACATTTTTATGATTAAAATCTCTACATATAATAATCAATATTCCTGATCCATTGAACTTTTATGCGTTTCTAAACTATACACCCTACTGCGATGAAACTTTGTATTGTAATCCAAGTTCTCCATAGAAATGTTAACCCACCCCACTAGACTATTATGACAATCTTATGGGGATTAGTGGTTCTATTGAGCTGAAATTCATTAGGATCATAGCTAATACGTCAAAATTAAGCCTATTCTTGTTCCGTAAATGTATTAATGCTCTGCCCCTGACCTTCAAAGAACTTATTAACCCCATTTTTCCCGTTCTCCTTGCAGCAAACCATGATAACTAGCCCTAATGTTATTCTTATGAAGGAAACATTTATTGTTATATCTTATTTATGAATATATTTTAATAAAATCCAGATCATTTCCTGATGTAGTGACATATTTCCTAATTTCCTGACATTTATACGCATCGTAAATTTGATCAGTGTGCAGGTTTGATTCAATGGGTTCCATAACGCTTCCAAACCGTTCACGACTAACCACTAGAACCAACAACACACGAAGCAGACACCATAAACGATCGTTGACCCATTATCTCCGGTCCCTAACGTTTCGAAGTTAAGAAAGCGGAAACAAGGATATTTAAGTGTATATAATCCCAACAAGAGCTGCAAACTGACACAATTTTCTCTTATCAGTCTAGTAAATTGGAGAAACTTATTTAGTTTTACTACAGAATAAGCATTTTTTGGCTTGTTTCTGAAATAAAGGACATGTAATTTTGTATTGTTAAATTTTCAAACTAATCGTAACATTATTGGGAAAAGGCCAAAACATCGAGAAAACAATATAAATGTTAAAACAATAAAGGAATAATTGAAGGTAGCAACCATGTCTGATGTGACCGTTTCTTTTTTTGACATATCCGAGTTTAATACTGGAGTCAAGTTACTTAGAGAGTTTGCAAGTGTTATTCTTATATTAATCCAGTTTTCAACACATTCGTTGCATGTTTCACTATAACCATCACGTTTTACACCTTTTTTCAATTTCATTTTCAAACAAAACAAGAGAATGAGCTTTTAATACTAAACTTGATAGAATATTTCATAAAATAATACTTAATGAACATACAATTTAAAACGTGGCGACTGATGGAAGTGAAAGCCAACTCCACGTGGAACATGACAACAAACCATTTGTCTCCAGGCTGCTACAAGATCTGTTCAAAACAAGTATCACAGATTCTGCTGACTTTTTGTTGCTTTCCCCTAACTTTATACATCTCCATTTATGAAAAAATCCCAAACAGATTGTTTGTTGTTGGATAAACTCATTTATTATACGCATTAACAACACTTTAACTGACCTACAAATTGGAATGATTACTTTAAATTTTTGTAGCAAATACTTAACTGTTATTGCTTTTTAAAATGGATTTAAACCATCGTTTAGCGTAATTACAACGATATTTACACTACATGAGACAAAAGTTGAAAATAAGTAAATTTTGGTTTAGGGTAAATGCAATCACAATAATACTACAGATTTGTAATTTAAATATACAAATAGTCTTATCGCATTATACAATTTCCATTGGTTTCTCAGCAGGAATACGCTAGTATTCAATTACCACAGTAAATTAAATTACCAAAAACATATTGTGCTTTACATATAAAATAATGTTGTTTATTTACTCGCATTTCAACGATATTTACAGTAAAGAGAACATCAATTACCGGAGAACTCCAGTAAGGCTAAGCATCTTTAGCTAAGCAACTGATGAGTAAGCAAATCTCTCATTGTAAGCGTTCCATCAGCAAGTTATTGAAGTCGATGTAATTTGTCATCTCAGCAAGTGTAATGCATTTCGCGTTTTGCATTTTCATTTAGACTTTCTGTAACGCAAGAAGTGCCATTTAATCACAAAACGTGTATTTGTGAAAGTTTATTTTATTTTATTACTAACGCTTCTAAAACAAATGGTGATATACATTTCCATATACATGGTGGTAAATGTTAGTCATGTATGGATGACTACTGTACAATACAATGCCACTATAGCCTACACCATCATTATCAGTTAATGTCGGCCATTATCAGTGGTTGATGGTTGTAGATGAAGCGAGTGTACTACAATGATCGGCGGTGGCGAGCCAGGGTTGCTGCTGTTGCCATATGTGTTACATAATACAAATATCTATTTAGAACTAGCTCATACACTAATCATGGTGGTAAATGTTAGTCATGTATGGATGACTACTGTACAATACAATGCCACTATGGCCTACACCATCATTATCAGTTAATTTCGGCCATTATCAGTGGTTGATGGTTGCAGATGAAGCGAGTGTACTACAATGATCGGCGGTGGCGAGCCAGGGTTGCTGCTGTTGCCATATGTGTTACATAATACAAATATCTATTTAGAACTAGCTCATACACTAATCATGGTGGTAAATGTTAGTCATGTATGGATGACTACTGTACAATACAATGCCACTATGGCCTACACCATCATTATCAGTTAATGTCGGCCATTATCAGTGGTTGATGGTTGCAGATGAAGCGAGTGTACTACAATGATCGGCGGTGGCGAGCCAGGGTTGCTGCTGTTGCCATATGTGTTACATAATACAAATATCTATTAAGAACTAGCTCATACACTAATCATGGTGGTAAATGTTAGTCATGTATGGATGACTACTGTACAATACAATGCCACTATGGCCTACACCATCATTATCAGTTAATGTCGGCCATTATCAGTGGTTGATGGTTGCAGATGAAGCGAGTGTACTACAATGATCGGTGGTGGCGAGCCAGGGTTGCTGCTGTTGCCATATGTGTTACATAATACAAATATCTATTAAGAACTAGCTCATACACTAATCATGGTGGTAAATGTTAGTCATGTATGGATGACTACTGTACAATACAATGCCACTATGGCCTACACCATTATTATCAGTTAATGTCGGTCATTATCAGTGGTTGATGGTTGCAGATGAAGCGAGTGTACTACAATGATCGGCGGTGGCGAGCCAGGGTTGCTGCTGTTGCCATATGTGTTACATAATACAAATATCTATTAAGAACTAGCTCATACACTAATCATGGTGGTAAATGTTAGTCATGTATGGATGACTACTGTACAATACAATGCCACTATGGCCTACACCATCATTATCAGTTAATGTCGGCCATTATCAGTGGTTGATGGTTGCAGATGAAGCGAGTGTACTACAATGATCGGCGGTGGCGAGCCAGGGTTGCTGCTGTTGCCATATGTGTTACATAATACAAATATCTATTAAGAACTAGCTCATACACTAATCATGGTGGTAAATGTTAGTCATGTATGGATGACTACTGTACAATACAATGCCACTATAGCCTACACCATCATTATCAGTTAATGTCGGCCATTATCAGTGGTTGATGGTTGCAGATGAAGCGAGTGTACTACAATGATCGGCGGTGGCGAGCCAGGGTTGCTGCTGTTGCCATATGTGTTACATAATACAAATATCTATTTAGAACTAGCTCATACACTAATCATGGTGGTAAATGTTAGTCATGTATGGATGACTACTGTACAATACAATGCCACTATAGCCTACACCATCATTATCAGTTAATGTCGGCCATTATCAGTGGTTGATGGTTGCAGATGAAGCGAGTGTACTACAATGATCGGCGGTGGCGAGCCAGGGTTGCTGCTGTTGCCATATGTGTTACATAATACAAATATCTATTAAGAACTAGCTCATACACTATTCATGGTGGTAAATGTTAGTCATGTATGGATGACTACTGTACAATACAATGCCACTATGGCCTACACCATCATTATCAGTTAATGTCAGCCATTATCAGTGGTTGATGGTTGCAGATGAAGCGAGTGTACTACAATGATCGGCGGTGGCGAGCCAGGGTTGCTGCTGTTGCCATATGTGTTACATAATACAAATATCTATTAAGAACTAGCTCATACACTATTCATGGTGGTAAATGTTAGTCATGTATGGATGACTACTGTACAATACAATGCCACTATAGCCTACACCATCATTATCAGTTAATGTCGGCCATTATCAGTGGTTGATGGTTGCAGATGAAGCGAGTGTACTACAATGATCGGTGGTGGCGAGCCAGGGTTGCTGCTGTTGCCATATGTGTTACATAATACAAATATCTATTAAGAACTAGCTCATACACTATTCATGGTGGTAAATGTTAGTCATGTATGGATGACTACTGTACAATACAATGCCACTATGGCCTACACCATCATTATCAGTTAATGTCGGCCATTATCAGTGGTTGATGGTTGCAGATGAAGCGAGTGTACTACAATGATCGGTGGTGGCGAGCCAGGGTTGCTGCTGTTGCCATATGTGTTACATAATACAAATATCTATTAAGAACTAGCTCATACACTATTCATGGTGGTAAATGTTAGTCATGTATGGATGACTACTGTACAATACAATGCCACTATAGCCTACACCATCATTATCAGTTAATGTCGGCCATTATCAGTGGTTGATGGTTGCAGATGAAGCGAGTGTACTACAATGATCGGTGGTGGCGAGCCAGGGTTGCTGCTGTTGCCATATGTGTTACATAATACAAATATCTATTAAGAACTAGCTCATACACTATTCATGGTGGTAAATGTTAGTCATGTATGGATGACTACTGTACAATACAATGCCACTATGGCCTACACCATCATTATCAGTTAATGTCGGCCATTATCAGTGGTTGATGGTTGCAGATGAAGCGAGTGTACTACAATGATCGGTGGTGGCGAGCCAGGGTTGCTGCTGTTGCCATATGTGTTACATAATACAAATATCTATTAAGAACTAGCTCATACACTATTCATGGTGGTAAATGTAAGTCATGTATGGATGACTACTGTACAATACAATGCCACTATGGCCTACACCATCATTATCAGTTAATGTCGGCCATTATCAGTGGTTGATGGTTGCAGATGAAGCGAGTGTACTACAATGATCGGCGGTGGCGAGCCAGGGTTGCTGCTGTTGCCATATGTGTTACATAATACAAATATCTATTAAGAACTAGCTCATACACTAATCATGGTGGTAAATGTTAGTCATGTATGGATGACTACTGTACAATACAATGCCACTATGGCCTACACCATTATTATCAGTTAATGTCGGTCATTATCAGTGGTTGATGGTTGCAGATGAAGCGAGTGTACTACAATGATCGGCGGTGGCGAGCCAGGGTTGCTGCTGTTGCCATATGTGTTACATAATACAAATATCTATTAAGAACTAGCTCATACACTAATCATGGTGGTAAATGTTAGTCATGTATGGATGACTACTGTACAATACAATGCCACTATGGCCTACACCATCATTATCAGTTAATGTCGGCCATTATCAGTGGTTGATGGTTGCAGATGAAGCGAGTGTACTACAATGATCGGCGGTGGCGAGCCAGGGTTGCTGCTGTTGCCATATGTGTTACATAATACAAATATCTATTAAGAACTAGCTCATACACTAATCATGGTGGTAAATGTTAGTCATGTATGGATGACTACTGTACAATACAATGCCACTATGGCCTACACCATCATTATCAGTTAATGTCGGCCATTATCAGTGGTTGATGGTTGCAGATGAAGCGAGTGTACTACAATGATCGGCGGTGGCGAGCCAGGGTTGCTGCTGTTGCCATATGTGTTACATAATACAAATATCTATTAAGAACTAGCTCATACACTAATCATGGTGGTAAATGTTAGTCATGTATGGATGACTACTGTACAATACAATGCCACTATAGCCTACACCATCATTATCAGTTAATGTCGGCCATTATCAGTGGTTGATGGTTGCAGATGAAGTGAGTGTACTACAATGATCGGTGGTGGCGAGCCAGGGTTGCTGCTGTTGCCATATGTGTTACATAATACAAATATCTATTAAGAACTAGCTCATACACTATTCATGGTGGTAAATGTTAGTCATGTATGGATGACTACTGTACAATACAATGCCACTATGGCCTACACCATCATTATCAGTTAATGTCGGTCATTATCAGTGGTTGATGGTTGCAGATGAAGCGAGTGTACTACAATGATCGGCGGTGGCGAGCCAGGGTTGCTGCTGTTGCCATATGTGTTACATAATACAAATATCTATTAAGAACTAGCTCATACACTATTCATGGTGGTAAATGTTAGTCATGTATGGATGACTACTGTACAATACAATGCCACTATGGCCTACACCATCATTATCAGTTAATGTCGGCCATTATCAGTGGTTGATGGTTGCAGATGAAGCGAGTGTACTACAATGATCGGTGGTGGCGAGCCAGGGTTGCTGCTGTTGCCATATGTGTTACATAATACAAATATCTATTAAGAACTAGCTCATACACTATTCATGGTGGTAAATGTTAGTCATGTATGGATGACTACTGTAAAATACAATGCCACTATGGCCTACACCATCATTATCAGTTAATGTCGGCCATTATCAGTGGTTGATGGTTGCAGATGAAGCGAGTGTACTACAATGATCGGTGGTGGCGAGCCAGGGTTGCTGCTGTTGCCATATGTGTTACATAATACAAATATCTATTAAGAACTAGCTCATACACTATTCATGGTGGTAAATGTTAGTCATGTATGGATGACTACTGTACAATACAATGCCACTATAGCCTACACCATCATTATCAGTTAATGTCGGCCATTATCAGTGGTTGATGGTTGCAGATGAAGCGAGTGTACTACAATGATCGGTGGTGGCGAGCCAGGGTTGCTGCTGTTGCCATATGTGTTACATAATACAAATATCTATTAAGAACTAGCTCATACACTATTCATGGTGGTAAATGTTAGTCATGTATGGATGACTACTGTACAATACAATGCCACTATGGCCTACACCATCATTATCAGTTAATGTTGGCCATTATCAGTGGTTGATGGTTGCAGATGAAGCGAGTGTACTACAATGATCGGTGGTGGCGAGCCAGGGTTGCTGCTGTTGCCATATGTGTTACATAATACAAATATCTATTAAGAACTAGCTCATACACTATTCATGGTGGTAAATGTTAGTCATGTATGGATGACTACTGTACAATACAATGCCACTATGGCCTACACCATCATTATCAGTTAATGTCGGCCATTATCAGTGGTTGATGGTTGTAGATGAAGCGAGTATACTACAATGATCGGCGGTGGCGAGCCAGGGTTGCTGCTGTTGCCATATGTGTTACATAATACAAATATCTATTAAGAACTAGCTCATACACTATTCATGGTGGTAAATGTTAGTCATGTATGGATGACTACTGTACAATACAATGCCACTATGGCCTACACCATCATTATCAGTTAATGTCGGTCATTATCAGTGGTTGATGGTTGCAGATGAAGCGAGTATACTACAATGATCGGCGGTGGCGAGCCAGGGTTGCTGCTGTTGCCATATGTGTTACATAATACAAATATCTATTAAGAACTAGCTCATACACTATTCATGGTGGTAAATGTTAGTCATGTATGGATGACTACTGTACAATACAATGCCACTATGGCCTATACCATCATTATCAGTTAATGTCGGTCATTATCAGTGGTTGATGGTTGCAGATGAAGCGAGTGTACTACAATGATCGGCGGTGGCGAGCCAGGGTTGCTGCTGTTGCCATATGTGTTACATAATACAAATATCTATTAAGAACTAGCTCATACACTAATCATGGTGGTAAATGTTAGTCATGTATGGATGACTACTGTACAATACAATGCCACTATGGCCTACACCATTATTATCAGTTAATGTCGGTCATTATCAGTGGTTGATGGTTGCAGATGAAGCGAGTGTACTACAATGATCGGCGGTGGCGAGCCAGGGTTGCTGCTGTTGCCATATGTGTTACATAATACAAATATCTATTAAGAACTAGCTCATACACTAATCATGGTGGTAAATGTTAGTCATGTATGGATGACTACTGTACAATACAATGCCACTATGGCCTACACCATCATTATCAGTTA
Source organism: Allygus modestus (assembly GCA_963675035.1). NCBI lineage: Eukaryota > Metazoa > Arthropoda > Insecta > Hemiptera > Cicadellidae > Allygus > Allygus modestus. The sequence continues at coordinate 113,979,212 of OY776114.1, forward strand.
ATGTCGGTCATTATCAGTGGTTGATGGTTGCAGATGAAGCGAGTGTACTACAATGATCGGCGGTGGCGAGCCAGGGTTGCTGCTGTTGCCATATGTGTTACATAATACAAATATCTATTAAGAACTAGCTCATACACTAATCATGGTGGTAAATGTTAGTCATGTATGGATGACTACTGTACAATACAATGCCACTATGGCCTACACCATCATTATCAGTTAATGTCGGCCATTATCAGTGGTTGATGGTTGTAGATGAAGCGAGTATACTACAATGATCGGCGGTGGCGAGCCAGGGTTGCTGCTGTTGCCATATGTGTTACATAATACAAATATCTATTAAGAACTAGCTCATACACTATTCATTGTGGTAAATGTTAGTCATGTATGGATGACTACTGTACAATACAATGCCACTATGGCCTACACCATCATTATCAGTTAATGTCGGTCATTATCAGTGGTTGATGGTTGCAGATGAAGCGAGTATACTACAATGATCGGCGGTGGCGAGCCAGGGTTGCTGCTGTTGCCATATGTGTTACATAATACAAATATCTATTAAGAACTAGCTCATACACTATTCATGGTGGTAAATGTTAGTCATGTATGGATGACTACTGTACAATACAATGCCACTATGGCCTACACCATTATTATCAGTTAATGTCGGTTATTATCAGTGGTTGATGGTTGCAGATGAAGCGAGTGTACTACAATGATCGGCGGTGGCGAGCCAGGGTTGCTGCTGTTGCCATATGTGTTACATAATACAAATATCTATTAAGAACTAGCTCATACACTAATCATGGTGGTAAATGTTAGTCATGTATGGATGACTACTGTACAATACAATGCCACTATGGCCTACACCATTATTATCAGTTAATGTCGGTCATTATCAGTGGTTGATGGTTGCAGATGAAGCGAGTGTACTACAATTATCGGCGGTGGCGAGCCAGGGTTGCTGCTGTTGCCATATGTGTTACATAATACAAATATCTATTTAGAACTAGCTCATACACTAATCATATTTACAACAACTCCTTATTAAACAAGAATTTTAACACTTAACGGGTTCGCACGCAGTACGCTGACGTGAGGGAAGTGAATTTCCACATAAAAACAAAAAAAGAAAATCTGTGTTAAAACATATATTTATTCTAGTTTTTATGGAAATTTTAAAACATTAAATTTTTTGGCTGTTCTGATGCTAATGGTTCTATTTACCTGTGATGCAGGGGGAAAAGGTTAGGAGGTGGTCCAGTTAAAGTTGGCGTGGGGATACTGGGGATGATAAAACTAGAAAAACAATGAATAAATAGGCTTTTCTAATATAAAATCCCAATTAGACAACGTACTGTGTTTAGTCAATATACATTTCCTTTAATAACTCGGTATATATTAGCATAGATTAAACATACTCCTAAGGAGTATGTTTCGCCTCACTATTCTCCATCTTTTTACATCCAGGGCTTTCCTGACCCTTTTTGGGTCAAAAATTCAAAATGAGAAAACTTAAATCCCAAAAAAAGGGTTAGAGTTTTCTGATTGTTTTGCCCAACGAACTTGTCCAACTGATTATAGAAAGGAATGTCCCTACCAAATTTGAAGTAAATCGGACAAACATTGCGACCGCTACAGTGCGAGAACACACGTATAAATGTATGTATGGTTTAAGGCCATACATATTTAAATATTATTATATATATTATTATTATATTATATTATTATTATATATTATTATTATATTATATTATTATTATATATATTATTATTATATTATATTATTATTATATTATATTATTATTATATATATTTAAATTATTATTAAATTATATTATTATTATTATATACACATATAAAGTTGATAGCGATCCCTCAAAACGTGTTCAGGGGTTCATATTAGGAACTTAATGGTGGTCCCGGGCTTAAGTCTCATCGTGCGGGTCATGCCAATAGTTCACTTTTCCATAGCAAATTCACTAAAAGTAATTTGTTATTAGTCCGATCAATAGTGGACGAAAAAAGTGAATGAACTTGCATAAGGTGCAGTAGTGCTGGAATTTTAAAAATTGTATAGGTTGGTAGTGAAATGTCAATTTTAATGAAAGTAAAATTTCAAAGTTCAATTTTAATTAAATAGCTTATTCCCTATAGGGGAAATTCGCTAAAACAAGTTTTGTCACTTCCCACCCTGCGCTTCCACCGATATATTGGAATAACTGTCTAAGATTTTCATATTTTTCAGGTTTTTTACTAAATCTCCGTTACCGAGCATTTTATTGCAAACTACATAATTAATAATATTGTTGTCCATAAAATCTTCCTCTAATACTTGTGTACAATTACTATAACTACTATAATAAACGGTATCAGGAAACTGACACATACTTTCTCCCTTTTAGCCAAATTTTAATGAACATTTTTGTATTTACTAAATATAGAATATGAAGTACAGATAAATGTACAGAAAATTGTCTAAAATAGTTGTTTTCAGAAATATCCACCCAAATCCCTTTTTGGGAGGCACTATAGAGTCCGTTGCCACACACAGTGGTTTTGAGAGGGGAAATGCCCCCTTGCCCCCCCCCAGGTTAAATAGCAACACATTTCGAACATCATCTGTTGGTCAATGCTAACTTGACCTGCATATCAAATTTTAATGAAATTGATCAGTAAATAAGAGAGAAATAGTTATATTTGTATTCCCCATAAGAATAACATTGGACAACGTACTGCGTTTACCGCTAAATGAAAATTTCAATTTTCTCCGTAACTAGCAATCGTAGAATAGTAATTTAAAATACTAATTTATTTAGTTTTTTGAGCTCCTTTTAATGGTGAATAGTAATCTTTTTTAACATTTATAATCTTTTATGAAAAATCCAAAAAATTGAATTTTGGATGTTTTAAGTCCTGTAATTTCTGAACCCGAATTTTTCCAGAAATGCGGGTGGTGTCATTTTGTTGCAAACCTAAAGTTCTACAAACCACGAAAGTTTAATCAAAATCGTTAGAGCCGTTTTTGAGAAATTTTGATTTTTCATGTTTTTTGGCGGTTTTTGGGGGATAATTACCCTTAAAAATCAAAAATCCAAAAAAATGAAAAAAATGCCTGGAGATATCGTGGATTAGTACCTACATACCAAATTTCATAAAATTCGGCCCATAGGTTAGGGCTCTAGCTCTGTACACATCCACACAGACACACACACACACACACACACACGGACACACACACACACACACACAGACAGACATCACGTAAAAACCACTTTTTTGGGTTCAGGGGGGTTCAGGGAGCACCAAAACGAATATTTCCACTAACAACTCAAATTCGAAAATTTTTACGAAAACAATACTTTCTCCATATACTATGTATAGGGGGAGAAAGTAAAAATCAACAAAGTTGTAATTCTTTAAAAAAAAACACAAAAGTCGTAAAGTTGTAAAATTTTACGGTTTGTTTTAAAACAAATTTGACCGTTACATATTAAACAAACATTACAAAATGGAATCATAAAAATCTGTTGATTTTATTTCAACCATTACAAAGTAAAAACATTAAGCATCTTTAAGCATGCATCGTTGTATGTCACTTTTTGAGCGGCAATAATTAAGTGGTCTACAACATCAAATAAATACATTTAGCACAGTGATTTGTCATTTCAGAGCCTGTTGGAACAGAAATGTGCCTGGCTTGAGTTCAACACTTTAAACAATGCTCTTTGTCACCGATCCAAAACTCATACAGCGTTTATCATATTCGCGATCGAAGGACTTTGGTTTGTTTTTCATGTTTGGCTGACTTAGCTTCCAGTTTTGTTTTTCTATATTTGTCAACAATTATTTTAATGGGTTAACTCTAATTACCAGAAAGTAAACGTGTTATTTGAAGGGAACTAACAATTAATGTTTCTATGTTTACTTTTTAATATACTTTAATCAGAAAATATAAAATATTACTACTATATTAGAAAGCAATTTTCGTTTGCACAACTATTCTCAATAAATAACAAATGTGACATTATATGTGAAATTAAAATAATTATTTCACATAATTCAACACACATTCGCTTTGCAGTTTCAGTTTTAGTTTTTAAAACCGGGTTTATTGTTATAACCGGGTGTCGTAAAATTTAATGAACATATTGTTAAAATAAATATTCTTCATGCTCTTCAAACAAAAAGGTATCAAACATCTAAAACAGATTTAATAAGCTAGTAAGACAAAGTAAATAAAACGTTAAAATGTTAAGCTAACACTTAAACCAGTAAATATTCGGATAAAAAAAGCTACAAAGATCGCCACATCATGTACTAAATAGGCTTATCCACTGTTCCAGTGTAATTGCATGCACAACTTTCCTATAAGACCCACGACGACTTTCCTTTGACTCATCTGTCAATTAATACAAAATAAATATACATATATATATATATATATATATATATATATATGTATATTTATTTTGTAATATATATATATATATTATGAGAAATCTTACCTTAGCAATCTAGTCATTATCTAGTAAATCTAGACAAATTGAATATAAACTATTCTACAAATCTGTATTTTCAATATGTTTGTTATGTCATCATCCAACCAGATCGTTTAATTAAAAGGCCATGAGCTCCCACACTCGCCTCATTCCTCTCCTTAGCGACACATAATTACACACGTCCCTCTGTGGGACTCAGGTAGAAGTTAACCCACGCTGCACTGCGGGGTTAAAGTTTCCTTCTGGAATGTAAGCAAACTTCAACCATCATAATTGCAATGAGTGAACAAGTAAAGCCTTATGTGCATGAAACCAAAGATTGATCTATACAAATATATATGTCATGTTGTTATTTTCCTCCGTCACTCATTACGCACCAACTCATATTGTTCGTGATTTATAAAAGGTGAGGATAATTAAAGTAAGGACCTTGCGAGGTCTTACCATGGACTAGGACAAGCTGTTTCTTAACCAGATTAAATAATAACCTAAACAACATGGCAGTTTTGGATTGATTGGTTTTATGGATAAAAAATACGACTTTTCAAAGAGAGTTTTTATAGCATGATGTTTCTGTTCTTGGAGTAATTTCATGAATAAAAGTAAAAGTTTTAAATACAATTGTAGTTTTTATTTAAAAGTTTTAAAACAGGCTTATATTTTTTCTGTATGTCTTGATTTCTAATTTGTTGTGCATAAGTTTCATAATCACGTAAAACAACTAATAAACATAATGTGAAAAAATTTAATGAATAACAGAACTAACTCGGAAAATATGAAAACAAGAGAGCCAGCGTAAAATAAGAAAAACTTTAAAAGTAAATTAGACTCCAGAGTAACGCAGATATATCGCAAGAACTGTCGTCAGAAACATGTTTTACATTTCCTTCTTGTTCTAGAGTAATGTTCGTTGCGTAAATATTGTAGAACTATTGTCGTGACGGTTTTACAAATTACAAACTTTTACTTTTATAATCCCCTGAAGACGTGTATACCTCCATTTAATCTTATAGGGGCAATACACATATTATGTAACGCAATTTGTCCTAATTTCAGACCCCCTCCTTCATGTAACGCACTGTAACGCTTGACCATACCCCCCCCCCAAATGTGTTACGGAACTCAATCGTAGTCGGCTTTAAAATAGCTTTTAAACATCTATTTATTATCAATTTGGAATATTGATTTCAATGAATCATTAAACATTACAACTTCATGACTTTTACTAATAATATAAACAATAACATACACTATCACAGCTAAAACGTAAACAATTAAATTTATAACTAATAAAAATACAAAACCACTTAAAAAACAAAAGACGTGGATGGCATTGCGCACTACTGTATCAAGTAATGATTATACACACTAAAACACTACACAAGTCAGAGGTGTAAAGCAATACACACGTTACTCAAAACAACTTACTCAACTTACTTGCGTTATGTAAAGCAATTTACTCAAAACACGTTATGTATTTATTTTTAGGTTTAACTGTTATTAAAATAGTATGATGGAAGTATTTTTTATATAACTACCTGTGTAACCTTAATTTATATATCAATTTGATATTTTTGTATTTTGAAGGATTTATAACAATATCAATAGATAGGGAAGTGCGTCAGCTCTTAGGGTTAATATGTGTGAGTTATGTAACGTTTATCCAAATTCCCCCCTCCCCCACATAACGCAGCATAACGCTACGCCATACCCCCTCCCCCTTCAGTGCATTAAGTAATATTTGCATGGCATACTGACTAATACAACCTTCTGCTTAACTGATCATCATTTTTTAAACTATACGCTTAACCATTCTTATTGTAAGAAACTTTTCTGAATTGCATAATGAAATGGCATTTGTGGGCAAGTTCAATTGTTATTTTAAAATAATTAATTCTTTACACCTTTATACCAAATTTCAGCAGGTTTGGATTTTTTACGAAAGTTGATGCCCCTACTTATTTATAAATTAATTTAATATACATGTATAAGCTGTTGATGCAGAAATGTCATTCATGTTATATAAAAGAAAGAAAGTTTTGAGGGCAAATTTATAAAATTACTCTTATACATTTTAAAGAAATTTTATCACTAAACGAGACGTTGTTACTGTTAAGTTATGTAATTTTGGTTAAGTAATGTAACTCGATGTGTGGCACTAATTCCGCAAAGTTGGGAGCATCGTCACCGTCCCGTAATAATGTGCAACATTGTTAGCTAATACATTACCACACATATGGATGACGTCTGTAACCAACATATGTTGAATAATTCTATGATAACCATGAATTACCCAGTCACAGCAAACCTGCATACTCAGCGAATTTCCAATGAATATATAACATAACACATTAAAACACAACAGGATTCATAAGAAATATATTTACAGATAAGCGGTATTTAAAATATTAATTGTTCTCCTTAAGAATAATATTGGGGATGAGTACGCAGGTTTGCTGCAACAAGGAACACATAATAATGGATTTTAATGCAAATATCAAAATAACTCATCTTAGTGAAGTCACATACTAAGTTTCATCCATATACATTCATAAATAAGCGATATATAACGTTTTAATTATTTTCCATAAGAATAACTTGGGGACCAAGTACCTAGGTTTGCTGCGTCAGGAACCATAGGCGAAACATTTTTTTTGTGCAAACAACAATAAACCACAACCAGATGAAGCCATATACAAATTTCGTCAGTTTATTTTCATAAATAAACGAGGTATGCAAGTTTTCTTTTTCTCCATAAGAATAACATTAGACAACGTACTGTGTTTAGCACTTTCAATATCTCAGTAACCAATTGACGTAGAGCAATGATCAAAATACCAAATTGTTTGTTTTTTTAGCTGAATTCAATGGTATAAATTAAAATTTGATTTAAATACAAATGACATGTGAAAACCCCCGAAACCCCACTTTTTGGGGTACAAAACCCCCCCAAAAACCCCCCTGCAGATGGTGTGATTCATATGGTTTTCGAACTCGTTAAAATAAATGGTACTTTACACATTTGAACCAGATTTCATTAAGATCGGACCTCTTTTACGTGAGTTATCGTGCTTACGGACACACATACACACATATATTTATACATATATGACAATTTGAACGAATGGTGTTTTTGGCATCTGGGGACCTCAAAATGAAAAGTTATCATGGTCTCGGGCTTAAGTCTTACCATGAGACCTACGGTAATAATTTCTTCCCTATAGGGAAAATTCGCTAAAAAGCATTTCACAACCAGTCCTGCTTCCCATCATACTAAGTTTATTCAGGGGCCTATTAGAGCTTACTAGACAATTTTAAATAGAATAAAATAAAGGTCTATTAATTTAATTTCAACCCAATGACCCCATTCACAAATGGCTTCCATTTCACTTTGTCATAACTACTAATTAACAGGCTGAAAAAATAAATACTGAAAATCGGCTTTATTCCGTTATAGATCACTGTGAACCATTTTTGGAATTTGTTCGTAAATTTAATTCAGATAAATGTTTTAGTCCACTACAACCAGCAAGTCCAGAGTCATTATAATAACAGTAAAACTTACGAAATATCTTTCTCAGGAATACCCCATGTAGATGTGTAAAGTCTTCGAACAAGACGAAAAGTCTGTATTACTTGTTTTAAACAGATCTTATTTTGTCTCAGCACGGAAACAAATGAGACAAATAATTCATTGTCATGTTCCATGTGGAGTTGGCTTTTACTGCCACCATTCGCCATGTTTTGAATTCTAACTAACGGTTTTTTATGAACAATATTATTCGAGAGTGTACATGTACGAGTATGTAAGGTCATTTCAATTAAGAACGATAAACTACCTACATGTAGCGATTCCGTCAACACGATACTATTGCTACTTTATAAAGGTCCTTTCAAGTGGTTTTAATCGTAAGATACTTATAACCACAAAATTTGAAAACAACGTTTGAAGAATTTTTAATAAATTCTTCAAAAAAAGATTAACTTGTGATTTTAATAAATTCATCACTCATATTTTTCACAGAAACGTAGAAATTATATGGTTTCATTTCCTTAAAATCACGTCTGTCTCATAAAACACAATTTCAAGGATTTATATCTAGGTAACGACGTATTTAGTAGAACACCGTCAAATAATTGTTTATACATCACTGCCTGTATCAGTAGGATAAGAAATACTCGTGTCACAGCAAACCTGCGTACTCAGAAAATTTACAATACATTTATGTACACCTCCCTACTACTAGAAGCTACTTTACAACATTGGTAAAAATATATTCATAAATAAGCGAGATGTAACATTTTATTTACTCTACTTGATTACAATTAGGAACTGCAACAAAGACCACGAATTTTAGCGAATTTCCCCTATAGGGAAGAAGCTATTACCGTAGGTGTCATAGTAAGAGTTAAGCCCGAGACCATGTTAACTTTTTATTTTGAGGTCCCCAGATGTCAAAAACACTATTCGTTCAAATATATATATAAATATATATATATAAATATATATATATATATATATATGTGTGTGTGTGTGTATGTGTGTGTGTGTGTGTGTGTGTGTGTGTGTGTGTGTGTGTGTGTGTGTGTGTGTGTGTGTGTGTGTGTGTGTGTGTGTGTGTGTGTGTGTGTGTGTCCGTTAACACGATAACTTGAGTAAAAATCGTCTGATTTTGATGAAATTTGGCTCAAATGTGTAAAGTGACATCCATGACTTTTAAATTCGAAAACCAGAAAAATCGGACGGGAGGTTTATGGCGGTTTTAAATTTTCCAAAAATCGTTTTTTTTTTCATTTTTCACCCTAAAATTTTTTTAAAACACTTAATTTTGGTTTCAACTATTTTATAGAGCTTAAAAAAACAAATAATATTATAGTATTTTGAATCATTAACCTAGGTTAAGTGGTTGCGGAGAAAATCCAAAAAACGTGCTCATAAAACCTCCCATGTTAATCTTATGGGAAAAAGGTTTTTGGCTTTTCCTCAGTTAATTTCAATGTAAACTTCACATTTGCTTTTACCAATCTGTTTAGCTCTAAAAAACAATCATTTTGGTGTTTAAATTGTGATTCTACGTCCAACCGTTGCAGAGATATTCAAAGTACTAAACACAGTACGTTGTCCAATGTTATCCTTATAGAGAATAAATAAAATTTGATATCTCGATTATTTATGAATGTATGTTGATGAAACTTGGCATGTGGCTTTGCCTAGGACTGGTATGTTGATATTTGCACGAAAAAATAATTTTTTGCCAATTTTCCCCGCAGCAGCGAACCTGCATACTCATCCCCCATGTTATTCTTATGGAGGATAAGTAAAATGTAATGTCTCCCTTAATTATGAACGCAAATTAATAAAACTTGGTATGCATCTTCGACTTGTTAAGTTATGTTGATAACTGCATAACAACACGTTTTTGTGTTCCTTATTGCAGCAAACCTGCGTATTCTATGTTATTCTTATGTAGAATAATAAAATGCTATATATCACGTATTTAGTCGTGTATTTTTATGAAACTTGGTGAGTGGCTTTATGTGGTAGTGAGAAACATATAACTTGTGATTTTAATAAATTCATCGGAGTTTTCAAGTCAGTTGGTTTAATTTGTCACCACGGTCCTGTCATGTCGAGCAAATTTACTTCGCTCATTTACCTCTTTTCTGAATGTTTAATGTCACTCAAGTTGTTATTATAGCTCAATATCCGTTTAAGCTTTACAGTATTTTTTAGATATATTTTTATTATAGAATTGGAAATTCGCTTAGTACGCAGGTTTTCTGCTACGGGGGTATTGTTTTATACAAACATCAAAGGGTCACAAACAGATGAAGTAACATTACAGGTTTTATCAGTATATGTTCATACATAAACCGAGGTATACCATTTTGTTTATTTTCCATTAAAATAACTTTAAAACGGAGTACGCAGGGTTGCTACAACTAGGAACGCAGATATTGAGGTGTTATGCAACTATCAACACAGCTCTACTAGGTGAAACCGTTTACCAAGTTTGATTAATTTATGATTATAACAAAGGGAGTTATCTTATTTTACTTATTCTCCATAAGAATAACATGGGGCCGAGTACGCAGATTTGCTGCTACAGGAACCATCGGAATATTTTTTTCGTACAAACAACAATAGGCCACAAAAATAGGAAGCCAAATACCAAGTTTTGTCATTCATATAAATAAGCAAGATATCATTTGTTTATCTTATTTCCCATACGTATTACATTGGACAACGTTCTGTGTTTGGAACTCTCAATATCTCCAGTTGAAGTAGGGCAATGATCAAAACACAAAATTGTTATTAAGGCTTAATTCAGTGGTGAAATCCAAAATTATATTTTGTTAAGCTTATATGTAAAATATAAAAATGTTGGGTACAAAATCCCCCAAAATTACTCCTTCAGCTGGATCGATATGTCTCGTAACTATCGATATGTAATCACCATCGGATCATTTTTACGAAGGGTATTGCACACAGGAACATATATTAATATTGCATTAATTTATATATAAGTAGAAACGTCAACTTGCGTAAAAAATCTAATCCTGATGAAATTTGTTATACACATGTAAATCAGCATCTATTTTAAGTGAACAATTTGAACTTAACCAATTCTTGAATACTTTTGCAATTCTGAAATGTTTCTTGATATAGGAATGATTTAGTGCATCGTTTAACAAATTATGTTTAGTGATCAGAACGGTGTAATTAGTCAGTTTAAGATGAATTGGAGGTATGAACATTTACAGAGATATAATAAAAGTAAAAGTTTGTAATTTGTAAAAACATCGCGACCAAAATTCTTTACTCGGTGAACATTATTCCAAAACAAGAAGGAAATGTAAAGCAAGTTTCAGACGACAGTTCCTTGTGAGATATCTGCGTTACTCTGGAGTCCAATTCACTTTTAAATTTGTTTCTTATTTAACTATGTTTTTCTTATTTTCATATTTTCAGAGTTAGTTTTATTTTTATTACATTTTTTCACAATATGCTTATTAGTTCCTTTACGTGATTATGAAACAATATGCATAACAAATTAGAATACTTCCGTCGCAGCAAACCTACGTACTCAGGGAATTTCCACAGTATATTATATATGTTTTATCGTATTTAATTTAGTTACTGTAACCAGTGTTTTATAAATGTAGATTTCTGCACATTAAAAATGGCTGTAACTGTATATCAGCAAATGAATGTAATATGTTGTATAATCGACATAACCGTTGGAATCAACTAATTACGTCCATACAATTATTTCTAAGAGGTTACATATATCTTTACGAGGTTTAAACTCACACGACAAACGCATAGCATTATCTTCTTTAATAGTGAATTTCCTATGGAAAGTGAACTATTAGCATGACCCGCACGGTGAAACTTAAGCCCGGGACCACCAAAGAAGTGCCTAACGTGACCCCCTGGACACGTTTTGGGGGGTCGTTCAAAATGACATGTATATATGTGTATATACATGTGTATATATATACATGTATATACATGTATATATATGTGTGTGTGTGTGTGTGTGTGTGTGTGTGTGTGTGTGTGTTTGCACTCTAGCGGTCGCATGTTTTGTCCGATTTACTTAAAATTTGGTAGGGCCGTTTCTTTCTATAATCAGTTGGACAAGTTCGTTGGGCAAAACAATCGGAAAACTCTAAACCCCTTTTTTGAGGATTATCCTTTCAAATTTTGAGTTTTTGGGCCCAAAAAGGGTCAGAAAAGCCCAAAACGTAAAATTAATGCATATATTAAGATGGGAATTAGTGAAGCGAAAGTTTTAACCCGTCTCTCGTCATTCTAGCATATATATTTACTGATTTATTAAAGACAATGTATAACGACTAAACACAGTACATTGTCTTATGGGGTTTTTACATTAAATCATGTGTCGGTTATTTGTGTCACCCCCAGCAACCACGCACCTACTTTCAAGCCTGACTGGACCTTCTCCTAACCTTATAATGCACAAAATTGTATTCCTAGCACTGCAGGTAAATGAAACCAGGAGCATCAGAACAGCCAAAAAATCAATGTTTTTCAGATTTCAACAAAATTGGAATAAATGTATTTTTTACCATGGTTTTGAGTTTTAAAAATGTTGTATGTGGAAATTCACTTCCCTCACGTCAGCGTGGTGCGTGCGAACTCGTTTATACTCGTTATACTCGTTTATACTCGTGTTGTAGACACCAACACACTGTTCAAAGACTAATGAATTAAAAGAAAAGAAATTCTGCGTTAAAATTGTACAGTTCATAACAATATTAAATTAATTTAATTTTGCTCCAGTCCAAAAACATTTAGATGGATAGTACTAGGATAATACTAGGATAATATAATTAATTAACCTCACTATGGGTCAGAGATAAACCCATAAAAACGGTAATTGTAGTTGGACGGAGTAGCAAAGATGACGTAGGATGATTTATACTATTCCAACTTTTTCCTCTTCCGCAATTCGTATGGATTAATTCCAGACCACCAGACCCTATTGAACCTTTTAATCGGTCTGAGAAAAATATAATTTCATATTTTTAGATTTTTATCACTGGAATCTTACGATATAAAATATTATGAAGAAACGAATAATAAATGTTAATTCGAAAATTGTCATTTTTTATTACAAGAGGTAATGCTGAGTTATTTGGTGTATATTCGTGTTTTATTATAGGTTTAGAAACGGAGAACACTTACGCTAAGAGTGATGAACAACACTGTTTATAATTCTACAAATGTCTCCAATATAAAATATTTTTATAGATATACAGGGTGGGTGAAAAGTAACTAACTAGGTATTAAAAAACTGTTGTAAATTCTGTAATAATAATCATATTTATTAAAAAAAAACTTACATGTGCTTCACTACATAAGTAAACATATAGGAATCAGTTAAATCTCAACAAAGGCACCGGCGCGGCATTGTCTACCAACTTCCTCAAACGGCCAGGGAAACAATTTACACTCTTCTTAAGGACGTGAATTACGATTGGGGTATCGGTAATAAAATCTTGAATTTATGTTTCCAGGTTCGAGGTTTTGACTTGGATACCTTCTCCTTTGTGAAGCCAAGTACTCAGTATTATGACACTATTGCAAACATTATAGCAGTAATATTACAGAATTTATAACAGTTATTTAATCCCTGGTTACTTTTCACCCACATTTTATATCTTACAATCAGCAATGTAACCATTTATATGTGTTTAAGAATTATAGTACCTGGGGGACTGAGCTTTGCTCGGAGTTTTCAAGTCAGTTGGTTTAATTTGTCACCACGGTCCTGTCATGTCGAGCAGATTTACTTCGCTCATTTACCTCTTTTCTGAATGTTTAATGTCACTCAAGTTGTTATTATAGCTCAATATCCGTTTAAGCTTTACAGTCTTTTTAGCGAATTTCCCCTATAGGGAAGAAGCTTTTACCGTAGGTCTCATGGTAAGACTTGCCGGAGACCATGATAACTTTTTGTTTTGAGGTCCCCAGATGCCAAAAACGCTATTCGTTCAAATTTATATATATTAAAAATTATATATAATATAGCAGTGAATCGAATACAAATTTCACAGTATATATATATATATATATATATATATGTGTCCGTTAACACGATAACTTGAGTAAAAAAGGTCCGATTTTGATGAAATTTGGCTCAAATGTGTAAAATGACATTCATGACTTTAAGTTCGAAAACCAGAAAAATCGGATCATGGGAAGGGGGGTTTATGGGGGTTTTAAATTTTCCAAAAATCAGTTTTTTTGCATTTTTCACCCTAAAATTTTTAAATAACTTAATTTTGGTTTTGACCATGTTATAGAGCTTAAAAAAAATATATAGTTTTTTGAATTATTAACCTAGGTTAAGTGGTTGCGGAGAAAATCCAAAAAAACCTACTCATAAAATCTCCCATGTTAATCTTATGGGAAAACGGTTTTTGGTTTTTCCTCAGTTCATTTTAATGTAAACTTCACATTTGCTTTTACCAATCTTTTCAGCTCCACAAAACAATCATTTTGATGTTTAAATTGTGATTCTACGCCCAACCGTTGCAGAGATATTCAAAGTGCTAAACACAGTACGTTGTCCAATGTTATCCTTATGGAGAATAAATAAAATTTGATATCTCGATTATTTATGGATGTATGTTGATGAAACTTGGTATGTGGCTTCATGTAGTATTGGTAAATTGATATTTGTACAAAAAATTGATTTTTTGTTGATTATTCCCGTAGCAGCAAACCTGCGTACTCAGCCCCCATGTTATTCTTATGGAGAATAACTAGAATGTTATAAAGCGCTTATTTATGATTGAATATTGATGAAACTTGGTATGTGGCTTCGCCTGGTTAAATTCTATTTATATTTGCATAAAAAACAATTGTTTGTGTTCCTTGTTTCAGCAAACCTACGTACTCATTACCAATGTTATTCTAATGGAGAATAATTAAAATCGGTTATATGTGAATATATTTTTATGAAACTTGGTATGCGGCTTTATGTGGTATTAAGACATATATTATGCATTGGAAATTCGCTGAGTACGCAGGTTTGCTGCGACGGGGGTATTTTTTATATACACATTTAGTTCATTGTACATAGGTTCCCTCTATAAATTCATTCAATTGTATTAATCAGAAAACGATATGTTGACATTCATGATATGAGTACTTCCTCAATTCAATGATGGATTATAAACAGCTGTTATGAGTCTTTTGTTTGGATTTTCAAACTCAATAAGCCCAATGTAAATTGTTTTACTTTTCATATACGTTGTTTACATTATTTTATTTTCATCACTCTGTATTTGAAAATAGCCCATTACCATGCAGCTGAGATGTATGAAACTATCGATTTCCTTGTAACATAACAAAAAATGATCAGCTGACTTTGCCTGTCCTAGACATTACTTCTCCTATCCCAAACAATACTTTTCCTGTCCCAAACAAAACTTTTCCTGTCCTAAACAACTGAAGTTCTTGTTTTACTCAACAGGAGCACCAGTGTGATTTCGTTATTTGTGACAATTCTGTGTTCAAATAGCTGTCTGAAATGAATTGTAAAACCGTGTTGTAGAAAATTACTATACTATAAAATATCAGATTTTTAAAGTTTAGTGTGATTAAAAGTATGCATCGTGATAAAAATAAAACTCTCTGTTCACTACTCGTCACAAAAATCATATTTAGGGCCCTCTGCATAGTAATGGGGTATTTTCAAATACAGAGTGATTAAAAAATTATTTCTTTCATTTAACTTAGAACTAAAAAGACTCGAAGAAAAAAAACCTTTTACACAATACAATTCTTTCTCTGTGAGAAATCCCTTGAGCTGCCGCATAAACCCACTGGTATTGTCAATCTGCTTTAAGTGAGCCGGTAGTGTACTGTGAAATTGTACTCAAGAATATTTCATCTGCTTTTGGAAGATGGTGTTTTTTTGGCGAGGAAATGTTAGGGAAGATGGTTTTCTGATATTTTATTCAGAGTAGCCCGCTCCAGAAAGAGATCAGGGTTCTTTTTGATAAACATAAAAGATTGTAAGGTATAAAGTCTGAGGAATGTCAGTAAGTTATTTTTTTAAACACACTCCGGCAAGATTATTCTTTACTCAAACAAAATATAATTATCACACCTTTCTTTTTAAGGGTGAATATTTTGTTGTTGTTTTACAACTGTCAAGTCCACATATAGGTAGAACATAAATGATGTGACGGAGCAAGCATCCATCATATATCATCGTGATAACATCTCTGTCAACCAATACAGACAACCTTCTAAGTATAAAGATACAGATACTTAGTTTTTTTGTGAATTTATATGAATTTGAAAATTCAACTAGAGTCCATGACCAGACTAAGGAAAAAATGTCTGTACAGACATTATACAAACAGAGACAACTGAAATAACATCACAGAATGCATAAATCGTTATGAGGTGTGATGTAAATTCATGAGTGGCAGTAACCTAGGTGGATTTAAGTAAGGTATGCTATTCAGAAGGACGAATTTGAGCATGTTCTGTGCAGCCTCCAAGTGACATCACGGGTTTTAATTGATCAGCTGGTTTACAGTGACAGCTGATGTTACTCTCGGCTAGAGCCTATACTAAAACCCAGGTCGGGATCGGAACGTCTACCCTCCCTCCGTCCACAACACTGCGGCCGCGACTAAACTTGCAGAGTTTCGCTCCCACTGCCACAACTCCAAATAACGCTGATTTAATTGTAAAAACCCTTATATATTCCTAGCCTGCATGAAACAGGCTTAATAACGGTATAAGTTTTATATTCCAAATTCCAAAACTGCTTATTTTAAGTGATGGTAAACTATTACCATGTTTTACTTGTGTATTGTAAAATTCGAGCCTCTGTGGCACTTTTTATTTTTGTAAACGGGACATTTTTAAATTAGCCAATTGAAACATAAATTTCTATTTTATTTTATTTTTTCAATGTTTTTTTTCGGAGTTTCGGGTAAATTTTAATGTTGGCGCGACAAGACCAAACGCAGGAAGGTTGTGACAGACAGCAGCAAAATCCAAAGCTTCTTTTTCCTAGAAGAAATTCGCCAGCAATGTACATATATACACAATAGATGACGTCCCTCTCAACGATAACGGTGTGTTGTGGATGGAGGGAGGGTAGACGTTCTGATCCCGACCTGATTTTTTGGATAGGCTATAGCCGCCGTTTAAGTTCCCCATTGTTGCAAACTCGTTCTTAATAAAGCGCGTCACCGAAGTACTCTGACTACCCCGTCCCCCACTCCATCACATAGGATAGTCAGAATACATTGGTGACGCACTTTCGCCTCCAGATGACGTCACGCTACGATGCGCAATAGCACACCGACGCAGTAACAACCCACTCACTTGTAAGGTTGAGTGACCTTTCTATTACGATCTCCATAAAACTGGAGTAGAATATGTTAACCATTCATCCAGGGAGTCTAATACGTCAAGTTAAAAACACGCAAACCATTGAAACAAGATTCCACCCTGGCATTTTAGTACTTATCAAATAAGCGCTCGAAGATCTCTTCATTTGCTTTTAGCGAATTTCCCTTATAGGGAAGAAGCTATTACCGTAGGTGGCATGGTAAGACTTAAGCCCGAGACTATGATAACTTTTTGTTTTAAGGTCCCCAGATTCCAAAAACACTATTCGTTCAAATTGATACCACGTTATTCGTTATTCGTTAACACGATAACTTTTGAAAGAAACACCCGATTTTGATGAAATTCGGCACAAATGTGTAGAGTAACATTTATGACTTTAAATTCGAATAAACCAGATCGATCGGACTATGTGAAAGGGGGTTTTATGGGTGTTTTAATTTTCTAAAAATCATTTTTTCCCCCTAAAATTTTAAAACCACTTAATTTTGGTTATAACCATTTTATAGAGCTTAAAAAAACAAATAATTTAGTATTTTGAATCATTAACCTAGGTTAAGTGGTTGTAGAGAAAAGTAAGTAAAGTTATATATCTCTCTTAGTTATGAACCTAAATTTATAAAACTTGGTATGTAGCTTCACTTGGTTGAGTTATATTGATAATTGCAAAAATACAAATTTTTATCTTCCTCTTTGCAGCAAACCTGCGTACTCAGCCCTAATGGTATTCTTATGTAGAATAAATAAAATGCTATGTATCACTTATTTATGAATGTATTTTTGTGAAACTTGGTAAGGTGGCTCTAAGTAGTAGTGAGACACGTATATATGCTTTGGAAATTCGCTGAGTAAGCAGGTTTGCTGCGACAGGGGTATTCTTGTTTCCAATCATTTTAGTAGTTTTTAAAAAGGTTTGTTTTATTTCAAATAATTAATTCAATAAATGCATAACGTGGTCATTATTTCGTGAAATAAGATTATGTGTGTGGTTGTTACTTTTAATTCGCGTATATTTTAGTACAAATTTAATCATATAAAATAGCTTGATTATAGCTTAAACGTTGAATGTCACAAGTTAGAGCATACAGAAAACGTACGAGCAACAGCTCTGAATGTAATTAAAAGTTGCAAGTTGCAGGACAGACTTTGTTTCCTGTTGACCAACTTTCCCGATAGAATCTTAATTGCCTCACTGCTGCATTAACTCCGAGCGTCTCTGACCGGAAAGTTTGATTCGCAACTTAAATCCGTTTCTTTATTCAGCTTTTCTGAATAGGATTATTCAGAGATTGCAAATAAATAGCAAAATTTTGTGCTTGTAACATTTAATAGACGTTAATTACGTTTTACAGGGTTATGTTTTATATTTTTTTATAAAAACTTAATTTCATTTGTTATAATAATGTAACTAGGGGGTTTAGCTAAAATAGTGGCAAAATAAATTGCCAGCTGAGGGGGTAGTTTACCGGGCTATCAACCGAGATCAGCCAATAGTAGACGTGCAGCATTGCCGAAACTTCACACCAGCTGATCGGAATATCATTCGACTGATATTTTTCCATGGCAAAATGGCAACAGTGACAACGTACAGCCATGCTATTGGCTACATCCCAACTTTCAATTTATTTGTCTGCTATTATAGAACCCACAAACCCTTTCGGCTTTATTGCTTCCTAGTGGATCCCTTGATATTCAGGAGTCCGCAGTTTTTAATGTCGCTTGCCAAATTAACCCACTAAAATGCCTATTCATTTTTGTTTAGTTGCGGTTGTGTTAGGGTTAATCTTGTGGGTCTCCAAATTAATTATGTCATTTAGTACTTAGTCATTTCAAAACCAACCACAACACAAATTTCTTCGGGGATGCCCTCAGTTCGAGATACAGGACAATTGTGTTTGTAATGTAATGTTACATTTTCTAATTCCATGCACAAACAATTTTCTTCATTATGTTGTAAAATCTAGAGCTGCAGAACACCATTGTTTATTTCAGAATAAGATATCTGAGATTGTCCAATCGTAAAAGTACTATCACCAAATTGCATAACCACTTAACGAAGGGGCGAGCCGTTACAGTACGAGTCGTACAGTACTGATAAAATGTACATGCAGGTCTGGGATTCGAACCCACGACCGCTGCCATGCTTCCGAAGTCCGTAGCCTTGACCACTACGTCAACGAATCACTAAATAACTGTAATAATGCGTTACATGTAATTACTTAGTTCAAAGTAATAGTAAAAGAAATAGAAAGCATCCTAAAAGTTGTTTTTTGCGTTTTGAAATCGGCAACCACAGTGGTAAATAAATCGTGTAAAAGACCTCCACGCCATCATTAACAACATAGGCGTAACATTTAACATCACCGCCGCAATGTGTGCGAGTCATTAGTACTTTACAAGAAACAGCGCTGTAACCCAAGGGGTAGGGGAGGTGCAACTCTCTTGTAATGAGTTACTGTGAATACTTGCCTTCTTAAACAAGAGCTGCGTGATTAAGACCTCCGTTGGGGTGGAATGAGTTACGGCAATAATCCACTAATTGGTAGATTTTAACTTATTAGCCTAGTACTAATTCGCTAGATTAAAGACTACGTTTCTTGGAAAAGGGAAGAACCTTTTTTAAATATTTAAATGGAGAATGGATATTTTAACTTATGAAGTTGCAAGATAAGTCAGTATCTAGGACAGTAAAATTGGGACTGTGATTATGTCGCAAAATTGTTTCGGTAAGTAGTACAGTTTTTTTTTTATTATTTAAATAATCTTTATATTATTCCTGCCGTCATCATATAACATTTGATCTGATAGATACATTACTGATACAAGCTAAAATCCCTGTAGAAAGATCTGTCACACAGATATTACGATAATCAAGATAACAGAATACAACATGAGGATTCCCTAACGGACAATCTTTTGGGGCTATTTTTCTGTGTTGCCCTATTGTCCGTGACGTTATTATGTCTTTGATCGACATAATATTTAACTTCTGGCTATTGGTACCATTATTGCACGTTGTTTCTTCCTCTAACTACCTTTCAAAATCTACCGGGAGCGCGGAGAGCACCCTAACCCCCTGCGATGTTGATATTAACAGTGGATGCTAAATCCTGTATATTAAAACACAAAATTAAAAATCTTCCGGAAGAACGTGTGAGACTTCCAATGGGCCGAATGATACGCGGGTGGTGTCAAATGAAAGGGGATAACCGCTATGTTTGCACATTTTACCTTAAGTTTTGGTATCTGGCCAATAACTATTTAAAAAGTTAAATTAAAAGTCTTCTTATGGCAATTTAACATGGGTAAAATTTAAACTTTACACTCCTTTGGTCAGTTCACTTGAGGTTTCCACTGAACCGTTTTACACGCGGTTTGTTATAAATGAAAGATCAATCTCTCTATATTTGCACAATCTACTTACATTTTTGAAATAATTTAATTTAGAATACAAAAACATGTTTAAAACTTATTTTATCACTATTTTAACTTTCTCTAACCAGCTGATTATTAAAACACGTATATTGTGTAACTAAGAACAGACAAGCATCAAATGGAATCAGCTGGCTTATAGAAGATTATTAGTGGCCAGTATCTTTCAACGATACATATATTGTAATTACTGAAGTCGATTCAGGCTGACCCAAAGAATAAGATAATATTTTTTCTCATATGTTGCAATTATTACTGTATTAAGGGTGCGCCGTACCTCCCTTCCGCACGCTCAAGGTAAGGGATTTGCATCTCCCTCATTGTAGGCTAAATTTTTAACCAATTAAAAATAATTTGATGTTATTTAATTCAATAAATGTTCATCTAGAGATCATACGATTTAAAAATCGTGATTTTAATTCAAAATAAGTGGTAGGCCATTAGTAATGTTCTCAAATTAAGCGTTTTTCTAAAGATTCCTAACGTATGGAGAAAAATTATTTTGGAGAAAAGGAATCGTATGATCCCTAGATTGGAATCTGAAAAGTGTGAAACTGCAAATAGTTTGGTATAAATCTGTAAAATAACAGTGCGATCGAGGAGAACAAAATGGTCTTCAAGCGTAAATATGCATGGCCCCGCTTGTTGGCGGCGCCGGCGCGGCGCTAAACAACAATGAATTCAATCTGGGTAGGGCGCACCCTTAATTGACACAATCTACAACGTATACATAACCCTTTAAGTAGTGAATTACCTTTTAGCAAATTTCCCCTATAGGGAAGAAGCTATTACCGTAGGTCTCGTGGTAAGACTTAAGCCCCAGACCATGATAACTTTTTGTTTTGAGGTCCTCAGATGCCAAAAATACTATTCGTTCAAATTTATATATAAATATATGTGTGTCCGTTACCGCGATAACTTTTGAAATAAACACCCGATTTTGATGAAATTTGGCACAAATGTGGAGAGTAGCATTTATGACTTTAAGATCGAAAACCAGATCGATCGCACTACGGGAAGGGAGTTTTATAGGGGTTTACAATTTTCCAAAAATCTGTTTTTTGCAAATTTGACCCCAAAATGTTAAAAACACTCAATTTTGGTTATAGCCATTTTATAGAGCTTAAATAAACAAATAATTTAGTATTTTGAATCATTAACCTAGGTTAAGTGGTTGCGGAGAAAATCCAAAAAAGGTGTCCCATGTTAATTTTATGGGAGAAAGGTTTTTAGATTTTTCTCAGATAATTTTACTAATACCCCCGTCGCAGCAAACCTGCGTACTCAGCGAATTTCCAATGCATAATATATGTCTTAATACCACATAAAGCCGCATACCAAGTTTCATAAAAATATATTCACATATAAGCGATTTTAATTATTCTCCATAAGAATAACGTTGGTAATGAGTACGTAGGTTTGCTGAAACAAGGAAGACAAACAATTGGTGCTTATGCAAATATAAATATAATTTAACTAGGAGAAGCCACATACCAAGTTCCATCAATATTCAATCATAAATAAGCGCTTTATAACATTCTAGTTATTCTGTAAAAGAATAACATGGAGTTGAGAAAGCAGGTTTGCTGCAACGAGGGACAAAAAAAGGGTTTTCATATAATTATCAATATAACTCAACCAAGTGAAGCTACATACCAAGTTTTATTAATTTATGTTCATAATTAAGGGAGTCATTACATTTTACTTATTCTCCATAAGAATAACATGGGGGCTAAGTACGCAGGTTTGCTGTTACGGGAATAATCAACGAAAAATCTATTTTTTGTACAAATATCAATATACCAGTACTACGTGAAGCCACATACCAAATTTCATCAACATACATTCATAAATAATCGAGATATCAAATTTGATTTATCCTCCATAAGAATAACATTGGACAACGTACTGTGTTTAGCACTTTGATTATCTCGGCAACGGTTGGACGTAGAATCACAATTTAAACACCAAAATGATTGATTTGTAGAGCTAAACTGATTGGTATAAGCAAATGTGAATTTTATAGTAAAATTAATTGGGGAAAAGCTAAAACCCATTTTCCCATAAGATTAACATGGGAGATTTTATGAACACGTTTTAGCGAATTTCCCCTATAGGTAAGAAGCTATTACCGTAGTCGGCATGGTAAGAACTAGGCCCGGGACCATGGTAACTTTTCGTTTTGAGGTCCCCAGACCCCAAAAATACCATTCGTTTGAAACTATATATATATATATATATATTAAATTAAATTCACATAGAAGGGCTACTATATGACAGATGAAAAATAAGTAACATGAGTACCCTGGAGAAAACATTTTAATTAATTAACACAACATGTTTCGACTTATAAAAGCCATGATCACGTGCTGATTTGCTAAATACATAACCTTATTTTCATTATCAATCACAAAATGTAAATAAATAAAATAAATCTGTTTTTTGCAAATTTGATCCCAAAATGTTAAAAACACTCAATTTTGGTTATAGCCATTTTATAGAGCTAAACATTTTATTTTATTTATTTACATTTTGTGATTGATAATGAAAATAAGGTTATGTATTTAGCAAATCAGCACGTGATCATGGCTTTTATAAGTCGAAACATGTTGTGTTAATTAATTAAAATGTTTTCTCCAGGGTACTCATGTTACTTATTTTTCATCTATATATATATATATATATATGTGTGTGTCCGTGGGTGCGATAACTCTCGTAAAAAAGGTCCGATTTTGATGAAATTTGGTGCAGACGTGTAAAGCAGCATTTATGACTTTAAGTTCGAAAACCAGACGGATCGACCTATCCGAAGGGGTATTTTGGGGGGGTTTTGTACCCCAAAAATGGGTTTTTTGAGTTTTTTACATACAATTTTTGGAAAAGTAAAATTTTATTTTTATTCTTATGGAGGAAAAGAAAAATTGTATATCTCGCTTATTTATCAACTTATCCTGACGAAACTTGGTATATTGCTTCATTTCATTGTGGTCTATTGATATTTGCACAAAAATCCATTTGTTGCCCTATAGTTCCCGTAGCAGCAAACCTGCACACTCAGCCCCATGTTATTCTTATGGAGAATAATTAACGTGTTATCTCCTTTAATTATGAACATAAATTAATAGAACTTGGTATGTGGCTTTACCTAGTTGAGTTATAATGATATTTGTATAAAAACCCATTTTTAGTGTTCCTTATTTCAGCAAACCTGCATACTCAGCCGCCATGTTATTCTTATGGAGAATAATTAAAATGTCATGAATCGTTTATTTATGAATGTATATTTATGAAACTTGGTATGTGGCTTTATGTGGTACTAAGATAAATTAATTTGCATTGGAAATTCGCTGAGTATGCAGGTTTGCTGCTACGGGGGTATTTTGGATTTTCTCCGCAACCATATAACCTAGCTTAATGATTCAAAATACCATATTATTTTTTTTTAAGCTCTATTACATGGTCAAAACTAAAATTAAGTTTTTAAAAATGTTTGTGTGAAAAATGCAAAAAACTGATTTTTGTAAATTTTAAAACCCCCATAAACCCCCCTTCCCATGGTCCGATTTTTCTGGTTTTCGAACTTAAAGTCATGAATGTTATTTTACACGTTTGAGCCAAATTTCATCAAAATCGGACGTTTTTTACTCAAGTTATCGTGTTAACGGACACATATATAGATATATAGATATATATATATATATAGATATATATCGATATATATATATATAGATATATATATACATATATATAAATTTGAACGAATAGTGTTTTTGGCATCTGGGGACCTCAAAAGAAAAAGTTATCATGGTCTCGGGCTTAAGTCTTACCATGAGACCTACGGTAATAGCTTCTTCCCTATAGGGGAAATTCGCTAAAAACTTCACATTTATGTTTATAAATCTGTTAAGCTCAACAAAACAAACATTTTGGTGTTTTAATCGTTGTTCTACGTCCAACCGGTTCAGAGATATTCAAAGTGCTAAACACAGTACGTTGTCCAATGTTATCCTTATGGAGAATAAATAAAATTCTATATCTCGATTATTTTTGAATGTATATTGATGAAACTTGGTATGTGGCTTCAAATAGTTGTTGTATATTGATATTAGCACAAAAAACAAATTTTTTGTTGATAGTCCCCGTAGCAGCAAACCTGCATACTCGGCCCCCATGTTATTCATATGGAGAATAAGTAAAGTTGTATATCTCCCTTAATTACGAACCTAAATTAATAAAACTTGGTGTATAGCTTCACCTGGTTCAGTTATATTGATAATTGCAAAAAAACATATTACTTATCTTTCTCGTTGCAGCAAACCTGCATCCTCAACCCTAATGTTATTCTTATGCAGAATAAATAAAATGCTATATATCACTTATTTATGGATGTATTTTTGTGAAACTTGGTAAGTAGCTCTATGTAGTAGTGAGTCACATATATATGCATTGGAAATTCGCTGAGTACGCAGGTTTGCTGCGACGGGGGTATTTATTCATTTTTAGTTTCCCTCCTTCAGCTGAGAGTAAACAATAGCGCTGATGTTCGTAGGCCTATTATTTCTCCGCGGCTCCATGAGGGGCTTCTTCATTCAACCCATCAAACATCAAAACAACGTTTGTTTTGTAAACAATACATGTAAAACAAATCCAACAATTGGCAAAGGTTTCAGACCAGGCGACTGGATTTAATATGTTCGTAAACACTATAAAACTAGAAAATAAGCGTGATTACGTCGAATCGTAGCGTGATTACGTCGTTATCAAGTTCAGGGTGTGCAAAGAAAACACCTTCAATTTTGGCACGTGGATTTTTCATCTGATTGTATATATTCAAAAATTAGCTTTATAAATATAGAGCAACAAATCTAGCTGCTCAAATTCGAGCAGATTGTTTTTCTATTTTGGGAATATCCAGCTCATATCGTCTTACTAGTTTACATTGAGATGCCATTCCAGAAGTTTTCTTAAAACAGCTGGTCTTTCTTCCGTACTGTTTCTTAAATGTTAAATTACATTTATTTTTATTCTTCCATAAGATTAACATTGGAACTTTGATAGCCCTGGGGTCAAAGCCCTGAAGGTTGATGTCTTCCAAACCCTCAAAAGGCACATTTAGACGCCAAGGACATTCAAATAACACATCAGCCATAATTTTAAACCTAATAGTTTCGTCGGTAGCCCGTTCACGAAAATCACCTCATTTTTTTATTAGATTTCATAAACAGATTTTTTACAAAGGATTAAAAATTCCATAAGCTGGAATGCTGAAATCTATGAGGATAATCATGAAATACCTTAAGAACTTACTTGCAATGTATACAAAACCGAATAAGTAGGGACAAGCTTATGGAAAAACAATTTATAGTGATAAATCTGCCCCCCAAATACATATAGAGTCACAATAGATACATATGTATATGTATTGACTCTATTCAGACCGGACTTAAGTGTTTACGGATAATGTTAATTGTAAAAAATCGATCAGCTGGCTGAAATATATTGGCAGGAATTATTAGTTTGTTTTTTTGACGTTTTAAAGGTAAACAGTAGCACGCGTGACGAGACCAAGGTGAATTAGTATTGAGTACAAGTGTGCCATCAAATACTCACCGTTAATATTGTATCCGTCGAATTTCGACGGGTCACCAACTAGTATGACTTATTCTTATATATAAAATGACACGTTTAAGGTCGAAATCAAGTACAGGTACAGAGACTATTAACGTTTAAATCATACAATGTAACGTTTCCAGTCCGCCATCTTGATGACGTCATCACGGAGAAGCTCTGAAAGAGTGACTCCAGGCGGATGTTGAAATAAGCTAGTTAGAAGAAGAATAACATGCAAAATTTGGTAAACAACGTCCAATTTTTTTCGCCCTTTCGACGAAATAGTAGATATTGTTGTTGTTGATATTATTGTTGTTGTTGTAGATATTGTTGTTTTGTTGCAAGGAAATAGATCATTTTTGTAGATCTCAGCTGCATGGTGATGGACAATTTTTGAATACAGAGTGATGAAACAATTAAATTCATCACTCTGCATTTGAAAATAGCCCATTACCATGCACCTGAGATCTACGAAAATGATCTATTTCCTTTTAACAAAACAAATAATTATCAGCTGACTTTGCCTGTCCTAAACATTACTTTTCCTGTCCTAAACAATAATTTGCCTGTCCCAAACAAAACTTTTCCTGTCATAAACAGTTAAAGTCCCCGTTTTACTCGACGCTTGACAGGAACACCAGGTTGATTTTGTTATTTTTGACGATTCTGTGTTCAAACAGCTGACATAAACATTAAAATGAATTGTAAATTCGTGTTGTGTTTACTTACGGAAAATTACTAAACTGTGAAATATCTGATAATCTACATATTAATAAATCCTGATTTGTGTTTACTTACTTCCTGAAGTTAAATACTTCAAAATATTTTGATGATTTTTTATTTAAAAGATAATCATGTTCTAAATCGCAGTGAAGCGGGAATTTCGACCCCAGGGATCTGCCCCACGGCACTTCCAAGTTCCCACGTTATTCATATGGAGGAGAGTTTTATTTGGTTTATGCCACATGTGTTTTGTCTTAATTCAATAAACAGCTGTTATAACGATTATATCCGCAAACTTTTGAAGGGGAGCAGCTCATTTGTTAGTGAATTCCCTATGGAAAGTGAACTATTAGCATGACCTGCACAGTGAAACTTAAGCCCGGGACCACCATAGATGTTCCTATCGTGACCCCCTTACACATTTTGGGGGGTCGTTCAAAATGTTGTATATATATGTGTGTGTGTGTGTGTGTGTGTGTGTGTGTGTGTGTGTGTGTGTGTGTGTGTGTGTGTGCGTGCGCGCGCGTGTGTTTCCACTCTAGCGGTCGCATTTTTTGCCAGATTTACTTAAAATTTGGTAAGGTCGTTCCTTTCTATAATCAATTAGACAAGTTCGTATGGAAAAACAATCAGTAAACTCTAACCCTCTTTTTCGGATTTTAAATTTTGAATTTTGGGTTTTTGGGCCCAAAAAGGGTCAGAAATGCCCCTAATGTAAAGGAAATGCATATTAGGCTATATCAATTAAAGGGACGGAAATTTTAAGCCCTCCCCCATCATTCTAGCACCAATATTTACTGAGTTATTAAAAAATAAAGATTGAGTAAACACAGTACGTTGTCTCATGGGAATTTTACATTGGAAAAGCCTGTTTTTCATATCTTGATGTAGTTTTATCACTCCTAATTCTCCCATACCGATTTTTGATCCTGATGGTACCTCCTCCAAAGCTACCAAATCTATTCACATCACTACCAACCCAGTACTGGATTTAAATAGAACCAGGTGTATCAGAACAGCCAAAAATATAATGTTTTCCATTTTGCTAAAAATGGCACAAATCCGTTGTTTAAACCCGTTATTTGATTGCTTAAAGTTTTTAATGCAGAGATTCACTTCCCTAGGTCAGCGTGCTGTGTGCGAACTCGTTTAAGTTTAATGTGGTTATTTGCATCGTGCTGAAAAGTATCGTTCACTACTCGTCACAAAAGTCATATTTCAGGGCTCGATAGCATTTTCCACGTTCGACTTCGCCTCACTCGTAAAATGCTATCCTGCCCTAAAATAGGTGACTTTCGTGACTGGTAGTTAAATATACTATTACTTGAGAAAACCCCTTGCAAAAATTATATGTTTAATATTTTACAAAATATATTTTAGCAACGCCACCATTTTTAAGAAAACACATGAATAGTAAAGAAAGTATTTGGTCAAACTGTTTTGTTGTTTTTATATAACATCTTTATATATTATTTCTAAAGGATGTTTTTTTCAGAATACGATATTCTCCCTTAATACTTGAAAAAATAAAAACGGTTTCTACTACTTACGTGTCTTTAGTTTTATATTATAGAAGTGTATTATTTAGAGAGACAGCCCTTCGTAGATATAATTTCTTATCTGTATCGTAAGATACATTATTTTGTATGAGTTAAGATAACCTATAAAAATCATGGCTTTTAAATTCTTGAGCCTCAATAATTCATAAACGCATTTTTTACGGGACGAAACAAATCTTTGAATTTATGTTAGTTGTTCTATTCTAAAAAAGAATACAATTTTCAACTCAGCCTTATACATTAATGCAATAGTCTAACTGTGAATAATTTAGGTGAAAACACCCTATTACCTGTTAGGAATTAACGACCAGAGAATACTTAACTGGAAACGCATTTAGGTAGTTTTTACTGAAGTCATCAATTCTGGTTTTTCCTGCCCTACCGCTCCATTAACCAGACAAATTACACATTTTGATTTATGACGGTTGGCTTACACTCACTCTCTTTATCTTGTCGTATTAAAAAACTGTAATGTTTGAATTAAGAACTATTTGTTCAATACCATGATTCTTGACAGCTTACCATTATTTTTTTATTTACTTTGTAAATATATTTATGCGTATTTTGTTTCTGGTGCACCATGTAATAAGATACTATCACCAAGTTAATGGTACTGAAATAAAAGAGTGAATAACAACCTCGAGCGATAAGTAAATTTTAAGATCCCGTGGTCATTTCTGAAGTAATTACAATGTATATAGAACTGCAAATATATCTACTTAAGTTTCGAAAGTTGTTTAGGGCTCCACCCCACTGATATGAATGTTAAAATTGTGGTAAATAGATTTTATTTTTATTTTACCAGTTAATTTTCACTGGTTGTAAAAGTGTAAAAACATTTACTGTATTTAGACTTTTGTGTTTTATTTTATATGAGGTGCCCGTTATGGCGGCGATGGCCCTGATCGCGGCGAACTGTTTCCTCACGTAGTGTCCGCTACTCGAGTACTCGAGTACTTGAAATTGTTGCAAAACAAACGACACTGATTCGGTTTCGGCGTGCAAAAGTTCGAAATCGGCATACGGTAAACCGATAACTGGATCCTCCCACTCTTAATTGAAGTGTAAAATCGTTTCGCATTATTGTGTAGCTCTTTTCTCTGATCGGTCACCTCTTTATTGGCAAAATTATATTCCATATTTAGTTATGAATTCCTCTGCTACAGAGTACGATTATTCTTCCGAATCGACCTCGTACAATACAAGGCTGCCCTTTTTTTCTACCGATTTAATCCAAGCTTTTTTCAGTGTGATGTATTCAAAAGTTTCGAGTTCCGCTTCAACCTTGGGAAAACCTGAATTATAATTAGTCAACACTCGTCGATCTTCGGGAATTTTTCCCAAAGGTTATTACCTAGTTTTGGAAGTGTTTTAATGTCGGTGATAACGGCCCTTATTTGGTCCGAGGTGAGATAATCGGGCGTAGCATAGCGTATCCCCGTCTCGGAGAAGGTACTCGGGCGTGGCATAGCGTATTCCCGTCTCGGAGGAGGTGCTCGGGATTGGTATAGCGTATTCCCGTCTCGGAAGAGGTGCTCGGGCTTGGCATAGCCTATTGCCGTCTCGGAAGAGGTGCTCGGGCGGGGCATAACGTATTCCCGTCTCAGAGGAGGTACTCGGGCTTGGCATAGCGTATTCCCGTCTCGGAGGAGGTGCTTGGGCGTGGCATAGCGTATTACCGTCTCGGAGGAGGTGCTCGGGCTTGGCATAGCGTATTGCCGTCTCGGAAGAGGTGCTCGGGCGTGGCTTAGACTATTGCCGTCTTGGAAGAGGTACTCGGGCGTGGCATAGCGTATCCCCGTCTCGGAGAAGGTACTCGGGCGTGGCATAGCGTATTCCCGTCTCGGAGGAGGTGCTCGGGCTTGGCATAGCGTATTCCCGTCTCGGAGGAGGTACCCGGGCATGACATAGCGTATTCCCGTCTCGGAGGAAGTACTCGGCCGTGGCATAATATATTCCCATCTCGGAGGAGGTACTCGGGCATGGCATAGCGTATCCCCGTCTCGGAAGAGGTGCTCGGGCGTGGCATAACGTATTCCCGTCTTAGAGGAGGTACTCGGGCTTGGCATAGTGTATTCCCGTCTCGGAGGAGGTGCTTGAGCGTGCCATAGCGTATTGCCAGCTCGGAGGAGGTACTCGGGCGTGGCATAGCGTATCCCCGTCTCGGAGAAGGTACTCGGGCGTGGCATAGCGTATTCCCGTCTCGGAGGAGGTGCTCGGGCTTGGCATAGCGTATTCCCGTCTCGGAGGAGGTACCCGGGCATGACATAGCGTATTCCCGTCTCGGAGGAAGTACTCGGCCGTGGCATAATATATTCCCATCTCGGAGGAGGTGCTTGGGCGTGGCTTAGACTATTGCCGTCTCGGAAGAGGTGCTCGGGCGTGGCATAACGTATTCCCGTCTTAGAGGAGGTACTCGGGCTTGGCATAGTGTATTCCCGTCTCGGAGGAGGTGCTTGAGCGTGCCATAGCGTATTGCCAGCTCGGAGGAGGTACTCGGGCTTGGCATAGCGTATTACCGTCTCGTTGGAGGTACTCGGGCATGACATAGCGTATTCCCGTCTCGGAGGAAGTACTCGGCCGTGGCATAACATATTCCCATCTCGGAAGAGGTGCTCGGGCGTGACTTAGACTATTGCCGTCTCGGAAGAGGTGCTCGGGCGTGGCATAACGTATTCCCGTCTCAGAGGAGGTACTCGGGCTTGACATAGCGTATTCCCGTCTCGGAGGAGGTGCTCGGGCTTTGCATAGCCTATTGCCGTCTCGGAGGAGGTGCTCGGGCTTGGCATAGCGTATTGCCGTCTCGAAGGAGGTGCTCGGGCTTTGCATAGCACATTGCCATCTTGGAGGAGGTACTCGGGCGTGGCATAGCGTATTCCCGTCTCAGAGGAGGTACTCGGGCTTGGCATAGCGTATTCCCGTCTCGGAGGAGGTACCCGGGTATGACATAGCGTTATTCCGTCTCGGAGGAAGTACTCGGCCGTGGCATAACATATTCCCATCTCGGAGGAGGTGCTCGGGTTTTGCATAGCCTATTGCCGTCTCGGAGGAGGTGCTCGGGCTTGGCATAGCGTATTGCCGTCTCGAAGGAGGTGCTCGGGCTTGGCATAGCCTATTGCCGTCTCGGAGGAGGTGCTCGGGTTTGGCATAGCGTATTGCCGTCTCGGAGAAGGTACTCAGGTGTGGCATAGCGCATTCCCATGTCGGAGGAGGTGCTCGGGCTTGGCATAGTGCAATGCCTTCTTGGAGGAGGTGCTCGGGCTTGGCATAGTGTATTGACGTCTTGGAGGAGGTACTCGGGCGTGCATAGCGTATTCCCGTCTCTGAGTAAGTACTCGGGCGTGGATTAACGTATTCCCGTCTCAGAAGAGGTACTTGGGCTTGGCATAGCGTATTCCCGTCTCGGAGGAGGTGCTCGGGCTTGGCATAGCGTATTGCCATCTCGGAGGAGGTGCTCGGGCTTAACATAGCGTATTGCCGGCTCGGAGGAGGTGCTCGGGCGTTGCATAGCTTATTCCCGTCTCGGAGGAGGTGCTCGGGCTTGGCATAGCGTATTTCCGTCTCGGAGGAGGTACTCGGTCGTGGCATAGCGTATTGCAGTCTCGGAGGAGGTACTCGGGTGTGGCATAGCGTATTGCCGTCTCGGAGAAGGTACTCGGGCGTGGCATAGCGTATTGCCATCTTGGAGGAGGGACTCGCTGTGGTGATAACAGGCCTGATGGTGGTGTATTGCTCTACCACTCTGTCGCCTATGTTTGATCGGTAATATAGTCTCGAAGTGTTCTCCGAATGGCATAAAAGCTTCCGGCCACTCGACTTTAGATTATCCTAGAGAACTTTCCCGCTTCGGTCGAGTTGAGCAATATTATTACCGTGGAGTTTTTTGGAGGCAGATTTTCTCTTCACAGTTTCTTACTAATATCACACTCGCCATGTGCCGTACCACATCCGGGCTGCTGCTATCTTCTTCCTCTGTGTGGTTCTGCCTTGTAGTGGAATCTCCCGAGTAGTTGGCTCGGTGAACCCCCTGGAAAAGAACGGAAATCCTATATTTGTTTGTTTTTCGATTAATAATACTCATGAGGAAAAATATTAACATTAGCAGTAGTGATACAGTTGATAGTTGTGGCCATTACAGTTTACAATGGATGCTCTACACTCAGCATTAATTCATATTTGCCCAGTTGTATCAGAGTCTTACACAGCACAGTGACTCAGTAATTCAGCTTCCAAATCTCGAGTTAAGAATCCCAAAAACTGAAATTACAGTTTTAAATATTAGCGATCGCCCGGAGGTTGAAATTTTACCAAAAATAATTATAAGGAGAATAAACCCAAACGTCACATACGAATGATGGCTGTTTGCGTGAATATTTTGCCAAATCCTAGGTGAGCAGTTAAATAAAATGCATTTGAACCAGTGTTCTTAATACTCTCTCCTTCTCCCCCTGCCTCACTCCCCCACCGTCACCCTCTTTCCCATACACCCAGGTTTAATATTTTTCAAGCTAAAACGGATAAGAGCAGGGTGTTACCATTCCAGTAGCTAGTAGTACTTTTATTTAAATCAGTCATGAAACATCTGTTCTTGATCTTGTGTTAGTATTTGTTAAAATATCAGCTGTAAAGTATACATTTCAATTGATTACAGTTAACATTAAGATTTTAACATTAACATCGAAACTTTGAAGGCCTGTGGGGCATAGCGCTGAGAGCCGCTGTAAATTATAAGGGGTTCCTGCACATCTACAAGGGAATACCTTTCTAACGGTATGCGTAAATTTCTCCTACGGTGCACACACGCTGAGAAAAAAGGAGGGACAGTTTCGTGCTTGCCTATTAATATAATTATGTTAAAGGTAATAACTAGAGACCCGTGCTGCTCTGCAGCATCAGTCGATGTTTAAATTTGAAAGTGACGTAGTTGATGAGTATTGTCAAATCAAGTTCAAATATTATTGCAGTTTATACATGTCTTCCCATGGACTGTATTTACGTAAATTGTTCCACTCCACATCAAGTTAACAGTTAAAATATCACATAATTTCAGAATAATAAAAACTTAATAACATAATTGTAAATTATATAAACTCTGTAGGCAACATACAAAGCAAAATTATTGTTATAGAAACGGCTTTTAAATAAAAATTAGTTTTAAATTAAAGAAAATAACCTCAGATTTATAATTTGTTTATTTTCAAAATAAATAAACGGTATCAGGAAACTGACACATACTTTCTCCCTTTTAGCCAAACTTTAATGACAAAAATATTTGTTATTTACTAAATATAGAATATGAAGTATAGATAAATGTACAGAAAATTGTCTAAAATAGTTGTTTTCAGAAATATCCACCCAAATCCCTTTTTGGGAGGCACTATAGAGTCCGTTACTACACACAGTGGTTTTGAGAGGGGAAATGCCCCCTTGCCCCCCCCAGGTTAAATAGCAACACATTTCGAACATCCTCTGTTGGTCATTGCTAACTTGACCTGCATATCAAATTTTAATGAAATTGATCAGTAAATAAGAGAGAAATAGTTATTTTTGTATTCCCCATAAGAATAACATTGGACAACGTACTGCGTTTACCGCTAAATGAAAATTTCAATTTTCTCCGCAACTAGCAATCGTAGAATAGTAATTTAAAATACTAATTTATTTAGTTTTTTGAGCTCTTTTGGCGAATAGTAATTTTTTTAACATTTATGATTTTTTATGAAAAATCCAAAAAACTGAATTTTGGATGTTTTAAGTCCTGTAATTTCTGAACCCGAATTTTTCCAGAAATGCGGGTGGTGTCATTTTGTTGGAAACCTAAAGTTCTACGAACCACTAAAGTTTAATCAAAATCGTTTGAGCCGTTTTTGAGAAATTTGGATTTTTCATGTTTTTTGGCGGTTTTTGGGGGATAATTACCCTTAAAAATCAAAAATGAAAAAAATGAAAAACTCCTGGAGATATCGTGGATTAGTACCTACATACCAAATTTCATAAAAGTCGGCCCATAGGTTAGGGATCTAGCTCTGTACACATCCACACAGACACACACACACACACACACGGACACACACACACACACACACACACACACAGACAGACATCACGTAAAAACCACTTTTTTGGGTTCAGGGAGCACCAAAACGAATATTTCCACTAACAACTCAAATTCGAAAATTTTTACGAAAACAATACTTTCTCCATATACTATGTATAGGGGGAGAAAGTAAAAGTATCAACGTTCTGTTTAACTGAAATTCTTTCAAAAGTTTTGTGAAAATGATGTGTAATGTTTTTAACTTTTGCCTTAAAACATTAACCAGGGTGTTTATAAATAAAAATAACGTCCTCTTGAAGTCGTTAGTGCTAATATTTTCGCATCTAGAGTGTGGCAAAGGGTTTGAAATGTAATGTAACAGATGTTTTGTTTTATTACCAGTTTGTCTGCTTAAATCAGTTATGCGAGGATCACATATGACTATCTTCAATTTTTTAATGAAAAGTACATAACATATTTTTTATATCTATAAACTTAGGTTAACACTAATATTCTCAGACCTTCTTTCCCGGGGCTGGTTGATTATGCATATATTTTCCCATCAGTGTTGTGTCCTATAGTAAGAAGACACCAACATTTCCTCATAATGTCGTTTGTAAGCTCATCCCATTGCACGATAAAAGATTAAACCTTTGATAACAATCAATTTATTGTTTTCCCTTCATGACAGCTAATGGTAAGGCGTCTTGCAGGGTTCTTGATTTGTTTTTAGTACAGCGCATAACAACGCTGACAAACTTGATAAAGAGTAACTACAGGAAAAAATAATCACACCGGGTATAACTTATAACATCTAAATCAAAATTTGTATGAGTTACCTCAAATTAACCAATAAAGTCACTACGTTCTCTTTTGGCTTTGACACTCTTTTCGGGACGCCATGTCAAGCAAGCCTTAGGTTTGAGTCTACTATGCTAACTTTGGAAGTAAAAATGATACCATATAGTGCTAAACAACTTAATCAATGTGTTGAAAATACTAAAAACTGGAAAACTAAATTCAAAATTCAAAACAAGCTTAGACTAAACTATATACAACTATTAAGTAAAATTTAAAATCAATATCTCAACTGATTCCTAAGGTATACAACGCAAATTTAAAAAAAATAACAAACCAATAGACGCGGAAGATTTTTCTAGAAAATCTGTAGGTTTATGTCATTTTCCGGAGAGAGTTTGCCAGTTAGAAACAGAGGCTCATTACAAAACTATTAGGAATTCGATGATCATGCGTGAGTTTTTTGAAAGCTCTAAACGTAAAGTTCTAATGTGTCAAAGGTTTTCGAAAGGGCCCTAAGTTAACACCAAAACCTCAAAAAATAAAACTTACCCCCAAACACAAATAGCTTGCCTATTTCTCTTATGTAGCAGCTTTTTCTCAATCTATCATCATAAAATAATACTAACTGGATTTCATGTGTATTATTGAATGCATAAACGCCCATAAAAAAAGCATATTTTCAAAAATAAAAATGGGGGCAAAAATATAAAATGGAGAGGGGACAACATTAAATAAAAATATAAAATCGAAGAGGGGGGGGAGCAAAATATAAAATTGGGGGTGGGGCAAAAATAAAAATGGGGGAGCAAAAATATAAAATTGGGAGGGGCCAAAAATATAAAATGGGGAGGACATCAAATAAAAATATAAAATCGAAGTGGGGGGGACAAAAAATATAAAATGGGGGGGGCAAAAATATAAAATGGAGGGACATAAAATAAAAATATAAAATCGGGGGGGCAAAAATATAAAATCAGGGGGGGAACAAAATATAAAATTGGGAGGGGGGAGCAAAAATATAAAATCGGGGGGGGAGCAGAAATATAAAAAAAGATAAATAAAATAAAATAAAATAAAAAATAAAAGATAAAATCACGGGGTGGAGCAAAATATGAAATCGGGGGTGGGGCAAGGGGGGGAGCAAAAATATAAAATCGGGGGGGTATACGAAGTATCGGTAAAAATTGTTTCTTGTGCAAATAAGAATAGACCACAACCAGATGAAGCCACATTAATATTTGTTCATTAATATTAATTAGCTAGCTGATCTACCTGTTCTTCGCACAGGTGTTTTCTTTACTCGTTCTTTAGTCAATGCAATTTGCATTTTAGTTAGCTTGAAACAGCTGTTCTTGCTTCCTCTTTAAACTGTCAAATGGAAGTATCCACAGCGGTTCACATTACAGTTTCTGAATGTTTACTTTCTTTTGATATGTAAACATTGAAACTTAGGACGTTCACGGGGCGTAGCCCGAGGGTATTTTAAGGAAGTGAATAGGTCTATGTGTTGCATGGGTTCAAGATCTACGTGTAAAGTTTCAGCCCAGTCGGTTCAGTAGTTTTTGTGTTCACCCGGAACATCAGACAGACAGACAGAAACCACCTCTTCTTTATAATATTATAGCTAGATATAGGTAGTTAAAAAGAGTGGGAGGGGGAGGTGTAACTTTCGGTGACCGCCCCCCCAAAAAAAAAACATGACCTCTGGATCCGCCCCGATTTCATGTAAATTGTGAAATATATGAAGACCTGTAGAAAGGAGAAAAAAAAGGAGTTGTATTTTTTGCTGCATTATTCTTTGGCAAACCAAATGAACTCTCTTACGTAATGAACATATGATTTAAGTAATCATTTTATGTAAACAAACTTCCACTATAAGATTAACATGGGAACTTTAGGAGCCACTGGGGCGAAGCCCATTGACGATATGTTAGTTTGGATAGGTGATGACAAATCTAGACATAATTACCTATCAGTTAACAAAATAATCATGAAAATCGGCCCCGTAGAACAAACTGACGGACTGGCCAAAGTTTTGGCAATTTGTTTAAATATATATGATGATGAATGTAAATAAACAATAATATTAGCACATACATATGTAAAATGCAACATAAGAAATTAGTTATTGTTTAAACACAGTGAATTGGAAATGTATATCTATATCAAGTGAAACTTGAGTTCCCAGAACATTGTGGCCGCCTTGAAGGTGGTTCAACCAATTGTCATGCCATTGGACTGATGGTAGTTTTTATCTTTCTTGAACTGACCACCGCAGTTTGGGAGTCAAGTTGAGATATTTGAAGGCGTGACTCACATTCGGCTGCATTATTTTCTGACGAGATGTGCTTCTAAGCTTCCATGTAGTTCTTTGTTCGTGATACTCGATTTGCGACATACGACTTCAATTTATATGCAAAGAATTTATAGTAGAAACATTATCATCACATCAATTTTCTTCTATTGTTTTGGTGAAACTTCTT
Source organism: Allygus modestus (assembly GCA_963675035.1). Lineage (NCBI taxonomy): Eukaryota > Metazoa > Arthropoda > Insecta > Hemiptera > Cicadellidae > Allygus > Allygus modestus. The sequence goes on from OY776114.1 coordinate 114,017,275, forward strand.
CTTTGCTGCCTAAATCGTTGAATGCAGTCATGCAAGTCTGCATTGCTAGAGGCATGAAGACACACATTCATAAATCCCATGGTTCGTTAGAATTCTGGGCACACGAAACCTATGTGGGTACCACAACTAAGGGTGCCCAACCCAAATTCGTTAAACGACAACTGACCATTGATACTGGAATGGCAGCGCTATTCTTATCAACAATGCTTACCACACCCATTAACTTAACATTTTTTAAACCGGTTTAGAGGGGGAAGAGGGAGAGAGAAGCTATTCACGAAGTTCAGTATAATGACACTGGTTCAAATGTATTTTTGTTTAACTGCTCGCGCAGGATGTGACAAAACATTCCCACAAACAACACCATTATTCGTGTGTACTTCTCTGGGTTCACGTAGAATTATTTTTGGTTGAATTTTGGCTCTGAGCGATCCCTAGTTAATATTAAGACGTTAGTTTTATCTGTTCAGGTGATTTCATCAGATTTCTTTTATTTGAGGTCGTTCAACATATAATGCAGCACACCCAACCGCTGTGAAATTAACTACTGAAATGCAACAGAGCGGAGAAAATGAGCTCCACACCCCCTGCCTGGTAACTAACACTAGGTCAAATAAACTAGTTAGGCTGACATCAATATATGTTACCATAATAGTGATTTCGATACAATTGTTTTAAAACCTAGGAAACGGTCATTAATTGGTATTTTTATATCTAAACCAATGAATTTAGAGATATGAATGAGAGTAGGAATTCCTACTCTCATTTATTTAACGTGATTTTACATTGTTTTCATCTTTATGGACAAGCTGGCAGTCTGGCGGAGAATTAGTAAGTGATCACAGCTATACCTTCATTTAATTTAAGCAATTTTTATTAGCATGGCATGTGTTTTCATAATTACGGGATGTAAATAAAATCCGTCTTAAAACACTTCAAAGTAAATTAACTCTTACACTGTACTTAAATACAAATAGGTAAACATATATAAAAGATGGTACAAGGTGATCAATTTTGACTAGTCACTCTGGCCAATAAGAATGATGACTATATTTTGAGATTTTGTAAGACGTTTTAATTTACATCCCGTATTTCATTTTAACACAATATTAATAAAATCCTGTATTTTGTTACAGTAGCTTACTGTTTTTAACTAATACTTTTTCTTGAACCTAACATGTCAACGTTACTTGGACTTATCATTATATTATAAAATAGTAATGATGAAACAAACTGAACTGTTTAATTTTTGCAGAAACTATGTTACGCTGCTATAGTGGTCGAACATTTCATCTTTTTTTGAAATTTAGTTTTTATTGTAGCCTATAATATATAAGTACAGAAATCGTCTATAAAATTTGGACTAACGGAATTGTTCAACAATTCTAAGAGGGGTGGTCGCAGGGTGGTGCTTAGCGGATCTCTGGTGGCAGGAGCGTTGTGGTGGAGGAGGCCTCTACTTGGACCAGCAGGCCGTTACGTTGGAACAATGGCAGGAGGTCTCACTGGCTAGAGCGACATCACGCTCTTCGACTAAGAGGGAATCACGACGCTGGAGACGGAAGAGTCTAACAGCGAGTCGTCCCTAGACTCAGATGAGTCCGTAGCATCCAGGTAGGAGCAGTAGGAGAAATCAAAGAAGTGCAAAGAGGAAGGGAAGGAAGATGGGGCTTTATATTAAATCGTCACAGAACTATTTGATCACTGTACCTCAAGCAAAAGAACAGGTCTTCAAGTGGTGCGAGTCCAGGATTTGATAACTACTGTCCGCACACCTCTAAATATATCGATGAACTCCTAACACTAGGATCAGGAAATGTGAACATGGAACATGTAAACACTACGGGCTAGGAATTCTTTAATGAAAATGTAAAATGAATTAGGCCTGCACTTTCTGAGGTGACAAATTACATCGCTTACAACACAATAAGCTGCTGATGAAACGAATACAAATTTGAGAATCTGCTTCCACATTAATTGCTTAACCGAAGTGAGTCTTGTTTTGAACCCTCCGGTGATTTATTTTCTCCCTAATATAAAATGAGATCGCACGCAGCACGCTGACGTGAGGGAAGTGAATTTCCGCATTAAAACCTTAAAAAGATAAAATAAAGGGTTTAAACCAACACTGGTTACATTTTTTTTTTAATTGAACATTATTTTGCTGTTTTGATGCTCCTGGTTATATTTAAATTCACTAATAGGATGCCAAGTGAATACATTATAGGATGCAAAGTGAATAGGTGCCAACTGTTGTACATTATAAAGTTAGAAGGAGGTATTGTCAGGATAACAAGTTGGTATAGGGGTATGGGGGGTGATGGGGTGATAAAACGATATTAAGATATGAAAAACAGCCTTTTCCAGTGTAAAATCCCCATAAGACAACATACTGTATTTTGACAATTAACATTTTCTTTAATAACTCTGTAATTATTTGTGCTAGAATAATGAGGGAGGGCTTAAAATCTTTAGCTTTTTACGTACAGTAAGTTAATGTGCAATAAGTTACGTTTGGGGCTTTTCTAACCCTCTTTGGGCCCAAAAACTCAAAATTTTAAAACTTAAAATCCCCAAAAAAGGGGGTTGGGGTTTTCCGATTGTTTTGCCTAGCAAACTTGTCCAACTGATTATAAAAAGGAATGTCTCTACCAAATTTGAAGTAAATCGGATAAAAATTGCGACCGCTAGAGTGTGAATACATATATATCAAGTTATCAAGTTTTTAGAGACCCCTCAAAACGTGTTCAGGGGGTCACGTTAGGAAGTTCTCTGATGGTCCCGGGCTTAAGTCTCACCGTGCGGGTCATGCTAATAGTTCGCTTTTTTATAGGAAATTCTCTAAAAATACAATAATAATTAAAAACCGTGTAAAGAAATAAAGTATTTAATTTTCATATTTTATTTATTTTATTTTGTTTAATTTTTTGTTTTAATTTTTGTACAACCCAATCCATTTTGTTACTTGGTGGTGGCCATTTAATACTAACGTTAGTCCCGCTGAGAATTCAACAGAAGTCTGTTAAATTCAAAGAGGTGTATTAATTATTTAAATTATAAATCCATATTATTACTGTAATTGCTTTTACTTAAAACCAACAATAAGATTGTAATCTATTAATTTTCAACATTGAGATTTCTTAAATAATTGCTTTTAAGATTGTTTAAATATTTTCTGGAGAGCAATAATAATCAAATATTTGCTAAAGATGTTTAAAGCAATCATTCCAATCCATTAGTTAAATTCTTAATCTAATAAATGAGTCAGAATAGTAACAGTTTATACAAATGATAAACAAAAATCTGTTTTAAAATTGTTCATAAATGTAGATGTATAAAGTTAGAGGAAAGTGACAAAAAGTCAGCAAAGTCTGTGATACTTGTTTTGAACAGATCTTGTTTTGTAGCAGCCTGGAGACAAATTGTTTGTTGTCATGTTCCATGTGGAGTTGGCTTTCACTTCCATCAGTCACTATGTTTTCAATTATATAAAGTTTGATGTTACTAAAAAACATTTTGGTTTATTCTGAAGTAGTGACTCTGTTTATACCTGGTGGTTACTCTGTGTTGTACAGTTAGATTTCTCATAGATTTATCACATCTCTAAGATAAGTAAACAAATAAACGACGATGGCAATACTGTCTTTACAATATTCCTAGGATTAATTCCAGCAATTGTTAACTATGATTGAAACCTAGGTAATGTTAAACGTTCTTAGTCATATAATGTACAGGAATTCTCATTAAGAGAACTTTTAATTTTACAATTAACTAACTTTTGAAAGAGGACTTGCCCTTTTGTCATGACCCATGACCCCCCCTCCAAACCTCAAACCTTCATGTATTTTACCCATTTTTCACCATAAAGGTTATTTTATTTTGACAGTTTATATTTTTGTTCACTCATAACCCCCCCCCCCCCCACCCTAAAACGATAGTCTGTATCCGCTCCTGATTACAAGACGTATAACGTACATTCATATCCAGCAGAGTAGGTGTAAAATGAAGAGAAGAGAATAATCCCCTATCAAACTTGGTATTTAATTGTCCCAGGACGAATTCCAGACTGGTCTATACCAGTTGTGAGGTCGACATTGGATACAACAAATGATGATGTCACAGCATGTGTGCAGTCCTTTGACATCCATTACAACCAGCTTTCCTTCCACATTGGTCCCTCCATGTTTGTAGGCACCAGGACGAAACTTCTTCCTTCTTCCCCAACATTGTAGTCCGTAGCTGATTATGAATACCTTATCCTACCTCTACTAGTTACTTTATCTTCTGTTGACCTGCACAAAACTCCCACGTGAAAAATATTCCTATCGGTTCTGCCAGGGTTTTTTAGTCCACCAATCTAACATCTCCCATCTATGTATAAATCTAAATACATAATACCCCCGTAGCAGCAAACCTGCATACTCAACGAATTTCCAATGCGCATCTTAGTACCACATAAAGTCACATACCAAGTTTCATCAATATACAATCATAAATTTCCGATTGATGACATTTTAATTATTCTCCATAAGAATAACATGGCGGCTGAGTTTGCAGGTTTGCTGAAATAAAGGTACATAAATATTGTGTGTTTATACAAATATCAACATAACTCAACTAGGTAAAGCCACATGTACCAAGTTTTATTAATTTATGTTCATCATTAAGGGAGATAACACTATTTACTTATTCTCCATAAGAATAACATGGGGGCTGATTACGCTGGTTTGCTGCTACGGGAACTATCAGCCAAAAAATTGTTTTTGTGCAAATATCAATAGACCACAACGATATGAAGCCATCTCCAAGTTTCGTTAGGATAAGTTGATAAATAAGCGAGATATACAATTTTTCTTATTCTTCATAAGAATAACATTGGACAACGTAGCCTACTGTGTTTAACACTTTCAATATCTCTGTAACTAATTGACGTAGAGCAATAATCAAAACACCAAATTTTACGTATTTTTAAGCTGATTCCAATGGAAAAAACGAAAATTTGGCTTTTCAAACATTATATGTACAAAACTCAAAAAACCCATTTTTGGGGTTCAAAACCCGCCCAAAATACCCCTTCGGATAGGTCGATCTATGTGGTTTTTGAACTTAATAAATGCTGCTTAACACGTTTATACCAAATTTCGTCAAAATCCGATTATTTTTACGAGAGTTATCGTGCATATATATAATGTCCATGAGTTTTGAACAAATGATGTTTTTGGCATCTAGGGACCTCAAAACAAAAAGCTATCATGGTTCCGGGCATAGGTCTTACCATGCTGACTATGGTAATAGCTTCTTCCCTATAGGGGAAGTTCACTAAAACAAAGTCGGGTAAGTATGTTAGTAAGTTAGTTACACCAGACAGCTGTTATAAGGATCATATCCAAAAATATGTTCATTATGGAAATACAAAATCTACTTGAATGGAAACTCAAACTCCATGTTCGCTGCTGAAGTTAGCTCTATATAAAAATAGGGTGAGCGTAGTGAAGGAGCTCATCTTGAAAATGAACTAGCATTTTTTTAATAAAATAAATTCAATGACATTAGGAAAGGAGAACGTCTATTGACCCAGCTAGTAAATAATAAAAATCAATTAAAATTCAAGAATTTGATTACTCTTGTATCACGTATAGTGTCAAAAGAGTACCGCCGATACTCTATAGCAATCTGTACTGATAATATAAGAGATACCAACGTATTTTGTGTAGTCATTAACTATTCAAAATTAGTATTGATACTAAGAATGTTAAATTGCATTCTTAGTACAATATTGCTTTTTTAGATGCCGACACAATCTTAGTTGCTTATTTTAAGGTGAGTATGAATGAATTATGAGTACGGTATTTAATGAGTGAGATGCAATGGAGTAGCCTTGCTACTGACAAAGACCAGCTGATTCAATTGTTGGAAAGACAATTAGTTCAACAGAAGTAGACTTATAGTTTCTACAGTGGAACCTTAATATTAGTCTACCTTAAGATTACAGTGGTGGTGTCCTTACCGAAACACGTATTTGAAATAAATATATCTATATCTATATTTAAATATTAAAAAGAACTAGTATTGACGGCCGCTATCGCGACCGCAGGAAATAATCAGTACTGATTACGTAATCAGGATCAAAGCTTGTAGAAATATCAATCCACAGCTGAACACTCCCGGCTCCGCTAATATGCTAAAATGACTTAAAAACATAACATTTTAAGCTACCGTAACTCAAATAAGGTTATTTTTCAAGCAAAACAAACAACACATGCAGCTTCCCCGACCTCGATTACCCCAATAAAATATCTTTTCGTAGCTTGGGAGCCATTACAACTCGAGAACAGCCGCGGACGGACGGAGGCATGGAGCCACAGACAAATGTGAATTATACTATTGATTTATATCCCTACTAGCTCATTACCTGTGCTTCGCACTAAGAATTCAGGAAATAACAGCTGATTAAAGTTCCTGCTTCAATTACATCTGTTTCTGATCCATTAAACCTATTGCCCATAATAACATTGTAACTTTAAGGCGATTGGGGCGGAGCCCTAAGGGATTGCCAAGATGGGTATAGGCCTGTATGTTGCCCGGATAAATTATCTACCACATGCAATTTTCAACTCGATTGGTTCCATAGTTTTTACATTAAAATGGAACATACGTAAGTCGACAGAGACAAGTAGCAGACAGACAACATCTTTCTTTTATAAATATATAGGATAAAATAGTCATAGTTTTATAAACTATAAATGATTATAACCAAACTGTAACAAAGGTTTACAACAAATTGTACTATTTCCTTTATCTTTTACTACATTTATGTATTTTAAATCTTTTAGACTTTAAACCTTAGAGAATCTAGTTGCAAAAACCTCAAAGTGAAAAGCAACTTAAGAATCCAATTTACCCAGAGATTGAGGGAGCTTAACTCCCCTATCCCAACAGACCCAATAATGCAACCAACTGTTGAAGTCAATTACACAGGCTACATCAGCTTTGTGAAAATCCTGAATTGCAGATGGCTGCATCTTTGAAAATCCGATTTTATGTTTAAATCGATGTACGAGATAGTATAGAATACCAGCCGGTATCACGTTCTTTCTATGGGGATCTTGCAGCCAAACACCGATCAATCAATCAATCTATTTATTCAAATAGTACAACATGGTACAGTGAATGGTGTCATAATAAAAATAAATCATATAAACTATAAAGTTAAATGAACATTCCTGGATATAATTGTTTTTACAATTGATGTAAACCTCTCCACTACACAACCTTACTTTCAGCCCCAAAATCATTTAAATTCTTTTCATTAGGCATAATTAGTTATTGGATTCCTCAAAAGAATACAATACTTTAAAGTTTTTACCAATTCTTTTAACTTGCTTCAAAAAGTTTCAAACTTGTCAATACTTTTAATTTGTTGAGACAATGCTTTGTAAAATTGTGTTAATTTGTATCTTATTGGTGTCTTTTTTTAAAACTCTGTTCTGAGCTTCTTCATTAACAAATCGTCAAAATGAGTGTTGATTGCAAACAAATTTTTAAAATATGACCGACATCTGTAAATATATATCAGCCTGCTGTTAAGATTTTAACTGTTAACTTTAATCCGTAAACATGTCAGGATGGAATAGAGTCAAATACTTTGGGTGCAACAACATGGTCTAAACATGTCAGGATGGAATAGAGTCAAATACTTTGGGTGCAACAACATGGTCGGGTACCGCTGGTGCTATTATAAAGAAAAGTTTGTTTTGGATAGGGTTGTTTGCCTATAGTTAGTTATATGGATAAAACGAGTTCGCACGCAGCACGCTGATGTGAGGGAAATGAATTTCCACATAAAAACTTTTAAAACTCAAAATCAGTGTAAAATCATGCATTTGTCCAATTTTTATTGAAATCTGCAAACATTGATTTTTTTGCTGTTCTGATACCCCTGGTTTCATTTACTTGCAAAGCTGGGAATACAATTTTGCCCATTATAAGGTTAGGAGAAGGTCCAGACAGGCTTGAAATTAGGCGTGAGGTTGCTGGGGATGATAAAAGTACTCTAACAAAGGAATAACAGGCTTTTCTAGTGTAAAACCCTCATAAGACAACGTACTGTGTTTAGTCGATACACATTTTCTTTAATAACTCGGTAAATATTTATGCTAGAATGACGAGAGAGGGCTTAAAACTTTTGCCTCTCTAATTCCCAACTTTTTACATGCATTTATTTTACATCTGGGGCTTTTATGACCATTTTTGGGCCCAAAAACTCAAAATTTGAAAGATTAATCCCCCAAAAAAGGGGTTTAGAGTTTTCCGATTGTTTTGCCCAACGAACTTGTCCAACTGATTACAGAAAGGAACGTCCCAACCAAATTTGAAGAAAATCGGACAAAAATTGCGACCGCTAAAGTGCAAACACATATATATATATACGGTAAACGCGTATATATATGGTTTACGGTATATATACGGTAAACATATATAAATGCCTAGTACCATCTTTTATATATGTTTACCGTCTATATGTGAATCAGTATAAGTGTAAATATATCTTAAGTGTTGTAAGACGTCTTTTATTACATCCCGTATTTTAAAAAACTGGGGAAATTTATAAAACTAATATGAAGGATACTTGGGGTTTGGTTTTTTGGGATGATCCATTGTTGGTGATGATTTTAGTCCATAAATAACAAGATAGCTTTTTTACCTCTATTTAGGAGAACGAATCCATCTAGTTTTTGGGAAAATATATAATTCAACAAGAAGGATTGGTTGAAAAAGGAAAGCCATCTTCAATATAGAGATTTTCCCTGACAGTACCTTCGTCTATTATCACACAGCAGTAACAGCAGCTACTGTTACGACAATCACAATGCGACATGTTTACACAACTTGGCCAACAAGAACTCAATCACAAACCAGTAACCCCCTGGATGACAATCGTTGACCATCAACACATGGTCTGAGGTGGGGTTTGGAATAACAATGCAGAAGCTGCACTGACTCTAGGTTCTTTTACAGCAAGCATTACTTCAGTACATATTTATAATATGTACAATATTTTGTAAATGTGTCGTCCTGAAATCAACTACAAAACAATGGATCCGATTCGTGATGAGGGACTAAAATTGTTATGGAAATGTAAGATATTTTAATTCATTTACTCAGTTTGATAAATTAGTAAACAACTCAATTGAAATATTGAAATATTTGAACAGTTAAACAAACAAGAATGAATATTACAAGCTTTTGAAATTGTTTTACAATCTGTACAGTTCCAAGAAGTCTGAAGTTACATTTTAAAATGAAGCTAGTGAGGTGATCAAGCCAAGAGAAAAATCAATAATATACTCCCATTGCAGCAAACCTGCATACTCAGCGAATTTCAAATGGTACTTCATTACATCATGAAGCCACTTACCAACTTTCATTAATAATGTTAACAAATAAGCGAAATATGACATTTTATTTATTCTATATAAGAAAAACATTAGGACTGAGTATGCAGGTTTGCTGCATATAGGACCACAAATATCGGGGTTTTATGCAAATACCAATGGATCACCACCAGATGAAGCAACATGCCAAGTTTTACAAATTATGTTCATAAACAAGCAAGATACCACATGTTTCTTATCCTCCATAAGAATAACATTATATATAGCTGCTGAGTACGCAGGTTTGCTGCCATGGGGACCACAAAAAAGGGTTTTGTATGCAAATATCAGTAAATCCCGACCATATGAAGCTACATACCAATTTGCATTGCTAACATTCATTAATAAGCGAGATATAAAATTTTACTTATTCTCCATAAGATTAACATTGGACATCGTACTGTGTTTAGCACTCTCAATATCTCGGTAACCAATTGAAATAGAGCAATGATCATAATACCAAATTGTTGGTTTTTAAGCTGAATTCAATAGTGCAAACTAAACTTTGGCTTTAAAAATAATTATATGTAAAAAGTTTTTAAAACCCCATTTTTGAGGTACAAACCCCCAAAATACCCCATATGATGGACCGACCCATCTGGTTTTCGAACTCGTTCAAATAAATGCTACTTTGCACATTTCTACCAAATTTCATTAAGATCGGACCCTTTTTACGAGAGTTATCGTGCTTACAGACATATATATATATATACCCCAGTTGCAGCAAACCTGCATACTCAGCAAATTTCCAACGAATATATAACATAACACATTAAAACACTTACAGGATTCATAAGAAATACATTCACAAACAAGCGATATTTAAAATATTAATTATTCCCTATAAGGATAACATTGGGGATGAGTACGCAGGTTTGCTGCAACAAGGAACACAAAATAATGGATTTTTATGCAAATATCAATAGAACTCATCTTAGTGAAGTCACAAATCAAGTTGCATCCATATACATTCATAAATAAGCGTTATATAACATTTTCCCAGGAGGTCCTGGGTTCAAATCCAGGACTAGCAGGTTTGTGTTGAGTTTGAACGTTATCTCATCTCATCTAGAGATGTGATAGAATGATTCGCTGTACTCTGCCAGTTTAAATGACTGTGGAAACTTTAAAGTCTTAGGCTCATGTCTGGAAAAAAGTCATTTATCTTCATACAATACAAATAAATAAATCTAAAAATGAACACTGCTTAGGAAAAACGATGCTTCTTTTCAAGCAGCAGGTCCTGTGGCTACAATATGTTGCATGTTGGGTAGTGTACTTACACCAATTAAGTTCAAAATCATAGCCGAAAATCTTGAAAATAGCATTTGAACCCGCAACCCAAGCTGGGTTGAATGGTTTCTCCTTGGTGGCAAGTTTGAAAACAGTAATTATTGTTTTTGAATGAGTAATTTAAAAGACCCTCACCACCATCATTAAAGACATAACATTTAACATCACTGCCGCATAATGTGAACGAGTCATTAACTCTTTACAAGTAGCAGCGCTACAACCTTAGGGGGAGGAGGGGGAGGGTAACTCTGTTGTAATGAGTTACTTTGAATACTTGCCTTGGTAAACAAGGGCTGGGTGATTAAGGCTTGCATGAACGCTGTGAATGAATTTTAAAAAATGTTATAGAATAAGATATGTCACATGTAACCATTTATATGTTCTTAATAATAAATAAAATAAATCTTTAAAATTATAGTTTATTCGATTTCAGATCATATTTTATGGAAGGAGAAACAACGATACTGTGTTTATACGGAATGGCCATCTAATACATTGGCGAAAACTGTAAGAAACATCTTCTGATAAATATACAGTATTCAACACAAAGGAATAATGTTTTATGTATATTTTTTACATTATAATATGTATTATATTATATCCTGTTTAATTTTAACAACATTTAGCATGGTAGATAACAAGTTGAAATTGTAAAGATTAATTTATTGAACATAATTTGGGAAATCATAAAAAAAAGTGCAACACAAAACCTGTATCTGGGAGTTTTTTGTTTCATTTATCCGTTTAATCCGTTTTCAACAACATTATTTTTTTCTGATTTATACAAAGGTTATTAACTTTATGAGTATAAGTTAATTTATTAGAACAATTTTCCTTTTTTTTATCCTGCGACCGAATCCTGAATGAGCAAATAAGGTTTCACTAGTATATTAAAACTGAACAGGTCATTCTCTTTCAATTTTAGCCAACAATTAAGTGATAACTATACACTGTATTCTATATGTTCACACATCTTTTACTTTGTCTGTTAATTATTCTTTTACTTTGATTCATTTAAGACAGGGGCGAATCCAAGGGGGGGCGGTAGGGGCGGTCGCCCCCCCAAACCTAAGAATTATTGTGTTTTATTGTATTATTCAGGCATACAATGAAAGTTTGAATAAATCCGAATGAAAATGTAAGTAGCAAAATCCTCCCGAAACCCCGTTTTTCCGTTCGGTTCCGAGAGTCAAATTGTGCCGCTCCCGTCTACATTGTTTCATTAAATTTCAAACTAATTCACCTAAACGTTTGATAAATGGAATAAAATATATACCATTAGATAGTTTAAATTTTAAACTTCCATTTTAGTATATAACACATTACTTAGATCCATGTATTTAACCTAAAAGCGTCTTACAAAAACATGGATATTCCCGAGTATCGCGAAGTTGTTGCAGTTTTGCCAGATGGCAGACCGAAAAATCAGTGTTTTCAACATGGTCTTGGAGGTAGATTTTAGCCATACACAGCAAAGGTTGCTATTCGGTGATTATTTTTTACTGGATTTCGCCCGCCTACCTTCTTTGTTTGCTGCCAGCTGTGTTTTGTTTACAGGTTAGGTTTGATTTTTGTGTTAAACAGCGTAATCCGTTGCTAGGCAATAAATATCCAATGGCAAGGCTAGAAGTAAAAAGTGCCTCAAATTATCCTATACTCTAATACGAGGAAGGTTTGCTTGCTTGCTTGCTTGCTTGCGTGCTTGCTTGCTTGCTTGCTTGCGTGCTTGCTTGCTTGCGACAACGATCTCAAAAACGGCTCCAACGATTTCCTTCAAATGTTCAAAATAACTAATTTCTGGGATAAAAATAAGTTCTAGACAGGCCTCATCCCTAGGAAAAATCAAGTAATGTAAAAAACTAAAATGAAAAGTTAAAAAAATTAACATTGGGCTTATGGAGTTTCAAATCAAAACAAAAGTATTGTAACAGTTGTTCATAATTAACCAGGGAACTGTCAAAGTAATACTCATGTTGTTTATGATTATTAACATGTGGTTTCCTGAGAGCAGAGATTGACAGATTTGAGTAAAGATTACATATATAGAGTAGTAAAATAAATCAAAGGGACATTGAGCTATAAATAACAACTGGAGGGACCTTAAAAATGTAGAAAAGAGGCTAATGAATAATACAAATCTGATTATCAGTAGGGGGAAGTGGTGAAATATTACTCCGAGTCATTTAAAAAAACTGTCTGACATTCCCCCGAGCAAAGCTCGGCCCCCCAGGTACTAAGTAATGAAATAAGAGGAAACAAAGATTAAATTGCGAGCAAACGGAATCTCATACGCCAAGTATTTTATTTTGTTAAAATGTGGTACAACATTTTCATTTTTCGAGTGGTTGACCTTGGCTGTCAGCCTCATTCCTCATTATATCTTCGCGTAGCATAGTTCAGGATTGCCGATTTCAAATATGTTTTGTAAATAGTTTTTCGCGTGAGTAACTACTAAAATAAATTGTTTATTTAGTCATCTTACTTGTTCTTAGATGCCTTCAGACTACATAGAAAAAAGTGTAATGCCTAAATATTTTTTATTTTTATTTAGGTCGGGCGCAGTAGAACTAAAGTTAATTTTTGTTTAGCTTGTTTATAAAGTTATGATTGCTTTTTTTCTTGAGTACAAGGTTATCGATATATTATGTTAACTTACTTTCATTCGTTGTATAATTTCATATAGTTATAAAAAAATAATGGGGGTGACAGGGACCACCCAAGGGGAGGGGGAGGGGTAACTTTCGGTGACCCCCGCCCACAAACATGATCTCTGGATCCGCCCCTGATTTAAGAACAGAACAAATGTGAGGGGTTGTGATGAAAAGCTAATGAAAACATTACGAGGCTTTAGGCATCAAATATAATCATCGAGAGAGATGCTCGAAAGAGTCAATTATAAAAGCAGTATACCGTATATTTATGCTAAAGACTGCTATCCATAATGCACTGGTTAAGGAACTGTGTAAAAGTAAGGTGTTTATTACTACAGTATATTTTTGAAAACTATGTAATTATAGTTTTATACTAAAACTAATTGTAATGTTTATCGTATTGTACATTTATACAAATAAAGAATTTTTTTATTTATCCCCCCAATCGAAGGTATCTCTTAAAGATACAAAAGAGAACAGAAGATGTGTTTATATTTATATTTTTTGGAGGAGTATAAATACCACACAAGTATATTTTAATAATTAATCTCCCTCCTAAAATGATTAAACAACAGGTGTTCATGTACAATTATGGTACAGTACAATAAAGCTGAGAGAACCTTTCACAGTGTTTTCAGTTGATTGATGGACATCATTTTCGTCATCGGAGATAATTTATCATTGCTACATAATCCCACGGTCTATTGAACAGATCAACTGTGAATACGAGTTAAACAATGGAAACATCGTCTAAGCCTGCTAATTTGGAAAGCTTAACATTTTTTTAAATTATGGGAATGGTTAAATTTGTCACATCTTGTATACAATCTATATAATTAATACCCCCGTAGCAGCAAACCTGCGTACTCAGCGAATTTCCAATGCATATATATGTATCTTAATACCACATAAAGCCACATACCAAGTTTCATCAATATTCATAAGTAAACGATTTATGACATTTTTATTATTTTCCATAAGAATAACATGGCGGCTGAGTAGGCAGGTTTGCTGAAGCGAGGAACACAAAAATGGGGTTTTATTCAAATATCAAGATAACTCAAGTAGGTAAATCCACATACCAAATTTTATCAATTTATGTTCATAATTAAGGGAGATAACATGTTACTTAATTATTCTCTGTAAGAATAACATGGGGCTGAGTATGCAGGTTTGCTGCTATAGGAACTATCGGCCAAAAATTTTTTGAGTGCAAGTATCAATAGACCACAATTATATGAAGCAATATACCAAGTTTCATCAGGATAAGTTGGTAAATAAGCAAGATATACAATTTTTCTTATTCTCCATAATAATAACATTGGACAACGTACTGTGTTTAGCACTTTCAATATCTCTGTAACCATTTGACGTAGATCAATGATCAAAACATCAAATTGTGTGTATTTTTAAGCTGATTCCAATGTAAAAAACTAAAATTTGACTTTTTCAAAAATTATATGTAAAAAACTCAAAAAATCCATTTTTGGGGTACAAAACCCCCTCCAAAATACCCCTTCGGTTGGGTCGATCTGTCTGGTTTTCGATCTTAAAGTCATAAATGCTGCTTTACACTTTTATACCAAATTTCGTCAAAATCGGATTACTTTTACGAGAGTTATCGTGCTCACGGACACATATATATATACAGTTTTGAACGAATGGTGTTTTTGGCATCTGGGGACCTCAAAACGATAAGTTATCATGATCCCGGGCCTAGGTATTACCATGCTGACTACGGTAATAGCTTTCTTCCCTATAGGGGAAATTCGCTAAAATTAGAGTTTTGTCAATTATATTACCGCTGAATGACGGTAAGTAACTTAGTCTTACATTACATTATAATATGTCAGTTTATTCTATCGCATAATAAAATATGATAGAATAGAAAAAGTATTTATTTTAAACAAACATTTATTTCCTGAAAAACCAAAAGAGCTAACTAATTGCTATATTACCAATTAGTTCTGTAATTTCATCAATTAACTTTTCCAAGCAATTAAACTTTCCAAGACAATGAATGCGAGCCAGGAGCTGTGAATCAAAACATGTAATTTGACTGTTTAATGGACCGAGAAAGCTAAAACAGAATTGATGACTTCAGTAAAAACTTAATGTTAATGTTGGATGTTCTTTTATCAAATATATTCTACATCTAAAGAAGACGTACAAATATTTGTAGTTGGACTAAGACATAAATCTTATTTACTGATTCTATAGAATTTTTACAAGAGTTTCTATTTTACGGTTTGACTAAGAATTTTATATAATAAAATAATTATTATTTTTATTTGTTAATAGTTTATACCGTACATAATTATAAACAGTCAATCAATGATACTAGATTTATGTTGTTTTAAACTCAGGTGAACTTGTATGTAAAAGTGATGAACTGCCGTATAGACTTTACTTAAAAACTCAATTATAAAACAACGTTTTTACAATAATTCCAACCACTTTAATTAATAAAGTTTAGTAATCCAAAGTCCACATATGGCAGCCCCACCCGGCTTTGTTCAGTTTAATTAAACAAGTGCGCCTAATCCCTCTCGAATTTCCCTTTATTTCTCTGTTATTCATTTAAAAGTATTGATTAAAACATTTTGCCAAATGAGGCTATTTAGACAGTTATACGCAATCACAGTAATTAAATACTTTTTCTTTTTGCAAAGTTAGTATCATCAAATACTCAATTTTGCTTATCCTCAATGTGCTGTACTGCCTCTAATATTATTTTTCTTTATAATCATCTTTATACATATATACTAGCAACAGTACCCGGCGCATGTTGCTGCGCACAAAAAATCTTTACTCATAACATTTACACTACAACTCGGTAAATAATGAAATAAACAGCTGTTCACAATAGTTTAAATTATTCATCTGATATACTCAAAATAAATCTTTACTTCATATGAATAACAGTACCTGGGGGCCGAGCTTTGCTTGGGGGAAGGCCAGTCAGTTTGTTTAGATGACTTGGAGTAATATTTCACCACTTCCCCCTGCTGATAATCAGATTTGTATACCTCATTTGCCTCTTTTCTACATTTTTAAGGTCACTCCAGTTGTTATTTATAGCTCAATGTCCCTTTGATTTATTTTACTACTCTATATATGTAATCTTAACTCAAATATTTTATTCTCTGCTCTCAGGAAACCACATGTTAATTAATAATCATAAACAACATGAGTATTACTTTGACAGTTCCTGGTTGATTATGAAAAGCTGTTAAAATTCTTTTATTTTGATTTGAAACTCTATAAGCCCAATGTTAATTTTTTAACTTTTCATTTTAGTTTGTTTTACATTATTTGATTTTTTCTGGGGATGATGCCTGTCTAGAACTTATTTTTATCCCAGAAATTAGTTATTCCGAACATTTGAAGGAGATCGTTGGAGCCATTTTTGAGATCAGTGTCGCAAGCAAGCATACAAGCAAACCTTACTCATATTATAGTATAGGTTTACAACTTTGAAGACCAGTAGGATAAAGTCCTAGGACCTTGAGTTATGGCTTTAAACTTTCTTAGGCTAAACTGAATTCAAGGTTTCATTAACTTTAAAGTCAGTGTCAATAGAACTGGCGGGTCAAGGACAATCATTGAAATAGACCAGCTGATATGTTTACTATTATCATAGTCAATGCTATTATGTTACTGCTAGTAAGCAGTTACCCGGCGCGCGTTGCTGCGCCCAAAACTTTGAATTTTTTTAATTACAGCTGTTAGTTTTTTAATGTTAGTTAATGACAGCTGTTAATTTTGTAAACACTAAATTTCTAAAACCTGACACTGCACCCTTGTATGCCCTCTGGGTCGGAGCCCTTTGGACAGATTTGCACCAAACTTCACACAAACCATCCTTGAATAATGCGCTTAATAATGCCTGAAAGTTTCATTACAATCCATCGAGCGGTTTCGGAGTCCATAGGCTACATACATATATACATACATACTTCCTCTTTTATAGATATAGATAGAGAAATGAGAATGGTTTAGTAGTTCACAGAGACATATATTGTGGCATACATATTATACATATATTATTTGTTATATATACTGAATTCCTCAAGGGTATTTTTTTGTCGGGAGGTCCAATCTCCCTTTGATATTCGATCAAAGCCAATAACTGAGGCATTATTTTTAAAAACACTTTCACCACTAAATGTGAATACTAAACAAATTATTTTAAAACCATAAAAATTATAATTTAATCCTCATTTATTTATTTGCCAATGTATTGGTGGCAACACCATCCATCATATGGTATGCACACCAACTAACCATCTTATAGCGACAAGTCAGTTAACTCAAAATAGGTGTTTCAATGCGCAAGCAAGTTTAGTTGTAGCATTGACTGTATAATATACCATTGATTTTTGAATACAGAAAAATCAATGATTACACTGAAGGAGACATCCCGTCTATATGGCCCAGCTGTCCCACTTTTAGTGTTTGCCAGAATTTGAAGTGGACATAGTTTGATTAACCCATGACAGATTGTGCTGCTGTAAACTATTCATTTTAGTTATTTTTACGTTAACTTTTAAAAGATCTCCACCCCAGAAAGCAAGTGATAATCAACTTATGTTTGCTTCCTGACACACCATCTATTTGAGAGGATAAGTTTTAGTTGACAGCAGTGTACTCTGTTGGTGATTAGTGAGAACTACGTCCTCTTTGAATCCTGGCACGCACAAAACTAGGGACAGATTTTACAATGGCAATGAGAAGTCTACTTCAGTATTTATAGTCAATGGTTGTAGTTATTCGTGCTGTGCTTACCATATTACATTGTTAATTACATTTTTGGAAAATCTTTTTTAAAAAATTCTGTTACTGTAGAAGTAAACGTAATGAACTGAATTGAACCTTAGTTAAGTTATGCACAAATTAATTGGAAGTGAAAAGTACTGTATAAATAAGATACCCTAGTGGAAATTATCAATAGAAATCAATAGAAATATTTTTAGTGATACGTAGTGATATCAATACGTAATTGGATCACTAGACATCAATACGTATCACTAGAGATCAATAGAAAATTGTTTCTATTGATGTCTAGTGATGCGTATTGATCTCTATTGATACGTAGTGATATCACTACGTAATTGGATCACTAGACATCAATACGTATTAATAGACATCAATAAGAAATTCTATTGAGTCTTTAACTGGTATTTTGTAATTAAAACACAACAAATCAATGGTACTAACAGGTATATTCCAAAAAAATTTAAAAAAATTAAACAGTAAATTTATGACCTATGAATAATTTACCTACTTACTTGTTGAAACAAATTTTTTTTAAATGCACCAAAAAACACTAAAATCAGGGCCTTTATTAACTTGCTTGTTCACATAAGTAAAATACACAGCCAACACTAAAATTTGGGCCTATATACTATTCACTGATTTCCTTGATCTTGTTGTTTAGTGTGGCAATTTTCTGAGCGATGTACTGGCTGATACTGCCACTTCCAAGCACAATTTCTTTCTTTGCTGTGTTAGAATTTTCCTCCAGGATTCTTTCTTTGACAATTTCTGTGAACAAATAATCATGCAAATAAATTATGTGGTAGTAAAAACGTGAAATTAATGTTTAAAATTAATAATTTTACATCACTACCTACTATATTATTACTATTTTAACACATTATTATCACATTTGTTTACATGAAGCAATCGTCAAGATGTCACAACTTTTCACATGATAAAGCGTTAAATAAATACCAGTACCGTTCATGAAAAATCATATTTTGACATCACCATATTTTATAATTTTTGAACATTTTGTTACGTTGTGGAAAAAACTTAGGCTACAATGGTTTTCGTGTGAATCAATCATAAAAACGCTAGGACCTGCTATAAAATTTGTTGTATGAAATAAATACTTGAAAATAATTTGTTGTCCAACTCTATATTACCTTTTTCACATTTTATGCTAATTTTGTAAGGAGGCCCAGCCATAAGGGTCTTCACAGATCTTGACTGATGGTTTGGCAAGTGTTGGAGAGGGGAGGATATATGTGCTTATTAATTTTTTATTTATTTTTCCTACATACAGTAAGTTCAACTGAGTAAATTTAACTGATACAACCTTACAATCATACACATGCATCTGTGAGTGATATATATTCAGGAGGACATCGCAACAGTAATTTTTATAAATTTTATTTTAAGTTTAGGCCTACCATAATTGAAAAACAAAATAAACAAAACAAACATGACGTAAGGATTTATGTACAGCCCTAGTGGAAGTGATCAATAGAAATATTTTTAGTGATACGTAGTGATATCACTACGTAATTGGATCACTAGACATCAATATATATCACTAGAAATCAATAGAAAATGTTTTCTATTGATGTATAGTGATACGTATTGATCTCTATTGGTACGTAGTGATATCACTACGTAATTGGGTCACTAGACATCAATACGTATCAATAGACATCAATAAGAAATTCTATTGAGTCTCTAACTGGTATTTTGTAATTAAAACACAACAAATTAACGTACTAACAGGTATATTAAAAAAATAATAATAAAACAGTAAATTTATGACCTAGGACTAATGTTTACTTACTTACTTCTTGAAACTAATTTTTTTAAATGCACCAAAAAACACTAAAATCAGGGCCTATATTAATTTACTTGTTCACATAAGTAAAATACGCAGCCAACACTAAAATTTGGGCCTATATACTATCCACTGATTTCCTTGATCTTCTTGTTTAGTGTGGCAATTTTCTGAGTGATGTACTGGCTGATACTGCCACTTCCAAGCTCAATTTCTCAATTTCTTCTTTTGATGTGTTAGGATTTTCTTCCAGGATTCTTTCTTTGACAATTTCTGTGAACAAATAAACATGCGATAAAGTTATGTGGTAATAAAAACGTGAAATTAATGTTTAAAATTAATAATTTTACATCACTACTATATTTCTCCTTTCTCCCCCTTATGCACAGTATATGAAAAAAGTATTGTTTTCGTAAAAGTTTTTGAATTTGAGTTGTAAGTGAAAATATTCGTTTTGGTGCTCCCTGAACCCAAAAAAGTTATTTTTATGTGATGTCTGTGTGTCTGTCTGTCTGGATGTGTACAAAGCTAGAGCCCTGACCAATGGTCTGATTTTTATGAAATATGGTATGTAGGTACTAATCCACAATATCTCCAGGCGTTTTTTCCCATTTTTTGGAACTTTTAAGGGCAATTATCGACAAAATTCATGAAAAATCAAGATTTCTCAAAAACGGCTGTAACGATTTTGATTAAACTTTAGTTGTTTGTAGAACTTTAGTTTTCCAACAAAATGACACCACCCGCATTTCTGTAAAAGTTCGGGTTCATAAATTACAAGACTTAAAATATCAAAAATTAAGTTTTTTGGATTTTTAATAAAAAAACATAAATATAAAAAATACTACTATTCACCATTAAAGAGCTAAAAAAAAACTAAATAATTTAGTATCTTGAATTACGATTCTACGATTACTGGTTGCGGAGAAAATTTAAATTTTCATTTTACGGTAAATGCAGTAGGCTGTCCAATGTTATTCTTATGGGGAATACAAAAATTACTATTTCTCTTATTTATTGATCAATTTCGTTCAAACTTGATATGCTTGTCAATTTAGCTTTGACCAACAGAGGAAATTCAAAATATGTTGCCCCTTAATAACATGGGGGGGGTATTAGGGAGCATTTCCCCTCATAAAACCACGAGCGTAGTGATTGATTCTGTAGTGCCTCCAAAACAGGGATTTGGGTGGATATTTTTGAAAACAACTTGTTTACAAGATTTTCTGTACATTCGATTGTGCTTTGAATTCTATATTTAGTAAATAAAAAGTAATTTATTCATTGAAGTTGGGCTAAAAGGGAGAAAGTATGTGTCAGTTTCGTGATACAGTTTATTACTATTGTAACACATTATTATCACATTTGTTTACATGAAGCAATCGTCAAGATTTCACAACTTTTCATATGATAAAACGTTAAATAAATGCCGGTAAATGAAAAATCACATTTTTATATCATCATATTTTATAATTTTTGAACATTTTGCTACCGGTACGTTGTGAAAAAAAATACAATGATTTTCGTGTGAATCAATCATAAAATCACTAGGGCCTACTGCAAAATTTGTTGTATGAAATATAAAACTTTACTTATCCTCCATAAGAATAATTAGGGCTGAGTATGCAGGTTTGCTGCTACTGGGATAATCAACAAAAATCAATTGTTTGTGCAAATATCAATATACCAGTACTGTGAAGCCACTCACTAAGTTTCATCAATATACATTCATAAATAATCCAGATATCAAATTTTATTTATTCTCCATAAGGATAACATTGGACAACGTACTGTGTATATCACTTTGAATATCTCTGCAACGAATGGACATAGAATCACAATTTAAACACCAAAATTATTTTTGTAGAGCTGAATTGATTGGTTGAAGCAAATGTGAAGTTTACATTAAAATGAACTGAGGAAAAGCCAAAAACCTTTTACCCATAAGATTAACATGGGTGATTTCATTAGCAAGTTTTTTGGATTTTCTCCGCAACCACTTTACCTAGGTTAATAATTAAAAACACTATATTATTTGGTTTTTAAAACTCTATAAAATAATCAAAACCAAAATTGAGTGTTTTAAACATTTTAAGGGTGAAAAGTGCAAAAAACTTATTTTTGGAAAATTAAAAACCCACATAAACCCCCTTTCCCATGGTCCGATTTTTCTGGTTTTCGAACTTAAAGTCATGAATGTTACTTTATACATTTGAGCCAAATTTCATCGAAATCGGACGTTTTTTATTCAAGTTATCGTGTTAACGGGCACATATATATATAAATTTGAACGAATAGTGTTTTTGTCATCTGGGGACCTCAAAACAAAAAGTTATCATGGTCTCGGGTCCACCATGGTCTCATGGTCTTACCATGAGACCTATGGTAATAGCTTCTTTCCTATAAGGGAAATTCGCTAAAATGCATGTAGTAACCAGAAATTTGAGTCAAAGAAAAGAACCTGCTACACTTAGAAGAAGCATAATGGACAGTTTGAGTTTTTTTTTTTTTTTTTTTTTCCAAACAGGGGGAAAATGTTTTGTATATTTGTTACTTCCAAATGTAAAATTAGGACTAGATTAAGCTTTTTAGTTTTACTAAAATCATACCATTCAATGTATTCATGTAAATACTGTTGAATAAAGAATGTTCTGAATCTGAGTTAGGAAAACGGCTAAAAGATTTGACAAAGCGCCTTTAAATGTATCATAGAAAAATTGTAAGTTTTGTGCCAAAAATATCATTGTCAATCATAAAAAGTAATACCCCCGTCGCAGCAAACCTGCGTACTCAGCGAATTTCCAATGCATAATATATGTCTTAATACCATATAAAGCCGCATACCAAGTTTCATAAAAATATATTAATAAAAAAGCGATATATACAATTTTAATTATTCTCCATAATAATAGCATTGGTGATGAGTACATAGGTTTGCTGAAACAAGGAACACAAACAATTGGTTTTTATGCAAATATAAATATAATTTAACTAGGTGAAGCCACATACCAAGTTTAATCAATATTCAATCATAAGTAAGCACTATATAACATTTTAATTACTCTCCATAAGAATAACATGGGAGATGAGTAAGCAGGTTTGCTGCAACAAGAAACTAAAAAAATGGGTTTTTATGCAAATATATAACTCAACAAGGTGAAGCCACATACCAAGTTTTATTAATTTATGTTCATAATTAAGGGAGTCATTACATTTTACTTATTCTCCATTATAATAACATGGGGGCTGAGTACGCAGGTTCGCTGTTACGGGGATAATCAACAAAAAATCAATTTTTTGTGCAAATACCAATATACCAGTACTACGTGACTCCACGTGCCAAGTTTCATCAATATACATTCATTAATCATGGAGATATCAAATTTTATTTATTCTCCATAAGGATAACATTGGACAACGTACTGTGTTTAGCACTTTGAATATCTCTGCAACGGTTGGACGTAGAATCACAATTTAAACACCAAAATGATTGTTTTGTGGAGCTGAGTTGATTGGTAAAAGCAAATGTGAAGTTTACATTAAAATTAACTTAGGAAAAGCCAAAAACCTTTTTCCCATAAGATTAACATAGGAGATTTTATGAGCAGGTTTTTTTGGATTTCCTCCGCAACCACTTAACCTAGCTTAATAATTCAAAATACCATATTATTTGTTTTTTTAAGCTCTATAACATGGTCTAAATCAAAATTAAGTGTTTTAAAAATTTTAGGGTAAAAAATGCAAAAAACTGATTTTTTGAAAATTTAAAACCCCCATAAACCCCCCTTTCCATGGCCCGATTTTTCTGGTTTTCAAACTTAAAGTCATAAATGTCACTTTACACATTTGGGCCAAATTTCATCGAAATCGGACGTTTTTTACTCAAGTTATCGCATTCACGGACACATATATATATATATATATATATATATATATATATAGATTATGTATACATATATATAAATTTGAACGAATAGTGTTTTAGTCATCTGAGGACCTAAAAAAATAATTTGTCATGGTCTCGGGCTTAAATCTTACCATGAGACCTACGGTAATAGCTTCTTCCCTATAGGGGAAATTCGCTAAAATGATACCCCGTAGCAGCAAACCTGCGTACTCAGCGAATTTACGATGCATATATATGTATACTAACCACATAAAGCCACATACCAAGTTTCATCAATATACATTCATAAATAAACGATTTATGACATTTTAATTATTCTCTATGAGAACAACGTGGCAGCTGAGGATGCAGGAAGCAAGGAACACAAATAATGGGGTTTTATATAAATATAAATATAACTCAAGAAGGTAAAGCCACATACCAAATTTTAGCGAATTTCCCCTATAGGGAAGAAGCTATTACTGTAGGTCTCATGGTGAGACTTAAGCCCGAGACCATGATAACTTTTTGTTTTGAGGTCCCCAGAAGCCAAAAACACAATCCGTTCAAAATTATATATATGTATATATATATATATATATATATATAAATGTATTTATGTGTATATCAATTCCGTGAATGTCCGTGAATGCAATAACTTGAGTAAAAAATGTCCGATTTCAATGAAATTTGGCTCAAATGTGTAAAGTGGCATTTATGACCTTAAGTTCAAAAACCATAAAAATCGGACCATGGGAAGGGGGGTTTATGCGGGGGTCTTAAATTTTCTAAAATTCAGTTTTTTGCATTTTTCACCCTAAAATTTTATAACACTTAATTTTGGTTTTGACCATGTTATAGAGCTCAAAAAAAACAAATAATATAGTATTTTGAATTATTAACCTAGGTTAAGTGGTTGCGGAAAAAATCCAAAAAACCTGCTCATAAAATCTCCCATGTTAATCTTATGGGAAAAAGGTTTTTGGCTTTTCCTCAGTTAATTTTACTTTAATCTTAACATTTGTTTTTACCAATCACTTCAGCTCCACTAAACAATAATTTTGGTGTTTAAATTGTGATTCAACGTCCAACCGTTGCAGAGATATTCAAAGTGCTTAACACAGTACGTTTTCCAATGTTATCCTTATGGAGAATAAATAACATTTGATATCTCGATTATTTATGAATGTATATTGATGAAACTTGGTATGTGGCTTCATGTTGTACTGGTATATTGATATTTGCACAACAAAATAAATTTGTTGTTGATTGTCCCTGTAGCAGCTAAGCTGCATACTCAGCCCTAATGTTATTGTTATGGAGAATATGTACAGTTTTATATCTCCCTTAATTATGAACATAAATTAATAAAACTTGGTATGTAGCTTCCCCTGGTTCAGTTATATTGATAATTGCATAAAAACTCATTTTTTAACTTCCTCGATTTAGCAAACCTGTGTACTCAGTCCTAATGTTATTCATTGGAAATTCGCTGAGTACGCAGGTTTGCTGTGACGGGGGTATTATTAATTTATGTTCATAATTAAGGGAGATAACACGTTACTTATTCTCTATAATAATAACATGGGAGCTGAGTACGCAGGTTTGCTGCTACGGTAACTGTCAGCCAAAAAATGTTTTTTAGTGCAAATATCAATAAACCACAATGATATGAAGCAATATACCAAGTTTCATCAGGATAAGTTGATAAATAAGCGAGATATACAATTTTTCTTATCCTCCATAAGAATAACATTGGACAACGTACTGTGTTTAGCACTGTCAATATCTCTGTTACCATTTGACGTACAGCAATGATCAAAACACCAGATTGTGCGTCTTTTTAAGCTGATTAAAATTAAAATTTGACTTTTTCAAAATGTATATGTAAAAAACTCAAAAACCCCATTTTTGGGGTACAAAACCCCCCAAAATACCCCTTTGGATAGGTTGATCTGAGTGGTTTTCGAACTTTAAGTCATAAATGCTGCTTTACACGTTATACCAAATTTCATCAAAATCAAAATATATATACAGTTTCGAACGAATGGTGTTTTTGGGGTCTTGGGACCTCAAACGAAAAGTTATCATGGTCCCGGGCCTAGGTCTTACCATGCCGACTACGGTAATAGCTTCTTCCCTATATGGGAAATTTGCTGAAACTCAGCTGACGATTTGTTTGTTTTAAAAATAATCCTAAAAGCTAAGGAGGCGGCCATTTATAGCGCTTATTCCTATATAAGGAAGAACCTACACTTTACTATGTTAAATCTGTGGCTAACCACAGAGAAGAAAAGCTAACTCAAAACTAATTTGATTAATTTTTGACCACACGTTTTGAAATAAAATTTGTTGAAATCCCTAATCGTATTATCTTTGTTTGACGCATAAACAGGGCTTGGTTAACAAAAGCATGTTGATGAAGTATTCAAAATAACTCATTACCAGAGAGTTACCCCTCCAACTCCCCCTCCCCTCTCCTTCCCCTCTCTTCAAGGCTGCAGCACTGTTTCTTGTAAAGTGTTAATTATCCGCATAATCTGCAGGCGGTGTTTATTAAATATTACTCTTTACTCAAGGTCGGTAGTGATTAAATAACTCAGTCCTATTATGATTGTTACAAAGGAAGACATGATGATTTTAACTACATTGTTATTGTATCCAAACCATTTATTTTTTTGCCTCCTTTATTATATATGATGTTAAGCACACTAAACTCAATCATTTACACATGCGGTTAATTTCGTCCAAATGCCTTTTTTACTATTGTATGTTAAATTTACCTGATATTTTTGAATTATATTACATTAATAGTTTTAAATACGATAGAAATTATTTAGCTAAATTTTATTACAATGCCAAACTCAATACATCAATTTTATCATCAAAGAGGTCGGAGCTGTATACCAACAAGAGTTTATCACCAAGGTAAGGTGAGGTTGATGTAATAAATATAATAATAATTATAATTATTATATTTATAATAAATGTACTGTTTTCAAAATATCATATTATATTATATATGTATATGAGATTAAAGTCAATCAGATTATCTTCAAAAGACAATATTTTGATGTTAGACACTAATTATTAAGGCCAAATTAGTGAGATTTTTATTTCATGATTGACCATAAAAAGTACAGGCCATAAAACCATACGTCAATTAGCTCAATTAGTGAACTTTTTTGTAACTTTGCTGTCTGGATTTATCGACGCCTGTAATGTTTCATGGTTTTTATTGATTCATTTAATTAATAATCCAACTGTAACGAAAGTTTTGAAGTTTAAAATGTTTAATATGTTTAATAGTGTTGTGATTGAGTTTTATAGCAACAGGTTTACTAACATAATAATTGGAGGAGATATAAACATTGATGTTTTAAAAAATGATAATAAACACAAATTACTTAAAGACACTTTAAAAAGCCACAACATGGAATATCTAGTTGATTTTCCGACATGAATAACTGAAAGTACTGAAACAACTATTGACAATTTTCTAATTAACAAGATAGACTCATGTAATATCACAATTGAAGGGATAATTACATGTTTGTCGGACCATGATGGCCAAATATTGATACTAAATCCTGTAAACTTAAACACATTTAAAAAGAAGCCCTTGAAGCAAGAAATACGTAAGTTCTCTAGTGAAAACATCAAATACTTTTCCAGTTTATTATCAAATGAACTTTGGGAAGATGTATATTTTTCACCCATTGAAAAAAATACGATACTTTTCATGAAAATTTTTTTTTATTTTAATATGGCGTTTCCAAAAACCCTTATAACTAAAAACAACAAAAAGAATCATTGGCTAACTAAAGAACTAAAATCTAAGAGGTCTAAACTAATACGTATGACAAAAGAATTTAGAAAATGTAAAGTAAATAAAATAAGGACTATATTAAAAAATGAAAAAAATCTGTTTAGGAAAGAATTAAATCAAGCTAAAACAAAACACTATGAGGACAAAATCAGTAAATCCTCTAATATCCAAAAAAACTGTTTGGAAAATTATAAACTCAGAAGTTGGTTTTAAAAATAACAACCAAAATCGGTTCAGGGATATTGCTCTGACTATTGGCACAAATACCATTGATGACCCCAAAATTATTACAGATTTATTTAACAATTACTTTGTAAATAAGGTGGAAGATATTGACCCAAATAGAAATATGTATGTACAGTGTATAGAGCCAGACCCTGTCAGTAGTTCAAATGTGTTGGTGACCAAGTTTAGTTTTAAGTCAGTGAATGAAAATGAGGTGGAAAACATAATAGGTTCACTGAAAAATAAAAACTCCAGTGGGTACGATGAAATACCTGTTAGTGTCCTGAAAGGTGTGAAATATGAAATAAGTAAGATTTTATGCCACCTGATCAATTCTTCTTTTATTACTGGTTCATTCCCAGATCAATTGAGAAAAGCAAGAATCGTACCTATACATAAGAAAGATGACAGGAAAAGTATCAGTAATTATCGACCTGCATCTCTTTTACCAACCTTTTCAAAAATTTATGAAAAACTAGTACAACAACAATTAACTTCATTCCTTGAAAAATTCAATTTAATAGATGACACTCAGCATGGGTTTAGATCTGTAAGGTCAGTCACCTCTGCAGCTGTTTCGTTTTTAGAGGCAGTGATCGAGTCTGTTGACAGAGGTAAAAATACAACAGGAATATTCATGGACTTAACCATGGCTTTTGACAGTGTGAAATATCCTATACTGTTACAAAAATTATCATCTCTAGGGGTCTCCAAAAATTCAGTAAAATGGTTTGATTCTTATCTGACCAATAGAACACAATTTGTTGAAATCAGTTATGTATCAAACAATAAAATTATTAAAGCTGCATCAAAAATAGAAACAATAAAATTTGGCGTTCTGCAAGGGTCTATTTTGGGGCCTTTGCTATTCTTATGCTATTTGAAGGACATAGATAACACACTGACATGTAAACCGAGCAGTAAACTGTGCCTTTAAGCTGATGATTCTAGTTTAATGATATCATCCCCAACTCTTGAACAAACGGAATTGACAGCTTTCATAGAACTTGGGAATTTAGGCAATTATTTACTAAATCAAAATTTAATACTAAACCATAAAAAAACAAATTTTGTTACATTTAAAACAGCACAAAATAAAAGTGGTAATGAACCAGTAATAATGTATGACTCTAATTTCATTTTACAGAAAGAAAGTACAAATTTTTTAGGACTAACAATAGATCAACACTTAAATTGGAATGAGCATGTAAGTAAAGTACTGACCAAAATAAATTCTGGAATCTATGCTCTTTCAAAAATGTCCTTTCATTGCAATTTAATAACCCTCAAGAATATTTATTTTGCACATATTCATTCTCATATTTCTTTTGGAATTTGCCTATATGGTGCAACAAAAAAAGAAAATCTCGATAGGATATTAAAATTGCAGAAGAAAGCTATAAGAATAATCCTTAAACTAAAACATAATGATTCGGCTAGAGAATATTTTAAACAGTTAAAAATACTTACTGTATATGGACAATATATTTTTGACTCAATTTTAGTAGCAAGAAATAAATTGGCAAATAATGTTTCTATTCATCCCATTAATCAATATAATACAAGGAAAAAGAATGAGGCCGTTTGTAGTCACCATAGATTACAATTTTATGAGAAAAGGCCATCGTATGCGGGAGGCAAATTTTTGAAAAAGATACCGCAACATATTTTGAATGAAAACAATCACACAAAATTTAAAAAACAACTGAAGGAGTATTTGATAGATGCAGCCATTTACACACTGGATGAATTTTTCCACCTCACTCTTCCAGGCTAAGAGTAAAAGATATATATCTATGTTTAGAATAAAGGCTTGAACTTATTGTATCACTTATAATATATTGACACTGTTCAAATGTTGTACACTGTACTTCTGAATGAATAAAGATATTTGACTATTGACTATTGACTAATATAGCTCAATTGCTTTCATACAGGATACGCCTTTTTCTTTTTTTGTGCTTGTTTATTTTACGTACATTGTTAAAGGACAACAATCCATACCTCTCAAAGTCATGTGGGCTCGTCGCGAATCAAACCCATGGCCTCTTGCACCGAAATCCAAACACTAATCATTAGATTCAAGATTTAAAATCTTTAATTGTCACTAGACGGTACCCGCGGCTTCGCTCACAAAAAATGAAAAAACATTTGAATTATTAACCTGACTATAAAATCTTTGTTTATGTTTTCCCATTTGACTTTCTTTGTAGTAACTGACAAACATTTTAACTTCAGCTGGTAATTTTATAAATGGTGTCCTCCCATAAGATTTGCATTGGATCTTACAGGGCCCATGGGGTGGAGCCCTAATTTTAGATGTGGACATTATCAGGTCTATATTTTAAGGTGATTTGCAAGCTATGTTCATGAAAAATTCATGAAAAAATAAATTCGGTCCAGTAGTTTTTGCGTGATGGAAATATCCATACATACATCCAAACTTTCATAATATTAGTAGGATTAAGTAATACTCAATTACAGTAGACTTAGTTAAATAAACATAAATGTATTACAATATTATACTTAATTACATATCAGTAAAATATCATATTACAACTAAACAACTAAATGAATTCAAATAAAAACCAAGATATGTAGGTCCATATTTCCTAGTTGAACAGGAGCAGTACATATAAGAATCACAAAACAACAACAAAAATCATATGAGGTGAAAACATTTTCAATAAAATTAAAGCTTTTAATCAAACTTCAAATCAGTCATTTTATTTACCAAGAAATCATTTATTTTGTAAAATTACTTTGAGAAAAACCATTTGTTAAGAACTGATTTAAATTTATTTAATGATACTTTTGTGGCAGAGTCTGGTAATTTATTAAACAATTTAAGTTGCGTGTAAAGGTGACTATCCAAGTTTTTTCTAAACATTAACTTTAAAGTTACTTTTATATTTTCTCATTTTAGTTTTTGAAATATTCCTTATATTATTTAATCTCACTTAATTTAAACAAGTAATTTAAACTCAATTATGAAAGTGGAGCATTTGCAACGAAGATGTGTATTGTAACATAACCTAATCAATTTTGAGCTGACACCAATTTTCATCAAAATTAAAAGAATGGATAAGCTATTCAATTAATCAAAACTAATTTTGGCTTTGCAAAATTAATTGATTGATTGATTACTAACTAATTATCGATAATTGATTGTCAGTAATTACTGTATTATAAGCACCACCAAAAGCTGTTGTGGCGAAACTGTTCTATAGAATTGACAAATCACATCGGCCTCATTCATCCGCAGCTACTGTGACGATATACATGAATAGCCCAATCACTGATTTAAAAGTGTTTAGCTTTATGTACAATATATGTTACCAATACAAACTTATCTATATGTACAATTCTGAAAGCACAATTTATTATTGGAAATAGTAGAATTAAATTAGAATTTCCAAAAAGTTACCGGAAAATGAGAAATAACATCAAATCAAATCAAATCAAAATCTTCTTAATTCATTTACAGTACAAAACAGTACAAATACTGTACATATAAACAGTGTCATGTCACTAATTATCTTTCATCTTACAATATAAAATTTGCATCTTAAAGTAATCATCAATACAATTTAATGGTGTTTGAATTAGATATTTTTTAACTAAAATTTAAATTTATTCATTTCACTAATATTTTTCATTTCCACTGGCAAGTGATTAACACGTTCGCTGCGGGAAACCCCGATCGGGGTCATGGCCAACCGCTACTCGGATGCGTTCGACCCCGTTCGGGGTTCCTCGGCAATGCTATTCACCTATCATCAGTAATTTGTCAGCATCGTACCCAGACCTCAGTCGAATACTGTAGCATCTAGTAAAAGGCTAAGTCATTCTCGCGTTGCGTTGGTTGGGGTTACCTGCCATTACTGTTGAGCCAGTGACGACCTGTGTGTGGCGCTCGAGTTGTGCGTGTTTGTCGCGTGTTACTCTTCACTATGGAGCCTGCCCCTGGACCTTCATATTGTGATTTATTGCCTTTATAATATAATATAATATATTGTATGTTAGTTTAATAGTCAGGAAAACAAGTGTTGGTATAGGGGTATTGGAAGTGATAAAACTACATCAAGATATGAAAAACAGCCTTTTCCGGTGTAAAATCCCCATAAGACAACTTACTGGGATGTCTTAAGAGAATTAACATTTTCTTTAATAACTCGGTAAATACTTGTGCTAGAACAATGAGAGATGGCTTAAAATTATTGCCTAATTAGTCTCTATCTTTTCACAAGCATTAGTTTTACATCCGGGGCTTTCTGACCCTTTTTGGGCCCAAAAACTCAAAATTATAAAACTTAAATTCTCCAAAAAAGAGGGTTAGAGTTTTCCGATTGTTTCGCCCAACGAACATGTCAAACTAATTATAGAAAGAAATGTCCCTGCCAAATTTTAAGTAAATCGGACAAGAATTGCGACCGCTAGAGTGGAAACACACACATATATATATATATAAAACGTTTTTTGCGATCCCCCAAAACGTGTTCAGGGGGTCACGTTAGGAACTTCTTAGGGTAGTCCCGGGCTTAAGTCTCACCGTGCGGGTCATGCTAATAGTTCACTTTTCCAAAGGAAATTCACTAATAAGGTTATAGTGTAAAATGTAGTTGCTATTTTACTTAAAGCAAAGACAAGACTTAACGCTACAGTTGGCTCTAGTACTAATCATCATTAACACATAAACGTTTACACATCAAAATTAAGAGTGAAAATTATGATCTTTGTGTTATCTGTTCCGACAATTAAGATAGTCTGTCCACATGAACTTTTTATCACAAAATATGAGAAAAAACAAATGTCAAAAGTGTTACAACTATATTTTATGAATCAAACTGATCGTACATGCAGTAGGAATGCTGGTTCTGTATAATATAACATGTTGTTGATCCAGCAGTGTTTATTCAACAAACAATCACAGAGCCGCCACAACATCGACGTCCTAACTTACATCGGCTTTGATTGGGTATAAAATGTATCATATGCTAATGTGTAAAGCTACAATAATAGGGTGGACTCATGGGAGTCTACAATCACATCTAAATAAATTTTTTAAAGCTTTAACCATTCCTTCAGACAACACAGGATTATTTGTTGTCATTATTTACATGCGATAATAACAAATATACCATAACAAAATATATATGATGCTGTAATGCTGTCCTAGAAAAGCTGAGTATTACTCCAGTGGCTGCTATACCTTGAAAACCCCCACAGAGTAGAACACGAAGAAACATAACTTTAAAATAAGATTGTAAACTAGTAGCATTTATCATTGAATATCAATTCGATCTCCTGTAACATATAGAGGTCAAGAATTTAACCAAATTAATTAGGGTTTTGATTAATTACAAGCTAGATGTATTAGTTCCGTTTCTGTCTAGAAGGTCCGACTCAGACTGTATACAGTACTTCTAATGGTGCTATTGTTAGTGAATTTCCTTTGGAAAGTGAACTATTAGCATGACCCGCACGGTGAAACTTAAGCCCGGGACCACCATAGAAGTTCCTAACGTGACCCCCTGAACACGTTTTGGGGGGTCGTTCAAAATTTTATATATATATATATATATATATATATATTTGCACTCTAGCGGTCACATTTTTTGTCCAATTAACTTCAAATTTGGTAGGGACGTTCCTTTCTGAAATCAGTTGGACAAGTTCGTTGGGCAAAAGAATCGTAAAACTCCAAACCCATTTTTTGGGGATTAATCTTTCAAATTTCGAGTTTTTGGGCCCAAAAAGGGTCTAAAAAGCCCCAAATGTAAAATTAATGCATGTAAAAAGATGGGAATTAGTGAGACGAAAGTTTTAAGCCCTCTCTCGTCATTCTAGCATAAATATTTACCGAGTTATTAAAGAAAATGTGTTTAGACTAAACACAGTACGTTGTCTTATGGGGGTTTTACACTAGAAAAGCCTGCTACTCCTTTGTTAGAGTACTTTTATCATCCCCAGCAACCTCACGCCTACTCTCAAGCCTGCCTTGACCTTCTCCTAACATTATAATGCGCAAAATTGTATTCCCAGCTTTGCAAGTATATGAAACCAGGAGCATCAGAACAGCCAAAAATCAATGTTTTCAGATTTCAATAAAAATTGGAATACTAGTAGGTTTTTACACTAATTTTAAGTTTTAAAAGTTTTTATGTGGAAATTCACTTCCCTCACGTCAGAATGCTGGGTGCAAACTCGTTTATATATTAACTGATCATGTTCTTAAGGTATTGGACTCAAATGCCTACATATTGGCATTTTAGGCTCAAAGTGTTAATTGCAAATCCACAGACGACAATAGAGTCCATATACGTAGAAACATGACCTGACTACTGATTAAAAACCTAATGTACATTTCTACTTGAATATTTCAGAATACATGAATTTATAACCCGCACTTAACTGATAGCGATCGCATAAAATTGTATTAAATATTCAACATCATTAAGTGCTTTACAGATATAACTTAACATAAACTATCGTCTTGGTTATTTTGCAGACTAGATAATATAACCAATTTTTTAAGATGCAGCTGCTGGTGTGGAATAAATTTCATTAATTGGAGATGTCTTAGACCCGAGTGACAAATGATGACAGACATCATCAATCTTCACCACTGAGGCCTGCTTGTCACTTGCAAATAATTAGTTATTGATTGTATAAGAGCTGTGCGTAATTTATTACTTGTTTTAATATAAACAATATTTATGATAGGTATTGTTTTTAAAAATGTTGTTAAACGCTAGTTGTTGCTAAACATTATGAATAATAAGTAGCGTATACATTTTTAGTAATAAGGTCATGCTTATGTGAGTGTAAGTCAAATTGAAAATAAATTATTATTTAGCTAAACTCGTGGTTAATGTGACATGTTTTTATTGTACACCTTTGTTAAAAATACTGACCAGCTAATCTTTACTAATATGATCAAACACGACTGTCACATGATTATCTCCTCCCCTATAAACTTCTTATCGATAAGTAATTTTTTTTTATTATTAAATTACTAATACCCCCGTTGTAGCAAACCTGCACACTAAGCGAATTTCTAATGTATGTAGCCTATATGTTTCTCACTACCACATAGAGGCATTTACCAAGTTACATAAAAATATATTTATAAATAAGTGATATATGGAAATTTATTTATTTTCCATAAGAATAACATTAGGGCTGAGTGTGCAGGTTTGCTGCAACAAGAAATATAAGAAATGTGTTTTTATGCAATTATCAATATAACTCAACCAGGTGAAGCTACGTACCAAGTTTAAATCATTTATGTAGATAATCAAGGGAGATATAAACTTTACTTATTGTCCATAAGAATAACATTAGGGCTGAATGTGCAGGTCTGCTGATGTGGGGACAATCAATAAATACCCCCGTTGGGGCAAACCTGCGTCCTCAGCGAATTTCCCATGCATGAATATATTTCTTACTACCACATAAAGCCACTTACTAAGTTTCATAAAAATACTTAAATAAATAACTGATATATAGCATTTTATTTATTCTCCATAAGAATAACATTAGGACTGAGAACGCAGGTTTGCTGCAACAAGGACAATAAAAATATGTTTTTTTTGCAATTATCAATATAACTCAACCAGGTGAAGCTACATACCAAGTTTTAATGATTTATGTTAATAATTAAGGGAGATATAAAGCTTTACGTATTCTCCATAAGAATAACATTAGGGATGAGTATGCAGGTTTGCTGCTAAGAAGATAATCAACAAAAAATCAATTTTTTGTGCAAATATCAATATACCGGTACTAGGTGAAGCCACATGCCAAGTTTCATTAATATACATTCATAAAAAATCGAGATATCAAATTTTATTTATTCTCCATAAGGATAACATTGGACAACGTACTGTGTTTAGCACTTTGAATATCTCGGCAACGGTTGGACGTAGAATCATAATTTAAACACTAAAATGATTTTTTTGTAGAGCTAAACTGATTGGTAAAAGCAAACGTGAAGTTTACATTGAAATGAACTGAGGAAAAGCCAAAAACCTTTTTCCCATAAGATTAACATGGGAGATTTTATGAGCAGGTTTTTTTGGATTTTCTCCGCAACCACTTAACCTAGGTTAATAATTCAAAATACCATATTATTTGTTTTTTTAAGCTCTATAACATGGTCAACACCAAAATTAAGTGTTTTAAAAATTTAGGGTGAAAAATGCAAAAAACTTAGTTTTGGACAATTTAAAGCCCCCATAAACCCCCCTTCCCGTGGTCCGATATTTCTGGTTTTCGAACTTAAAGTCATGAATGTTACTTTACACATTTGAGCCAAATTTCATCGAAATCGGACGTTTTTTACTCAAGTTATCGCATTCACGGACACATATATAGATATATATATATATAGATATATATATATATATAGATATATATATATATAGATATATATATATTTATATATATATATACATATATATAAATTTGAACGAATAGTGTTTTTGGCATCTGGGGACCTCAAAACAAAAATGTATCATGGTCTCGGGCTTAAGTCTTACCATGAGACCTACGGTAATAGCTTCTTCCCTATAGGGGAAATTAGCTAAAAATAATTTTTTTGTGCAAATATCAATATACCAGTACTGGATGAAGCCACATGCCAAGTTTAATCGATATACATTCATAAATAATCGAGATGTAAAATTGTAATTATTCTCCATTTATGGATAACATTGAACAACGTACTGTGTTTAGCACTTTGAGAATCTCTGCAACGAATGGACGTAAGATCACAATTTAAACACCAAAATGATTGTTTTGTGGAGCTGAACCGATTGGTAAAAGCAAATGTGAAGTTTAGAGTAAAATTAATTGTGGAAAAGCTAAAAACCTTTTTCCATAAGATTAACATGGGAGAGATTTTATGAACACATTTTTTGGATTTTCTCTGCAACCACTTAACCTAGGTTAATAATCAAAAATACCATATTATTTGTTTTTTTAAGCTCTATAAAACAGTCAAAACCAAAATTTAGTGTTTTCAAAATTTTAGGGTAAGAAATTAAAAAAAAACTGATTTTTGGAAAATTTAAAACCCCCACAAAACCCTCTTCCAATGGTCCGATCTTTCTGGTTTTGGAACTTAAAAATCATGAATGTTGCTTTACACGTTCGTGCCAAATTTCATAAAAATCAGATTTTTTTCAAAAGTTATCGAGTTAACGGACACATATATATGAATTTGAACGAATAGTGTTTTTGGCATCTGGGGATCTCAAAACAAAAAGTTATCATGGTCTCGGGCTTAAGTCCTACCATGAGACCTACGGTAATAGCTTCTTCCCTATAGGACAATTTTACTAAAATAAATTATGAGAGGATCTTTATGCTATATTTCATTTATAGTTTTTTCCTAGAACCGATACATGCGTTATCTCAAACTTTTGTTTTGGTGAGAGGAAATAACAATTAGACTTTTCACATTACACATTTTGAACACATATATTGATACATTTCACATAAGTTCAGAGTATGCACAATCTAAATACTACATTCCGGAAGAGAATCGGTCCCACTAAATTTCTCGAGCTAGAAAGAAGATAAGGTATTTTTTGACAATTCATTTTAAAGCTTGAGAGCCAAGGACAGTTGGAAAAATATCAGAAATGTCAAAAATTACCTGGGCTACGCCCCACTGGACTTCAAAGATCTGATGATCTGCTTATGGAAACGTCACTACCGGTAGTGTTTGTAGTAATAAGCTAAAAATGTACTAATAATCAGCTGTGATTATTTATAATGTCATTTAAACTTCTGCTTTGTTTGTCTGTTAACATGTGTTCATACTCCCCTAAAGATCGCATGTAAACAATAAATTAAAATAGAATATCCACTTACACAAAAACCAAATTTTAGGGACTATAGCCCCTATAAGCCAGTAGAGAACAGCTGTTGTGAGTATTGCAGAAAGGAAAGCTGAATTTTACTCCTACTAATTTACATTTTCTAAGAGTGTTTTTCGTTTTGTTTTAATTCTATTTTGTGTGATTTAGACTCTTTTAACACCCCTTGTTTAATTGTACAGTTTCATTTGACTTTTAACCTGTATCATCATTGTGAAATGTGTTAAAACTTCAATGTTCAAACATAAACATAACCCTCGCACTTTACGTCAAATGACATCTCTAAAACGTAACAGTCAACAAGTATCCAGCGGAACCATGCTACCCAGCCACTGCGGGTCTGAAGATGAATTTGTGACACCAAATAAGAAAAAGATAGCTACCAGTCGTGTTGTTCAGCCAAGGAGGTATGTTCTTGATGCTGATCAACTTTTTCAGCAGAATAAATATCAATATCTATCCGAGCATAGTTACGCGTCAACGGCTAACGTGGAACCTATCAACGATGACATGGATGAGTGCAGCTCTATCAATGTCCCTAAGCAAGAGAAACTTCCCCCAATATTTATTCACGATGTGAACAATCATCAGGAAATAGTCAAGGACATCCAGCAAAATGTTAAAAACGAGTTTTCCACAGAATTGAAAGGGCGCTCCTTGAAAGTAAATCTACAAACTATCGATGA
Source organism: Allygus modestus (assembly GCA_963675035.1). NCBI lineage: Eukaryota > Metazoa > Arthropoda > Insecta > Hemiptera > Cicadellidae > Allygus > Allygus modestus. The sequence goes on from OY776114.1 coordinate 114,055,752, forward strand.
CTTCCGAAAACTAACTGCTTTCTACGATCAATCACATGTCAAATACCACACTTTTCAAACCTGGTACGATAAGAAACTCGAAGTGATAATTAGGAACGTTCCCTGCTCTCTGTCTGAAGAAGAAATAACAACCGAACTTACGTCAAGCGGTTTTCCGGTTCACAAAGTTGTTCGCCTACTAAACAAAAACAAGCAGTCTATCCCCCTTTGCGCCGTTTCCTTGGAAAATAATGAAAAGGCCAACGATATATTTAAATTGGACAAGCTTTGCGGGGACAGCTCACTTACTCTACAGATCATTGGCACAACGGACCTATTTAATAATATTTAATTTAATATGAGGTCCATTTACACTACAGCTCGTTGATACTATGACCCTCCGTTATATTTAATTTTAAAAAAGAAGGTCCATTTACTCTACAGATCGTTGATACAACGGCCCCTTATATTATTATTATATTTTTAAAGAGGGTCATAGAGCCAATGAACCCATTTAATATAAGCAAAACGGTCCAAAGCGTCTACAGGCTCGTTGCGACAACGGACCTTCATCGATATATTTTTATAATTTTATAAAATAAGACCGTTGACACAACGAGCCATTTCATGTGAACTAAATTTAAACTGAAATGAACGGTCCGTTTACTCTACAGATCATCGTCCTACACTGCGCGGTAATAGTATCTGTCAAACTGAAGGCGCTTTGCCTTGTGACGCTTGCGCTTAGCGTTGCCCTTTGGCGACTTATTACAAAAGTCAAATGACAAATGTGTATGATCGGTAAATTTCCAGTATCCATGTATATAATACGTTAAGCCGTTTTTTGTAAACACAACTTCTCCCTTATTTCTTGGCCAATTTTAATGATTGAAGTGTCAAAACAATTCGTCTCAGTTCGTAGTTTTGCAATAAGGTTTTTAATTTTCGATATTTATAATCTCAAGGGCACGGGCTGACCTCATAGTTAGTTTTTTGCCCATAATAATAACATGGGGAATAATTTGATTTGAATTGTAGCTGTTCACACCTTATGGACAGGCAATAACAGATGTTACACATATGGACTGTATTTATCTATATAAATAAAATACATTTTTTTCTACATCGCTTTGAGCAGTGAAATATTGTATGCAGCGGAGATATTTAAATTTTGTTCACCTGTCTGTTCGTTTATGAAACAGATTTGTTCAGTGTTTCTCAAAAAAATACTGAACCTAATTAAATAAAATATGTTGCCCATTTTCGTGTGGGGCAGGAAACGTCTAGGCTTCTGCAAATCATTACGTAGGTCATTAGGGTTATGCCCATTGGTCCGTCACTACCCCATAGAAGAGTTTATGGGTACAGATTACTCAACATTTCACCGTACAATGCACCATGTTTGTTCTAATGAGCATTTAGTCAGATCGTTTATCTTTTACCACAGAATGGAAAAAACACGTGATTTACTAACTACTTCACAACGGTGTACTAAACAATATAAAATCAAGGCGCGGCAACTAAACATTGGGTTGGGAGCACATAAAACCTTGCAACATAGTATTTAAAGCTTAATTTATCTAGATAGTCATTGTGATTATAATGCTGAATTTGTTATGTGTTTTTTAAGCCCATCATGCACAAACTACATGAGTTATTGAGTAAATATTTGGAAGAAGATAGGTCCATCACAAAAACAGTTAAGGGCTTATTTCAATTCCAATGAGACTCGTTCCTATTAATGACCTTCAAAATTTCCATGTTAATCATATATTTACTAGACCAATTGAACAAATAATTGGTAGAAACTCAGCAGGCAAAGTTAGGGGATATGTTCCCTAAAATCGGGGTTTTGTGTAAGTGGATATCACTATATATATTTCAAAATAATTAAAACTTTGACCAGTCCAACAGGCTGATCTACTGGGCCTATTTTAATCATTAATTTTTTATTGATAGCTTATTATGTCTAGATCACTTATACAAACTAATATATCTTCATTGGGCTTTGCCCCAGTGGCTCTTAAAGCCCCACTTAAAGCGATAGGTAAATTTAAAATAAACCATTAACTGTTTTAACGTTCTCAGCTTCCATTTTAAAAGTTGTTAAAAAGTCAGTAAAAAATTACTATTATGTAGCGTTACAGTATTTATGATTTCATTCAATTGAAACAGTAAATGATGTTGTTTAGCGGAGTAAATTAATTTAAAATGTTCTATTTTGCAAAATAAATAAATTTGTGAATGCTAAATTTATAGTCAAATTAGTTTAAACATATATTTGATTTTAACATTTTAAATAACAGTAGCGTAAATTAGTTTCTCTTTGATGGCATTTTTTTATTTTATAAGATATAAGAAGTTATCTAATTTTTAAACGGTATCGGAACTAATAAGTCCACATTTAGTATTCTAATTTTTACTGTACCATAGTTAAATACAGGATAACTTACGGACTATTTATTAAGTTACTTATTTGGATTACGTAAAATTTCACGATGTGTTATAAAGTAATTGTAAATAAAATACTTATTTGTGGTTAAAAAAATATATTACATTTATAAAAAGGCTAATTAGTCAAATCGTATCTCATGCTCTGTTTATACACAGATACAGCCTGAGATAACTGAACACGTAACGAGTTTAATTTAGCAGCCTATACCAACTTCGGCTGTACGATGTGTTCTGCCGCGCCGTGTCATACTTTTGTTCAACAGATTATGTTATTTGTAGATTCGTTTTGTAGATACCTTAAAAACAAATGCATACACAACCTTTGCATTTATATTTATCTCTTTAAATACATCCTCATAATTAAACAAATAACAGATATTCCCTCCTGCAAATCACATATAATGTTTGGTAGAATCTACTATCCCGCCATAATCTGAATAGTATAAGATAATAAATAATAATAAAATCATCACGAAATACCGATGTTTGTTTGGATTCCAGAGGGTTTAATAATATTATTATAATATTATTTAATTAAACTTCCAAAATAAATCTGAGATTATTTGAAAATTACGCTAATAAGATAAAACTAATAAGATTACCTGATAAACTGTTAAATTACTTTATCTGTCCCTATTTATTCAGCTGGTTTACCTTATGTTTAGCTTATCTACAGTAATGAAATAAATCAGCTATTTATATGAACAGATTTACTTTATTGTGACTTTACATGTGTATTCTGTTTTTATTAACTGATTCAAGGGAATCACAAACTGATGTTACAAATTTGCTAGATTTCAATTAAATAAATTTTTCAGTAGGTGATTTAAATATAATAATGGTGGCCTAGTTAGTTTTGGTTTACACAAAGGTATATATTTTAATCTCAAGGTATTGGTTGACCGAGCTGACAAGCTCTAAAAATCTCTGAGTAATATATAATAAAATACTAGGAAATTAACTACTGTAAAATTAAATTAAAAACCAATACAAATAATTTTCAAATTGAATAAATATCCAATTAAAGATCTCTAGTTAGTTAATTAATGTCACTGTTGTAGTTCTTCACAAGCTCTAAATTAAAGATGGTGAATAATAGACACAACCTCTAAGGCTGTGATTTAAATTTCTTATTTATCTTAGAATTTGTTATTTATTACTTCTCGTTGTCTATAAAAGTTATAGTCTATTATAAAGTCAAAGTTTATAAATAAATAATTTATTAAATCTTGAGGTAACGTTTGGTAATGAAATTCTGAGGTTTGTCTTTTGGCCTAAAATACAGCAAGATCTCACCAAGTCTACTTGTGATAATTTAATCACTAGATAATGTTATTCTTATGGACATTCACTTTATTATAAGCTCTTATGGTTTGAGCTTATTATAATTAAAACAGCTGATCATGATTCGTAGTAGTTCCATGGGTAACCACATAATACAGCACACCCCACAATGTTTATTCCCAGGCGAAACCGGTTATGGTGACAGCTAGTATAAATATTTATGTATTCAATGCTAATAGTGGGATAGGTCCATTACTCCTTTAGTTTTCTCATCAGTATTATTAAAACTTCTTACCATATTTTCATCAAATTTCATCAAATAAAGCATACTCTGTGAAATCAAACAAAATTTTCAGATAAAAGAACTAAATCGGAATTTTAGACTTTAAATGTTTAACCAAAATATAGTTTACTGAATTATATCAATTGCATTAACTTGTATCTTCACATTTTTATTCATTATAAACTTAACATAACTCCTCCTATATACGTTTTGTCAGATTTTTTTGTGTCTTTAATCATGGTTTTTTTATACTGATACACAAATCGAACTTTAGGAAGGATAGTCACTACTGTAATTTTTTCCAAAAACTGTTGATTCTGCTCACACAAAACTACAACAACTGCATAAATTGCAAATCAAACTACAATTCCAGCTGTAAACCACTAGAATGCCGTTCTGCTATCATATTTTTTGAGACCCAGGATTTATCAAAGGAAAATCATCTACTTCTGGTTCCATTATCAAAACTCTATTCTGTCCTTGGGCTAAGGGACATTTTTTGAAACAACCCTGGCCTCTTTACGTTGAATAGTTTGCTCTGAATAGAGGGTTACACTTCGCCACTACACGCTATTATTTTATAAGATACATGGTTACTTAATACTAGTATCCCGTCACGGCTTCGCTCGCGATCACTGTACAATGGTATGTTTGAGAAAATTGTTACATTTTTTAAAGCACCTGGGGGACCGAGCTTGGCTCGAAAAGCCAGTAGTTAGTTTTTTAAAAAATGCCTAGAGACTTATATTCACGGTTCCACTCCAAGGCTAGCGTATTTGCTTTGCTTATTTCCTCGATTACTTGGGCATGCCTGTTTTATGTTCAATCTTTAGTTTGAATGGTTCTCACAATTTATACATAACCTAATCATGTACATTTAAAGTTATGTACGCATAGGCAATAATCACAATTCTCAAGAAAATCACATGATACTTTACCAGGTGAGTGTTATTTTTACAATTGAATGGTTGCTTTTGAACAGCTATTAGTTTTTTTTATTTTAGCGAATTTCCCCTATAGGGAAGAAGCTATTACCGTAGGTGGCATGGTAAGACTTAAGCCCGAGACCATGATAACTTTTCGTTTTGAGGTCCCCAGATGCCAAAAACACTATTCGTTCAAACTTATATATATATATAGCTTTTAGCTCAAAGATAAAATGCACGATTGTCAGCGGGATATACGCATCCAGCAATAATGCGCGATTGAACTCTCCGTTCATTTTTGCCGTGAGCGTTGCGACAGTTTATACAGACCGTATAAACTGTAGAGACGCAAACAGACAAATTGCATTCTCCAAATCAGTTGTGCCAACCTTTGCCGTTTTCCACTGTGATAAGAGCAAACAGAAGTATTGCACGATTTTAAAAACTAGAATGACTACGGTATATGGTTTTGATTTGGTTCACTCAAAAACTTCTGATTATATTCAGTTATTGTTTAGCGATTTACATGTTATTTTTATCTTCTTAGATTATCTTACTGATCATTTTGAAACAAACAGTACAACACTTCCTCCGTTGTTATATTCACAAATAATTTGTCATCGCTTTTAACTTGCTAATGTTATTGTTTAATTGTACAACTTAATAGATGATCATTCACTTTGAAATAGGTAAATAATTAAAATTCATAGTTGTAGCCCCTGAACTGTGCGTAATAGACTAAATAGGTACATATCTTGTCGTCAACAGTTCAAATTGTAGTGTTTTTGTCCACTACATGTTTCACCGTAAATACGGCATTTTCAAGTGGTATATACAAGAACGAATTATCCAAATAGGATATGTCAAAATTTAAAAAAATCCACAGTCACAAACACAATCACAAACACATTTACGAATAAATACCGGTAGGCCTATCACACGCATATCTTCAATCACGCCACGGCACTGGTGAGAAGCAGACTCCACTGGTGAGAGTGGTTGTATATACCACTTGAAAGTGCCGTATTTACGGTGAAACATGTAGTGGACAAAAACACTACAATTTGAACTGTGATTATTAATTTCGGAAATCATGATTCAAACCAGCTGCTCGGCATATTGAATTCAACATTAGAGATAAATTGCAGTGCAGTACTGTTGCCAAATAAAATTTAAAATCTCAGTTTTACGCTAAATCGCTTACAGTAACTAAAATACAAACTTTATATCCCATAAAAATCAATGTTGTGTTCCTTACTGTCTGCAAATGTGTACCCAAAGACTCAAACCGTAGGTGTGTTGTCTGCTTGTTTACACAAACAGCCTAGCCCAAATTGTGGTGGTGCGTTCAAATGCAGTGAAAGAATCACCAAGCACGTTAAACAAAACAATACAAAATTAAAAATATAAAAAAACTTTGATTTTGCGATTTACAAATATTTTACGGTTTAATGTATTATACTGTACTATTCTAAATTTTTGAGCCAAGGAATAACCTTTGACACAAACATGGCCGTTGTACGTTCAGCAAGTTCCATTGTTGAAGTGGTTTAGGTTTACACTACCCGCTCTAAAGCCTGACCCACATTACTCAAGAATACGCCCCTTAATGCTGCAATAAGGGTAGGGCCTAATAACCATTATTGGTATTATTGTGTAAAATGTATTTGAAAGTGATTACATATAATTGTAGTGTTTTTTTCAAGCAATATAATAATACAAATTATTTTGTAATAAATTACTTTTAAGATAAGATTGTTATGGTATGCCTATTTATTTGTACACAAAATTAATAGTTTGTGAAACAACTGTTATGTTAGCGAAATAGGAAATACCCTATATATGTAAATATTAATCGTAATGATGTAATTAATTTACGTATCTGAAGCAAAGAAGGAAACGTTATACACTAACATTACGCAATACATCAAGGGAATAAATTTTTAACTGCAAAAAAGTTATTTATGATGAACTAGAAATAGCTTTAAATAAAATAAACTAATATAATCCCATTCAATGTCTTGGTAATCTGATATCTGAGCTGTTACCAGTGTACTAAAGCTGGAGAAACACTTTCTAGGGGCGTGCAGGGGCGAGCGGGACTTATTTAGTCTCTCAGCTGGCATCCTGATTGGCATATAATACGCGTTGCCTGCAGTACCAACTTCACGCGGTTACAGTGCCCCGTTTTCTGAACGGTCGGTTTTAATCATTAACATTCCTTACTCTTACCTATGGTTTTAAACTACCTAGTACACTAATTTATGTATATCGAGAAATATGTTGTTGACTGCTGTTCGTCTATGTAATTATAATATAAATAATTAACTAGGCCCTAGGTAACTTTATCAGGGTCTCTGGCGGATCCCTAAGGTCAGATCAGGATAACAACCATTTAGTTTTCATATTGTATGCCTAAAGAATCAGTGTGCACAATTTAAACTCTCTAGGTAGATGGAAAGTAGGAGAATTCGTGATGAGTGTGTGAGTGAGTGAGTGAGGGACTGAGTGAGTGAGTGAGTGATGGCTTTGCCTTTTATAGATATAGATATTAGGCTTATAGAGTTTCAACTCAAAACAAAAGAATCATAACAGCTAAGATGAAATAACGAGTGAACTGAAAAATAAACAGACATGCTAAGTTGTAACAACCTATTTGATAGTGAGTAGAACCATCGAATGAAGATTACATATATACTGGACGTGTTACAAATATTTTGTAGAAGATAAGTTTAGGATTCTGTATGATTGCCTTTTTTATACTACGATGAAACCTGACGACGTGTGTATGAAAACAACTTAAAAGAATTATAAAACTTTGATTAAGCCAAAACTGAAACTCACTAAGCCATAAAACTATATCATTCTATGCGAAAGGTAGGCGATCTGGTAAGACCAGAACTATACAAGTTTAACCATACGTCCACGTTTACACTTTATACATCTCCGTTATAAAATCAGTAACAGAAAAAAGTGTAAAGGGTGGTAACGTAAGTACCCAAAATGCTAGATTATTTTGTAATTGCCTCCTATTATACTTACTTACGTCATGGACACTCTACGCATTGTGAGGTTCATTCAGAATGTGTCATCTCCCTCAACACCCCGTAGGATTAGATATAGAATAATATATAACATATAATCATGATATTAAAATAAACTATTGTTTATGTTTGTTTGTTGGTGTTTTTTGTAAGAATGTAAGAGAATCCCTCGACTTTTTTATAACTAACGTAATAGTCCAGGCGCTGAGGGGGTTTGAGCATGCATAACAGTATAACGCAATATTTTTGCAGATTGTTGTAATATGGACCTTGGTGATACCGGAAACGCATGTCGTCACTTTCCCAGGTGGTCGATAACTTGGGGGGAGGGGGGCAAAGATGGCGGGGGGGCGCTATGCGTTAAAACGCCGATATCTCGAAAACGGTAAAAGATAGAACATCGGTTAAACCGTTGTTCTTTTTGTAAAAATATGGGCAGTAGAAAAGCTTATCTGGTCTGAAGTCGTATCTCTATTAATAAAAGAGTTATGGAATAAAACATGAGTAAATGGGATATTTAGTTTGATTTTTTTAACGACTTTAGATGAAGTTTATAAGTATTGCATGCAAGTATAACCAAATATAATTACGTATTATTGTTATATGTAGTGTTTTGATACCGGAAACGCATGTCGTCACTTTCTCAGGTGGTCGACGACATGAGGGGAGGGGGGCAAACATGGCGCGAAGCGCAATGCATTAATACGACTGTATCTCGTCAACGGAATGAGATAGAACAACGGAGAAAACTCCATTTTAATCACAATAATTATTAAAATAAAAAAGGATATGTGGTTCAAGGTCGTATCTCCTGTAATAAACGAGTTATAACAATCATGTATTTCAAAAATTAGTGTTATTATCATGATTTTTAACGAAAAAAACGATTTATTTTTATATTGTCGGTTGAAATTAATAATAACGGCAACCCCTGTAAAACATGTAAAACAAGTTATGTTAGTTACGCCCAGTAAGTGAGAACGCTGCACCATAGGGAGATAAATGGTAATAACTACTTGTACGAATAACATTTTAATTTTAATCGTAATATTATATGAACTTACATTTTTTATTACGTGACTTTATGTAGAATAAATAGTGTCTAAATCTAAAGAATTGTATACAAACTTTGTATTTTTAATACCTTTGTTAAGAGCTAATATGAACTCGGTAATTGACGACGATTGCTTATATACCCTTTATATACCCTTACTTGGTTTGAGTCCATGTTCTTATCAAAAATAATTTTCTTCCGTTTATTAATAATTTCTTCTTTTGACCTGAAATGAAAAACAACACGTAAATTCCTTCGCAACTTTTATATAAAAAGTATATCCGTGTTTAATTTTGTATATCGTTAAAATAGCCATAGTTGATTAATTGGAATTTTTACATGTCCATTTCCGGTGAAATTTTTTAGTCATAAATTCTAATACCCTTAAATATAATACAATTTGTTTCGCTATGATTAAGATCAATGACAGGCACGCAATTGGTGTTTGCAATTTTGGAGTTTTGATATCTCTGAGGCAAATTTTAAAAAATATTATCAAAACATATGAAAATATTACTTGCCACACATTTTAAAAAACATGATAAGCTTAATCCATGGTTTAGATATGAGGATATGCGATAACTTTTACTTCGGTTATGACTAATTAGACTTTCAATTAAGATAGATACTAGTATTTTTTATTTAAATTTTCTGTTAAGCATGGGGTAACATCCTGTAGTAACCATTGATTTTTCCTTCTTAAACTTCGTCAAATAGATCATTTCGAACATTCTTGCAAGATTTCTTGCAAGATAGGACATATGTTTATATAAACCTTTTTGCTTATTTTGACCCAAGGAATCACTACGTAAATTATGTTCCCACCTTTTTTGAACACCCTGTTTAAAGGGTATATAAGCAACCGTCGTCAATTACCGAGTTCATATTAGCTCTTAACAAAAGTATTAAAAATACAAAGTTTGTATACAATTCTTTAGATTTAGACACTATTTATTCTACATAAAGTCACGTAATAAAAAATGTAAGTTCATATAATATTACGATTAAAATTAAAATGTTATTCGTACAAGTAGTTATTACCATTTATCTCCCTATGGTGCAGCGTTCTCACTTACTGGGCGTAACTAACATAACTTGTTTTACATGTTTTACAGGGGTTGCCGTTATTATTAATTTCAACCGACAATATAAAAATAAATCGTGTTTTTCGTTAAAAATCATGATAATAACACTAATTTTTGAAATACATGATTGTTATAACTCGTTTATTACAGGAGATACGACCTTGAACCACATATCCTTTGTTATTTTAATAATTATTGTGATTAAAATGGCGTTTTCTCCGTTGTTCTATCTCATTCCGTTGATGAGATACAGTCGTTTTAATGCATTGCGCTTCGCGCCATGTTTGCCCCCCTCCCCTCATGTCGTCGACCACCTGAGAAAGTGACGACATGCGTTTCCGGTATCAAAACACTACATATAACAATAATACGTAATTATATTTGGTTATACTTGCATGCAATACTTATAAACTTCATCTAAAGTCGTTAAAAAAATCAAACTAAATATCCCATTTACTCATGTTTTATTCCATAACTCTTTTATTAATAGAGATACGACTTCAGACCAGATAAGCTTTTCTACTGCCCATATTTTTACAAAAAGAACAACGGTTTAACCGATGTTCTATCTTTTACCGTTTTCGAGATATCGGCGTTTTAACGCATAGCGCCCCCCGCCATCTTTGCCCCCCTCCCCCCAAGTTATCGACCACCTGGGAAAGTGACGACATGCGTTTCCGGTATCACCAAGGTCCATATTACAACAATCTGCAAAAATATTGCGTTATACTTTTATGCATGCTCAAACCCCCTCAGCTCCTGGACTATAAATACAAGTCTAAGTAGAAGAGAATTTTGAAGCCAGAATTCAAATTAAGGGTTCTAATATTTTAGAAACACTCGATGTTAGTTTAAAAAATGTCTAGCTGCTTATTCTTACATTTTAAGTGTATTTTAAAGAAGTACTTTCAGATTATAAGGAGTAAACAGCTGTGAAAGATTCAACCAATGAAATGAAGATGAGTTTTAATGATTCCCTAAAAATAGGATACAGAGGTTAACATCACGCTTTAATAATCCCATTCGATAATTATTTTAATAATCAAGCACAACAATTTGACTACTTTTTTAAGGGTATTTGCATCGTAGGAGAAATTCACGCATACCGTTATAAACGTTTTGTCGTGTAGATTTGCACCCTTTGTCCCTCATTAGTTATATCGGCCCTCAGGACTATATCCCACAGGCCTTAAAAGTTTCAATGTTTTAAGCCTGTCCGCACACTTGACTTATGCACTTTTCCGTGCACAAGACGCATGCATCAGCGCATGAAGCAACAACGCTTAAGAGGTATGCTCTATTGAATTAATTTTTAAGTTAAATGTGTGTGATATATAAGCAGTATGACAAAAAAAGTTGTTTATCACATGGAGCAAACGTGTGTTTTTAGTATTTAACCGTTTTCCGAGCGATTGCGCACCAAAAACAACCACATTTGCTCCTTGTGATTAAAACTACTATTTTATGGTTATTTTAAAGAGTATGTTATATAATCTCAAATTTTTAATGTATACCAAAACTGTAGACTAAATTAACATAATAATATAATATCAATTTTGTTCTCTGTTTGTATTCAAAACAGCAGAGTAACAAACTCATAAAATGTATATACATATCACATAAAATGTATATTCGATGTGGTAAATAAAGTAGTCTAAGTTGTACCAGTTCTGCAAGAAATCTCCCACAGATACGCCCAGTCACAAAACGTGGAAAGAATCAGTTACTTAAAACAAGCAAATTTATGTAACCGCTCGTTGTAAAACCAAACTTCAAATTACAAAAATAATGTTTTATTTTAAATGGAACCAAAAGTCCATCGGATTGATACAATCATACGTATTATCAAAACTAATATATACAAAGAAAACGATTACTGTATTGAGAAAGGTAAATTGGCCAAAAGAACTTTGCATTTACATATTTTAAAACACATTTAGGAGTCTTTTAAGTTAAAATGGCCAACCGGTTAAGACCGTGTCAATATCAGGAATGGAAAAACCGGGCCAATAATTTTTGTCTTCCATACGGAGTACCCAACTAGGGACTACAGTCACGCCAAATTCCTCGATTATCATTTCCGAGGACAATTATCAATTCAATTATCAATTTCCGTAATACATAGGCTAATTTTAAATTTAAAATTATATGTACTGTGGCATTAAAGCTCCTTATGATTCTACTACTTGTAGGACAGTACCTATTATTATTGTCATGTTCATACACACATGTAGTCAAACATTAAAAACGTACAGGTTGAATTCGATTACTTCCTGGACGAAATACGCCTAGGCAATACCTTAAGCTTCTACGTCTTCAAAATAAACCTCTATTAAAACACGGCGTTTTACTGTGGTAAGTTAGTTGTTTTATACAGCAGTTCCGTTGAATATATTTACTTGGTTCAATTTACTCCATTTTACTTACCTTATATTTTTGTCTTGGTTCTCACTTTAAAGGTTCACCTTTTAATAATGGTTAGAATTTGTCAAAGCTTCTGAATTATAATATTAAATATAGTATAATAGTGCTATCAAATTAACTTCTAGCATTAGCATTGTTTTACGGCAATATATTTTGTACTGCATTAAAAATAGTTGACTTTTATTTGTTAAAAGGAATTTATATAAATATATGCGTATGGTTTTTAGTAATAATATGCGCAAATTAATTTCGTCCGTCGCGTCGTGTCGGCCGCGTTATCAGTGCGAATGGATGAGCGCCTTCCGTTTAAAGATACTTTTTGCGCACCATGTAGAACGATGATCTGTAGTGTAAATGAACCTACTCTTTATATTTTCACTATAAAATATATGAAATGGCTCGTTGTGCCAACGGCCCTAAAGTTGAAATAACAAATATGTTAAACTAAACGGTTCGTTGTATCAACGACCTAATTTCATATTTATTTAAAATATTACATTTTAAGGCCGTTGACTCAACGATCTGTAGTGTAAATGGACCTAGAATTATTATTTTATTATTTAGATAGGGTCATAGTGCCAACGAGCTGTAGAGCAAATGAACCTTTATTTTTGTTTAGTTATTTTAGAAGGGTCATTGTGTCAACGATCTGTAGAGTAAATGAACCCATGATATATTTTATTAAATATTTAGGAGGGTCGTTGTGTCAACGATCTGTAGCGTAAATGAACCCTAACCAGCTTTGCTTCACTATAGTAAGGGTCGAACTTAAAAGAAAATCACGTGAAATCCCCCAGTGCACCCGTTGCCAACGTTACGGGCATACGAAAAACTTTTGCAAACTTGACCCAAGGTGCGTTAAATGTGCAGCGGAGCATCATTCCTCCGTCTGTCCTAACAAAACGATTGACGATCCAATCTGTGTAAATTGCGGGGGACGTCATACAGCAAATTACAGAGGCTGTAAGTCTTAGCAAGATATTAAAGAAAAGTCATTAAAGAAAACCAATCCTCATTTGAACTCGAGAACTGTAAATCCTGTTGGTGCTCCAGACGCCAAAAATAGTTCAAGTAAACAGCCCGCCATTCCTGATGTAAGTTCCCCATCACTTTTCCCTGCTTTGAATGATAATAACGACTGTAGTCAATCTACTGCTCCCAAGAAAGTTAAAACTCCTTATGCAAAAGTTGCTGCTAAAATACATTCAGAAACTATGCCTTCTAAATCACAAGACGAGAGTAACTGTAATTCATTCTTATCGCAAAATTTGGAGAAAATTATCTTGGATATCGTTAAATCCTTTATGCCTGTTGTGAAAAAAATTATAAGTAATGTTATTAGCTCAATTCTTGCCAATGGATCAGTTTAATCAACCTTATATAAATAACTTAACACTCCTAAATTGGAACGCAAATGGCCTTCGAGAAAAAAGGGAGTCTTTTATTTCATTCCTGGCCAGACACAATATTGACGTTGCATGTGTTACTGAGACTCATTTAATAAATACTGAACGCTTTAAAGTCGGTGGCTATTTATGTTTTAGGGAAGATCGCCAGGACCCTGTGGGGTCAGGTGGGGTTGCAATTTTTATTAAAAGACAAATTGCTCATCACCAGTTATTTTTACCACGATTTCTCACTTTAGAAGCTGTTGGGGTAAATTTATTTCTTAGAAGTGGAATTTCCCTTCGTGTGTTTTCGGTGTATAAATCCCCAAATACACGTATACACCCGCAAGATTTACAAAATCTCTTTTCTGTTAACTGTTCAACCGTTGTCTTGGGTGACCTCAACTGCAAAAATCGCATTTGGGGCTGCCGAGCAACAAATCCTAACGGGAACCGACTGTTTCAGTATATGGAAGAGACTAACATAATTGTTTCTGCTCCTGATGAGCCTACCCATTATCCATTCCAGCAAATTTATGATCCAGATATTTTGGATATTGTTCTCCATAAGAATTTCACGGCTCCTGTACAGCAACAAGTCTTACCAGAACTGGACTCTGACCATTCACCGGTGGTGATAAGTTTCTATACTCACCCTCAAATAGATCTAGGACCTCCAAGATTAGTTATTGGAAAAATAGATTGGGATCTCTTCTATTCAAAATTGGACGAAAGTCTTGTATTGGATGAAAACTTACAAGGACCACCTGAAATTGACGATGCTGTCCAAAGGTTCATTTCTTGCATACAGAATTCTGTGAGAGCATCAATTCCTTGTCCTTTCAGGCAAAAATCTTATGGCTACCTACAAGGCAAAGGCCTTATGGCCTTTGAGGATATTGCAACTTATAAGGGAAAAGAATAGAGTGAGACGACACTGGCAGAGGCTCAGACTGCCGATTATCAAAAGGCAATGGAACGAACTTTCTAGACGAGTAAAACACGAATTGGCACAATACAGGATAGAAAAATATAAGGATTAAGTCGCTGATATTCATCCCAATGATCCAAATATGTGGAAAGCTACCAAACGCATTTTGCGTAATCGTCCGTTAATTCCTACTTTAACTCAGAACAATACTGTTTATGAAAGCGATCCGCAGAAGTGTAATTTACTCGCCGATTTCTTTGAGTCTGCATTTACTCCGAACGAAGTAATGGATGAAGATATTGCTGGGATCGTGCAGGAATCTGTTAATTCCACTTTTTTGTCTGCTGAATTACCGGTTAAGTATGTCACAAAGTCGGAACTGAAAAACATAATCACAAAATTGCCAAAACGCAAATCACCTGGCCACGATCTTATTCCGAACTTGATTTCAGCAAATTTTACTGATAAGGCTTTTGTAGTTTTAACTCGAATAATAAATGCCTGTTTATCAAAAGGTTATTTTCCATCAACTTGGAAGCATGCAGAAGTAATAGTATTTCACAAACCCAATAAACCACAAGATTCCCCTTCTAGTTATAGGCCAATCAGTCTCTTGCCAACCTTATCAAAAGTTTTCGAAAAAGTTATTTCAAAGAGAATTCTGAATTATGTTGATGAATGTGAAGTAATTCCCCCCAATCAATTTGGATTCCGCCTGAAACATTCCACTGTACATCAAATTCAACGCATCTCCGAAACAATTGTACACGGGTTTGAAAGGAAAAGCCATTCTGCTGCTGCATTTCTAGACATAGCACAGGCGTTTGATACAGTCTGGCATGAGGGTCTGATTTTCAAAATGGTTGAACATGGATTCCCTCGGTACTTACTGAACATTATAAAATCTTTTTTGAGTAATAGGACTTTTTGTGTTCGAATTAACTCCTCTGCTTCTTCAATTCGGCCGGTTAGAGCCGGAGTACCGCAGGGATCCATACTAGGACCTCTGCTCTTCAACTAATATTTATCAGATATGCCAGAACCTGAAGATGCAACATTAGCACTATACGCTGATGACACAGCTATTATTTGTCAGAGCTCAAACATTGATGAAGCTGTGCAATCCCTTCAGGCATCAATCGATATCCTAGTTCATTGGTTTGAACAATGGCGATTCAAACTAAACCCCGGAAAGTGTGAAACAAAAATATTCTCTTTAAAGAAGTACAATCCACCTCACCAAATCCACCTACATGGGGTTTTCATTCAGTGGAACCCAGATGACCAAGCTGTCAAATATCTCGGTGTATGGTTGGATAAAAAACTAAACTGGAATACACATGTAAATAAGAGATTAACTCAAGGTTATGCTCGATTAGCGCAACTATTTCCATTACTAAATAGAAATTCATCGTTGAAAGCTGAATGCTCTGTTTTGGTCTACAAATCTATTCTGAGACCGTTAATTTTATATGCCTCTCCTGTTTGGGGTTTATCCCTTTCGCAGAAGAAACTTCAACGAATCCAAGTGTTTCAGAACAAAATTTTGAGAATCGCAATAAATGCGCCCTGGTTTCTCCGAAATAAACATATACATGAAGAACTTGGAGTATGCCTAGTTAAAGACTTTATTACGAATTGTAGCCGGAATTTCATAAATGCGCTTGGAACTGTTCCCGGTGCACAGACTTTCAACATTGGACAACCTACTCATAACAGAAGACTAAAGGCCAGACTTTTCCAAGATATCATTGATATACTGGTCTAATGCATAAAATTCTTGTTCTTATATTTTATTTTATTTTCTCTTTCTTCCATGAACACTTGCTCATTATTTTAGTGTTATGTTTATTTTGTTTTTGTTCCCTGGTGACTCCAGTTTAGAGCGAACCAACTACTGTTATTAATATGTTAAAGCTATATTGTTATGTATTCTGTGTATGATGTAAACATTGAACCGGAAATAAATCTATTAGTAAAAAAAAAATATAAGCCACTAGTTGACACTTTAACCTTTGTGGTGTTTTTAGCAAATTTCCCCTATAGGGAAGAAGCTATTACCATACGTCTCATGGTAAGACTTAAGCCCGAGACCATAATAACTTTTCATTTTGAGGTCCCCAGATCCCAAAAAAACCATTCATTGAAATTTGTATTTATTTATATATATGTGTGTGTGTCCGTAAGCACGATAACTCTCGTAAAAAAGGTCCGATCTTAATGAAATTTGGTACGAATGTGTAAAGCACCATTTATTTGAACGAGTTCGAAAACCAGACGAATCACACCATCCAAAGGGGGGTTTTGTACCCCAAAAATTGGTTTTATGGGGTTTTCACATGTAATTTTTATTTAAATCAAATTTTAATTTTCACCATTGAACCCAGTATAAAAAAACAAACAATTTGGTATTTTTATCATTGCTCTACGTCAATTGGTTACTGAGATATTGAAAGTACTAAACACAGTACGTTGTCTAATGTTATTCTTATGGAGAAAATGAAAAATTGTATATCTCGCTTATTTATGGAGACGAAATTTGGTATATGGCTTCATCTGGTTGTGGTTCATTGTTGTTTGCACAAAATAAAATGTTTCGCCTATGGTTCCTGACTCAGCAAACCTGGTACTTGGTCCCCATGTTATTCTTATGGAAAATAATTAAAATATTATATATCGCTTATTTATGAATGTATATGGATGAAACTTGGTATGTGACTTCACTAAGATGAGTTCTATTGATATTTGCATAAAAACCCATTATTTTGTGTTCCTTGTTGCAGCAAACCTGCGTCCTCATCCCCAATGTTATTCTTATAGAGAATAATTAATATTTTAAATATCGATTGTTTGTGAATATATTTCTTAGGAATCCTTTTAAGTGTTTTAATGTGTTATGTTATATATTCTTTGGAAATTCGCTGAGTATGCAGGTTTGCTGTGACGGGGGTATTATGATGTCATTCTAGTAATAAAATGATTTACAACTGAAAATGTTCTTTTGTACTCTATTTTGTTATCTTAATCTATAATTGTAACGGTGATGATAAAAATGTATGTCAAACATAACTGTCAAATCGTGTTTATCATATAACGTCTGTGTGTCAAATTATAACTGACATATATTTTTAATATCACTCATTGTTACAAATTATTGATCAATACAACAAAATAGAACAAAAGAATATTTCAAATTTTAAATCATTTTATGACTAGAGTTGAAATGAGAGAGTAATTAAAACGTTGCCTAGTTACCAAGCCCGCTGAGAGTAAAGAGTTTGACATTATGATACAAGTTGAGGGCAAATAGGGCTCTGGTGAGCAACTCAAATACAAAACAACAAAAGTCGCATCAAACTTGCTTTGAACAATTTCTTATCTCTCTGCAGTCGAGAGAATAATGTTTTTACTGTCACCACAGCACATCCTTTACAATTTTACCTTTAATCTTCGTCACTATTCTGTTTTCATTGTGTGGGAACAAGCATAAACTCCTATACACATCCTATATATATCTCCTATATTCATTATTATATCATGAATGTATGTTTGTTTACTGGCTTGCCGTAAAAGGTTAAAAGGCAAAGGAGCTGAATCAGTTAAGTAGGGTAAAATGTGTGGAACTAAATTAAACTGAACCTAAATAAAGGAAAAGCTAAAAAATATTATTAAAACACTTTAAAACCGCTTGTTATGACTTCATACTGAATAATTTCACCATAAGCGTGTTCTCAAAATTAATGCGGGCCCCCCTTGCCAACATCAAATTACCACTATGGATTTCACACTGCATCATTCTTCAACTTCTAAATTACTCAAGATAATCATTTAGTTTCCCAGTAATGTAACAGTAATGTAACAGTTTGAGGAGGTAAATGTTATTCAATCTCCAATATTAACATTATATATAAACATTTTATAGAAATCACCACCAATTTTGCTTTAAACTTTTCGGCAACAAAAAACCAAGAAGAGTTATATCCAACCTCAATGATCTCTGTGTGTATGTACATTATTTAATTGTTTTACCACCCCTAACCAAATGAGTTCCATAAATATTCGTTTTTGTTTCAGGTGCCTTCGTACAATCATAAAGTGGAACACGAATGTAGATTTCCACTATTTCCTACAATAAAGTGTCAAGTAAATGTGGAATGGGCACTCATATGTGTGGTTTTTCTGTTCGCTATATAAGAACTCTTTTCTTTCCATAGAAAGTTGACCCATCACATATTTTGTATTTATAAAGATAAAGACCTTTCAAAACTTAGCAACTTTCCACCAGCACATTACCCATGAGGCTAGAAGGCCTACCCCCACCAAAATTTATAAAATGTAATAACATTAACAATTTTTTAAAGCAAAACTGCCTCAAAATCAATTTTTAATTCAGAACGTTTCTAAAGTAAGATTAAATAAACACAAAACATTGGAAATTCCCTAAATTTAAGAGAAGATCTGGAAACCAACTATCCAAGGATTCCGACACTCGCTATCTTAACTGGCGCAGTAATCCCACAATCGGATTCCATTACCTCCACGTCTGGTTGGTTCCCCAGGTTCTTGGAATCAGATTGGATGTTCAACATCGTAATGGATACTCATATAGCTTTAAAACGGTTATCTTATTATAAAAGGCAAGGCCAACCTGATAAATGAAATTATTAATGCATTTTTAATTAATTATTACTTATTTATTTGGTGTCAAAAGCTTACGATACACGTGCGAGTTTTTTACTTTCAGAGAGTTTGGGTGAGTTATTGATAAGGAAATATATGTATTAGCAGAGACGAAGGTTCGTTGTCCGTCAATGTGGGTGTGTGTGTTATTGAGTTATGAACACACTCACCCACATTGACGGACAACGAACCTTTGTCTATGCTAATACATATATTCCCTCACTTTGTTCCTTCATCACTAACTCACCCAAACTCTCTGAGTAAAAAGCCCTCACATGTATCCTAGGCTTTAGATACTTTACTTACAATATAACTAAATATTTTGACTTGTAAAGTTTTTTTCTTATTCGCAAAAGGTAATAAACTTCGAGCTGACTGGTCCACCAATTATATACTCGCTTAGCCTGAGAGAGAGACTCTAGGATTGAATATTGAGCAAACACAGATAAAGGATATACACTGTTTAATTACACACTTTAAAATCTGAATACATGCTTATAATATAAAGTATGCACAGAAAAGCTAAGTAAAGTTCATATAGATTACATACAATAGACAAAATTATCGTCCCTCCAGCACGTAATTAACTAATAAGGTGGACCCTCATAAAACAAATCTTCAAGTCTAAAATCTAAATCTAATTTATTACGTTCCCACAAAATCTACTCTACTATATGACACACAAAACACACACAAAAGGACAACCCTTCTACTAGGGAATATCCTATAACAAGGACTTGGGTCCGCACTCTTTCTCAAAATAGAGTTCTTACACAAATGTAATTATTTAAACATTCCCAAATCAAAATTAAATACAACACTTATTTATTGAAAATTCCTTAATTATATTTACATAGGGCCCTAAACCTATTATTCTTGGATTACTTCACGTTTTTAACGCTTATTTTCACTTACTGTCTATTAAGACTCTTTACTTAACGTTTTTCTTCATTTCAGGCAAACCTTAATTAATTACCACAATAAATTTGATTATGTTTTATTACTCAAAAGGAGCTTGTACCGTTATTTTAGCTTTTATTAACTTTGATTAAATTTTCGGGAAATGGAGCCTAACTTTCTGTGCACAAGTCTGACGATGGTCCACATACCGTAAGTCCCAAAGTGGTCCTGCCCCAAGAGGTTCTCTGCCCTGGCTGCGGTGTTGCTCTCTGGGGTTGTCCAGGGGCCGCTGTCTGCCGGGCTCGCTATTGGGGGTGCCCCTCGCCTCTTCGCACGGGTCCGCGGTGTCCTGGTCCGGGGTAGTGCCGGGGCCCTCGCTCGACCAAAGTTTGGGGTCGATCGTCCCGCAGGGGTGGCTCCGCTCGAACGTCTCGGGAGGTCTGTGTCGGTGGTCTTCCATCAACTTCCCGTCCTGGACTCTCTCGGCTGGGATGGTGACTAGTGATGAGGAATCTGTGCTCGTCTAGAGTGTGAATCTCGGTGACAGTCGTTGTGGAACTCTAAGGGCGGCTTAATACTCGTCCCCCAGATGTCCCTGCTCCTTTCCTAACTCTCCCAAGAATGACTTCCTTCCCTCGTCTTCCTTCCTCCCTCCTTCTCAGTTCCCTCTCTCTGTTTATGTTTTTCCCCCAGATTATGTCCATCCCATAATCATTAACCAATCGGGGTGACGATTAGCCACGCCTCTACTATTTGATTGGCTGATCAACTGTCAGCGGAAATACGCCATTTTTAATGCTGATACTGCCAGTTGGTAAGTTCTTTGATTTCTAGGCATGCAACTTTCCCACGAAGTGTTTATCCTTATTCTATTCGATACGTTGTGTTATTGTTTCCCATTGTATATTTGAAACTTTTGCTAGTGCAAGCTCCGTTCTCAGGCTCCCTTGTGTTTCCCACGTGCGGCTCTGTATAAATTACTAGTCCCGCAAATCAATTTTTAATTATATACATATTTTTTTATATATAGTTTACAGACTATATTTGATATTTACGTTTTGTTTTATAAGGATACCTAAGTAATGTATATCTTTGACTCAAATTGAAAAATATGATATAACAACGAAGAATAAAAGAACATTTTATATGTTTAATATTCTTTTTGCTCACAGGATAACTTCCAACGTGTCTTTAGCTGAGTTTTTAAATAGTAAATTAATAATTAATTCATATTTTGGAGTATTCAAACTATTTTTAATGAATTCCAATTTTAAATAAACATAACGGTAAAAGTTGATTCGGTATTTTAGTTTAATATGTATATATATAATTTTTTATTTTTCCGTTGAGCGAAACAAATAATAATACTCGCTGACGAAAAACATTTCTATTTGACAAAAACACAAAAGCCAATGCAAAACGCCTTTGATTGAAGATAACTTTTTATTAGTTCATTCATCACTACACATTATTCATGACTTGATGCATTACAAAACACACATTGTACCTGCTGAGTTATGGTTTCCCATTATTTATGTCCACAATACTGAACATTTTAGTTTTGTTTGGCTTCCCGCCAACCCAATAAAGTGTCACCATTTGTCTGGTTTAGAGCAACTAACCCAATATTTCTATTCTTGTTTACATAGCTTGATTAGTTTCAGTATTGACTTATTATACTGCACTCCCACTGTAATTTTTGTTGTTGTTAATAGTATACTTACTGGTTATTGTTTCGTTTACTCTTTTACTGTTGCCCTATGCCACTAGGATGATAGGAAATTAATGGCCGTTTTCATTACTTTAATATTAAATACCTATTATGTAAATTCAGTTGTTAAAACGTAAATTGATAAGAAAATTATATAGACAAATAAAACAATCATGCCATAATAGGGAACTATAGGCCACTATTTATTTATATTAGGTCAATGCTCACCTGTTGAGACATACACACTGTAAGGATGGATAAAAAATAGCAATACCTCCTCAGACGTGCCACCGCCAAGAATTCACTTATGTTCACTAGCGGTCCCCTGTTCGCTGAAAGTCTGCCCTCCCCCACAACCTTGCCACAGACCATTGAACTCTCCATGAGACCACCGACAGAGGGATTTGAACCCTCGATTCAAGTGCCCCCTGGTTGGGAGGATAGCGCTCAGCCACCAATCAGACTAGCAGCTATATCATACCGGGTGGTATAACATATATTATGTTGGACGAGATAGTCCCTTTGTGTTTACCAGGTTCCCCCAACACAGCTTGCAATGGTGCAATTGTTTGTCATTACAAGCTGTTGATATTAACCGTGTTTTAGGAGGCCGATTCACAAGCCTTAATATATCACTTAAAGGGTAAATACCCCAGTCGCAGCAAACCTGCGTAATCAGCAAATTTCCAATGCATACATATGGGTCTCACTACTACCTACAGCCACTTATCGAGTTTCACAAAAATACACTCATTAATAAGTGATATATAGCTTTTAATTTCCATAAGAATAATATTAGGGCTGAGTACACAGGTTTGCTGCAACAAGGAAGATAAGAAACGTGCTTTTTTTAAGCTATATACCAAGTTTTATTGAGTTAGGTTCATAACTAAGGGAGATATAAAACTTTATTTATTCTCCATATGAATAACATGGGCCCGAGTATGCAGGTTTGCTGCTACGGGGAAAATCAACAAAAAGCCTTTTTTGTGCAAATATCAATATACCACCCAACTAGTTGAAGCCACATACCAAGTTTCATCAATATACATTCATAAATAATCGAGATATCAAATTTTATTTATCCTCCATTAGAATAACACAGGACAACGTACTGTGTTTAGCACTTTGAATATCTCTACAACGGTTGGACGTAGAACAACAATTAAAACACCAAAATGATTGTTGTGTAGAGCTAAACTGATTGGTAAAAAGAAATGTGAAGTTTTTAGTAAAATTATCTGAGGAAAATCCAAAACATTTTTCCCATAAGATTAACATGGGAAATTTTATGGACGTGTTTTTGACTTTTCTCTACAACCACTAAACCTAGGTTAATGATTCAAAATAAAAAATTACTTGTTTTTAAGCTCTATAAAATGGCTATAACCAAAATTGAGTGTTTGGAGAAAAACTAAATAAAAACTGATTTTTGGAAAATTTAAAACCCTTATAAAACCCCCTTTCCATTGTCCCATCGATCTGGTTTTCAAACTTAAAAGGCATAAACGTTACTCTACACATTTGTGCCAAATTTCATCAAAATCGGGCGTTTCTTTCAAAAGTGATCGCGGTAACGGACGTGTGTGTATATATATATATATATATACATATATATATATATATATATATATATATATATATATATTAGTGATGGTCAAAACCAGAAATTTTGAAACCGAAACCGAAACTTACAAAATCGAATCTCGAAACTCAAATCGCAAAACCCTATTTACTTGCCTGGGTGTGGTTATGAAAAATAAATCCAGAAAAATTAATTAAAACTAATTATATATTTTGGTTAGAGTTGATCTTTCAGAAATAAAAAATCAATAATCCAAAAAAGGTGAAGGTAGACGACCGATGACAGTAGGCTTTTGACCTTTGCATCATTGATCGAAACACGGGTGTGATTTCTGTTAAAAAAACAACAATAAAGACACAAAAAATCTCAGCAGTTTCGAGTTTTGATTCTCTAAACTCACCGATCGAATTTCGAAACCGAAACTTTTCCAAAGTTTTGGTGGTTTTGAGATTCAAGTTTTGGTTTTGACACATCACTAATATATATATGCCACCTACGGTAATAGCTTTTTCCCTATAGGGGAAATTCGCTAAAAATCATGTTCTTGAATCCACCTAATGACTGATTTTTGTCACAAGTTGTTAAAAAGTGTTCATCATCCCTCAGTTTAGTAATAACATAATATAAAATATAGCTAATAAATATAGATAGTAAATTGGCTTTGGGTTGGTAAATAAAAATAACATTTGTATTTAACTCGTTTAATGTTATTCAGTTAGCCAAAATACTATATGTGCAAACACTTAAGTAAATAACGGTCACCTTAAGGGGGACTGGGTGGATAAGGTCATCAATTGAAGCCTTTATGTACATCATATTCCCTTATAATACCTGCCCATCTAAACTATATGGTTATTAAAACTGTGACCCAATACCGGTAACTAACTAAGTTGCACTACTCCACACATAGTATAGAAACACAGAGATGTAATTTACCTTTTAACTACATTGCAGAGCATGATAAATAGCGGGATTATTTTTGAAAATAGCAAAAGACTGTTTCAATCTTTTTGACATAACATCCATTAGCTATGTTCAACACGTATAACATCAAACTATGAAACTGTGAAATAAATTAGCATAGAAAAAAATAAAAAAAGCTCATAATTCTATATGTTTACTAATTTTTTTAAATGTTTAAAAGTTTTAGACACAAATAAATATTTGGAAAATAAATTTTCAAACTGTTAATTTGACATAAAAACATATTTTATTTGACGCAGATTTCAAAATATTTTGCTGAATGCACATATAGAAGTGGTAAAAAAGTGAATATAGTAGAGCTAACACTAAACACTTAACAAACAATATTTGTAATAGAATATAACATATCGTGATAACATTTCAGTATGATTCCAGTTGATATAGCATGTGAAAATCAAAACATCTCATCCAACAACTAATATACATACATCAATGTTGACAACATCGAACATTTCATTCATTTATGTCGAGTTACTTTTACCAAATTTTTAATATTGTGTAACCTGACAAAAAGCTAAATAAATGGACACACCTCCATTAAAAAAAATGATACTGCTAAAGAATGTAAATGTATGGAAAATGTACAATATGCTGTCAACTACTTATAAAATGCTAAAAACAAGCATACAGATTGGATTTTCATCACAAATACGATGTGATTATGCAGTACCACTGAGATTACATAAATGCACAACTATACAACGCTAACGGAATGATTCCCTGGTATCAAGTACTCGTGATGACTCCCTACATCACGTGAAACAACAAATATATGAGTTGATATAATCAAAACCGTGTTACATATAGAAGTTTGATCAAAAATACTAAATACATAAAACAATTTTTCCACAGCCATTTTTGAAACTCAAAATAGCACTAGCTGGTATCCACATGGAATTTGTCACAAATCACGTTCAATTCTATGTGAGTTTTTATAGAGAAAGACACTAACAGTCAACAGAAAACTTAGGTTCTACATGGAAAATTTAATCTGTGATCAAAACCACGGCAGGATTACAGTTTGCGTCTAAGTACTAATAATACAACTACTTAAAAATTACCTTATAGAATATGTTGTGTGTTAAAATATATCAAAGTGTAAAAATGGCGTTAGTGTTGCCGTTCCAGTGCTCAGTCGATGTCCAGGTTGTGGCAGCCGCCGCCGGTGGAGCAGATGACGCCGATCACTTGGCTGATGTCGTTGTTGAAGCGCTTGAGCAGCCGAGCGTTGCGTTCCAAGTTGTTGAAGCCCATCTCCACCAGCATTGCCATGTTGTTCTCAAACACTGGGTCAAACTCCTGTAAACACACCTGGTTTTTAAATACAGAAGCACATCGTTAAAAGATTAAGAGTATATTTCATCACTAGTGCCGAAAGTGGTGTTTTCCGATACGCGATCGTGAAAGAACCAGAAAAACACTTAGGTACGAGTTATGATTGAGATTTTTAATCAAAGTGTAAGTAATAATAATAAACAAACACCTTTTTCAGACATTTTTATCTGATTTCCTGAGTAATATTTCTCACAACATAACATAACATCAACAATAGTGTTTCCCCCACCCACTGTGTAAAGTCAAATTTTTGTCTCCCGCCGGGAAACAAAGAAAACCCATAAGAATAACATTGACAATCTGGCAACACAGTGCAGTGGAGAAGTGTCAACGCTACAGCTATAACGGAAACGGATCAGCTGATTGATATTTCACTCAGAATTAACGTTCCGAGGTTAGTTATTACGCATTATGCAACCAAAATGGACAGCGATTGTGAATAATTATCAATACTTGTGGATTTTGGAGTGTGGGAAAAATTTTGTGTTTATTACCGGAGTAAAGTACATTGTCTCCCTCGGGAAAATTGTTGCTCTTGCCTACGGCTTCGGGTGCCAACAACTTCTCTCAGGGAGACAAAGTTGCACTTTACTCCCTTAATAATACACAAATAACTCTTTCATCACACTATGCCTTTGGTAGCTGTTTTCGATATCAGCTGTGAGTACTGAAAGTGATACTTTTCCACCCTAGTGCCATAAAAACAGCTGGTAATTTTGCCGCACTGGAATTAGTTATTTTGAAACCAGTAGCGCTAGTAGCATGTTTTGCACCAATCGTAGTGACGCATTCTAAATCAGCTGATCTTATTCATTTAGTTAGCAGTATAAATTGAAAAGCAATGAGTGCATTCAAAATCAGCTGTTCTTATCAATCTAACATAAACATTATTAGATTAACATAAACACAATGTAAACACTATTCTTGTGATTAAGTTGTGGGAAATACCATTGATTTTCAAACAGAATAAATGAACCGAGCTTATGACCCATCTGTAACCCAGAAACTAGTGCTACACCATCTCAAAGGAGGCGCTGGCAACCATGGTTTCAATTTGCGGGATTTGTGTCCCGTTTCCGGGATTTTCGAAACTTCCACGGATGTGGGATGTGGGATAAAAACATATATATTACTGATAACGCCAATCATAATGTGAAAATTGACCTGTTTGAGGTATAAATGTTTAATGTCAGGTTGTTTACATGGCGTTAATTATTGTTATTTACTACAAATTTATAAATTACGGTATATTAATAATTACATATTTGTTTTATCAAAACTCTTTTTTTCTTTTTTTTGCTCAGCCTAGTTGGTTGCCTAGTTATTATTTTTCCCATAGTATAACAATGTTTGCAGGTTAAGAAGACCATTATTGTGTTATAAAATCATATGCAACTATAAAATGTTACATTTTAAAAATCTTTAGATCAAAAAGGCTTTAAAACGGCGAAAATAAAAATACCCCCGTTGCAGCAAACCTGCATACTCAGCGAATTTCCAATGAATATATAACATAACACATTAAACCACTTCACAGGATTCATAAGAAATGTATTCACAAACAAGCAATATTTAAAATATTAATTATTCTCCATAAGAATAACATTGGGGATGAGTAGGCAGGTTTACTGCAACAAGGCACACAAAATAATGTGTTTTTATGCAAATATCAATAGAACTCATGTTAGTGAAGTCACATACCAAGTTTCATCCATATACATTCATAAATAAGCGATATATAACATTTTAAGTACTTTCCATAAGAATAACATGGGGACCAAGTACCTAGGTTTGCTGCTACAGGAATCATAGGCGAAAAATTGTTTTTTTGTGCAAACAACAATAAACCACAACCAGATTAAGCCATATAACAAATTTCGCAAGTTTATGTTCATAAATAAGCGAGATATACATTTTTTCTTTTTCTCCATAAGAATAACATTAGACAACGTACTGTGTTTAGCACTTTCAATATCTCAGTAACTAATTGATGTAGAGCAATGATCAAAATACCTAATTGTTTGTTTTTTAAAGCTGAATTCAATGGTATAAATTAAAATTTGATTTAAATTAAAATTACATATGTAAACCCCAAAAAACACATTTTTGGGGTACAAAACCCCCCCAAAACCCCCTTCGGATGGTGCGATTCATCTGGTTTTCAAACTCGTTCAAATAAATGGTAATTTACACATTTGTACCAAATTTCATTAAGATCGGACCTTTTTTACGAGAGTTATCATGCTTACGGACACACATATATATATATATATATATATATATATATATATATATATATATATATATATACATACATATATAAAAATTTGAACGAATGGTCTTTTTGGCATCGGGGATCTCAAAATGAAAAGTTATCATGGTCTCGGGCTTAAGTCTTACCATGAGACCTACGGTAATAGCTTCTTCCCTATAGGGGAAATTCACTAAAACACGGTTAGGCCCATTCTTCACACGTGCGACCAAATTGCCACGTTTTAGGATTAAGTGCCTCTTTGGCGTGAGCGTGCGATGCGACATCGCGACTTAGTAGAATGAATGAGAACGTCGTTGCCATTGTAATTTATTGTTGAGAATAGTTGGACACTGTTTTCGTCGCCGGCAGAAGCGACATCGCTCGTATCACTGACAAAATGTTTGTCGCCCAGATAGAACGGAGCCTCAGGAGCAGAGTAGAACGAAGCAGAAATACTTAGTTTAACCACAGAGAAGAAAAAATTTGTTCTCTGAATTCTCTTTTTCTCTGAAGGAATTCATTATTTCTTCTCCGTGGTTCAACTAAAACAAAATTAGTGTTAAAAACCATCATCACAATTAATCTTGGTTAGTATAATTTCCTGAAGTTGTATTTCTAGAATATAAATATACAGAAGAGCTGGTAAAAGAAAATCGAAAACTATTTGATGCTGCAAGCGGGAAACATAATAATGTTCTCCGATTAAAAGCGGGATTAAAAGGGATGAAAAGGGTTCAAAACGGGATTTTTTTGTCTGAAGAACGGGATTGTTAGTTTTGTTTTGACCAGCAGCTGATAGAGAGGGTTGATTAGTGGACCAGCTGATCCGTTTATCTGGCTTCAAAAATTAACCAGTCTTGAGATATCTATTCTGTATTCAAAATCAATGGAAATTCTTAGCAAACCTGATAAATGCCTACAAAAGATGTTTATTATTATTTACAGTATGGTGAAAAATATCGTTCATAACTCGTACCTAAAGTGTTTTTTTGGTACTTGAAAGAATTTCTGCGCTCGGCTTTCGCCTCGTACAGAAAAAACGATCACGTGCCAGAAAAAAACACTTTCAGCAGTAGTAATGAAATATACTGTTATATTGTGCTTGTTAATCTAGTAATTAGATAGATAAGAACAACTGATTTCATATGCACACATCACGTTTTAATTTATACTGCTAACTAAATGAATAAGAACAGCTGATTTAGAATGCAACACTGCTATTAGTAGACACAGCGAGCTACTAGCACTACTGGTGTCAGAATAACTAAACAGTCAGGAAAAAATAACCAGCTGTTTTTATGTGAATGAAAACAGTGCTCTCACCAATAAACACCTACGAATAATACATAATTTATTTATTATTAGTGAATTTCCTTTGGAAAGTGAACTATTAGCGTGACCTGCACGGTGAAACTTAAGCCCGGGACTACCATAGAAGTTCCTAACGTGACCCCCTGAACACGTTTTGGGGGGTCGTTCAAAATTTTATATATATATATATATATATATGTGTGTGTGTTTGCACTCTAGCAGTCGCATTTTTTATCCGATTTACTTCAAATTTGGTAGAGACGTTCCTCTCTATAATCAGTTGGACAAGTTCGTTGGGCAAAACAATCGGAAAACTCTAAACCCCTTTTTTTGGGGATTAATCTTTCAAATTTCGAGTTTTTGGGCCCAAAAGGGTCATAAAAGCCCCAGATGTAAAATCAATGCATGTAGAAAGATGGGAATTAGAAAGGCGAAAGTTTTAAGCCCCTCTCGTCATTCTAGCATAAATATTTACCTAGTTATTAAAGAAAATGTATATCGACCAAACACAGTACGTTGTCTTATGGGGGTTTTACACTAGAAAAGCCTGTTATTCCTTTGTTAGAGTACTTTTATCATCCCCAGCAACCTCACGCCTACTTTCAAGCCTCTCTGGACCTTCTCCTAATCTTATAATGCGCAAAATTGTATTCCCAGCTTTGCAAGTAAATGAAACCAGGAGTATCAGAACAGCCAAAAAATCATTGTTTTCAGATTTCAATAAAAATTGGACAAATGTATGTTTTAGCGAATTTCCCCTATAGGGAAGAAGCTATTACCGTAGGTCTCATGGTAAGATTTAAGCCCGAGACCATGACAAATTTTTTTTTTTTTTAGGTCCCCAGATGACTAAAACACTATTCGTTCAAATTTATATATATGTATATATATATATATATATCTATATATATATATATATATGTATATATATATCTATATATGTGTCCGTGAATGCGATAACTTGAGTAAAAAATGTCCGATTTCGATGAAATTTCGCTCAAATGTGTAAAGTGACATTTATGACTTTAAGTTCGAAAACCAGAAAAATCGGGCCATGGGAAGGGGAGTTTATGGGGGTTTTAAATTTTCCAAAAATCAGTTTTTTGCATTTTTTACCCTAAAATTTTTAAAACACTTAATTTTGGTTTAGACCATGTTATAGAGCTTAAAACAACAAATAACATGGTATTTTGAATTATTAAGCTAGGTTAAGTGGTTGCGGAGAAAATCCAAAAAAAACTTCCCATAAAATCTCCTATGTTAATCTTATGGGAAAAAGGTTTTTGGCTTTTCCTAAGTTAATTTTGATGTAAACTTCACATTTGCTTTTACCAATCAATTCAGCTCCACAAAACAATCATTTTGGTGTTTAAATTGTGATTCTACGTCCAACCGTTGCAGAGATATTCAAAGTGCTAAACACAGTACGTTGTCTAATGTTATCCTTATGGAGAATAAATAAAATTTGATATCTCCATTATTAATGAATGTATATTGATGAAACTTGGCACGTGGGGTCACGTAGTACTGGTATATTGATATTTGCACAAAAAATTGATTTTTTGTTGATTATCCCCGTAGCAGCGAACCTGCGTACTCAGCCCCCATGTTTTCCTATGGAGAATAAGTAAAATGTAATGACTCCCTTAATTATGAACATAAATTAATACAACTTGTATGTGGCTTCACCTTGTTGAGTTATATTGATATTTGCATAAAAACCCATTTTTTTAGTTCCTTGTTGCAGCAAACCTGCTTACTCATCTCCCATGTTATTCTTATGGAGAATAATTAAAATGTTATATAGTGCTTACTTATGATTGAATATTGATTAAACTTGGTATGTGGCTTCACCTAGTTAAATTATATTTATATTTACATAAAAACCAATTGTTTGTGTTCCTTGTTTCAGCAAACCTATGTACTCATCACCAATGCTATTCTTATGGAGAATAATTAAAATTGTATACATCGCTTATATATGAATATATTTTTATGAAACTTGGTATGCGGCTTTATATGGCATTAAGACATATATTATGCATTGAAAATTCGCTGAGTACGCAGGTTTGCTGCGACGGGGGTATTTACACTTATTTTGAGTTTTACAAGTTTTTATGTGGAAATTCACTTCCCTCACGTCAGCGTGCTGCGTGCGAACTCGTTATTGCTTTTAAAGAGCCTGCCAAAAAGTGTACATTACTACACGCCGGGAAGAGGGTAAGTTTTTGTAACAGACAAACTGATTGCAGGATAACCATTGACAATTTCACTGTCAATTCGCACTCAATATGCCTTCTTGGAATAGAATATTTCTTTGATAAAATTTGGCCAAATGTTTTAAAGCAAATTTTTTTGCAGCTAGATGACATTTTATATTTTGTTGATGACGAGTTTTCTTTAGGTTTTACAGAAAAACGTAAAGAGATTAATAACAAGCTGTTCTGAATTATTGAATGAAATATACTTATTTTATGAAAAACCATCGCGCAACAAAATATAAACCAATTCAAGAGACCTTTGAGATTTGAATCGTAATTTTCTTGACAGTAAATAAATTAGATTTCATGCAATTTCATTTAACATTGGTTCTTATAAATACAACATGACCACCATCTCTGACCTCTTACTGTTCAAAAATATCTACACAAATTGAATTTTAAAATAACTGAAATGAGCAAGATATAATCAGTACCAGACACACATCTTGGTGATCCATGCAAGTCTACAAAATAACTAGGATAGGCTACAAAGCAGTTTTATTCATATATTTAAAACGTAATAGAAAAAAGTTCTTCCAATAAAAATGCTTACAATAAGTACTGTAATAGGTATCAACTCTCAAAACCTAAAACTACTTTTATAGAACCTACGGAAAGTGTCCAAGTGCCCACCACTATAACTGTACAATCTAAAGACAACATTTTTGGAAATGTTCCATCTTACAGTGCTTAATATTTCACAGTTCAATTATTTACAAAATAATTTCAGATCAGACCAACTCGAATACGTTCCTACAGCTTAAAACTGCGGTGCCGGTACTCACCAAATTTTCTTAAGTCAGTTTCATTAGTTTTCTCTGCAATTCAAAAAAGTAAAAAATAAAATAAAAATTAAGTTATTTAAAAAATACCAAAATATTATGAAGGATAAACATGACACAGTCAGTACTTACAGAAGCTTCCCCTTCCTTGGGGCGAAGGTTGTTGAGAGCGTTCCAGGCCGTGGAGTACGCAGTGGCGGCGACGTTGATGGCTCCGTCTACCAGAGCCTGTGGCAGGATCTGCACTTGGTCGGAGTTCCCGTTCCCACCAGTCTGAGGAGTGGCTTCAGTCTGCTGCGGTTGCTGCTGCTGCTGCTGCTGCAATTGTTGCTGTGGTTGTTGTTGCTGCTGCTGCAATTGTTGCTGTTGTTGTTGTTGTTGTTGCTGCTGCTGCTGATGCAATTGGTGCTGTTGTTGGTGCTGCTGAAAATGTTGCTGCAGTTGTTGCCGCTGCTGCAATCGTTGCTGCAGTTGTTGCCGCTGCTGCAATCGTTGCTGCTGCAAAAGTTGCTGAGGTTGTTGATGCTGTTGCGGCTGCTCCAACTGACTTGCCTCTTCGGAAGGTGCGTTTGCGCCAGAGTTCTCTACAGTGTCCATCTCTTGTGCCGACGCTTTAGTTTCGGCGGGCCTCTCGGTCGCTGTCGCAGCCACGGATTTCGCTCGATCACATAGAGTGGTCCAAAACATCTTCTCTCCGGTTTGCCGGGTGCTGAACGGATTAAACGGGTGATGCATATTCTGACCTTGTTGGGAGACGGAGACAAATGGTTGGGAGAGGGGGATCGGCACGGATGGAGGGTGATGGAACGTAGGCATCGGAGGGTAGGTCGGAATCTGGGAGTAGTTCACTGGAGGGGGGAACACGATCCCGTGTGATGCGGCATTCTGTGTCGGAGGGAAAACAGGATAGTTGTAGAAACTCTGAGGCATGTACACTGGCGGGTTGGCAACTCTGGGGGGTGGGGGAGGGAACACGGGATAGGTCACATTGGGGTCCAGTCTCGGGAATGACATCGGCTCTGGCTGTGACTGTGCTTCTTCTTTTGTGTTGTTATCAGTTGAAGCAGCTGTTTTGCTATCCTCCTTGGCCACACCTGCAACAAAATGTCCAGCCGCTATAAGAACAGAGGAATAATTGATAGGAGGTGCAGTGGAAGCTTCAAAAATGATTAAAATTATTAAAACCTGGTAAATCCATTCCATTGGGCAGGTAAATATGTACCAGGATATCTTACAATATATATTGTTAAAGGAGTTTCTAGGTTTTTCCCAAGTCAATACTTTATATTAAAATATATGTATTTATTGACTTTTACAATATCTGCTCAATAAAAAGTATATAAGTGTTTGTTATAACCAGGTTGCCACCAAAGTTACATTTAAAAATTCATGCATAATTCCAGGTTTTCCAGGTAAAAATATCAAAATTCCAGGTAAACTCACACGGCATTTTCTATGTATGTGCAACACCTATAAGGACTTACAATATAAATGAAAGTGCTATTTTACAAAAAAATTATAACTTTTTATCAAGTATTTTATATTTGTATTAAAATTAACCTACTAATATTATAAGTATGAAAGTTTGGATGTATGTATGTTAAGAGTTCCATCACGCAAAAACTACAGGACATATTAAGCTAAAATGTTGTATGGACATAATGTACATATCACATTAACATATAGAGACCTGATAATCTCCACATCCGACCTTAGGGCTCCATCACACAGGTTCTTTAAGTCCCAATGCAAATCTTATGAGAGGATATATTTTATAAAATTACCAGCTGTAGTTAAGATTGTCAGTTAGCCTACTAGAAAATAAATATATGGTAAAACAAACACATAGATTTGATATTGCTGGTTAGGTTAATATTTTTCATGTCTTTTAATTTTTTTGCGAGCGAAGCCGCGGGTAACAAAAGACTTTCTCATATTTTGTATGCTATCCACCAAAAATGAGTATACCGATATATGCTGGGCCAATTATTTACACTAATGAACTTTATTTTCTCTCTACACAAAAACATTACAATATTTTAATTGATAGGAGGGGGATTATGTCAACATATTGTACCCAATTATACAAGGGTGTTCCGTAAAGATGTTCCTAAAATTCAGGTCATGATTGTATACATCAAAATAAGAAAAAAATCGTATGA
The DNA here is from genome assembly GCA_963675035.1 of Allygus modestus. Lineage (NCBI taxonomy): Eukaryota > Metazoa > Arthropoda > Insecta > Hemiptera > Cicadellidae > Allygus > Allygus modestus. The sequence continues at coordinate 114,090,569 of OY776114.1, forward strand.
ACATATGTCCTAAATTCTCCGTTTATCTGTCTGTATGTGAATTTTGCATAGTTTAACAGATCTTACAAACATCTTAAATTATCAAGTACAAACTTGGTACATGCATGATGACTAATAAGACCTACTTTGGTGTGGAGTATCAAATTTCTACTGAGTACCATTGCAAAATGGCCGCCATGTTTTGTTTTCAAATCTTAATATCTTAAAAACCGTAATACTTATGAAAAAACTGTAAGAATCAAAAAAGTTGTGAAGATTCTATTTAACTTTGGCAATATACTTAATATTACAAGAATAAGAAAAGAGTATATACAAATCGGTTTTATTTTCTTATTGTGTCTTATCAATGACAAGTCATTCGTCACTGTTCTTGGTAGGGTATGTATGGACTCAAACCCCATTCTTCTTACTCCCTAAAGTCAAAATGTTCTTAAAACACATTATTATGACAGCAGATCCAGTTTTGAACTTTCCAAAAATGTTCAAGGTTTTTGCTGGGGATCAATATGATAACAAACCTGAGATTATGAAGCGACCGCCCTAACCACTATAAGCTACCCAGCCAATTAATGCTTTACAATTTTATCCAGCGACTCCAAAGACTACATATTAGAAACTGAGATCTATATTAACGATCACAAATTTTGACAGGACTGAAAAATATTGGAAATGAGTCAATTTTATTACTAATTTTTTATAACAACATACAAATTAATCCTATGAAATTGTCGCTGGCAGTTGCGACTGTATTTCGTTAAGTTTCCTCAACAATAGCTCTCTCACTCACATCGCTAAGTCGCCGACCATTGAGAACGCATCGCTAACGTCGCCAGCAATCGAGAATGCATTGCTAACATTACCGTCAATCAAGAACGAATTGCAACCGTCACCGGCAATCGAGAATGCATCGCTAATGTCGCCGGTAATCGAGGATGAATCACAGTCGTCGCCAGTAATCGAGAATGAATCGCTGACGTCACCAGCAATCGAGAAAGCATCGCTAACGTCACCGGCAATCGAGAACGCATAGTTTATAAAGTCGCCGGCAATCGCTAACTTCGTCTACTATTCAGAACGCTTTAGGGGCGACTCCGAAAATTCCTGCATAGTCCACACATTTTTCCCAGTCACTAAACTTCACGCATAATTCCCGGTTTTACAGGTTTTCCCGGTCGGTGGCAACCCTGTATAACGTTGTTATCCATCTATTTTTATAACCTTTTGGTTTAAAAACCCCCAAACTAATATTTCTTGATTAATTCAGAAAGGACGATCCCATCCCATCCCGAATTAAAAATCCAATCCCGTCCATCCCTATTTAAAACAATTATAAACAAATGATAATTTTTTCTTGGTTATTGCTTGAGATGTGATTAAAAATGGAAGTTTCTAATTTTGAAGTAGGCTAGCCTATTCTTTAAGTTTTAAAACAGTGGAACTTGGATAGTTCGAATCTCAAGGGGCCAGAAACAAATTGTAAGTCAAGAAGTTGCTTGAATAAGGCTTAAAACCTTCATAATTCCCATTTCCAGAGAAAATGTAACTTGAAAGAAATTGTTTTTTGAATATCTTGCACTTTTGGACCTAGGTGCTTAAAGTCACACACAACTGCTAGGGATGAATCGGAAATAGGGGAGGGGTAAGGGGTATTATCTGCAGATGGAACTGTTTTTGGAAGCAGATAATTTAACTTGCGGGGCACTACTGCTGTTTTTGGAAAGATCTGCAGCAGCAGTTCTTGGAACGAATCATTGCAGTGCAACAACTCTCTTGTAGCTAGCTGAATTCTTTTTCACTTGGAACGATTGGAAGTGTTTTCACTGCCGGAGCACAGGAACTAAATAGTTATATTCCAGCTGCCGCGACACACCTCCTCAAAAGGGTAAAGATCAGAGACTTAGCCCTCATGCCAACTGTGCAACATCTGTTTTCGGGTTGTATTGTGGCCACAATTTTATCCAGCCTAAATAAAAAAGTTCAAACTATCCAAAATAAAATTTGTTTATCGTTAGAAGTCGCGCAGGGGTTGTTACAATACAACCTTACCCTAACTTAAAATTGTAAAAATAACTATATTATGTGAGCAAATTCAATGTAAAAATAATCATAGGCCTAAAATTTAACTTACAGCTAAACCCACCTGCACGTAGGATTTTTTTTTTAATTTTATTTACATTTAGGGGAGCTAACTTGTAGAATTTAAGTTTATTTGTATTGCATGAAAATAAAGAATTAGCCTATACAACGTTAAATACTTCAGTGCAAGCAGTAAAATAACATTTAACCTCAATCCTCCATGAACCCTTAAGTCGGATTAATCCATCAACTAAACAGTTATAATGAAGAATTGAAGCAAACTGTTATATAAAATTCAAATCTAGATATCGTACTGTTACAAAATTCAAATTTAGATGTGTCAAGGATGAATTTAATAACCAAAATTGTACAAGGGGGCCTAAATTATAATGTTTGCAAAGAAATAAAGTATCTAAAGGGTGTGAGCTCATTGGCTGTTGAAAATGTTAACACTGTACTGTACTAGGGCCCACAGCAGAAGTCCAGCCAAGAGTTCAACTGAGCAACTAAAACTATGGTGTAGGTAGAGTCAAATCAGCTGTTAAAACAAACTAATGAACCATTTTGCTAACTTATGGCCAGATATTTTGATTTATAATTAGGAGTGAGCGAGTAGTGATTTTTTTTAATCGAGTCGAGTAGTGCCATTATTTTTGAGTATTTTTGGGCGAGTATTTGCTATAAGTTGGTAGTTTAAAATAGAGTAATGGGATTTGAATACCACCCTAGATTTGATAATCTAAACATGGTTTCTAACTAATACACGAGTAGCAATACAAAGTTTTAGCTAGTATAATCAACCTGGATTAAGTTACGTATTGATAAACAAAACGCGGTTTGACATTCGTTTCCGGCCTATAAAACACGGTCCGGTTTTCATTTGGCCAATATCACCTGGTCCATAAATCTCCTATAATCAATATTAGATGACATAATCGATAGTTACGGCCGATATCAAGTGGCCCGGTTGCCACTTTTGCCGATATTATGTTTTCCGTCGTCATTTACGGCCGAAAACTCTTAAGTTTCGAGTACTCGCACACCCCTATTTATAGTGCATCTTGTATATTTAATTTAAATAATAATTATTGATCATTTAAATAGAAGAAAAAAGGATTTCAATTTTGTTTTGTAATATGGACTAAAGTAGGAATGTTTGAAATATATTAGTTATAAGAATAATGTAAGAAAGTTATATAGGTAGCGTGAAATTCCAATTTTTAAATTTAATTTTAGTTTATATTTTATTTTAAACTAACTTATTTTTGGAATAAAGGTAGTAAAATTTAACGTGAATCACGGTTATCAGAAGTACTGCTTATAGTATCCAAACCAAGGTTGTGAAAGGGAATCTAAAGTGCTGTGCTCAATAATACACCAACATCTGGAAGACAAAGATAAACAAGAAGGCTATTGTTGGGAAAATTTGAAAGCAAGGTAGAAAATTAACCCTTTGCACTCTGACGTCCGATATATCGGCCGTTGCTGTTTCGGCCAAAAACTCCGCGGTCCAATATATATAGGCCGTTCAAAAATGTGTGAAAAACTCCGACATCCGCGAAACCAATTTTACTGGCTTTATAAAATATCCAAATGCGCTACCTTTGCGATAAATGGAAGCCAGATAGTTGTGGAGTATCACTGTGTAGTCAGTATTGATTTACTCTATGCCGTTTTTAATTAAATATATATATATAACTTAATTTTACGGGTGTGCGAGTAGTGATTTTTTTAATCGAGTCGAGTCATGCCGATTATTTTTGTTTCGAGTATTATCGAGCGAGTATTTGCCATCAGTTTGTAGTTTCAAATAATATAAAGGGATTTTAATACCACCCCATATATGATCATATAAACATTGTTTCTAACTAATACTGAGTAGCAATACAAAGTTTTGGCCAGTACAAAAAAACACATTCACATTTTGGTTTGACATTCGTTCACGGCCAATAAAACACGGTTCGGTAGTCATTTGGCCAAAATCACCTGGTCCAGACATTGCTTATAATCAATATTAGATGAAGAAATCGTTAGTTATGGCCAATATTAAGTGGCACGTTCGCCACTTTTGCCGATATAATGTATACCGTCGTCATTTCCGGCCGAAATTACGCAGTCCGATCTTCATTTTCAGCCAAAATTACGCGGCCCGGTTGTCATTTTCGGCCGAAATTACGCAGTCCGATCGTCGTTTTCGGCCGATTTGACGTGATGCAATAGCCTTTTGCGGCCGTTACTACGCGATTTGGCCAATCGCAATCGTTAGCGATTGTTCGGAAATCGGCGGGAAATACTCACTCAAACTTTCAAGTAGTTTTCAAAACTTCGAGTCGAGTCTATTATTAAAATACTCGGCCGAAAACTCAAAGTTTTGAGTACTCGCACACCCCTACTTAATTTATTAATAGAAGTTTGTATGGTAAGTTAATAGGGTCTAACAGACCCCCAATTTTATCACATTATATGCCTATTAGTGATGTGTCAAAACCAAAACTCAAATCTCAAAACCACCAAAACTTTGGAAAAGTTTCGGTTTCGAGATTCGATCAGCGAGTTTCGAGAATCAAAACTCAAAACTGCCGAGATTTTTTGTGTCGTTTTTTTAACAGAAATCACGCCCGGGTGTGGATTAATAATGTGAAGGTCAAAAGCCTACTGTCATCGGTCATCTACCTTCACCTTTTGTGGATTATTGATTTTTTATTTGTGAAAGAACAACTCTAACCAAAGTTTATAATTAAGCTACAAATAATTGGTTCACTAGTAGTTCTGAAACTAATATTTTTCTAGGATACTTCAAGAATGGCAGTAAGTTAACTGGTTTCTTTGGAGTAACTGGATTTATTTTTCATAACCAAAACCAGGCAAGTAAATAGGATTTTGGAATTTGACTTTCAAGTTTCGAGATTCGATTTTTTAAGTTTTGGTTTCGGTTTCGAGATTTGAAATTTCTGGTTTTGACCATCACTAATGCCTATAAAGAACAAATACATGTTTATAGTATTTTTTAAACATTTTTACCAATTTTTGGTAAGGTATTTTAGTCAGTAATCCTTTTTTTTAAGAATTATGTAACCTATTCCAAAAAGGAAGAAGAAGAGAATAACGTGAATAAGAAAATACATGTTCCTACAATGAGAATGAAAACAGTTACGCAAGTGGGCGCACGGAGTTACAGTAGGCCTAGATTAAGTGTTTTGATCACTTTCGTAATTTTTCAGGTCAACGACACACCACAGACTGATTACAAGGTAGACAACATATGATTATTGGCAGCTACTAAATAGCTCACCAGTGTTGCCAACCCACTTTTAGAAATATAACAAAATTTACATGCATGGGGATCTGAAAGACCCCCCCCCCCATCCCGCGACTACTTAAGGGTTAAACATTTTTTATATGGAAAGTGCTAGGGACCGAGCAAAAAATTTGAATTAGAGAATGTTTTGAATTATATGTCAGAACTATCCATGTTCCCCTGTATCACAACTACACAACTCACGTGTGGCCTCGTCGTCTGTCGCCATGTTGACCATGACAAAGCCTCGGTCCGCCTCATCACCGCCCTCCATGTTGGCGTCAGTGTCCGACTCGCTGTCTACCAGGTTCAACTGCTGCACTCCCACTGCCGCCTCCTCCAGCCCGCAGTCTGTGGCAGACACAACACAATGTAGGAATGTGCGATGCAGCAATTTCATTTCGATCCGATGCAATGGTGCGATTCAATTAATTTTGATTCAAAATCTATGCAAATTGATTTGATGCATTGCGACACGTTTCAATGATTAAAAGTCAGCCTATGCTCCAATTTGTATGACCAACATGGATAATCTACCTTCTTGGCCAAGTCTAGTTATAATTTTCTGATTTTATTTCCTTGTAACCTCCATATACTGAAATAACCATGTATTGTTGACTAACTAAATAAAGATTCCGTAATTTTGAATTTAATTAGGAACAAGAATATATTTGTCGTTATTATTAAAATACGTAAGATCTATACGTCGCAACTAAGACAATTATGTCAAGACTAGTGATGGTCAATACCAGAAACTTTGAATCTCAAAACCGAAACCGAAACTTAAAAATCAAATCTCAAACTCAAATCACAAAACTATTTACGGTTATGGTTATGAAAAATAAATCCAGTTACTCCAAATAAACCAGTTAACTTACTGTCATTCTCAAAGTAGCCTAAAAAAATATTAGTTTCAGAACTACTAGTGAACCAATTATTTGTAGCCTAATTATATATTTTGGTTAGAGTTGTTCTTTCTGAAATAAAAAATCAATAATCCAAAAAAGGTGAAGGTAGACGACCGATGACAGTCGGCTTTTGACCTTTGCATTATTGATCAACACACGGGTGTGATTTCTGTAAAAAAAAAAAAAAAAAACCATAATGACGCAACAAATTTTAGCAGTTTCGAGTTTTGATTCTCGAAACTCGCCGATCGAATCTCAAAACCGAAACTTTTTCAAAGTTTTGAGATTTCAGTTTCAGTTTTGACACATCACTAGTCAAGACATCTAGAGAGTTAACATGTTTGACTGTGTGGTTTAATCTACAGTGGAACCTTGATATGTCAAACGTCAGGTGGAACAGGAAAAAATTGAGTTATCAAATACAAGGGGTATCCAGAAAGTAAAGAACGATTATTATAATACACCGAGCACAGCTCCCCCATCACCGTGACTGCGTGTGCGGCAGTCCGCCCACCTCCCCACCAAAGTATGAACCATGAGCCGAGTCACGTTCCTGAGCGATCACGTGTTTTGTTTCTACAGCAGTAAAGTAGTAAAGTAAAAAATGGCGGAGTCATTCAAAAATCCTGCCAAATTTGAGATTCATAGTGTTATTGGTTTTTAAGTGTGCAATATGTCCGACCTATTGAGATTTCTAGACAAACACCGAATAATGTTTATTGTGAAAGTGCAATAAAGAAGTCTTCAAGGAAAAAACGGTTTATTGAGTTTAATGATGGAATTTGATCGTGCACGACGAGGAATGGAGTGGCAGGCAATCGCTCGTAACAGATAATTTAAAAGAATGAATTAAAGGAAAAAATTAGAGAAACAGGTGCTACACTCTTACCACATTACATGAATCCTTTCAGAAATTGAGATATCTTATTCAATACACTTTCACAATAAACTTTGTTCGGTGTTTGTTTGTCTATAAATCTCATGTGTTCGGACATTTTGCTCATTTAAAAACCAATAACACTACAGATCTCATATTTGGCGGGATTTTCAAATAACTTATTTTGAACTGCTATAAAAACAAGACGAGTAATCACTCAGGAACGTGGCTCAGCTCATACTGGTGGGGAGGTGAGTGGACTGCCGCATATGCAATCGCGGTGGTGGGGGGGCTGTGCTCGGCGCAGTAAGCAGACGCTATTTACTTTCTGAATGTCCCTCATATTTCGAAATATCGTGGTTTGACTTATCAAGGTGATCTTCCTCAGACTTTGACTTACAGATGGTCACGGTAACGCAATCGATGAGTCATGGAAGATTGGAATTCTTACACCATTACATGTTTTGTATGCAGTGGACCTTAATTAATCATACCATGATAATTAAATTTCAACAATTAAAAATGTCTAAAATAGGCCTGGAAATGTTTTGGACAACTTCTTTGGTGAACGTACTAGAGGATGAAAAACATCCTTCAGTAAATAGTTAACATGTCATAGAACAGGAACGTAAACCACAGGAGTACTATAGATCAGGGGTTTCCAATCTACGGCCCGCGGGCCACATCCGGTATAACATACTGAGCCTTGAAAAACACGTTAAAATCCGTATAAACTGTATCCAGTATGTTCAGTCCAGTGCAGTTTGTCAAAATGAACAAAAGAATTAATTTAACAAACGGAAGTTAAAATAAAGGAAACATCAAAGTTAAAAAAACTGCTACGATAGCCTTAATGGTCACCATTTAGAACCTAAATTTTTCAAAATTTCTGGTAAGGACCCCGGAGCCCCCTACTCCTTTGGGGAGGTATTCGATACCCCCGGATGTTATTGGCCCGCTTAATCGCCAACAATTTATCATCTGGCCCTTTTAATAGGTTGGAGACCCCTGCTGTAGATTGTATGGGGAGGGAGGGTGGGAATAATGGGTTCAAACAATAACTCGAACAACTTGTTGCCGGCCAGTAGTCGACTCACTGTTGAGCTTGTCGCCCTCGCTGGGCTTGGGCGCGTGGCCTGGCGCAGTGTTGCCCTCCGCCACCGTCACCGCGGCCAGCAGCCTCGCCGCTTCCCGCGCCATCTCCGCCGCGATCTCGCCCGACGCCAGTGTCGCCTGCAGCTGCTCCATCTGCTTCTTGAGCGTGATGTTGGACAGCGACTCCTCGTTCTGAACTTTCTCCTCCCTAGGAGCCTCGGTCACTGCCGCAACAGCGTCTACCGCCTCCATGAACGACACCACTTTCTTCTCTTCGTGTTTCGGTTTTTTGTTAGATTCTGCGAAAAATCAAGTCATGTATTCATCATGTTCGGCTTTCATAATTTTGACACCTGAGTGAACATACGATTCGACATGTGGTACATAAGCAAATTATAAATAAAACAATAAATAATAATAATAATAATAATAAATAATAATACAAAATTAAAAAGAACTTAGTCAATGAAGCATTCATTTCACAGTGAATAAATGTCATCAAAATAATCCTTTCTGTCTACTCGTTCAAATACTCATCAACCGAGTAGTAAGCCTTGCCAAGAAGATGGTGTTTTAGAAAATTGTTAAACTTATTAACTGACTTGACTTTGAGGGGAGTTTATTATACAGCTTTAGGGTGGCATAATAAACCCCCGTTTCATACAGAGCAAGTCTGTGGGGACTGGGTACTGCAAATTATTGTGTCTCAGATGGTATTTGTGCTCAACTTGCTTTTTGTGGAAGCTTTCTTGGTTTCAGATGTGAAAGCAGAGAACTTCATACATGTATAAAGAAGCTAGTCAGAATTTTTAAATTGACAAAAATTTTTCCATAACTGCCGGTATTCTATATTAAACATGATTCAAATAATTCTTTTTTGAATTTTGAAAATTTTTCTCCATCCACAGATTTTTCCAGAAACACCATTCCATGTCTCAAGTGCAAGAATACATAGGCGTAGTAGACAGGTCTAATTATTCAAAATTAACCACGTTTGAAAGTATTTTCAAACCAATTGAGGCAGAGTTCAATTTAGATGCCAAAGAGCTTATGAGGTCCTTCCGTTTCAAATTATTGTCTACTAAACTATAAGTTTCAGTTTTTGTATGGTTCTTCATAAAAGGGATGGATTAGTTGTTTAAGGACGTGAACATTTGCTGTGACCAACGGAAGAATTAGTTTCATGATTGGGAATCTGATCCTGTTTTAGATGCAGGAAAGTATATTCCATCATTAGGACCAAATGTAACACTTTTCGATACAAGCTCAAGGCAGAGCCGAGGCTGGGAAATGGGAGAGGATCGAAAAGCTGCTTTTGGTCTTAGTGGTCTTATTACACTAATTGAAACTACCAAAAATATAATGCTGATGTCAAATACTCGCTTGAAAATACTCAAAACTCAAGAATAATTGGCACTACTCGACTCTCGACTCGATAAAAAAAATTCACTACTTGCACACTACTACAAAATTGCTAAAACAGATTTTTTTGTAGTTAGTGGCATGGCAGTGCCATATTATAAATATTTAAACCAGTTACTACAATTTTATTAGGAATTTTAATCAATAATAAAATTTGAACCTACCAAAGACCATTGAGTCTACGAAGTCACGGGCTGTCGATTTCAGTGGCTTGGTGCTGCCCGTCACAGAGACGTAGTGCCCAAACTCTTGCCAATGAGCGTCAACAAGACGGAAGAAGTGCCAGTAAGAGATGAAAGAACTGTTGTGCCCTGAAAATGAAATGTTCACAGTTAAACTAAAAATCACACCAGTCAATCTAGGGGTCATACAACACACTTTTTAGTCATTTAAAAACCTCTCCCCCACATAATACACGGTAACAGCTGATCATACCCACAACCCCCTCGTAAAACTTAAGATTATTTTGAACTCCTAACGTTGTATTTAAAATGTGCGAGTAATGTAAAACTGAGCCAGACTTGCCCCTCCCCCAATATAAAGCAGAGTAACATTATGACTTACTCCCTCCCCCTTAAAACACACTTAACATAGTATGTGTATGGTCCCTTATAATTTAGCTGAAGTACAAGAAGCAAACCAATTTCTGTCAATGTCATTTAGTTTTCTGTAATTTATCAAATCATGACTAAAAGTTCTCAGACAAAAAAACAACATTTATTATTGCACAATCATTGCAATAAATTAATGTTTTGAAAAAATACTCAGACATCCAACTATATTGACTTGTCTAAAATGATTAAATTAGATGCTTCATAAAATCTAGATTGATTTCAGCTACTTTGAACAATTCATCTTAATTAGGCTTGTTGTGTAGTGACTGTAATAAAGTGTGTTAAAATATTTGTCCCCGGGCTTGACAAAAAACATTTTAGTTTAGAAAGGAGAGTTGGTATTGTATAGTGTTTGTAAGGTATTGTATACTGTATTGGTAAAGTATGATAAACTGAGTCATACCTAACAACTACAGCTTCAGTAAAACTAACCAAACCCAAGGCATTTCCCGAAAAAGAATAAAATTCATTGAATAATTTTAATTATGAAACAATAAGTTTCAGTTACTAAATTACTATATTGGTTCCATACAAACGAAAAACAAGTTTACTCATTTCCTCGCTCTTTAGAACAGTTTAAAATGTTTACTAGTTTTTTTTATCAGGGCTTTAGAACCTATTAGACATTTTTTCAATGTCTAGTCAAAAGATAATATTTTTAAAATGTTTTTAAATGTTACCTTCAGAAACTTATGATTAAAATTCTATAACTTTTTCAAGTTTACAGTTATTTAGAAAAAAACATTCCCCCTAAAATAAAAATTTTGAAATTTTAAAAATTTAACATAAACCTGACTAAAACACTTTCATTTGAGACATAGGTTGATTTAATTGTGCATAGTAACTTGTATTCTTTACCAATACAAATTTGTAAGAAATATGCTGTCACAGAATGCCTGATAAAACCTCACTGAATTCTTTATCAATAAAACTTTGTTTGATACATTCAAGCACAGTGTGTGATTTAGCACCCTGCTGTTGAAGCTACATCAAAGCTCCTTAACTTATAAAAAGTTTATAATATTTCAACTAGTTCCTGACTTTTCTAAATTCAGTGCAGTCCCACAAACTCTACACTATGTGGACTGTAGAGATTTAAGAGTTAGATTTAGTGCCCGTTATAGTTTCCCCGGGCTTGTTTTGGCAACTATACATTTCAGGCTAAGATAGCAAACCTGGTTTTTATTTTTTTATCAAATTATATTCATTATTTAGAATAGGATTCATGGTATGGAAATCACCCTTATCCTACACTTTAACCTGTTAAAGTCCGTTTTTTTTTTTTATGTACGCCCCCCTGGACCGGGTTTTTTTCAGGATTGTTGAAAAAGTTACATTCATTGAAAAAACCTTTTACACACCAGCTAAGATCAACTAGAAATTCATAAAACCTTTTTATTTTTTTTCTTAAAGTACTATTTGTAAAAGAAAACACATATAAAACATTTATTTAAATGTTTTGTTTTTTTATAAGTAGGAAATTATAAAATATTTATCACAAAATTATGAAATTTACAAGTTTGAGATTACTTTGAAATGATATTAGGGCCTAACACAATAAGCTATGAACATTTGATATTGACCCTTGGAGGCTATTATTCCTCAGTTTTTATAACACAATGAATCATAAATACCATAGTAAACAGTTTATGTGAAAAAAACTTACGATTCAGTAGTGAAATAGGGTTCATTACACTAATATTTGCATAGTCACTGAGGTCACTCTGTCCAATAAAATCATTGTTGAAACTTGGTCCATCAAATTGAAATATAACTGGTGTTTTGTCTGAAATACTACTAGATAGGTTATTTGTAAGTTTTATTTTCTTACTAGGTATTTCATCATCTAAAACTACAGGTCTATCACTGTCATCTGATTCACACGAAGGATTGCTGAAACCGGTTTCATGTTCGTCACCATCACGATTTTCAAAATTATTATTACAGCTAACCACACTGTCTTCGTTATCACTGAAATCAGACTCATCACTAAATTTATCTAAGGTTAAAAACTCTTGAATATCACTGTCACGAAGTCGCCGACGCCGTGAATCCATTTTCGTTTAGATGTAAACAACAACAAACATCACAACAGCTAGCCTGTACTTGGTGCGGTAAACAGCTGACGTTTTACAGTGTTCCCATCTGGGAAAAAACAAAATGAAATATACCACAAGAAAGCCCGTTTCTCACAGAAAATAACGATATAAATTATAATGGAGTATTTGGTCATCCGTAGAAAGAACGATCACGAAAACAAAACGATGTCAGAAAACGCGTATACGCGATCGTGGCCTGGCGGCGGCATTGACGGCTGATCGCGTATACGCGACCGTGGACTTTAACAGGTTAATAGCAGTAAGGTTTGTTTGCTTGCTTCTATGCTTGTAACTCTGATCTCAAAACAGCTCCAACGATTTCCTTCAAAAGTTGCAATTCATTAATTTCTGGGTTAAAAATAAGTTCTACACAGGTCTCATCCCCCGGAAAATATCCAAAATGAATGAAAGGGACATTGAGTTATAAAAAACAACTGGAGTGACCTTAAAAATTCAGAAAAGAGGTAAATGAGCTAAAAAATACGATAATCAGTAAGGGGAAGGGGTAAAATATTAATCCATGTCATCTAAACAAATTGACTGGCCTTCCCGAGCAAAACTCGGCCCCAGGTACTTTTAACTGATACAATCAGAAGATCATCAACAATTTGAACAATCACACTTACAGCAGGGGGCTTTAAACCTGACGGCCAAGTTGCACTGTCGGCCAGGCAGCAGTGGTGCCAACTTGACAGCTGCTTCCTCCGGCTCCAACCCTGGGGAGCTCCATGTGTGCCGCAGTTCGACCTAGACGAACCAACCACATTAACTTATGAAGAAAAAGCTTCTAAACTACAATAGAAACTTGATAGCGAAGCATTAGAGCATAGAGGGTGTCCCGCTTCAACTGCACTTCACTTTACCGGGTTTATGTTATTTAAGAAATTATTGTGGACATTTTCCATCAATGATTAGTAATGGAATTTTATTAATCAATGGGATTTGTATTGACAGTAAATTTTAAACAAAGAATTTACCGGATTATCTTGCAGGTCAACAAATAAATAAAACATAGTTCCCACTCAAACTTAATAATCAAATTCACAGGTTTTTCACAGTTTTCAAGGTCTAAATATTAAAAAACACAACCTATACCGTTCGCAAAACAACAACGCAGACGTGGCGCAGCGGTCAAACACTAGTTAAAACTTTCCCACATTCCAATTACGATGTCACAGTACAGTACCATAAAACCATACCATACAAGTGAAACTAGAAATAAATAAGAACTCTTTTTAGAGTTTCTTATTGATGTTTTATTGTTGTCGCGAGTCATGTCATCGGTCTTATCGGTTATCGGTTGCTGGTGGTTTCTTCTTCGCTCAGTGTTGCCAATCATTTTTTCCCAAATTACCCTCGATCCTCGTCAAAATTACCCTCGAAATCTAAACTCCTGTATTTGAGTAAAGAGTGCTAATCAAATAAAGAAACCTATGCTTGAAATTTGATAGGTTTGAGGAGCCACCTATAGATGCCAGTGATGTATAATTAATGTTAAAGTTTAGAATAAAGAATGAAAATAGAAGTTGCACATGCCAGCCAGTTTTTTGTCTCAAATTTTTCATGTGAGATATAATGGGTTTTTCTCAGAATTTATTTTGCTGCTTAACAAATCACAGTATATAAATGACTAGCAGCTGATGAAATTTTGCTTACAGACATAAACACAAATTATAAAACAGCTAACGCTGTCTATCTTTCAGTCTATCAACTGCTAGGATTAGGTAGGCAGAGACAGGTGACAATAATCCCCATTTTCTTTTTTCGTTATTTATTGTCTGGTTGACGTTAAAACTTGCAGACATTACTGCAACTTAGCGGACTTCATGTCGTCCTGGCACTCGTGGCTCTTACACATTTTTTCACTCTACATGTAATCCTTACTCAAGCTTCATTTCTGTCATGGAGTTTGTGAGTATTCGTCAGAGTAACGAAAATCGGGAGGATCGATACAGTAGAGAAGTGTAGTAATTTAATCATAAATAAACAACAATGATTGAAACGATAAGTATAATATAAATTTGTATATTTTTAAAGGCTTTAGTAAAATTACCCCTTTTTACCCCTCGAAGTTCAAAATTATTACCGACAAGGGTAATTTCCCTGGAATTGGCAACGCTGACTACCCACCATGTAAACGGAATGTGCGAGTTACTGACGCGACAGTTGTATAGTTACAGTAGCTGTCTACTGTCGCTTGTTTACACCGACTAATACAAAACAATAGGCAACTGACATACAGTAAAGAAGACGTATACATGGTCTTACACTAGTGCCAGTCAGCAGTCAGTTGACAGTGAAAATAACACAACTTAACAACTGTCGCCTGAGTTCCTTTGCACCGTGGAAACCAGAACCAGGCTTAAATCATCTGAACAGCTGCAATCTTCAAGTAGGCAGACGACGCGATATTCACCGTATTAACAACGTACTAAATAATTCTGTTGTACATTTCCCTATCTGAAAACAAATGTGATATTTTCTGATAAGATATTATTTTATTGCTTTCCAGGTTTGATATTGAAATTCACGGCTTAATCCAGGTTTTTTCACGGTATACAAAATTCACAGCTTATTCAAGGTTTCACGGTTTTCAAGGTTGGGTGGGGACCCTGTAAAATAATGTAATACAACATAAAAAAGTGATAATAATATGTCCTATCTCAATTCGTTTTCTGTCTGTATTTTTTACACAAACTCTAATTTCTTAGAAACTGATAGAGATGCAATAGTGATGTTAAATAATGGCAGCGGTTTAAAATCTGCAATGTTAAATGTCTATAAAACTGGATAAAATGTTAAAAAACTAATTATTTAGAAGATCAAACGATATGTCATATTTGAAGAATGAATTAGACCTATGGATGACGGAGAAAACTAAAATTTAAAGTTCAAAAGTTGGGAAATTACCAAATTCAACAGCAAAATAGACCCACTTTTGACCACTAAGTTTGAGTTTTCTCCATAATTATTCTTCAAATATGACCTATCATTCGATTAGTCTTAAAAAATTGTCTAAATAATTAGTTTCTTAAATTTATTTTATATCTTTCGGTTAAGATATTAAACATTGATGGAGATTATTAACTGCCACCAATTCTAAACAACAATTTTTACAGGAACAACATTTTATAATAGAATAGAATGTGTTTATTGCCACTGAACACAAATACAAAGTGTAATAGACAAAGTAAACTTAATCCTACAGCAACTTTCTTAAACTATAACAACAAAATACAGAACACAGACTTTTTAAAAACTTGTTAACAAATTTTCCCTTCAAACCTTAGATACTCATCTATAGAGCAAAACGCACTAGCCAATAACCATTTTGCAATTTATGACTTGAAACTTAAGCTACGTATATTCAGGGGGAATCTATTAATTAAAAATCTTTACAAGCAACACTTTATGGTTTTTAACATCTTTTGGAGTCTAACATTTGGATACCTAATTTTAAAGCCATTTTTAACAACTTTATTGATGCAAAGTTGTGAAGTGACTTACATTACTTAACGGAAGAGTGCCGTCGTTCACAATTGTCCAGAGGTGGGTGAACACCTTGGTAGCAGCCACACGTTTGCCCAACACTGATGATTCCTTCGTCGCTATAGCACTGATGATCATCGGTAGGGAGACCTTGGGGTCAACCGCAGGCTTGCGAGACAACATCTTGTGATGGCTGTACTTCTCCATCAACTTCTTCCTCTTCATCTCCAATTTCTCCAGTCGCTGATCGATCTTCGCTTCAACGAGCTTTTCTTTCTTCTCTCGCTTCTTCTGGTAAATCGGTTTTGTGTCCCTGGAACTGGAACAGAAATTGGGGATTAGTTCCCTTTTAAAAATTTGAATGAAGAACGATGTTGCAGTTTCCCCTCTTTCCTAGAATTAAAACAAAGGTGCAATTGAACAGTTTATTCTTGAATTTGGAACATAATAGGGCATTAGTTTTCCCAGTCTAAAACCATACAGTAAAAATAAAACGGAGCATGCAATCGAAAATTGGGTTATATGAAACAATAATAAACAAACAAAAAAATAACAAATAATAAGAAATCAATCAAACTAATAAATTATTAACTATAATTAGAAACAAATTTGATGGGTCTAGCATTGCGCTAACAATTTATTTTAATTTTCGAATCAAATCAAATAGTACAGCTGATTATTTTATAATATTTCAAATTCGTATTGTAATACAACAATTTAATTAAGGTTTGTATCTTTAGAGGTTTTTCAGAAAAAAAAAATTTTAACTCAGTTTCTAACACCAGTACATTTCATTCAAATGTAGGGTTGATTGCCATGCTCCTCAATTCTTTGTAGGCTAAAGTACACGTATAGTAGATTAGGTGACAAACACTCATTCCCAAATAACCCGTTATTTATCATTCGGCATGTATTTTTATATAAGTAGGCCTCCCTCCAGTAAAAATCTGCCATCCAAACACTGTTCAAATTAGTTAGGCAATCAAGTAAATTAATTTTATTCAAAAGCTTTTTCCAAGGTACAACACCATACTCTGTCCCACGTTCATGTGTAAATACAGGACATACGGGGGCTAGCCATGTTCCTCCCTGAGCTGAGTACATTGCTGTTGTTATGTTGTTCCCCTGAGCTGAGTACATTGCTGTTGTTATGTTGTTCAACTGTCCACCCATGACGCTCAATAAAATGTTTTCAGGACGGCTAGTACAACTCAAATTGACATTTGAAATACATTGCTAATGGTTTTTCTATGCACGGTGTACGAGGGACAGAGTGTACTGATCTCAATCTAATTTAACTACCAGATATGAACAGTAAATTACATATTCTCGGCAAAGTACATGAGGAACATGTTTCCGTCCGAGTCCTCTTCGTTCTCCTTAGCCTCTTCTTCCATCCGCTCGCTCTCCTTGCTGTTCCCGGCGGCAGCCTCGGAGTTTCCGTTAGTGGCAGCACTGGCCTGAGCGCCTTGCCCCATCTCTTTCAGCTCTAGCATGATCTCGTTCTTCAATTCGTTCTTGATCTTTAGTTTGAACTGCAACAGAAAGAAAAAAGCCACCGCAAGATTAAGGTTTAGTACAGCTAAGATTACAAATTATCTTACACACAAAAGAACTGTTAAACCGTCAAATTATTCAGGAGACAATTGTTTTTGTCTTAAACATTAAAACAAACTGAGCAAATATACAACAAATAGTATACAACAAATAAAATAAACCCCATCGACAATTTATACCTTAATATGCAAAGGTCCCATTTCATAATACATGAAGAGAGTTTAGCCTAGGCTAAGTTTTAAATTAACCCTTAACAGCCTAGCAGATGGAAGATTCAACGGCTAGTTTTTACATCACAGCGTTGGTTAACCAAATTAAAAAATCCTTTTTGCTTGGAAATCCGATCTATCCTAAGTTACACACCTTGACATCTATAATTCGTTACCCTCTATCCCCAACCCTCCCCCTCCCAAATATTAAGCTCCTTACTTAATTTTCTACCTCCTGAAAATATTGTTGACGGTGACTTCAGAAACCCGAGGATAGTAACATCTCTTCTAAACCCTGAGATTTAAATAAAAAATCTGAGTATCAACCTAAACAGTACAAATAGTTTCCACAAAATTTTTTTTTCAAAATCCCCTTATACTTCCCGTTTTTCCCACCTATAGGCTCCCCGCTATCAGCTGCACAGTATTAAAAAAATATTTAAATTAATAATATTATAGGTGATTTAATGGCCGAAAAAAGTGATTTGATTTTATACACCGATAACGACGACCGGATTGTGATTTTTCACCAAAATCAACAATTTGATCTTGTATCATCAGGTAAGAAGCAGAAATTTTACTGCTGAGTTAGGGGGCATTGATTCCCTCCACCTTTTAGGTAAAAAATTTAAAATATTCCATCCCTAACAAATGATTTACTGGTACTTGTTTTGAGTTTGCGAAGAGGACCTCTCTCAGTTATTAAAATGTGAAAAAAGTTATGTAAGGATGGAACCTGAAAATATTAAATTACAATTCAAAGTGTAGAGCGGTTTGATGTTTATATCTTACAATACTCTTTATAGTCAATATTATATGAATGATGTTGCAGCCACCGCCACACCTAACAACAGCTGTCTGGGAGTGTGTGTACGCACTAATCTGTCGATTTGCAAACTCCTAATAATCGTCTTAGTACTTTTGATTTCAGAATAAAACATAAGTAGTAATATAAACGTTAATAACAAAATAAGCAGGTAATAAGTTATTGCTTAGTTTATAACACAAAGGTGGTGATAAGTTAAGTGGTGAAACTGGTCATAACATTCAATTTCACTTAAAAAATATTCAAAATATCTCTAACATTGGTTCAAATTTAGGTAACAAGCAATAACGACCAGTTATTAGTCTAACCTTTAAATTTAACAGTTTTACAACTCTCCAAGGTAGCAATAGCCAAGTCTTCAAAAAATGGACTTTAAATTTAAGCCAACAATAATCCCTTCACTTGGCCTTCCCAATAACACCAGCTCTAGTGGCAAATATAAAATCGAACTAAAAATTGTCCTAAAAAACCCTGTATCTTAAAAGTTTCTAATAATATAATTATACTAGCTGTTACCTGTAGCTTTGCTCACGAAAAATTAAAACACATTTGAAATAACCTGACCAGCACCATTAAATCTTTGTTGATGTTTTATTTTTGTTTATTTTGTTTTGTTTATGTTACCCATAAGACTTCCTTTGCAGTAACTGATAAAAATTTATCTACAGCTGGTAATTTTATAAATTATATCCTCCCATTTGTATTGGGTCTTACAGGGCCCGTGGGGTGGAGCCTTAATGTTGAATGTAGACATTATCAGGTCTATATATTAATGTGATATGTAAGCTATGTTCATGCAAAATTCTAGCTTTATAGGTCCAGTAGTTTTTGCGTGATGGAACTCCAAATATCCATACATACATCCACACTTTCACATTTATAATATTAGTAGGATATTCATTAATTAAATTTGAAAAATACAGATCATTGACCTTGTTTTGTAAACAGCAAACATTATAACGAGAAAATCTGTTGTAACTGCCCAGGACTGCTATTGCTGATTAAAAAACAAGAAGTTTCACGATGTGTCACTGAGCCGAAAATCATGTTTGCTCCCATTAAGGTATAACACAGGCCTTACTTCAGTTCCAACCTTATTATATAAACATCTTTACTCCCTCCTTCCCCTTAAAACGAGCTCCTTAGCCAACACAATTTGTTACCTCCTGAAAGCGATGTCGCTGCCGTTGGCTGCGAGTAACTGAAAGTCCAGATGTATTTGGGGATGGCATCTGCTCCCTAAAACCCTGAAAATTAAACATGAAATCTAGAGTGTTAACTTAAACAACACAAAGCAGTTAAATCAGCTTAACTATACAAAACTCCCTGGTTCACGTTAGGACGCCCAATTAAAGGAAAAGGTTAACTATTGAGTAGGGGTGTGCGAGAAGTGATTTTTTTTAATCGAGTCGAGTAGTGCCAATTATTTTCAAATTTTAAGTATTTGCCATCAGTTGGAAGTTTAAAATAGAGTAATGGGATTTGAATACCACCCTAGATTTGATAATCTAAACATGGTTTCTAACTACCTCATATATAAGTAGCAATACAAAGTTTTAGCCAGTACAATCAAACTGGATTACGTATTGACAAACAAAACGCGGTTTGACATTCGTTTCCGGCCGATAAAACACGGTCCAGGTGTCATTTGGCCGATACCACCTGGTCAATACATCTCCTATAACCAATATATTAGATGACGAAATCGTTGGTTGTGGCCGTTATTAAGTGGCCCAGTCACCACTTTTGCCGATATTATGTTTTCCGTCGTCATTCACGGCCGAAATTACGCGGTCCGATTGTCATTTTCGGCCTATTTTACGTGATGCGATCGTCTTTTGGCAGGTCGCAATCGTTAGCGATCGTCCGGAAAACTGCGAGAAATGCTCGAACTTTTGAATATTTTTCAAAACTTCAAGTCGAGTTTGAGTACTAAAATACTCGGCCAAAAACTCAAAGTTTCAAGTACTCGCACACCCCTACTATTGAGTTATTCAGTGAGTTCTGGGGACTGAGTATAAAACTATAAACTACAGCTAAGAAGCTATTCAATTCCTTAAATTTTGTTATGGCTCGTCTTATACCCGATCGAGTCGATTGATGTCTTTGAGCCCTTAAAAGCCAATTTTAATCGTCAGTTTGTGTTGTCAAAAAAATAGTTTAACGCTGATAAGATATCAAACAGCCCAGTAGCTTTATAATACTGTTCGAATTGCCACGGTTCAGACGCTTGCTCTTTTCCAGTTAAATTATTTTAGCTATAATTCAATAACTTGACAAAGCTAATCGTTTGTGCCAAGAAAGTAGTACGGTACTGTAACACTTACACCAGGGGGGCTCATAAACTGTCCGTGGTCCAGAGGGAGGCTGGAGTTCAGAATCAACCTCATCAGCATTCCCCGTGAAGAGCGCTTCTTCGCTATCTGGAAATAAACCAACCATATATGTTAGTAGAAAACTGCTAAAATGTCGTGAAATACTTATTGGCCATTCCACAGAAACAGGGACACGTGTAAAAACTAAATTTTTTTTTTCATTTTTAAATTAGATTAAAAATAAGTAAAAATAGTGTCATAGTGTCTCACGCATACGTAGTGTATTTTTCAGTAATACTTGGAATTTTCAGAGAACCAGAAGTCAAATAATTTAGAAATAGACTTTATTACAAAGCCAATCGGCCTGCTAAGTTAAAATCCCTTTAAGTACATTTAATTTAACTTGTAAAAGGTTTTAGTTGTAAGTGAATTTAAGTTGAAGAGTTTTGTTAACGTGTTTATCAATACAATATGTATTAATTGACTACCTATCTACAAGTAACTTTTGTCCTGTCCGTCACACGTCATCTTCTCGGTTTTAATTTTTTGTTTAATACAGAGTTGTAAAACGGAATTTAAAGCATATGATCATCAAAATAACTTTACAAACAATTGTGTGGTTTTTTAAAATAGATAATTATTGCATAATTCACAGACAAATTTAGTAAAAGTTTATGTAGATTTTTTAGTGTACAAATTACGTCCCGTCTGACACAAGTTTTATAAATGCTATAAATCATTTGTATTTCAAGGCAATTTTTAAAAAAGTGACGTAAAAAAAGTTCAAGCCATGGAGGAGAAAACACTGTAGAAGGTTCCAGTGCATGATAATTTTTTTAAAGTTTAATTTAAGACAATTTAGCTGTCCGCTCGTCCTGTCCGTCACGATGGAATGGCTGTTACAACCATATGTAAATGATTTAGAATTACAGTGGAGCGTGGATAAAACAAACTGATATCATTTTAAATCTTCTTTGATTCAAATTTTTTGCTCGGCCCCTAGCATTTTTTATACAAACTATTTTTAAAAAATCGGTTAGTTTGAATTTTACTTCGGATAGTTTGAACTTTTTAATTTAGGCTGGATAAAAAGTAGCCATAATACAGTTATCAAATCTAGGAATGCCCGAAAACGGGTGATGCACAGTTGGCATGAGGGCTCGGATCTTTACCCAGCTTAGTGGTGTGTTGCGGCAGCTAGAACTGTCTATCTAGTCTAGTTCCAATGTTCTAGTTCCGAAATCAGCTGTGATAGCACCCCGCAGGTTAAATTAGCTGCAGCTAAAACTGGTTTTAGAAGCAGTTCCGCGGGCTCTGTGGAACTACCTACAGGTATTTCACGTAAGTAACAGCTTGACAGTACTCGAACCCTGTTAGGTTATGTTTAATGTTGCAGCTGAAACTGGTTTTGGAAGTAGTTCCGCGGGCTCTGTGGAACTACCTACAGGTATTTCACGTAAGTAACAGCTTGACAGTACTCGAACCCTGTTAGGTTATGTTTAATGTTGCAGCTGAAACTGGTTTTGGAAGCAGTTCCGCGGGCTCTGTGGAACTACCTACAGGTATTTCATGTAAGTAACAGTTTGCAGTACTCGAACCCTGTTAGGTTATGTTTAATGTTATTGTTCCCACCGCTCCCGATCCAATATTTGATTGTGTTACTTAGCAGTTGAGTGTGACTTTTCACACCAGTCAAAAAGAGCAAGTTGTTCAACAAACTATTTTTTTAATGATACATTTTGCATTTTGCACCTTATTTAAGCAACTTCTGTAATTTAAATTGTTTGATAAATTAATTTGGTCCCTTGAAATTCAAATTATCCAAGATCCACTGTTACTGTATTAGTGTTGAAAGGGATAAATAAATTAGGTATCCATAGAATATTTATTAAACAAAATTGTTTCCCCACTGATGAAGAGATACAAGTTGCAAGTTGCACACATTATTGTTGCAAGTTGAATTTAAGTATGTCAGCCGACTGGAAGGTTATCCCGAGTTTTGTGACTTGAAAAAAAGGGAAACCAAAATTGCCAGGTTACTACCACACTGACTAATAGACCACAATGCCACAACCCAACCTAAAATGCACCACCAAGTCTAAAATGGCTGCTGGTCAAGTACTGTTAGCTAAACTTTAAAATGTAATTAGGTACGGTACAGTACATCCAATACAATCATCCCTTTGAGGTTTGGTTTGTGGCAATGAATTAAGCTACAAGTCCTTCAAAATGATAAACAATATGACCTATACCTCTCCCCTAGACATGCAAGACTTCCTGGAGATATTGCACATCTTATTGTAGGCATACGTTACGGTATATAATATACAGGGTGTTTCCATATTAATTTTGCTAACTTCGGGATATTGTTCCTTATCTCAAAAGGAATGTAAATCATCATATAACCGGAGGTCTATTTCATTTTGTTTACTGTCTGTCTGTCTGTATGTGATCTTTACTAGAAAATTTATATTTTAAAAACAGCTTTACCAAATTCAACCAAATTTTGGTTAAATACTCTTCTTGGTAGGTTCTTTTATAGAAAAAATATTTTTTAATAAAATCTTTCCATTTAAAAATGGCGGCCATCGACAATTTTTAACCTTAAATATCTAAAAAACTAGAAATTTTACAAAAAACTCTCTAGAATATGTTAGGAAATGTATTTATAAATCCATATCTGCTTTAAAATCGAAAATCGGGTTAACATTAACTGAACTACGACTGAAAAACAGAACACTATAATAGCAAAATTTAGCCGTGTGTTTAGATTTTCAGTTAATTTTAACCCGATTTTCAATATTAAAGCAGATATGGATTTGCAATTACATTTTCTAACTTTTTTATTCTAGAAAGTAGTTTGTAAAATTTCTAGTTCTTAAGATATTTGAGGTTAAAGATTTTCAATGGGCGCCATTTTTAAACGGAAAGATTTGACAAAATGATGTTTTTCTAAAAAAGAACCCACCAAGAAGAGTACGGTATTTAACCAAAATTTGGTTGAATTTGGTAAAGCCATTAATAAAATATAAATTTTCCAGTAAAAATCACATACAGATAGACAGACAGTAAACAAAAACAAATAGACCCCCGGTTATATGATGATTTACGTTCCTTTTGATATAAGGAACAATATCCCGAAGTTAGCAACATTAATTTGGAAACACCCTGTATAGTTTTAAAGGTCTTATATAGCTTTGCACAATGCCACAACCAAAGCTCCTCAAAAGGGTGAAATAATTTTAAAATTCTGCAAAACTGGCATTGAGAGAACTGTTTGACTGGTTGCCATTTTTGACTCAGTGATTCCTTGAAGTCAGATTAGCGGCATTGTGTTCCATTAGTCATGAATTTTGATTTGGTGTAGAGTTTTACCTTTGCTTTTATTAAGATCGTTTCCCTAGCCTTGCCTTGCAAACCTACACCATCAAAATGCCAAAGGGAAAAAACTCACAACCCATTATTTTGTGAAGCAATCTAGATGCCTAGTATTAAAATCAGGGGGGTTATGTCATTAGCAAAAACATTACACAAAATTAAAAATTGACCCACACTATGACCCTAAACTCCTTTGAGTGAAGGCTGAATAACTAGAGCAAAGGTAACTTTTAAAATCACTGAAACTAATTCTATCATAATAATATGGTGAGGTACCTTTATTATTGTGCCTCACTTGTAGTAACAACAAATAAAAAAGTCCAAGAAAAAGTCACTTAAAGGTTGTATCAGATTTTACTTTAAGGTAGTAAGCCCACTTTTATCAATAACTTAGGCCTATACGTTATCAGACATATACCTCCAATAAAATAAACTAAATCACTGACTGCTCTATCCTATCTCCTATACTCTAATATGAGTAAGGTTTGCTTGCTTGCTTGCGACACTGATCTCAAAAACTGCTCCAACGATTGCCTTCAAATGATCAAAATAACTAATTTCTGGGATAAAAATAAATTCTAGACAGGCCTCATCCCCAGGAAAATTCAAATAATATAAAAAAACTCAAATGAAAAGTTAACAAAATTAACATTGGGCTTATGTAGCTTCAAATCAAAACAAAAGAATTGTAGGCCTAACTGCTGTTCATAATCAACCAGAGAACTGTCAAAGTAATTCTCATGTTGATTATGATTAATAACATGTGATTTCCTGAGAGCATAACAATTCCTGAGAGATTAAAATATTTGAGTGAAGATTACATATATAGAGTATTAAAATAAATCAAACGGACATTGAACTATAAATAACAATTGGAGTGATCTTAAAACTGCAGAAAAGAGGCAAATTAGTTATACAAATCTGATTATCAGTAGGGGGAAGTGGTGAAATATTACTCCAAGTCATCTAAACAAACTGACTGGCCTTCCCCCGAGCAAATCTCGGCCCCCCAGGTACTTATTCAACTATCTGTTAAAGATTTATGGTAGGCCTACACTTACCTTTGCAAACTCTTGGAACTCCTCTTCTGTGTCAATCGAAACCTGTAAAAATGTACCGGTGAGTGTTTGAAAACTAATTTAATTTGAGGTAATAATTTCAGAAAATAGGCTACAGTAACATTAAAAAGTGCTTGAAAAAGTTAAATTCAAGTCATAAAGCTCCAGTCATAAAACTGTTGTGTTTCTACCTGTTTCTTCCAGAAGACCACTAGGGTTGACTGGGGTAATTGTGAACGGTTTTTGCAAATTTAAAACATTTTAAGTGTTGTATGGCCTCTTTAAAGGTCTAAAGCGTTGATTGTTTGCTAGACCTTTTATCTTAAATTTCCAGTTGAAAAATGTAAGTATAATGCCTTTAAGGTGATAAAACACTATTCACAATTACCCTACTAGTTCACAATTACCCCAGGTCCTTCGGGGTAATTGTGAACAACTATATTTTTTGATAGTAAAGATAAAGACTCCAAATTTTGAGCAGTTACATAATAAATCATATTCTTTTGGTTTATAGTATTATTTTTTACATATGTTTATGTTCAGATGTTCCCCAAAGCAATTGTTCACAATTACCCCAAAAATTCTTGCATGCTTTGTTATGGTTGAATTCAAAGAAAACCAAATGGAAATTAAAATCACTTTTATTGACAACAAATTATCTTAAACTTATAAAAAACCCATACAGTACTTGGAAATTAAATAAAACTTAATGTAGTTAATTATTTTCATTGAATCAAAGTTGTCTTTAAGCATCTAAAGCATACATTTACAAAACTGGTATGGTAACATCGAATCATATTAAGACTGTTATATACAAATTTAAAAATCATATATACAAATCTGTAAATAACTGATACAGTACCATTGAACAAAAATATAGGTACCTAATTAATGTAGTCCTTAAAGATTTAATGTCTTGACTGAATAATATGTTCTTACACCTACTTTTTGTAAACTGACACAGTACCATTAAATTCTTCTGCCATGTTTTCTTTCATTACATCTCTGGTGAGTGGTTTCATGTCATCTTTAGATTTGGTGTTCTCCTTTGTCCCTGTTATTCGGTTTGTGGGTGAAGATGCTTTTCCTTTTCAGATCTAGGTGTTTTAGTCTTATCTAGACTATTTAGACACGTTTCTTTTCGATGCTTTTCCTTTTCAGATCTAGGTGTTTTAGTCTTATCTAGACTATTTAGACACGTTTCTTTTCATCCTCAACTTCATTCACTCTAGGTAACACTTTTTCAGTTGTTAGTGTATCTCCATCGCGTTCTGGTTTTAAACCAGGGATTTTACATTATTTTTTAATAGTATGGTTACTGTCACCCATTCGAGCTCTAGCCCTAATACAGTTGACAGGGTCCAGTTTGTCTGATGTAAGAACTGTAGGTCGACCAGCTCCTATTTTTTCCAAATATGTTTTCCTACCTTTAATTCTGTAGAAAATTACTGCTCTCAATATATCTTCCGTGATGTAGTTATACTCAGGTTTTTTCCTGACCTAGGTGTTTCTGTAATGAGTACATTGGAATATGAAGTTAAGTCAGGTTTTATTGATTTAGGATCTTGGGATTTTTAACCCTACAACTGATAGTGTGTCGCCTGTGAAATGATACACTCTTTTTACCCATTTTGTAAATTTTTTTTCAAAAAATTGTAAAAAATACAAATAATGAGCTAATGCAAACTGTTACACCTTTGTTTTCAGCAAAAAAAACTCCACCCATAAAATAGCAATTGATGTGGACTTACCAAGTTTTTCCTTTGTTTCTGGTTGTAGAATGAAGAAAGTTATAAAATTTCAAAATTATTTTTTACTTTTCACTGAATTGCAACTATGAAAGTAATTGTCAAATTCAAATTCTGTAATATACATTTTGTAGCAAATAGGAATAAATATATTATACAAGAAAATAATGTCTTTATGTAAAAAAATAAATGTTCCAACATAAGGGGGAATCCAAGTAGGCCTACTTGAGACTGGGCCTAGTTCACTTTCGGCACATGGTTCATGGGAGAAGCTAGTACTTGGGCCTAGGCCTACTTCAATATTTGCAAAAGGTTCAGGGGAACTATAAGTGCATTTTCCAAGGCCTACCTCGTTTTCTGATTCACTTTCAGATACATCGGAAACATTATTATACACTTCTTCATCGCCTACGATAGAAATGTCACTACCTCCATCACTGACATAATTGAATAAAATTTCTCTTATGTCACTTGATCTAAGTTCATCGCCCATTCTAATAACAATAATAATGACTAATTACAAAAATATACTACAATAATAATAATAACGTAGAACAAACAGTAACTCGCTTCACGTAAACACTACAGTCACAAATCACTGACAGCCGAAGGATCGGCAGACGCGAGTCAGCTGAACGTGGCGACAGACAAAAGGCACACTAGTCCAAATACGAACAAACAATGAAATCACTAAAGTCGGTTACTGAAGGATGGCAAAATATTGTCTACAATGATTTCCTGCAAGAACGAACTAATTATCATCAGCTGTTGTCGAGCAACACGCATAAAACCATACCGTCGACGTAATCGACGGTATCACTGTACAAACGCCATTAACGTCGATGACATCGAGGACTATCAGTTGTAGGGTTAACAAATTACCCTAGTAGGCCTATAATATAATGGTGCCCTTACAGGCTGCAACTCATTGCCATGCTAATAAAATTGGCTATTATAATAAAATCAGCCTAGTCCTATGAAAGCCTGATTATTATAGTTCTGATTTCGCTTATTGTTAGGTCGGCCTGTAAAATATTCAAATTAGTCTA
This sequence comes from Allygus modestus, assembly GCA_963675035.1. Classification (NCBI taxonomy): domain Eukaryota; kingdom Metazoa; phylum Arthropoda; class Insecta; order Hemiptera; family Cicadellidae; genus Allygus; species Allygus modestus. The sequence goes on from OY776114.1 coordinate 114,118,587, forward strand.
CATAGTAAAAAAATGTTTAGGTTTGTATTGCAGCTTATAATGAGTAGTATTTTTATTAATTCAGAAATATATCACAATAGCAAAACCCCTAAAACCTGTCAAATACAAAATTCACAAATACCCCAAAATGGTGTTCAGCCCAAAGTGAATTTTCTTTGGGGTAATTGTGAATTTCTTCTATCTTACCACTTACTAGGCCAGGCTAACTAAATGAAAGGTAATTTACACGTTTAAGGCATTATTGTTCCTGGGATATTATTAGTAGAAAAATTAAACTTACCTTTAATCCAAATGGACCGGCTAATAACAACATCTGCAAAACCGTTTTCTAAACTTTTAAACTTGAAAAAACTAACTTTTAATTCTTAACCTAAGATATACTGCAAGGGAACAAGATCAATAGGAAATATTTGGAGGGAACATCAAAAGGTGGTTTAACTTACCTTTAATCCAAATGGACCGGCTAATAACAACATCTGCAAAACCGTTTTCTAAACTTTTAAACTTGAAAAAACTAACTTTTAATTCTTAACCTAAGATATACTGCAAGGGAACAAGATCAATAGGAAATATTTGGAGGGAACATCAAAAGGTGGTTTCATGTCAGTTTTACCAATATAATGAGTCTAGTTCATGAAATTTCCCTTTGTTCACAATTACCCTAGTCAACCCTATCAACTTTCAAATCCCATCCCTCCCAAATGGTTTATCACATATTGTTGATCAACAGCTCAATTAAAAGAGCTAAAAAATACCTAGCGATTTCAGCGAGCAAAATTTTGAAATAACAAACAATTGTTAATAAATTTATAAAATACTCAATATTTCCTATTTTTTAGTAGGCAAACTAATTGTGATATCGAATTTCTGCTCACTGAAATTGCTAGGTCGTTTTTTGCTCTACAAAATGAAACATAAATGATTTATTTCAATCTGTTGAGGAGGAATGGACTTTTGAGAGTTAACATTGGTCTTATGGGAGAAGCAGGTAGACGCCGAGGACTGGAGCCCCCTCTTAAGAAATTCTTTGGTTCTCATTGCAAAATACTAATATTTTATGGATTTAATCAATTTACTTACCAACAATCAGATATATCTTATTTGTTTTATTCCATTATGCTCTTAACCCTTTCAGTGCTATGGACCGATATATCGTCTTTTGAATCTGTTATCAATAAACACTGTTACTGCTTCATAAGCGATTGTACCGCTAGGCGCTCAATCTGCAGTCTGAGTCTGACATGTGGTGAAACCTGGTAGACACTAACTGAACTACCTCGTCCAGCGCCTAGTCTCTATAATACTAACTGATCCACTGCAGCTGCTAGTCTGATCAGTGGCTGTGCGGTCTAAGGCGTTACCTTCCCAGCCGGGGGTAACACTTGGATCGAGGGTTCGAATCCCCGTCACAGTTGGTGGTTTTTATGTGCAACTCATGGAGAGTTCACCTGTCTGTGGCAGAGTTGAAGGGGAGGGCGGGCCTTAAGCAAACGGTGGACGGCTCGGGTCCAAGCTGACGGGATGGGTGGATTCTTTGTGAGTTGCACATCTGATCGGGTGTTTTGCTACTTTTTACCTATCCTTTACTGTGTGTGTCCAGCGGAAGCACGTTTTTATTAATTTTAACTGTTCAGGCGTTCTATATATTTAAAAAATCAACAAAACATCACGGATTCAACTACTCCTATCAGAAGCTTAGCACTCAAAGGGTTTAATAGACTAAACTTTGGTTAACTTTGGTTTGGTCTACACTAATGTGATATCTGTGACCATGTGATTATGTAGTTATTTCCATTATTGGCAGTACCGGTACTTGCTCAGTTATGTTGATAGAAGTCTAACTGCTACCTGTCAAGTGCTACCCTGGTCCAGTTAACTGAACTATGGTCCAGTGTTAATACACAGTGCAAGTTTAACTATTACTGATTAAAATATGGTACTCCATTTTGGGTACCTAGTAAATTCCTTTAAAACTGTAATGATAACATTTATAGTACCGCTAACAATACCTATGGTACTGCAGGCCTAGGCAAATTAAAAAGATTAATGTTTTAAATTGCCTTGAAACACATTGTTTTTTTAACCCTAATACAAACAAGTAAATCAATAGGCATATAGACAGATGATCTTAACTACAAGTAGGCCTAGCCAATTATTTTTTTAACCAGGTACTCCAGGGCTGGATACACTTTCTTAAAAAAATAATTTCTCAATTCAAAGTTTAATTTTCAACTAACTTAATGGAGGGGAAATACCATGGACAAGGACAAACTTCCTTCTATCATAAAATCTCTTTAATAATTTTCCATCTAAGCAAATTTATACATGAACTATCAAGAGAAAACTTCATAATCAGATAATTTTCTATAATCAGATGATCAAATTAAATCATTACTTGCCAATAACATCATCGTCTGTCGTATATAAACATTGAACTTTAAATCCAACAGGGTGGAGTCCTGATAGAATTTCTGATATGTTTGCATTTTGACAAACATATGAATCCTAACAAAAATATTGACATGCAATAATTTTAGGTTTAGTCACAATGACACCTTAAAATTTGGCGAAGGAAATTTCCCATTTAATTACACATAGGTCTATTTCAAAATTAGTATTTTAAATAACAGGGTGTCCACAGAAAAAGTTTTTCGAAATTCCCGTGTGTTTCCCGCATTTTCCCGCCGGTAAAAATATTGCACCCTGCTATCAGCTACAGTTGTCACAAAGACAATATTTTAATTTTGATCAACATTATATCAGCCGCAAATGGCGAGTTAACCCTGTTTGTCGACTGACAACGGTGATCTTATTTTGTTTATAAGTAGAAAAAGGCGATCAGAATGCAATTATATGAACGGAAACAAATATAGGCCCAAACCACAACCGAAACGTATTAAAAAAACCAAAAAAAGGAAAAAAACGGCAATTCGACCTTATTTTATTGCCAATTAACGGCGATTATTCCGCGTCAGATTGGTCGAAAACGGCTATTACCCAAAAACGACGATCGCAACTAGTCTTATTGGCTGAAATAGTCAACCAAAACGTGTTTGGAAACAAAAACCCAACCACATAAACAGGAACGGCCGTAAAAGGAGTTTTAAACTAAATTCCCAGACTTTCGCTGAAATTCCCGTATAATTTCCTGCATTTTCCCGGGATGGAAAAATTCCTGTACAGTTCCCAAATGTTCCGAAAATTCCCGGTCCGTGGTCACCCTGAATAAAGATGAGAAGAAAACTCAGAATGTCTAGACTAAGTTTAATATATGTCTTTCAGATTAGGAAATAAGAAGTACTAACCACGTCATCCTCATCATCAATGTACTGCACTGTGAATGGCTCAGGCATGCACATACCCTGAAAACAAAAGAAAATTATTTAACTTATATTCTTAATATGGGGTTTGTACACATTTGAAATTATGTCAGCGCCAGGAAAAATGTTTGGGATAGGTATCTTATGTTTTTTGTACATTTTGCAGTTTATGAAATTTATATTAAAACCCCCGTAGCAGCAAACCTGCATACTAAACAAATTTCCAATGCATATATATATATCTTAATACCACATAAAGCCACATACCAAGTTTTATCAATATACAATCATAAATAAACGATTTGACATTTTAATTATTCTCTATAAGAATAACATGGCGGCTGGGTACGCAGATTTGCTGCAACAAGGAACGAAAAAAAATGGGTGTTTAGGCAAATATCAATATAACTCAACTAGGTGAAGTCATAAACAAGGTTTTATTAATTTATGTTCATAATTAAGGAAGCCATAGCATTATAATTTTTCTCCATAAGAATAACATGGGGGCTGAGTACGCAGGTTTGCTGCTACGGGAACCTTTAGTAAAACACTGTTTTCTTGAGCAAATATCAACAGACCACAACCAGATAAAGCCGTATACAAGTTTCGTTAGTATACCTTCATAAAGAAGTGAGATATAATTTTGTTCTTATTCCCCATAAGGATAACATTAGACAACGTACTGTGTTTAGCACTTTCAATATCTCGGTAACCGATTGACATAGAGGAATGATCAAAATACCAAATTGTGTGTTTTTTAAGCTGAATCCCAATGGTTAAAACTAAAATTTGACTATTTATAAAATTATATGTAAAAATTTCAAAAAACACATTTTTGGGGTACAAAACCCCCAAAACATCCTTTTAGATAGAGCGATATGCTGGTCTTCGAACTTAAAGTCATAAATGTTGGTTTACACGTTTATACCAAATTTCACCAAAATCGGACCTTTTTTACGAGAGTTATCGCACTCACGGACACAAATATATATATACAGTTTCGAACGAATGGTGTTTTTGGGGTCTGGGACCTCAAAACGAAAAGTTGTCATGGTCCCGGGCCTAGGTCTTACCATGCCGACTACGGTAATAGCTTCTTCCCTATAGGGGAAATCCGCTAAAAACAATAAACATTTCATTGACAAGATAGCTGCAGGGAAGCCCCTTTAAGTTCTAGTTTTGTTCTATTGCATTACACTATTACTGCCTGGAGTTTTGCTTGTAGCACACAAAATTGATGGAGCGTTGCCAGAATTAGCGATTATAAAAAAGTTTTACTTTGTCATAAGGGCTTGAATTGGAGGGCAAGCTACTGATGGTGAATGATGTTATTTACAGTTACTGAACTTTGCTAGAGGATAGGCTCATGAAAATAGTGTCGAGCTACATTAGAAAAAGGGTTTAAAAAAGGCAAAGGGAATCAATCCTTCTCAACAATTACTTGCTGAAACTATTGATATTAGTATTTTTAAGCTGTTTGTGAAGGTACTACGAGTTTTTATAAATCGGAATTAGCCTATTTAATACTTCCCCACAAACTGACAAAACAGAAATTGTCTTTTCTACAATTGTGTCTAGGCATTTGAAAATTATATCAACAGTTATTGCACCCACTTGGAATCTATTGTAGATCCAACAGCAGCAAAAGTGACAACCTCCCAAAGAGGTTATATTGTGCAACTTACCTATAGAGTTTTACACCAACTGTCAAAATATGTATAGGCTTACACCTAGAATTTGAAATAAGGATTGTTCAGACGTAAGCACAAAAGTTGTTATTTTAATTAAGTTGCAATAGGTAGGACAGTAGGCTAACGCGACTACTGTATAGCCTATTTCGTTGTAGTCGGTTCAACCGAAAAGTACCTTACAACGATATATCGTTGTGAGACCACTGATTTTGTTACTTTAACCCATTAAGGAAGTAATTTTATTCTATTCGCAATAACCTATAACGGGATTTGATTGGTGCTGAACTCAGGTAGCAAAATCTGTAACTAATGACTGCGGGCAACGAGGCCTATGTTACGGTTCGATAAATTATGAAATCAAACGACGATATATCTTTGTAAAGTATTTTTAGGATAGCAATTTATTTGTTTGTGATTTTTGTTATCGTTACACACACTACACACTCCAAATTCCAGACATTCCTGACACTTTTGAGTATGACCACTGAAAAGAACTCTGGCACTCAAAGGGGTTCACGTGCAAGTATGTAAAGGCCACTATTGAAAGTTGGAACACATTAAAGTGTTCATTAAACACGGTCTCCGTCACAGAGGTTGTTAGTGAGTTAAAAATAATAAATTCATTACTTCAGTGACATGAAATTGCTTATCAAGTGTGACTTTTATGTGTCGCTACGTCAATTGGTTACTGAGATATTGAAAGTGCTAAACACAGTACGTTGTCTAATGCTATTCTTATCGAGAAAAATCGAAATTTTATATCTCACTTATTTATTAACATAAATTGACAAAACTTGGTATATGGCTTCATCTGGTTGTGGTTTGTTGTTGATTGCACAAAAAACTAATTTTTCGCGTATGGTTCCCGAAGCAGCAAACCCAGGTACTCGGTCCCCATGTTATTATTATGGAGAATAGTTTAAATGTTATATATCGCTTATTTATGACTGTATGGATGAAACTTGATATGTGACTTCACTTCAATGAGTTCTATTGATATTTACATAAAAACCCATTATTTTGTGTTCCTTTTTGCAGCAAACCTGCGTACTCATCCCCAATGTTATTCTTATAGAGAATAATTCATATTTACATCTCTTATTTGTGGATACATTTCTTATGAATCCTGGTAACTGGCTTATTGTGATATTAAGACATATATATATTCAATAGAAATTCGCTGAGTACACAGGTTTGCTGTGAAGGGGGTATTTCTTCTTTTTCATGAATATATCTTTAAAATGTAAATCCATTCCACCTAAACGATGTTTTGACAAAACTCCAACAAATTAATAGTGTCAACAAAAATATCCATAAAACTATAAAAAAATTATGACACACTGAGGAATGAAGAGAAAATTGCAATAATATAAATGTTAGTGCATGACCTGCATACATAAAACACAACATGGAAGATTTATTGATGCATTCTTAAGTGTTTTCAACTGGTGCGGGGAAGGTCAAAATTCAATACAAACTTGTATTAGAGACAATTCACAGTTTATCTAATCAGGGTGGCTGTTATCAAACGCAAACTGATAGCCCGGACTCTCAACAGTTCCTGGTATCAATATTGAACTTAACAATGAAAACATACAGAGGAATTATAAAACAATTAGGAAACTTACAATAGAATCTACACCTAGAATCTACATCGGTAAAACAAGGTTGTCTTTGAAACATTAGGTAGGCCAACAAAAGCTCATTACTTCAAAGCTGTCAAAATGAAATACTCTGTATGTCTGAATGCTTGAGTTCAGAATTAATTTTTCAAAAATTCTAGCCTACGAGCCCCACCCTCATTCCAGCTAATTAATCGATGAATTTATTACAAAATTTATTTAAATGAGAAAGAAGTCGTATAAAGTAATATACTTCTCTCTCTTTGTCCATACAATTTTAAAAGCTATTGGGTGAAAATTAGTTCAATTTTGAATTAAAAATAAAAACTTTGAAATTCCAATAAATTACTAAACTTATCGAAAAGGCCTTTCACTTTCAAAGAAAGCAAGTTCAGGTCTGAATCAAAAACATAGAAAGTTGTGATTTTAACTTTAAAGACACCTGGAAATAAAAATAAGATAATTTGCCTAGATAAGCTATAAATTATTTGATAAGTTCTTAATACTCAAGACCATAAAATAATTTAAAACAAACTGAGTGAATTATTTTAAATATGAAATTACTAGAAGAAATCAGAAAAGTAAATATAGTTACATACCTTATCGGTCATAATAAATTATAGTCCCATTATATCTGGGTCTATCCAACTTTTTTCAACAAAAAAAAAAAAACTTTTTTAGTTGTAAACAATGATTTTAGACTCAGCTGAAAATTGTTTTACTACGAAATTATTTTATCCTATAGGTAGTCTACTCTTTTAACAAACAATGTCTGTAAGATGATGTATACAAAACGGATCTTTCAATCCTACGGGACAATTGTGCCTATGCTTTGAAAAAAAAAATTTGGGCCACAGAAATCAAATGGAAAAATGCTTAGGTCTAGGAAGACTTCAATTTTGCTGGAAAATTCATTTTAAAATAGAAAATTTGAACACTGGGCTATTGTAGTTTTAAGAGCTGAAACCAGAGAGCTGTCAAAATAACTCGCACATGGTAAATAAATTATCAATATGCTACGGTATGTGGTTTTCTTCAGAGCAAAGCTTGACCCAATACTTACTATACAGTGTATAAAAAAAGTCCGTCCCCCCCTTTAATTTTTTTGTTTGTTAAAACAAACAACTCACCTTTAGGGAACGATACTAACTTAACCCAAAGTATCTTTTGACGTTATCGGAAATTTTGAGTGTCCCCAAAAATGGGGGATTTTGGGGGCAACTCATAATTTTCAAAAGTAAACCCCTTTCGAGTGACCTCTCATTTTAAAGAGCTTTTAAAAAATAGGTGAATGGTGGAGGTTGGAGGTCTTTAACGTGTTTCTATCCAAAATGGCAGCTTGTCAAAGTTTTGAATACAACTCATTCTTGAAACCTGATGTTTTTTACTTTTGGAGTTTTAATTTCAACTCAGTGACTTAAAACTGAAACGACTCTTGAAGAAATGCTATTAAATGAAGAAGTGGTCTCTTTTGGTAATATTTAAAATGTTGAGAACCCGCAAAAATGGTGGATTTTGGGGGAACTCAACATTTCCTAATGTAATCCCCTTTTGAGTGACCCCTTAATTGAAAACGCTTTTTAGTTGTAGAGGGACAGTGAGTTTTTAATTATTTCCTTGTAGCCATGTACAGATGTTTTCACGACACAACTGGACCGCAAGTAATAGTTTTATGTCAGTAAACAATAAATTACCATAAATGTACCAACAAGTAAAATTTAAATAATAACAATGTTGAAAACCTTAACGTAATTTGCAACTTAACACCTAATAGTGTAATGCTTGTAATAGTACAAAATTTACTTTTAACTGTCACCCTTCACCTAGGTTTAAAAAGCTCTTTAAAATGAGGGGTCACTCAAGTCACCCTTCACCTAGGTTTAAAAAGCTCTTTAAAATGAGGGGTCACTCAAAAGGGGTTTACATTTTAAAATTTGGAGTTGTCCCCAAAATCCCCTATTTTTGGGGGACACTCAAAATTTCCGATAATGTCAAAAGATACTTTGGCTTAAGTTAGTATCGTTCCCCAAAGGTGATTTGTTTGTTTTAACAAACAACAAAATTAAAGGGGGGCGGACTTTTTTATACACTGTATATAGTATCAGGAATTTACAATATGTTATCAGATCATCGTATTTTTGTCTCAATCTGGAGATAAAGTTGAATTTAAATTTGTTATGTAAGTTATTTAACCCCAAAAGTTGATTTCTTCAAATGTAAAAGAGTAAAAGTAAAAGAGTATTTCTTCAATAATGAAAATTGTAATTTAGGCTTTATCAATGTTTGTTTTGATTCAAAATTTATAAGTTAGTACGGTACCTCTTTATACAATATTTCCAAGTGCTACCGATTACACAATATTATGACTGCCAAGAAATATGAAAAGCCTTTCAGAGATATCATAAAATGTTATATATGTAGAACGAGACTAATTTAAACTTCTATAATTCAATATCTACTTTAACTCACATTTTTCGCTTGGTCTCTAGCATTTTCATGCAATGTTAAATAATCTTGGTTGGTAAAAATATTGTATTGGATGATTCAAACTTGTTTACTTAGACTAAATAAAACAGCTACCCCTACCATATAGGTCAATACAGTTATCAAAAAGTAGAAATGCCCTAGAACGAGACTAATTTAAACTTCTATAATTCAATATCTACTTTAACTCACATTTTTCGCTTGGTCTCTAGCATTTTCATGCAATGTTAAATAATCTTGGTTGGTAAAAATATTGTATTGGATGATTCAAACTTGTTTACTTAGGCTAAATAAAACAGCTACCCCTACCATATAGGTCAATACAGTTATCAAAAATTAGAAATGCCCTAGACCAGGTATTGCACAGTTGGCATGAGGTGTCAACTACATCCAACAATACTCTGTTCCAATGCTCCGGCAATGAAGATAGTTCAAACCGTTCCACCGTGGGAGTTTTACCGGATACTGTTCCTCCCTTAACAGACATTACAGTTCAGGTGCAATTTACTTTGTCGGTTGAAACTTTAATTTCACTGAACTAACCTCATAGAATTTTACCTCTTGAATTCAAAAGGTTTTTTTGTCGGTAATGTTAAAATGATAAAAAGATCACTTTTGTTTAAAACATACGGTACCTAGACTATGCTAGTGTCTCATGTTTTCATCTTACAAGGCTCCTCTCATGGCAATGGACAGAGTTAAAGGAGTGATTCTGAACGCTGCCAGTTCTGTACCACTCGTGTATTTCCGCCTATCTCGGTGAGAAGCGCTTTGCATGATTGAGGCACAAGTAGGGACGTTCTGATACTTCCGATACGAATAGGTATCGATATTTTCCTTTCGATACTCAGGGTATCGGTATCGGTTAACTGATATTTTCGTGGAAAAGTTGATATCAAAAGAAAAGTTGATGTATCGGTATCGGAAAAATAGTTCATTTTTTACGTTGCTAATATATAGATAAGATTGGGTTTAATATACTTTTTAGCAATATAAACACAAATAATTACTTAAAAAATAGTTCTTGTAACTTATGATAGAGATAATCGACTCTACGCTATTTCCCTCGTTCCTCTTACAGAAATAGGCTTACATCTATTAATTTCCCTATTCTGCAATCCCGGCTTCTGGACCGTGCTTAACTTTCACACAATTAATTGCTACCTATTATTATTTAGTTTTTTTTTAATATGCCTTTTTGATATAAGATTTTGGTCTTCATTTTTTATAGATATTTTTCTTAGTTAATACTGTTTGTAATGCTTGTTAAAACATTAGTAAACAATGATTTGAGTTTTCGATACCATTCGATACGATACAAAAGGTATCGATACTTTGGATTCAATAGTACGGTATTGGATATCAATACTTTGGTTTCAATATTGTATCGATACCGGCCAAATATCGGGTCCAAGCCAGTATCGGAACGTCCCTAGGCACAAGTCATCAACTTTATGGAGTATTTAACAGATACCTACAAAATTATCGGTGATACAGCTGTAATGAGATTGTGGTACACAGCAATCAATGAAATTGTGTTGTGATTAATCAAAAACTGGGATTTCCTCTTGAAAGCGACTTTAAAAGATGTGAATTTGAAGCAACAACGATAAAAAACTTAAACTAAGGCAGCGGTTCGTCACGCTAAAGACAGGTGACATTTATCGTGTTAGAAAAGAACTTTTGAAAACATCATAATAATCTTTGAGGACAGACTAAACCTACAGCTGCTTTATGATATCACATCCGACTCTTTAATTTCTCCCATGTGCCCCACCCGATAATGTGATGGGTAAATATTGACAGTGTTTAGTATTTCATATTAAAATAGGCCAAAACTATGGACCTAAAAACAGTGCAGTTTTATTTGATTTTTTTTCTGTGTCAGAAGATGGATTAATTTTGTTTCGTCATAATTACTTGGGCTTAAAATGTGTTTTAATTAGGCTTAAAAAAAATAAAATAATAATAAATCATAAGGTTTTATTTGATTTAAATTATCTACTAGGCCTAGCCTACGAAGAAGGCTATATAAGGAAGAAACGTTTTTATTTCATACAATGAACAGTTGAATCTGTATAGAGGCACAATTCATATCAATAGACTTTGACCGTCCGTCTGATTTGTCAAAAGACCTACATCACAACCAAGAATACACAGGATTTCCGATTTCTGGAAGGAACCAGTCTTCTCCCAGCTGTAGAAGTGAACTCAACTAAGTTTTATCATGTCACAGTAGTTTTTTCTAATTCGACCACAACTTCCAAATTTTCAGTTAATATCAAAATTATTTAATAATGTAACGTTACACAGTGTTTAAAGTCAAACCTCAAGATTGTTATTACTTTGCATCCACTACCGGCTTTTTATAATAAATTGTTCACCGCACCGCATCATAAATCAGCAAGTTATACCAGGCCTGGTTCATCGTAGTTATCGTCATCGTCTCAACTCAACGTAACGTTTAAAAAAGAACAATTTCTTGGACACGGCTTCATCTTGATATTCTTGAGCAGTTAAAAATAAAAGGTAACACATATTTTGCCTTCCGCATTTTCTAATTTTGGAACTATTTTTCTTTGAGTCAGCAATTTTTTTAGTACAGTTCATTATTTTAAACCATGGTCCTCCGTTGAATTTAATAAACTCACAAACATTATTTGGTCCCACCGGGCCGATAGTTTTAGTTGCAAAAGCGATATTGTTTGCGGAATGTGTTACCTTTTTATTAAAGTGAACTTTTGAGTGAGTGAAATCTGAAGGGTGGGTTTCAATCGTCAAGGAGACGCCATTGTCGCCATTTTGTTTTCTTTTTGTGGAGCCAAGCCTGTTTTGTTCTTGTTCCTCCCTCCACTCAGTCCACTCCACGATTGTTCTGTTGTTCCGACTCCCGATTGAAACCGAATGCTCACGAAGATTGACGATGATGTTTGTCATAACAAACTCAAACATAAACATAACCTGCAAGTCGATTATGCTGCTTCTCTCGTCACCAAACATCAAACATGGTTGGTTAGTTTGGGGATTGCTGTCGTACTAGGCCTATGTGATGGAACTATATGTAAGTGTTGATTACTATTTTATTATTTTTATAGAAATATATTGAGATTTTGTATTAAATATTACGAGAATGAGGTTTTCAACATTTAAAAATTCTTGTTCAGCACAAGTGAGTAGGTTAAATAAAATTTATGAACAAGTAGAAGCTTGTCCACTAGAAATTGAAGTTACAACTGCTCAATCAACAAAACTTAAATTGTTTTTAACGGAATCTAAATCAACTTTCTCAGCATTTGAGAAAAATCTTAACAAGTTCATAAGTAGTGACACCTCTGAATATGATGGCAATGAATCAGCAGTCTTGAAGTTTCAGGATGATATTTTAGAACTTTGTGTTAATATTGAAACTAAAGTGACTTTATTACTTCAAACCCAAATTGAAGCTAGTAAATTCAATGTATCATTCAATGATTCAAGTACTGAGCAAACACAACCAAGTTCCAGTTTGGTTAGGCTACCAAAGCTTGAATTAAATAGTTTTGATGGTGATATTAAAGACTGGATTTCTTACATTAACCTTTATGATACAACCATTCATTCAAATAAAAGCTTGTCACTTGTGCAAAAGCATCAATATCTCTTAAGTTCTCTGGAAGGTGAGGCACTGCATTTAATTAAGTCTTTACCTATCTCGCCTGGAAACTACAAAGTAGCCTATAATACACTTCGTGAAAGATATCACTCTACACGTAGACTTGTTTCTTTTCATCTCAATAAAATAATTGATTTGCCAAATATCACAGATAAGTCAGTAAAGCTACTTAGGTCTTTTTTAAATGATTTCAATGAAAATGGCATTGCAGGCGCTTGAATGCAATATTGTGGATGATAACCCATTACTCAGCATGTTAATATTGCATAAGATGGATACAAATTTATGTAAGCAGTTTGAATCCAAACGAGGAGATGCTACTGATCTTCCTAATGTTGGCGCTATTATCAAGTTTCTCAAAGAAATTTGTGTTCACAATTAAGATGCCAGTCTTAGTTGTAGTCAGTCTTTAAGCAAACCTAATCTTGGAGTAGGCCTACTACAGTCAAGTCGTAGCACTGGAAATTTCAAAATGGGGCAGCAGCGTCATCCTGTCGCGTTGATGAGTACTGATAGTTCAAAATGCTTTTGTTGTCAGGATCCAACTCATAATGTGTATACCTGCTCTACTTTTAAGAACAAAACACCTCATGACAGATTTAAAATAGTACGTGAGGCAAATCGATGTATAAATTGTTTTGGAAATCATACAGTGAAAAATTGTAAATCCAAGCATGCATATAAAACTTGCTCCAAACCTCATCATTCTCTGTTACATTTTTATAAAATAAAAAAAATATTTGATGAAAGAAATCCTACTCAAGACTCACCTTGTGCTACTGAGCACTCGGAATCCTCGCCTGTTGAGAACAATGCTGGGTTTAAGGCCTCGTTAGTTTGCAAAAATGATGAATTGTCACAATCTAACTCAACAGTGCTTTTAGCCACTACATTAGTTAAAGTGAAGAATCCCTCAGGAATGTCACATGTGTTCCGAGGACTTCTAGACTCGGCATCACAATGTTCGTTTATTACTGAATATGCGGCTCAAGTGTTGAACGTGTCACGTTCAAAATCACCTATGTCTATTGATGGTATTTCTGGCCTTAGCGCAAAACCTAAGGGACTTACCCGAGTCATATTTGAATCTCTTAGTGGTCAGAATGTAGCTACTAACCATCCGGTTATTATTTTGGAAAAAATAACCTCATCCATGCCTCGAACATCAGTTCATCCTAATGTTATTTCAGAAGCTAAGAAGTACAGTTTAGCCGATCCCTCATTTGGTGTAAGTGGGCCTATTGATGTATTGATAGGTTGTGATCTCTTTGCTAATATTTTCACTGGCGAACTTCATGCACTTGGTGAAAATTTACCAAAAGTTGTTGGCGCTGTATTTGGTTTTACTGTCATGGGTAAAGCACCTTGTATTGGAAGTGACACACCCTCAAGTAGTCACGTGATAACCCTTTTATCTGTCAATGACATGGATCTGCATAATTCCTTGCAACGCTTTTGGCTTCAGGAGGAACCTCCGCAATGCTCTACACTTTCAGAGGATGAATTATTTTGCATCAAGCACTTTGACAAAACTCATTCACGGGATGCCCAAGGACGATATATGGTAAGATTACCATTTAAGCCTAGTCATGAAAAGCTAGGTAGTTCTTATGAAACTGCTAAGTCTAGATTACTGTGTTTAGAAAATAAATTTTCCTCTCAACCTCTATTCAAGGATAAGTATGTTGAATTTATCAATGATTATCATTCATCGGGCCACATGGTTAGCAATGATGCAGGAACAGTCCCTTCTGAACCGCACTACTTCTTACCACATCATGGTATTGTCAAAGAGACTTCTTCAACTACTAAACTTCGTGTCGTATTTGATGCATCGTCTCGTACTAGTAATCAGCTCTCACTAAATGATGTGCTTTTGCCTGGTCCTAAACTGCAGACTGATGTTTGTGAGATTTTGATTAATTTTAGAAAGTATAAAATAGTTTTTTCTTGTGACATAAAGCAGATGTACCGACAGATTAAGGTACATCCTGATGATCAGAACTACCAATTAATTCTTTAGAGAGAAAATAGTCAAGACCCAATCTCTGTTTTTAAGCTAACCACAGTTACTTATGGTATGAACAGCTCACCGTTCCTAGCAATTAGAACGTTGAATCAGCTCGCTGCAGATGAAGGGGACATCTATCCTGCTGCCAAAAATATTCTTTTAAATCAGACATACATGGATGACTGCATTGTACGACATGACTCAGATGCTCAGGCTCTAGAATTACGTAATCAGTTGATTGATCTCCTTAAGAAGGGTGGTTTCGAACTGAGAAAGTGGACCTCTAATTCCCAGAAGTTGCTGGATGACATTCCAAAAGAACATCATGAAGTGCCTATGTTTTTTCATAGTGCAGTACAACAAACTCATTTTAGTATCTTAGGCCTCCGCTGGTCGGCTCTTACTGATAATTTTTCATATCAATTCAATGTTTTAGACTCATATACCACATCACAGCCTACAAAACGAAAAGTACTAAGTGTCATCGCTCAAATTTTTGATCCAGTAGGTTTTTTAGCACCAGTAACAATGAAAGCTAAACTTTTTATGCAACAATTATGGGCCGAAAACTTGAATTGGGATGACCTATTGCCTACTCATCTGGCTGATGTTTGGACTAATTTTTTAAAGGAGTTGTCTCACATTTCGGATATTATTGTGCCAAGAAATTTATCCTTAACTAAAGGTTGTACTATTCAACTTCATGGCTTTGCTGACGCCTCCCTGAGAGGTTATGCTGGTGTAGTTTTTCTTCGCACAGTGAATAGTGATGGACACGTTGTTATTCGACAACTGATCTCAAAGACTCGTCTTGCTCCACTCAGAACTGTCTCTTTGCCTCGCCTAGAATTATGTGGCAGTCACCTCCTGGCAAAACTTATGAATTACTGTTTGAAAATTTTCTCTCTTGATTACACCGTGGAAATAATTAGAAACTGGTGTGATTCAACCATAGTCCTTGCTTGGATTGGCACTCAGCCTTATCGTTTAAAAACTTTTGTCCCAAATCGAGTCGCTGAAATCCAAGAATTGACGCCATCACATTCGTGGCATCATGTAATGGGTACTGAAAACCCAGCAGACTGTGCCTCTCGAGGTATATCTCCATCAGAGTTGAAAGATCATCCTCTTTGGTGGTCAGGACCAAAATGGCTGGTTGACCCCCCTTCTGAATGACCTAACCCGAATCTTGGTTCTCGTACCTCCGAAGATATTCCTGAATTAAAATCAGACCCACTCACTGTTCTTACATCTCCAAATTCTGAGGAGTTTAATCTTTTATATAAGTTTTCCAAATGGAACAAATTATTGAATATACTTGTCTATATTAAACGATTTATTAATAACTGTCGTATGAAGAATGTTGAAGAGAAACTCAAAAGTTCTGTGCCTAATATTTTGGAAATAAAACATAGTGAATCCTGCATTATTAAATTGGTGCAGAAAGAATCTTTTTCTGAAGACATGAAACTTTTGAAAATGAATAAACAGTGTAGCACCCGAATTCAGAGGCTAGCACCCTTCGATGACCAGGGTATCCTAAGAGTGGGTGGACGTTTAAAACGTTCTGGACTTAGTTACGACAGCAAGCATCCTGTACTGCTGCCAAAATCACATCATGTCGTCAACTTACTGATTGACTTTTACCACTCTAAGCATATGCACGCTGGACCACATCTGCTTCAGGCCTTGATTCGTCAGAGATACTGGATATTATCAGCTCAAAGCGTTATTAAAACACGGGTTTTCTGATGTGTGAAATGTTTTAGGTGTAAGCCAAAAAATTCCCCTCCACTCATGGGTGACTTGCCTTCATCAAGAGTGAACTGCTCTGGACCCTTTTCAATTGTGGGTCTTGATTTCTGTGGACCGTTTAGCGCTAAATCTGATAATCTACGTTCTTCGAAGGTCTTCAAAATATGTGTCTTTATTTGCTTTGTTACAAAAGCCATCCATCTTGAACCTGTCACTGATCTGTCTAACACATCATTTCTAGCTGCTCTGGACCGCTTTGTTTCCCGCCGCAGCCTACCAGCCAAGATTTACTCTGACTGTGGTACTAATTTTAAAGGAGCAGATTCTCATTTCAAGTCATTTTTTAAAGAAGCGGATGTCCAGAAGAAAATTTTTGAATTTTGCAACCTTCAATCTATTGCATTTCACTTTAACCCACCAGCTGCCCCTCACCAAGGAGGTTTATGGGAAAGCGCTGTGAAGAGTATGAAATTTCATCTTAGTTATGTAATCAATCAAGAAATACTTACAGTGGAAGAGTTTTTTACCCTGACCTCCAAAATTGAAGCCATCTTAAATTCTAGGCCATTGACCCCATTGTCTACTGACCCATCAGACCTGTCAGCTCTGACTCCAGGACACTTCTTGGTTGGATCACCATTAGTTTCGGTTCCTGAACCAGATGTCACCGACATTACGAGTAACCGTCTTAAACGTTGGCAGCGGATTCAACTCTTTACTCAGAATCTATGGCGTCGTTGGAGCCAGGAATACCTCAATACACTCCAGCAACGAACCAAATGAATTTATAACAGAGAAAACCTCAAAATCGGAGATTTAGTTGTTTTACAGGATTCAAGGACCGCTCCATTGTGTTGGCCCCTTGGGCGAATCATATCTACTTCCCCCGGCAAAGACGATGTGGTCAGGGTAGTGACAGTGAAAACTTCAAATGGAACTTATACTAGACCTGCCATCAAGGTCTTCCCGCTTCCATTAATGGACCAAAGACTTTGTTAAATCGCCTCCATTTTTATTTCATTTGTTTTTTTTAATTAGGCCTTTCAAATATATTGGCCTAAAGTGTCTCATGATTTACCCATAAAATAATTGTTGAACCAAGTCGGTTCAAAGGGGGCGGAATGTTTAATATTTCATATTAAAATAGGCCAAAACTATGGACCTAAAAACAGTGGAGTTTTATTTGATTTTTTTCTGTGTCAGAAGATGGATTAATTTTGTTTCGTCATAATTACTTGGGCTTAAAATGTGTTTTAATTAGGCTTAAAAAAAATAAAATAATAATAAATCATAAGGTTTTATTTGATTTAAATTATCTACTAGGCCTAGCCTACGAAGAAGGCTATATAAGGAAGAAACGTTTTTATTTCATACAATGAATAGTTGAACATCTGTATAGAGGCACAATTCATATCAATAGACTTTGACCGTCCGTCTGATTTGTCAAAAGACCTACGTCACAACCAAGAATACACAGGATTTCCGATTTCTGGAAGGAACCAGTCTTCTCCCAGCTGTAGAAGTGAACTCAACTAAGTTTTATCATGTCACAGTAGTTTTTTTCTAATTCGACCACAACTTCCAAATTTTCAGTTAATATCAAAATTATTTAATAATGTAACGTTACACAGTGTTTAAAGTCAAACCTCAAGATTGTTATTACTTTGCATCCACTACCGGCTTTTTATAATAAATTGTTCACCGCACCGCATCATAAATCAGCAAGTTATACCAGGCCTGGTTCATCGTAGTTATCGTCAACTCAACGTTTAAAAAAGAACAATTTCTTGGACACGGCTTCATCTTGATATTCTTGAGCAGTTAAAAATAAAAGGTAACACATATTTTGCCTTCCACATTTTCTAATTTTGGAACTATTTTTCTTTGAGTCAGCAATTTTTTTAGTACAGTTCATTATTTTAAACCATGGTCCTCCGTTGAATTTAATAAACTCACAAACAGACAGGTTTACTGAAACAGGCTTTAAACAATTTAAGATATAGCATCCAGACGATGTGATTTGCAGTTAAGGTACAATAATGTGATTGTGCAATATCATAGGCCCTACATAAGTAGGTGACGTTGTGAGGTAAGTTAGCTGACGACGTGATTATCCAGGTGGTTAACTTCTTGCAGTTGTCATGTTTCTTATAATGGTGCAACATGTTTGCAACGAAAATCGTGAGTCATGTGTGCAAGTTACATTAGGCCTATTGTTTTAAAACTGTAGCACTTTTATTGCTACTCAATCCTTCCTCACCTCCAAAGGTTAAGTTTAGTCCTCCAGAGAATATTGGAACTGTTCAGCGAATAATTGGATTTGAACTGAATATCATTAATGGAGGTTTTCCCATAAAATCAGTGTTACTGATGAAACTGGAGGTGATGTTGTTCAGGAATATAAAGTTTACAAACTTCAGAAACAAAATTGTTAGGCTAACCTTTACAAAACCAACAAATGCAATGCATTTTACCAACATTAACCCTAACCGTGGCCATCCGACCAATTTGGTCAGATTTTTATGTCGCCTAGAGTGGCTACCGACCTAATTGTTTGGATATGACTGAAAATTTTACAACGATAAAAAACCCATAATAATAAACTCAAAAATGATCAATATATAAGCCTAGTCAAATAAATGTTATTTTGAAGAGGAAGAAATGTAGAGTAATTTAGTTAGCAATGTTTGCCCTCGGCTTCATCACCAAGGAATTGTTTCATTACGTCACATTTTTGCCTAATCGGCAACTGCGTAGCTGTTTACGAAGTCTCAGTCAGTTTGTTTGGCTCGCTCCAAACTGTATTGTATATCACTGTAAACAGCAGATTTCAGGCTTTCTTCCTATGATGTCTCGATGTGTTGTGTTTTTACTGACAATATGACATGACATCTGAAATATACATGTCCAGTCCCAGTCCAAAATGGCCCGCTATATTATTGTTTGACCGCTGTCAGTTGTGTAAGAATGTTTTAGTAATGTTTTATTGTAAGTTATTTATTTAGCCGAATTTACGCAAAAATGGATTGTAGTGACATTCGGGGTGCTTTTGAAGAAAGTATTAGTGACATTGATGACAATTTAGAGGGTGATATAGGCAGTTATATTGAAGTGAACGACTTTCCTGATGATGTGTCATAGGCTAATTGGATTATTTATCTGGCAGGCCTAGTGGTGAGTTATATATTTATATGTATATTTATATGTATATTTC
Source organism: Allygus modestus (assembly GCA_963675035.1). Taxonomy (NCBI): domain Eukaryota; kingdom Metazoa; phylum Arthropoda; class Insecta; order Hemiptera; family Cicadellidae; genus Allygus; species Allygus modestus. The sequence goes on from OY776114.1 coordinate 114,138,336, forward strand.
TATGTATAACATGTTATATATTTCTACATAGGGGATTGAATGTACTACATGTTTATATTGATTTGGGGGTAAAATATCTGGCCAAAAAGTTATATAGGTACTGTAAAATATTTTTTTCCAAAAACGCAAAAATAGCAAAACATTCTTTTATTTCCATTAATTTATAGGCCTAAGAGGTAACAATTTTTACTATCAACTTTATGACTTTTTTTTGGATTCATTATTTCATTAGCTTTACAAATATGTATACATCATTATTAGTAAATACATATATTAAGTTACATGACTTATTTACAACACAAACTAACACTGTAGGGCCTACAGTTTACACATAGGCCTATTTCAAGTTTCCGTTTAGTATTATATTACGCCCCTAAAACTTACAAAAAAAATTATTTCCACATGTTATATACAGTAGACGCCCTCTAGTTCGGCTTCGGTTGGATCGGCCGCCGGATGGTCCGGCCGGTCCCGAGGGTGAGTCATATCCGTCACGTCACCGCGCCGCGGGGTGAACGACATTCGACAGGATTTATCTTGAATGTTTAGTTTCCGGCCGTAGAAGTACAGTAAACTATTTATGTCTGTTTAGTTTACGGGCGAGCTTGTAATTGGTCGGTCGCACTCACTTAACCTGTGACAAAACTGTTTGGTTATAGTACTGTACAGTGAGATTGATTGATCTGTAATTTCGTATGTGAGTGTTTTTTGCTGTTTAGTATGTATAGTGACAAGTAATACGTGTACAGTAATTTCCTCAAATAAATTTTAGCTTTTTTTTACAGTACGTAATGTGTTTTAGAGATGGGAATTATCGTTGTTTTCCGGCAACGGTTGTAACGATAACGCAGCTATCCAATAACGTGTTGCGGCAACCTGTCATTTGAATAACGATTGCCAACTCGTTGCCGCTAAAAACCGTTGTCCGTCGGCCGGCGTTGCGGCGTTCAGTTGTCGACGTTGTCGTTGTCGGTTGTTCAAAATTGTAAGTAGGGCGTTATACAGACAGGAAGTTATTTAATCGTTACATTACTGTGCTAGGTTATTGCAGCATGATTCACTCCATGGTGTTGGTGTTACCTTTTACCTGATACAATACTTAATTATTTAAAAACTATTTCGACACCGTCTGCTTAGAACCATCTCTAATTAATTACCCATAAATCAATTTAACTATTGCTAAAGAATGAATAACAACTAACTGGTTATTAGTGTAAATAATTTGTAGCATATTTTTTAATCATAGTAAAGGTCCATAACACTTCAAACCAAAACTTATTACAATATCGAGGACTTCTCAGTTGCAGCCACTGAGAATTATCGAACAAAAATTGCAATTTAAAGCCCGTTTTGAAACTTATAACAGTAATAATTATTCAGTTCGTTGCCGAAGTTATCGTTGCTCTGGTAACGTTACGGAAACGGCATTGTACGTTGTCCCGTTGTCCGTGCGGCTTTTCTGCAACGGGTGCAGAAACGTTATTAGAATAACAGGGAGTTCTCCGCAACGTGTTGCCGCAATAACGTTGCCACGGCCGCAACACTGTTATTCATCCTGTTATGTTAAATAACGCCCATCTCTAGTGTTTTTCTGTTTTATCCTTAGTACGGTATCGGTATTTACTTTTTAATATGTATTGCAAAAACGTATCTATGAGTGGCACAACATGACAATTCATCCAAGAGACGTCCAAATCTTCTCTTTGGTAAGTACATAATGTTGTAAAAAGTTTAAACAACCTTTTTTGTTGATTTTTAAGCATAGGTAATGGATTTAATAGGGACATTTAAAATTCTGACAGTACATCCGGATAGTCCGGCCATTTTGAAGTCCGGCCGGTGGTCCGGTCCCGAGGTGGCCGAACTAGAGGGAGTCCACTGTATTTCTATGTAGGGAAATAGATTGTTTACAAAATGTATATAACTTAATGAATTTTCGGTACTTTGGTATTATACGGATGCCACTATTTTTGGAGGTTAAATTTTTACCGGATACAAAGGATAACTACATAATTCGAAAAAACGTACTTTTATTGACTTACTGTACAAATTTTACATCATTCTGATGAGCGGTCTTTGTGTTGTGCCTCCCAAAAGGCAGCGATGTCCGCTAGGATTGTGTTGAATGCGTCGCCGCCGCTAGCAGCCACACCCGATCGCCACATGTACTCCTCCAAATATACAGCGCGCTGCGGCAGTTATGTTAGGATGGGTTATCATAAAAATACGTACGGTTTCCTCTTCATTTTGAGGTAAATCCCACACCAAAAGAACGTCACTCATTATGAAAACAAATGTAACGTAGTGAACGGCAATAAATCACTCATGACACTGACCCAGATACAGGCGGTGACAGGTGATGCGCGCGCTCCGGTCAACGACCAGACCTTGACCTATTTGGAGGGGGTTTGGCGGCCGGAAGTATGACTCATCAGGTATCATTCGATTCGTAACGGAACAAGGAAAGTCCTACAATCATTTTTATGATAACCCATCCTAACACAACTGCCGCGCGCGCTGTATAAGGGTGGCATCCATATAATACCAAAGTACCAAATTTTCCATAAAAAAAGTAGAAAAATTTTACCAAAGCCGTTTCTGAAATTTCTAAAAAAAAATTAATTTTTATTTTGTTCACTTGGGTAGTTCCGCAGACGTACCTACGATATATTATCGAATGAAAGTATCGATCGATTATAAATATCGGTTGGAATTCGGTATTTAGTATCGATTGAATTAAGGGTTATTATCGCTATTTCCAACAATATTTATACCGTATTTAATCATCTGTTTTGAAATACAATTTGTTTACTTTATTTGTTTACGTTATTTCCTTTCCTTGGTAAGTGAACTAAAATTAACTCTACCTTTATCGTAGGGAAGTCTCATTTTCTAATGAAGATCCATTTGAACACTTCTTAAAAGCAGTAAAAAATTGTACCCTGGTTAGTAAATAAGTTTAGTCTGTTGTGTTTTGTGGGTACATATTTTTTGTTATTATGTGTTGTTATTTTAAATTCGTTTCATGTTTTATCCCTTGTTAAATTGTTTAATATATTTGGTTATTTACGTTTAATCTGTTCTCATTTAATTAGTATACAATCGATTAAAAATATCGTATTTCAACCAAATCCCGATCAATATTTATAATCGATCGATGGTTTCATTCGATATTTAACCCTAGCAGTGGCCTAATGTTGAAGTGGGAAATGGCCAGCAGATTTGGCGATTTTGCAGACCTTTTATTAAAAATACGTATAAATTACAATTTTGGAGTAAACCTATCAATATGCATACTCATTTTATTCAGAAAGACCTGGGGAATCTGAATATATATAAAACAAATGAATCTGGAAATTATTTTTTTATAAAATAAAAAATTCAAAAATTTTTGATTGAAATTTCAAAAGTAAAGTTTTGTAATTTGTACATTAGATTTTTTAGGTAAAAACCATTATATACATTTTGTAGTAAATTCAATTCCCTACATAGAAATGTATAACACATGGGGAAAATATTTTTTTGTACATGTGTTATGTAATAAAATACGAAAATTCGCAACTTTTGTCGAGTAAGACGAATAATTAGTGAATCGGAGATAACTCATGAAAGGTAATTATTTATAATAATATTGTACATATATTTCTTTAGGTTATGAACTAAGGAAAACAAATATGTAATATTGTGGGGACTAAACAAATTATTATTACCCGTTTACTATACAAATAACTAGAAAATTAGCCTTTACGTAAAAAAATTTTCTGACACATTGAAGTACAAAAATCTTGTACAGATTTTTTTAGGCCAAAAATATTATAAACATGTTGTAGTAAATTCAATTCCCTACACAGTAAAGTATAACACATGGGAAAAACATTTTTATTTACATGTCTTATGTATATAAACAAATATACACGCGATACTATGAATGATAGGCCTAACAATCGTCTAACATTATGCTACAACACACAAAAACATTAGACTCACTTTCACTTCACCAATTGACTAATTTATCCCTTTCCAGTAATATTTATGCATAAAGATTACTGTTATAAACACACAACCACTACACTGTCACTATAAACTCCGAATTTAGAACAATTTCTGAAATAATCGCAGATAAAAATTCACTTACAAAGATGTAGGTTATACTTGAGGTTCATCTGACAACAGCAAGAATCGGCCAAACACCTGCCTAACTGATATTTACTTGCGTTGCTGAAGGTTGTGAGAGTGACCAGTGCTGCCATTTGTCAAAACAAAATTATTCTACGTTTCTTCTGCTACAATTTGACACAACTATTGACTAGTTATAAAACTTCCTATATATATATTTACAGCGTTTCATAATGGTCGCCGGGCGACCATTGGCCATTTGTCAGTTTTAGCAAAAACAGCTGTTTTATAAAAATCATATGCTCTTTGTTATCAATGTATCGTTCAAATAATAAATACGATAATGTACAGCCACTCTTCTGCTGTCCAGTGGTACCACCCGCTACTCCATAAGGCGAAATTTACCCCAGTTATGTTATATTGTCCCAGGCCATGTTTGACGAATTTCGACGAGTCAGTTGCAGGTATTGATTTGCACTAAAAAAAACATTCACTTTATATAGTCGTTACGTTCTTATACAACTGCTATACGGTTCATTTATATAATAAAATGAAAGTTCAGAATGTCATCTTTCAAATGGTAAATAACTTGTCCACTTTCGAGTTAATTATAAATTACTTTTTAGCATTGGAAAATTTTTGGACCTTAATGGTCGCCCGGCGACCATGGCCATTTTAAGGGTACGATTGAAATAGTCGCCGGGCGACCATTGGCCACGGCTAGGGTTATAATCAATCGATATTTTCATTCGATAATATATCGTAGGTACGTCTGTGGAACTGTACCCGTTCACTTTACCAATAAATTTATCCTTTCTTTTTATTTTAGTATTTCTAGATTCTCCTATTCTTTCCGATCAAAATGAATATAAGGTTGGCTAGGTTTACTTCTACGGTTGAATTTATACAAATTTTCAAAAAAAAGGTCTGCAACACGCCAAATCTGCTTGGCCATTTCCCACCTCAACATTAGGCCACTAGGGTTAAATTACAGTAAGCCTAGTCCTACCAGTAGCCCACAACATAGGGCCTAGGCGATGTAGGTCCACTAGGCCTAGGTAAGAAAAAGGTTAGCCTATACAAACAAAATGAGTTGTATCTTGGCTTTAAAACCTATTTAAATAGGCACAATCTGAACTTCCAGCGAAATCATCCATACAGCACGCTCAATGCCACACAGTTGAAACAAACATAGGCAAACCTTCGAGATTGGACTTTGCCTGATTGCCTTTCCCAGGACTTTGCCTCTTTATATTGCAGCAACATATTAAACATACAAAACCCAACAGATAGGGTTCTGACCTTACTTAGGCCTACCTTAGGATAGAGATGCCACCACTCAAGATAGGACTAATTTCTTGACTGTCCACTTGATCATTAAATATTACAGGTAAGTTTGGGAGGGCCCATTAACATTAAATAATCTTTAATGAGGATTTAATAACAACTTACCAAGTCTTCCTTCAACCTAGAGAAATCTGCCATTGATGAACCATCTATTATAACAAATTGGTTTTCTCTGTAATCAGAGCCATCTGCTTTGCCTTTGAATTGCAATTCGAATACATATTGGTCCGACATTTTTATTGGAAGAACTTTTAATCCAGCTTGTCAAGAACAGCCTCGCCAACTCTTCTTGCGTTAGGCCTACGTGACCTGACCGCTGTTGCAATTTCCTGAAAACAAAATAGCACATAATGAAAAGATAACATTTGTTAGAAACAATTTTTTTAAATTAATTTTAAGGATGAACACTTTAAACGTCATGAAAATTAATTAATTAATAACAAGTTCTAAGAAAACTCCTATAAATACCTGAAGCAAAGATGTCCACAATACAAATTGAGATAAACGAAACACGAACAAGCCTAGACAATCAAGGCGTAGCGAAGACAAGAGACAAGTGACAAACAAAACTAGAATCAAAGTCCACCACATACAGCAGAGGAGAGATACGAACCTTAACAGATACAGATGGCAGGGCAACGCGCAACATTGGCGGCACAAGGGAGATTTTTCAGAAGTCTATGATGTCGGAAAAAAATTAATACCACTGAGAATTTATTTTAACTAATTAACAATATAAATAAGCTGCAAATCAAGTACAAGTTAATTTCGTATGACATTTTTTAAAATGTCTGTTGACAGAGTTTTCAAGTAGCACTTGTTTCTCTGACATGACCTGACCGTGACATAAACCTCCCTGTGACAACCATACAACCATACGGGTGTGGCCAGGAACCAAACTCCTTAAGGTGGTCCCACACTTCTCGCGAACATTCGGACGAACATTCCCAAGAATGTTCACTGAACATTCCATTCCGTATGTTCCTGTATGTATTCAAAAGTTCGTGCAGCTCCAATACTTCTCGCGAATACTCGGGACATTCGGAGTTCGCCCGAATGATCGGGCTTGTTTGCGAGAAGAGTTGGGCCGCCTTTAAATAGAGAGTATTCTTCGTTTTCAAGGTCCGTTCAGTCGACATGTTTAGGGTTTTCTAGCTAACTGTAAAAGCTCTCGTGAAGACCGTTGAATAAGGTCACATGATCACCAATCCAATTTGCGGTGTTGCTGGAAACACGATAGTTATCGTACGCGTACTATATTTTCCTCGTCATTTTAATTCAAATAAACACTTTGTTTAACTGCTTAAGGGAATCCCTTCAAAATAAAACACATAATTAATTATAATTAAAACAAATTACGTAATATTTGAGGGACATGCAGAACATACCAAATATGGTGTGCGTGTTGAATTAAATACCTATGTCTAGTAATTAAATCATGATTGAAGGCATTAATGGGTCATTTATTCCAACACACCGATACATAGTGGTTTTATGAGGGAAATCATCCCTCCTCTATTCAGAGATAGGTGGCAAGAGATGCAATAATGATGCATTAATATGTTAATTAATATTCTAAACATCCTTTTACAAAAGTTTGCTTTACAATCTGTTCTTTTACATAAAACAATAAGTAAATATTATGGCAAGGATATGTGTATATATATATATAAAACAAAAATGGAGAGAAAACATGAGTTAGTAACTTAACACAATTAGTCCTGACAAATTAAAACATAAACAATACCCCCGTCGCAGCAAACTTGCGTACTTAGCGAATTTCCAATGTCTTAATTAACACCACATAAAGCCGCATACCAAGTTTCATAAAAATATAATCTCAAATATAAAAGCGATGAATATAATTTAAATTATTCTCCATAAGAATAACATTAGGGATGAGTACCCAGCTTTGCTGCAACAAGGAACACAAAATAATGGGGTTTAATGCAAATATCAATAGAACTCATCTAAGTAAAGTCACATACCAAAAGTATCATTCACATACATTTATAAATAAGCGATATATAACATTTTAATTATTCTCCATAAGAATAACGTGGGGACCGAGTACCTAGGATTGCTGCTACGGGAACCATAAGTGAAAATTTTGTTTTTTGTGCAAACAACAACACACCACAACCAGATGAAGCCATATACCAATTTTTGTCAGTTTATATTCATAAATAAGCGAGATATAAAATTTATTTTTCTCCATAAGAATAGCATATTAGACAACGTACTGTGTTTAGCACTTGCAATATCTCAGAACCAATTGACGTAGAGCAATGCTCAAAATACCAAATTTTTTAGATGAATTCAATTGGCTTCGCCAGATGAGCCGTCTGTTAAGATGAATGCCCAAATACTTCACTTCTTTCTGATGAGGTAAAAGTACATCATTTAAGTGGATGGAGGGCAATTAGCTGATCTGGTAGTAAAACGTGATGTGTATATGCACTTACTTTCGTTTGCTTTGATCCTCCACTTTTTCAGCCATGTGGGGAGACTAATGTTAAGACCATCTTGTAAACATTATTGACATCTTGAAGGGTTTGGGAAGTTATTTACGGATCCTCGTGTGAGGTTATAGAAGTGCTGTTTCATCCGCAAAGATGGACAGAAATAAATTTGGATGTTTCTGGTATGTCTGACATATATTCGAGATACAGCAGTGGCCCTAGAACGCTTCCCTGTGGCACGCCTGATCAGTACCGGCTCTAGGGCAGTGCGAGCCGTGCTCCAGCACGGGGCGCGCGGGGCGCGGCGCTTTTGGGGGGGCGGCGCTCGGCGCTCATAACGGGTCATGGGATCGGTGGCGTACCGTAGTAGTTGGGGGCCTGGGGCGGCGGATGTATTTGTAGGGGCCTATATAAACATTTGGAGTTGAAGAGGAATGCCTATTCATATATAATACGATGTATTAGGGGCGTGCGAGTACTCAAAATGTCAGTATTTAAATAGTCAAATGAAATCAAAGTTTTGAAAAATACTCCAAAGTTCGAGCGAGTATTTCCCAACAATCTTTGGACGATCGTGACCTGCCAAATCACGTAGTAAACGACCGTCAAAGACGATCGGACCAGGTAAAATCGGCCGAAAATTACGAGACATAACATTATGTATTACACATGAATCGGACATAAAAAACAACCTAACTGTGTAAATGGCGACCGAAACACGTTTTATCGGCCGTAATTGAAGACGTTGCAGATTATATAATCTTGAATTAACGTCCTTGCCGCGTAATATCGGCTATAAACGTCGACGGAAAACAAAATACTGTCCAAAAATGACGAATTTACTACGTAATAACAGCCGAAATACGACAGTAGATCGGTAGCGATTCTCCGGAGATCGGCGGGAAATACTCGCTCAGACTTTCGAAAATTTTTCAAAATTTGGGGGCCTATGAGAAAGCGGGGCCTGGGGCGGACCGCGCCCCGCACCTCCCCGTCGGTACGCCACCTGGTGCGGGGTGGGCGGCATAGGCCATAGCGCTAACATAAAGTATTTTGTAAATATATAAAAACCAAACTGATTTTGTAAATTGTTGTATATTAGTATTATAAGTTGTTGAAAAGCAATATTTGATGGAAAGTTATGAGTATTCACCATATTTTGTACCTTTACCATACTTAACATTAAATTTACATATCACATAATACATCTTCTGCTCCCCTCTATTCCAAAACGAGCAGTTGTTTTGACCTCTATCGGTTTGTGACAACTTCAGGGCATTCTGAGTGGTATTGAGAGTTTGAATAAATTTAGTATTATAGTATTATTTAGTATTTTTTGAGAGTTTAGTATTATGTGAAATAAGGGGGAAATATGATGCACCCTCCTCAAATTTTGGCGCCCCCTTGCATCGTTACTTGTAACGTCCACTTGTGTAGCTTACTTTAAAAATTATAGTTTATCGTTCCGTCTGTTTACTAACCATTTCAACTAAGTTGTTATTTATCAACTGAGACATTTCGGAGAATTGGAGATGGAGTGGGAAATGTTAAGAATTGAACATATACTTCTTCTCACTACAGATTAAGATTATTTGAGCTCTGGTCGTGGTTAATTGACTAATCATCTGTATTTCTTAACAAACTGGCAATACTTTAAATAAGTTGCGACAGTATATCACAGTATAGTAATAACGCAAAAACATGTTTGCACCCAACTTGAGTTTTTAGAATCATTAGTATCTACTTAATTGATCCAAACACTTTTAGAAGATAAGATTCAATATATCACAGAGTAAAAAAAATTAAAATGAGCTTTATAGCTACACAAAACCTTAAAGATTAAATACTTGAAGATAGAGTCCGTATAACTGAAAAACATGTTATACATTAGAATCAATAAACAAATATTATATTCAGAAAACATTAGTTTTTTCAAAAACGAGAATAACTTTAAACAAACTTTGCTGTATCCATCGCAAACTTCAGCCTCACAGATTCCAGGAACCGTCAGAATCGCGGTCGGTTTTGATCAGCGTTTTGATTATTGTTTTGGTTACCCTGGACGAAATCTTTCCCACGCTCAGAACAGATGTACTGTTATCAGTAAGCACTTTACCGTTCCTACTCAGTTTTAAGGGTTTGTTTTAATTATTATTTTTCATAAAGAAACCCATAATTGTTTTATGATACACAGTTTATTGTGATACGTTGACTACAAGTGTGCAAATTTGTTGTTTTAAAAATTTAGATTTTTTAATTATTTGAGGTTTTGATTTTTTTTATGGCAAAAAGTTTAGTGGCGCGGAAGATTGGAAACGGGATACATTTCCAGGACGATAATATATGAAATCAAGATTTTGACCTACACGAGTCTCTTATCTGAATGTGTTCCATAGCTTGTCATTTCAGGTGATCAGCATAGCACGGAACCAGAAACATCGCGAACGGAACAACAAGCGAGGGAGCGAGGCGCGCAAGTTCAGAACTATTGGGTTCCCTAGTCCCTACTAGGGAGGTTATGGTTGATGGGGGGGCGGGGGGCGGAAAATTTGGTCTTTGCACGGGCGCTGAAAAACTGACGGGCCGCCCCTGCGCCTGATTCTATTTCACATAGGTTGGTGTAAATGCCTTGATATTTTATCCTAAAATTTCTGTTTACCATATTTGAGCAACAGAAAATAGTTGTGAGGGAGAGAACGTTTTATACAGAAGGCCAGGATGCCACACTTTATCAAACGCCTGGCTAACATCAAGAGACGCAGCAGAGCAATACTCTTATTTCCTATCGAGACTCTGTCTTATTTTGTCCGAAAGTCTGTGCACTTGTTGAATAGTAGAGTGTCGACGAAAACCGAATTGGTGAGTGGGTATAACATCGTGTTCATCCAACAGTGGGCCTAGTCTTTTCAATAGAAGTTTCTCAAACACTTTTGACGCTACTGGAAGGAGGCTGATGGGTCTGTAACAATAATTTACTACCGTTTAGGGGTTTTCCAGGCTTGGGTAGTTCAATAACTTCTGAAACCTCCAATTGAGACGGTAAGAACTCCAGGCGGAGAATTGCATTGAATATGAGAGTAAGAAACTGAAAACCTTTCTCTGGGAGCTCTTTTAATATCTTTGCAGTAATCAGATCATATCCTGGAGATTTATTCAAACCAATATTTCATGAGCAATGCTCCTTTTAGTTTCATTTTACTTTCTCCCCCTATACATAGTATATGGAGAAAGTATTGTTTTCGTAAAAATTTTCGAATTTGAGTTGTTAGTGGAAATATTCGTTTTGGTGCTCCCTGAACCCAAAAAAGTGGTTTTTACGTGATGTGTGTGTGTGTGCGTGTGTGTGTGTGTGTGTGTGTGTGTGTGTGTGTGTGTGTGTCTGTGTGGATGTGTACAGAGCTAGAGCCCTAACCAATGGGCCGATTTTTATGAAATTTGGTATGTAGGTACTAATCCACGATATCTCCAGGCATTCTTTTCATTTTTTTGAATTTTTGATTTTTAAGGGTAATTATCCCCCAAAAACCGCCAAAAAACATGAAAAATCCAAATTTCTCAAAAACGGCTCTAACGATTTTGTTTAAACTTTAGTGGTTTGTAGAACTTTAGGTTTCCAACAAAATGACACCACTCGCATTTCTGGAAAAATTCGGGTTCAGAAATTACAGTACTTAAAACATCCAAAATTCAGTTTTTTGGATTTTTCACAAAAAATCATAAATGTTAAAAAAGATTACTATTCACCATTAAAAAGAGTTCAAAAAACTAAATAAATTGGTATTTTAAATTACTATTCTACGATTGCTAGTTGCGGAGAAAATTGAAATTTTCATTTAGCGGTAAACGCAGTACGTTGTCCAATGTTATTCTGATGGGGAATACAAAAATAACTATTTCTCTCTTATTTACTGATCAATTTCATTAAAATTTGATATGCAGGTCAAGTTAGCATTGACCAACAGATGATGTTCGAAATGTGTTGCTATTTAACCCTGGGGGGGCAAGGGGGCATTTCCCCTCTCAAAACCACTGTGTGTAGCAACGGACTCTATAGTGCCTCCCAAAAAGGGATTTGGGTGGATATTTCTGAAAATAACTATTTTAGACGATTTTCTGTACATTTATCTATACTTCATATTCTATATTTAGTAAATAACAAATGTTTTTGTCATTAAGATTGGCTTAAAGGGAGAAAGTATGTGTCAGTTTCCTGATACCGTTTATTTAGTGAAGTTTTGAATTGTAAAATCCAGTTGATTAGGAGAATATATATATAATACTCTTGTACCTCGTCATCGGGAGAGTCTGTTGCATTGGGATGGCGTAAATACTTGGGAGAATTGCAACGCAAATAATAATTCTGCTTTTTCGACCGAGCTCTTTGCCCATGAACCATCAGGTTTTACAAAAAGGTGGATTAGCTGATTTTGGTCTCTTTAAGTTCTTTGTCCATAAAGATTAGTCTGTCGCTTCTGTTGGAGAAAGATTACTTTCAATTCCTCAAACCATTAATTTTTAATACGTTTTAAGAGTCTTTTCAGGTTTTGGGAAGCTCTATTGAAGTTAGATTTACAATTGTGATTCCTTGTAGTCTGCCAGATCGTCCTAAGCCTACGTTTTTTTTCGCTATAACTTTCTTTATTCGAACAGGATAGTTAATGTAGTTTGCAGTCGAGATGACAACGTGTAGGGGTTGCTTCCAAAGCAGATCGTTGAGTTCTAGTTCAACCGCGTCGTTTATGTCTTCGTTTGTTTTTAAGGGATTTATGATAGATGAAGTCTACTGTTGATAACGTCTTAAAGTGTAACCAGTTATTTTATTGTTTGTCATGCAAAGTGAGGGGAGGGGGGCGCTCCTTTGGTGATTATCGTCGAGCTTACTGTTAAAATTACAGGTGAATGGTCTGTAGACAGATCGATAGATTGAGTAACGCCCGTGTAGTTGCCAGAAATACCTTTCATGATAAAAAATCGAGAAGGTCAGGGATGTTTTGACGGGCTGTAGGCCAGTAGGTCAATTGGTTCCCCTGATGAGACATATTGGAGGTTGTTGTCCTCAATAGATTGTAAAAGCACGCCCCCATCCCAAGTCATTCCACTTTTTCTACTTTTTAGTAGGAAATTTTACAAATTTGTCCTACTTTTCAACCATTTGTTTTAGTATGTAACCAGGGGCGGCCCGTCAGTTTTTCAGCGCCCGTGCAAAGACCAAATTTGCCGCCCCCCACCATAATCCAAAACCTCCCTACCCCATAGTTCTGAGATAGACTGACACTTGCGCGCCTCTCTCCCTTATTCGGCTGAAGAGGGCCCAAGCGCCCTAAACAGCCACAGTGGGCCAGGGACTTTCCCGCTCACTGGAATTTCACGAAACGAACGAATCTCTCCCTCGCTTGTTGTTGCGTTTGCGATGTTTCTGGTTCCGTGCTAAGCTAATCACCTGAAATGACAAGCTACGGAACACATTCAGATAAGAGACTTGTGAAGTTCAAAATCTTGATTTCATATATTATCGTCCTGGAAATGTATCCCGTTTCCGATCTTCCGCGCCACTAAACTTTTTGCCATAAAAAAAATTAAAAACCTTAAATAACTAAAAAATCTAAAATTTTAAAACAACAAATGTGCGCACTTGTAATCAACGTATCACAATACACTGTGTATCATAAAACATTCATGTGTTTCTTTAAGAAAAATAATAATGACAACAAACCCTTAAAACTGAGTAGGAACGGTGAAGTACATACTGATAACAGTACATCTGTTCTGAGCGTGTGAAAGATTTCGTCCAGGGGAACCAAAACAATATTCAAAACGCTGATCAAAACCTACCGCGATTCTGACGGTTCCTGGAATCTGTAAGGCTGAAATTTGCGATGGATACAGCAAAGTTTGTTGTTATTTTTGTTTTTGAAAAAATCTAATGATTTCTGAATATAATATTTGTTTAATGATTTTAATGTATAACACGTTTTTCAGTTATACTGACTATATCTTCGAGTATTTAATCTTTAAGGTTTTGTGTAGCTATAAAGCTTATTTTTATTTTTTTTTATTCTGTGATATATTGAATCTTATCTTCTAAAAGTGTTTGGATCAATTAAGTTTAACACCAATGACTCTAAAAACTCAAGTTGGGTGTAAACATGTTTTTTTTTCGATAGTACTATACTGTGATACACTGTCGCAACTTATTTAAAGTATTGCCAATTAGTAAGAAATACAAATGATTAGTCAATTAACCACGACCAGAGCTCAAATAATCTTAATCTGTAATGAGGAGAAGTATATGTTTACTTCTTAACATTTCCGACTAAATCTCCAATACTCCGAAATGACTCAGTTAACAAGTAAGAACTTGGTTGAAATGGTTACTAAACAGACAGAACGATAAACTATATTTTTCAAAGTAAACTAAAGAGTTAACCTTACAAGTAACGATTAAGGGGGCGCCAGAATCTGAGGAGGGTGCATCATATTTCCCCCTTATTTCATATAATACTAAACTCAAATAGATCAAATCCCTATTCAATACTCTCCAGCCTCCAAACCATATATTTCCTTATCTATAGGAACTAGTTTTAAAAAATCGGCGTGGGCGGATTAAAACAATTAGTTGCATTGTGTTACTTTATACTTTAACATTGCAAATTTCTTGCATCGTATTGCGAGTTTTATTCTAACTCTCAATACCAATCAGTATGCCCTGAAGTTGTCACAAACCGATAGAGGTCAAAACAGCTGCTCGTTTTGGAATAGAGGGGAGCAGAAGTTGTATTGTCTGATATGTAAATTTAATGTTTAAGTATGATGAAGGTGCAAAACATGGTGAATGTTCATAACTTTCTTTCAAATATTGCCTTTCAACAACTTATAATACTAATATACAACAATTTACAGAATCAGTTTGGTTTTTATATATTTACAAATACTTTATGTTAGCGTTACGGCCTATGCCGCCCACCCCGCATCAGGTGGTGTACTGTCGAGGGGGGGCGGTCCGCCCCAGGCCCCGCTTTGGCATAGGACCCCAAATTTTGAAAAATGTTCGAAAGTCTGAGCGAGTATTTTCCGCCGATCTACGGAGAATCGCTACCGATCTTCTGTCATATTTTGGGCCGTTATTACGTAGTAAAGTCGTCATTTTTCAACAGTATTTTGTTTTCCGTCGACGTTTATAGCCGATATTACGCGGCAAGGACGTTAATTCCAGATTATGTCATCTGTAACGTCTTCAACTACGGCCGATAAAACGTGGTTCGGTCGCCATTTACACAGTTAGGTTGTTTTTTATGTCCGGATTCATGTGCAATACATAATGTTATGTCTCGTAATTTTCGGCCGATTATACATGGTGCGGTCGTCTTTGGCGGCCGTTTACTACGTGATTTGGCAGGTCGCGATCGTCCAAGATTGGCGGAAAATACTCGCTCAAACTTTGGAGTATTTTACAAAACTTTGAGTCCATTTGACTATTTAAATACTCAAATTTTGAGTATTCGCACGCCCTTAATCATCGTACATATATATATGAATAGGCTTTCCTCTTCAATCCTTACTGTATATATAGACCCTAACAAATATATCCGCCGCCCCAGGCTCCCAACTCAAAGCCGCCTTTAAAGGCGGCTATACCCAACTAAGACAATACGCCACTGCGGCCGCATCCCACGACCCGTTATGAGCGCCGAGCGCCGCCCCCCAAAAAGCGCCGCGCCCCGCGCGCCCCGTGCTGGAGCACGGCTCGCACTGCCCTAGAGCCGGTACTGTATGTAACATAAAAATTGCAACGCTCATTACCAATATAATTAATCCCTCTTTTGTTATGGGTCGCTATTTTGATTATATAATTCGCTGAATATTTATAAGATCAGATGTGTTAATTTTTTACATTTTGTTCGTTATGTTGCTTAGCCCAGTGACATATCCATAGTGGAACAGTGTTATTACACTTTGAGGATGGACTACACTTAGCCCTATTTCTAGTTATGCAATATTTAAAATCATTTACAGTTCTAAAATTATAAGTTATTTAAGACTTAAATTGTGTACTTACTATCAACTAGTTGAGTTTTATTCAGCTATAAAACTAGTATACGAATTTTAAAACAGATTTTCTTGTTCTGTATTTCTTTTTCTTTTCTTTTAGCGAATTTCCCCTATAGGGAAGAAGCTATTACCGTAGTCGGCATGGTAAGACCTAGGCCCGGGACCATGATAACTTTTCGTTTTGGGGTCCCCAGACTCCAAAAACACCATTCGTTCGAAACTGTATATATATATATATATATATATATATATATATGTCCGTGAGCACGATAACTCTCGTAAAAATTATCCGATTTTGATGAAATTTGGTATAAACGTGTAAAGTAACATTTATGACTTTAAGTTCGAAAACCAGCCAGATCGCTCTATCCAAAGGGGTATTTTGGGGGGGTTTTGTACCCCAAAAATGGGTTTTTTGAATTTTTTACATATAATTTTGGAAATAGTCAAATTTTAGTTTTTACCATTGGATTTAGCTTAAAAAAACACACAATTTGGTATTTTGATCATTTCTCTACGTCAATTGGTTACCGAGATATTGAAAGTGCTAAACACAGTACGTTGTCTAATGTTATTCTTATGGAGGAAAAGAAAAATTTTATATCTCGCTTATTTATGAACATATACTGACGAAACTTGGTATACGGCTTCATCTGGTTGTGGACCTTTGATATTTGCTCAAAAAAACAATTTTTTGCCAAAGGCTCCCGTAGCAGCAAACCTGCGTACTCAGCCACATGTTATTCTTATGGAGAATAAGTAACGTGTTATCTCCCTTAATTATGAAAATAAATTAATGAAATTTGGTATTTGGCTTTACCTAAATGAGTTATATTGATATTTGTATAAAACCCCATTTTTTGTGTCCCTTCCTTCAGCAAACCTGCATACTCAGCCGCCATGTTATTCTTATGGAGAATAATTAAAATGTCATAAATCGTTTTTTTATGAATGTATATTGATGAAACTTGGTATGTGGCTTTATGTGGTATTAAGATGCATATATATGCATTGGAAATTCGCTGAGTACGCAGGTTTGCTGCTACGGGGGTATTTATAATAATACCTGTTAATTTCCCCCAATGAAGATAACTGAGGGGAATATTTATGCTCCTTCCTGCCGTAACCCAAGTTGTAGAAGCATTTTTTTCAGGGCCGAGAAAATATTTTAAAGTTAATTTTGACATTAAATATATTTTCTGCGTTTCTTCTATCAGTTTCCTGCCTCTTAACCGACCACCTTGGGACTAGGACCCAGGCCAAAAATGATGATTTGGCCCATATGAAACAGTTTTCAATAAATTATTACTGTAACTTTGTATGTGAGTATAATAATAACTACTGTGTTACACGTAACTATAGATTTAAAATTGAAATACCCCCATCGCAGCAAACCTGCGGACTCAGCGAATTTCCAATGCATAATATTTGTCTGAATTCCACATAAAGCCGCAAACCAAGTTTCATAAAAATACATTCACATATAAGCGATTTTAATTATTCTCCATAAGAATAACATTGGTAATGAGTATGTAGGTTTGCTGAAACAAGGAACAGAAACAATTGGTTTGTATGCAAATATAAATATAATTTAACTAGGCGAAGCCACATACTAATTTTCATCGATATTCAATCATAAATAAGCGATATATGACATTCTAGTTATTCTCCATAAGAATAACATAGGGGCTGAGAAAGCAGGTTTGCTGCAACGAGGAACAGAAAAATGGGTTTTTATATAATTATCAATATAACTCAACCAAGTGAAGCTACATACCAAGTTTTATTAATTCATGTTCATAATTAAGGGAGTCAGTACGTTTTACTTATTCTCCATAAGAATAACATGGGGGCTGAGTACGGAGGTTTGCTGCTACGGGAATAATCAACAAAAAATCAATTTTTTGTGCAAATATCAATATACCAGTACTACTTGAAGCCACATACCAAGTTTCATCAACATACATTCATAAATAATCGAGATATCAAATTTTATTTATTCTCCATAAGGATAACATTGGACAACGTACTGTGTTTAGCACTTCGAATATCTCTGCAACGGTTGGGCGTAGAATCACAATTTAAACACCAAAATGATTGTTTTGTGGAACTGAACATATTGGTAAAAGCAAATGTGAAGTTTACATTAAAATAAACTGAGGAAAAGCCAAAAACCTTTTTCCCATAAGATTAACATGAGAGATTTTATGAGCAGGTTTTTTTGGATTTTCGCCGCAACCACTTAACCTAGGTTAATAATTAAAAATACTAAATTATTTGTTTTTTAAGCTCTATAACATGGTCAAAACCAAAATTAAGTTTTTTTTTAATTGTAGGGTGAAAAATGCAAAAAACTGATTTTTGGAAAATTTAAAACCCCCATAAACCCCCCTTCCCATGGTCCGATTTTTCTGGTTTTCGAACTTAAAGTCATGAATGTCATTTTACACATTTGAGCCAAATTTCATCAAAATCGGACGTTTTTTACTCAAGTTATCGTGTTAACGGACACATATATAGATATATATATATATATAGATATATATATATATATATATATATATATATATATATATATATATACATATATACATTTGAACGAATAGTGTTTTTGGCATCTGGGGACCTCAAAACAAAAAGTTATCATGGTCTCGGGCTTAAGTCTTACCATGAGACCTACGGTAATAGCTTCTTCCCTATAGGGGAAATTCGCTAAAAGATACTTTTTTTAGAAAAACTTCCTTAGATGTAAAATTAACTGAAATCGCTTACACTGGACGGTTTTTAAAAACTGAATTGATATGTTGAAATGAGTTTACTAGGTTTATATTACAAAATTATCTAGAAAAAAGGCTTAAAAACCCACACAAATATGGAGTTGACTTATTTTTTATGATAAAATATCTTAAGTGAAAGCCTAATTTTGTTTGGTCAAAAATATTACGTTTTATTTCTCAATTTTTAACCAAAAATGAAAACTCAAATGCACCCTAGTTTACTTTAACCATAGACGAACTACAGTAGTTAGTCTATGCTTTAACCAATTCAAGACACATATTTTTATAACAAATGGGCATAGTCACACTAGCAGGAAATATTACGTGAACCCTACACACTGGTAAATTGATTGATCACTTAAATGAATACTCTTGTCAATATACAAATCCCTACAGGTCATTTTTGGATAACCGTATCAGCTAGAACTCTAACTAGCTTTTTGGTTGGGGATTTTACAATATTACGTTTTTTCTATTAATGGACTGGTTTTGTTAATTATCCTGTATTAACAGCATAAAAATTTGTAATACCTATTTTTCAGTAGGCTTAGATTGTCATACTTTTTACTAAGTCTTACTACTTTTCGACGGCAATGTCCTACTTTTCAACAGAAATATCTTACTTTTCAATGAAAAATGTCCTACCTTTCCTAATTTTTAGTCCTCAAAAACCACTTGGACCCCTGTAAAAGTCTTATTCTCCTTGGGTTATTCAGCCTTGAACCCCAGAATTGGTTATTAGCATTATAGTCACCTCCAGAGATAAATCTGCTTCCTAAAGAATTAAAAAATGCAGTAAATTTATTATATATGTTATGCCTCGGTGGACAATGAAGGACGGACACGGTCAGAGGGCCAATATCTTCTACAACTATAGACGTGTACTCTGAATGTAGCCAAATTGGAGCTTTGGAGCTTTCATAGTGCTTAATATTTGATTTTACTAGGATTGCGCTGCCCCCATGGGCTCTGTTGGATGGATGGCTTGTGAAGTAAACTGAAGAGCAGTATGGATCATTAAAATAGCTGGCGTCGGTGAAGCGAATTTCAGACAGTAACATATAATATCTATTTTGTTTTGAGACAGAAAGAGTTGAATATCCTGATTATGCTAAACCAGGCCATTAGCATTCCAGAGTCCGATTCTAAAAGAATGGCTTATTTTAATTTAGCTAACCACAGTGGTTAATATATTCAGTAACGAGCCGATTTGTTACGCTTGTTGCATCATAAGTTTTTCAAATTTATTGAAAAATGTGGTAATAGTATTGACTAAATTGTTGCTGTCATTGCCTGTACTGAGGACGACTTCAGCTTTGGCAGTTGCTTAAGCATAGGTCATCTGTTCCCTAGGGTGAGATACTAGTGATGACTGAGGAGCAGAAGAGTTATGGGAGATGTTGTGTTTCCAGATTTTAAGAGGGGCTAGGTGAGATGAAGAGCTAGGTTGTTTTTTTACCCGCAATTGAGGAAAAGATTTATTTTTAAGTCATAGACATTACACTCTTTTTGTAGCTGGCAGGGTGATGTTCAACATCACACAGTGCACATTTAGGCGGATTTAGGCTTGTGGCTTCTATCAGTAAAGTAAATGACAAATTATTATTTATTTCTCTTCATACTATATTGGAGACAAATTATAAGTCATAACCAGATAAATCCCCTGAGCCAGTTTTATTATGATATATTTGTAAATAAGCGATACTATTTCATTTTTGTAATAATAAAAATAATAATTAATAATTTTTTAATAACTACAACATAGAGCATTGAACAACTAGTATGTTTACCCAGGTCCGGATTTAGTAAGGCCCCATGCGCAACCAGTGGTGTGCGGGCCCTTACCGCCTAGGTGACATTTTTTAAAATTTGTTTCCTTGTTTGAGGCTTTATAAGGTGTGTGTGTGTGTGTGTGTGTGTGTGTGTTTGTGTGTGTGTGTGGTGCGCGCCTATGAATCCTATGCTTAAATCCGTCCCTGTGTTTTACCCTTTTCGGCATTCCTCCAAACCTTTGTCCAAGGGACTGTAATGCCATTGATTATGTATATCAACAATACTTTTGTACTTACATTACTGGTAAATATTAAATTTTTAAAGTAATATACACATAGTGCTACCATAGACTGAGTACATATAAAAACATTTTGTGTAGATGGAATACCATATTTAACAATTTTTAAAATAAGTTGATTGAAATTTATGTCCAATCCTAATCTATTTTACTATTATTATTGTGACTGAATATAATGTTTGGTCTTTATTGAATTGTAGAGTGTGCTTATAATAGTGACGATAATAAAATTATAGTTGATGTATGAAACTTAAGGTGATGTAAACAATATTTGTAAAGTTGTGTTGTTGTACTTGTTGGTTGCAACAGCTGTAATAAAAGCTGTCGTCATGTTTTCTTTAGTTTAGGCTCTCCTGTACCGGTTTACTTCATATTTGTTTGTTTGTTTTGTTAGTATTGGGTTATTGGGTTGAGGTTAAGGTTAAAGTAATAATTTATTTGTAGGGATATTTACTCATATCTCATTATTTTGTAAAAATGAGTATTGAAGTTCATCCTCTAACAAACAATCCCACCGCCGCTTGGAAAGAGTTAAGCCAAACTCAGAAAGTCATTAAGATACATGTCTCCATTCCTAAGGAAAAAGTGAACCCCAATAAGGTAGGGTTTTTTAATAACATTTTTAATCAATGAGGGCCTGTTAATTAACCCCTCAGTATTGGTAAGGTACTTATTACCAGTAGCTAGCTACATATCCTGTGGATACAGTTTCATAATTGATGTGAAACTGCCAATATTTTACCAATAAGTTGCCCTTCCCTATCTCTTCTACCTTTACCCCCACCCCTGCCCCACTCATTCTTTCTCTCTCTTCCCCCTCTCTCTCCCCCCCTCTGTCTTTCTCCCACCCCCACAATCTTTTTTCCAAGCCCTCTTCCTCTTTCATGGCCCCCTCCTCCCCATCCTTCAGACCTTCCCACTTCATTACTACCTCTATCTTTCTTTTCCTCTTCTTTAACCCACCTCATATCTAATCTCAATATCTCCCTTCTCCCTTTCTTTAAGTTTCATAATTCTTATACCTGACCCTTTAATATTTTCCTTTTCTCTCTTTCTATACCTTTTTTTTAATTTAGAGAACTAGAGAATCTGATAACTTAATAATGGCAGGTTCTAACTCTGTAAATTTATAAACATTTAGGCCTAGTAATTAACTTGAAAAAAGAAACAGTTACTGCGGGTAGATTTTAACATTTATAATAACTAAAAAACGTTAACGAATGTCAGGAAGATCTTTTACCAGTATAAAGAGCAAGTGTTAATGTAACATTTTACACAGTTTTCATTTACCAATCTCTTAACAAAAATGGGTAAATGTGTTTACAGTGACACGCTGCCGATTGTTTTAATTTTATTGGATTGGGCAGATTTTAACATTTAATAACTAAAAAAAGTTAACGAATGTCAGGAAGATCTTTTACCAGTATATCATTGCAGTGTCAGATAGTGCCTTATAATCCCAATTTATATATCTATAAATAATTCAACAAAACTTGCTAGGCCTAAGTCATGCCATATTTTGACATTAACTTACTTTTTTGTAATATCAGTTACAGCCTTAACAATTTTACTAAGTATGTATCTTCACCTTTTATTAAAATAACTCTGTAGCATATCAAATCAAATTAATACTAAGAAATGGTTTCTTGCTTTCTTATTTACAGGAGCTAATAAAAACAAAACAAACTATAAGTGATAACATATTTTATTGACAAAATGTTCATACTTAGCAGTTATAAAATGACTGTCTGTTACAATATATATAGTAAACAAAATGGTTGCAAGAGCAACTAAAAGAATAAATGTGACATTAGGTATTCATGAAATTTCCTTTCAGAATAAAACATGCTGGATAAAATATTAAAAGCTAAACAATGGTTTTGCATAGTGTGATTAAACCAACTGTAGCACTGATGAACTTGTACCAAAGTTGTATGTAGTCCATAAGATTTCAAGGCATCAAACCTCCCATGGCACAGTCTTGAAATAGGCAAAGTAATAAATTACATAAGTGAATATTGAATCATATTGTTAAGATTATTCGCTCACATAACAAAATTAATAGATACAGAAAATACTACATAAATAGTTTAACAAATCCACAAATAGTTTAACGCATAATAGGTGGGTTAGGTTAGGCCTGATAACCCACCAAATATTATATCGTACCCTAGTTCAGTTAAAAAGTAATTTTGATGTAGTTACACTAACTGTAGCTAATCACAATGGTTCTCTCACCCTTGCTGAATTTAAATCAATCAAGTTTTGAATCAACTGAGTATGTGAGCTATTTGAGCAAGGGCTTTAAAAGTCAGCTTTTCCCCAACAGCTTTGCTAATTCATGTGATATATGTTTTTATAACAACAGTCATATTCAATGACATAGTTCATGAAATTCATAGTCTTAAAATGTATTTTTAGCAAGACAATTTAATGTAATTTATTACTGGGGAATTTCTATGAGAAAACTATTAATATTTCTCAAATTTACTCAACTATATTTCATTAAATTATTGCAATTTAAATTAATACATATATATATATGTATGTAAGTATATATAGCCTGTATTAAAACTTGGCTTAATATATTCACTGTCATAAAAAATTATATTCATAACTCAGTAACGGTATGGTCATTTCTTAAAATATATTTGAATAAAACAGACCTCAGAAAGGAATGAAGTGCAATGTAAAAGGATATGAAAGTGGTTAAAACTTACTTTTGGTTTTCAGAATTATGTTTCAGCCAGCGTTGAGGTAAAATGAAACCTTTACATAGAAGTATCAGTGTGTTTCACGTGCAAAAGCTGTGGACATCAAGTGTTGAACCCTGCAACATGAATCTATATAAAATAATAGTGTTGTTCATTTAGCGTTACCCAGGGGACACGTGCTAAACAGTCCACACAATTTAATAGTTATTTTTAAATAATTAAATAACTTAGTATTGACAGTTAAATTAATTTTTTCTAGAATAACGAATATAAATATATTAAAAATTGTTAAAGTAATGTATGAACTGTTTAGCGGACGCGAACAACATTATCCCCCATATATTACAAGTTTTTAATATCTATAAAAGAACTGAAATTGTTAGTAATAAAAATATAAATAGGATACAGTAAGTACTACTGTGATTATTGTTGTACAATTCATATGCAAATTTTCAGCCCAAGAATGCGTGACTATTTATTAAAATATATTTTTGTAAATTTGCGGCTGTTAAAGGAAGAAAATATTGTTTTAAATTTATGCAGCCGTAGGAGGCGCGACAAATTGTTGTTACAATTTGTATGTATATTTGCAGCCATAGAAGGTGCGACAAATTGTTAGTACAATTTGTATTTATATTTGCAGCCATAAAAGGCGCAACAAATTGTTAGTACAATTTGTACATACAGCTGCGGCCATAAATGGCGCGACAAATTGTTGTTACAATTTGTATGTATATTTGCAGCCGTGGAAGGCGCGACAAATTGTTGTTACAATTTGTATTTATATGTGCAGCCATAGAAGGCGCGACAAATTGTTAGTACAATTTGTAAATTGGCAGCCAATGAAGGTGCAATAAATTGATATTTCTATCTGCTAATTATACAATTTGTATGTACTGGTATACTTGCAGCTGTTAAAGGCGTGAGAAAACCGATAATTTTTTATCAGTAACATAGTTTGTAAATTTTCAGCCATCGATGACAATATGAATGAATTTGTTGGAAACCAAATATAAGTGTCGCTAAGTTTGGTGCTTAATTTTATAGATTAATTTAAACATTCCTAATATGATTGTTGTAGTATAATCGACATAATTGGCAGAACCACTTAAAGTTTTCGTCACTAAGAATTTTTGTATCTTCTGGAACATCTTCCGGCAAACAAGTTCTAACGTGAAACCATCTCAAACAAGCAGAACATTCAACACTCTCAAGTTCTGGTGTTGATGGTCCGTTTGGTTGAAATCGACGTCTGCATAGAAGGCATTTATTAACCATATCTTCTGAGTTAGCCAATAACTGTCTGAAACATACTGTTCTGTAGTACATAGGATCAAAAAACAAATCAATTGTGTCTTTTTTCATTAACTGGTCAATGAAGAACATGACAAACACACCACAGTTGTAATCATCAGTTTGTTTTGGGTGGACGATTGTTTTTAACTTCCAAGTTTTTGCAAGGTCATTGATGTCAGTGGTGGTTACCTTTGACAAAAATTTCAAGAAGTTATTTAGTGACCTTTTCAAAGTACTGTCGTTTACTACGTTTAGAGGGTCTATATAAGAAAATTCACATGTCTTCATGTTTGCATATGCTAACACCCAGTGGCAGTTATATATGTTCATTGGGAAAAATAGTTTGTCTGTGCTCATGTTTATTACACTGTTCCTCAGTAAGAAATGGCTTGTGTCAAAGTCTTCACCATCGCGAATACTCGTATTCCCTACGTTGTCATGATAAATTACACACATTTTTTGGTCATCAAGTTTAAGGAGGGAGTAACCAATGGCAGAAATTATGTCAGTACTAAGCCAGTTCTTTCCCCTTAGTAGGTTCATGTCCTGTACAAGAACATCAAAATGGTGTCCTGAAGGAGTTTCCATGGTACAAACAATGTAATTGATTTTGCCATTCAAATTAACATAATACTTATCATCGTTAATGAGAAGGTTGTCCATAACTTTAGTTTTGATTTTTTCTACCGAATCAGATGGCATGTTGAATGGTTCTGTAGCATGTTTCTGTAAAAAGTCTGATTTAAAATAAGTGTGAGCCTTTTTTTGTGGTTTTTTCCAAGTTTCTTCACAATTTTCAGTGTCGCTTTCTGAACTAATTGTTATTGTGTGTTTGTTCGATTGCTGACCATTAGTCATTCCTGGGGTTCTTTTCCTTTTCAGTGACAGTTTGGTCTTCTTTGTTTCAACAGTCTCTTCTTGGTTGTTTTTAATTCCAGGCTTACATTCTTTCTCTAAAACTTGTTCTGTATGTGGTCTTTTCTTAGCATTAACGGATTTCTGCACTTTACTCTTCACTTTTCGAACACATTTCTTTCCTCTTGAGCACCCTTCCTTTGGTATATCCAGTTGTATTTCTTTGCATCTTGCCAACACCACTTCCTTCATTTTCCTTACGAAACGATTTGGTCTTAGGTTTGTTTTGTTACCTAGTACGTCCATCAAATTTGCATTTATAAGAACGGTAACTACATTAAATGTTAAAGTAAACTTTCGGTAAATACTTAAGGTTTTTCATTACGATAAACAATGTAACTTAAGGTTTTAGGTATATTTTCATTACGATAAACAATGTAATAAAGTAGTTCATAAGTTGATAGGTACTCAGTCACATTTACAAGCGTTTACCAAAACAATGCAGTTTTGCCGCTGTCATTCTCCTTTGTTCATTCAGTGACAATTGTGAGGGTGTGTTTAGAAATATTGTGAGTAGAATGGAGGGAGGGAACAGAGAAAATGAACGAAATAAAGAGAGGGAGAGAGAGATTGATGGGGTATGCTGGGAGGAACAGAGAGAAGATATGAGTTGGTGGAGGGGCGGTAGAGGGGAAGACAAACGAAGGGAAAAGAGAAAAAGAGAGAAGGCAGACTGGCGGAAAGAGGGGAAGAATGGAGAGAGGGGGAGACAACGCCAATCACCAATATATTGGTAGTTTCACACAAGTAGTTTCATAAGCGGCCACCAACTAATTGGATGCGATATATCAATCTTAAAACATTTGATATGAATTGGAACACTCGATATTTTGAATCACATTTTAACAGTACATATCGTAAATTATTTACTCGATATTTATATAAATGATATAATCTAAAATCAACAAATTGTATAGGTATCGTGGTTTATGCGATGCCAGTTACACATAATGAAACATTTAACAAATAACAAACAATCGAAAACTACAATTAAACATTTAAATAAATTATAAATAAACGTATAACTTAACTAAGTACAACTAGGCTTAAGTTATCTTTGCCAGGGTAAACTTTATGGGCTTCTTTCACGGATTGAATAACCTAAGTTAGTATAAGCAAATATAACTAAGTTGTTGGTTGGTTATACACTTCTTTATGATTTGTTGTATTTTTAAGTTTTGGTTTGTTTGTTACTTGTTAAATGTTTCATTAAAATATAGGTACTTATGTGTAACTTACATCATTACTCTTAATCTCAGTTTTCAGAGACCGTTTCAACATACGCCATGAAAACTCAAATGTTTGGGTGTTTGTGTTATTTAGGTTAAAGATCGATTTAAAATGTGATTTGATATATCAAACATTTAAGATCGATATACAGCATCCGATTAGTTGGTGGCCGCTTATGAAACTGTACCCCAGGAGCTTTTAAAAAAATTAGCTTTGCTACAGCTTCTGCAACATTTTAGAAACAGTAGTTAGCTACAGTTACACACTTATAAGTAGATATAGAGTTGAGCAACTGGTTTGTGACACAGTAACGATTGTAGTTGTGTTGCTTAAACCATTGACTATAGTCAATGCTTAAACTGAGATAAGTGCTCGGAGCATGAGATAGTGCAAATTTCACATTTAAGTATTTTATGAAATTAATAAATAACATAGGCTAGTCCATGATCGCATATGATTAATAAGTTTTAAACTACAACTTAGGCTAGGTCTATACGATGATATCTATAGGCACAGCCGCCTTTAAAGGGGACTGTGGTAAGCTTGTAGACCTACTTCTAGGGGCTTCGGGTCTACTAAAAAAGGCTGAATGTTGGCCAACCCCGGGTGGATTTCTACTTCATGGACAAACTCCGTTAACTGATCACCCATTTTCAATGATATTCTATGAACAACATTCTACTAGAGAACAAGTTGAGCAACTAGGCAATTGAAGTCGAGACGCGACCCTGACGACCCGTGAACTGCAACGTGACTGGTTTTCAATGCTTCAAGTGTCAGTTGCCACATGTCTAGTGTCCTACTTGATTACATTGGTTGGTTTGCCAGACACACGACTCGTTTGCTCAACTAGTTTACAGCTACAGTTGGGTTTCAGTCTCGCTGTGAGCAGACCCACATGTAAAAGTAGCTAAGTTACCTTTACAAGAAAAAAGTATAGTATATTTTTCCTAAACTGGTAGGCTACTTGATTTTTTTGTAGTGGTGTATTAATTTCCCTAATCCCCCTACATCCAGCTTTTCTGTAAAGTATTTATATTATTCATTAATAACCAGTATATCTAAAAACATTGTTTATTTTTATTTCCTAGACTTAGGTTTCTATAGTTAAGTTTTAACAAACAATTTTAACTGTATCTATTAATGTACCGTGAACAAAATACTAATATTAACCAGGTATATATATAGATACCGTACTTTCTGAATAAATGGGCTACATATTCATTAAGCAAATAAACATATACATTTTAAATGTTAAAATAACTTAGGTTAAGTTACTACTGTTCACCTTAATGGGTAGCCCAATAATTAAATTAAATTATATTTAGTATTGTAGACCTACTTTAATTTAGGCCCAAGAAGCCTACCATTATTTTTTAATTTTGTTTCTTGATGCTGTTTAATCCCTATTTTAGTGACAGAACTTACCGATTCAGTATGTATGTTTCAGGCTCGAGTTGTTTGTATGAGTGACACACACTCCCTGACCTCTCATATCAAATTTGATATTCCTGAAGGAGACATTTTCGTCCATGCCGGAGACTTCACAAAATGTGGAGGATTAGATGAAGTTGTTGATTTCAACAATTGGATAGGTATTAGAATAGAATAAATTACTTTAGATTTCACTTTTAGAACATGGAAGCTTGAAAACTCTGAAAAGCGATAGACAGGATATTCAAAACCAATTATAGGGGGAATAATCAATAATACCGGTAAGTTAATCTTAATTCTTCATTGGGATTTAACACGTAGTGTGCGGAGAACGTGAATTCCCACCCCGCGGCACTCGCTCCAAAGGCGGATGGCGGGAATTCACGTCCCTCTCTCCTGCCGCTAACATTGCTTCAGTGTGAGCTCAGCTCTTGACGAGGACAGACTATATGCTGTTCGCAGTTTAGATATAACCATGTGAAATTTGTGGTGTAGGTTGGCACTGAAATTTCCCTCAATTCCCGCAATTGCAGGGCTCGGAAAACTGCTTTTTTGGCTAGAAAAATCTCTCAAATGGCAATACTGACTCTACATCGACCTGGCATGTACTGCTATCTGTTGGCGCTTTTTAGAATTACGTTCAGCTATACTGTAATGTAGTGCAGCACCTTTGAGCTTCACAGCCATTGGTTAACCAAGATTTAGAAATGTGACCCCGACCAGCGATTGGCAGTCCACATTTTGCAAACTGTGGCCTCGGGGCAGTCGCATACGTGTTAATACAGTTCGGGTCACAGTGCTTGGCACCTGGTTGGCGTTATGCTCTGGAATGACTTTTCGCCTCTATATGGCTTAGTACCGTTAGTGTTACAGAATAATTTTGTCAACAGAAACCAAAATTAAATTAAATAATTTTAAAATATTGGTTTTTGTTATTTTCGTTATTGTCTGCTTTTAATTATGAGAAGTTTGAGTTGGTTCTCGCCTTTCCCAGGCGTCAAGCACCGTGGCGCGAACTGTACTTACATAACTCTTGTTTATCTTCCTGTCATAAAAAAATCTACTTGATTATGAAGAAACTTTATGTTACTGGTAGCTCTTACGTAAACTTATCAAACAGATAATTTTACTGTTGATGTATATTCATGATGGCAGCTACCAAACAAACTTATCCCAGTATCTTAGTACACAGCTTAGGTACGTGTGTTGCTATTCAAAACGTATACAAAATATACACCTCGCCCCCCTCAATAAACCTAGAGGGGCCACTCGGCTACTGTGAATACCTGCAGACCCTGCCGAGGGTATGCAAAGACATTGGTTGTGTTATTGATATAATGCTCCTAGTCAGCCTTACAGTTACAAAATTACTCTTTTGTTTTGGCGTATATATGTGTTTACACCATAAATTACTCTATAGTTTTGGCGTATATGAATGTTAAGACCATAAATTACTGTGTAGTTTTGGCGTATATATGTGTTTACACCATAAATTACTCTATAGTTTTGGCGGATATGAATGTTCACACCATAAATTACTCTGCAGTTTTGGCGTATATGTGTGTTTACACAATAAATTACTCTGTAGTTTTGGCGTATATGTGTGTTTACACCATAGACAATACTGTTTTGAAAGGGAACAGTTATCCTGGTCTTGTAAGAGTACAATTTTTACCTATTCTTAGAAAACATCTATATCTGTAATACGCTAAACCGATTTTTGAGAACAGAACTCCGTTATTTTTGAACCAATTTTGATGATTAAGGTGTCAAAAAATAGCCGAGATTCATAGTTGTGCAAAGTGGTTTTCAATTTTCAATATTTTTAATATGAAAGGCGCGGACCGCCCTCAAGGTTTGTTTTTTTCCTAAAGATTAACATGGGGAATAGTTTGAATTCAGTTGCATTCTAAAACAGGTGATGATACAGTAAAATACAGGTAAACAGTGAGAACAGCTGATTGCTTGATTTAGAGCAACAGGTCCACTAGTAATTAATTAATAGCCCAATGACAAGTGGCACCTGGGTCCAAAATTAGACCTTCACATTTTCAGTTTTTGCTTAGGATCGATCTGGTGAACCTCAGATTCCGAGGCGAGCACTCTAACCACTACGCACCCAGCCAGTTTGAAGACTGCTAATCCAAGGTGTGTAAAAGAAACTTTCTAAGACTTAATTATGTTTCAGGCAGTCTGCCACACAAACACAAGATCGTGATCGCTGGGAATCACGAGCTGAGTTTTGATCGAACGTTCACACATCCTCTGAGCCACTCGCCCAGTGACGGCTCTAGAGGCGGCAGCATCATCGACCAGATCCCCACATTGGGACTGCCCAAGGACAACATCGCGGAAGCTGTCAAAATGCAGAACATCAAGGCATGTCTAACCAACTGTACCTACCTTCAAGACGAGGCCATTAGCATATATGGGCTGAACTTCTATGGAACGCCGTGGTAAGCTTTGCATTGTTTTATTATTATTTTTTTTAGTATGATTTAGTTATTAACAGTAATGTTTTATTGATGTTAGTTAAAAGGAGTCAAATACCTATACAATCGAGGTTCCAATAAGACTGCCAGCTTTCCTGTAGCTTCCCATTCTACTCTATTACTCTTGTAATTCATCACTTTTGGCACTATCGTAGCGGACAATTAAATTGACAGTTGTGCTTAAGCCAATAGCATACTTGTACGCTGTCACTGTTGCCATTTTTCCATTGAAAAATATTACCCGATCGTTCTTCCAATCAGCTGGTGTGGAGTTTCTATTTGATGATCTTGGTTGGTAGCCCGGCAAACCATGCCCCCAACTGGAAATTTATTTTTCTGCTATTATAGTGATGATGTGTATTATTGCCAACCACTAACCACAGTCCGCGCAGGCAGCCGGAGTTCTGCAAGTGGGCGTTCAACCTGCCGCGCGGCGAGGCGTGTCTTGGCAAGTGGCGGCAGATCCCCGATGCCACGGACGTGCTGGTGACGCACACCCCACCTGTGGGCCACGGCGACCTGTGCTGTACGGGGGTGCGGGCGGGCTGTGTGGAGCTGCTGGCCACGGTGCAGCGGAGGGTCAGGCCGCGCTACCACATCTTCGGCCACGTACATGAAGGTAAGACATTCCAATGGTTATTATCTGTGATCAATGTGGTCATGCAGAGTATGTAGACCTCACAACCCCTTGCTTTTAGACCTCACATTCAAGCTGGAAGATTCAACTTTACTTTTGTACCAGTTTCAATCAGAAGAGGTATTCTATATAGCCTACACAGTGGACGCTCTATATAACTGGCATTCTAAGAACTGGCACCAGTCAAAACACATTCACAAACGGCCGTTTCCGATTGCATCTGGGCACTTTTATATGGTATTTCGGGTCCTTTACAGTATTTTGTACTCCGTGGTTTTTCTTCATAACAAATTCTTTTCATATCTTTATTGTCTGCTTAGGTTTAGTATTTACATTTTTAGTTAAATCTCGGTTTTGTTCATTTGGCGACTGTTCATTTGGGACTGTTGTTTGGAGTTCATTATTTTCAGTATCCTCACACTTCATATATTCGATTATCCGGCATGGCCGTGGTCGCGCAAATGTCGGTTAAAAGAGAGTCCAATGTAGCCTATATTTGAGTTCAACTCAGTATTTTTGGTTTGGTTT
Source organism: Allygus modestus (assembly GCA_963675035.1). Taxonomy (NCBI): domain Eukaryota; kingdom Metazoa; phylum Arthropoda; class Insecta; order Hemiptera; family Cicadellidae; genus Allygus; species Allygus modestus. The sequence goes on from OY776114.1 coordinate 114,170,404, forward strand.
GTATTACGATTTAGCATAGACGTAATTTGGGAATGGCAAGGGAGGCAGTTGCCCCACCAATAATTTTAAAGAAATATTATTGTAATATATAATAAACGGTATCAGGAAACTGACACATACTTTCTCCCTTTTAGCCAAACTTTAATGACAAAAATATTTGTTATTTACTAAATATAGGATATGAAGTATAGATAAATGTACAGAAAATTGTCTAAAATAGTTGATTTCAGAAATATTCACCCAAATCCCTTTTTGGGAGGCACTATAGAGTCCGTTGCTACACACAGTGGTTTTGAGAGGGGAAATGCCCCCTTGCCCCCCCAGGGTTAAATAGCAACACATTTCGAACATCATCTGTTGGTCAATGCTAACTTGACCTGCATATCAAATTTTAATGAAATTGATCAGTAAATAAGAGAGAAATAGTTATTTTTGTATTCCCCATAAGAATAACATTGGACAACGTACTGTGTTTACTGCTAAATGAAAATTTCAATTTTCTCCGCAACTAGCAATCGTAGAATAGTAATTTAAAATACTAATTTATTTAGTTTTTTGAGCTCTTTTTAATGGTGAATAGTAATCTTTTTTAACATTTATGATTTTTTATGAAAAATCCAAAAAACTGAATCTTGGATCTTTTAAGTCCTGTAATTTCTGAACCCGAATTTTTCCAGAAATGCGGGTGGTGTCATTTTGTTGGAAACCTAAAGTTCTACAAACCACGAAAGTTTAATCAAAATCGTTAGAGCCGTTTTTGAGAAATTTGGATTTTTCATGTTTTTTAGCGGTTTGTGGGGGATAATTACCCTTAAAAATCAAAAATTCAAAAAAATGAAAAAAACGCCTGGAGATATCGTGGATTAGTACCTACATACCAAATTTCATAAAAATTGGCCCATTGGTTAGGGCTCTAGCTCTGTACACATCCACACAGACGCACACGCACACACACACGCACACACGCGCACGCACACACGCGCACGCGCACGCCCGCGCACACACACACACACACACACACACACACACGCGACAGACATCACGTAAAAACCACTTTTTTGGGTTCAGGGGTCACCAAAACGAATATTTCCACTAACAACTCAAATTCGAAAATTTTTACGAAAACAATACTTTCTCCATATACTATGTATAGGGGGAGAAAGTAAAAAGTCACAATAATCACGATCATGACCATTTTTGCCCCTCCAGTCAAAATATTGAAATTACGCTTATGCAATTTAGGCATTTGTTTTCCTCTCAGTATTTAATCCTATTTGTAGCTTTAATGGCGTTTACTTGGTGCCCCAGTAATTTTAGCCATTTTGCAGACCTTTTTTTAAAAAAATAGTAGGCCTAAGCCAAAGAATAATGTAAATCTATAAAACTGCATACATTTTCAAATTGTTATAAGGCAAACTTTTATGAACAAGTAGAAAAAACTAAAAATAGTCAATTGAAATTTTAAAAGTACTGTTTTTAAATTGTGCTGCTGCATTTCTGCAGTTGCCATCCCTGCAACCAGCCCCTTCAGCAAAAAAAGTTCTTTCAGATAAATATCAAACGATTTCACACCGTTAAAACTTAGAATTTAAATCACAGGTGTACTTCACAGTCGGTGGTGCCATTTTTAATGCTCACATCATATAAAAGGAAATATGATAGATTTTCCTATAGTGGCATCCTTAGCTTGTCAATAGAGGCAGGTACACAGTGCAGGAATGCCTACCGAAGCACTGCAACGGCGGAATATAAAAACAGTTATTTTAAATCACGCCTTGTATATTATAATGACAATGTTTCATGCCCAGGTTACGGTGTGTCTTCAGACGGACAGATAATCTTTGTGAACGCCTCCACCTGTGATATCAACTACCTGCCGAACAATCAACCGATAGTGTTTGATATCAGCTTACCGCCTGGAGCCACCAAGGATTAAGTAGTGTTAAGTATCGTTTATTGTTTTACATGTGATTGGTAATGGACACCAGAACAGCCCAAGCTATTTTAGCGAGGTTAGGCTCAACATTTTAAACCACCAGTGAAATGATGAACTTTTTATTGGGTGCAATTTTTAAAACTCACATAAGGTTGGGGAAAGAGGCCATGTTGCATTGTGACCTTTGTAAGAAAATATTGATATATTTTTCATTAGTTTTGCAATCTTTTCTTATACCTAAATAAATTTTTTGCAAACAATATCTGAAATTTAATTTAGACTCAAACAGAATAAAAAAAATTTGGTCAAACGGTAATGAAAATATTTACTTTGAAATGAAGGCGTATCAGGCGCAGATGAAAGATTGTTATGGAGGAACAAATCTAACATGGTAGCTCTCTGATGATGGCAGCTAGGTTTTAAATTAATTCTCTCTGTGTTTTATATTAACATAATTGAGGCGTGGCTTTGTACGTTATGTTGTGAATTGTACTAAGGTTTTAACTTAGTTGTTAAGTTATTTTTATATATTATTATTTTTAAGATTATAAATAGAGCACATAATTTGTTGCCGGGGATTATGTTTACCATGTTGTATAAAATACTCCATGTTACATTGCCAGTAGTTCATAACATCAAGGTTTTTGATAGATGTTTCAATCAAATGAATGTGGAACGCGTACTAAACTGCAGCCTTTAAATGAATTAAGGTATATCCATAAAAAATATCTTAAATAGATAGGAAGCTAGAGGTATGTATCTTACATACGAACAACAATGGATACACCTTTTAGGTCTTGGTTACTGGTTTAAAATTGTTCTAAAATGTGTTACTTTTTCACAAATGTTGATGAAATTTCAAATGAATGGCCATTTTATATTAAAATGAACTTTTTATATTAAAATGAACTTTTTAAGAAAAAATATGAATTGATGTGATTCTTGGGGTCTCAGGTTCGAATCATGATGAAATAGTGGTGTTTTCTTAAACCATATGCTTTTCACTTTAAAATGTTTCCAGTTCCTAGGTACATTTATAATTGTACCTAGTATTTATGTAAGTAATTATTTAAATTGTTTATCTATAATATTATAAAGAAGAGGTGGTTTCTGCCTGTCCGTCTGTCTGATGTTCCGGGTAACAGTAAAAACTACTGAACCGACTGGGCTGAAACTTTACACAAAGGTACATCTTGAACCCATGCAACACATAGGCCTATTTACTACCTTAAAATCCCCTTGGGCTACGGCCCGTGAACGTCCTAAGTTTCAATGTTTACTTTTCAGAGGAAACTAAACGTTCAGAAACTGTAATGCGAACAGCTGTGGATACTTCCACTTGACAGCTTGAAGAGCAGAAGGTAGAACAGCTGTTACAGGCTACCCGTGCGAAGAACGGGTACATTCTAATAGTATTTAATACTTGTGATTAGGAACAAAATCTAATGAAAACTGATCAGAATTATTTTAATATTAGAAAAATTAATCAAATTGCATGAAATAAAATCGGACTTGATCTCAAACTATTCCCTAAACTCCCCCTAAAATCTAGCAATTAAAGAAAGTAAAACATTCGCTTAAAAAGTATTATAGGCTATAGGCTAGTGTTTTCCTCAATTTAGCCTTGTTCACTTGACCTATCTTGGTCTCCTCTATAGATTTTAAATGGCAAGAATTCAACAACGCCAAATGAATACAAATAAACGGTATCAGGAAACTGACACATACTTTCTCCCTTTTAGCCCAACTTTAAGGAATAAATTACTTTTTATTTACTAAATATAGAATACAAAGCACGGTGGAATATACAGAAAATATTGTAAACAAGTTGTTTTAAAAAACATCCACCCAAATCCCTGCTTTGGAGGCACTACAGAATTCATTGCTACACTCGTGGTTTTAAGAGGGGAAATGCCCCCTATTTCCCCCCTCCCCAGGGTTTTTACTGCAAAATGAAAATTTCAATTTCCTCCGAAACAAGCAATCGTAGAATAGTAATTCCGGATACTAAATTATTTAGTTTTTTGAGCTCTTTATAGTGGTGAATAGTAATATTTTTTATATTTATGTATTTTTATGAAAAATCCAAAAAACTGAATTTTTGATGTTTTAAGTCCTGTAATTTCTGAACCCGAATTTTTGCAGGAATGCGGGTAGTGTCATTTTATTGGAAAACTAAAGTTCTACAAACGACTAAAGTTTAATCACAATCATTAGAGCCGTTTTTGAGAAATTTGGATTTTTCATGTTTTTTGGCTGTTTTTGGGGGATAATTACCCTTAAAAATAAAAAATTCCAAAAAATGAAAAAAACGCCTGGAGATATCGTGGATTAGTACCTACATACCAAATTTCATAAAAATCGGCCCATTGGTTAGGGCTCTAGCTCTGTACACATCCACACAGACACACACACACACAGACAGACAGACATCACGTAAAAACCACTTTTTGGGTTCAGGGAGCACCAAAACGAATATTTACACTAACAACTCAAATTCGAAAATTTTGATGAAAACAATACTTTCTCCATATACTATGTATAGAGGGAGAAAGTAAAAACAGTCTGTTTAGGAGGAGAAGAACCCTACATCGTGGTTTTACAAGAAAAGGATTAGCTGGTGGATTCACTGTTAATTTATTATTTACCGCTTGTACTTAGCTCAAAAATACTTTATATAGCAATATACTTAGCAAGGCTAGAATAGTCCAAGTATAGTACAATCAATGTGTAAATTGTGATATCTCTATGGTTTTCTATCCTCACAGTATTTGATCTAGTTTGCATTTGGCACTGTTATTTTTTGTAATATTGGTAATTTTATAGTTTTGTAAATAACGAGCTACTTTATCCTGATTTGGGATTACAGTAAATTTTCCCAAAGGAAGGTATGAAAAGCAAGGTAATCACAATTTTTGTATATCATGAATAATAAAGAAGTTTGTTTTTCAACATTTTCCTCTGAAAATTCTTTGTAATAAAAATCTAAACTATTAGGTACTTTTATATTTAATAGATTTATTATTATTAGGCTATCTAATATTAATAAAACCAATTTTGAGTACAAAATACAGTATAAATATTGATTTTTTGTGTTACTATTTTATACATTGTGTCATTTGTGATAAATTTCAAATTATCAAGTGTGTGTATGTTATTTAGCTATTTATTTGTACTTTTTGTGATTTTTATAATTTTTTAGTGATATTGTAAACAGTATTTTTTAGGAAAAGTTACCATCATTGTATATCTTAATTTATGGTAATTCTGCTATGTAAATGTATAAAATTGAATATATATATAGCTTATTGTAATAATTTGTATTTGTTATGACTCAAAAGATATCTAGAAAAAGATGATCTGAAAATTAATAAAATAGTCTTACTTCATTGATTGGTTTTTATATCACAATGTTTTGTAAAATACAAGCAGACTAGTCCTAAACCAGTTCAGACATCCTGATCCAGCAATCCTATGACTGAAGGAAATCGGAGCGCTGGTTTACTTGAGGAGAAACAGATGAAATGGTTGTAATCATTGAGTGTATTTTAAGATAATATATAACATTACTTAGCTTCCTGCTGTAGCTCCTCACAGTAGTTTACTGCTTTTTTTCATCAGGTTTGCCATCGTGCTGTTAGGACCACAGTGCTGGTCAATAGACACAGCTTACTGCTTTTTCTCATCAGGATTGCCATCGTACTGTTAGGACCACAGTGCTGGTCAATAGACACAGGTTACTGCCTTTTCTCATCAGGATTGCCATCGTACTGTTAGGACCATATTGCTGGTCAATAGACACAGGTTACTGCTTTTTCTCATCAGGATTGCCATCGTACTGTTAGGACCACAGTGCTGGTCAATAGACACAGGTTACTGCTTTTTCTAATCAGGATTGCCATCGTACTGTTAGGACCACAGTGCTGGTCAATCGACACAGGTTACTGCTTTTTCTCATCAGGATTGCCATCGTACTGTTAGGACCACAGTGCTGGTCAATAGACACAGGTTACTGCTTTTTCTCATCAGGATTGCCATCGTACTGTTAGGACCACAGTGCTGGTCAATAGACACAGGTTACTGCATTTTCTCATCAGGATTGCCATCGTACTGTTAGGACCACAGTGCTGGTCAATAAACACAGGTTACTGCTTTTTCTCATCAGGATTGCCATTGTTCTGTTAGGACCACAGTGCAGGTCAATAGACACAGGTTACTGCTTTTTCTCATCAGGATTGCCATTGTACTTAAGGACCACAGTGCAGGTCAATACACAGGTTACTGCTTTTTCTCATAAGGATTGCCATCATACTGTTAAGATCACAGTGCTTGTCAATAGACACAGGTTACTGCTTTTTCTCTTCAGGATTGCCATCGAACTGTTAGGACCACAGTGCTGGTCAATATACACAGGTTACTGCTTTTTCTCATCAGGATTGCCATCGTACTGTTAGGACCACAGTGCTGGTCAATAGACACAAGTTACTGCTTTTTCTCATCAGGATTGCCATCGTACTGTTAGGACCACAGTGCTGGTCAATAGACACAGGTTACTGCTTTTTCTCATCAGGATTGCCATCGTACTGTTAGGACCACAGTGCTGGTCAATAGACACAGGTTACTGCTTTTTCTCATCAGGATTGCCATCGTACTGTTAGGACCACAGTGCTGGTCAATAGACACAGGTTACTGCTTTTTCTCATCAGGATTGCCATCGTACTGTTAGGACCACAGTGCTGGTCAATAGACACAGGTTACTGCTTTTTCTCATCAGGATTGCCATCGTACTGTTAGGACCACAGTGCTGGTCAATAGACAGAGGTTACTGCTTTTTCTCATCAGGATTGCCATCGTACTGTTAGGACCACAGTTCTGGTCAATAGACACAGGTTACTGCATTTTCTCATCAGGATTGCCATCGTACAGTTAGGACCACAGTGCTGGTCAATAGACACAGGTTACTGCTTTTTCTCATCAGGATTGCCATCGTACTGTTAGGACCACAGTTCTGGTCAATAGACACAGGTTACTGCATTTTCTCATCAGGATTGCCATCGTACTGTTAGGACCACAGTTCTGGTCAATAGACACAGGTTACTGCATTTTCTCATCAGGATTGCCATCGTACTGTTAGGACCACAGTTCTGGTCAATAGACACAGGTTACTGCATTTTCTCATCAGGATTGCCATCGTACTGTTAGGACCACAGTGCTGGTCAATAGACACAGGTTACTGCTTTTTCTCATCAGGATTGCCATCGAACTGTTAGGACCACAGTGCTGGTCAATAGACACAGGTTACTGCTTTTTCTCATCAGGATTGCCATCGTACTGTTAGGACCACAGTGCTGGTCAATAGACACAGGTTACTGCTTTTTCTCATCAGGATTGCCATCGTACTGTTAGGACCACAGTGCTGGTCAATAGACACAGGTTACTGCTTTTTCTCATCAGGATTGCCATCGTACTGTTAGGACCACAGTGCTGGCCAATAGACACAGGTTACTGCTTTTTCTCATCAGGATTGCCATCGTACTGTTAGGACCACAGTTCTGGTCAATAGACACAGGTTACTGCATTTTCTCATCAGGATTGCCATCGTACTGTTAGGACCACAGTGCTGGTCAATAGACACAGGTTACTGCTTTTTCTCATCAGGATTGCCATCGTACTGTTAGGACCACAGTTCTGGTCAATAGACACAGGTTACTGCATTTTCTCATCAGGATTGCCATCGTACTGTTAGGACCACAGTTCTGGTCAATAGACACAGGTTACTGCATTTTCTCATCAGGATTGCCATCGTACTGTTAGGACCACAGTTCTGGTCAATAGACACAGGTTACTGCATTTTTTCATCAGGATTGCCATCGTACAGTTAGGACCACAGTGCTGGTCAATAGACACAGGTTACTGCTTTTTCTCATCAGGATTGCCATCGTACTGTTAGGACCACAGTTCTGGTCAATAGACACAGGTTACTGCATTTTCTCATCAGGATTGCCATCGTACTGTTAGGACCACAGTTCTGGTCAATAGACACAGGTTACTGCATTTTCTCATCAGGATTGCCATCGTACTGTTAGGACCACAGTTCTGGTCAATAGACACAGGTTACTGCATTTTCTCATCAGGATTGCCATCGTACTGTTAGGACCACAGTGCTGGTCAATAGACACAGGTTACTGCTTTTTCTCATCAGGATTGCCATCGAACTGTTAGGACCACAGTGCTGGTCAATAGACACAGGTTACTGCTTTTTCTCATCAGGATTGCCATCGTACTGTTAGGACCACAGTGCTGGTCAATAGACACAGGTTACTGCTTTTTCTCATCAGGATTGCCATCGTACTGTTAGGACCACAGTTCTGGTCAATAGACACAGGTTACTGCATTTTCTCATCAGGATTGCCATCGTACTGTTAGGACCACAGTTCTGGTCAATAGACACAGGTTACTGCATTTTCTCATCAGGATTGCCATCGTACTGTTAGGACCACAGTTCTGGTCAATAGACACAGGTTACTGCATTTTCTCATCAGGATTGCCATCGTACTGTTAGGACCACAGTGCTGGTCAATAGACACAGGTTACTGCTTTTTCTCATCAGGATTGCCATCGAACTGTTAGGACCACAGTGCTGGTCAATAGACACAGGTTACTGCTTTTTCTCATCAGGATTGCCATCGTACTGTTAGGACCACAGTGCTGGTCAATAGACACAGGTTACTGCTTTTTCTCATCAGGATTGTCATCATACTGTTAGGACCACAGTGCTGGTCAATAGACACAGGTTACTGCTTTTTCTTATCAGGATTGTCATCATACTGTTAGGACCACATTGCTGGTCAATAGACACAGGTTACTGCTTTTTCTCATTAGGATTGCCATCGTACTGTTAGAACCACAGTGCTGGTCAATAGACACAGGTTATCGATTAGAGCGCATATTTGTAAAAGTTCTGTTATGGTATATAAGTTCGAAGCTGTAACATCTGTCAACACAAAATCCCAAATTTTACTCAAAGAAATGAGTTAGTTGTATTGTTTACACCATCAGGATCTAACGTCATTTCGCTTAATATTTAAAACACTAGTAAACATTTTAACTTGGTGGATTGTTCAAAATAAAAACACAGATGTTACATTGACTTTTAATCACAGTTCATAACATACTATCAATAATTATACATCAATAAGCAGACGCTCAGTTAGTTACATTTTTGTAAGATTTGTGAAATACATATAATAATAACTCTCTCGGCTAAATAATACAAATAACTCGTGTATAAAAATAAGTCCGTAGCCACTGCTCCAGAAGTGGCGCAGGTTTGTAACCTTAGATGAGATTTAACATTCCTTAAACTAATCACATTCATACTGCCTTAATATAAAACAGTATTTAGTAAGGAACATTGGAGAAGAGATACGAGACGGATTCTCCGTTGTGTGTCCTCCTCACTGCCTCGGCGAACATCATGGAGACATCGATACACTGGAACGAACATTACTACTGTTAGCGATCTGACAGCTTAATAAATACAGTCAAACCTTGGCATAACGAACCTCAATATAACAAATTCCTTGATTTAACAAACTTGTTCAAATCCCCTTGTCATAACACACAATGCAAATTATACCTCTTCATTAAAAATGAATCGTGTTTAAAACCTCAATGTAACAAATTTATCATTTATTATGTAACAATTAACCTTAGCAAAAATCAATCTACTTCAGTATAGCAAATTGATTGAATCCCAACAAAAGTGTGTTGCACAGAGAAAGCTTCCACATTGTTCCTCTAGTCATCAGAAATGACTAAAACCAGGCACAAGTGGCCTAAAAGGATTCCCAGTCGTGTGGGATAGCCTAATCCTCTTACAACAACCTCTAGGCCTACCTACTCCGTAACAACACTGACCTTGATCTTGGGGCAGTCCTTCATGTGCTGCTCCTGAGGAATGGTGTTGGTGACGACGACAGCCTCGAAGCACGCGTTGTTGATCCTGGAGATGGCGGGGCCAGAGAATATCCCGTGGGTCAGGATGGCGTACACCTTAGTAGCCCCCGCTTCCATCAGCCTGCAGACAGTCACACGTTATAATGATTCAACTGTAGGGTGCAGTCAGTCATTTAACTTATAGAACTGATAAATGAGTAGAACAAACTTGTAACAAAATACTTAGGATAATATGAAATTTCACTTGATCCAAACAACATTTTCGGACATTTAAACAAAATTGAATGTATGAGTTAAAAGATACAAGGAACACAATTAATGGACGAATATAACATAAACAATATTTTATTAACATTTTGAAATAGTGTACAGTACTGTAACATGTTGTAGAACATGATTTTCAAAGACTTTACTGTCTTAAAACCAGAAATATACATAAAAATAGGCTACACTGCCAAAATAAAAGGTAAGTTAGGGCCTAATGTATCTGTGAAATATTTCAAAAAATTACAAAGTTTACTTCTGAACTTGAGTATTTTCCTCTCATAATAAGTTCATCATTTTATTAACTTAATAAGATAATATCATAACAAAATAATGAATTTGCAAGATCATTAGTTTTTTTTTCAAATGGTTAGAGAATAAAACAGATACAGTACAGATTAGAGTCTGGACAGATGGAATTCAACATTATGCTTTTGTTGGGCAATAATACGGCGTCTACCAAAATATCTATGTAAAATATCCTCTGTTTTTTTGCATTACCAGTTGTTTTAACAACCACTTCCAGGAATTATTTGTATTCACCATGATGGAAAGTTTCCAAATATGAAATCTATAAAACAGATTTTCACAACACAGTAATTGAACTATGCTCTGTAATTTTGTTCAATTTATACATGAACAAAAACTTTTTGTTACATATTACCAATTTAGATCACCTGAAAAACTACTACGCTAGTGTAGCTTCTACAAATTCCCTGGTTTTTCTCAGTTGTTATTTTTCATCACAATTACCTGTCTTTTGCAGGCATACAAAATTTCTTTATTAATTTCAAACCATCAGAATTTTTATCTAAAAGAAGTCCAGTGTTATCCATGTGTCGGTATGAAACTTGCAAAATAACTCTCTTCATGTCGTCTGAACATGTTTGTCTACTTCGTAGGGCTTATGTTTTGGCTGACATCATTAGCTACTGCCGACTTTCAGCAGTACAAATTTCCTACAGCCGGGAAACGAAGACAATTCAGACAGAACTTATCCAGCGGACAAGAGAGTTGACAGTTAAGGGCATGGTTTATATGCCTATTAACCAAGACCAGCCAATAGTGCACACCAGCTGATTGGAAAACACTCAAGTGACATTTTAGCGAATTTCCCCTATAGGGAAGAAGCTATTACCGTAGTTGGCATGGTAAGACCTAGGCCCGGGACCATGATAACTTTTCGTTTTGAGGTCCCCAGACCCCAAAAACACCATTCGTTCGAAACTGTATATATATGTGTGTGTGTGTCAGTGAGCACGATAACTCTCGTAAAAATTATCCGATTTTGATGAAATTTGGTATAAACGTGTAAAGCAACATTTATGACTAAGTTCGAAAGCCAGATCGCTTTATCCAAAGGGGTAATTTTTTTGGGGCTTTTGTACCCCAAAAATGGGTTTTTTGAATTTTTTACATAAAATTTTGGAAATAGTCAAATTTTAGTTTTCACCATTGTATTCAGCTTAAAAAAACACACAATTTGGTATTTTGATCATTCCTCTACGTCAATTGGTTACCGAGATATTGAAAGTACTAAACACAGTACGTTGTCCAATGTTATTCTTATGGAGGAAAAGAAAAATTTTATATCTCGCTTATTTATGAACTTACACTGATGAAACTTGGTATACGGCTTCACCTAGTGTGGTGCATTGGTATTTGCTCAAAAAAACTATTTTTTGTCAAAGGCTCTTGTAGCAGCAAACCTGCGTACTTAGCCCCATGTTATTCTTATGGATAATAATTAAATGTCTTCCTTAATAATGAACATAAATGAATAAAAACTGGTATATGACTTCACCTAGTTGAGTTATATTGGTATTAGCATAGAAATCCATTTTTTGTGTTCCTTGACGCAGCAAACCTGCGTACTCAGCCCCAATTTTATTCATATGGGGAATAATTAAAATTGTATATATTGCTCATTTGTGAATATATTTTTATGAAACTTGGTAAGTGACTTTATGTAGTATTAAGACATTTATATCTCCATTGGAAATTCGCTGAGTATGCAGGTTTGCTGCTACAGGGGTATTTATATAGCAATAGTAACAACATAGAGCCATATTATTGACTGAAGCCAATAATACAGTCAACTTTCTTGCCCGCTGGAATAAGCGTTCACGTAGAGAAAACACCCAGCAGTAAGCTACAAGAAATACTATAATCATCATCAGACGGGGCGGACATGAGTCCCGAGGCACATCAGCCGCATTGAGCTTATTGGTACTCCCGAAAAGAATTGAGAGAAATACTATGATACAACTCGACGACAGCGGACTCACTTCTCCGCGGCGTGACAGATGGTCCCACAAGTGTCGGCCATGTCATCCACGAGGATGGCGACCCGGTCCTTGACGTCTCCCACCAGCACCATCGACGCAACCTCGTTGGCCTTCTTCCTCTCCTTGTGGATCAGAGCAAACTCCACGTTTAACCGATCCGCGATCGACGTCACCCTGGAACAGGAAAATTGCATATTTTATTTCAAGTGAATCTAAATGTAAAAGGGTTTAAAATGTAGTTAAAGACATGGAGAACGGAAAGTTATTTTTTAACAGTATGGAAAAACTGTTAACATAAGGGTTACAAAAATAGTTTTAAAAAGTGTTTACTTCTTCATTTTCTTTTTAAAAATTATATTTTACTTTTATTTTTCTTATGATCAACATAGCCTGAACTATTTTATTTAACTTTATTTTTAAAACTTATACGAGAAAATATTGCAAAACTGTCTGATTTTACTCACTTTCACATAAGTATTGGTATCAAGCCAAAAGACAACAAGTATCAAGTATCGTAGGTGTCGAAGAAATCGAAAATCGGAATCAGTTCAACCCTAAGAATTACTAGAACCAGAAACAAAAGTGTTTTTTTGCAAAAATACTTAAAAAAGCTAGTTAGAAATTGCCAAAAATAGCTAAGCCGTTATCAAAAGGTGTCATGTGAATAACACAAAAGCAAACCACATAGGTATTCTTATTTAAAAACGGGATCTGTTCTAGATCCCAAAACATCTTTCAGCCTCAACCAAACCAACACAAAACAAATTGCGGCTGACGTCAAGAACCATGGTGAAATATGATTACACCCAAACTGAAGCGAAAAATTTGCAGTGGGATAGCTTGATGGACGAAGGACTGTCACAAATTTCGCCAATTTCCAACTGGTCGGAGTTTTCTGCAATCAGTGATCAGTGAATATTCAAGTCATTCTGTGAGTAGACGGGTGTATTGTTTAAAACCGTGCCTTGTTTAACTGAACATTTGTTATAAGTAGTTATACAGACCCTATACTGAATGACCTTAGTCACAAAGATCACAAAAATCTAATGGACAAAATTTTGGACGACATAGAAAGAGATTTAAATGCTTCAGGTAAAAATACTGTAACATATAAACTATCCAAACCTAACCTAAAAAAGGGTGGAAATCCATTAGGACCCTCCCTTGTATGACCCACCCCCCATAACTAGAGAAATAATGTCTTTTACATCTCCCGAACAGTTCATTTTTCTCAGCGTCACTGAGCGTGGTTCACACTTTTATTTGATTGATTTCCCTGACCAAAAAGGTTAATTTTCCCTGACTTTCACTAACCAAAAAAGTTAATTTTCCTCACTCTCCACTTGGCATGTGCACTATACAATAAGTAATATTTAATTGTTTTTTGTTGTTCGCTTTCACCTTCCTTATAGCCGTCCATCACTCCTGTTACTTTTTAAATGTTATTGTTTACAGTTAATTTGTTGTCATCCCATAAATACATTTATTGCTCTACCAGATATAGTTCACTTCCTCTTCTTTGCACCATAAAAAGCGATTTAATACAATTTTAGTTAGTTTTGATTTTTAGAGTATTGCTTTGTGTATAAAACTAAGTAAATTTAAAACTTTCCCTGCACATAACAAATATGCAGCATTTTCCCTGGATTTCGGCATTTTTCTAACTTTTTCCCTGACTTCCCAGAAAGTGTGAACCATGCTAAGCTCCAGCTTTGTTTGTTTGCGAAGCCCCATTCTGTTCCTGCAAACTTTTCCGCGCTCTATTGTCGTGTTATTCCCACATCCCGCGGTTCACGTTGGTTTGGGCGAGCCATAACACTTGTTTCTAACACCGCCAGTCCGTTACCTCTTGGCGCCGCCGGCGTCCGGTGACACGATAATGCTGTTGCGCCACTCGCTGATGTTCTCCTTGATCCACTTGAGCACCGCCGGCTCAGCATACAAGTTGTCCACAGGAATGTCAAAGAAGCCCTGCGCCAACAAGATGGTTAGTGTACAAATCACCAACTAGTATAATGTAAGAAGGATGGAATAGTAAGTGTACATTGCTGATTTGGTTGCTTAATTTAAAAGAAAATAATTTATTTGTTATTCATTCTTGAAATAAGGGTTCTTAATGATTCATTTAAAACTTTAATTGAGATAACAATCAAATAAGCAGCCACTGTAGTAAGTGCAGTCTGCAATCGACTTGTTTATTTAAAAACTTACTGAGTGAGTGCTATATTAAGCATACAGCATGGGCATAAAAATTACCAACTTTTGTTATACATTGCTATATTAAACAAAGTTACAACAAATGTTGCATAGCAAGTTTTGTGACATCGTATAAACACAGCTTAACCCATTGGCGTAGACATACGAGTTGGTCTCGTTCCTCACTTTTAATTTTTTAAACCTAAGAATTGGAATAGAAATTTGTGTTTTTAAATGGATTAATGGTTTATCAATACTATAGGTCGCATTTATCTGTGGCTTCATGCGCCCGTCCGTCCGCGGCTATTTCTCGAGCTGTAATGGCTCCCAATCTACGAAAAGATACCTTAAGAGGTAACTGAGGTCGGGGAAGCTGCACTACCTTAAGAGGTAACTGAGGTCGGGGAAGCTGCACGTGTCGATTTGTTTTTCTTGAAAAGCAACCTTATTTGAGCTACGGTAGCTTAAAGCTGTTTTTAGGCCATTTTAGCATACATTAGCGGAGACAGGAGTATTCAAGCTTTGTTTCTGAAACAGCTGATTATTTCCTGCGGTCATGATAGGCGGCCACCAATACTAGTTTTCATTAAAATACTGTTTTCATTCAGTTAAAGAGTCACACTGGCACACACACAGTAGACATAAGTAAATACCCCCGTCGAAGTAAACCTGCGTACTCATCGAATATCCAATGCATACATATGCTTCTCACTACCACATAAAGCCACTTATCAAGTTTCATAAAAATACATGAATAAATAAGTGATCTATAGCATTTTACTTATTCTCTATAAGAATAACATTATGGCTGAGTAGGCAGGTTTGCTGCAAAAAAGAAAGATAAAAATTATGATTTTGTGCAATTATTAATACAACTCAACTAGGTGAAGCTACATACTAAGGTTTATTAAGTTATGTTCATAAAGGGATACATAAAACTTTACTTATTCTCCATAAGAATAACATTATGGCTGAGTATGCAGGTTTACTGCTACGGGGATAATCAACAAACAATAAATTTGCTGTGCAAATATCAATATAACAGTACTATGTGAAGCCACATACCAAGTTTCATTAACATACATTCATAAATAAACTAGATATCAAATTTCATTTATTCTCCATAAGGATAACATTGGACAACGTACTCTGTTTAGCACTTTGAATATCTCTGCAACGGTTGTACGTAGAATCACAATTTAAACACCAAAATGACTGTTTTATGGAGCTGAACTGATTGGTAAAAGCAAATGTGAAGTTTACATTGAAATTAACTGAGCAAAACCCAAAAACCTTTTTTCCATAAGATTAACATGGGAGATTTTAAGAGCAGGTTTTTGGATTTTCCCCGCAACCATTTAACCTAGGTTAATAATTCAAAATAATATATTATTTGTTTTTTAAGCCTTATAACAGGGTCAAAACCAAAATTAAATGTTTTAACAATTTTAGGGTGAAAATGCAAAAAAACTGATTTTTGGAAAATTTAAAACCCCCACAAACCCCCCTTCTTCCCATGGTCCGATTTTTCTGGTTTTCGAACTTGAGTCATGAATGACACTTTACACATTTGAACCGAATTTCATCGAAATCGGACGTTTTTTACTCAAATTATCGCATCACGGACACACATATAAATATATATATATATAGGCTGTATATATATATATATATATATATATATATATATATATATATATACATATAAATAAATTTGAACCAAGTGTTTTTGACATCCGGGGACCTCAAAACAATAAGTTATCATGGTCTCGGGCTTAAGTCTTACGGTAATAGCTTCTTCCCTATAGGGGAGATCCGCTAAAAGTAGCAAAATCAGTGTTGACCATGTGCAACTCACAACGAATTAACCGATCCTGTTAACTCCCAAGCAAGCCTGTCACCGTATTTTACTTGGGCCCACCCAACCAAGATTGCCACAGACCGGTTAACTCATTGAGTTGTACGACTGGTCAGTTTTGGTCGTGTGCGGGAATCGAACCCATGAATATCGTATCAACACCTAGCCAAGGTGTTTCCACAACGTAGCCAACTCAGCTAAAACGACCAAAGGCCTAGCGTCGTTATTTAGGTTGATCAGTCAGTCCGCGCTTTTAGCGGAGAGAACCGTAGTTGCCCGGAGTCATTAGTTACAGATTTTGTTACTTCAATCAATCCCGTTTTAGGCTATTGCGAATAAAATAATATTACTACCTTAATGGGTTAACAAACCGTCATGTGTATTGAAGCAAGGTTAGGGGCAATGGCCCCTTCAAGCCACTAGTCTCAGTATATTTTGTATGTGAATTGTTAAGGCTTATAAGGTACAGTGTGGTATTGCAAATGGTTTGTATAAGACCAAAATGAAGAAAAAACAAAGAGTATGATATAGCTATAATTATTTGGTATTGCAAATGGTTTGTATAAGACCAAAATGAAGAAAAAACAAAGAGTATGATATAGCTATAATTATTAACTAAAATTGAGCTTATCTTTGATGAAAAATGAGAAGTGATTATAAAAACTGTCGTGTCCAGCAATACAATAAAGCAATAATTACGTAGATTAAGAACTCCTTCCCGTATGTGAGTGCACGTAGGAATTGTACAATATTATTGTAATTGAAGACTTTGAATACATTTTTAGCGAATTTCCCCTATAGGGAAGAAGCTATTACCGTAGTCGGCATGGTAAGACCTAGGCCCGGGACCATGATAACTTTTCGTTTTGAGGTCCCCAGACCCCAAAAACACCATTCGTTCGAAACTGTATATATATATATATATATATGTGTGTGTCCGTGAGCACAATAACTCTCGTAAAAATGATCCGATTATGATGAAATTTGGTATAAACGTGTAAAGCAACATTTATGACTTTTCTTATTTCTAGTTTAGCCTATACGTTGGTTGCCAAATTCTTATTTGTTTTTCTAATTGTTACTTACTTAATTATAATTCTAAATTGCTAACTTTTAACTAATTTTTTGCTCGGATGTGCTCAGGAAAAGTGGATATAAACAGTGATGCTATCGGGATCTGAGGGCAATGGCTGCCATGTGCTAAGCCTAGCTTCTCTTTGCAAAAATGAGTGTTGTTGCTTACAAAATTCCCTAGGTTATTTAAATATAGCTCACAAATGATCTTCTTTGACTTGTTAATAAATATACTTATACATGTGGTCTCCTTTACTTTATTGTAGTGAGTAGAATGTGTTTGGTATTTATTCTGGATGTCAACAAAAGGTAGGTGTACAATTTCTAAGATTTCTTTAACTATTTGAATAAAATACAAAGTTACAGAGGAACAATACAATATTTATTTATCTATTAGTACAATTATGTTTCAAAAGGTTCTCAATTAAAGGGATTTACAATTATATACAACTCAGGGGGAACAGTTAAAATGTGTGGCCTAGCCTAGAAGGTAAATGACAAATATACTGGTAGGCCTAAAACTAAATGTTCATATTTTGGGTTCTAAATGGGGTTTCTTTACAAATGAGGGCTCTTTTTCTCAGGGGGGAAGTATCGTGCTGACTTGAATAACGTTTGGATGATATTTGAAAGAATATTAAGTCCAATTAAGCTGTGTTGAAAAATTACAACAATGGAAATTTTGGTTGTTGTCCAAAAGGAGAGTCCAATGGTTTCACTGACTTTATGAATGGTTAAAATACTCAAAATTAAATTTGGAAAGATAGTTCAATATAAAAAAATACTCTCTTGAGGTTACTTTAACTTTCAGAACATTAGGCTTGTTCTATTTAAATGTCTGTATTCTTTCCAGTCCCTAAATAGAATACAATGGAAGGAGTTTACCAATCTGCTTACAAATGTTCTTCGCTCAAATACCAGTTTTTGGGGGAAATCAAATAAAAAGGAGTGAATTTAAAGATGGTATTAATTGAGCAGTAAGTCCCTAATAAAATGAGCACCAAGCAATGCAAAACTTAGGCCATACTGGGAAATTTAAAATAGGAACTGTGTCCTTCACAGATTCTAGGTCTTAACACTATGGCATCTGGAGCAAGAAGAAAGATCTAGTAGAGATGAGGTCTGGAAGCATGGTCCATTGTTGAGAAGCAGATGTTCACACAATTGTTGACACTGGTCACTGTAATTTAGATTCCTTAAGGACTATTTTTGAAAAGCATATTATATTAAATTTTAATGTTATTGCAATCCTCTCACATAACTTATATCTAAAATATTATTATTAACAAACATATTAAATTAAGTGAGTAGGCTATTATATGGGGATAGGCTATGAATAATTATTGGTGATTAAATTGATGAAATACATATTATTATACAATTGCACAGATAAATAAACATTAAATATATAGAGGGGAATGGCTTTCTGAGGAGTGATGATAATGATGATTATTATTAGGCATGGACATAGGACAATTAACACAAATAACACATTTAGGGGCATTAATTAATTAACACATTTATATGGAAACTTAAATATAAAATAACACATAATAAGAAAGTTTATTACTAAATGATGAATGAATGACATGTAATACTATAATTATCTCCTCAGAAATCTGTATGATATGAAATTAAAGACAGATTTCGATCAAGTATGAAATGGAATACATGAATTATTTAGTATGAAATGTATTTACAGCTAGTTATGAGGTACATTAAATGATTGATGTTGGTTGGTGATAGTACACTTCTTATTCTAAGTTTACATAGACATAGGAACAATACATAAATGGGGAAATGTGGGATGAGGGATTAAGATAGTTCATGACCGCACAGGGGAATTTGGGGTTAAGGGAACATTTAATATAACAATTGTTTATTGGCATGGGGATGAAGTTCTTCACTCGCATAAAACACTTTGGTTTATACATTGTTTATTACAAGGGCAAATCACTGTTCATAATCATCGCATTTATAAATAAATTGTTATTCAACACTGTTTTTGGGGAATAATCACACTGTTCACTTGGGGAATAGGGGAAGGGGTACGCACTCGCGGTTAAGGTTCATGACGATCTCCTCGTTTAAAATTATTACACTTGATGGATGATGATGATGATGAACTATATACACTGTTTTAAGAGTTTATGTTGTCAGGGTCTTCTTCATTATTTACATTATCCTCTTCTATTATCGGTTCTATGTATCTTTTTAATGCAGATATGTGATATGGTCCAAATAAGATGTCTTCGTTTTCTCTGGTTACATGAAAAGTAGATTTTCCTAATATTTGCTTGATGACGAATGGTCCTTCGTAAACCTCGAAAAGCTTTGCAGTTTCTCCATAAATAGCTCGGGAGAGGGGATGTGATTTTATTAGCACTTTATCGTTTATCTTTAATGTTTGTGGTTTTCGATTCTGATTTAACTTTGCTGATCTTTTAATTCGTTTGGCATCTAACCTGCGTTTAGCGATGAGTAACTTCTGTTCTATTGGAGTATCAATTCTGAATGGATTTTCAGACAAGTATTTTTCCCAAAAGCGGTGGTCTCGAACGCCGAATTGTAGTTCGTTAGGAGTGAATCCGGTCGATTCATGATATAATTCATTGAGGCATGCATTAATATCAGGAATATATTTCGCCCACTTCTTGTGTTGACGGGAGCAATAGGTGCGTAGACATCTCTTGACTTCTCGAATTGGTCTCTCGGCAAGGTTGTAGCATGGGTGGTACACTGGATTGAAGATTAGTTCGATATTATTCTGCTCCATCTTCTGGATGTATTCTCCGCTCTTGAATTGTGTTCCATTATCAGACTGGATTCTTTTAGGGTATCCATAATTTGGGAAGTGTTGAGTGAATAATTTATTTAATATTGTTTTAGTGGTGGCTTTTTGCATAGGGTATAACTTGATGAATTTGGTGAAGATATCGATGACAATAAGTATATATTTAACGTTTGACACACTGGTAGGAAGAGGTCCGATGATATCAACGGCTAACTGTTCGTTCTTTCCTGTACATAGCACTCCTTTCGCTGTGGCCACTAGCGGTCGGTTGCTGATCTTACATTTCTGGCAGGTATCGCACGTAGGTAAATATTTCCTTATGGTTCGATTCATGTTTCGAAATATGAAGGTTTCTTGTAACAATTGAAAGCATTTCTTGGCTCCGCAATGTAGGTAGAATAGGTGACATTCCCAAATGAGGTCTTGAATCATGCAGTGAGGTACAGCAATTAACCATTTATTTTTCAGTTTTTGATAAAGGGTATTGTTATGAATGCGGAAATTATATGATAATTTTTGTGCGACTTCTGAATCTGGTTGTTCTTCTAATGTTTCAATGATGGGTTGGAGTTTGGTGTCTTCTCGCTGAAGTTGGGATAAGTTTCTTAATGCGCTCTTCAGATTTTGATCGGGGATATTCTCAATGTAATGGATAGTTAATTCTCTTGGATTGTTGTATGAAATAGCGGATTGATCGATGGAGATGCGACTTAGCGTGTCTGCAGTGATGTTATCTGTACCTTTACAGTGGACAATTTTTAAGTTATATTCCTGTATGGTGAGTATCCATCTTGCCAAGCGATTATTCAATAATCGGCACGTTTTTAAGAAAGTAAGTGCGTGGTTATCTGTTATTATGGTTAATTTCGTTCCCAGGACAATGTATCGAGACTTTTGTAGACAATAAATGATGGCAAGGAGTTCCTTTTCAGTGGTGGTATACCTTTGTTCGACTGGTTGTAATGTTCTCGACATAAACATTATGGCAGCTTTCTCACCATTTTCTCGTAGTTGATATAAATGTCCGCCTATAGCATAGTCAGAAGCGTCAGTTTGTAAGAAGAATTCTTTAGATGGGTCTGGGTGTTTTAAGACGTTGGTTTCCAGAAATAGTTGTTTAATCTTCATAAAGGTGACATCATCTTCTTTAGTCCAGATAAATTTGTTCTTCTTTGAAGTTAATCGCATTAATGGTTGTGTTGTTGCAGAGAGTTTATCTATGAATTTATTATAATAATTTATGCTGCCAAGGAAAGCTTTAAGTTGAGTTCTGTTTTTTGGTGTAGGGAAATTTAGTATTGGTTCTACTTTGCTCTGGTCCATGTGGAGTCCATCGTTAGTTAAGGTGTATCCCAGAAATGGTACAGAATTTTGGCAAAATTTTGACTTATTAAATCGAATGGTCATGTTGGCTTCTTCTAATTTGCTGAATATGTACTCTAGATGTTTCATGTGAGACTCGAAATCGGGTGAAATTATGCAGATGTCGTCAACGTAGATTGCAGTAAAATTCTCAGCTTCAGAATCGAATACATTGTCTAGCGCTCGAACTAAAGCAGCTTGTGATGTAGAGATACCAAATGGTGTCACAGTGTACTGGTATATTTTACCTCTGAATTGGAATGCCGTATATTGTTTGGAATTTTCTGTTAATGGTATTTGCCAATATGATGCTGTCAGGTCGATACTACTTATAAATTTTGCATTTTTGCATTTTCCAAGGATCTCATTTACACTTCTGTTACATTCAAAATCAGGTATTATAATTTCGTTTGCTTTTCGGGCGTCAAGGCATAGTCGTATTTCTCCCGTCTTCTTAATGACTGGAATTATCGGGTTGATAAAAGTGCTTTTACTCCTCTCAATTACACCTAAGGATTCCATTCTGTCGATCTCTTGTTGTACTGCATCTTGATATTGTTGTGGTACAGGATAAGTAGTGCTTTTAAAATGTTGTGGATTATCTACTCGTAACTCATGAGAATATTTGTTGCATATGCCTGGTTGTTCGGAGAAAACATGTTTATACTTATTTAATAACTGACTTAAAATTGTTTGTTCTTCTTTCTTGATATAATCATTTGATGCTAAAGATGTATTAATTTCTTCTTGTGTCAATGTGCTGTCGTTTATTGGATTTGTTTGTAATTCGTTGAAGTTGTATGCTGTGCTATCATATTTATCATATATTAAATCCTCATTGTACTCATCGTACATCATATTATCAAAATTATTATTCATATTATTATTTGGCCTATGGCTATTATTAATTATTATTTGACATAACTGTCCTTCATGATGACACATATTAAACTTCATTGTAACATTATCGTTATTGATTTTCATATTTATTTCGTTTGTGTTGAAATTTAAATCCATTTTGAGGGCAGATAGAACATCGACTCCGAGAATTATGGGTTTTATTAAATGTGGCACTATCAAATATTCAATTAGCATCGTATGTTTATCAATGGTGGTGGGAACATATATTGTGCGGGAAACACGTTTAGACTTTTCTCCAACAGCTGTTTTGATAACGGTGTTATTCACTGGTAATTCTTCAAATGGTTGCAGCTTCATTTTGTTTTCATTGAACCAAGCTTCGGCTATACAAGTTACAGAAGAACCGGAATCAATTAAGGCATTAGTGCTGATATTGTTTAATATTATATTGATTTCTGGACAGTTAATTTGTGTATAATTTGAATTGACATCATTTTCGTACTCATCTTCTAAAAGGAAATTTTTATCACATATTATGTTGTTGGACTGCATAAGATTTATAGAGTGATTGATGGTTTGACCGAGGATAGTGTAAGTAGGCGCTGTATTTAATGGGTAATCGCATGACAACATAACCCTTTCTCGGCCGTGGTCTACAGCGCCGAGTCGTTTCCCTGTCTCGTTTGAGACGGTGAGGAACGTGGACTAGCAGTATTGTTGTTACTTGAATGAGGGCTCATTGGAGATACAGTTGGAGCATTAGGTGGATTGGGATTCTGTCTAAATATGGCGCAGAGTTGATTCTGTTCGTTGGTAGGGTGTTGACGATCATTTTTGTAGTTTTGTTCATAGTTTCTGGGATGATATTGCTCACGTTGATACGGCTTGTTGTCATGATGACTTCGATGGTATTGCTGGTTGTTGTTACCATTATTCCTGTAATTTTGTTGATTTCGATACGAGGAGTTGTTTGGAGGGTATTTATTCTGTTGATAATTGTGGTAGTTGTTCATTTTCGGTTGATAGGCCCGTTGGTTAGCATATCGATCGTTGTAATTCTGTTGGTTCGAAGTGATTGGACTGGCTGGTCGGTTGCTTTGTTGGTTGTTGTGGTTCCTGGCTTTCTTAGGTCCATCTTTTATGTCTTCTTTCTGCAGTAGTCTCTCCATCGCTCGGATCGTAGTGATGTTCTGTACGCTTATGCTGTCTTGGATTATTGCGTCAAATCGCTCCGCCATAAGAGTCACTATCTCCTCTTCACTTAGGCTGGGTGTCATCGATTGTAGTAACAATACTCTTTCTGTCAAGTACTCCGTCCGGCTTAACGTTCCGTTGGCTCTATACTTCTCCGACTCGATTTTTGCTTTAATTCCTCGTTGGACTGCCTGGCTCCAGTATTTGAGTTCGAATTCTCTGGCAAAATGTTCCCAATCAATAATTTCACTTTTTATCAGCTGTAGCCATCGTGATGCTGGTCCTTCAAATGATGTCTCAAGCAGGTCTTTCAGGTACTCAGTTGAGTCGCAACATTGATTCCTTTCGATTCCTCGTTCGTAATACCTTCTCAATTTGTATAAATATTCATTTGGATTGCCGCTCCGTCCATTAAATTTCGGCATTAGACGATCATTGGCTTCGCTTCCACTGCATATTACTTTGATTTGTCCGGCCATTCCGTTTAATTGATTTGCTTGCTTCAGATTGGTTACTTCAGTTTCACATTTGTTTAAATTTTGATTCAAGGTTTGGATTTCAATTTGTTGTGCCTCAATTAGTTTTGTTTGCAAGGTAATTTTGGGGATAACTTCATTTTTAAGTGCCGTTAGGTTTGCTTTTGAATTACGTTCATTATCCAATTGAGTTTTAGCCGTTAGTTCTTCTATTTTCAGATCAAAATTTTGTTTATGCTCTTCCAGATGGGTTTTGACGGTAGATATAATATTTTCCTGATATTGTTTATTTTCAAATTCAGCAGCGGTTTGTTGTTGTGAGATACTGTCCAACACGAATTGTCTCATTTGAGTTTGTGAATTTTCAATTCTAAGTATCAATTTGTCAGTTAATTTTGCAGTTTCTTCAGATTGGGCATTTTGGGTCATTTTGATGGCATTAATTTCTGATCGAATTTCGATTTGGTTTTCTCTTGTTTCTTGTATCTGGGATTCGAAAGCATTTCGACAGGCTTGAATTTCCTGTTGTGTTTCATTGGTGTTTTCGTTAATGATTTTGGTTAATTCGGCTTTCGTCTGATGAATTTGTTGGTGGAAGTCTGCATGGATTGTCTGGATTTCGGATTTTAATTCAGCATTATTTAGTTCAATTTTTGCGCTGGTCTGTTCAATTTTCGTATTGGTTTGCTCAATCTTCGTATTGGTTTGTTCAAATTTGTTATTTAAATCAAGACTAGTTTGTTCAAATTTGTTATTTAAATCAAGACTAGTTTGTTCAATTTTCGTATTTAAATCGATACTGGTTTGTTCAAATTTGTTTCCCAAATTAGTCATAAGGGTGACTAGCATATTTATATCGATTACAGGTGTCGGTGTAGTCGGGTTTGTAACGTTTAATCTGCTAGTTGCGTCGTCTGTGTGTGCATCAGTCAGCGGGCGCGATGAATGAATCAGTGTCGACTTGTTCAATGAGCTAGCGATACGTCCTCGTTCATTCTGATCAATGAATCCAGTTCGGGAACCTTCGGGTGTGTCCGTCAGCGTTCGGGTTTGTCGGCTGGCGATTTTTCGTTCTGGCGTTGAGAAAGCAGAGTTAGCGTCTAAGGGCAGGCTGAGAGATAAATCTCGCGTAGAGGTTACGAAATCGACGTTCTCTGATTGGCTGATGGGGTCAGTGTAAATTTGGCGGTCTTTGCTTTTGACAGTTTCGTCTTCGTTCTGCGCAACATGGCGGCTGCTGATTTCATCGTCGCTCGAATCGGCGTCTGCTGCGGGGTAGTTTCGTGTTTTCCGTAGATTGTACTTGTTTTCGGCCATCGTGTGTTCGTTTTATTATAATATGCGAGATTATTAAATATGTAATGCTTTTGTACACAGTTATTATTGGTGGGAAGGGAAACAATTACGGGAACTTAATATTAAATATGGTCTTATTCTAGGCTTACTCTAGTTGAGGATTGCAATGTTTATCAACTGTTATTCAAGCCAGTACGTTGGGTCGCCAATTCTTATTTCTAGTTTAGCCTATACGTTGGTTGCCAAATTCTTATTTGTTTTTCTAATTGTTACTTACTTAATTATAATTCTAAATTGCTAACTTTTAACTAATTGTTTGCTCGGATGTGCTCAGGAAAAGTGGATATAAACAGTGATGCTATCGGGATCTGAGGGCAATGGCTGCCATGTGCTAAGCCTAGCTTCTCTTTGCAAAAATGAGTGTTGTTGCTTACAAAATTCCCTAGGTTATTTAAATATAGCTCACAAATGATCTTCTTTGACTTGTTAATAAATATACTTATACATGTGGTCTCCTTTACTTTATTGTAGTGAGTAGAATGTGTTTGGTATTTATTCTGGATGTCAACAAAAGGTAGGTGTACAATTTCTAAGATTTCTTTAACTATTTGAATAAAATACAAAGTTACAGAGGAACAATACAATATTTATTTATCTATTAGTACAATTATGTTTCAAAAGGTTCTCAATTAAAGGGATTTACAATTATATACAACTCAGGGGGAACAGTTAAAATGTGTGGCCTAGCCTAGAAGGTAAATGACAAATATACTGGTAGGCCTAAAACTAAATGTTCATATTTTGGGTTCTAAATGGGGTTTCTTTACAAATGAGGGCTCTTTTTCTCAGGGGGGAAGTATCGTGCTGACTTGAATAACGTTTGGATGATATTTGAAAGAATATTAAGTCCAATTAAGCTGATGTGTTGAAAAATTACAACAATGGAAATTTTGGTTGTTGTCCAAAAGGAGAGTCCAATGGTTTCACTGACTTTATGAATGGTTAAAATACTCAAAATTAAATTTGGAAAGATAGTTCAATATAAAAAAATACTCTCTTGAGGTTACTTTAACTTTCAGAACATTAGGCTTGTTCTATTTAAATGTCTGTATTCTTTCCAGTCCCTAAATAGAATACAATGGAAGGAGTTTACCAATCTGCTTACAAATGTTCTTCGCTCAAATACCAGTTTTTGGGGGAAATCAAATAAAAAGGAGTGAATTTAAAGATGGTATTAATTGAGCAGTAAGTCCCTAATAAAATGAGCACCAAGCAATGCAAAACTTAGGCCATACTGGGAAATTTAAAATAGGAACTGTGTCCTTCACAGATTCTAGGTCTTAACACTATGGCATCTGGAGCAAGAAGAAAGATCTAGTAGAGATGAGGTCTGGAAGCATGGTCCATTGTTGAGAAGCAGATGTTCACACAATTGTTGACACTGGTCACTGTAATTTAGATTCCTTAAGGACTATTTTTGAAAAGCATATTATATTAAATTTTAATGTTATTGCAATCCTCTCACATAACTTATATCTAAAATATTATTATTAACAAACATATTAAATTAAGTGAGTAGGCTATTATATGGGGATAGGCTATGAATAATTATTGGTGATTAAATTGATGAAATACATATTATTATACAATTGCACAGATAAATAAACATTAAATATATAGAGGGGAATGGCTTTCTGAGGAGTGATGATAATGATGATTATTATTAGGCATGGACATAGGACAATTAACACAAATAACACATTTAGGGGCATTAATTAATTAACACATTTATATGGAAACTTAAATATAAAATAACACATAATAAGAAAGTTTATTACTAAATGATGAATGAATGACATGTAATACTATACTTTAAGTTCGAAAACCAGCCAGATCGCTCCATCCAAAGGGGTATTTTGGGGGGTTTTGTACCCCAAAAATGGGTTTTTCGAATTTTGTACATATAATTTTGGAAATAGTCAAATTTTAGTTTTTTCCATTGGATTCAGCTTAAAAAAACACACAATTTGGTATTTTGATCATTCCTCTACGTCAATTGGTTACCGAGATATTGAAAGTACTAAACACAGTACGTTGTCTAATGTTATTCTTATGGAGGAAAAGAAAAATTTTATATCTCGCTTATTTATGAACGTATACTGACGAAACTTGGTATACGGCTTCATCTGGTTGTGGACCATTGATATTTGCTCAAAAAAAAATGTTTTTCCAAAGGCTCCCGTAGCAGCAAACCTGTGTACTCAGCCCCATGTTATTCTTATGGAGAATAAGTAACGTGTTATCTCCCTTAATTATGAAAATAAATTAATGAAATTTGGTATGTGGCTTTACCTACATGAGTTATATTGATATTTGTATAAAACCCCATTTTTTGTGTTCCTTGCTTCAGCAAACCTGCATACTCAGCCGCCATGTTATTCTTATGAAGAATAATTAAAATGTCATAAATCGTTTGTTTATGAATGTATATTGATGAAACTTGGTATGTGGCTTTATGTGGTATTAAGATAAATATATATGCATTGGAAATTCGCTGAGTACGCAGGTTTGCTGCTACGGGGGTATTACTTTCTCCTCTTATACATAGTATATGGAGAAAGTATTGTTTTCGTCAAAATTTTTGAATTTGAGTTATTAGTGGAAATATTTGTTTTGGTGTTCCCTGAACCCAAAAAAGTGATTTTTACATGAAATCTGTGTGTCTATCTGTGTACAGAGCTAGAGCCCAAACCAATGGTCCGTTTTTTATGAAATTTGGTATGTAGGTACTAATCCAAGATATCTCCAGGTGTTTTTTTCATTTGATCGAAATTCTGATTTTTGATTATCCCCCAAAAACCGCCAAAAAACATGAAAAATCAAAATTTCCCAAAAATGGCTCCAACGATTTTAATTAAACCTAAGCAGTTTGTAGAACTTTACCCGCATTTCTGTAAAAATTCGGGTTCAGAAATTCTAGGGCTTAAAACATAAAAAATTTGGATTTTAATTTTACATAAAAATATAAATATAAAAAATATTACTATTCACCATTAAAAAGAGCTAAAAAAAACTAAAAAATTAGTATTTTGAATTACTATTCTATGATTGCGGAGAAAATTTAAATTTTCATTTTGCGGTAAACGCAGTACGTTGTCCAATGTTATTCTTATGGGGAATACAAAAATTACTTGTTATCTCTTATTTACTGATCAATTTTGTTCAAACTTGATATGCTTGTTAAGTTAGCATTAACCAACAGAGGAAATTCGAAATATGTTGCCCCTTAACAACCCGGGGGGGCGGAATAGGGGCATTTCCCCATCTTAAAACCACGTGTGTAGCAATGGAGTCTGTAGTGCCTCCAAAACAGGGATTTGGGTGGGTGTTTTTTGAAAACAACTTGTTTACAAGAGTTTCTGTACATTCGACTTCACGGTCGAATCACTTGTATCACTTGTATTCTATATTTAGTAAATAAAAAGTAATTTAATCATTAAAGTTGGGCTAGAAGGGAGAAAGTATTTGTCAGTTTCCTGATACCGTTTATTTTAAATGAATTGAACAACTAAAGTGGATATTACTTCAATAGTTGGTTGTTTTAAATTTTAATAGGAAATCAATAAACTTACCTGGATCTGAGAGGCGTGAAGATCCATGGTGATTATATGATCGGCCCCGGCAACACTGAGCATATTGGCTACCAGCTTAGCCGAGATTGGTGCACGACTCTGCAATATAAGTTTCTATAATCAATGAGTATCAAGTACCGTGAATGCTTACAATTACAACTAAACATAATGTTTGCTGTATATATGAGTTTTGTACTAAAATAAACCTATTTTGACTATTTCGAGACTAGGACTAGAAGTAAAATATAAGCCTAAGTGCCCTGGATAAAAAATTAAAAACTTGAAATATTGATAAATTATTTAATCAAGTTTCCTTGGACTATGTTTTACTGAATGTTTAATTTGGTAGATAGAGAGAAGCCAACCTCTATCATAAGAGTTTGTTTATTATGATTGCATTGAAGAACATCGTTTTAAAATAATATTTAAATATAGCTTATCCTAACACAGCAACATTATAATAGAATAATGTTACACAACTATGTAAACAAAATTACAATGTAAACATTTATTTAAACATGAAAAAATAACCGTTTCTCATCAAAAACTCGCTACAACTATTTCTACCTTCTGACCATATCCAGCTAGCTTTACATACTTGTCTAATCACTGGCATACCCACAAAAGTAAACTTGTAGTCACTGGTCTAAATCAGCCTAAGCTCAATCTTAGAAATTTTCATTCCTCAAGTTTTAGAAAGCGAGAATGATTTATTTATCCTCCAAGCAAAATATATTAGTATTTTTAACATCTAACTACAACGTCTAAGTACTTGCATTTACGCTACTATTGAATTAGTTGCAACAGACATCGGCACATGTTTCTACGGTGACTTTATTTGGTTACCTATAAATCCTTGTCTCTACCCATCTACCAACTCTTTTGACCTTTTCCGACTCGTTTAAGCCATAACGGGTGAATCGTGCAGCGTTTGTGTCATGCCGGTTAGTGGGCCAAAGGCCGAAATGGTGTCATTAGAGTTGTGTTTACCACAAACTGATGCAGTTCTTTAGAGCGCTGCTAGATTTTCATTTGATGCTCACAGCTGTTTTCATAAAAAATCCAGTAGATAGTGCATGAATTTTGATATTATGCGTTAAGTTACATCTGTAACTGTTAATAACTCTTTGTGTTTAGTTCATGATAGACAATAACTTATATTCATTAGAACTTGACAGATTATTATCAAAATGGAAGTGACATTAAGTAGTAGCGAAAATGATGATTCGTTGTGGAAGGGCAAAGATTTAATTCATGTTTGTCCCTAAATGCTTGCCAAACAATAATTACCGAGTCAAAAGTACATTGTAATCAAACCCCCCTTCACCAAAGCTGCCTAATTTAAAACCAATTCAAAAAATAAATTTGAAGATTAATTAAAACATAATAGGCCCTTTAAGACACTGTAGAAAGTATTTAAACTAAGTGAGTTTTTTACACATTCTCTATTGCGGAAACCACTGAACTAACAAAAGGCCGCATCAAATTTGTTAGTAAAATAAGGTTTCTTTAAGTAAACCTTATTTTATTGTTTATCAACTTTGGAGGCTATTCACAACCATGCATATTTTGAAGAAGAATCTTCCCTTTAGATTGTTAATTTTTTTAGATTCAGGCCTAACCTAATTTTTAAGAAATATTTACATAAAAGTCATCCCTTCCTTTCTTCGACTCTCTTGGTTCAGAGAGACCTCTAATTTTTGTATTCCTACAATTTACATTAAAACTTATTGCTATATCAAGATTATTGAGAATTTGTCATAAAGAATAAACCTCGCTTTATTTAATACTTAAACCATAGGATCTAACAACTGATTAAATCTCATTGTTATTTGCTATCTACAATTTACTTTTTGCAAATGAGCTGCTGGATACAAGTTTTTTAGTTTTAAATTGAAACTTTCTTTATGATTCAAAAGGTAACATTCCTAAAACACTATTCAGACAGCAAAAAAGTGATACCAAAATTTGCTGCAATTAAAAAGAGAAAAAGCAATTAAATATTAAAACCAAACAAATCTCTCAATCATTATGAAAAAGTACAAATACAGTCAGCCAAGTTCCCTGTATTATTGAATATTCCGAAAGTCAACACACAGACGACACAAAAACAGCGCTTAAGGATTTTAAAAAAAGCAATAAACAAGAAATAAAAACCGAAAACTCTTTTTGCTTTGATTTAAAAAAGAACTTCAATCAAAACAATCATTTAGATATTCAGTAACAATTTCTTAACAAAATATTATCTGGCTTTCCGAATGGTTCGTGGTTGTGGGCTAAATGAAACACTTGACATATTTTTAATTTATTATGATACAAAACTCTGACTCATCTAAAACCACTAAATTTGTTTTACTACTATAATTTATGCGCCAACAATTTGATTTTATCATGCTAGTAAAATAACTCATTACTGCTTTCCATTATATTATCGTTAACAGAAAAGCGGTGCACAAGCTAAACTCTAGTTAATTTTGTATAATCAAAACATTTTAAAATTACTTTTGACAGAATTGTACAAAAATTGATAATATTGATTTTGTGGCCTAACTAAATGGTTGAAAACTCATTCTGTATCAAAATTAAAAACATCAAAGGTTAGAAAAGTCAACATAGACAATTTTCACATTAAACAAACAATTAGTACCTGAAGGAAACAGAGGTTTTATACAAACACACAAATAGGTTAGTTTTCGAGTGTTCAATGATGGTAATTTTCATTGATGTGAGTTGAAAGTTAAGTCTCCACTGGAAGTTCTTAGAACTTGAAATCAGTGTCATTGTTATCAGTTAATCTAACAAAATTAAAAACAAAACAACAATCTGATGTATTAAGGCCACAGAAACAAACTTGAGCAATATTTAAAAATATTGCTAGGAGAACCACTGCCTCCAAATACATTTTGCTAGGTAAATTAGAAAGATTACATCTGGAATTCGTCCATGCATACTCGTTAAGCCAGAAGTTCATACAGAAAAAACACTTAGTTTGTAAAAGAACACAAAATGTATAAATCCACTCTTTACGTTCTCTGTACATTTTCAATTGTTACAAAACCCAGAGATGAGGAAATTTGCATAAAAAGCTAGAACACTTCACATGAAAAATGTTAAACACAAAACATTTGTCCAGAGCTTAGTTTCTGAGGGGATTTGTTTTGAAAATTATACGAAAAAAATATTAATTCAATTATTATAAAATGTTAAAACATTTAAAAATGCCTTAATATTAAAAGTTAACAAGTAAATGTTAAGAATATTTCTTCAACTTTAAATAATACTTAAAAACCAAGAATAAATTTCTTATAAACTGGAGGGAAAATGAAAATACCAGAAAAAACACAGGAAATGGGGAAAATGAAAATATCAGAAAAACACAAGAAATATTGTTTCAACTATTAATAATTATTTTTGGGAATTTCAGTCCTTAGAACTCGGGTCAAAGAGTCAGAGGTCTGAATTCTGAGGATTTCGGAACATGAGGGCTTGGATCGCTTTATGACTTGACTATCTTCAAAATGCCTCAGGACAAGGATACCATAATTAAAATTCAGAAAATATATTATTTCTATCAAAGGTAAATGATATAGTTTATACTATGATCATATTAAACCATTTTAAAACTAAACCAGAAGCCCCCTTCGATGAGTTAACACTTAGTTGACTTGTTGTTATATTGATCGTGAGTGTCTCCTGCCGTGCCAGCCTGTTTCAATCGGATCACCAACAAATGATGATTCAAACTTGAGTATCAAATAAGTGTATAATTCAGAAAATAATTGAACACCCTAATGCAGAAAAAATATGAATATATAAAAGACTGTTTGGATATCTGACAAGTTATTTCCAAAAAGGATTATTATTTTTCTTGTATAGGATTTCAGGATTACAAACTATATAAGCAATTAGGGATGAACATTAATCCCTTGTTTTTAAGGTTTTCCCTACAGGTTTGAAAGAAGCTCAAACTCAACATCTCGATTTAGTAACATATTTACATCCAAAAAGTGAAAATATCAAAAAACGACAAAAGTGGAAACTATTACGATTATTACATGTAATCAGATATTGTCAGTAAATATAATTTTAGAAAACACTTAATTCATAAAACAGTTCATCTTAATTTAGTTTAAGGATTTAAACAGACAACTCTATTAGTAATCTTAATTAGATTTTGTATAGCCTACCATTCAATATTTTTTCTCCTATCAACTTGGCTGATCATTTTAATTTTTAGTAAAAATTACATTCAATATGTTTTTATGTTTAAATCTAATTTGGTATCAAGTTTTGGCACATAACACTGTCAACATTAAAAATTAGAATTATTGTTTTTAACACTACAAAGACCATCGAATAATCCACCAATTTAGTGATGCAGCTAAACGTATAACTTACCTACTAATAGTTTATCTTAGAAATTATACGTCTTAGTTTTTAACTATTTTCCTTATATTTAATTCACTTTTAAAAGTAAACAAAAAATCATACTTTAGAATAAAAAAACCTGAATCACTTACAATGAAAATGTACAGAGAACTCAAACCAAAATATTAAGAAAGGGACTGTTCTAAGCTAGAAACAGGTAAAGGCACATTAGAAACCTGGCTGACTGTACTTACAGTGTACCAGTGAGCAGCGTCCTGAAAAATAGCCAACTACTTCAAATATATCAGTCAGTCGATTGAAATCAGAAACCCTCCTTAGTTAGAACTACCAATAAGGCATTGAGTACAAACCATACATCTTAGTGCAGTGGTAATTACCACGTTGGGTGCGGAAAACATGTTTAACGTGATAATTACCATTTGATTCCATTTAATTAAAAAAGTCACTGGTGACCGACCCGCACTGAAATTGTTAAGGATGGTTTCCTTTTGTGTACATAGAATAACGTAAATGTCAAGACAGGTGTTGATTTCAAATGTACTATTTATTTGTATTTCCGTTTTGTTTGTTTACCATCCTACAGACTGCACAAATAAAATTAAAAATCCCATGACTTTTGATTGGCTTAAATGAGTCTCATAGAGAATCCTCAACTCAAACATGTCCTTTTCTCCACAGGGTCTTTTAAAGAGAATAAAACAGCACAAACAAAACTGGCTATGGTAGTAAAGACAATTTGATAATGTTAAAAACTTGGTGAAGTAAGCTTATTCTTCTTCTTAAGACTTGATAACCTTTGTTTAAAGTTTTGATAGTTATATAACTTAGCCTGATTAAGTTAGAAGAAATCTGTTGAATAGGTCATAACCTTTGATTGCTTAAAAATTTAAATTAGATGCGTTTTTAATATAAATGTTCCTTGTGGTTATAATTTTCTCAAACGGTTTAACAATTTTAAATAAAACCTGTCAACTTATAAAATAGGTTTCACTTGTTCCGTGTGATGGTTACAAATTTACTAGTTGAACTACATTCATTAACCTCTCTATAAAGTTAATTCTTACAAAGTTAATATTATTGTAAATGTAGTGGCTGATTTTTAATCCAACAGTTACATATTTTAAAGGTATACAGAGCATTTTAGAATGTTTAGATTTTACTTTATTATTTTTCACTTGTTCCGTGTGATGGTTACAAATTTACTAGTTGAACTATATTCATTAACCTCTCTATAAAGTTAATTCTTACAAAGTTAATATTATTGTAAATGTAGTGGCTGATTTTTAATCCAACAGTTACATATTTTAAAGGTATACAGAGCATTTTAGAATGTTTAGATTTTACTTTATTATTTTTCACTTGTTCCGTGTGATGGTTACAAATTTACTAGTTGAACTACATTCATTAACCTCTCTATAAAGTTAATTCTTACAAAGTTAATATTATTGTAAATGTAGTGGCTGATTTTTAATCCAACAGTTACATATTTTAAAGGTATACAGAGCATTTTAGAATGTTTAGATTTTACTTTATTATTTTAATTGAAATAATTTTTATAGAAACATGACATCCTTATTTGGTGGTTTATTTTTCCAAACGGTATATTAAATAATTGAAGATTAAACCGACCAATGATAAAATATGTCCCATTTTAATTTTATATAACTTTTCGGACATTTTCTTTTATTTGCTAAAATGACATGTGTTAAATGTGAATACTCAGAAAAACCTCCTTATCAGTAGACCATTATGATTGACCATGTCTGTAAAAATATAAAAGATAAAATACAAAGTTATTAAGATACGGTGAACTTTGGCAACAGAACGAGGCTATTACAAACACCAAATCTAACTGGCATTGCACCAGGAAACCTTAAATAGCTGAAAACAGTAATCAACTGCCCACATCACATCACAAGTCCAAGAAACAGTTAGAATGATAACACTATAGGTCAAACCTACATCACATGTCTGTCATTTATATAACAATCTGCGAGACTCAAACAGTAATAAAGAGCTCTTTAAATATCAAACAACTTTGAATTTTAACTATAAACTTTTATTGGAAGGCCTATATGCACTTTTTAAGTCATAAAAAATAAGAAATTGATCAAATAAACTGCTATAGGCTAGGCTGCAACGGTCTAAAAACAACTGACAATAATCAGGAGACATGTGTGATCAGTAATAGTATATTTTACAACTGAAAAAAGAATGTAGTTTTCCCCTATTTTTTACGTTGGTAAATAAATCTTAGGCTGAAAAAAATTCCCAAAAATAACCTTAGTAAAATATCTTTTACAAAAAAAGATGATAACTCTTACAAATATTTAATACCTATTTAACTTTAAAAAAGCTTAAAACTATATCGGACATACAGCTCCGATAAAAAGGCCCTATTGCCTGTTAGCGTGGTGTTAAAGTTTCCCAAATAGCATAGTTTTAGCCATCATTAAGCTATCAGTTTTGCCCTTAGTTAAAAATAGCAAGACCCGTTTTGTGAGTGCTTGTGATTTAAAAAAATGTCTTAAATGTATGCCAAGGTTAGATGTAACTTGAAAGAGTGGCAAAGGTGAGATGAGGTGGCTATACCTACACTCGTTAGGGTGCTCTATCTAATAAATTGTTAGGCCAAAGGAGTTTGCACAACACATTTTAATTCATTTACAATTTGTAAATATTTACTAGAGTAAGTGAGTTTAGGTAATATTTCAAGAAAACACTGATTGTAAAAAGATTATAAATTGAAACAACAATATTAACACTTTTTCCAATAGGCTCCCAGTGAAATATAGAAATATAAAAAAGTTTAAAAATAAAAACGTCTTAAATCTCACAAACACAACATTTAGACACTACAAATCTTGGAAAAAATATAACTTGAAAAGTATCAAAGTATGTAACAGAGAATGTGTTGTGCAAACCTCCAACGGAACATTGTACAATAATGTGGCAGACCTTAATACCACCCACAGCAAGCCTGACTTAGAAGTTAACGAATACAATGCCCCGAATAAGTTATGATCATGCTAGGACATAAAGTTGGTTAAGGATTCATCGTAATAATAATTATTATATTCTATTATAACTAGAATTTGTACAAGGTAAACATAGGACAAAGACCTAGGGATCAGTGTAAATTTTGACCTGAATTGAACCAGATATACAGGTGTCAAAAAGTTTGGAAACGACTTAGTAATATACTTTTTATTAAACTGGTTAGTAACCTGCCCATTCACTCGGAAGGGAAGCTAATCATTTATTTTCTAAGGTTATTACCAAATATTTAGTTCCAGTGGGTGACGGCCCACGAGGAGTCATTACATAATCTTATGTATACATGAACATGACGTATACATCAACCTGTACTTACTTTTAAGATTATGTACTGACGAGGGTGAGCCGTCCCCCACTGGAGATAAATAGTCGGTATCAACCTTAAAAAATAGTTTTTTAGCTTCCACGTATATGTGCAAACTTTGAATCTTCTAACTAATTTAATTAGAAATAGATCAAGTAATTTCCAGACTTGTTTGACGCCCTGTATTTGATATCAGTCAACCCTGAGACTCCAGCCTGTGTGCTCCAGCTTGTTAATGCCCAGTCCAGCCACTATACAAAAACCGATAACGAAAAACATTTTGAGACCTCCAGGTTTAGTCAAGATTTTGGAAAATAAAATAAATACCCTGAACTTCCACTCATTGATAACAAATCTCATTGTGGTCCGGGGGACGTTTGAATCATCATCTATACCACCCTGTCAAATCAGAAAAATTGTATTATTTACGAGATCTACAATGCCGGATTGTGTCCAGAGTCCAGGCACTTAGGTCTCAGATAACCAGTGAGGTGTACATCGGTGAAAACAGTCCAAGCAACGTCAAATGAACAACTAACTACGTAGAGTGCATGATAAGATTCAGGGTCTGGACACGATTGCCATAACGTTTATGGAAACAATTCTAAAACTGAATAGTATCAGGTATTTTTTCTAAGGAACCAAATATAAAATGTAGTATCTCTTTTAGATAGTACTTTTATACAAATTACCACGGTTATTACCCATTTATTTGCCACTGAACTTTTCAAAAACACATTTTCTTAAAACTCACGGTCTTTAAGACCTACGAGGATTCAACAAATATAAACATACACTCAATTATGAGAAAAACTAAAAATTTCAAAGCAAATACAGTAAAACTTTGATTAACTGTCACAGTCGGAACTGTGACGGATAATTGAAATTTCACTATAAACGTGTATAGTAATGAAATTTAAAATGGTTTGTGTGAGAAATTGAAATAAACCCGTGTGCAACTGGATAATTAACTGACGTGCAAATTCAAGGTCACTAACCTTACCACTGCGGAGTGGAGTACAGTTCTCCTCATCGTGTACATTAGTTTGTACCGACACTTCCGTACGGCGCCACCAGGGAGAATACCAACGCTTGAAAGATTTTCAAAATGCACATTTTTAAGATGACGGATAACAGACGACAGTTAAAAGATTTACGGTTAATCAAAGTTTTACTGTAATAAAATAAAGTAGGTGTACATGAGCTACTAGGCCTCCCTAGAGCTGAAATACAGCTAGGTTTTTTTATATTTTTATTAAGTGTAAAATAATTAATGCATGACCAACATTGATTAAAATAATTGTTAATTCATGGTTCACACTTTTATTTCATTAATGATTTCCCTGACATATCCTGACCAAAAAAGTTAATTTTCCCTGACTTTCTCTAACCAAAAAAGTTAGTTATACAATAGGAAATATTTAAACTTTTTATACAATAGAATTTTTTTATTGGAATTTTTTCTACCTTCTCCAAATTAGTCACGCTCTGTTTATTTATTTTTTTAATGTTTACAGTTTGTCGTTGTCCAATACTGTACCAGTGACTGCTTTACCGTACGAGTTATGATTCATTTCCTTTTCTTTGCACCACAAAACCTGATTTAACAAAAATATAACAAGTTTGATTTTTGCCCAGTAAAGATTTACGATTAAGATTAAATCAAATTTTTCTCTGACTTTCCCTGACCTTTTTCAAATTCCCTGACTTCCCAGAAAGTGTAAACCATGAAATGTAAAGTGTAATAACATCAGTTATATTGTGAAAACATAGCCTATAAGTAAAAAACACAAAAAGAAAACAAATCATTAGTAAACTAGTAACTTATTCATGGGAAAGAGGTTGTGATGGATCTATTCAGAACCAAGCAGCTGCGATAAACTGATGAAAGTGTTATTTTTTTAAGACAATGCAATGAAATGTTAAGCCTATCAGGTCTACAAAATAAAAACCAGCAACTAACATTACTGAACATAATATAGCTAGCATAGTAACATTACTTGTTAACCATTATTTGATGAGTAGGCTATGTTACATGTATTTACAATTACGAGAAGATGTAGATTACATCCTTTAGCAATAAAATCACTGTGTAACTATTACATGAGCAAGCCTATAATCAGTATCTATTTAAAACAGTAGCAACTATTACATGTTACAATTGAGTAATTTCACCAACTTATTGCAAATATAGTTCTTGTTTTAACCTGGGGTGAGTAGGAAAAACATTAAAGCTAAAAATATTCGTGCACCTGGAAAGTATGAATAGCTAAAACTAAATGAGCATCACATCTGTCGATCAGAGATCACCAGCACTGCCAAAAATCAATGTGTTGCTTCTAGTTCCGTCCAAGGCAACCATTCGGTCGCATAAACATGTGCAATAAATCGTTACCAGTATTGATATTGGTGTTTAACCAACAATGCAGTGATTGGCAATTTATTATAAACCAATAACAAATTATTATTTACATGATAACAACAACTAGCAAATCCAGTTGTTCAAATTTTAGCAAATATTTTCTTTCACTTTGGGAATATCTAGCTCATAATCGTCTTCTTATTAGTTTATATTGTTTACACATCTAGACGCAAAAGGGATTACAAATAACACATCAATCATGATTTTAAACTTAATAGTTTCACCACCAGTAAAATCACAAAAATCTAATTTTTAATAAGATGATGATGATGATGAATAAATAATGTCATCAGTTAAAGTGAAAGTGTAATTTTAAGAACTCACTTCTCAATAAATAATATCATGAGGAATTCAAAGAAACAGGACAAAATTTAAAACTTCTTCATCCTAGCTCTAGCTGGTGCTCAATTTTACCATGGAAATCACATGGTGAATTCTGATCAGCTAGTTGAACACTGCTGTAGGTAGGAAATTAAAACAGTGATGCATCATAGATGAAGTATTCTCTTAACCCATTGGCTCACAACCCCGAATATACTCGTGGCCGCCGAAAGTAGCCCGGACGTGACACCCCGAGTATACTCGGGATAGCACTTTATTTTTTTATTTTTTATTTTTTATTAATTTGTTGTTTTAATTTGTTTTTATTTTTTGTTTGTATGTATTTTTTAACCCTAGCAGTGGCCAATGTTAGAAGTGGGGAATGGCCAACCAATTTTGGTGATTTTGCAGACCTTTTTATAAAAATATGTATAAATTACAATTATGGGGTAAACCATCAACATGTATACCCATTTTATTCAGAAAGACCAGGGGAATCTGAATATATATAAAAGAAATGAATCTGGAAAGGTAATTTTTTTTTAAATAAAAAAAAATAAAAAATTCTAAAATTTCCGATTGTAATTTCAAAAGTAGTTTTGTAATTTCTACATTAGATTTTTTAGGCAAAAACCATTATATACATTTTGTAGTAAATTTGATTCCCTACATAGAAATGTATAACACATGGGGAAAATATTTTTTTGTACATGTGTTATGTAATAAAATACGAAAAATTGCAACTTTTGTCGAGTAAGACGAATAATTAGTGAATCGGAGATAACTCATGTAAGGTAATTTTTTATAATAATATTGTAGGCTACATATATTTTTGTAGGTTATGAACTAAGGGAAAAATATATGTCATATTGTAGGAGTAAAAAAAATATTATTACCCATTTATTATACGAATAACTATAAAATTAGCATTTACGTAAAAAAAATTCCCGACACATTGAAGTACAAAAATCTTGTACAGATTTGTTTAGGCCAAATATATTATAAACATGTTGTAGTAAATTCAATTCCCTACATAGAAATGTATAACACATGGGGACAATTTTTTTGGACATGTGTTATGTAATAAAATACGAAAAATTGCAACTTTTGTCGAGTAAGACAATAATTAGTGAATCAGAGATAACTCATGTAAGGTAATTTTTTATAATAATATTGTACATATATTTTTGTAGGTTATGAACTAATGAAAACAAATATGTAATATTGTGGGGAGTAAAAAATTATTATTACCCGTTTACTATACAAATAACT
Source organism: Allygus modestus (assembly GCA_963675035.1). Classification (NCBI taxonomy): domain Eukaryota; kingdom Metazoa; phylum Arthropoda; class Insecta; order Hemiptera; family Cicadellidae; genus Allygus; species Allygus modestus. The sequence goes on from OY776114.1 coordinate 114,211,359, forward strand.
AGAAAATTAGCATTTACGTAAAATCATTTCCGACACACTGAAGTACAAAAATCTTGTACAGATTTTCTTGGGCCAAAAATATTATAAACATGATGTAGTAAATTCAATTCCCTACACTGTAATTGCACATGGGAAAAACATTTTTATTTACATGTCTTATAAACAAATATACACAAAAATACCCCCGTCGCAGCAAACCTGCGTACTCAGCGAATTTCCTACGCATGAATATATTTCTTACTACCACATAAAGCCACATACTAAGTTTCATAAAAATACTTAAATAAATAACTGATATATAGCATTTTATTTATTGTCCTAAGAATAACATTAGGACTGAGAACACAGGTTTGCTGCAACAAGGACGATAAAAATATGTTTTTTTTGCAATTATCAATATAACTCAACCAGGTGAAGCTACATACCAAGTTTTAATGATTTATGTTCATAATTAAGGGAGATATAAAGCTTTACGTATTCTCCATAAGAATAACATTAGGGATGAGTATGCAGGTTTGCTGCTAAGAAGATAATCAACAAAAAATCAATTTTTTGTGCAAATATCAATATACCAGTATTAGGTGAAGCCACATACCAGGTTTCATTAATATACATTCATAAAAAATCGAGATATCAAATTTTATTTATTCTCCATAAGGATAACATTGGACAACGTACTGTGTTTAGCACTTTGAATATCTCGGCAACGGTTGGACGTAGAATCATAATTTAAACACTAGAATGATTGTTTTGTAGAGCTAAACTGATTGGTAAAAGCAAATGTGAAGTTTACATTGAAATGAACTGAGGAAAAGCCAAAAACCTTTTTCCCATAAGATTAACATGGGAGATTTTATGAGCAGGTTTTTTTGGATTTTCTCCGCAACCACTTAACCTAGGTTAATAATTCAAAATACCATATTATTTGTTTTTTAAGCTCTATAACATGGTCAAAACCAAAATTAAGTGTTTTAAAAATTTTAGGGTGAAAAATGCAAAAAACTGATTTTTGGAAAATTTAAAACCCCCATAAACCCCCCTTCCCGTGGTCCGATATTTCTGGTTTTCGAACTTAAAGTCATGAATGTCACTTTACACATTTGAGCCAAATTTCATCGAAATCGGACGTTTTTTACTCAAGTTATCGCATTCACGGACACATATATAGATATATATATATATATGATATATATATACATATATATATAAATTTGAACGAATAGTGTTTTTGGCATCTGGGGACCTCAAAACAAAAATTTATCATGGTCTCGGGCTTAAGTCTTACCATGAGACCTATGGTAATAGCTTCTTCCCTATAGGGGAAATTCGCTAAAACACGCATAAATAAACAAATATACGCGCGATACTATGAATGACAGGCCTAACAATCGTCTAACATTATGCTAAAACACACAAAAACATTAGACTCACTTTCACTTCACCAATTGACTAATTTATCCCCAGTAATATTTATGCATGAAGATTACTGTTATAAACACACAACCACTACACTGTCACTATAAACTCCGAATTTAGAACAATTTCTGAAATAATCGCGGATAAAAATTCACTTACAAAGATGTAGGTTACTTGAGGTTCATCTGACAACAGCAAAAATCGGCTAAACACCTGCCTAACTGATATTTACTTGCGTTGCTCAAAGTCGTAAGAGTGACCAGTGCTGCCATTTGTCAAAACAAAATTATTCTACGTTTCTTCTGCTACAATTTGAAACAACTATTGCCTAGTTATAAAACTTCCTATATATATATTTACAGCGTTTCATAATGGTCGCCAGGCGACCATTGGCCATTTGTCAGTTTTGGCAAAAACAGCTGTTTTATAAAAATCATTTGCTCTTTGTTATCAATGTATCGTTCAAATAATCAATACGATAATGTACAGCCACTCTTCTGCTGTCCAGTGGTACCAACCACAACTCCATAAGACGACATTCACCCCAGTTCTGTTATTTTGTCCCAGGCCATGTTTGACGAATTTATACGAGTCAGTTGCAGGTATTGATTTGCACTAAAAAAACCATTCACTTTATATAGTCGTTACGTTCTTATACAACTGCTATACGGTTCATTTATATAATAAAATGAAAGTTCAGAATGTCATCTTTCAAATGGTATATAACTTGTCCACTTTCGAGTTAATTATAAATTACTTTTTAGCATCGGAAAATTTTTGGACATTAATGGTCGCCCGGCGACCATGGCCATTTTAAGGGTAAGCATTGAAATGGTCGCCGGGCGACCATTGGCCACGGCTAGGGTTAAGCATATGCCCATACTTGGGGAAACTTGGTCAAATTTCGGAAAAATATGTATCACTAACATTTTTTATTTTCATGTAACAAAATAAATAACCTACAAGTACATAATAGTTGTTGGGCTGAAACATTATTTTTTGTTTTTTACATGTAACTCCTTTTAAAATTATTTTTTTTTATAAACTATATATATTATGTATATATATATATAGGCTATTATATTATATATATAATATATATACATAATATATATATACACAGAAATGCTGTCAAAATTATTTTCTTCTTGTAGATAATTTATTTCTCTAAAGATTAGTGCAAAAATTAAGTAAATTGAGCAATAAATGTTGCTATAGTGACAGTTTTAATAAAAGTCTACATTAACACGTTCACGACGGCGTGGGCCTTATTTGAGCCATGCCGTTTTTTTCAAAATGACGTCGTGGTCCTCCTGAGGCCCATGCTCAGCTTTAGCACAGTGCGTCGTGGGCGTGGGCCTTATTTGAGCCATGCCGTTTTTTTCAAAATGACGTCGTGGTCCTCCTGAGGCCCATGCTCAGCTTTAGCACAGTGCGTCGTGGGCCTGAAGAGGCTCACGTTTGTATTGAGTTTCTATTGCTATTCTAGTGTTCCCGCTCATATGTTAACCGACAATAAATAGTCTACGGCAAATGAGAATATTTTTGATTGCCTGTCTTTGAAACTGTGTACCTCTATTGGCCCACGGCCGTACAAATTTGAAGGGTAAAAAAATATAACAAAAGTTTATGTTATGAAATAAAATGAAAGTTGTATATTTATGTAAAACAGTGTCAAATGTTTCAAATTACATCAAATTAAACGTTACTGTGGTAACCCATGTCCTTTTAGTGTCTTTTATTGAAACATTCCAAACACAGTGCAGGTTCATTAGGACACGTTCTGTGCAATGGTGTGCTGCTTTACACTCTTCGGGTTCACTAATTATATGTTTATCCCGCAACACTGCCTACTGAACAAAAGAGGTTAGGCTATGAATGCAATTTGAGCGCGAAACAACATTCAAGGTGGTGCAAAAAAGCGTACAGCTGTAACTGGCGAAAGACCTGGAGAAAAACAGCGTGGGCCACTAGAGAGCCACGACGCGCTGGTGAAAGAAGTTATTCCTCCGGCGCGGCGTGGGCCAGCAGAGGCCCACAAAGTTATATATATATATATAAAACATATAAGTAAGTGTTTATTTTGAAAATAAGTGTTAACACATTGCTTAGCTCATCATTAAAGATATATATACCCCAAACGTAAATAACCCACAACAACCACACCGACTGTGGCTTTAGCTTGTCTCCTGTGTTTTAGGAAAAAAACACGATTCCGGTTTTTGCAAATATAACATGATATTTTTAACCTGTTTATTTAAAAAGCTCAAAAAATTTCGGCAAAATAACGATCGTCGCGAACGTGTTAATGTAATTTTTCTTAGGAAACTGAACGGTTTGTCAGGTGGAAAATTTCAGGTAAGCCAATCGGTTAAGATGATTAGGAAGAGTGATACAATACAATGGATTTGAACAGCTGATTCCAGTACCAGTATCAAAGCTCCAATTGACATTAGAACAAATGTTCAATCAAATTCAGACAAGCCGATATCCTGAAGAAAACAAACAAACTAAGGCCAATGTGGGTCATAGGCAGATGGACAGATAATTTATCTGATACTTAAATACCGCCGTAGCAGCAAACCTGCATACTCAGCGAATTTCCAATGCATATTAATTTACCTTAATACCACATAAAGCCACATACCAAGTTTCATCAATATACATTCACAAATATACGATTTATGACATTTGAATTATTCTCCATAAGAATAACATGGCGGCTGAGTATGCAGGTTTGCTGAAATAAGGAACACTAAAAATGGGCTTTTATACAAATATCAATATAACTCAACTAGGTAAAGCCACATACCAAGTTCTATTAATTTATGTTCATAATTAAAGGAGATAACACGTTAATTATTCTCCATAAGAATAACATGGGGCTGAGTATGCAGGTTTGCTGCTACAGGAACTATCGGGTAAATGGGTTTTTGTGCAAATATCAATAGACCACAATGAAATGAAGCAATATACCAAGTTTCGTCAGGATAAGTTGATAAATAAGCGAGATATACAATTTTTCTTATCCTCCATAACAATAACATTGGACAACGTACTGTGTTTAGCACTTTCAATATCTCAGTAACCAATTGACGTAGAGCAATGATTAAAACATCAAATTGTGCGTATTTTTAAGCTGATTCCAATGGGGGAAAATAAAATTTTACTTTTTCAAAAATTGTATGTAAAAAAACTCAAAAAACCCATTTTTGGGGTACAAAACCCCCCCCAAAATACCCCTTCGGATAGGTCGATCCGTCTGGTATACGAACTTAAAGTCATAAATGCTGCTTTACACGTTTGTACCAAATTTCATCAAAATCGGACCTTTTTTACGAGAGTTATCGCACCCACGGACACACATATATATCTATATATATATAATATATATATATATATATACAGTTTCGAACGAATGGTGTTTTTGGGGTCTGGGGACCTCAAAACGAAAAGTTATCATGGTCTCGGGCCTAGGTCTTACCATGCCGACTACGGTAATAGCTTCTTCCCTATAGGGAAAATTCGCTAAAACATCAAAATAACTAAAAATGTCATGATTTTAAGCAATTTGTAATTCTTATATTTATTATATATATTGTTTTTGTTAACAAATGCTGCACCTCGACTCAAATGGATTATTGATTGTTTTAAAAAACTTTTAATTTTGTCAATAATAGTATCTTAGGTACCAATAATATCTGTGATACCGTCATGTCAAGGCTAATTCACAAGAACCTTGGCTGGATTTAGAAGATCAAATAAATTAAATCTAATTGTCTAATTGTTCTCCCAATGTTTGTAATTAAATTGTATCCCACTGTCAATTGGTTGACGTCAAAAGTCAAAGCCAAAACCACATCTAGACTCACATTGCCCACAACATCGCAGCAAAACTAACAAGTCGTTACGACATGAAATGGATCATTAAATAAGTTCAAGAGTTATTATGAAACGTTTTATTACTGGTAAAATCTCTGAAGTCAATTATTATGTTTTAAATACCCTAGACTTGTTTCACTCTGAAATTGAATATGATAATTGGTTTTCTATGTCCTGTGCCAAGTTGTACAATGGAGAAAAAAAACTAACAGTGTAGGCTCTTCGAATTTCAGGAATTTTCCCCCAGAAAAATTTAATTTGGATAGGGTAACTTGGATTAAGTCCTATAGAAAAATCGGTGTCGCTGCGTGAAAATACATTGTTTAAATAGGGAAAAGAAGCGTTGCGGAGGTCCACAGGATTTCGGTTTATGGCTAAGATAATTGTGTTATCGTCTCACTCTAAAACAGATTTTAGTAGAAGACAAGTGAATTCTACTGAATATTAGTTTTTAGATTTTCAAAATAATATTTCTATTAAGTTGTTGTAATTTGAAAAAGCTCATTTCTGTACATTTCAAAGGACTTTTAAAGTAAATTCAGATTCAAAAATTAAAAAAAGTAAAAAGACATTGGTAGAAATGGTTTTCCTCTTAAGTATTATTCCTAGGCCAATATAACATTATTGTTAACCAAAGAGTTACTATCCTGTTTTTAATTCAATATAAATAATTCTCTATGTAAATGTAATGTTTGTGTAATATAAATAAGTCTCATTAGATTAGGTAAACATTTTTTATAAATGCAATTATATAATCCAATTGTTTTTGTCCGGTTCTAAATAAGTTAAGCTTTAGGACAAACACAATCTGGACACTATTAACAAACAGGCAAAAAGTTAACTGATAAAAATGTAACAAATATTACAGATAACCTCCTGGGATACGGAATTGTCTATGACGAATGAAAGACTGGTAAAATAATATTGCCTATTGACTAAATAACAACTGTTCCACGTCATCATCATTTGTACGTAAACAACTAGTCAACAAGCAGTTAAAAAGTTATATGATTGTTTTATATCGATTAAAATCTAATATTAGAAATGTTATCATCTGTTAATTTAGCACTAAACGAACTAAGAATAACATCACATTCTACCACAATCTATGGAATAATAGTTTTTAACCATAACATAAATATGTTTGTGATGTAAAAGGTTATATTTATTTTTAAATATTGCCCAATAGAATTCTTAGAATCTTAATAACAAAAATCAAACTTATTATTTTGGTTAAACAAATGTATCATTACATCTACACTTGGTTCCAATCTAATCGAATATTAGTTTTACACTTTTTACGGAATCATTCATTTATTCATTTGGCAAATTATACATTGAAAAAAATAGGAACAGATTTAAAACCAAACGATTAATATACAAAAATGGCAAGTGAAGAGAAATATAGAAAACAGTAGGCTATTAAATAACATTCTGATTCAAACTTATCAATGAACCACAAGTTTTCAAGTGCATAAACAATTACAGAATCTGTAATGATAATTTTGTTAAGGAATGCAGCATTAAAATTGCTATCTCATAATCTAAAAAGAAAATTAATGAACACAACAACAATAATTCTTAACATTTCATGAATAAATTAAAAATCAATTTTCATTTATGAGAAACTGCCCATATCTTTAACAATCTAAACAAGACATAACAAAGTGGCCACAATCCACCAGGGCAAAAACCAAAAGGAGCAAAAGGAATATGACCCTTTCCAATATAATCTGTTTGGGAGGGAACAAAAAATAAAGGCACAGGACAAAAGTATGAAGACCCCTCAGTGGTTGACCTTGGGACTCCTCTGCACTGCGTGGTCCCAGACAAAGCCTGGGATCAGTGATTTATATCAAACTATATCTACTGCCTCTCGCCAACAAGTGGAAAACCAATCAAACTCAACGAAATTGCAAAAACTACAACTTGCCTAAACTTATTCAATACACAAGACTATTTTCTCTTTTAAAATGTTGCTGCTTAAATCAGTTTCTTCCTCTGAATCAGCCTATATTTCTCTTTACAGTAAATCATACAGACCCTACAGGACTTCACAATAAAAATTTATGAATTTAAAGTAGAAATAACGAAGGGTGTACATTAGGCAACATACTTTTAGACATGATATAAAATTTAATTCAGCTTTAGCAGATTCTTCACAGGGAAAAGGTGTATAGATATTTATAAAGGATCAAATCACATATTGAATATACTAAGGATATATATATCCAATCAAACTAGAAGCAATTTTTTTGTATTCTTTAAACCTTGTCTTCTTATTGAAATTTTTGAATGTTTATTTCTTGTCACCAAAAATGTTTAGCGGTTATCTTTTGCCTGTGACCTACGATTGCCTTTTTGTAATTAGTATTACCAACCTAAATTTGTTAAGCAAGTTAACCGCACATAACTGTAGGTGTAAGATTTTTTTTAAACCAGTTAACATATTGTGACAATTTGAATGATACGTTTTAAGTAATACCACATTTAAAAATTAGTTTATTGAGCTTATATAGGTACTTCTTGTATATTCAATTCAAATAGCCTATCTTAAAAAAAAAATGCTGCACAAACATACAGATATTTTTATTTGGACTTACCGTAACAATAGCCAATTAATTAAACACATGACTGTAGCTGGTACTTTAGAAGCATTAGAATATTTGTTAAACTAATTTCTTGGGTTGAATTTCCTACTCTTGTTTTAAGCTGAAACTTGGATTCATTTTCAGTTTTAGATCAAGATTATTTTTTTACAATCGGACAAGTTTCAGAAGCTGTTCAGACAACTGGGCATGAACTCCTTTATTAATCTTGGCATGCATTTAAGGCTTGTGAGTCATGAAACGCAAATGCAGCAACATTTTATGTCACCCACCTTTTTTATTTTATCATTGATTTAACCAAGAAAAGTTGCTAACCCAGCTCTTATGTCTTGACGAGGTAAAGTAACATGGTTGTAGAGGCATGTTTAAAGGGGAAGGAATGCAAACAATTTTATTCATTCAACTTTAAATTAATTATCAGGCTCTACTATATGGAGTATGCAGAAAAAAACATGTAGGCTAATTAAATCAATTTCAATTAGGCAATAAATGCTCCATTTGATTAAAAAGCTAACTTAACACATTGGCTGCGCGTCACCGACCGGTCGCTGGTCCAAACAGTCGCCGGGCGCTGGCTACCGACCGGGCGGTGATGTCTCCAAGCAAACTAAATGCAAGTCTAACTAACCAGCACTTGTCCTAGACAGGCTGCTTGTTTCCCGCTCATTGGAAAGACTGTGTTCTTCAATGTAGTTAGGTTGGTAATAAATTTCCCCGTGAAATACCCGTCTGGCAATGCTTAGAAAACCACTTTTTGTCCCGTTTTTCTCCCTCCGATTGGCAAAACAAGGGGACCTGACACTATCCAGGTAGCACTGCAATCTGTGGGTGTTACAGCGAACTAAGTCCACTCTCGTGGTAACGCAGTACAGCACCGCACAGTGTTTTGCGATTCGTCAGACCGAAATATTTGGATTCGTCTGTGCCAATCGGGTTCGCTGCCTCACACCGGGATTGCCCGCCATTGGTGGCCCGCAGCCAACGTGTTAATGTACCGTATTGAAGGATTGGAACTAGCACCAACACACTGACTGCGGTGTGCGCCGTACGGCATGGTATATTCTCTTATTCACTCAATTTCAATCCAGCCGGTATATGGCAGCACTGTCGGATGTGGGAGGGTTCAAGGTATTTTTATGACAACGTGGAGCTTTATTGTTATAGACTAGTTGGTTTGAAATTTCCCGCAGTACCCTGCCGTTACTAGATTTCCCATTTTCGGCTAACTTGGTCCTTCTAGATGGCAACCATGGGGTTACTGCTATCTTGATTGTGCTGCTACCTACTGCCATTGGTAGAACTACAGTATATGTCCAGTTGTGTTGAAACGCAATGGTAATTTGTTAGCCGAGAATTATAAAAATGTGACTGCGCTAATAGAATCAGTTTCCTTTTGAGAGAATGACTGACCCTTGCGCTGCCGCAGTGAACATTTTAATAACTTAAGTATTTATGAGGTCGTGAAAGCTTCATGAATCGCATTTAAGCTAGCTTATAACTATAATACTTCTGGATGAGTATTTAAACAATTAATTAGGAACCATAACAATACAGGTGTGTTTTGAAAAAACTGCTAGTACGCTACAAGACTAAGTATATACCTATTATAAAACTTAAAGTAGGAATGGTGGGTAAGTTAAGTTAGCCTGTTTTACTATAAGGTCAAATCATAAAAAATGTCAGAAAATTACGAACAAAAATGCCTACAAATCATAATAGCCTACAGTAGGCCCTAAGGATAAAATTTGATAGTTGATACCTTGTCTTTTTTGTCTTGTCGAGCATAAGGAAAACAAGGAATGACAGCAGTTACTCTGGATGCTGAAGCAATTTTGCAGGCATTGATCATGATAAGAAGTTCCATGAGATTATCATTGATTTCTCCGCTGCCGCTCTGTACTATATACACATCTTCTCCTCGAACTGACTCGCCTATTTCCACGCTGAAAACATCGTTAAATTAAGTTATGGCCTGAAACATTACAATAGGTAAAACTTATACAGTAGAACCTCACTACGACGACCCTCGATAAGACAAAAACCTCGATAATGAGTCTCATTGTCTAATCCCCGTGAATCTCCCATAACGCTCAATGTTATAAATACCTCTATAACACGACTCATTTTCAAATAAATACCTCGATAGCACGTCTTTTTGTAATTTCATATTACTAATAAATAAACCTCTATAGCGCGTCTTTTCAAATAACTGAACCTCTATAGCACGACACCCACCTCAATAACACGCTTCTTTGGGTAAGTGAACCTTTATTACACGACTCTAACCTCATAGCGCGTCGTTTTGCGTTACGGAACCTTTATAGCACGACTAAACCTTTCTCACACATAGTTCCCACGGTTAGAACGGATGTTTTGAAGTAAACAACGTCTTGGGCTCAGGTCTCAACAGGAAAACCCCTTCCCCACCCCCTTCCCATTCTGGCCTTTCCTTGTCTATCACGGGTCAGAAGATGTCTTTCACGGGAAAAACTACAATGTTTTCTATAATGTAACTTTGATTAAATTGTTACTGTACCTACTGTAAATTTATTGACTAGTTGAGTTATAGAAGACCTGACTTGAATTGATGACTTTTCATTATAGTTTTTAACTTTGTTATTGACTTTTTAGTAACATTTTACTGTTTTAGTTTATGAGAAAAACTTGATTTTGTGTTGTATTTTTAGTTGAAACAATATGTAGATTTTCATTTTCTAACATTACAGTATTTTATTGCGTATTTCACAATAGGTTAAGGTTTACTGTATTTCGAGCTTATTAACTCTATACAGTACTTTAGTGACTGAGTCTGTTGATTTTTTTCTACAGTCGCAATAATAAAGAAGTTTGTTTTACTTGTACGTTTGTTCTTTTATTTATGACTGATTTATACAGTAATTTTCTACTTAAAACACAACTTATTAGAAATGTTTCATAACATATGTGCTTGGTATAGCAAAAAGTTTGTGACCTCGATAACGTCTTGTGAAAACCACCTTGATAGCACGACCCTCAATTACAAGTACACCTCGATAAGAAGACTATTTTAGAGATCCCCTTGAGAGTCGTGTTATCGAGGTTCTACTGTATAAGTTAACTCAAGTAAGCACCTAGACCAAATTAAGTTCAATTATATTTTTTTTGCTATTTATAGACCAAAACATCATGATACAAGTAATAAATATCAAAATTTCAGGTTGTTTTTGCTTAGGCTAGGCTACTATCTTACCCTTTTAGCTTAAGCTACTAACTTAACCTTAGAATCATCATTTAATATAGGGCAAAGAGGTTCAATTTTTCAGATTCTAATACATGGTTCACACTTTCATTTGGTTAATGATTTCCTTAACTCTCTCTGACCAAGACAGTGAATTTCCCTGACTCGAGACTCGGAATACGCACTTTTAGTTTTGATTTTCGCACAGTAGTGCTAAACTTATGCGTTTATGATTAAATCCTACTTTTCCTTCACTTGTATATAATGTTACGGTAAGTAGCTTATTTTCCCTGACTTTCAGCGTTTTTAGCGAATTTGCCCTATAAGGAAGAAACTATAACCGTAGTCGGCATAGTAACACCTGGGTCCGGGACCATGATAACTTTTCATTTTGAAGTCCCCAGATGCCAAAAACACCATTCGTTCAAATTAATATATATGTATATATTATACGGTACCTACATATATGTGTCCGTAAGGCACGATAACTGTTGTAAAAAAAGTCCGATCTTGATTCAATTTGGTATAAACGTGTAAGGCAGTATTTATATAATTCAATTATCAATATGTGTTAATATATTTAGTTTCCTTACACAATTTCCATTCTGATAATATATAAATCTTGAGGCTAGTAGTAAACTGTAAGAGTAAACGTCTGTTCCATCATGATAGGATGGCCAAGTCGCACGAGAGACAAATGTGACCCATTAAAACACAGTTTTGATTGTAACTGGTAAGAGACGTTTAAATTGGAAATTTGCAAACAACTAGGCCTATTATTTTTCATAAATGTCATGAATTTTTAATGATGATGTATCACTTATTTTGTATGCATTAAGTTATACCATTCTAAAACAATTTTAAAATCAAAACCAATGCATATCAATCTGAATCTCCATTTCCTCATCAGTTATTTAGCTTGAAATATGAGATAAAAAGTGTTTTAAAAGTTATGAATTAAAAATTTGGTACTTTGGTATTATACGGATGCCACCCTTATACAGCGCGCTGCGGCAGTTATGTTAGGATGGGTTAACATAAAAATGATAGTAGGACTTTCCTTGTTTTGTTACGAATCGAATGATACCTGATGAGTCATACTTCAGGCCGCCAAACCCCCTCCAAATAGGCGAAGGTCAGGTCGTTGACCGGAGCGCGCGCATCACCTGTCACCGCCTGTATCTGGGCAGTGTCATGAGTGATTTATTGCCGTCCACTACGTTACATTTGTTTTCATAATGAGTGACGTTCTTTTGGTGTGATATTTATCTCAAAATGAAGAGGAAACCGTACGTATTTTTATGATAACCCATCCTAACATAACTGCCGCAGCGCGCTGTATATTTGGCGGAGTACATGTGGCAATCGGGTGTGGCTGCTAGCGGCGGCGACGCATTCAACACGATCCTAGCGGACATCGCTGTCTTTTGGGAGGCACAACACAAAGACCGCTCATCAGAATGATGTAAAATTTGTACAGTAAGTCAATAAAAGTACGTTTTTTCGAATTATGTAGTTATCCTTTGTATCCGGTAAAAATTAACCTCCTAAAATCCGTATAATACCAAAGTACCAAAAATTTTACTAGAGGAATTGTGTGAAACAGAGTTTTGAGGTTTATCATGGTGCTCAATTTTTAAAATGTGAGAAAAGAGTAAAAAACTACTTCAAAGACTGAAGTACAATCTAAGTTTTAAATTATTTGTCAATTTAAAAGTTGTCAAATGTAAGTCAACTTTATTTGAGTCAATAAATAAAGGTTATTTTCTAATTTATTTTATTTTCCACCCTCATATGCATAAAAAAAGTAATATGAATTACTAGCTGATTACCTGTGCTTCGCACAAAGAATACAGGAAAGAACAGCTGATTAAAATTCCTACTGCAAACTACATCTGTTTCTGATCCAATAAAACTATTGCCCATAAGAATAAAATGGAAACTTTAAAGTCCAATGGGGTGAAGCACATTGAACTGAGGGAGACAAAAATTATTCCATGACTTCTACAGAGAAATCACTTTAATTTGACACCTCAATCATCAAAATCGGTTCATAAATAAAAGAGTTTTACTGTACACAAGAAATTCCCTAGGGAATTAGTGTAATAGATCATGAACTGTTAATTAACTTATAAAAGAAAAAAGTGTTTATACAGGGTGTTCAAAAAGGGTCATTACAAACTTCGGGGGCTGGTAGTACTTAGCAATTTGAACAACAAATTGTATATAAACATAGGTCGAAAAATTTTCCGTTTAGCCGCTAGCCGCCATTTTGTATTTTTAATAAAACAATTAATTACCGGTAATACCTTGAGAACTATTTAAGCAACAGACACTAAACTTTGCAAGTACGTTAAATAACCAAAGGAGCAAATAATAAAATACCCCTGTCACAGCAAAGCTGCATACTCAGCGAATTTCCAATGCATAATATATGTCTTAATACCACATAAAGCCGTATACCAAGTTTCATAAAAATATATTCACATATAAGCGATATATACAATTTTAATTATTCTCTATAAGAATAACATTGGTGATGAATACCGTACGTAGGTTTGCTGCAACAAGGAACAAAAAATGGGTTTTTATGCACATATCAATAAAACTCAACAAGTTTAAGCCATATAGGTATCAAGTTTTATTAATTTATGTTCATAATTAAGGGAGTCCATTACATTTTAATTATCCTCCATAAGAATGACATGGGGCTGAGTACGCAGGTTTGTTGCTACTGGGATAATCAACACAAAATTTTTGTGTACAAATATCAATATAATTCAAATTCAAATTCAAATATTCTTTATTGCCATTAAAACATTTTACATGCATTGGCTTGCGTCCATGGTTACAAAATAGCTCTTAAAATTAGCTACACAATTTCTTCCTTATAAAGAGACATAAATAAAAGTCAAACAGAGAAAAAAAAACAACATGAAAGTCACTTGTGTTTCAAATAAGCCTCCACAGAATAGAAACATTCTTCAATAAGGAAATGCTTAAGATTTCTCTTAACCCTTTGAGTGCTAAGCTTCTGAAAGGAGTAGTTGAATCCGTGATGTTTTGTTGATTTTTTTAACATATTGAACGCCTGAACAGTTAAAATTAATAAAAACGTGCTTCCGCTGGACACACACAGTAAAGGATAGGTAAAAAGTAGCAAAACACCTGATCAGATGTGCAACTCACAAAGAATCCACCCATCCCGTCAGCTTGGACCCGAGCTGACCACCGTTTGCTTAAGGTCCGCCCTCCCCTTCAACTCTGCCACAGACAGGTGAACTCTCCATGAGTTGCACATAAAAACCACCGACTGTGACGGGATTCTAACCCTCGATCCAAGTGTTACCCCCGGCCGGGAAGGTAACGCCTTAGACCGCACAGCCACTGGTCAGGCTAGCAGCTGCAGTGGATCAGTTGGTATTATAGAGACTAGGCGCTGGACGAGGTAGTTCAATTCGTGTCTACCAGGTTTCACCACATGTCAGACTCAGACTGCAGACTGAGCGCCTAACGGTACAATCGCTTATGAAGCAGTAACAGTGTTTATTGATAACATATTCAAAAGACGATATATCGGGCCATAGCACTGAAAGGGTTAAAGCGCAATAAATTATGTTCAGTTCTTATAACATCTGGAAGTGTGTTAAATAATGTTGTGGTGCTGAAATAGGTATGGTGTTTGAAAAAGGAAGTGGTATGTGGGGGAATATTAAACTTGGAACGGTTTCTAAGGTCATAAGTTGACTGGGGTAGCAAAGACTGGAAACAACTATGGTTTTTTTCATGAAAACTAAGGTCCGAAAAATGTAAATGCTGGGAAAAGTGAGAAGTCTTAACTCCTGGAAATGGGGCTTGCATGATTCTCTTTGACGAACTCCAGCTATGATTCTCACTGCTTTTTTTTGTAAAACAAAGATATGTTTTGTTGATGATTTTTCAGATCCCCAGATGGTGACAGCATAGGATAAATAAGGAAAAATTAAACCGTGATATGCTGAAAGAAGAACAGCAGTGTTGGTGAGAAGTGCTAATCTACGTAGCACAAAAATTCCAGTAAAATTTAAAATGAATAAACATATTATGTTAAAATATAGATAAAGTAAAAAATAAATAAAAGATATACAGACAAATTTTACTATTTTATTTTAAGGTTATACTTATTATACACTTTGATACCCCCGTCGCAGCAAACCTGCATACTCAGCGAATTTCCAATGAATATATAACATAACACATTAAAACACTTAACAGAATTCATAAGAAACGTATTCACAAACAAGTGATATTTAAAATATTAATTATTCTCCATAAGAATAACATTGGGGATGAGTACGCAGGTTTGCTGCACCAAGGCACACAAAATAATGGTTTTTTATGCAAATATCAATAGAACTCATTTTAGTGAAGTCACATACCAAGTTTCATCCATATACATTCATAAATAAGCGATATATAACATTTTAAGTATTTTCCATAAGAATAAAATGGGGACCAAGTACCTAGGTTTGCTGCTATAGGAACCATAGGCGAAAATTTGTTTTTTTGTGCAAACAACAATAAACCACAACCAGATCAAGCCATATACCAAATTTCGCCAGTTTATATTCATAAATAAACGAGATATACAATTTTTCTTTTTCTCCATAAGAATAACATTAGACAACGTACTGTGTTTAGCACTTTCAATATCTCGGTAACCAATTGACGTAGAGGAATGATCAAAATACCAAATTGTTTGTTTTTTAAGCTGAATTCAATGGCATAAATTAAAATTTAATTTAAATTAAAATTGCCTGTGAAAACACCAAAAAACAAATTTTTGGGGTACAAAACCCCCCAAAAACCCCCCTTCGGATGGTGCGATTCATCTGGTTTTCGAACTCGTTCAAATAAATGGTACTTTACACATTTGTACCAAATTTCATTAAGATCGGACCTTTTTTACGAAAGTTATCGTGCTTACGGACACATATATATATAAATATATATATATATATATATATATATAAATATATATATATATATACATATATAAAAATTTGAACGAATGGTGTTTTTGGCATCTGGGGACCTCAAAATGAAAAGTTATCATGGTCTCGGGCTTAAGTCTTACCATGAGACCTATGGTAATAGCTTTTTCCCTATAGGGGAAATTCGCTAAAAGGGTACTCTGGAAATTTTGTTTTCTATCTAATAACATTATTAGTAGCCCTATTCGTGAACTCAAGTAAAATATATATGTTATATATATTTATATATATATATATATATAAATATATATGTTATATATATATTATATATATACAAATTTGAACGAATAGTGTTTTTGGCATCTGGGGACCTCAAAACAAAAATTTATCATGGTCTCGGGCTTAAGTCTTACCATGAGACCTACGGTAATAGCTTCAATACGGTAATAGCTCCCCTATAGGGGAAATTTACTAACTTCCCTGTAGGGGAAATTCGCTAATTAAGTTACCCAAAATGTCAGATTTTTTGTTGTTTATTTTAGTCCCAGCCGATCCCAAAGTGTTAAGCTTACATTCTTAATTGTTGGAACATTTTCTGAACACCCTTTTATATGATTCTACAAAAAACGTTAACCTTAACATTAGTCATTAAATTATCATATTTTTTTACCTGTCCAACTTAGTTTTGTTTACACCTAGGCCTAGCCTATATAAGATAAACTTGCTATCCCCATGGTATTTGTGTGTGAACATTTGTACAGTAATAAGTTAACAACAATCTCAAAGGTGAAATTTGAGCTTACAATTTAGGACTTAGGCGTATATAAATTTAATTAATTTAATTTAACTTAGGTACTGTACCCGGTACACACTAATGTCAGGAGTGTTAAATATTCAAGATTCACCTATATAGCCTAAGTTTTTGCAACATAAACTTTCATAATACATTACAAATAAGCAGATACTATTTGCAAATCAACAAGTTGCTTGTCGAAAAACAATTTAAAATGGGTACAGTTTCATAAGAGGCCACCAACTAATCGGATGCGATATATCGATCTTAAACATTTGATATATCAAATCAAAACCCTATGTATTTTGAATCATATTTTAACAGCTAAGCCTATATCAAAAATTATTCACTCGATATTTATATTTATGTTATATCTAAAATCAACAATTTGTATATAGGCTGGTCAATAATAAGTAATATGCAATGTCAGTTACAAATATATTTTAATGAAGCATTTAACAATTAACAAACAAACAAAAACCAAAATTAAATACCCCCGTAGCAGCAAACCTGCGTACTCAGCGAATTTCCAATGCATATATATGTATCTTAATACCACATAAAGCCACATACCAAGTTTCATCAATATACATTCATAAATAAACGATTTATGACATTTTAATTATTCTCCATAAGAATAACATGGCAGCTGAGTATGCAGGTTTGCTGAAGCAAGGAACACAAAAAATGGGGTTTTATACAAATATCAATATAACTCATGTAGGTAAAGCCACATACCAAATTTCATTAATTTATTTTCATAATGAAGGCAGATAACACGTTACTTATTCTCCATAAGAATAACATGGGGCTGAGTACGCAGGTTTGTTGCTATGGGAGCCTTGGGTAAAAAAGTGTCTTTTTGAGCAAATATCAATGGTCCACAACCAGATGAAGCCGTATACCAAGTTTCGTCAGTATAGGTTCATAAATAAGCGAGATATAAAATTTTTATTTTTCTCCATAAGAATAACATTAGACAACGTACTGTGTTTAGCACTTTCAATATCTCGGTGTCCAATTGACGTAGAGAAATGATCAAAATACCAAATTGTGTGTTTTTTTAAGCTGAATCCAATGGGAAAAAATAAAATTTGACTATTTCCAAAATTATATGTAAAAAATTCAAAAAACCCATTTTTGGGGTACAAAACCCCCCAAAAATACCCTTTCGGATAGAGCGATCTGGCTGGTTTTCGAACTTAAAGTCATAAATGTTGCTTTACACGTTTATACCAAATTTCATCAAAATCGGATAATTTTTACGAGAGTTATCGTGCTCACGGACACATATATATATATATATATATATATATATATATATAGATATATATATATATATATACAGTTTCGAACGAATGGTGTTTTTGGGGTCTGGGGACCTCAAAACGAAAAGTTATCATGGTCCCGGGCCTAGGTCTTACCATGCCGACTACGGTAATAGCTTCTTCCCTATAGGGGAAATTCGCTAAAAATACAACAACAAATAATAAATAAGTGTATTTAACTAAGGTAAAACTTAGTTATCTTTGCCAGGGAAAACCCTACGGTCTGAGTTCATGAATTGAGTTTCAACGCACGCCATGAGGACTTAAATGTTTGGGTGTTTGTGTTATTTAGGTTAAATTGCGATTTAAAATGTGATTTGATATATCGAATGTTTAAGATCAATATATCGCATCCGATTAGTTGGTGGCCTCTTATGAAACTGTACCCTTAAAGGTAAACTAAATTAACTGACATTTGGAAGTATGCCTGGTGAAAAAGAATACAGTAATATAACTTAGTTCTCCCGACAGTGATCAAAATTGAAAAGAACTCTTTATAAATTTGACAACTTTATTTTAATTTAGGAATTCTATAAGCCTGTAATAAGTAGGCCTCCTTCTTCTCAACTGGCATTGTGTAAGTTATGCATGGCAAATTAAACAGCTTTTAAATCCAAGTTATGGTGTATTACAAAGTTTAAACTGTTACAGTATTTATCCTATAGAAATGTATGATTATCTTCAATGTGATTTACAAATTTAACTAAAAACTAAACTGGGCTAACTTTCATTTTAAGTTTTGAAAGTCCTGAAATAAGTTAAAACTAGGCCTAGCAATATTAATTTGAACTGATTTGTTAAGCTAACCTAAGCAACAGTTGGTTATATAATCCCTCGAGTAGCAAGTGTAATAATAGCCTATTTAATTTACTTAGCCTATACATGTTTAGGCCTAACTAGGCTTAAGTTACTAGCAGGCTATTACGATTATTTTAAGCAGGGGCACTATTAGGCCCTAGTAAACTTTTTACTGCAACACCCATCATTATTAACAAACATCTCAAACTATCTCAAACATCTCAATGTTAGCCATAGGCCTACAGTAGGGAAGCCTGTTACAAATTTGTCAGACAGGGATCTGAAAAAATTAATACTATTAGGCCCTATTTTAGTAACTTATCTAACAGCCAAGACCTAATTGATAAACTCAAAATATGGTACCTACCAAAGATTCTCAAATAAATTGTAAAAAACCTCAATTTTCAATTTCTTTCCTGCACGGAATAAAACACGAAGGACAAAAGTTTAGCCGGCTGTTTAATAGAGCTTTGATTATATAAGTCCTAGCCTAAGTTGAAAAGCTAGAAAATGTAACAACTTACCATGTCTCCAAATTACTGAATTTCTTTGTGACAACCTTGCCTAAATCAATACCAAGACGATCGACCACTCTCTGGGCTAAATCGATATGAGAGGAACCGCTAAAAACTTTGATGTTCGGCATTCTGGGCACTAGAGATTGACTGGACTTCTTCTCTGAATTGGCTCTCAACAAACTCTTCGCACGTATCGCGTCCGATAAGCCAGGCATTACTGGAATGAAAACAAAAGAAAAAAGTACCCAATGAAATCTCTGTATCAAGATAACTTCCGTTTCTTTATTCTGCCATGTATCATTTAAAAGCCAACAAATCAATTTGTTTAATCTTATAAATGAATGTTATTTAATGTTTCCTAAAACTATTGTGTGTAAACTATCTCTATAAGTATAAATGTCCTAAATATTATAATTACATATTAGTACTATGATTTTGTTTTGTAAATTGTTGAGTATAGGACACAGTAATGGGCAAAGTATTGGACGAATATAAAAAATTTGATGGGGGTAAATTAATATTTAAATTTTTAATAAACAATGAGTATTCCAAAATATTGTGTTTTTGACGTTGGGATTTTGAACATCAAATTAATGTCAAATAAATATTCAAAACTTTGATTTGCCACTAATTTCCGTTTTAAACGTTCATTTGACATCAAATGAATAATGTTTTTAACCCTTCTTGTCAACGTGTAGGTGACAAGCGACTTTGTTGTGAACTATACATTCCGCAGGAGTGACTTTTCTTTGACCCCATACTTTTGAAAACAGATTTTCAGTGTTTGAGATGGATGTTTTATTTCTTACAAGAAATTAGTAAAGTCAAGTCGTCGCTTTATTGCTTAAGAATTGGTCCCTGGAATCTCAGGACTCAGGTCACCCAACTTTTCAGGAGCACACAAACACGTTCTGAATGTGCCAGACGCCGTCTATGCGAACCAAGTTCGTGGGATGGCATGAACTTATTAGCCTTCGTATTGTCCACACCTCAGTAAGGACATTGGCATAGTCATAAAAATAAAAGATATATATAAGAGATCTCACCACACAAAAAAATGCGATATTACGCGATATAATTACTGCTATTAGAGGTAACACTTAAAAACCAAAATGTATGAAATACTTTTAGACAGGAGAAAACGCATGTGCGTTTCATATCAGAAACATATGCGTTATTTTTATCTGATATCTCTGTGATATACCTAACATAATCAAATACCCCCGTTGCAGCAAACCTGCATACTCAGCGAATTTCCAATTGAGATATAAATGTCTTAATACTACATAAAGTCACTTACCACGTTTCATAAAAATATATTCAGAAATAATCAATATATACAATTTTAATTATTCCCCATAAGAATAACATTGGGGCGGAGTACGCAGGTTTGCTGTATCAAGGAACACAAAAAATGGATTTTTATGCAAATATCAATATAACTCAACTAGGTGAAGTCGTATACCAGTTTTTATTTTTTTATGTTCATAATTAAGGGAGACATAGCATTTAATTATTATCCATAAGAATAACATGGGGCTGAGTACGCAGGTTTGCTGCTACAAGAGCATTTGACAAAAGATTTTTTAGCAAATACCAATGCACCACAACTAGATGAAGCCGTGTACCAAGTTTCATCAGTGTACGTTCATAAATAAGCGAGATATAAAATTTTTCTTTTCCTCCATAAGAATAACATTGGACAACGTACTGTGTTATCACTTTCAATTTCTCGGTAACCAATTGACATAGAGGAATGATCAAAATACCAAATTGTGTGTTTTTTAAGCTGAATGCAATGGTAAAAACTAAAATTTGACTATTTCCAAAATTGTATGTAAAAAATTCAAAAAACCCATTTTTGGGGTACAAAACCCCCCAAAAATACCCCCGTAGCAGCAAACCTGCGTACTCAGCGAATTTCCAATGCATATATATGTATCTTAATACCACATAAAGGCACATACCAAGTTTCATCAGTATACATTCATAAATAAACGATTTATGACATTTTAATTATTCACCATAAGAATAACATGGCGGCTGAGTATGCAGGTTTGCTGAAGCAAGGAAGACAACAAATTGGGTTTTATACAAATATTAATATAACTCATGTAGGTAAAGCCACATACCAAATTTAATTAATTTATTTTCATAATGAAGGCAGATAACACGTTACTTATTCTCCATAAGAATAACATGGGGCTGAGTATGCAGGTTTGCTGCTACGGGAGCCTTGGGTAAAAAATTGTTTTTTTGAGCAAATATCAATGGTCCACAACTAGATGAAGCCGTATACCAAGTTTCGTCAGTATACGTTCATAAATAAGCGAGATATAAAATTTTTATTTTCCTCCATAAGAATAACATTAGACAACGTACTGTGTTTAGCACTTTCAATATCTCGGTAACCAATTGACGTAGAGAAATGATCAAAATACCAAATTGTTTGTTTTTTTAAGCTGAATCAAATGGGGAAAAATAAAATTTGACTATTTCCAAAATTATATGTAAAAAATTCGAAAAACCCATTTTTGGGGTACAAAACCCCCCAAAATACCCCTTCGGATAGAGCGATCGGGCTGGTTTTCGAACTTAAAGTCATAAATGTTGCTTTACACGTTTATACCAAATTTCATCAAAATCGGATAATTTTTACGAGAGTTATCGTGCTCACGGACACATATATATATATATATATATATATATATATATATATGTATATATAGTCAACTTTTTGGGGCTTGTCATTGACTCCCGTCTTAATTTTTCTTTTCACATTGCTAAGGTTTGTAGTAAGCTGAGCAGTTGTTTGTTTATCCTCCGTCGTTTGGCCTTTTTTTCAAATAGAGAAGTTCTGTTGTCACTTTATTATGGCTGTTTTCTCCCCCATATGGCCTACGGGGTGGCTATTTGGGGATTCGAAACGGTGAAGCATAAGCAAGTGTTTCGTTGTCAAAAGAAGGCACTTCGGTTGATTTTTGAAATGAAAATGTCTGAATCATGCAGGGGAGTTTTTTCTTATAACAATATGCTGACTTTCCCTTGCTTGTATATCTTGGAATGTGTAACATTTTTGGTAAAAAACAAGGAGTTATTTCAGTCTTGTAATCAAAATACACGTTATAGCTTCAGAAACAATCTTTCCCTTTCCATTCCACGCCATAACACAGCTCATTTTGAAAAACAAACATACTTCTCATCTATAAAACTGTTCAACTCTTTGCCCATATACCTAAAACAGGAATCAGATGTTACTAAATTTAGACGTCAGACAAAGATTTTTCTCATAAATAAGGAATATTACAGTGTCCATGATTTTTTCAATGACAATTCTGTAATTTAATTTAAAATGTTTTTAGTTATTATTTCTGTTTGGTTATTGATTTTATTTTTAGCTGATACACAATGTAACAAATTGTGACTTGTTGTCTATGCTATATATATAGTCTAATGGCAATAAAATGATTTTGATTTGATTTGATTTGATTTGATTTGATATAGATATATATATATATATATACAGTTTCGAACGAATGGTGTTTTTGGGGTCTGGGGACCTCAAAACGAAAAGTTATCATGGTCCCGGGCCTAGGTCTTACCATGCCGACTACGGTAATAGCTTCTTCCCTATAGGGGAAATTCGCTAATACCCCTTCTAATGGAGCGATCTGGCTGGTTTTCGAACTTAAAGTCATAAATGCTGCTTTACACGTTTATACCAAATTTCATCAAAATCGGATAATTTTTACGAGAGTTATCGTGCTCACGGACATATATATATATATATATATATATATATATATATACAGTATCGAACGAATGGTGTTTTTGGGGTCTGGGGACCTCAAAACGAAAAGTTATCATGGTCCCGGGCCTAGGTCTTACCATGCCGACTACGGTAATAGCTTCTTCCCTATAGGGGAAATTCGCTAAAACCGGAGATACACATTAATTTTTAAGCTAGAAATGGGATTTTCTATAATTTGTTTGGATCAAAGACAGTGCGTTGACATACAACTGCAATAAATGTAAAATTGAACCCGAATCACCGCGTCATTGTGACAACTTTTTTCTATCTCTAGTACCATGTCTCAAATTTTAACTCAAACTCAAATATGGAATAGTTCCGCCTCCACCCAAATGGTGCGAGCCTTGTCGTATTGGTAAATAGCTGTTACAAATACTCTGTTTAATATTACAAATGAGAACCTACACTAACCTAAATGTATATATATATATATATATATATATATATATATATATATATATATATATATATTTACTTACATTTGTAGTACGCTACGAACCCAATTAAACCGTATAAAAATTGCATATCTGTGTATTCTTTTATTCAAATTTGATTTTGTCACAACACTAAACATAATATAAACTTTTTTTGCTATTTTCTGAAACAAATATGAACTGATGAGACAGTTTGTCATCGAACAATAAACTGAACCTGGATTCAAAGAAATTCTCTAATAACATATGATAATTAATTATGGACAAAACAAAAGGAAAATAATTGTACACTTAACAAATTCCCACGCGTTTAAATTATACATGCAATGCAATATGCATTCGTTTTGAAAATATGCTATACATATTAAGACATTTTTTGCGTATGGGAGGTAAAAATTAACGCTTAAAATAGCTCAGGAAGCGGAAGCATGCGTCATGAAGAACACAAAACATCAAACTCTATTTCCAGTTCTATCAGATAACAAACTACCTTGGGGTGCAGGGCCCCCCAGGTATAATTAGGAGTCGTAGACTCCTAGGTGCAACCAGTAGTGCGGGCTATTACCAGCAAGGTTGGTTGGTCGGTGGTGACTTTTGTGTTCAATGTCTTGCTTGAGGCTTGTTTACGTGCTTGTGGTGTGGTGTGGGCCCCTAGGTGCGCACCTAAAGCATATGCTTATATCCGGCCCTGGTTGGGATGTCAGATTGAAGATTATTTGACAAAAATGAGGAATTTGTTGTTGCGTTTACTTTCTCCCTAAGAGTGTGCCACCTATTGTTTTTCGTCAAGTTTTAACATTTATTTGTGTTTATTGTTTTAAACTGTTATTTGTTGACCATGTAATGTTCTTTGATATTGTAACATTATACATTTGTTAAATAATGTTGTAAACCACGTGCTTCATAGCAAACGCAATGTGTTTTTTGGGCTTCTCCACAAGCCTATAACGGTTATAGCGTCTGGGGATTTGATTCTAACCAGGGGTCATGTAACGTGCTCGATGCCTGGAGACCACAAAACCTTGAGAGGTTTGGTCCGCCTTCCCATGCTCCCAACAAAAATGCATTGCATTGGAATAACACCCAAAAATAAAAATAATAATAATAATATTTATTC
Source organism: Allygus modestus (assembly GCA_963675035.1). NCBI lineage: Eukaryota > Metazoa > Arthropoda > Insecta > Hemiptera > Cicadellidae > Allygus > Allygus modestus. Next base: position 114,236,255 of record OY776114.1, read on the forward strand.
CGTGACAACGTTGAACAATGTACTGGAATTTAACAGTAAAATATTAAAATTATAGGGGAGATCTTTTAACCTGGTTAGATAGGCCTCTGAGTCCTATATTTCCTTTCCTGGCGGAATACGCCAGGATCCATTTTTGGGATCCATTCCGATATATTTGCCTAAATGAGATGAGAAACCGTACAAAACTCTTCTCAGAATGGCCGGCCTGGGATGAAAACATCTGAGTCGACGCGACTTATATAATTTGATCATCGTTTCTGCTAAACTTCAAACATATCCGGACAATTTGATATGTCGATGCAAATTAAATTACCTAGACAATTAAATAAAAAAATTTGGTTAAGAACAAACTTTCTAAAAATTCAATATTGGAATTTATTTTTCATTAGACAGTTATTTTAATTCTGAAAACAAGTTTAACTTTTAAAAGTGATAAAATAATAATCTTTTCAAGTTTATGGCTTCCCTGCAAGTTTACATGGTCATCATGACCGCAACTCGTGATCTCGGGCTCATCTATGATTGGTTCTGCTACAGATATATATATATATATCTGTAAATCCTACGAAACAACTAAGTGTATGGCGTTTTCCCTTAGAGATGCCGTAAAGCCCCATCAGTGTATATTAAAATTGCATTCAGGTGGAGGTGATATGTGGGGTTCTGCATGAAACTGTGTGGAGAACGAACGTGTCTACTGCTACATATCTTGGTGTCATTGAGGGCAATAGATTAAAATTGCAGGACCATGTCGTTTATGTTGAGCGGAGGCTGAGAAAGTTGATGTATGCGTTCTCTCAGTTGAGCGCCATTCTCGACGTCACACTCCTCAAGTTAACTTACTAAGCCCATATTCAGTCTGTACTGCGCAGTATGGTGTGGTGGTATGGGGAGCCGCGATTTAATCAGTCGTCAATAACCCCTTATCAGTGGTTCAGAAATCTATCATCAAAATTGCATTACATGAACCTTTACGTTTTCCAAAGGACGAATTGTTCAGAACATTTCAAGAATTTGATATTCGGAAACTCTTTATTAAAAATATACTATTATTCATCAGGAAAAATAAACCATCCATTTTTATTTAGCAGAACATAATTATGGCACTAGACACACCGCAACAACGTAGGTATTCAAATATTAAAGCCATGAGTAAGACGGTGTCCTACGTGGGCGACGCGATGAGAGCGACGAGCGATCCGATCCGGCGCCCGGCGGCTGTTGTGTTTCAAGGTTTGTAGAGCTTTCAGCATAGGTATGATCATTTGCATAAGAGTAATGTTCGCAGGAAAGATGTCTTACGAGGACGTCTAGGTGATGAATAAATTAAAAGCATAGTATAAGTGCTGCCAACCTTACAGGGGATAATAATGGTACAGCTATTTTTATATTGTCACTGGACATGCAGAAAGAAAGTTTATACCTATAATCCATTAGTCTAATAATACAAATAAATCAAAACGATAATTAGCTTCATAAAATAACAGTTGGTAGAATTATGTAATTAGTTAAACAATGTTTATTTTAATTACAATGATGAGGAAAATATGGCACTCGTAGGATAAATATCGTATTTCCAGCAACACTGCAGATTGGATTGGTTATCACGTGACCTTACAGCTGTTTTTACAAGGTCTCTTCCGATTAGCTAGAAAACCTTAAATAAATCTAGTGCACGAACTTTTAAGAAGTATGTATGGACCTTGGTTGTGTCCTACGTGCACGCGAGCGATATAGCAATTGAGGCGGAACGACGGAACTGCTATATTTCGGCAACGCGACCGGAGCGACTTGTGCGACTAAAAATAAAAACGTTGTTCTCGTCGCGTCGCGTGGGGATCGCTTCGGCCACTCACATCTCTCCACCACAAAGGATATTCCCCCCAGAAAACCCAGTTTGTAATTTTCGAGTCACTCGCATCACGTCGCCCACGTAGGACACCGCCTAATCGACCATGTACAACGAATGCGTACTATAAGTGGCCCATTTTTTGTTTTTCGGAATGTGCCCCATGACATTATATATGGAGACACTCCCGAGACAGTTGACTGCAGTGAAGCCATATATATCGCGGGGCGGTTGCGAAGTGGTTGACGGAAAAAGTTGGCCGTGACGGTGCTCTGGCCGTTATATCTGCCTGCCGTATAGCTAGGATTTCGGTGCTGATAGCAATCAGAATAGCTGGTATCACACCATCTCCACATATTGGATTGCTTAGCAATGTCGTTGTTCCGGTGTATCTTCATTGCAGTATTTTTGTAAAACAACAATCACTAATAATCTCTATTTTACTGTAAATATTTCAAAATACCACATATTTTTGGCGAATTTCCCCTATAGGGAAGAAGCTATTACCGTAGGTCTCATGGTAAGACTTAAGCCCGAGACCATGATAACTTTTCGTTTTGAGGTCCCCAGATGCCAAAAACACCATTCGTTCAAATTTTTATATATGTATATATATATATATATATATATATATATATATATATATATATATATATATATATATATATATATATTTATTAAATTAAATTCACATAGAAGGGCTACTATATGATAGATGAAAAATAAGTAACATGAGTACCCTGGAGAAAACATTTTAATTACAATGTTTTCTCCAGGGTACTCATGTTACTTATTTTTCATCTATATATATTTATATATATATGTGTCCGTAAGCATGATAACTCTCGTAAAAGAGGTCCGATCTTAATGAAATTTGGTACAAACGTGTAAAGTATCATTTATTTGAACGAGTTCGAAAACCAGACAAATCGCACCATCCGAAGGGGGGTTTTGGGGGGGTTTTGTACCCCAAAAATGGGTTTTTTGGAGTTTTCACATGTAATAATCATTTAAATCAAATTTTAATTTATACCATTGGATTCAGCTTAAAAAAACAAACAATTTGGTATTTTGATCATTATGCTCTACGTCAATTGGTTACTGAGATATTGAAAGTGCTAAACACAGTACGTTGTCCAATGTTATTCTTATGGAGAAAAAGAAAAATTTTATATCTCGGTTGTTTATGAACATAAACTGACGAAACTTGGTATATCGCTTCATCTGGTTGTGGTTTGTTGTTGTTCAAACAAAAAAACTACTTTTTCGCCTATGGTTCCCGTAGCAGCAAACCTAGGTATTCGGTCCCCATGTTATTCTTATGGAGAATAATAAATATGTTATATATTGCTTATTTATGAATGTATATGGATGAAACTTGGTATGTGACTTCACTTAGATGAGTTCTATTGAAATTTGCATAAAAATGTTGTGTTCCTTGTTGCAGCAAACCTGCGTACTCATCCCTAATGTTATTCTAATGGAGAATAATGAATATTTTAAATATGGCTTATTTATGAATATATTTCTTATGAATTCTGGTAAGAGGCATAATGTGTTATTAAGACATATATATTCATTGGAAATTCGCTGAGTACGCAGGTTTGCTGCGACGGGGGTATTCTTGCTATGCAAATATTGATAAGTTTGGTACATTCATTTTATTGATGGCATCTATTGTTTTGTTGGAATCTATTATTCTATGAAGTATTTGTATTTAGTTCTTTATAAGTATTCTAGTAGTTTTTAGCGAATTTCCCCTATAGGGAAGAAGCTATTACCGTAGGTCTCATGGTAAGACTTAAGCCCGAGACCATGATAACTTTTCATTTTGAGGTCCCCAGATGCCAAAAACACCATTCGTTCAAATTTTTATATATGTATATATATATATATATATATACTTATATATATACTGTATATATATATATATATATGTGTGTGTGTGTGTCCGTAAGCGCGATAACTCTCGTAAAAAACGTCCGATCTTAATGAAATTTGGTACAAATGTTTAAAGTACCATATTTATTTGAACGAGTTAGAAAACCAGATGAATCGCACCATCCAAAGGGGGGTTTTTGGGGGGTTTTGTACCCCAAAAATGTGTTTTTTGGGGTTTTCACATGTAATTTTAATTTAAATCAAATTTTATTTTATACCATTAAATTCAGCTTAAAAAACAAACAATTTGGTATTTTGATCATTGCTCTACGTCAATTGGTTACCGAGATATTGAAAGTGCTAAACAGAGTACGTTGTCTAATGTTATTCTTATGGAGAAAAAGAAAAATTGCATATCTCGTTTATTTATGAACATAAACTGGCGAAATTTGGTATATGGCTTGATCTGGTTGTGGTTTATTGTTGTTAGCACAAAAAACATTTTTTCGCTTATGGCTCCTGTAGCAGCAAACCTAGGTACTTGGTCCCCATGTTATTCTTATGGAAAATGTTTAAAATGTTATATAGCGCTTATTTATGAATGTATATGGATGAAACTTGGTATGTGACTTCACTAAGATGACTTCTATTGATATTTGCATAAAAACCCATAATTTTGTGTGCCTTGTTGCAGCAAACCTGCGTACTCATCCCCAATGTTATTCTTATGGAGAGTAATTAATATTTGAAATATCACTTGTTTGTGAATTCATTTCTTGTGAATCCTATTAAGTGTTTTAATGTGTTATGTTATATATTCATTTGAAATTCGCTGAGTATGCAGGTTTGCTGCGACGGGGGTATTTATTATTAGCGAATTTCCCCTATAGGGAAGAAGCTATTACCGTAGGTCTCATGGTAAGACTTAAGCGCGAGACCATGATAACTTTTCATTTTGAGGTCCCCAGATGCCAAAAACACCATTCGTTCAAATTGTTATATATGTATATATATATATATATATATATATATATATATATATATATATATATGTGTGTGTGTGTGTCCGTAAGCACGATAACTCTCGTAAAAAAGGTCCGATCTTAATGAAATTTGGTACAAACGTGTAAAGTACCATTTATTTGAACGAGTTCGAAAACCAGACGAATCGCACAATCAGAAGGGGGGTTTTGGGGGGGGTTTTGTACCCCAAAAATGGGTTTTTTGGGGTTTCCACATGTAATTTTTATTAAAATCAAATTTTAATTTTCACCATTGAATTCAGCATAAAAAAACAAACAATTTGGTATCTTGATCATTGCTCTACGTCAATTGGTTACTGAGATATTGAAAGTGCTAAACACAGTACATTGTCTAATGTTATTCTTATGGAGAAAAAGAAAAATTTTATATCTCGCTGATTTATGAACATAAACTTACGAAATTTGGTATATAGCTTCATCTGGTTGTGGTCTATTGTTGTTTGCACAAAAAAACAGTTTTTCACCTATGGTTCCCGTAGCAGCAAACCTAGGTACTCGGTCCCCATGTTACTCTTATGGAAAATAATTAAAGTGTTATATGTCGCTTATTTATGAATGTATATGGATGAAACTTGGTATGTGACTTCACTTAGCTGAGTTCTATTGATATTTTGCATAAAACCCCATTATTTTGTGTTCCTTGTTGCAGCAAACCTGCGTACTCATCCCCAATGTTATTCTTATGGAGAATAATTAATATTTTAAATATCGCTTGTTTGTGAATATATTTCTTATGAATCCTGTTAAGTGGCTTAGTATGTTATATGTTATAATTCATTGGAAATTCGCTGAGTATGCAGGTTTGCTGCGACGGGGGTATTTTTCTGTCTAACTGATGATATAATCTCCTCCCGCCATCCAGTTATATGAAGTGAACCTAAGATTGTTAGAGAATAAGCCTAGCTACCTCGGCCCAAAAGTTTTCAACAAAATCCCACAGCAAATTACATCTAATTGCAAAGATGCAGTAGCGGCTCTAGGGCAGTGCGAGCCGTGCTCCAGCACGGGGCGCGCGGGGCGCGCCGCTTTTGGGGGGGCGGCGCTCGGCGCTTATGACGTGTAGCTTGACGGGGGCGGGGGGGGCGTAATCTGCAGCCTAAAATAAAGTATTTGTAAATATATAAACACCTGACTGATTTTGTAAATTTGGTGTATATTAGTAAGTTGTTGAAAGACATAATTAGAAAGTTGTGTATTCACCATATTGCACCTTCATTATACTTAAACATTAAATTTACAGATAAGATATTTTCCACTCTATTCCAAATTGAGAACTTGTTTTCACCACTATCGTTTTGTGATAACTTCAGGGCTTTCTTATTGGTATTGAGAGTGTGAATAAAATTCGCAATATGATGCAAGAATATTGCGAAGTTAAAATATAAAGTTACACGATGCAACTTATTGTTTCAATCCGCCCTCTTCAATTATTTTAAACTACTTCCTAGAATTATTTTAAACTATCCTAGTTTGAGGATAAGAGAGGATTAAATAATATGGATTTCAATTATTTCATATTTAATTGAAGCTACAACGAATCGAGTTTAATATTGTTATGTAATAAGGCGGAAAATATGATGCGCCCCCTTCGATCGTTACTTGTAAGGTTTCCTCCTTTAGTTTACTTTGAAAATATCGTTTATCGTTCTGTCTGTTTAGTACTATTTCAATCAAGTTCTTATTTTTTAGCTGAGTCATTTTGGAGCATTGGAGAAGAAGTAGGAAATGTTAACTATTAAAATACTTCTCGTCATTACAGATTACTGTACTTGCGCTCTGGTCATAATTAATCGACTAATCATCTGTATTTCTTCCAAAGTTGCAGTACTTAAAATTAGTTGTGGCAGCATATCACAGTTATGTACTAACGAAAAAAATATGTTTTCACCCAACTTGAGTTTTTAGAGTCACTGGTATTAAATTTAAGTGATACAAACACTTTTATAAGATAATACTAAATATATTAGAGAATCAAACAAATTAAGCTTTATAGCTACACAAAACCTTTAAGATTAAATACGCGAAAATAGAGTCTGTATAACTCAAAAAAGTGTAATATCTTAACAACAAACATTGCTGTTGTCATTGTAAACTCAGTCTAAATTCCCAGAACCGTCAAAATCTTGGTCGATATTGATGATTGTTTTGTTTCCCCTGCACGAAATCTTTCCCACGCTTAGAACAGGTGTTCTGTTATCAGTATACACTTCCCCCTTCCTACTCAGTTTTGAGGTTTGTTTTCATTGTAATTTTCTTAAAGAAGCTCATCGTTCTCTGTTGATAATCAGTGTATTGTGATACGTTGACTTCAAGTGTGTGAGTCTATCGTTTTTAAATTTTTAGATTATTTTAATTATTTAAGATTTTGAGTTATTTGTTATTTTTAAATGTCAAAAAAGTTTAGTGGCGCGGAATATCGGAAACGGAAGAAGGTAAAAGAAGAAACGGAACAAAAACTGTTAAAAAGTGTCAAAAAGGTTTCCGAATATTTTACATCTACTCCAAGCTGTTCATCGTTTACAACGGATCCTAAGGAAGCAAGAAAAGATGCAGGACCATCAAAGTCATTAACTGAAATTACGATTACCTCCAATGAAAAGGTAATTTTTAGTTTAGTAATTACCATAAAAAGGAACTAAAGAGTTTTGGTTTCATTTTAGGCACTTCGCTTATTAACTATGACCAGACTTCTGAAGGTCTGTTCCTATTCTCTGTTAGATTTGTACTTGCATATACAAAAATATTATTTTAATGTTCTAAAATACCGACTAAAGTAAATTATCTAAAATTGGTTCCTGGATCTTTATTATTTTTTGGGTAATTTTCTCCTAAAATATACAAATACAGCCATTCTGACGTAAAATTTCTTATTAAATACTAACATAAAAATTAATAGAGTTTTAACGAGCTCAGATTAATTACAACTTATCAAAGAATTTATTAAATGAATTAGTATCGCATAAAAATACTTCAAGTATTGCTTGTTTTTGGGACAGGGATTTTTAAGAATTGTCCCAATACTTACAATTTAAACATATCTCAATTTAGACCGCCAGAGCATTGGCATTGAAGATGTTAGTTTATTTAATTGAACTCTTTGGATTTGTTTGTATATAGTGTACTGGATATTTATTATTTCTCTCCGGAAACTGTAGGAAGTTTTCCTGGGCTTAAAATAAACAAAAATGTCCCATAAATATATGGTCTATATCGTTCGGTTTGGTTTTGTATCCCTGTTTCCATATGTGTTTTAACCCAAATGCTTTTAATTGTGTAATCTTGAATCGTTATAATGATGAAGAAAGGAAGAATATGAAAACCCCCATAGACATTCTAAAGTTTATAAGTTTGAACAAATTTATTGAAAACTTTCCCAATTTAACTATAGCGCTGAGAGTCATGCTGACTCTGCCAGTTACTGTGGCATCTGGAGAAAGATCGTTCTCTAAACTTAAAATCATAAAGAACTATTTGAGGTCAACAATGTCGCAAGAACGCTTAGTTGGTCTGGCAATCATGTCGATTGAGTTTGAAGAACTCAATAATTTAGATATAAATTTTATTATTTCAGAGTTTGCAGAGAAAAAGCAAGGAGAATTCATTTTTCACAGGAGTAGAAACAAATCAAAAATGTATTGTAACATGTAAGCACTTTCCGATATTTAGCCTGTAATAAATACATTTTTGTTTATACGGACAACATTTTATCAATGATTTCCTCTTCTACATTTTTAAAAGCAATGGACAATAGTTCTTTATTCAATATCTATTATGACTAATAATTTTAATTTTAATTTGGCAGAGTATTTACAACTTCCAAAGAAATTAAATAAATCCAAATCAAATCAAACTTTCTTTTGATCAGAAAAAATTATTAGTACTATTGATTTCCTATGTGTTTGTATACCTTGCACAGAATATCATGCTCATGGCGATAGGCTACCTCCCTACTAGCGAATCTAGTAGGCGAGTCACATTGCACGAGGGCGGCCGGTAGCTAATTCCCAGTCTACCCTTGTGTCAGTGTCAGTGTCAGTGTGAGGGAACCGAGCGATCGTAGCAGGTAGCCTACTGCCTCGTCGCGCGCCGCTCCATGACATGAGATCGTCCTGTACAGGGTATATTGTAGTCGTAGCAACACATAAATAAATGCACGACCCGTCATTTGTTTATAGTGTGTGACCCGACATAAATAAACAGTCACACATAAGTTAGTGCAGACCCGGCCGTTCTTGTTAAATTTGCTTAAATTGTTTCCCACTGTTTTAATTCCAGGTTTTTCAGAACAGCAATTCAGATATGACTGTTGTAACAATTTATATATTATCGAAACTCAGAATTTCCTGGGCGATAATATGAAATCAATATTTTAATTTACACAAGTCTCTGAACTGAATGTGTTCCATAGCTTGTCATTTCAGGTGATCAGTATCGCACGGAACCAGTAACAACGCAAACGTAACAAAGCGAGGCGCGCACGTGCCAGTCTTATCGTAGAGCTATGAGGGAGGGAGGGTTTCGATGATGGGGAGGGAGGAGGGTTCGGACGATGGGATGGAGGGCGGGGGGCGGCAAGTTTGGTCTTTGCACGGGCGCTGAAAAACTGACGGGCCGCCCCTGCAAAGATGTCTAAACTCAAGATAGAACTAAAGAAATATTTAATCAACAATTGCTTCTATTGTATTCAGGGATGTAAATCTGCTTAAATTTTTCCAAATCTAACCTAACTACTCAACCCAACCCTGGTTCATCCTGTGCTGGTGTTTTTCGGCCCTAGCTCGGGTCTACACATGGTGTTTCACGAGAGAGGCAGCATTTGACTATACTTTCCTCTTATAATCTTATTCAATATAATCTTATAGACTGGTCCCATATCGCTGATGTGATCTACGGGACGACGCAGCAGTAAGTATATAAGTAGAGTAAGAGGCACGCGTAAGTTGGCATTCGGCTCATACGACCGTACGTTCGGTTCACAGTGCTTGGCATCTGGTTAGCGTTTGCTCTGTAATGACTTTTTACCTCTATTTGGCTTAGTACTGTTAGTTTTACAGTTTAATTTTGTCAACAGAAAGCAAAAATCACTTATTTTATATGAGAAAGTTGGTTTTGGTTGTTTTTGTCAAAATGTCTACTTTTATTTAAGAAAAATGTCAGTAGTTTCTCGCCTTTCCCAGTTTAACCACTTTTAGCGAATTTCCCCTATAGGGAAGAAGCTATTACCGTAGTCGGCATGGTAAGACCTAGGCCCGGGACCATGATAACTTTTCGTTTTGAGGTCCCCAGACCCCAAAAACACCATTTGTTCGAAACTATATATATATATGTGTGTGTGTGTCCGTGAGCACGATAACTCTCGTAAAAATTATCCGATTTTGATGAAATTTGGTATAAACGTGTAAAGCAACATTTATGACTAAGTTCGAAAACCAGCCAGATCGCTTTATCCGAAGGGGTATTTTTGGGGGGTTTTGTACCCCAAAAATGGGTTTTTTGAACTTTTTACATATAATTTTGGAAATAGTCAAATTTTAGTTTTTCCCATTGGCTTCAGCTTAAAAAACACACAATTTTATATTTTGATCACTTCTCTACGCCAATTGGTTACTGAGATATTGAAAGTGCTAAACACAGTACGTTGTCTAATGTTATTCTTATGGAGGAAAATAAAAATTTTATATCTCGCTTATTTATGAATATATACCGACGAAACTTGGTATATGGCTTCATCTGGTTGTGGACCATTGATATTTGCTCAAAAAAACAATTTTTTGCCAAAGGCTCCCGTAGCAGCAAACCTGCGTACTCAGCCCCATGTTATTCTTATGGAGAATAAGTAACGTGTTATCTCCCTTAATTATGAAAATAAATTAATGAAATTTGGTATGTGACTTCACCTAGTTGATTTATATTGATATTAGCATAAAACCCCATTTTTGTGTTCCTTGCTTCAGCAAACCTGCATACTCAGCCGCCATGTTATTCTTATGGAGAAAAATTAAAATGTCATAAATCGTTTATTTATGAATGTATATTGATGAAACTTGGTATGTAGCTTTATGTGGTATTAAGATAAATATATATGCATTGGAAATTCGCTGAGTACGCAGGTTTGCTGCTACGGGGGTATTTGTATACTATAGTCACATTACAAACTTGGCCATGTTTAGATCTAAATTCGATGAATCTCTCACTGTTCCTGAAAACCTCTTCTCGGAGGATCGGATTGGTTTGGCAGTAGCACGTTTTACAGATTGTCTCCAGAATGCCACAAAAAGTGCTATCCCCCAAGCGCTTCCCCCAACGATCAAACTCCTTCCTGCATCCTCCTTTAAGGATTTTAAACGTTATTAAGGAAAAACATAAAGCTAGAAGACAGTGGCAAAGGTATAGACAACCTTGGATGCGGCGAAGGTTAAAACAACTCATTTGGCAAGTTAAATTTGACCTGGATAACTTCAAAATTAACTCTTATAAATTTATATGTACTTGGTGTTAATCCTAATGACTCAAGCCTGTGGCAGGCTACCAAACGTGTTCTTTGCCAACCGACGATAATTCCTCTACTCCAACAAGACAGGCAGTACTTCCAAAGCGATTCTGAAAAGTGCGAAGTTTTTGCAGACTTCTTTGAAAAAGCTTTTTTTCCTAATGATATAATTAACCATGAAACCACTGATCTTGTTGACGCCTCCATTCAAAACGTAACACAGACGGTTGAATTACCGATACACTTGTCTTCCCCTGCGGAAATATATGAATCAATAAAAAGGCTCCGAGTAAAGAAGACCCCAGGACCCGATCTTATACCGAACATCGTTTTGAAAAATCTTTCACGTAAGAGTCTTGCGATTCTCTCATCCATCTTCAATGCCTGCATCTCTCGTGGGTATTTTCCAGCTGCTTGGAAGGAGGCAGAAATTATGGTAATTCACAAACCAAACAAACCGAAGTATTCTCCTTCCAGCTACAGACCAATAAGTCTAGCTACTATCCTCTATATCAAAGCTGTTGGAAAAAACCATCCAGAAGAGATTATTACACTTCGTCGAGTCATCTGAAACTATCATCCCTCATCAATTTGGCTTCCTACCAAAACACTCCACTACTTATCTAGTTCAGCGAATCGCCGAAGTTATCAGCAAAGGGTTTGAAATAAAAGAGCCGTTTGAACTGGCAGTTTTTCTTGATGTTACCCAAGCATTTGATAAAGTTTGGCACAATGGCTTAATATGCAAGATTAATTCATGGGGTTTTCCGATTTATTTGAAAAATTTTATTAAATCCTTTCTCCTTAACAGAAAATTTCATGTAAGAGTAAATCATTCTTCTTCAACAACTCGTGATGTCATGGCTGGGGTTCCCCAAGGCTCAATATTAGGGCCCATACTATTTAACATATTTATGACAGACATCCCCATTCCACTATGAACGCTTCACTTGCATTGTATGCCGATGATACTACTATTATAACTCAGCACTCTGAAATTCATACAGCACAACAAAATCTGCAAACTTCCGTTGACACGCTGGTGGAATGGATCGACAAATGGAGGCTTAAGTTAAACGCTTCGAAATGTGAAGCTAAAATCTTTAAGGAAACCTCAACCTCCTCCTCATATTACTAATACTATAATACTATAATAATATATAGGTAATACTATAATTGAGTAGAATCCCTCTGACCAGTCTATGAAATATCTAGGAATTCATCTCGATCAAAAGTTAAATTGGAATCGACATGTAAATTCAAAATTGATACAATCTTATTCTCGGTTATCAATCCTTTTTCCATTGATCAACAGGAAGTCTTCACTCACCAAAATATGGAATTTTAATATATAAAATAAGTATTTTAAGACCTTTAGTGATGTACGCTTGTCCTATCTGGGGATTATCAATTTCAAAAAGTAAGTTAAATAAGATTCAAGTGTTCCAAAACAAAATCCTTAGGATCTGTACAAACTCTCCAGGGTTTATTCGAAGTAAGCAAATTCATGAAGAATTTGGTGTTGACTCGATTTACACTTTCATAAAGAAAAGCGCAACCAAGTTTCTTAACAATTTTGGACTTGTTCCTAGTGCACAATTTTTTAACATTGGTGAGCCAACTGCCAACAGGGGTTAAAATCAAGACTTGTCCAAGATCTCCTTTTGGATTAGATGATGAACTTTTTGGTTTCAGGGTGTCTTCGAATGGAGCGATCCCAATAATGTTCTACTATGTCATTTTATGAAAATACTAGTTATTACATTCTGTGTATAATACTTGTTTTGTATTGAACCGGAAAAATAAAGAATTAAAAAAAATTACAAACGTTGTTGGATCACATGTGCCCCTTGTTTACAATTTGCTCCCACTGCGTCAGAAGATGTTTGTTTTCAAATAATACATTTTTGTTGCTGTTTTGTTTGTGAACTTTTATTAGTTCTTATAAGGTAAAAACTGAATTATTTATAAGGAAAATAACATACGATACAAAGTAAAATCATCATTCCACCAAAAAATTGATGATAAAAACAGTTAACACGGATAGTTAATTTATAAGGATGCGTTTATTGTGATACCCCACCGCTTTAAAGGGGGTTTGGACCGCTTTCCCTTAAAAGCATTTACTATTCTTAACAAAATGCCACTGGCATTGAAATAAAAAACAAATACAAATTGCTACAGTTTTAATGCAATTAAGTTTAATTGCATTTAGAACTATCGCAATTAACTTTACAGGTGCAACTGCATCAACATCAGTTGGTTCTTGAAAACATGATCAAGAAACGAGTTCGCACGCAGCACGCTGACGTGAGGAAAGTGAATTTCCAAATAAAAAACTATAAAAACTCAAAATCAGTTAAAAACATACAGTTAATCAAATTTTTATTCAAATCTGAAAATATTGATTTTGTAGCTGTTTTGATGCTCCTGGTTCTATTTACCAGCAATGCTGGGAATACAATTTTGCGCATTATAAGGTTAGAAGGCCCAGTCTGGCTTTAAAGTAGGCGTGAGATTGTTGGGGATGATAAAAGTACACCAACAAATGAATAACAGGCTTTTCTGAAGTAAAACCCCCATAAGACAACGTACTGTTTGGTCAATACACATTTTCTTTAATAACTTGGTAAATATATATGCTAGAATTAAGAGAGAGGGCTTAAAAGTTTTGCCACACTAATTCCCACCGTTTTTCATTCGTTAATTTTACATCCGGGGCTTTTCTGACCCGTTTTGGGCCCAAAAACTCAAATTTCTAAATTTAAAATCCCCAAAAAAGGGGGTTATAGTTTTCCGATTGTTTTGCCCAACGAACTTGTCCAACTGATTACAAAAAGGAATGTCCCTACCAAATTTGAAGTAAATCGGGCAAAAAATGTGACCACTAGAGCGCATACACATATACATATACCATATATATATATATACACATATACAGGGTGTCCCGTAAGTAAGTACAAAAACTTTGGGAATAGGTTATATGAGTCAAAATAAAAAGAAAATCAAGAATAATGTTTTTTCTAAAAACGCTTTGTTACCGATATATCCGCCATTTTCTATTTTTTCAATAACAATTTATATTTCAAAAACTATTAAATATTACTTTATGAAACTTGGTATAGTGTTTAAGGTAGAAATTAAATAATTGCAAAAAAATTTTGTTAAAAAATATTTCTCCGTTTCAAAATGGCGGCCATTTTAATTTTTCAAACTAAAATTACTAAAAAACAGCTGATTTTATGGAAAAAATACAAGAACACTTTTCTTTAGTATTTTGAATTTTTTATCAAACGACACCAAGTTCAGAAGGATCGGGCAACAAATAGCTGAGAAATAACAATTTTTAGTTGATTTTTAGCTGATTGTCGCAGACAATGAGGAGAAGTTGCCAGGGTGCGCCTGGCCTGTACAACTAAATTTTTAGATTATTTTAATTATTTAAGATTTTGAGTTATTTGTTATTTTTAAATGTCAAAAAAGTTTAGTGGCGCGGAATATCGGAAACGGAAGAAGGTAAAAGAAGAAACGGAACAAAAACTGTTAAAAAGTGTCAAAAAGGTTTCCGAATATTTTACATCTACTCCAAGCTGTTCATCGTTTACAACGGATCCTAAGGAAGCAAGAAAAGATGCAGGACCATCAAAGTCATTAACTGAAATTACGATTACCTCCAATGAAAAGGTAATTTTTAGTTTAGTAATTACCATAAAAAGGAACTAAAGAGTTTTGGTTTCATTTTAGGCACTTCGCTTATTAACTATGACCAGACTTCTGAAGGTCTGTTCCTATTCTCTGTTAGATTTGTACTTGCATATACAAAAATATTATTTTAATGTTCTAAAATACCGACTAAAGTAAATTATCTAAAATTGGTTCCTGGATCTTTATTATTTTTTGGGTAATTTTCTCCTAAAATATACAAATACAGCCATTCTGACGTAAAATTTCTTATTAAATACTAACATAAAAATTAATAGAGTTTTAACGAGCTCAGATTAATTACAACTTATCAAAGAATTTATTAAATGAATTAGTATCGCATAAAAATACTTCAAGTATTGCTTGTTTTTGGGACAGGGATTTTTAAGAATTGTCCCAATACTTACAATTTAAACATATCTCAATTTAGACCGCCAGAGCATTGGCATTGAAGATGTTAGTTTATTTAATTGAACTCTTTGGATTTGTTTGTATATAGTGTACTGGATATTTATTATTTCTCTCCGGAAACTGTAGGAAGTTTTCCTGGGCTTAAAATAAACAAAAATGTCCCATAAATATATGGTCTATATCGTTCGGTTTGGTTTTGTATCCCTGTTTCCATATGTGTTTTAACCCAAATGCTTTTAATTGTGTAATCTTGAATCGTTATAATGATGAAGAAAGGAAGAATATGAAAACCCCCATAGACATTCTAAAGTTTATAAGTTTGAACAAATTTATTGAAAACTTTCCCAATTTAACTATAGCGCTGAGAGTCATGCTGACTCTGCCAGTTACTGTGGCATCTGGAGAAAGATCGTTCTCTAAACTTAAAATCATAAAGAACTATTTGAGGTCAACAATGTCGCAAGAACGCTTAGTTGGTCTGGCAATCATGTCGATTGAGTTTGAAGAACTCAATAATTTAGATATAAATTTTATTATTTCAGAGTTTGCAGAGAAAAAGCAAGGAGAATTCATTTTTCACAGGAGTAGAAACAAATCAAAAATGTATTGTAACATGTAAGCACTTTCCGATATTTAGCCTGTAATAAATACATTTTTGTTTATACGGACAACATTTTATCAATGATTTCCTCTTCTACATTTTTAAAAGCAATGGACAATAGTTCTTTATTCAATATCTATTATGACTAATAATTTTAATTTTAATTTGGCAGAGTATTTACAACTTCCAAAGAAATTAAATAAATCCAAATCAAATCAAACTTTCTTTTGATCAGAAAAAATTATTAGTACTATTGATTTCCTATGTGTTTGTATACCTTGCACAGAATATCATGCTCATGGCGATAGGCTACCTCCCTACTAGCGAATCTAGTAGGCGAGTCACATTGCACGAGGGCGGCCGGTAGCTAATTCCCAGTCTACCCTTGTGTCAGTGTCAGTGTCAGTGTGAGGGAACCGAGCGATCGTAGCAGGTAGCCTACTGCCTCGTCGCGCGCCGCTCCATGACATGAGATCGTCCTGTACAGGGTATATTGTAGTCGTAGCAACACATAAATAAATGCACGACCCGTCATTTGTTTATAGTGTGTGACCCGACATAAATAAACAGTCACACATAAGTTAGTGCAGACCCGGCCGTTCTTGTTAAATTTGCTTAAATTGTTTCCCACTGTTTTAATTCCAGGTTTTTCAGAACAGCAATTCAGATATGACTGTTGTAACAATTTATATATTATCGAAACTCAGAATTTCCTGGGCGATAATATGAAATCAATATTTTAATTTACACAAGTCTCTGAACTGAATGTGTTCCATAGCTTGTCATTTCAGGTGATCAGTATCGCACGGAACCAGTAACAACGCAAACGTAACAAAGCGAGGCGCGCACGTGCCAGTCTTATCGTAGAGCTATGAGGGAGGGAGGGTTTCGATGATGGGGAGGGAGGAGGGTTCGGACGATGGGATGGAGGGCGGGGGGCGGCAAGTTTGGTCTTTGCACGGGCGCTGAAAAACTGACGGGCCGCCCCTGCAAAGATGTCTAAACTCAAGATAGAACTAAAGAAATATTTAATCAACAATTGCTTCTATTGTATTCAGGGATGTAAATCTGCTTAAATTTTTCCAAATCTAACCTAACTACTCAACCCAACCCTGGTTCATCCTGTGCTGGTGTTTTTCGGCCCTAGCTCGGGTCTACACATGGTGTTTCACGAGAGAGGCAGCATTTGACTATACTTTCCTCTTATAATCTTATTCAATATAATCTTATAGACTGGTCCCATATCGCTGATGTGATCTACGGGACGACGCAGCAGTAAGTATATAAGTAGAGTAAGAGGCACGCGTAAGTTGGCATTCGGCTCATACGACCGTACGTTCGGTTCACAGTGCTTGGCATCTGGTTAGCGTTTGCTCTGTAATGACTTTTTACCTCTATTTGGCTTAGTACTGTTAGTTTTACAGTTTAATTTTGTCAACAGAAAGCAAAAATCACTTATTTTATATGAGAAAGTTGGTTTTGGTTGTTTTTGTCAAAATGTCTACTTTTATTTAAGAAAAATGTCAGTAGTTTCTCGCCTTTCCCAGTTTAACCACTTTTAGCGAATTTCCCCTATAGGGAAGAAGCTATTACCGTAGTCGGCATGGTAAGACCTAGGCCCGGGACCATGATAACTTTTCGTTTTGAGGTCCCCAGACCCCAAAAACACCATTTGTTCGAAACTATATATATATATGTGTGTGTGTGTCCGTGAGCACGATAACTCTCGTAAAAATTATCCGATTTTGATGAAATTTGGTATAAACGTGTAAAGCAACATTTATGACTAAGTTCGAAAACCAGCCAGATCGCTTTATCCGAAGGGGTATTTTTGGGGGGTTTTGTACCCCAAAAATGGGTTTTTTGAACTTTTTACATATAATTTTGGAAATAGTCAAATTTTAGTTTTTCCCATTGGCTTCAGCTTAAAAAAACACACAATTTTATATTTTGATCACTTCTCTACGCCAATTGGTTACTGAGATATTGAAAGTGCTAAACACAGTACGTTGTCTAATGTTATTCTTATGGAGGAAAATAAAAATTTTATATCTCGCTTATTTATGAATATATACTGACGAAACTTGGTATATGGCTTCATCTGGTTGTGGACCATTGATATTTGCTCAAAAAAACAATTTTTTGCCAAAGGCTCCCGTAGCAGCAAACCTGCGTACTCAGCCCCATGTTATTCTTATGGAGAATAAGTAACGTGTTATCTCCCTTAATTATGAAAATAAATTAATGAAATTTGGTATGTGACTTCACCTAGTTGATTTATATTGATATTAGCATAAAACCCCATTTTTGTGTTCCTTGCTTCAGCAAACCTGCATACTCAGCCGCCATGTTATTCTTATGGAGAAAAATTAAAATGTCATAAATCGTTTATTTATGAATGTATATTGATGAAACTTGGTATGTAGCTTTATGTGGTATTAAGATAAATATATATGCATTGGAAATTCGCTGAGTACGCAGGTTTGCTGCTACGGGGGTATTTGTATACTATAGTCACATTACAAACTGGGCCATGTTTAGATCTAAATTCGATGAATCTCTCACTGTTCCTGAAAACCTCTTCTCGGAGGATCGGATTGGTTTGGCAGTAGCACGTTTTACAGATTGTCTCCAGAATGCCACAAAAAGTGCTATCCCCCAAGCGCTTCCCCCAACGATCAAACTCCTTCCTGCATCCTCCTTTAAGGATTTTAAACGTTATTAAGGAAAAACATAAAGCTAGAAGACAGTGGCAAAGGTATAGACAACCTTGGATGCGGCGAAGGTTAAAACAACTCATTTGGCAAGTTAAATTTGACCTGGATAACTTCAAAATTAACTCTTATAAATTTATATGTACTTGGTGTTAATCCTAATGACTCAAGCCTGTGGCAGGCTACCAAACGTGTTCTTTGCCAACCGACGATAATTCCTCTACTCCAACAAGACAGGCAGTACTTCCAAAGCGATTCTGAAAAGTGCGAAGTTTTTGCAGACTTCTTTGAAAAAGCTTTTTTTCCTAATGATATAATTAACCATGAAACCACTGATCTTGTTGACGCCTCCATTCAAAACGTAACACAGACGGTTGAATTACCGATACACTTGTCTTCCCCTGCGGAAATATATGAATCAATAAAAAGGCTCCGAGTAAAGAAGACCCCAGGACCCGATCTTATACCGAACATCGTTTTGAAAAATCTTTCACGTAAGAGTCTTGCGATTCTCTCATCCATCTTCAATGCCTGCATCTCTCGTGGGTATTTTCCAGCTGCTTGGAAGGAGGCAGAAATTATGGTAATTCACAAACCAAACAAACCGAAGTATTCTCCTTCCAGCTACAGACCAATAAGTCTAGCTACTATCCTCTATATCAAAGCTGTTGGAAAAAACCATCCAGAAGAGATTATTACACTTCGTCGAGTCATCTGAAACTATCATCCCTCATCAATTTGGCTTCCTACCAAAACACTCCACTACTTATCTAGTTCAGCGAATCGCCGAAGTTATCAGCAAAGGGTTTGAAATAAAAGAGCCGTTTGAACTGGCAGTTTTTCTTGATGTTACCCAAGCATTTGATAAAGTTTGGCACAATGGCTTAATATGCAAGATTAATTCATGGGGTTTTCCGATTTATTTGAAAAATTTTATTAAATCCTTTCTCCTTAACAGAAAATTTCATGTAAGAGTAAATCATTCTTCTTCAACAACTCGTGATGTCATGGCTGGGGTTCCCCAAGGCTCAATATTAGGGCCCATACTATTTAACATATTTATGACAGACATCCCCATTCCACTATGAACGCTTCACTTGCATTGTATGCCGATGATACTACTATTATAACTCAGCACTCTGAAATTCATACAGCACAACAAAATCTGCAAACTTCCGTTGACACGCTGGTGGAATGGATCGACAAATGGAGGCTTAAGTTAAACGCTTCGAAATGTGAAGCTAAAATCTTTAAGGAAACCTCAACCTCCTCCTCATATTACTAATACTATAATACTATAATAATATATAGGTAATACTATAATTGAGTAGAATCCCTCTGACCAGTCTATGAAATATCTAGGAATTCATCTCGATCAAAAGTTAAATTGGAATCGACATGTAAATTCAAAATTGATACAATCTTATTCTCGGTTATCAATCCTTTTTCCATTGATCAACAGGAAGTCTTCACTCACCAAAATATGGAATTTTAATATATAAAATAAGTATTTTAAGACCTTTAGTGATGTACGCTTGTCCTATCTGGGGATTATCAATTTCAAAAAGTAAGTTAAATAAGATTCAAGTGTTCCAAAACAAAATCCTTAGGATCTGTACAAACTCTCCAGGGTTTATTCGAAGTAAGCAAATTCATGAAGAATTTGGTGTTGACTCGATTTACACTTTCATAAAGAAAAGCGCAACCAAGTTTCTTAACAATTTTGGACTTGTTCCTAGTGCACAATTTTTTAACATTGGTGAGCCAACTGCCAACAGGGGTTAAAATCAAGACTTGTCCAAGATCTCCTTTTGGATTAGATGATGAACTTTTTGGTTTCAGGGTGTCTTCGAATGGAGCGATCCCAATAATGTTCTACTATGTCATTTTATGAAAATACTAGTTATTACATTCTGTGTATAATACTTGTTTTGTATTGAACCGGAAAAATAAAGAATTAAAAAAAATTACAAACGTTGTTGGATCACATGTGCCCCTTGTTTACAATTTGCTCCCACTGCGTCAGAAGATGTTTGTTTTCAAATAATACATTTTTGTTGCTGTTTTGTTTGTGAACTTTTATTAGTTCTTATAAGGTAAAAACTGAATTATTTATAAGGAAAATAACATACGATACAAAGTAAAATCATCATTCCACCAAAAAATTGATGATAAAAACAGTTAACACGGATAGTTAATTTATAAGGATGCGTTTATTGTGATACCCCACCGCTTTAAAGGGGGTTTGGACCGCTTTCCCTTAAAAGCATTTACTATTCTTAACAAAATGCCACTGGCATTGAAATAAAAAACAAATACAAATTGCTACAGTTTTAATGCAATTAAGTTTAATTGCATTTAGAACTATCGCAATTAACTTTACAGGTGCAACTGCATCAACATCAGTTGGTTCTTGAAAACATGATCAAGAAACGAGTTCGCACGCAGCACGCTGACGTGAGGAAAGTGAATTTCCAAATAAAAAACTATAAAAACTCAAAATCAGTTAAAAACATACAGTTATTCAAATTTTTATTCAAATCTGAAAATATTGATTTTGTAGCTGTTTTGATGCTCCTGGTTCTATTTACCAGCAATGCTGGGAATACAATTTTGCGCATTATAAGGTTAGAAGGCCCAGTCTGGCTTTAAAGTAGGCGTGAGATTGTTGGGGATGATAAAAGTACACCAACAAATGAATAACAGGCTTTTCTGAAGTAAAACCCCCATAAGACAACGTACTGTTTGGTCAATACACATTTTCTTTAATAACTTGGTAAATATATATGCTAGAATTAAGAGAGAGGGCTTAAAAGTTTTGCCACACTAATTCCCACCGTTTTTCATTCGTTAATTTTACATCCGGGGCTTTTCTGACCCGTTTTGGGCCCAAAAACTCAAATTTCTAAATTTAAAATCCCCAAAAAAGGGGGTTATAGTTTTCCGATTGTTTTGCCCAACGAACTTGTCCAACTGATTACAAAAAGGAATGTCCCTACCAAATTTGAAGTAAATCGGGCAAAAAATGTGACCACTAGAGCGCATACACATATACATATACCATATATATATATACACATATACAGGGTGTCCCGTAAGTAAGTACAAAAACTTTGGGAATAGGTTATATGAGTCAAAATAAAAAGAAAATCAAGAATAATGTTTTTTCTAAAAACGCTTTGTTACCGATATATCCGCCATTTTCTATTTTTTCAATAACAATTTATATTTCAAAAACTATTAAATATTACTTTATGAAACTTGGTATAGTGTTTAAGGTAGAAATTAAATAATTGCAAAAAAATTTTGTTAAAAAATATTTCTCCGTTTCAAAATGGCGGCCATTTTAATTTTTCAAACTAAAATTACTAAAAAACAGCTGATTTTATGGAAAAAATACAAGAACACTTTTCTTTAGTATTTTGAATTTTTTATCAAACGACACCAAGTTCAGAAGGATCGGGCAACAAATAGCTGAGAAATAACAATTTTTAGTTGATTTTTAGCTGATTGTCGCAGACAATGAGGAGAAGTTGCCAGGGTGCGCCTGGCCTGTACAACTAAAAATCGTTATTTCTCAGCTATTTGTTGCCCGATCCTTCTGAACTTGATGTCGTTTGATAGAAAATTCAAAATAATAAAGAAAAGTGTTCTTGTATTTTGTCCATAAAATCAGCTGTTTTTTAGTAATTTTAGTTTGAAAAATTAAAATGGCCGCCATTTTGAAACGGAAAAATATTTTTTAACAAAATTTTTTTGCAATTATTTCATTTCTACCTTAAACACTATACCAAGTTTCATAAAGTAATATTTAATGGTTTTTGAGATATAAATTTTTATTGAAAAAATACAAAATGGCGGATATATCGGTAACAAAGCGTTTTTAGAAAAAAAACATTATTCTTGATTTTCTTTTTATTTTGACCCATATAACCTATTCCTAAAGTTTTTGTACTTACTTACGGGACACCCTGTATATATATATATCAAATTTTGAACGAACCCCCAAAACGTGTTCAGGGGGTCACATTAGGAACTTCTATGGTGGTCCCGGGCTTAAGTTTCACCGTGCGGGTCATACTAATAGTTCACTTTCCATAGGAAATTCACTAACAAAACACATGGGAAATATGTTTTCAATACTGATAAAATAGATATTAAGGAAATGACTGGTCCTATGCCCTGTGAAGAGGGTCGGCGGGACGACTTCATAGGTACGAGGTACGAGGTAGGTAGGTACTGAATTTTATGCCTAGGTTCGCAAAATGGTAATAATTTTTTTAACTCTGTTTGTGACAACTAATGTGCCTCTTACTCTTAGTAAGTAAGAGAATACCCCCGTCGCAGCAAACCTGCATACTCAGCGAATTTCCAATGAAGATATAAATGTCTTAATACTACATAAAGCCACTTACCAAGTTTCATAAAAATATATTCACAAATAAGCGATATATACAATTTTAATTAATCTCCATAAGAATAACATTGGGGCTGAGTACGCAGGTTTGCTGCAACAAGGAACACAAAAAATGGGTTTTTTATGCTAATGTCAATATAACTCAACTAGGTGAAGTCGTATACCAGTTTTTATTCATTTATGTTCATAGTTAAGGGAGACAGAGCATTTAATTATTATCCATAAGAATAACATGGGGGCTGAGTACGCAGGTTTGCTGCTACGGGAGAATTATGCAAAAACAATTTTTTGGAGCAAATATCAATAGACCTCAACGAGATGAAGCTGTATACCAAGTTTCGTCAGTATACGTTCATAAATAAGCGAGATAAAAAAATTTTCTTTTCCTCCATAAGCATAACATTAGACAACGTACTGTGTTTAGCACTTTCAATATCTCGGTAACCAATTGACGTAGAGGAATGATCGAAATACCAAATTGTGTGTTTTTTTAAGCTGAATCGAATGGTCAAAACTAAAATTTGACTTTTTCAAAAATTATATGTAAAAAATTCAAAAAACCCATTTTTGGGGTACAAAACCCCCCCAAAATACCCCTTCGGATAGGTCGATCTGTCTGGTTTTCGAACTTAAAGTCATAAATGCTGCTTTACATATTTATACCAAATTTCGTCAAAATCGGATCATTTTTACGAGAGTTATCGTGCTCACGGACACACATATATATATATATATATATATATATATATATATATATATATATATATATATATATATATATATATATATATATATACAGTATCGAACGAATGGTGTTTTTGGGGTCTGGGGACCTCAAAACGAAAAGTTATCATGGTCCCGGGCCTAGGTCTTACCATGCCGACTACGGTAATAGCTTCTTCCCTATAGGGGAAATTCGCTAAAAACGAAAAACAACGGCTCATCATTCCCTCGTAGAGAATTTCACATCTGTGGGCACCAAGGTCCGTGCAGAGCATACGTCCTACGAACTTTGTGTGGGCACTACATTTCCAATTTTTCTTGTAGCTATTATGTAAAAATGTGTTGTTGGAAAGTATTGTATACTAAAGCACTGAATCTAGTGCTCAGTGGACAAATGCCTCGCAAGAAAATACTGGCTACATTAGAGCATCAACTATCAATTTGGGTATCACATCTTCTACGTCCTCTTCTGTCCAGTAGGCTGCTATTGCAAGAATTAGACGATTCAGGAGGGCTGGAGGCCCTATAACATGAGCATGATAATATTTTCATAAGAAGTGTCACGACGGTAAAGAAGCTGAGAAACTAGCTGTCTTTATCTGCCTTTTTTTTAACCAGCAGCTGTCGAACGTCGAACATGGAAAGAAGAATATGCGTTGTTATTTTTACACTCCAAAAATTTTTGTGTCACATTAAAAGTCCCAACTGAAATTTCTGAAAAAGGAGTTTACTGTCTTATTTTATATTAAATCATCAAATTTACTTACTTATGAAATGAGATAGTCCCTTAAGAAATACTTTATTAAGTCTCCGTAGACAAAAAAGTTAACAATATGGCTAATATAGCAGCTCAAAGAATCAAACGAGAATTTAAGGAGGTTATTAAAAGCGAGGAGGTAATGTACTTTGTTAATAATAGTTGAATGTTTAAATGACTTGTATTATTTTACTATTCTATAGCACCATGCATTTAATATTGTGACAAATCGTTTATTTTTTATTGAATCTGAATACACTACAAATCCTATCTTCTAGTTTTGGCAAGCATTTTAGATAGGTATTAGATCTTTTATGTTTTTAAGTAAATTTAAATCTAGCCTAAACTATGTCATTAATTGATTGTATGTCCTCTCGTCAACTTTGTTAAACAAGCAAAGTCTACTTTTTTAAATTCATCAACAGTTAATAAAATAAGTCTACAAGGAAGTCAGGATTTTTCCTTGCTTGGGATTAAGGCAAGGTCTATGTTAGTTTCACTCTGAAAAGCGTAGGCCTTTGCATATCGTACACATAATTTATCTATTCACGGAGTCCGCAGTCAAAAACTGTGTTGGTCAAAACCTGAGTTGGTCAAAACCAAGAAAGCCACATTGAGGACGGGCGAGATATAATATTACACAAGCAAATCATGGATACCTAATTTTTGTTTTGAAACCTTTTTAAGGGCCTATCTGTTTTAATTACAATAAAATGTTCAACATTGCATCATGCAAACTGAGTAATACCAAACATCAGGGTACTGTACTAATGCTGCTGAAATAACCTCGTTAATGATTCGGGTGAACTAATTTTGCGCAGGCCCATTCTCAACATAAGCACTAACTTATGTTTCACTTAAATGTACCAGTACACTTTTAAAACATGATAACTGCTTTATACAAATTCAAGGTCCAATTGGGTTACTCATCAAAACTGTAAAGGTTGGGTAATAACTTAGGGCCTACTTCAAATTATAATTCTTCTAGCAGCTACTGGAGTGTGATAGTAACTTAATCTTACTCTTCTATGTTTTTAACACTTAGCTTGCAATGGTTTAGCCACAATAGTTGCCAGCGTTTGATCAAAATTCATTTCATTTGGGTGTTCACTATCCCGCAGATGTTGAGTAGAATTTGTACATTACCTACCTAATCAGATCATGCAATCAAATGGTTTTTTAGTCTAGTGGGGTTTTCATTGTTTAAATAATAATGGGCAGTCATTTCACATTGTGATAGACATTTTGTCTTTTACCTAATAGAAAGATTTGATTTTCTTTTCATCCAAAATAGGCAATTTTATGCCTCCATCATAGAATGGAGATCATTGTTAAAAAAAATAAAAGTTAAAAATAGGTAGGGCCTACTTGATTCATGAAATGATTGGTTGTATTTTAAAGACTAAGTTAACTTACAGTGCAAATTAGTTTTGATCTAAAATGGAGGTACTTTGGTATTATACGGATGCCACCCTTATACAGCGCGCTGCGGCAGTATGTTAGGATGGGTTATTATAAAAATGATTGTAGGACTTTCCTTGTTTCGTTACAAATCGAATTATACCTGATGAGTCATACTTCCGGCCGCCAAACCCCCTCCAAATAGGCCAAGGTCAGGTCGTTGACCGGAGCGTGCGCATCACCTGTCACCGCCTGTATCTGGGTCAGTGTCATGAGTGATTTATTGCCGTGCACTACGTTACATTTGTTTTCATAATGAGTGACGTTCTTTTGGTGTGGGATTTACCTCGAAATGAAGAGGAAACCGTACGTATTTTTATGATAACCCATCCTAACATAACTGCCGCAGCGCGCTGTATATTTGGCGGAGTACATGTGGCGATCGGGTGTGGCTGCTAGCGGCGGCGACGCATTTAACACGATCCTAGCGGACATCGCTGCCTTTTGGGAGGCACAACACAAAGACCGCTCATTATAATGATGTACAATTTTTACAGTATGTCAATAAAAGTAAGTTTTTTCGAGTTATGTAGTTATCCTTTGTATCCGGTAAAAGTTTAACCTCCAAAAATAGTGGCATCCGTATAATACCAAAGTACCAAAATGGAAATAATGAAAAGTTAATCAAATTAAATAATAAATTACTTATTAATTTATAATTTTTTTCTGTTTCATGTTTTATATTTATAGACTCATCTTCTTGTCTAAATGTTGGAATTGAAAACTTGATCATCTTAGGGGATGTTGCCTTCTTAACATGTTGGCTGCGCGTCGTCGACCGGTCGGTGGTCCAAGCAGTTGCCGGGTGGTGACTACTGACCGGGCGGTGATGTCTCCATGCAAACTAAATGCAAGTCTACATAAGTAACCAGCACTCGTCCTAGACAGGCTGCTTATTTCCCGCTCGTTGGAAAGACTGTGTTCTTCAATGTAAATTTCCCCGTGAAATTCCCGTCTGGCAATGCATAGAAAACCACATTTTGTCCTGTTTTTCTGCCTCCAAAATTCTAATTGGCAAAACAAGGGGACCGGCAGCGCTGCTATTTGTATTAGTCTGTACCAATTGGGTTCGCTGCCGCACACAGGGATGGTCCGCCATTGGTTGCCCGCAGCTAACGTCTTAAAAAACTTTGCACACACAAAACATAAAGTATTTAAGTTAAACATTTTTAGTTAAAACAATTTGGCTAATAACTAAAATATTACAGACTCGTGCAGCGCCAGTAGATGATAGGTCATGACTGCTGTGTTCTGGAAGCGTGACCCCTCCCCTTCTCTTCCCTTATTAGAACCTTTTTAGCGTATTTTCCCCATAGGGAAGAAGCTATTACCGTAGGTCTCATGGTAAGACTTAAGGCCGAGACCATGATAACTTTTTATTTTGAGGTCCCCAGATGCCAAAAACACTATACGTTCAAATTTATATGTATGTATATATGTGTCCGTTAACTCGATAACTTAAAAAAAAATCTGATTTCGATGAAATTTGGCACAAACGTGTAAAGCAACATTCATGATTTTAAGTTTGAAAACCAGAAAGATCGGACCATGGGAAGGGGGTTTTATATTTTCCAAAAATTTTGAATTTTTATCTTAACAGTTTTTAAACACTCAATTTTGGATCCGATCATATTATAGAGCTTAAAAAACAAATAATATGGTATTTTGAATTATTGACCTAAGTTGAGTGGTTGCGGAGAAAATCCAAAAAACGTGTTCATAAAATCTCCAATGTTAATCTTATGGGAAAAAGGTTGTTAGCTTTTCCACAGTTAATTTTATTGTAAACTTCACATTTGCTTTTACCAATCGGTTCAGCTTTACAAAACAATAATTTTGGTGTTTAAATTGTGATTCTACGTCCATTCGTTGCAGAGATATTCAAAGTGCCAAACACAGTACAAATGGAGAATAAATACAATTTGATATCTCGATTATTTATGATTGTATATCGATGAAACTTGGTATGTGGCTTCAACTAGTACTGGTATATTGATATTTGCACGAAAAATGATTTTTTATTAACTGTCCCCATAGCAGCAAACCTGCATACTCAGCCCTAATGTTATTCTTACAGAGAATAAATAAATTGCTATAAGAATTAAGCAATTTAATTCTTATTTATTATTGTATTTTATCAAGAGATACTTATTTATTAATGTAGTTTTATGAAACTTGGTATGGTAAATGGCTTTATGTGGTTGTGAGAAACATAAACATGCTTTGGAAATTCACTTAGTATGCAGGTTTGCTGCGACGGGGGTATTACTTTTTGTCCTGTATAAATAATGTTTGATTCAAATATTTTCAGTTTTTCATAGATAATGTAGTTAGGATATACTTTTGTGTCACTTTAAATCTAAATTCTTTAGTGGTGCCCATGGAATAGGCCTAACTTAAAAATCCATGAAATATACATCCAGTAAAGGAAAATACATGTAGATCCTCGATGTGTGTTTTTGTATGTGCATACAGTAGAAACTTGCTAACACGACCCTCAATAGCACGACTTCCTCTATAACACGTGCATTTTTACAATCCCCTTGAAATTGCCATAACACTTAATGTTAAATTTACTTCTATAGTATGAGTATTATTGTTTTAAAAACCTCAATAGCCCGGCTTTTTTGTAATTCAGATCGCAGTTCTAACCCTCTATAGCACGTCTTTTTGTGACACCGAACGTGTATAGTGCGACTCATTAGTTCAAACTCATTAGAGCGTAGTTTTATATAATGGGACCTTTATAGCACGAGTTCAATCTTCCCTACTCCCACGACTCAGAACATACTCAGTGACTCATCAGAACGGATCTTTTGAAGGAAATAATTCCTTGGCCTCAGGTATAAACATGAAAACCCCCTCTCACCCTTCCTTTGGAGAGTTGATACAAAATGCACTCATTATAAATGGGTTTTAGAGAAACCAGTATCCTTGATAGCACGACTTTTGGTCTACACGACCTTGATAACACGAACCTCAAGTAGAAGAGTACCTCGATAACAAGACTGTTTCCCAAATCCCCTTGAGAGTCTTGCTAACAAGGTTTTACTGTATTTCTTTTTAATAAGACAACATCGATGAAGATGAACTTGTGGATGTTTAAAATTTCATCTCCAGACCTGATGTAGGCCTAGTGGTTTTAGAAAACATGAAACAGCTGTATAGTCTTTAAACTGCAATTAATCATTTTACTGAGCAGGTATTTTAAAACTCTAACTTTGTTGGGGTTGTAAGCCTTACTAGCCTACCGTATATTGTTTTAACACTATCTAACTTAAAACTCCCTCTGTTCTTTAGTATTGCACACAATTTAGTATATTTTTATCCTCCTGCGTAAACCATACATTTTTTTGTATAATTGGCATAATGCTTTCTAAGAAGGAAACCTCACTTTGTCCCTTTCACCTCCTGCATAAGCCCTATACAGGAGACGCCCTTTTATCCGCCCTCCATGGGACCGAACCGTGGGTCGGGTAACTAAAATGGCGGTTGAAACGAATAACACCTAGGTGTTGTCATATTAATCACTAACAATTAATTACAAAACTTAAATGACAGTTCAAAATAGGTACAAAAAATATATATACTAAGATGAAATACTTGACTAATTAAGGAAATATATGATCGACTTGATGTGACCTGAACGTTTTTTACGGTTCAGTATCTTTACATCTGTGGCGGCAGACGTGAGTTATTTCCTGGAAATAGGGCGGTTAATCCGATGGGCAGTTGAAGCGAGGATGGTTAAGAGGGCTATTGTAGTATGGGGGAAAGGATTTTTTCATCAACGTTTCATCTCTTGAGTTTTAGGTGGAAATATTTGTTTTAGTGTTCCCTCAACCCAAAAAGTTGTTTTTGGGGTGATGTTTGTCTGTTTCAAATAATATGACTTTGCTAATTAATTCTGTTTTTCTAGATGGCCAAATGTGCCATTCGAGTAGAACTAGTGGACGACAACTACACAGAGTTAAAAGGTGAAATCGCCGGCCCTCCTGATACACCTTACGAGGGAGGGAATTTTATACTAGAGATTAAAGTTCCAGAGACATATCCTTTTAATCCTCCTAAAGTAAGTGTTTGATTGTGTTAATTTATTGTTTGCTAGGCTATCGGTAAGTTACCTTTTTATTTGTTAAAGAATAGTTTTTTACAGACCATAGTTTCAACCACGTATTACAAGCTGGAAAGCAGTTGATTGATTCTGGTTTGATAATTTGTGTAATGCTTCTCATAGTGTGGTTTTAAAAACTATGTACATGCTCTGTACATTTAAAAAAAATCCCATGAACCTGAATGTAAAACCATCTCTTCACCGTGATTGTAAAAGGCTAACAGTAAAAACCTCCGTGTAAATAAATAATACTCGAAAATAATTAGTAAAACTACTCAACTTAATCCAAAAACATCAATACTAAATCACCTCATCAAATTATAAACAAAATCACGTAGATTTCCTGAAGTTAAAAAGAAAAACTATCAAAAAATGGGTAACAATAGGCTAGGGCCTATAAGTAAAAAATTAAAAGTACCTGTAAACAAAATTGTAAGTTAAATTTTCTTCAAAACTCTTTAGTAAAATCAAAATCAAATAAAATACCTCAGTATCGCACGAGTTGTGTAACTACAATAACATCCTAATGGATGGCAGTATAAATAGGCTATATTGAAATTCTTTAACTTAAATCTAAATTAATGTACATACCGGTGTATTAAATATGGAAGATGAATTATAAAAAGTTACATGTAAAAATGTTCAGAAAATTTCCAGGTTATGACAATAAGTTTTGGGGGAACTTAAAGGGTCCAACATTTTCTCCACACCTCACTACTCGTTGACTGCTGGAAAATCCCCCGTGTTGGTTTCCCTGATGCTGAAGTAAAAGTAGCCGGTTTGTTAAAAAAATGTTGCAAAACTCGTAAAAACACACTAAGTCGGCCTATCAATAATAAATAAATAGCCTAACCATTACAATTTGTAATTTTCCCCTTAATTACAAGGGTCAGTTGTTACAGGAAACCTCGGATTATCCGGACCCGAATCATCCGAATCACAGATTAACCGGTCGAGGTTGCCCGAAATAAAAATGTAAATTACTGTAAAAACGTGATTTTACTCCCGCACTAGCACCTTCTAAGTCTCAGATGCAACCGCAATACATTAATGTTCCAACGAGGTCAAATATATATCTAGAGGTCTTGTCTAGTGTAAAAGAAGTGCAGCCTAAATTGTTGACCACCATTTGCCTCTCGGTGAATTCTACTCCCATGGCTACTAACATCAAATCCTATAATATCGAGTTATATGACAGTCGGCTGACAACAATTTTACTTGTGAAGAGAGGATTTGATTGGTCACCGGTACCTGAGGAACATGGCGGTCGACCATTTAGGCTTTACGTTTTTTCCCCCTGGAGACGAGACTTCTAGATATATATTTAACCTCGTTGGTATTCTGTTCATTACTAACCTAAACTTTTGAGGTTATGTTGCCTTTGTAGATGTGATTGGATTATGTGTTACGATAGCTAAACAAATACTGTGTCTATTCCGTTTTATACGTCTTTCCACGCAATTTTCAGCATCAATATTGCAGGTGCTAGTGTCCCGATCGTTATTTATGCGATGTTATAGTAGCTTCAGACTATCCGGATTTTTCGCTATCCGGATCAATATGCTGCCACATTAGTCCGGATAATCGGAGGTTTATTGTATTTAGGTACAACACTTGGTACTGTTAAACTCCCAAAAAACGTAGTTGTAATCACAACCAATCCCACACAATTTTTGTCGGTTTAAGTATAATTTTCATAAAACAATGCATTTTAATCACTTGTAGTAAAATATTTACTGTATTTCTCACTGTTTAAAAATAAATGAGCAAGTAAGTGTTGCCAATTGTGGATAAGAACTGAACTTGAATACCCACAGAGAGCATCAGCACTCATGGAAGTCTGTACCTGGTGCAACACATGAGTCGTGAACATTCAGCATCAACGTGTTAAAAAGTAATTATCAAACTTATTTGCTATTGCTGTTTATAAGTTCTAATATGGTAGCTTATAGTATGACACGTACGGACCGCATACACCGACAACCTTGTAGGTCCAACAGGCTTTCGTGAGGTGTTATTTTTAAGTTGCTAGATACAGTAGATGATCAGAAAGCTGGTCTAATGTGGCGGATGGACGGTCCGGAGTCGAAAACTCTGGAGGTGAGCATGAGTCATATGAGGCACAAACTGGGTAAAGTGACGGTCTGCACAAACAAATTGAGGGGTAGTGAACTGAGACTCTCCTGCCCCCTCTTTTCCCCGCGTGAAAACTTCCACTGCCGTGTAAATTATAAACTACATCAATCTTACTGAAACACAGAGCTTTTAATGAAAGAAACTGTATGACATTTGTGTAATACGGGGGCTAATCACGTAAAACCGGAGGTGCTAAAGCGTAAAGTTTAGTTTTTTGTTTTTATTTTAAACAGAATATTTAAAAAAATCAAAATCATCCCCGCAGTGTGGAC
This sequence comes from Allygus modestus, assembly GCA_963675035.1. Classification (NCBI taxonomy): domain Eukaryota; kingdom Metazoa; phylum Arthropoda; class Insecta; order Hemiptera; family Cicadellidae; genus Allygus; species Allygus modestus. The sequence goes on from OY776114.1 coordinate 114,268,826, forward strand.
TAGGATGATCCGGATTTCTGTATTTCTGTATGTCCACTGTATTAATTCTTGACATTTAGCTAACTTACAATCAAATTTACTGCATTGGCAAGACTGCTTTTAAGCGTATTAGGTAGTACAGTAGTCCCACAAACTCAACAAAATGTTAGAGTAAGGCACTCACTGTGTGTAAGAGGTAACAGGTTTGTAGGATGTTGAGTTTCTGTGATTTCATCTAGAAGTCAAGCACTAGCCATGACTTGGTTTTTACTTAATCATATTGTGAATGTTATTTCACGCTTACTAAAGACCAAATAACGGACTGAGAAACATAGTGCTTTTATTAGCTTATCATTCTTAAATGGTTTGTATTATGTTGTATGATGCGTTAGGAATTTCGGGATTTATCATTGTCTATCGAGAGACAATCAGAAATACTTGGTGCAAAAACTGTTACACTGGCTGAAGAGGGTATATTCCCCCATGCATAATATATAGTTTTGTAACTAACATTATTGTTGTAATCAGCATAATTAAGTAGTATTAATGTCTATAACTTTGATTTCTTTTGTTTCAGGTTCGGTTTATTACCAAAATATGGCATCCTAATATTTCTTCTGTCACAGGAGCTATTTGCTTAGATATACTTAAAGACCAGTGGTAAGAATTTGCTTATAGTTGTATGTAATTAACTTTATTCTCTAGTACATTTGAGTAAACAAAATTTCAATTTATTATAACAATAGGGAATAGGATTACTGTATTTGAACAAATTAAATAAAGAAAAATATCAAGCTTTAGTGGAGAGAGATCTCTTAATATGCAGATAGTTTCTCTCATCTCAGATACCTATCCATTTTTCTTATTTGTATTGGTAGACCTACCATCTAAATTAAACAAAAATCATTTGTGTAGGTAGGTACCTATATTAATATCATCTTCAAACGTACTTTATACGAAAATGAAACTTTTGTAACATTTTAGTACTCAAATAGGTCACTTGCTATAAAGATGTCAAACCTTGACTAGTATCAATGTTTTACAATTAATTTATACCTTTACCAAGGGAGAGACCCAGATTGGACTTGGATTTTGGAGTCCCAAAATGAATTATCGGAGAATATCGGATATATCCCCTTTTGTACCCCGAATTCTCTACCAGTCTTGAAGTCCCAAAATGAATAACGACAAGGCTACTCAGGCATGAATATATTTATTTAGTTTAGTTGAATACAACCTGACAGTTACTGTCTGCATAAAGTACTACTCCCTTCGCTTGATGAGAGCTCTGCCCCCAGACCCCCCTTGGGGTCGCTCCAGTTGTTATTATAACCCTTTAATTATTTTTTATATAGTTTACTATTTTGATTCATTTGGGATATATCCACCCTAGAATTGGTCTTTATTCAATGGTCCTATCATTTGTTCATACTTTACCATGTGAAAGTTAATTGAAAGTTTACTGGATATATTGCTACAGCTGTTACGATTCTTTTGTTTTGATTTGAAACTCCATAAGCCCAATGTTAAAATTTCAAATTTTCAAGGATTAAAGAGGTTTAAAAATTGTAAATTGTAACTTTTGTCAATGTTCCCGGGAGTTTATAGGTATAAGCTACCTGCATGCGAAATTTCACGTTACTACCTCATCTAGATGTGGTCTAGAATTAGTTTACATGAGTGATGAGTTATATATCGGGCTATACAGTTATTTAGACTACATTGGTATCGATGTGTGGGGAGAACAGTGACTGGCGGCTGTGTTATTAATCTATGCATAACTTTATAATAATCATGTTATTATTGTTAAAGTTTTGAGTTAAGCCTAAATTAGAAGGTAGGCTGTCAGCTCAGTTGATGCCTTGTGCTGTTTCTGGAAACCTCTGCACAGGCCCCCTTTTTGATGTAAAAAAATGTGTTTGAAATAAAGGAGGACTACCGATTTTCTTTCTTCATTCTTTCTAATTGATACATAACACTGGGAGGGTTAGGCCTACATAGACTGGTCGTGAAGATAATGATGGCTGTGCAGGGCTGCGGCGATGACGCTGCGCACAGTGCTGCTGTCGCTGCAGGCGCTGATGGCTGCGGCAGAGCCTGACGACCCCCAGGATGCCGTCGTCGCGCGGCAGTACAAGGAGAACGCGGAGATGTTCAGACTGACGGCCCGCCACTGGACCGCCGTCTATGCTGGAGGTGAGTGTTGTGTATTAATAGTGCGGTAGGGATGTGCGTAAATAACGGAAGAGTCTCTTTGGAACGGGTATCTGAGTGGAACAGGTACGTTCCGGAACAGTTTGGCGAGGCAGCCTGTTGTAGCTGTTCTGACGTTAACGCATATGAGCTTTACTAGCACTCGCGATTGGAACAGGAACAACTACACTGCGAGCCTACAGACTAGGTTCCCGAGTCACTAGTAGCGAAATCGAAGTAAGCCGTGTGGCTGCGACACCTGCGCCTTTGCCTGTTTCAACATGAAACTCGGGAATACACCAACTGTCAGTGCATACCTTGACGTTGTCGTCTACTTACTGTGTTTCTAACGAAAACATTAAAATCAGTGAAAGAATAAAAACCTTGTCAGGTTGGAGTGTTTTATTATTGTGAAAAGTAAAACTTGTAACGTAATACAAGTATTTTGAGGTTTTCAAATTTACCAAATTAAAATATAGTAAAAGCTCGATCAGCCCTCATTCTTTTAACCGCCACTCTTCCTTATCTGTCGTATGTCTATGAGAATTTGCTCATGACTAATCTTTGTTCTAAGATTGACAGTAAATATAAATATTAACAAGTTGTTTAAATATTATTTTTAGGAAATTTACTTATTTAAAGAAACATATCACTTACAGGCAAAATGAGTTTATTTAAGAAACCTTTAATTTGAGATATGAGTCATTTATTTTGATCACAATAAACGAGATACCATTCATTCTGTTTGACATTGGTTCCCATGGTGTAAAAATCCAATTCGGCTGCCGTCTCCAGCGTCCTCGTAAGAGAAGTAAGTCAAACAAAGTTTAATGTTAATAACCACATTTTCTTGAAACACTAAGCTATTTAAAAAAAAAAAGTCAATTAAGATTATTGACCATGTTTGGGAGATCGATGTCCAACTAAATAGGGCCATGAGGGCGATCAGTGGTACACTTGTGGCAACCCGGTGATCAGTCGTACGCTTATGGCAACCCCCTCTCCCCTGGCTCCCAGGCTTATGCAGTATCGCTCCTCCTGAGTTCAGATTGAAGGATGGCCTGCCGAGGGAATACATTAAGATTTTGTACAACCCACAGCTACCCATTCATGACTAATCTCCCTCAAGAAAGTAAGTCGATTGAAGTCCCCAAAACCACCCCTACGAACAGCCTCCCAGTTGAGGACAACGAACTTTGTCCACAAGCTGACTGGATTTCCTCCTGGGAATCTCTCAACGGTCGGAATAGCTTTTTGATATCCAACCCTAATTCAGCAGTAGGTGAAATGAACCTTCCTCATAAGCAGTGCGCTTTACTCAATCGCTTTTGCACTGGGGTGGGAAAGTGCAATTATTGACAATTTAAATTGGGTATGATACACTACTGATCAGTCTTGTGACTGAGGGACAGAGTGTCAAACTACGGACCACATAGTTAATAACTGTCTCCTGAGCGCTTTCCCTGAAGGGTTGGCCAGCCTAGATGGAACAAGTGAGGCTGGACTCCAATGGCTAGATGGGTGATCCTTTATTTATTTTCTGAACTTAATTAATGCAGGTAAATCATACCGAAGATTTGTATTTGAACTCCGAAATAGAAGGCAGTTTTGTAAGCCATACGATATATATATATATATATATATATTAGGGGAGTACGAGTAGTGATTTTTTTTAATCGAGTTGAGTCTAGTCGAGTATTTTCGAGCGAGTATTTGCCTTCAGTTGGTAGCTTAAAATAGTGTAATGTGATTTGGATACCGCCCTACAGTGCCCGGCAGCAAAGAAGTCCGTTGGGCTGCAGCCAATAGGACGAGAGCGCGGCGTTGACAAGTGTACAGTAGCCTCGCACAGTCCCGGCACCCTGCTAAAAGCCGCTCGAGGCTACAGACACAACTAAGCTCTGTAGCAGCTCCGGTGTGGCATGAACTGTTAATACTGAGGGCGATTTAATTTATTCTCTTTAAATGATTAATGAGAATACATATAAATAATGAATATAATATTAGTATAATTTGCAAATTGCTGTACTGTTAAATAATATAAATATTGTTAATATATATATATATGAATGAACAATGTACAAAAATACCTTAAAAGGTTCCGATATCCTCCTGTGTGATTTATTGTAATAGTTTTGTTTTACACAAATCAAACAAACAATAAACATTGTACACAATTTTGCGCTCACGACTATGCACCGTTTCCCTTTTTTTACCGCTTGTAGACGGTTGTTCCATGGTAATAACACAAATGCTAAGAAATAAAAAACAAAAACACAACTACCATATAACACTCAATCTTAACTAAAACGTAGAACTGATCTTAAAGCATTATATGACTATTGTAACACAGTTTGTACAAATGCAAATTAAATTAAAATCGACGTCCAAAACATGAACTGTCATCTGACTTATTCCCGTGACGATCGGTAGATTTCTTGGAAACCGAGTGCCGGATATAAGTACAATACCCCTTCGCCCTACTTCTATTCATTGTTCAGAGATTTATAGGGAAAGTAATTGCCTCAATGGTTTAAATTTGGATTATAATGAGAAATAGTACTTTTATATCGCTGTTTATTTGAACTTTACTTTATTAGAACTTTACTAGATTTGTAGATATTTTAGAGTTCAGACGTTTAGTACATCAAACAAAATCAAAATAACATCCAAGAACTCCATTTGCTAGCCTTACAATCAAAGAATCTAATCAAATTAGTTTTTAATATAAAAGGAAAAAAGCTATCGCCCTAAACTTTTTTTTAAAATGTTCGTAATTTATTGTTCTTTAACACAGTGTTACAAGATTTGTTGCAGTTTTACATGTTTTACCTGAGCGCCTTGATTTAATGTAACTAGTACAATGATTCGGCGTCAAGCGCTGTTAGAGCGGGGAAACAGCTTGGCAACCACGTGTGATGCGTATTGGTTTATTCAAGGTCACGTCGACTGCAGGCTCCGCCTCCAATGGACTTCTCTGCTGCCGGGCACTGTAGTTTGACAATCTAAACATGGTTTATAACTGATACATGAGTAGTAATACAAAGTTTTGGCCAGTACAATCAAACTGGATTAGGTTTTGACAAACTAAACACGGTTTGTCATTCGTTTCCAGCTTAATAAACACGGTCCGGTTGTCATTTGGCCAATATCGCCTGGCCCAGACATCGTTTATAATCAATGTTAGATGACGAAATCGTTAGTTACGACCGATATTAAGTGGCCTGGTCGCCACTTTTGCTGATATTATGTTTTCCGTCGTCATTTACGGCCGATTTTACGACATGCGATCGCCTTTTGCGGCCGTTAATACGCGTTTTGGCCGGTCGCAATCATTAGCGATCGTCATTTTCGGCCGATTTTACGTGATGCGATCGCCTTTTGCGGCCGTTACTACGCGTTTTGGCCAAAACGCGGTTTGGTTGTTAGCGATCGTCCGGAAATCGGCGGGAAATACTCGCTTGAACTTTCGAGTATTTTTCAAAACTTTGAGTTCGAGTATTAAAATACTCGGCCGAAAACTCGAAGTTTCGAGTACTAGCACACCCCTAATATATATTGACTATGTTTTCAGGACCAAACGGGAATGCGGAGTTTGACTCCAAGATCCACCGTCTGACGGACATGGGAGTGGATGTGGACCAAGCTCGCGTCGCGCTATCCACCTACAACTGGGACCTCATGCGAGCAACGGAACAGCTGTTTAGTTAGTTGCCAACCCGCCAAACCGAAAACTACACTCAACAACCTCATCAGAGAACAAGCCTCATCCGGACTCGAAATGTCACCTGTAAATTAACTTAATGTTCATAAAATTTACCTTGTAAAGCGAGTTCACATTCCTAGATTATTGAGTTGCATTTGAATAGAAATATTTCTAAATTTAAAGTTTGTAATATTTGACTGAAATGTTATTCGTAATGAGGATTGTGTTGCAGTTAGAGAGTTTTGATTGCGATTGATAGATTTTGCCAGTCGAGAGCAAAAAGCATGTTTTGTTCTGGTTGTGATAATATTGATCAGGTTTGAATTAGGTTTACTTCTTATAATTTTTTGTTTGTGTTTAAAAAGCAGAAATCAATGAGAACTATTTATTTACCGATATGATTTTAATTTTTTATATCGCATCGTATTTCAGTAAACGATTGAATTATAAATTATTTTTAAGCTTATGTTTTACTTGTTTTAATTTATGTTTAATGCAAAATACCAAATGTTAAAACATGTTATACTGCCACAAATTATATTATTTATTTGTCTTTGATTATTTGTACAAAATTAATTTTATAGTCGTGCCCCTGTGGCTGATTTTGTTTTTAAAATCAAAAAACTTAAAACATTACCTAGTTTATGAACTTGTACATAATATGTCACTTTTTGTATATAAGAAAGGAATGTCATAAAGTGTTTGTTGCTCTATTTCGTCTATGTTTTGTGAGAGCTTCCTCCAATTTAGAACGCTTTAGAAGATTTGTGCTCACTAGATGTGAATATCTGTGATGTTTTACGTAACAGAACTGTTCATCACATGCATCACATTTCAGCTGATATTGAATATACGTGATTGTTTTATATGGGGGTGTGCGAGTAGATGATTTGAGTTGAGTTGGGTTTAAGTAACAAATTTTAGTAAGTTTTTCTTACCAGTATTATTTTTTAATTTGACTTTGGATGGTGTAATTTGGTCCAACAACCATTTTGAATCGGTCACAATTTATGGCTTGTATTATAAAGGAATATCGAGATTTTCAGCTAATTCTAGCAAATAGTTTTTTTTTTTCAAATAAAAGTGTGTAAACTATTCGCTGAGTAAACCTGACCCAGTTGACGTTCCCAACCAATTGTATGAAGTCCGTTGAGGTCTCTGTTGATAATTGTCTTACAGTAAGACATTGATTAACCGTTACCGTCGAGACTGGGTCTGTAACAGATATCTCAAGTTTCATTATAAACGTGAACAGTAATGACATTCAAAATGGTTTATGTACCCACCACGATTTTGATACCTCACTGGTTGTTTTTTATCAGCTTTAATGAGCAGTTGCTTATACCCAATGTTAAAATTTAAAATGTTCAAATTAGTTTTTTAGCAAAAATAGAGTTTGAATGGTTTTAAGAATTTTGCCAATCATTTCTAAAGCCCAAAAATCCCTTTTAAAGTTGAAGCAAAATCCTTAAAGTAATTAAGTGGAACACAAACTTAAGGTTAGTAGCCTCGCTGCTATCGAAAGGGGAGAACAGATTGTCCCTATCATAGCACAGTAGCTTGTACAGTTGCTTCCACATGGCAATGCCCGTGGAAATACCAACACTTACAAAAATTGTTAAATGCACATTTTTTACAATGACAGATAACAGAAAGTGACAATGAATCACAGTTTTACTGTATTGATTTCTTTGCTGATTCCACTGTTATAGCCAATATTGCTTACCCAAGTCGTACGTTTAACTCCATTTAAACAGAATTTTCTTGCTCTTTAGGCTGTCTTTGTCTTTATCCTCTTTTACAACCAAAAATACAACATTACAACATCTGGTCCATAATTTGACCCATATTTTAGTGATATAATTATGAGTTACTGATGAAACATGGTCAGATACAGTTTTGGTCAATTTTCCCCTGTACGATCATCATTTGCGTACAGATTGGCTAAGAAACTTAATTTTACTGAGCTTTAAGTCCAAGTGTAAGAACTCAGCTGAAATTTAAATGTTCCAAGTACTTGTACACCCCTGATTTTAATTAAAAAATATTTACGTTTTCCATTTGTCCCTCATTTTAGTGATATTATTTTAGGTGAAAAATAAGAACAACCGTGAATCCCTATGGTTCCGTTGTCATGAGGAAGAATGGAAAACTGTAAAATGTAATTAAAACTAAAGTGTATAAAATTCCTAAAATTCTCTTTTCATTTATACTAAGTCTAAACCCAATTTCAACCAAGTCTTGTGTAAGTAGTTTTAATCTCTTTCATGAATATCTTGTGAATATTGAAATCAAATAGTTAGAACATTTTCTTTAATAAATAGTTTTGATTTTTAAATGTTTGTTTTAATTACATACCTGGGGCTTGAACTTGCTCAGAGCCACACGTGATACTTTAACACCGTGATTTTGATACCTCACTGGTTGTTTTTGATGAGCTGTAATAATTTGAAACTGCTTAGCAAAATAGAGTTTAATGGTTTGATGAATTTTGCCGATCAATTTCTGAGGTCCAAAAACCCATTTTAAAAAGATAAAGCAAATTCCTTCTGCAAGATTCCAAGATCTTGTTCATACCAGAGTATTGGATAGGATCCCACCCGCGTGAATTGAGTGTAGAGGTAAATACTGGGTAGGCAATTAAATGGCTCAGAAGATTATTAAATTACCAGAAATCTGTTTCAATTAAATTCAGTTTATAGTATATTTGAATTTGATTCCTTAAAATATAGTTTGTTAGTGAATAAACAATCATATCGTTAGAAATAACGTATACAGTCTGAGTACTATTCAGTAGGCAGACCTGGTAGGCAGAAACAGAACTAACACATCTAGCGCATAGCTTGTGGTAACACAAGCATGGCCAGGGGATAGTGCTCTTGGATTTAGGGTTTGAATTCCACGTCACTGGTATTCATGTACCAGTTGTGGAGTTCACTTGTCTGTGGCAGAGTTGAAGGGGAGGCGGACCTTAAACGTACAGTGGATTGGGATTGGCTTGGGTTCAAGCTGAGACAGGGTGGGGGAAATTTTTGTGAGCACATCTGATCACGTGCTTTACTACTTTTTACTTTCTCCTCTTATACATAGTATATGGAGAAAGTATTGTTTTCGTCAAAATTTTTGAATTTGAGTTGTTAGTGGAAACATTTGTTTTGGTGCTCCCTGAACCCAAAAATACCCCCGTCGCAGCAAACCTTCATACTCAGCGAATTTCCAATGAATATATAACAACACATTATAACACTTAACAGGATTCATAAGAAATGTATTCACAAACAAGCGATATTTAAAATATTAATTATTCTCCATAAGAATAACATTGGGGATGAGTACGCAGGATTGCTGCAACAAGGCACACAAAATAATGGGTTTTTATGCAAATATCAATAGAACTCATCTTAGTGAAGTCACATACCAAGTTTCATCCATATACATTCATAAATAAGCGATATATAACATTTTAAGTATTTTCCATAAGAATAACATAGGGACCGAGTACCTAGGTTTGCTGCTACAGGAGCCATAGGCGAAAAATTGTTTTTTTGTGCAAACAACAATAAACCATAACCAGATCAAGCCATATACCAAATTTCGCCAGTTTATGTTCATAAATAAGCGAGATATACAATTTTCCTTTTTCTCCATAAGAATAACATTAGACAACGTACTGTGTTTAGCACTTTCAATATCTCGGTAACCAATTGACGTAGAGCAATGATCAAAATACCAAATTGTTTGTTTTTTTAAGCTGAATTCAATGGTATAAATTAAAATTTGATTTAAATTAAAATTAAATGTGAAAACCCCTAAAAACACATTTTTGGGGTACAAAACCACCCAAAAACCCCCCTTCGGATGGTGCGAGTCATCTGGTTTTCGAACTCGTTCAAATAAATGGAACTTTACACATTCGTACCAAATTTCATTAAGATCGGACCTTTTTTACGAGAGTTATCGTGCTTACGGACACATATATATATATATATTATATATATATAAATATATAAATATATATATATATAAATATATATATATATATATAAATATATATATATATAAATATATATATATATACATATATAAAAATTTGAACGAATGGTGTTTTTGGCATCTGGGGACCTCAAAATGAAATTTATCATGGTCTCGGGCTTAAGTCTTACCATGAGACCTACGGTAATAGCTTCTTCCCTATAGGGGAAATTCGCTAAAAGTGATTTTTACATGATGTATGTCTGTCTATCTGGATGTGTACAGAGCTAGAGCCCTAACCAATGGACCGATTTTTATGAAATTTGGTATGTAGGTACTAATCAATGATATCTCGAGGCGTTTTTTTGATTTTTAGCGAATTTCCCCTATAGGGAAGAAGCTATTACCGTAGTCGGCATGGTAAGACCTAGGCCCGGGACCATGATAACTTTTAGTTTTGAGGTCCCCAGACCCCAAAAACACCATTCGTTCGAAACTGTATATATATCTTTCTACAGTATCAAAATAGTTTTATTCCACATCATCTGATCTTAACCAAATGTGTAAATAACATATGATCTGTTGTTTTTGTTTGTCATTCATTTTTTGTGCTTGATAAAGAGAATACCTCGAAATATTGCAACAAAATGGTGTTAATTTCTTAAATGTATATATATATATATATATATGTGTCCGTGGGTGCGATAACTCTCGTAAAAAAGGTCCGATTTTGATGAAATTTTGTACAAACGTGTAAAGCAGCATTTATGACTTTAAGTTCAAAAATCAGACGGATCAATCTATTCGAAGGGGTATTTTGGGGGGGTTTTGTACCCCAAAAATGGGTTTTTTGAGTTTTTTACATACAATTTTTGAAAAAGTACAATTTTATTTTTTACCATTGGAATCAACTTAAAAAGATGCACAATTTGATGTTTTAATCATTGCTCTACGTAAATTGGTTACTGAGATATTGAAAATGCTAAACACAGTACGTTGTCCAATGTTATTCTTATGGAGGATAAGAAAAATTGTATATCTCGCTTATTTATCAACTTATCCTGACGAAACTTGGTATATTGCTTCATTTCATTGTGGTCTATTGATATTTCCACAAAAACCCATTTTTTGCCCAACAGTTCCCGTAGCAGCGAACCTGCATACTCAGCCCCATGTTATTCTTATGGAGAATAATTAACGTGTTATCTCCTTTAATTATGAACATAAATTAATAGAACTTGGTATGTGGCTTTACCTAGTTGAGTTATATTGATATTTGTATAAAAGCCCATTTTTAGTGTTCCTTATTTCAGCAAACCTGCATACTCAGCCGCCATGTTATTCTTATGGAGAATAATTAAAATGTGATAAATCGTTTATTTATGAATGTATATTGATGAAACTTGGTACGTGGCTTTATGTGGTATTAAGATAAATTAATATACATTGGAAATTCGCTGAGTATGCAGGTTTGCTGCTACGGGGGTATTTAAATTTTTGATTTTTAAGGGTAATTATCCCCCAAAAATTGCCAAAAAACATATAAAATCCAAATTTATCAAAAATAATGATTTTGATTTAGTGGTCTGTAGAGCTTTAGGTTTCCAACGAAATGACACCACCTGCATTTCTGGAAAAATTCGGGTTCAGAAATTACAGGACTTAAAATATCCAAAATTCAGTTTTTTGGATTTTTCATAAAAAAACATAAATATGAAAAACTATTACTATTCACCATTAAAGAGAGCTAAAAAAACTAAATAATTTGGTACTTTGAATTACTATTCTACGGTTGCTGGTTACGGAGAAAATTTAAATTTTCATTTTGTGGTAAACGCAGTACGTTGTCCAATGTTATTCTTATGGGGACTACAAAAATTACTATTTTTCTCTTATTTACTGAGAAATTTCGTTGAAGCTTGAAATGCTTGTCAAATTAGCATTGACCAACAGAGGAAATTCAAAATATGTTGCCCCTTAATAACCCTGGGGGGGAATAGGGGGCATTTCCCCTCTTAAAACCACGTCTGTAGCAATGGATTCTGTAGTGTCTCCAAAACAGGGATTTGGGTGGATGTTTTTGAAAACAACTTGTTTACAATATTTTCTGTACATTCAACCGTGTTTTGTATTCTATATTTAGTAAATAAAAAGTAATTTATTCATTAAAGTTGGGCTAAAAGGGAGAAAGTATAGGTCAGTTTACTGATACCGTTTATTACCTGTCGTTACTGTGTGTGTTTGTGTGTCCATCGGAAGCACAATTTTTATGGTCTAAAACAACGATGGCAAGCCATACAAAAACATTGTGTTTGACCTCCCTCTCTCACTCAAGGTCTAGGCGTCCCAACACGCCTTCTTGCACCCCTGCGATTCCTTGAAGCCAATACATTATTATGAGTTATAAACTACAAACAAATCCTTGCCTGTTTAACTAAAATTGATTCACTGATTCACATAAATTATGTAACTTGAATATTCATACTCCAAAAACGAGTCATGAGCCGGGTTTGAGCCCCCCTTGCCCGTTCTAATGGTCCTTCCTAAAAAAAGATTTCACATCCATGTGGATCATTGCAATTTTGTAAATACAAGTGGGGGCAGGTCTTCCACCAATCCTGTGACTGTGGGACCAAATTCCAGACTATGAAAACCTTACACATAAACCTAAACCATATACTATTTGTACTTACGTCATCAATGATCAATTCAAGTTATTTCCAGTGGTGTACTTGTTAGGCTATGACCAGGGACGCTATGGGGGGGGGGGTGGGCAACTGGAGCACTTTTCCTCAGGCCCCCGAAATCCAGGGGCCCCCAGCTAAAAGAAAAAAATACCAAGATAGTATATTGTGGGCCCCCGCATAAAACTTGCCCCAGGCCCCTAATTGCTTCGAGGCAGTCCTTACTAGGACATCAACAGCATCACAACTATCTTTATTACTTCATTCTGCACATTTTAGGTGACTAGCAGAGTCAGCATTGGTTCAGAAATAGTTCCACATTGTATAAAGTGTGTTGATATTTGTGTTCTGTTTCTTTCTTGTGTGAACGTTTTTAGACCTGGCAATACCGTAAGTTGCTCGAAGAAAGTACGATTTTTGACATAGACTTTCTTTACCAGTCCCATATTTGGGAACAAGGGTTAATCTACCATTCACCTTATTTCATGCTCCTGAATAAAATAAGATTTTTCAAATTGAAGTAAGCCCAATCAAATACTATACTTAGTTAAAAAATTGGCATTCATGCAGGATAATGTTACTAATGCTCTTTTTGAACACGTTTTCTGGTCGAGTTGTATATTAAGATAGTTATGTTTCTATTTGCCATTCGGGAAAATACAGGGTGTTTCAAAAAGAATCATCCGATTTAGAAAAATCATAGCTATTCATCTGTGAATCCGATGTGCTCGAACAATGTACTGTTAGAAAGAGGAAGCTCTGGAGTTTAACGTCGTTTCCGCCAGGTAGCAGTAGCGCGCTTCTGTCAACGCCCAGCTCAGTAGTTGTCAAAATGGCGTCTGCACAACAGAAAGCGTTTTGTGTTATACGGTTTGTTAGATGCGAGTCTGTGATTTCCGTGCAACGTGAATTTCGTACCACATATGGTGTTGATCCTCCTACAGCCCAGAGCATAAGAAGATGGTATAAGCAATTTAGTGATACAGGCTGTCTCTGTAAAGGCAAATCATCAGGTCGTCCCCGTGTGTCCAATGAAGACGTGGAGCGCATCCGCCAGAGTTTCACCCGTAGCCCGCAAAAATCCACTCGCCGTGCTGGTAGGGAACTTAACATTCCTTCGACATCTGTATGGCGTGTTTTGCGCCACCGTTTGCGTTTGCGTTAAACGGTTTGTACGCCGTTTAAACCGTACAGGATTCAATTACTACAAGCTTTGCATGAAGGTGACAAAGTACGACGTGTTCAGTTTTGTGAGTTTATCCAAAGCCAGATGGCAGTAGATGATGAGGAAAATGATGATCGAGATTTGGTATCACGCATAGTGTTTAGTGACGAGGCAACTTTCCATTTGAGTGGAAAAGTTAACCGCCACAATGTGAGAATATGGGGGACCGAGCAACCACACCAAATTGTACAGCATGAGCGAGATTCCCCAAAAGTTAATGTTTTTTGTGCAATCTCACGGAATAAAGTGTATGGTCCCTTTTTCTTTGCTGAGAACACTGTTACGGGAATAACATATCTCGATATGTTAGAAAACTATCTCTTCCCTCAATTGGAAACAGATTCTGATGACTTCATATACCAACAGGACGGTGCCCCACCACACTGGAATCTTCATGTGAGAGAGTTTTTAAATGGTAGGCTTCCTCAAAGATGGATCGGCCGTACTGGACCTAATGATTCCGCGTTAAGTCACTGGCCTCCAAGGTCACCGGACCTTACTGTTTGTGATTTCTTTTTGTGGGGGTTTGTAAAAGACAATGTTTATATCCCTCCCCTTCCAACAACATTGGTTGAACTGAAGAACCGCATTAGAGCAGCCATCGAATCCATCACTCAAGATATGCTAGCTAAGGTGTGGGACGAATTTGAATATCGTATAGACATATGCTGTGCATCTAAAGGGGGCCATATTGAGCACCTGTAAATGGTATGTAAAAAAACTTTATTAGTTGTCCTTTAATATGAAATTAACCTCATGTCCATATGATCATTAGTTTTGAAATTATAAACCTTTAAAATCGGATGATTCTTTTTGAAACACACCCTGTACAGCAAATTATACTTTGCAGCATTCAATTTATTTGCTAAGATATTTTTAAAGATATTACACTAAAAGGGTAAATTTGAGAAAGAACAACTTTTTTTCCCAAAGTAAATACATGGATCTCCATGAAATACGTTATACTAATGCAAGTGCTATTGACTATACGGACATATTTCCAAAAAATCAATGTTCACATTTTATTAACAGTAGGGGTGGGCGAGTAGTGTTTTTTAAAATCGAGTCGAGTATTGAACCAAACTACTCAAGTATCGAGTCGAGTAGTTCTTTAAAAAGTAAAAAAAACCTAATTCTTTTGTATTGAAACTAAACTTTAATTATAAACATAATATATCATTGAATTATTAATGTTATTATTTATTTTATTTTAACCTTTATTTTACCATGAATTAATAATGATTTAAATGAAAAAAAAAATATATATATATATAGGCTATATTGTTTTCAACAACCATAGCAAACAAAAGACAAGTATTAGAAATATATATTCATACAAAGATTTTGGGTTAGTTTATCAAA
Source organism: Allygus modestus (assembly GCA_963675035.1). Classification (NCBI taxonomy): domain Eukaryota; kingdom Metazoa; phylum Arthropoda; class Insecta; order Hemiptera; family Cicadellidae; genus Allygus; species Allygus modestus. The sequence continues at coordinate 114,283,947 of OY776114.1, forward strand.
ACAAGAATATTTGAACAAGAAAGTGATTTTTTGACCCAGACCCAAAAACTCCCTTTGCCCCTCTCTTACTTATCTTAACTCATAGGTATCCATAAATAACCCACCTGTCAATGTTTCCTTTCACATGAGCTAAAAATACATTTAAGTTTATTTTTCTTTATTTCAGTCACTTATTTTGTTAAACATTGGTTAGCGGCGTAAACGTGGGTAAACGGCGGGGGTAACTACACATTTTCAACTATTTGGGGTAAACAGCGGGAGTAGTCAACTACTCTACTCACATTTTTGAGTTGTCTCTAATACTCGCTCGGCCTTCGAGTATTAGAAAATACTCGACAGGTACTCGAAAACTCGAGTACTCGCCCACCCCTAGTTAACAGCAGGATTTATAATGGGAAGTAAGGGGTAAGTCAACCTCCCACTATCAGAATGTAAACATCTGATACATTTTTTCTTACATACCAAATTTTATAAATGTAGTGGTGATTGGAAGAAGGGCATTTTTGAGTAAAAATTGTAAGTTAAGACTATAGATCAAAAATTTATGAGATACAATTTTACTTGCACCTCCCAGTTGTTGAACCCCATTAACTGAGGCATATCTTAAAATCTCTTTAAGATGCCGACGCAACCTGGGCGTATTTTAAGGCGAACATGAACGAATGATGAGTGTAGAATGGGTGAGATGTCTTGTGTAGCCTTGTTACTGACTGAGACCGACTGATTCTTTAGCTAGGATCATTAATTAATAGCTCATTGACCAATGGCAGCTGGATCCAGTATCAAACCTTCATATAGAAATGTGCCAGAACAGTGTGATCCAATAACCAAGTCTGTACCAACAGCTGAGCAGTCACAGGAGACTGTTCCTCCGGAAAAGTTGTTTCGACTGTTCCAGGACTACTTGTTATGCCCAGACTGTTCCTTATACTAAGGAACAATACGACTTTCATAAACCATTAAGCTCATTTACATTTCCCATTACAAATAAGCCTTCCAGGTTCCTTTTTTAAACTAGTGCAATTTTCAAACCTCCATCAGAGCTATCAGACTTTTCAAGTAACAAGATATTCCGCCACTCTAAACTGTTCCAGACCTAGGAGGATTCGGAACAGCCTTTTCTCACTAATTGTTTCGGAGTAAAATCATCCAGCCTGCATACTAGCTCAGGTAAGATTTTTCCGCCTTTTGGGCATATCTGGACTAGACTCCAGTGGATTAAGGAGACATGTGATTACGACAAAGTTAATTTTAGTGGATTAAGGAAGATCGTGACAGTGCAACGCGGATTTTTTTAACGCTAGTATCCTGTCGCGGCTTCGCTCGCGATCATCATTTATAAATATTGTGTTACCGTTCCAAAGCCAACATGGCCTGCTGATTAACTCTATCCAGCTGATTGCTTAAAACTTATATTTATTTCCCAATGTTAAGCTTATGGAAAAACTCAACTTTAAGGGGCCCCAGGGCCTCACTCACAAATTATTTATCTACAAAAAAGTTTCCTGCACAACTTCACGTTAGGCTCTTTCCAATGACACCAAAAACATGAAAATTGGTTCAGTAGTTTAGGAGGAGTGATTGTCACAAAAAACCTGCTCGCCTATTAAATAAGTATAGATGCTACTCAAGAAAAAATTTCAGTCCTGGCTTTTTTTTAAGGCATTGTATTGCAATATGTATCAACGTCCCAAAAAAGGGCCATACCCCCCGAGGAAGTGAAAGATAGGACTCAGGCCTACCTTACCTGGTTACAAGATATCACCATAAATTATCTATTTCATTGTAAATTGCAATACTTTGTAAAAAATTGTCATGGAATAATAATAATAATTATCTATATTTTTAATACGCTAGGCATATTTTTGTCATAATTGTTTTGGAGCGGTGGTGCTACTGATCACCATGTCCAAGGTGTCGTTAGAAAGGTCTTAGCATGTAGTTTCGCCATCAATTAAAAAAATTTATAAAAGTCACCGTGGACATGGGAAAATATGGGGTCAAAGTCGCGATTTTCCCCATAGACATAATATGCAGTTACAAACCAACAATCGAGAAATCAGCTGTTTATTTAAGGAAGTGGTTAAACAAATAAAATCTGACCCTGAAAAATGGTTATTGAACGTACAGCTGGCAACAAAACACCAGTTTTTATTTGCACAAAATCAAAACATAACCAAAAAAAGTTTGACATAATGGAGACTATAAGACGTCGACCAGGACGGCCAAGAGGAGGAGGCCGACGAACTTTAACTGGTAGACGCGAACGAAATACAAATAATACTATTGTCGTTGATAGCCGAATACAGCAAGCACCATTCCGTGTTGGGTTTAAGTGTGCTCTCCAACAGCCGCCTGAAGATTTCACATTCAATTTAGGACTGTTGGATAATCGCTGCATAAGCTGTTCTGCATATAATTTCAAAGCCGAACAAACAAGTGGTGATCGCCGAACCTTCAGCCTTTGTTGTCATAAAGGAAAAGTTATTCTACCACATCCAGCACACACAGCGCACACAGTTCCCGATAATTGTGGCATTTGCTATGACCATAAACAAAGCACAGGGCCAATTTTTGGGTAAGGTTGGGGTAGTTCTCCCAGAACCGGTGTTTGGTCACGGCCAATTGTATGTCGCAGTAAGTAGAGCCCGATCATTTGATGGACTTAAAGTCTACATAAAAGATGGAGAACACCAAGGCCGACTTCGTCGAGACAACCGTATTTACACTCGCAATATTGTTTATAGAGAAATTTTATAAGGTTTATTAAAGTAATTTTTATCATTATTGAATTAACTTGATTTTTTTAAATAGCAACACTAAGATTAACTGCCTACACGCATTGGTAGACAGAGTTTCTCCTTGACCCCGCACGATTTCGTGCGCCAGGTACGCTAGTTATTATTATTTGTCATTGCTTTGCAAATCTATTTATTCAAATACATTTCTAAATTGTTGTACAGGGATGTTCACTTAATCGCTGTGTAAGACGCCGACACACAACTAGGGTGTATTTTAATCTGAATATGAATGGATGATGAGTGTGGAACGGGTGAGATGCCTTGTGTAGCCTTGTAACTGACTAACACATACTGATTCTTTAGCCAGGATCATTAATTAATACCAATGACCAATGGCAGCTGGATCCAGTATCGAATCTTCACAACATTTTCCCAGGATTTTGCTCAGGATCGATCTGGCGAACTTCAGATTAGGAAGCGAGCACGCTAACCACTGTGCTACCCTGCCAATTCTCTTGAAATAATTTTAAAGCTGTACTTTATGTCAACAAAAATTTATTTTCACCTAAATTGGCCTTTGTGATGTTTGAGAAAGTATCAAGCCTGAGAACTTTAACTGCCAATCTTATCTTGAACTTTAACTTTAAACTGCCAATTCTTATCTTATATTTTTGTATACAATCAGCTGATTCCCAAAAAACACGTTTTTGTGTTCCTCAAACAGTTTTCATTAGTCTGAACTAAGGAATTCCATTAGTAATCTGGAGACAATACTGATGAATAAAATTACAAGCCGTTCTTTGCCAAGTTTTGGTGAGGCCAGAAACTACTCGCTGAAATTGAACGAGTCGACAAAGTGAATCAAACAAATACATTCTCATGAATTGAAAATTAATAAACTAGTGTTTGTTTATATGCAGTATATACAGTTTATCATATTTCATGGCAATGGTAGATACATAATTCAAGCAAATTTTCTCCAAGTTGTATTACTTTTATACCAGTGATTTTCATGAGTAGATGCACTTATAGGAGTAGAAAAACCAATCAGGATAGTTCAAAGAACGAGAAATTTGCCTCACCAGTGTACCAACCTGACAAAAATCACCGGCTTGCTTTTTCAACAAAAATTACTAAGCGGTGTTGCCTCCAGGATTACTAATAAACCTCCTTGGTCTCAACTCAGAATACTTGTAGCAGAAATTTATATTTTTATATGACACAATAACAAAATATTATTAAACATAGACGTTTATAGCATTTGCTCGTTGATATACACTTTTTTCTCATTATATTATTTTACTGTTTTACTGTACACAGCGCCCTCCTGAAAGGATTTAAACAAATTTATCATAAGTATATAAGGAGGGACTTCGAGCCAAAATAAAAATATTCGCACATTGCAAATTAATTGAGGTGATAAGAAAAATATAAAATCTTAAAAACTGATGTATCTGTAAAACATCACTTTGTTGAACTAAATATCTTAACTGTTCCTAGTCTCTACATAGTAGATTATACTATGCATTGCAAGACATGCATTGGTGAATTCAAGAATAACAATGATAAAAATACCATCATGACATAAATTAAAATGTTTCACCAAATAAACTCCCAGAATCTAAATATTAAAAAAAATCCTGCTTTTTGTTCACTCCCTTCCTGAAGTTAATACTTAACCGATTTTGATGATTGTTTTTTTTATTTAAAAGATAATTTCAAGTTATAAGTCATTGTTGAGCCAGAATTTCGGGCCCCATAGCTCTGCCCCTCGGGACTTCAAAGTTCCCATGTTATTCATATTGAGGAGAGTTTTATTTGGTTTATGTCACATGTGTTTTTAGTGAATTTCCTATGGAAAGTGAACTATGAGCATGGTGAAACTTAAGCCCGGGACCACCATAGAAGTTCCTAACATGACCCCCTGAACACGTTTTGGGGGTTCGTTCAAAATTATATATATATATATATATATGTGTGTGTGTGTGTGTGAGTGTGTACACTATAGCGGCCACATTTTTTGTCCGATTTACTTAAAATTTGGTAGGGACGTTCGTTTCAAAAGTTGGTCAAGTTCGTTGGGCAAAACAATCGGAAAACTCTAAACCCCTTTTTTGGGGATTATTCTTTCAAATTTTGAGTTTTTGGGCCCAAAAAGGCTCAGAAAAGCCCCGGACGTAAAATTAAAGCATGTTTTAAGACGGAAATTAGCGAAGCAAAAGTTTTAAGCATTCTGTCATCATTCTAGCATAAATATTTACCGAGTTATTAAAGAAAATGTATATCGGCTAAACAAAGTACGTTGTCTTATGGGGTTTTTACATTAGAAAAGCATTTTATTCATTTGTTGGTGTATTTGTATCATCCCCAGCAACCTCGCGCCTACTTTTAAGCCTTCTCCTAACCTTATAATTCCCTACCAAAATTAAGCCATGGGTTCCGTTTTTCAGTCATAATTCAGTTAATTAATTTTAAACCAATTAAAAATATTGAAACTGATATAGATTTCTAATTAAATATTCTATTTTTTTATATTCTGGAAGTTCTTTTGTAAAATGTCTTATACATTTAAAGTTAACAATTTCAAATGACCACAATTTTTAAACGAAAATACTTTATCACACACCATTTGTTTCTAAAAAAAGGACCTATCAAAAAAAACATTAAACTAAAGTTTGGTTGAATTTGGTGGAGCTGTTTAAAATAAATCACATACATACAGACAGATGGTAAATGAAAAGAAACAGACATGGTTATATGATGATTTGGTTATATGATGATTTACGCAACTTTTGACAAAGGAACAATATCCCGAAATTAGCAACACCAATTAGAAAAAACCCTGTATACATGAATATAAAGTTGTTATTTTGAACTATCTGCATAGATAAAACCAATGCAATATTGTATTGGTACGGGTCTCAATAAAGAATTGAATTGAAATTAACAAAAACTTGATTTTATGACAATTTTTCAAAGAAAAAACTGTAAAACAGAAATGTGATAACGATAAGGTTTTAGACAAGCCATAAAGTAGAAGTGACATTTACACCGCTGTAAAATTAAACACACTGGCACATAAACTACCCCAGCCAAAAATTAAACCATAAATAAGTAGGGCCTAATAACCATAAACAAATTAAAACAACCTTTTAGTACTAAATTATAAACCACACAAATGCGTAACAAAAAACTAACATAAAATCATAAAACTGAAGTTTTTTAAATTCCTATCAATCTAGAATGTGAGTTACATAACGCTGAGCGAATGCTCCCACACCAAATAACACAGAGTAACGCTACTCCCTTCCTAACCTTAAATGCGTTACGTAATACGTGTATGGCCCCCCTGATTAAGAGACAAGTAAATACATTTTTATTTGAAATCACATAAATCACTTGTTCTCAGCAATGAGCAGGCAGCGGCAGCGTGCGTCGCCGGCCGGCACCCTGAACCTAGCGGTACTCATGGCCCACCCAAGGACGACAGGGTGTGGTGTAAAATATACCATCTGATTGTGCAGTATGCGCATTATAAGGAATTTGCTATCTCAAAATCAAATCAAATCAAAATCTGATTTATTTCCACAAAACATAAAATCCATTTACAATTTTATAACATAGTATGTTAAATGAAGCAACAAAAAATTATAAATTACAAAATCAACATGAAGGTTTAAACATGTACAGAATCTATTTGAAGAAAAAATAAAAGTTAAAAGATACAGTCATGACACTGACAAAGTTTAAAAAGAATGATTAATTTTGCTTCTTAATTATACAGAAAAAAACATAACATTAACATAGGAAATGAGCCTACATGGACCTCAGTGATCTGTGCGTAGACTCGAGGTGTTAAATAATTTTTGAGAGTATGAGCAGTTTTGTTTTCAGTTTTATCAGCATCTTCAATTCAGTTTTGTATAAGGATTGTAAGAAAGAGTTATTATCACCCTAGGTTTGAATTTAAATTTAATACTAAAATATATGCTATCCTTAACTTACCTGTTTCAAAATATTCAATGCGTCACAAGGGACAACACTGCTAATCCTGTCGGCCCATTGGCCTACAGTCTGTAGCAAAAAAGGGAAGAACATAGAGTATCTTTTCAGTAAATCAAAGAGGTAGTAATCATCCCTGCATTGTTGTGTTTAAAATAATACTTTGTTTTTATTTAATGAGTCTGGATGATTCTGTTTTATATCAAGATTGTGATTTCCTTAAATCAGTATTTTGTAGATTAATCATCTGAAATGTAAAAAAAAAAACGAAAAATCCCCGGAAATTATATTGATTCCCCGGAAAATCCCCGGAAAACATCTAATCCCCGGAATTTTACCCGGACACTACTTCAATTACCCGGATTCCGGGTAATTACCCGGAAATCGGCAACGCTGCATCTGATATGGAACATAGTGTGTACGGTTTAATGCAAACACTTACGAGAGCGTACTTCATAATCAGCGGAGTGAGATTTTACCGTTCATGTTTTTTTGTAAGATACTCGTCGCTTGGCTTATGTATAACAGTTATTTATGTATTCAGAGCGTGAAGTAGGTCTTTCTCGCTTAAGAAAAACTGATCAGAAAGCGAGAAAGACATACACGAATTAAATACACGATTTGTCCTAAAACTTAAAATTAGCGTACCACGCAACAGGAATTCTCTTTCTTCCATTTGTATTGAATTCACGAGTTTGAAGTCATAAATACCGAGTCAGTTAGATTGGTCCAAACTGACAATGAATCAGCTGTTTATTACCGAAAATAGAAGCTAAAGTATGTAATACACAAGTAGAATATATACGGTAGGTATCATAAACGAGTTCGCACGCAGCACGCTGACGTGAGGGAAGTGAATTTCTTCATAAAAACCGTTTTAACTCAAAATCAGTGTAAAAACAAACATTTATTCCAATTCTTATTGAAATCTGAAAATATTGATTTTTTGGCTGTTCTGATGCTCCTGGTTTTATTTACCTGCAATGCTGGTAATACGATTTTGCACATTATAAGGTTAGGAGAGGGTCCAGTCAGGCTTGAAAATAGGTGTAAGGTTGTTGGGGATGAGAAAAGTACACCAGCAAATTAATAACAGGCTTTTTTAAACCCCTCATAAGACAACGCATTGTCTTTAGTCGATACTCATTTTTTTTAATAACTCCGTACATATTTAATCTAGAATGACGAGAGAGCGCTTAAAACTTTCGCCTCATTAATTCCCATCATTTCATGCATTAATCTTACATCCGGGGCTTCTCTGACCCTTTTTGGGCCCAAAAATTCAAAATTTAAAAGATTAATCGCCAAAAAAGGGGTTTAGAATTTTCCGATTGTTTTGCCCAACGATCTTGTCCAACTGATTATAGAAACGAACGTCCCTACCAAATTTGAATTAAATCGGACAAAAAATGCGACTGCTAGAGTGCAAACACACACACACACACTCACATATACATATAATATATATATATTATATATAGAATATATATTATATATATATATATATATATATATATATATATATATATATATATATATACAATTTCGAACGACCCCCCAAAACGTGTTCAGGGGGTCACGTTAGAAACTTCTATGGCGGTCCAGGGCTTAAGTTTCACAGTGCAGGTCATGCTAATAGTTCTCTTTTCATAGGAAATCCACTAACAAGTCGATCAGTGACGTCAATGGTGCCCACCAGCTGCTTGGAACGCAACAAAGTTCCCATCTGTTAAAATTAGACTATTTTTGGATGTTGTTCCAACAACAACCAAACCAAACCAAACCAAAATGTGAACAATGTGACGTCACTGGTGCCCAACCAACAGCAGAAGAGATCAAAGCTGAGCATGATACCTACCGTAAAATTATTCTAGATACTGTGATATAATACCTCATATAGGCTAAAATATATAGCTCATATAATTTCGGAGAAAGGTGAATGGGCAATTCCTTAAAGGGCGAAGCCAGAAACTAGGGATCTGCAGCTCGTAAAGTTGAAATTGTATCAAAGTGATTATTTTTAAACATCTTATAAATCCAATGATTTAAATATAAATACAATATAAATACACCTTTTTCCTACAACTGAGCCTAAAGTGCTTCTTCACGATATAAAACACATCGCCACTGCGACTTACTTTTCCGCTCGCTGACGCTGATAAACAGGTGATTGATTGTTGCTTTGGGCTTTGGACCAGACTTTGGACTCGGCTTTCATAATCTTAATCTCGTGAATTGGACACAAATCGATGAAAGTGAATTTATAAATGTTGTATGATACCAAAATTGCAATTGTATGACAAATTGTGTATGTAAGTCGACTGTGAGTGTCTTTCTTGCTTGAGAAAAACTCTCCGTTACGCGTCGCGCGGTAATTTCCCGAAAGACCTATACTTTACGCTCGTAATAGATAATGATTTGTTTTTAATGTAATAAAATGTGTTCTAATAAATGCAGAACATCAGTAATTCCGGTAAAAATATAATCAATTAAAAACCAAACTGTTGTCAAATTAATATTATTTGTGATGATTGAAAGGTTATATTGGAAAATAAAATTTTGAATATTATTAAATCAAACAACATACTATTACCATTCGCTCCTATTCAAATGCATAATGTAAATTTAGGTCACGGGGTTCATTCAACAAAATTTAATCGTTCTTTTTTATAGATAAATATAAAAAATCCTAAAGCTAAAAATCCTATACCCTAATACAAGCCAACGTCTGTCTGTCTGTTTGTTTTCAAAATTTATCTTTGAACGTTTTTGTTAAAACTTTGGAATTAAGGGCTTTTGGACCTATAAATCCGACTGGTAAACCACTCAACTCCAGGAAAATTTATATTTTGTTAAAAATATCATTTGAAAATTTTAACATTGGGTTTTTGGAGTTTAAAATCGAAACAAAAGAATCATAGCAGCTGTGAATAAATGAATCCGAGAACTGGCAAAGAAGCACTTTACAGAAGGTAAAGTAAAAATATCAACAGATGATTTCTTGAAAACAGTGACTAGAACATTGAATAAAGATTGGATATAGAGTGGACATCTTTTTCAACCACGAAACGAATCATATCAACGAGTATGGCTCGGTCTTCTAGTTACTGAAAAATGAAATCAAGCTACAAGACTTTACCCGGTGCTTAAATGAGTATTTACCCGGTAAAATGCTACCGGCACGCGTGTTTATTTGGTTTTTATTCGTTTACCAAGTCATTTGTTTTTCTTTTTTCTTTTCATAATCTGCAAGATTCATACGCTCATTCCGCCGTTGCCCAGTTCAAGGTCGACAAGTGCCCAGTGCCCAGGTTGTGCCCGGTTTTCAGCTTCCGCGAGAGGGCGTTCGGGCGTTGTCGCAGTAACTTGAGGCCATTCCAGCAGTGATTATGATTGGATTGGTATTTTTGTTCTTTGCATGCATAAATGTCGTCTGACTAGTAGTGTATGTATAAGGCCTTCGTAAGGGTGTTTTTAATACTTTAAAGCTAAATTGGTATTGATTTAACTTTTGATAGGGGATGGTCTGAACTCTGGCCTTGTTACTAACTACGTTTATGAAAATATAACAAAATTATTAATTTAAAACAATTTTTTGTAACAGAATATAAAACGTCACATGTATATACAAATAACGCACGATAATGTCCCAGATCCATTTTTATTACAAAACGTCAATGACACAACGTGGAACTGATAATCTTCATGAGCAAGTTCGCGACCCTCAAAGGGAACATATCGAGGGATATGGTCGGCACGGTGGAACCACTCCGAGGATCACAAAGACGATGGGCAATGAGAAGAAATGGAAGTGAGGAAATCACAAATCAGAATTCAAAACTCAGGCGTTGCATCAGTCTGCAGAACTCCCTGTACAACACGCAGCCTGTTATACAGCTTAAGTCTCAGATGCTGGTGATGTTCATGAGAATCTTCGTAGAGGTAATGATGACATTGGCGATGGTGCGTTTTGGCATAATGGTCGCCCTCGTGTGGCTGTTCACCTACTTTCTGGTGTTTCTAGGGGTGATAATAGCCAGTGAACGAGTCCACGCCTCTTCCAAAGACACCAGACAACAGTTGGCCACCGCGCTTTTCAAGAGCAACAGCAAATCTCAACGGAAGATCTTGAAACACCAGATGCTGGCCAACATACACCGCTCCTCCAGCCTCTCCTGTCGTCTGTTCAACCTCGAGTACGGTTTGATAGGGGATGTCTTGGAGAACACTGTGTTGGTCTTCACTGCAGTGTTTGGTTCTCGTAACTAAGTTCGAGGCGGCATTGCCACACTATGTAAAATAACAATTAAACATCCAAAAGACATTGATAGCTACAATAAGGTATATTTCAACATCTTGCATTTCCGTTTCAAAAATGCATGAAAATGTTTAAATTTGTAGGTCAATGTTAGTGATATGAACAGGAGAACACAGCATAAATATATAGAAAAAAACACTGATAATGATTACAAACATCGTAGCTGTGTATACATCATTGTGGCAGCAGCTGTATAACATTGTAGCTAAAACTGTAGCTGCAAATAATATTATAGCTAATGCTGTACGTGTGTATGACGTTGGAGCTGTAGCTATTTATAACGTTGTAGCTATATCAGTCACTGTGTATAACGTTGCAAGTGTAGCTGAGTGTAACGCTTTAGCTGTAGCTACCTGGATTTGATATTGTAGCTATAGCTGAATCTTTGTATAACATTGTAAGGTGTAGCTATTGTATAACGTTGTAGCTATAGCAGTTACTGTGTATAACGTTGTAGGGTACAGCTACGTTTAACGTTTTCGCTGTAGCTAGCTGTATACGACATTGATAGCTGAATCTTTGTCTAACGTTGTAAGGTGTAGGTAGCTATGTGTATAACATTGTAGTTTGATCTATGTATAACGTTGTTCAGTTGTACAGCTGTGTCCAATGTTGCAGCTGAAGCTGTATCTACCATTGAAGCTCTAGATTTATATTTGTATAACGTTGTAAGGTGTGGCTGTATATGTCATTATTGCAGATATAGATATAGCTGTGTATAACATTGTACCAGAATCTGTATTTGACATTGTAGCTATAGTTGTAGCCGTGTATAACGTTCTAACAGAATCTGTATATGACATTGTAGCATAGTTGTAGCCGTGTATAACGTTGTACCAGAATCTATATATGACATTGTAGCGTAGTTGTAGCCGTGTATAACGTTATACCAGAAGTTGTAGCGGTGTATAACGTTGTAGCAGAATCTGTATATGACATTGTAGCTATAGTTGTGGCCGTGTATATCGTTATATCTGTAGCTGTATACTCTGTTGTACACGCTGACATTTAAAACTCTTATCCTTAAAACATATGCGGATTCAATGAAAATGTCCACGTGTGAAGGAACGACGTTCTCCATAATTGATTTGACCTCTTGACTTATCACTGAAATGTGTCCAGCAACCGGTTTAGTCTGAAAACAGAAATGTATAAAATATTCAATGCATTTGAAACATAAATCAGATCTTGAATTACGATTAGTAATAGAAGTTATCATACAGAGCAGGTATGATATAGCACAAACCTTAGACTACATATCCTAGATATTCTTTAAAATATATATGTAGACTACATAAAGACTCACGTTTAAGGTTGAATGACATTCTAATTGGAGGTCTCAGCTATAAAACTAGATCGCAATTATTTATTTTATAGAAATGAAGTTATTGTATTAATTAAAAGTAATTAGATGATTTTGTACTACATTATTTAAACCTACATTTTACTTTCATCATTTTACTGTTCTCTGTGATGAGATGGACACCAAATAAAGTAAAAACAAGATTTTGTATTATAAAAAGAATTATTCGAATTACTGACGAAAAAAAGAAAACCTATTGAAAGAATCGATTCTAAATATTTGACATTTTTACCAAAATCATTGAAGTACAGAGTGGTAAGTTTGAAGATGGCTTTATTATACCAACGGTTAGGACTAACATGAACACATTATACCCTACTTTTGATCTACAAAACATTTCAGATATGAAAAATACCGACTATGTATCATCCTATGGTGGGTTTTCTCTAGCTACCAGATAGATAATGCTGGGGTTTAACGCTGCTTTCTGGCACTGACCTAGGACCCAAGAATAGGTACAATCTGTTTTCCTAGGCTGCGAGACAGGCGGCTTCTCATAGAGCAGTCAATTCCGCATTGAGGTAGACGCGTTGTGTTGCTTGTTAGTGACTTGCTTCTTCTGTATTGAGTGTTAGTTGAAGAGTCTTCATCACCGGAAGTTGTCAGACGCCATCACAGAGTTTTGTTCCATAAGGCCAATGTTAACTTTGTCCCTCCGTTACTCCTCACCTGTCACAAAACATTCGTTTCGACGTCAAAATCAAGGTGTAGTGGGTCTCAAGGGACTTGAATTTTCTATTTCATTAATTTGGACGTTATAGTTTCATATACAATTATTTATTTTTGAATTATATTACTATACCTTTTCTCTTCTTTCATTATTTTGTAAACAAAAATCGAAATTCGAAATTGCATTTTACTAGAGGACGACGAAAACTTTAATTTGACGCCAAAATGAATTTCATGAGACGATAACACATAACAAACCATAATACCAAAGTTAAAATTGGTATTATGGGTAAAACAACTACGAGATGGTGTCTGGCAACTTCCGGTGACTCTGAAGTCTGTCTCACTATGTCTAAGTAGCCTAAATTTTCAGTAGGACGAACGATGGATCAAACTAACTGCAGGTCATAAGTTGTGGAACTCTGCTGCTATTCAGATTTCAAAAATTCCTCGAAAAGAGACATGCAAGAATCGCTAACATGTATAACTGATCACGTGTAAATTTTAAATATGCTTTTGAATTTATTTTGGTAGTTTCAACAATTGTTTGTAAATAACAGCCCGAAAAGCTACGCCTTACCTCCCTTGTAGTAAATAAATTGTTTGTTTTTTCCTAAGCGAAATTTACGTTCGAAAACAAAATCAGTTTCCTCATCCAAGTCTTTGATTGTGAAGACAACAGAATAGGATAAATCTTTCTACTTTTAAACTTTCTCATCACAGGCATTGTAACGATGGCCATAAAAATACTCGATGCTCATGAATCATTGGAGCGTGCATTCCGCAGCTGAATAACATAATGTTGTGTAAAAGCTCTTGACGAGAAACGCAGGTGGACAGCATATCATGCGAGGGTTAAAAATCAACAACCGAATTCAACATCTAGGAAAACCAGCCAACAACTTAACAGTTTGTTTACATTGTGTCACCAGTCTGACCAAGGGTGTTCGCAGATTTCGACTTATCATTTATACAAAAATATTCCCTATATTGCCTATAAGTTGTTATTTGTTCACTTCTAAACACAATATTGAGGATATCAATTCATTGTACTGTATCATTATGTGCTGTATCATTAAGTCGTAACAATAAAAGGTGACCATCGTTTTAAAGGTCTAAATAGGATTGCAATTTTATTAGATAAATTCTTTAAGACCGGATATTTGCTATAGTGCGATGAAGAATTCTCTATTTGTTTTATAGAAGCAGTCAACTAACTTCTTGATCGTATTTATAATAAATAAATAAGGTTTTTTGCTACCGATTTTCAACCAATAACGCTTGTTTTACAAAATAACTAAAAGTACTTGATACATCAACAATTGTCTTCAGTTCTGTAATGAGAACGTCTATACACGATTTAATCCTTAAGTCCTTTGATACAACAATATCTGTTACAAATGCTATTTTAATGTAAAATTTTCGTTCAGTTTGCAAACAGTAGCTATCAAGTATCGTGAGATCAAAGGAGTTGCCGACAGTGTGTTTAGTGTGCCCTTGACATAGGCTTTGAATTATTTCGCGGGTTCCCCCGTTCAGCCAAACCGGTTTGTCATTACAAAACTACTCAGACATGTGTTACGTACGGCCGCGTGCCGTATGCGATTTACTCTTATATAACTTTCGCGTACTTGTGGCGACATTGAGGTCTGGAATAGTCTCAAGATCATGAAAGGTACAGAGGGATTAGCCGTGTGCCTTTAAAAAGTCATGTCCTCCGTTCTAAGGACACACAAACACATAGGGTAAGCTCATTTATATAAAGAAACTCAAACTGTTTTTGATCGACAAAATATTTGATGACAGACAATTTTATGGATCCCTCTAACCAATCCTCAGAATCAATACCCACCCTCAGTAATTTAACCTAACCCCCATAAATGACGAAATAGTAGCTATTTTGTTGCCTGCAATGCTCTCTTAAAGGAGTCAGTGAGAAGAGGATAGTAAGTAAGGTTTGTCCTTCCGGCATTTGAAAAATATGAAAATCGTCCGGCTTTTACCGTAACTGGAAAATGTATTAAATATATCCTAAGAAAAGTGTTTTAGCGAATTTCCCATATAGGGAAGAAGCTATTACCGTAGTCGGCATGGTAAGACCTAGGCCTGGGACCATGATAACTTTTCGTTTTGAGGTCCCCAGACCCCAAAAACACCATTCGTTCGAAACTGTATATATATATGTGTGTGTCTGTGGGTGTGATAACTCTCGTAAAAAAGGTCCGATTTTGATGAAATTTGGTACAAACGTGTAAAGCAGCATTTATGACTTTAAGTTCGAAAACCAGACTGTTTGACCTATCCGAAGGGGTATTTTGGGGGGGTTTTGTACCCCAAAAATGGGTTTTTTGAGTTTTTTACATATAATTTTTGAAAAAGTACAATTTTATTTTGTTTCATTGGAATAAGCTTAAAAATACCTACAATGTGGTGTTTTAATCATTGCTCTACGTCAATTGGTTACTGAGATATTGCAAGTGCTAAACACAGTACGTTGTCCAATGTTATTCTCATGGAGGATAAGAAAAATTCTATATCTCGCTTATTTATCAACTTATCCTGACGAAACTTGGTATATTGCCTCATTTCACTGTGGTCTATTGATATTTGCACAAAAACCCATTTTTTGGCCTACAGTTCCCGTAGCAGCTAACCTGCATACTCAGCCCAATGTTATTCTTATGGAGAATAAGTAACGTGTTATCTCCTTTAGTTATGAACATAAATTAATAGAACTTGGTATGTGGCTTTACCTAGTTGAGTTATATTGATATTTGTATAAAAAACCATTTTTAGTGTTCCTTATTTCAGCAAACCTACATACTCATCCGCCATGTTATTCTTATGGAGAATAATTAAAATGCCATATATCGTTTATTTATGAATGTATATTGATGAAACTTGGTATGTGGCTTTGTGTGGTATTAAGATCAATTAATATGCATTGGAAATTCGCTGAGTATGCAGGTTTGCTGCTACGGGGGTATTTCACTGTTAGTCAAGGTTTGTTAGTTTTAGTTTTTTCGGCAGTTAGTGTGAAATAGTTCGTTATGTATTTAAGATCGTAAAGTAGGTATTTCTCGCTTGAGGAAAAGTGATGATCAGAAAACAGGTGTTTTACGATGTGTTTTAGGTAGTAAAGAAACACTTTAGGCGTGGTTGTAGTAAAAGGGTATTTTCTAATTTCAACATACGTTAGAGTGATATTAAATGATGCTATAAATCAATGAACATTAAATAAAAGGTGTATTAATTGATACACAAATTTCAAATACCCCCGTTGCAGCAAACCTGCATACTCAGCGAATTTAAAATGGTACTTCACTAAGTCATTAAACCACTTACCAACTTTAATTAAAGCATATCAATAAATAAGCGATATATGACATTTTATTTATTCCCCGTAAGAAAAACATTAGGACCGAGTATGCAGATTTGCTGCATCAGGGACCGTACAACATCTGGTTTTTATGCAAATACCAATGGATCACCTCCAGATGAAGCAACATACCAAATTTTATCAATTTATGTTCATAAACAAGCAAGGTATCACATATTTATTATTCTCCATAAGAATAACATTATAGCTGATGAGTACGCAGGTTTGCTGCCATGGGGGCCACAAAAAATGAGTTTAGCATGCAAATAGCATTAAAACCCAACCATATAAAGCCACATACTAAGTTTAATTAATATGTGTTCATTAATAAGCGAGATACACAATTTTACTTATTCTCCATAAGATTAACATTGGACAACGTACTGTGTTTAGCATTCTCAATATCTCGGTAACCAATTGACGTAGAGCGATGATAAAAATACCAAATTGTTTGTTTTTTAAGTTTAATTTAATGGTGTAAACCAAAATTTGGGTTTAAAAAGTGTTATTTTTAAAAAGTTCAAAAACCCATTTTGGGGTACAAAACCCCCCCAAAACCCCCCTTTAAGTAGAGCGACCTGTCTGGTTCTCGAACTCATGAAAATAGATGCTGCCTTATACGTTTGTACCAAATTTCATCAAGATCGGACTATTTTTACGAAAGTTATCGTGCCTACGGACACACACACACACACACACACACACACACACACACACACACACACATATACATATGAATTTAAACAAATGGTGTTTTTGGCATCTGGGGGCCTCAAAACGAAAAGTTATCATGGTCCCGGGCATAGGTCTTACCATGCCTACGGTAATATATTCTTTCCTATAGGGGAAATTCGCTAATACGCAAATAGGCCTATTTAATTATTTCGAAAACATTGTTAATTTCCACTCCACCACTTTTATTATTACAACAATTTGTTCTCTTCGCTAACACTAATTGTTGCTCAATAATAAAGTATCTTCAAGCCAGTATTTGTAAGTGTTTGTAAGAGGTATGTATGATAATTTGTACTGCTACAAATTACAACAAATTGCAGAGTTTTGCTTGTGATTGATTAATTAATTATCAACCAGATACAATATTACAATATTTACACATTTCCGCTTTTAAAACTGTACTCTATTAAGGATGATTGACTAACGATTTTCCACATTGAAACTCTTCTTCTGAATCTCTTCTTCTGAAACTCTTATTTTGTATGTATACAAAATGTACTCTTCACTAGACCCTAATATGGTATATGGTATTTTTTTTTAGTCGGAGAGTTACCAATAATAAAATATCTTCTAGTCACAATGTTTGTAATAATGCAAGATAATTTTAATGCTACAAATTAAATGGATTTTCTTGTGCTTCATTAATTAATGATCAAACCTGATATTTTGTATAATGTTTACACATATCCGCTTCTAAAACTGCATCAATTTATTAAGAATGGTTGACAACCGCTTTGCCACTGTTAAACTCTGACATGCATTGTAGAAATTTACATCTTTCGATTATATGTTTCAATTGAGTGTATGTCTCTTTATTAAGATTTTTTTCCTTCTGATAATTAATATTGCACACCCTGCATCATGAATTCAGTGTCTGTACACCAGGAGGAAAAGTGGAGTAAACGTTTATCCTTGCTGATTACTCTAGATGTAGTATATATACATAATACATATAACACCCAATGCCGAGACTACCAATGTGCTGGTATCCGCGTTTGACCTTGACGCCCGACCCAGTTCTAGATAGGCATGCGTTCCGGCTTCCCCACCCCTTATCAGTCATCCGGTATCAGGTTATCATACAAGGTCGAAATATGAGCGCAGAGAGCATAGCGATGAGATACCCGGCAATGAGATGATCCGACGGATGATCTGGGCTCGGGGCTCGGATGAGATACCCGGCAATGAGATGATCCGACGGATGATCTGGGCTTGGGGCTCGGATGAGATACCTGGCAATGAGATGATCCGACGGATGATCTGGGCTTGGGGCTCGGATGAGATACCCGGCAATGAGATGATCCGCCGGATGATCTGGGCTTGGGGCTCGGATGAGATAGGTACCCGGCAATGAGATGATCCGACGGATGATCTGGGCTCGGGGCTCGGATGAGATACCCGGCAATGAGATGATCCGACGGATGATCTGGCTCGGGGCTTGGATGAGATACCCGGCAATGAGATGATCCGATGGATGATCTGGCTCGGGCTCGGATGAGATACCCGGCAATGAGATGATCCGACGGATGATCTGGGCTTGGGGCTCGGATGAGATGCCCGGCAATGAGGTGATCCGATGGATGATCTGGCTCGGGGCTCGGATGAGATACCCGGCAATGAGATGATCCGACGGATGATCTGGCTCGGGGCTTGGATGAGATACCCGGCAATGAGATGATCCGACGGATGATCTGGGCTCGGGGCTCGGATGAGATACCGGCAATGAGATGATCCGACGGATGATCTGGCTCGGGGCTCGGATGAGATACCCGGCAATGAGATGAACCGACGGATGATCTGGGCTCGGGGCTCGGATGAGATACCCGGCAATGAGATGATCCGACGGATGATCTGGGCTTGGGGCTCGGATGAGATACCCGGCAATGAGATGATCCGACGGATGATCTGGGCTCGGGGCTCGGATGAGATACCCGGCAATGAGATGATCCGACGGATGATCTGGGCTCGGGGCTCGGATGAGATACCCGGCAATGAGATGATCCGACGGATGATCTGGGCTTGGGGCTCGGATGAGATACCTGGCAATGAGATGATCCGACGGATGATCTGGGCTTGGGGCTCGGATGAGATACCCGGCAATGAGATGATCCGACGGATGATCTGGGCTTGGGGCTCGGATGAGATAGGTACCCGGCAATGAGATGATCCGACGGATGATCTGGGCTCGGGGCTCGGATGAGATACCCGGCAATGAGATGATCCGACGGATGATCTGGCTCGGGGCTTGGATGAGATACCCGGCAATGAGATGATCCGATGGATGATCTGGCTCGGGGCTCGGATGAGATACCCGGCAATGAGATGCTCCGACGGATGATCTGGGCTTGGGGCTCGGATGAGATGCCCGGCAATGAGGTGATCCGACGGATGATCTGGGCTCGGGGCTCGGATGAGATACCCGGCAATGAGATGATCCGACGGATGATCTGGCTCGGGGCTTGGATGAGATACCCGGCAATGAGATGATCCGACGGATGATCTGGGCTCGGGGCTCGGATGAGATACCGGCAATGAGATGATCCGACGGATGATCTGGCTCGGGGCTCGGATGAGATACCCGGCAATGAGATGAACCGACGGATGATCTGGGCTCGGGGCTCGGATGAGATACCCGGCAATGAGATGATCCGACGGATGATCTGGGCTTGGGGCTCGGATGAGATACCCGGCAATGAGATGATCCGACGGATGATCTGGCTCGGGGCTTGGATGAGATACCCGGCAATGAGATGATCCGACGGATGATCTGGGCTCGGGGCTCGGATGAGATACCGGCAATGAGATGATCCGACGGATGATCTGGCTCGGGGCTCGGATGAGATACCCGGCAATGAGATGAACCGACGGATGATCTGGGCTCGGGGCTCGGATGAGATACCCGGCAATGAGATGATCCGACGGATGATCTGGGCTCGGGGCTCGGATGAGATACCCGGCAATGAGATGATCCGACGGATGATCTGGGCTTGGGGCTCGGATGAGATACCCGGCAATGAGATGATCCGACGGATGATCTGGGCTTGGGGCTCGGATGAGATACCCGGCAATGAGATGATCCGACGGATGATCTGGGCTCGGGGCTCGGATGAGATACCCGGCAATGAGATGATCCGACGGATGATCTGGGCTCGGGGCTCGGATGAGATACCCGGCAATGAGATGATCCGACGGATGATCTGGTTCGGGGCTTGGATGAGATACCCGGCAATGAGATGATCCAACCGATGATCTGGGCTCGGGGCTCGGATGAGATACCCGGCAATGAGATGATCCGACGGATGATCTGGCTCGGGGCTCGGATGAGATACCCGGCAATGAGATGATCCGTCAGATGATCTGGGCTCGGGGCTCGGATGAGATACCCGGCAATGAGATGATCCGACGGATGATCTGGGCTCAGATGACGGGATAATACAAGATTATCTCATTGTATTATAAACAAAATCTAAATCCGGTCCAAGTTAAATAAAATTTGTGTTTCATTCAATCAATGTGTAAGACGCCGACGTAACTAGGGCGTATTTTAAGGCGAATATGAATGATTGATGAGTGTAGAATGGGTGAGATGCCTTTTGTAGCCTTGTTACTGACTAAGACCGACTGATGATTATTTATCCTGGATAATTAATTAATAGCCCAATGAACAATGGCAGCTGGATCCAGTATCGAACTTCAAAACATTTTCCCAGGATTTTGCTCAGGATCGATCTGGTGAACTTAAAATTAAAATATTACCTTCGTCAATCAGCTCATAAAGTTGTAACAAATGTTACGGCCGTTTCAGCATCACTGTGCCATCTTCAGACATTGAATTTCATCCATAAGGCGTCGTTAAAACATAACGACTCCACACGACTCAGTCAGCTATTTGCTCGAGTGCGGGAATGTGTGTCACGAAACAGGCCTGTTTTTGTAAATTTCGTTTTTAAATGTATGTGTTGTGTGTGACAATTTTATGTTTTAACGACGCCTTATGGATGAAATTCAATGTCTGAGGATGGCACAGTGATGCTGAAACGGCCGTAACATTTGTTACAACTTTATGAGCTGATTGACGAAGGTAATATTTTAATTTAGTCATAGGAGCAGCTCAGGGGCTAGAAAAATGGATTTTAATTGAACTTAAAAAGTTCAAAACATTTGTGCTGTGGAGAAGAAACTGATAGTCAATAAAAATATTTTGTGAAGAAAAATATAAACAAAACTGTCTACAACATCATCGCATGAATACTATTTAAACAATATAATACAACACTAAAATGTAAAAATATGCTTTGTAAAAGGGTAAAATTGCATCCGAGTAGGTAGCAATTATTGCACCTCTCATTCGGAATGTCTCAGAATTCAACCTAGGTCCGAGGTCAGCCATTCTGAGATGAGTTTGTACCGTTTCTCAACCCACTTAGGCAAATGCCGAGATGGTATTCAAAAATAACCATGCCTCGCCAAGAAGAAGGTGGGACTCAGTCCTACCTTACCTGGTTTATAGATTCGAAAGATTCCCCCATAAAATGTTTTATTTTATAAATCCGATATATTTCGACATTATTGTCATGGAATTTCTATTTTTATTAATTTTAAAGCAGATCACAACTGCACTAGTAATATACTATTCTACTATTACTAATTAATGGTTAAGAGAACGATGTATTGATAACATTTACACTCTAAAACAGTATACAAAATCTAATAATCAGCTTAGTTAGTAGTTTAGCTTGGTAGGAGTTTTTTCCGGTGGATGCTGTGGACTCTGAACCGCAAAGTAAGTTTTTTACATATGTAATTATAAGAGACAAATTTTAAAATATAAATTGTAGACGTAAATCTCAGGACAATGGGAGATGGCTTGATTTAAAGGTATGAGTCCAGAGAACTATGGAATAATATTATTTTGTTATCGGGTGCTAGTCAGAAATAAGAATAAATTATTCCTCAAGCAAATCTTTAGGGCAGTAAAACGCCACTCTGATTACATTTCCACATGTGATTTAATTGTCTGCTTTGTTTGCGTGCCAACATGCGTTCACACTGATTCCTTTTGCGCAGCATGTATAAACCAGCGACCACAGGGTCACAAGTATAAACACTACACCCACAATAATTATAGGAAAGGTTAAGGTTTTGATATAAAAGAAAAGGTTAGGGTCTAAAGCTTCTAAAGGCCGCTAAGATCCTATTGTTAGTTTCTATTTGTTATCTATTGTTTGTTGTGCTTCTATTTCTCTCGGGGTTGTATTGTTCCAAACGTACACTCGTTGGAATTTGATAATCCGAGTAATGTTATTATGAAAATAGTATCTGAACTAAAGGTCGATAACATTTGTATTTTTGTTAAAATGAATCCTTAACCTTTACTATGTATACTTTTTTTCATTACCGTAATTTAAATATTTCGATGGGGTGGAAATACTTAAATCCCATCGTGATTATCGTGATTATGATTATTGTGGCTTTTAACGAATTTCCCCTAAAGGGAAGAAGCTACTACTTGGCAAGACTTAAGACTGAGACCATGAAAGCTTTCGTTTGAGGCCCCCTGATGCCAAAAACACCAATTGCTCAAGTTTGTATTTATGTATAATATGATATGGCCATAGGCACAATAACTTACGTAAAAAAGACCGATCTTGATGGAATTTGGCATAACCTTGTTAAGGCAGCATATATTTTCTTGAGTTCAAAAACCAGGCATACTGCACCATTTTAAGGAGGTTTTTGGAGAGGTTTTGAAAAAATGATATTTTTAAACTTTTTACATATAATTCAAACTTTAGTTTGCACCATTGAATTCAGATTAAAAAGCAAACAATTTAGTATTTTGAATTATTACTCTACGTCCATCGTTTACTGAGATATTGAAAAGTGCCAATCACAGTATACATTGTCCAATTTTAATCTTATATGGAGGATAACTACAATTTCATATCTCGATTATTAATTAACACATTTTGATGCAACTTGGTATGTGGATTCATAGGGGTTTGTTGATATTTGCATACTAGATACATTTTTTTGTCGTCCTTGATGAAGAAAAACTGCGTACTCAGTTCTAATGTTTTATTATGGATTAAAAATGAAATGTCATGATTCGCTTATTTATGAATATACTTTGTTCAAACTTGGATAAGTGGCTTCATGACGTAGTGAGGTACCATCTCAAATTTGATGATTTGCAACAGGGGATTTATACATTACAATAATATGTGCTCTCAAATTATTGGGTGGAAGGAGGGAGCAATAAGTTCCACCTATGCTATGTTCCGGATAGAATAACACCTCATAAACTACACTGGTTGGCCGTTACAGACCAGAGTGCAGTCAAAGGTCATGGCAATCGTGCTACTACAGTACCAGCTCTAGGGCAGTGCGAGCCGTGCTCCAGCACGCGGCGCGCGGGGCGCGGCGCTTTTGGGGGGGCGGCACTCGGGGCTCATGACGGGCCGTGGGATGCGGGGTTGGGGGCGTAGTCCGTAGCGCTGAAATAAAGTATTTGTAAATATAAATTTGTAAATTTGTTGTGTATTAGTTTTATAAATTAAACAACTTTTTTATTAGCATATCACGTGTTGTTATTACTTACGGGATGTAATAAAAGACGTAATAAAGGCCAATGAACTGTTCTCTCATTGGCCTAATGATAACTGGTGTGACTGGTCGAAATCGATAGCCTAGTACCATCTTTTATATATGTTTACCGTCTGTATGTGAATCAGTATAAGTGTAAATATATCTTAAGTGTTGTAAGACGTCTTTTATTACATCCCGTACTATAAATTGTTAAAGGCATTATTGGGAAGAATGTTGTGTATCCACCATGTTGCACCTTCATTATACTTAAAACATTAAATTCACAAATCAGATAACACAAACTCCGCTCCCCTCTATTCCGAATCGAACATTTGTTTTCACCTCTATCGTTTTGAAACAACTTCGGGGCATTCTGGTTGGTATTGAGAGTGTGAATAAAACTCACAATAAGATGCAAGAAAATTGCAATGTTAAAATATCAAGTTACACGATGCAACTAATTATTTTAATCCACCATCTTCAATTATTTTAAACTACTTCCTATATAGATAAGGACATATATGGTTTGGGGATTGGAGAGTATTGAATGGCGATTTCATCTTAATTGAAGTTAAAATGATTGGAGGTAATGAAGTTAATATTGCTATTGTATGTAATAAGGGGGCGCCCCCTTCGATTTTGCCGCCCCCTTCGAGCGCACGTCAGTTTTATCGCTGGTCTTATCTCAACCAGTAATGGGGGGAGGGGGTTGGTTAATGGGGAGGGGGGCGACAAGTTTTGTCTTCGTCTTTGCACGGGCACTGAAAATCTGAAATTCTGTACTTGCCAGCTGAGAGATAATTTATCGAGGATCATGCCCTGAAACTAAACCGCTTTTAACGTTCACCTTCCAACAAGTAGCTTACTTCCCGAATAAGATTCGCGATGAGCCTTCTCATCTGGCAGTTTTCTTTGGAAAAAGGAAGCAAATAGAATTTTGACAAATCTTTTTCCAGGTAATCACTATCCCCTTGAGAGTTTGGCTGCACAACCTCAGCCTTGACGTTGCTCTAATTGACGTGAGACATAGTACAGGGAATGAGGACGTCCTCGGCAAACTTACGTAAGTTCTAGGAAAACTAGGAAGTTAGGAAGTTACGTAACTTCCGGCAAGTTGGGATGGCTTTTGACATGTGTACCATAAAAGGTGGCACTGAGTTTTATACGTTTAGCAGCAGTAACCATTAATCAAGTTGGGGAATTGGTGAGCAATTATTGATCTACGGAGGACAACGTGATTCGCTCATTCCGTTCGGCAGGAGTGAACAGCATGAGTGGCGGCTATGTTGAATTATTTCGAGAAATAAGCACATGTTTTAGTAACCATCTGTAAAAATATTGATGGTGATGGTAAGTTTATGTTAGTTAAGGTATTATTAAAAAAAACTTGATTTCATTAGGCACTACCCACCCTCAGGTTATGCGGTGTTAGGCCATGAATAGTGACGGTTTTGAAGAACAAATCCTCCTCCTGACTTAGTCGTGGTAGGCGCTCGGATTGAATAAAAGAAAAATATAAACGAGTTCGCACGCAGCACGATGACGTGAGGGAAGTGAATTTCCACATAAAAACTTTTAAAACTCAAAATCAGTGTAAAAACATACATTTTTCCAATTTTTATTGAAAACTGAAAATATTGATTTTTGGTTGTTCTGATGCTCCTGGTTTCATTTACCTGCAATGCTGGGAATACAATTTTACACATTATAAGGTTAGGAGAAGGTCCAGTCAGGCTTGAAAGTAGGAATGAGGTTGCTGGGGATGATAAAGTACACTAACAAATGAATAACAGGCATTTCTAATGTAAAACCCCTATAAGACAACGTACTGTGTTTAGTCGATACACATTTTCTTTAATAACTCAGTAAATATTTATGCTAGAATAACGAGAGAGGGCTTAAAACTTTTGCCTCACTAATTCCCATTAATGTTACATCCGAGGCTTTTCTGACCCTTTTTGGGCGCAAAAACTCAAAATTTTAAAGATTAATCCCCAATAAAGGGGTTAAGAGTTTTCCGATTGCATTGCCCAACGAACTTGTTCAACTGATTATAGAAAGGAACGTCCCTACCAAATTTGAAGTAAATCGGACAAAAAATGCGACCACTAGAGTGCATACACATATATATATAATTTTGAACGACCCCCCAAAACGTGTTCAGGGGGTCACGTTCGGAACTTCTATCTAGTCCAGGGCTTAAGTTTCACCGTGCGGGTCATGCTAATAGTTCACTTTCCATAGGAAATTCACTAATAACAGTGTTTCTCAAGGAACCCTAGATAAGGGAACCAGTTTTTAAGGTTTTCTGAAAGTCGTGTCTTTTATATTGGCGTTTCGTTGTCTTTGTGTACATTTTGTTATAGTGTTGTGTGTGTTTTTTAAAGTTTTATGTCAAAAGCATTTGTTCTTTAAAATCGTTGCCATACATGGAATAACGCCGCACAACCTGAAGATGGGAAGTGCCCAATAAAAATAAGCTTTTTGATTCGTATAACCTCACCTAAAACATGTCTTTCAAAGAACGTATTAAGGTATTATCACGGGCATTTTCCATTATAAAAAAAGTTTCACGACGTTTCGGGTTGTGCTCTTACAGTTCTCGGTTTTAGTTTTTCTGTGATTTTTCAAGCTTTGCCTGCTTTGTGCCACTAATTTTTATGTTATAGGTATTCTTCTCACCTGAAGACGGGATTAGATATATATCCCAAAATGTGAAACTAGTTTTAGCGAATTTCCCCTATAGAGAAGAAGCTATTACCGTAGGTCTCATGTTAAGACTTAATCCTGAGATAACTTTTCATTTTGAGGTCCCCAGATGCCAAAAACACCATTCGTTCAAATTTATATATATATATATATATATATATGTATGTATGTGTGTGTGTGTGTGTGTGTGTGTGTGTGTGTGTGTGTGTATGTGTGTGTGTGTGTGTGTGTGTCCGTAAGCACGATAACTCTCGTAAAAAAGTCCGATCTTAATGAAATTTGGTGCAAATGTGTAATGTACCATTTATTTGAACGAGTTCGCAAACCAGACGAATTGCACCATTTGAAGGGGGGTTTTTGGGGGTTTCCATATTTAATTTTTATTTAAATCAAATTTTAATTTTTACCATTGAATTCAGCATAAAAAAACAATCAATTTGGTATTTTGATCATTGCTTTACGTCAATTGGTTACTGAGATATTGAAAGTGCTAAACACAGTACGTTGTCTAATGTTATTCTTATGGAGAAAAAGACCAATTTTATACCTTGCTTATTTATAAACATAAACTGACGAAACTTGGTAAATGGCTTCATATGGTTGTGGTTTAGTGTTGTTTGCATAAACAATTTTTTTCGCATATGGTTCCTGTAGCAGCAAACCGAGGTACTCGGTCCCCATGTTATTCTTATGGAGCATAATTAAAATGTTATATATCGCTTATTTATGCATGTAAATGGATGAAACTTGGTATCTGACTTCAGTTAGATAAGTTATATTGATATTTGCATAAAAACCCATTATTTTGTGTTCCTTGTAGAAAACCTGCGTACTCATCCCCAGTGTTATTATTATGGAGAATAATGAATATTTTAAATATCACTTATTTATGAATGGATTTCTTATGAATCCTGGTAAGTGGCGCAATGTGGTACTAAGACATACCTATATACTCGCTGGAAATTTGCTGAGTATGCAGGTTTGCTGCGACGGGGGAATTTCTCAATCAGTGATGGTGGTAAATGGTGGTCCATGTGAAATATGACGATTATGCATATAAGCTACTTTTGGTAGAACACTGCCTAAAGTAGTTTGATTTGAAAAAAGTTGTTTATATTTTTAAAGGTGCGACCTGGTGTAGAGGGAAGAGTGCCAGAGCTTTGACCTACAAGCTATAGGCTCAGTCCCCACTCAGTCCCCAAGAATTATCAAGCTGTCAGCTATGTGATAATGACGTAACCGGTGGTGTGGAACTCGCCTTTTACTGTAGGTCCACTTACCTATAAAACGAAAATGGCTTGGTTCCTGAGGCAAGGAGAACCACCTTTGTAGTAGAGATCCCCCCCAAAGAGCCATGCGATGAATAAGTAATTTATATAAATATATTTATTCTACGATAAAAGTTAGTTTATGTTTTAAATTAATCTATCACTTTGTCTTTATATAGATGAATGACTAGCTCTTAGGTCTGTGAAGTTGGCCTACCCAAATCAGCTTACCCGGTTTATTTTATATCTATCATTAGTTCTTCGTTAGTTCCTGTTATTTCTCATAAACATATCGTTTGTTCTTCAATATTAACAATGTTGAAGCCTTAAATCAGTGGATAGGCCAACTTCTCACCATGAAAAGTAGCTTACCCACAATTAAACTATATAATTAGTATTTCCTTGTATTTATCATTAGTTCTTCGTTAGTTATGGTTAGTTCCCTCAGAAATTACCGTTAGTTCAATAATAATAATGGTTTTACAGCCAAAAATTAACAGTCGGTAAGCTAACTTTCAAATGTATTTAGTAGCCTACCCATGTTGAGATAATACATTGACATAAGACGTGAGATTATTAAAATTGTTTCATGTCTGTCGTTAGTTCTTTCCACTTTGAATTGTTATCTACAAAACCAATATTAATATTGAACTAACGGTATTTATGAGGGAACTAACAGGGAATAACGAAGAACTAGCGATAGACATGAAGAAATATAAATCATGTATATTTTAATTGTAGGTTAGCTACTTTTCATGGTGTGAAGTTGGCATGCCCAGTTTTAGTTTTGACCGTAAAATGGTTCCTATGTTTGAACTAAAGATAGATTTGTGAGAACTAAAAGAACTAACAATGAACCAACGATAGACATGAACAAATATCAATAATTTTATGGAATTATGGGTAGACTACATACATTGGAATGTGTTAGCTTACCCATTTTGGATTTTCGGCTGTGCAACCATTGTTATTATTGAAATAACGGTATGTATGAGGGAACTAACAGGAACTTACGAAGAACTAACAATATACATAAATAAATATTAATTATGTAGTTTAATTGTGGGTAAGCTACTTTTCACAGTGTGAAGTTGGCCTACATGGCTTTAACATGGTTAATATTGATGAACCAACGATATGTTTATGAGAACTAATAGGAACTAACGAAGAACTAACGATTAGATATAAAAAACCGGGTAAGCTGATTTGGGTAAGCCAACTTCACAGACTTCTAGCTTTTAATTTAAAATGAGCCTATTCTAATTAAGCATTCTTCTGGGTGGCTACGTCCTTGGGTGCAGCTGGATTTTTTTCATTTGCAAAAACTGTCAAGTACGTCGCTGAGCAAGCTCCATGGTGCAAAAACAGTTTAACAAAAAACTGATTTGGCAGTCATATATAGATATATATATTCTCAACTCGAAGGTCGAAGAAAAACGTTGCCACGAGTTTTAAAATTACAGACATGTTTTTGTGGGAACAAAAACCACAATTAAAACGAGTTATAGATTCAATATCTATATCTATACTAGTTAAGTAATAGTGTCTAGGTAATTTCGAAAACGGCTCCTCAAAACTGCTCCTGAACCATTCCACATTGTAAGGAACCAAAAACAATAGATACGTTTTTTCCCCTCCAAACCTCAGGACTCCACCCAACTGTCACTGAAAATTACCATGTTACTCTTAAAGGGAAAGCATGCTTTTTAAATGGCTCCTCAAAACTACTCATGGACTATACCACGTTGTTGGGTACCAAAGGACTTGGGATATTTTTGACCTCAAGGATGTTTGTGGGCGATGAGTTTGTGGGGAATGTTTCTGTTCCATTGGCTGTTTCTATCACTTACCGACGTCCAATTTTGACGAATGATGGTTCGTTGGATTTGGTTCACAAAGCCACCACGTCGATTGAAAGATGTCTCCACGTTAGATATGTCCCCTCCACCAACCTTAGAGCTGCGCCTTTTATAAAAGTTTAAAAAACTTAAAATTTTCAACAATGCAAAAGAACTTCACAAAATATAAAAAATCTATAAGGTACATAAATAAATGCAACATATTGTTTTGATAATAGTACATGTAAGGGATAAATTAGATTAAGTTTACATTGTTTGACTCAATCATATCTAGGACCTACACTATATTAAGGAGGGATATGTTTTTCAGTTTTTTAATTCAATCAAAACTCACGGTGAAACTACTGTTTAAACAGGTTGAGTTTGAATTTAGCGTCTCGCAGCAATAATCACTCTTTGTTAATAAATAGTCATAATTCAGTTCAGTTAAATTGTTCTAAGGAGCCAAACAGAAGGGGAAAGGGCACATGAAAGGTCATTACTCAAGACCTATTCCCTTTTTAAAGGGAGCTGTTGATCAAAGTCGAGCAGAGTTTACTCCTTGAAAGTACAGTAGGTATATATTTGGAAAAATTGTTATTCTCGTTACATATAGTACCTGGGAGGCTGAGCCTTTTTTTAGATGACTTGGAGTAATATTTTACCATGTCCCCAACTGACGAGTAGATATACCTAGCTCATTTGCCTCTTTTTTGCATGTTTAAGGTCACTCCAGTTGTTTTTATACCTTAATGTTCCTTTGAATAATTTTTGATATTAAATGACCGCACTGTATGCACTCTTCTTTCAATGGTTTTAGTCACTGCTCTCAAGATCCCACGTGTTAATATTTAAACTACATGAGTGTTACAATAGTATACTTTGACGGTTCCCCGGTTGATTATGAACGGCTGTTAAAATTCTTTTGTTTTGATTTTAAACTCCATAAACCCAATGTTAATTTTGTAACTTTTACTTTCTCCCCCTATACATAGTATATGGAGAAAGAATTATCTTCGTAAAAATTTTCGAATTTGAGTTATTAGTGGAAATATTCGTTTTGGTGCTCCCTGAACTCAAAAAAGTGGTTTTTACGTGATGTCTGTGTGTGTGTGTGTGTGTGTGTGTGTGTGTGTGTGTGTGTGTGTGTGTGTGTGTGTGTGTGTGTGTGTGTCTGTGTGGATGTGTACAGAGCTAGTGCCCTAACCAATGGGTCGATTTTTATGAAATTTGGTATGTAGGTACTAATCCACGATATCTCCAGGTGTTTTTTCATTTTTTGGAATTTTTGATTTTTAGGGGTAATTATCCCCCAAAAACCGCCAAAAAACATGAAAAATCAAAATTTCTTAAAAACGGCTCTAACGATTTTGATTAAACTTTAGTTGTTTGTAGAACTTTAGTCCTCCAACAAAATGACACCACCCGAATATTTGTAAAATTTCGGGTTCAGAAATTACAGGACTTAAAACATCAAAAATTCAGTTTTTTTGATTTTTAATAAAAATACATAAATATAAAAACATATTACTATTCACCACTAAAAAGAGCTCAAAAAACTAAATAATTTAGTATTTTGAATTACTATTCTACGATTGCTGGTTTCGGAGAAAATTTAAATTTTCATTTTGCGATAAACGCAGTACGTTGTCCAATGTTATTCTTATGGGGAAAACAAAAATTATTACTTCTCTCTTATTTACTGAACAATTTCATTCAAACTTGATATGCTTGTCAATTTAGCATTGACCAACAGAGGAAATTCGAAATATGTTGTCCCTTAATAACCCTGCGAGGGGGAATAGGGGACATTTCCCCTCTTAAAATCACGAGTGTAGCAATGGGTTCTGTAGTGCTTCCAAAGCAGGGATTTGGGTGGATGTTTTTTTAAAACAACTTGTTTACAAGATTTTCTGTACATCGACCGTGCTTTGTATTCTATATTTAGTAAATAAAAAGTAATTTATTCGTTAAAGTTGGGCTAAAAGGGAGAAAGTATGTGTCAGTTTCCTGATACCGTTTATTTAAATTATTACTTTCTCCCCCTTATACATAGTATATGGAGAAAGTATTGTTTTCGTCAAAATTTTTGAATTTGAGTTGTTAGTGGAAATATTCGTTTTGGTGCTCCCTGAATCCTAAAAAGTGATTTTTACGTGATGTCTGTCTGTCTGTCTGTCTATCTGTCTGTCTGTCTGTATGGATGTGTACAGAGCTACAGCCCTAACCAATGGTCCGATGTTTGTGAAATTTGGCGTGTAGGTACTAATCCACGATATCTCCAGGCGTTTTTTCATTTTTGATTTTTAAGGGTAATTAACCCTCAAAAACCGCCAAAAAACATGAAAAATGAAGATTTCTCAAAAACGGCTCTAACGATTTTGATTAAACTGTAGTCGTTTGTAACACTTTAGTTTTACAACAAAATGACACCACCCGAATTTCTGTAAAAATTCAGGTTCAGAAATTACAAGACTTAAAATATAAAAAAAACATTTCTTTTTTAATTTGTCATAAAAAAACATAAATATAAAAATATTAGTATTCAACATTAAAAAGAGCTCACAAAACTAAGTAATTTAGTATTTTGAATTACTATTCTAAGATTACAGGTTGCGGAGAAAATTAAAATTATCATTTTGCGGTAAACGCAGTACGTTGTCCAATGTTATTCTTAAGGCCACATACAAAAATTACTATTTCTCTCTTAATTAAGAGTACTTACTTATATTACTTACTAATATTAGAGTATAGGATAAATAATTTAAATTACAGTAGTTACATATTGTAAGACGAATTACAAGGTAGGCAACCTTTTTGTTTTATTGCAATTCCTTTGAATGTATAATTAAACTTTGAAATTATTGGAGCGGTACAGTTTTCATGACAAACATTTGTATCCGATTACATCCGGTATTACTTCAACCCACATGAAACCAATTTTCTAGCAAGACTTGTTCTAACCTTTCTCCAGGAACCTTCATCTTGTCGGTCTCTATTGTGAGGCTAAAACAAAAGCTGGTCCAAACCCACAGCATAGGAAGCTTGCTGCAGCTGCGAAGGTCGTCCGGGTCTACAGATTACAGACAGGCCTAAGTTTCTGCACAGGTGGCCAAACCAGTTGTAATAGTGTTTATAATCTGCGGTTAAATTTATCCCATAAAATTCGTTATAAAATATCACTTTATTCCTTTATCTGATAAGAAAAATCTCACAAAATATCGCTAATTTACACTCAGTTTTTAAAAGTAAAATGTACTTAATAATAACGGTTTATAATCAAATATAATTGTCGAATATCTATGAATTATTTGGTTTTAACGTTACTTTATATACAAAATAGTTTATATATTTTCAATTTGCATAAATTTCTCTTAAGATTAATTCACAGTATTATTTACGCAAATAATCTATATCTATAAATACGAAAAACAGATTATTCGTATGGGTAACCACTAAGAAATTGGTTTAAGAAATTCCCATACGGAAGTCAAAGTTCCAATCCTGTGTTATTCTTATGGAGAGTTTTTAAATACGAAAAACCGAACATCCCTCAATCCAAAGCTTCGACCACGAAATTTGAACGTGTACTCTTTACATGACGTAGGTTATCACTAAGAAAGAATTTTAATAAATTCCCATAGGGCTCAGCCCCATGAGGAGTAAAAATTTCCAATCCTGTGTTATTCTTATGGGTATTCACTTTAGTTTGAGCTGATGAGAATTCAATCAGCTGATCATGTTTCGTAGTAGTTCCACCAGTTAACCACAGAATGCAGCACACACAACTGTTAATCCCGGGTGAAACCGGGTACGATGACAACTAGTCCAAATCCTATACTCTAATATGAGTAAGGTTTGTTAGCTTGCTTGCGACATAGATCTCAAAAACGGCTCCAACGATTTCCTTTAAATGTTCTAAATAACTAATTTCTGGGATAAAAATAAGTTCTAGACAGGCCTCATCCCCAGGAAAAATAAAATAATGTAAAAAAACTAAAATGAAAAGTTAAAAAAATTAACATTGGGCTTATGGAGTTTCAAATCAAAACAAAAGAATTGTAACAGCTGTTCATAATCAACCAGGGAACTGTCAAAGTAATACTCATGTTGTATATGATTATTAACATGTGGTTTCCTGCGAGCAGAGATTAAACGATTTGAGTGTAGATTACATAAATAGAGTAGTAAAATAAATCAAAGGACATTGAGTAACAAATAACAACTGGAGTGACCTTAAAAATGTAGAAAAGAGGCAAATTACAAATCTGATTATAAGTAGGGGGAAGTGGTGAAATATTACTCCAAGTCATCTAAACAAACTGACTGGCCTTCCCCCGAGCAAAGCTCGGCCCCCCAGATACTATGAGTTTAAACCACTTATATCTTAGTTATATTTCTTTAGTTTGTTAAACCTTTGTAAACTCACCCTATCCACTACACGAAACCTGTTCCTACTAGGTATGATTGTTATCAAAGTTTGACTTGACGGCTGGCAACCAACAAAGACGTTGGAAACACTACAAATTTAACAATTAGTATAATATAAAATTATATTTTTGATATTTTTTAAAGAGTTTTAGTTTTTAACAACAATTTTATCATACTTGAGGGGATCTAAAGATCTAAGTAAAGATTTCCCTTATAATCCTAGAATCCCGTTTTTTACCACAGATTTAAAACGAGTTCGCACGCAGCACGATGACGTGAGGGAAGTGAATTTCCACATACAAAACTTTTAAAACTCAAAACCAGTGTAAAAACATAATTTTATTGAAATCTGAAAACATTGATTTATTTATTGGCTGTTCTGATGCTCCTGGTTTCATTTACCTGCAATGCTATGAATACAATTTTTCGCATTATAAGGTTAGGAGAAGGTCCAGTCAGGCTTGAAAGTAGGCGCAAGGTTGATGGGGATGATACAAATACGCCAACAAATGAATAACATGCTTTTCTTATGTAAAAACCCCATAAGACAACGTACTGTGTTTAGCCGATATACATTTTATTTAATAACTCCGTAAATATTTATGCTAGAATGTTGAGAGAGGGCTTAAGACTTTCGCTACACTATTTCCCATATTAATACATGCATTTATATCACGTCCGGAGCTTTTCTGACCCTTTTTGGGCCCAAAAACTCGAAATTTGAAAGAATAATCCCCAAAAAAGGGGTTTAGAGTTTTTCGATTGTTTTGCCCAACAAACTTGTCCAACTGATTGTAGAAAGGAACATCCCTACCAAATTTGAAGTAAATCGGGCAAAAAATGTGACCGCTAGAGTGCATATACATATATACATATATATGTATAACATATGTATACATATGTATAAAATATGTATACATATGTATAACATATATACATATATAGATAAGTCACATATTACATATATATATATATATATATATATATATATATATATATATATATATATATATATATATATATATATATATATATATATCTAATTTTGAACGACCCCCCCCAAAACGTGTTCAGGGGGTCATGTTAGGAACTTCTATGGTGGTCCCGGGCTTAAGTTTCACCGTGCGGGTCATGCTAGGTAATAGTTCACTTTCACTAAATAAATCACTAAAAATTCTATATTTTAAATCGTTTGCTTGACAAATTCACAATTATTTAAACAGTTTTTTTAGATTATCATTATGTTCAATATGCCCAATTTATCTTAAAGGTGGTATTTTTTAAATCTTAACAATTTAATTAATTATTTTAATTATATAATAGTGTCTTTAATTTAAAAAATTATTGTATTTGAAATGAAAATCGCTGGTAAAATAAGTTGAAACGCGATATATTTTAAACCTTTCCTTATTGATTTTATCTATATTTGCCCTTTTTATATAAGGGAATCAGCCAAACCAAACGATGAATAAGTATTTTTTGTCGCTACAAAAAAAGCAGGAGAATAATTTTAAATTTGGGAACCAACTTCTTTATTTCTACCCGAATGCTCGACGAAAGCAACACATTTGGAGCGTGGTTTTCCAATATGGATACAAAATTAGATTTCCGACCTAATGATCAATTATGACTGACATCCGGGGCTCATTACTGCAGCTGATCTGTACCCAAGATCACAGGTAATCTCTTCTTCCTTTTCCTCCAAACGAAACTAATCAGTCCACAAATTACGTGATACCTCAAGGAAAGAGAAGTGTCTTATACAGGACCTTCGTCGGTGGCAGAACCTTGACATCCATATCATCAGTTTTCAGAAGGTGCTTATTTTGATTCGCCGGTGTAGCATTTTTTTTAGTGTTGTGATGTATTTTTGAGGAATGTAGTGCGTTATACCTGGTAAAACTTACACCATTGACTATATATACGTAGTACTGAAGTAACTGTAGTCAACGCTTACACTGTTATTGCATACAACCATACAAAGGTTTAAGGCGAACTACTAACTGTGTCTTATTAGTGAATTTCCTTAGGAAAGTGAACTATTAGCATGACCCGCACGGTGAAACTTAAGCCCGGGACCATCATAGAAGTTCCTAACGTGACCCCCTGAACATGTTTTGGGGGGTCGTTTAAAATTCTCTCTCTCTCTTTCTATATATATATATATATATATATATATATATGTGTGTGTGTGTGTGTGTGTGTGTGTGTGTGTGTGTGTGTGTGTGTTTGCACTCTAGCGGTCGCATTTTTTGTCCGATTTACTTCAAATTTGGTAGGGACGTTTATTTTTGTAATCAGTTGGACAAGTTCGTTGGTCAAAACAATCGGCAAACTCTAAACCACTATTTTGGGGATTAAACTTTCAAATTTCGAGTTTTTGGGCTCAAAAAGGATCAGAAAAACCCCAGATGTAAAATTCATTCATGTAAAAAGATGGGAATTTGTGAGGCAAAAGTTTTAAGCCCTCTCTCTCTTATGATAGAATTTTTATTCTATCCTAAATATTTACAGAGTTATTAAAGTAAATGTGTAGCGACTAAACACAGTACGTTGTCTTATGGGGGTTTTACATTAGAAAAGCCTGATATTCATTTGTAGGTGTACTTTTCTCATCCCCAGCAACCTCACGTCTACTTTCAAGCCTGACTGAACCCTCTTCTATCTTTATAATGCGCAACATTTTATTCCCAGCATTGCAGGTAAATAAAACCAGGAGCATCAGAACAGCCAAAAAATCAATGTTTTCGGATTTCAATAAAAATTGGAATAAATGTTTGTTTTTACACTGATTCTGAGTTTTAAAATTATGTCTGTGGAAACTCACTTCCCTCACGTCAGCGTGCTGCGTGAGAACTCGTTTCTATTCACAAGTTATGTACTTATAATTCTTTCTCATCTAAGCGTAAGTGACAAATGGCAAATCCTGAGATGAGGGAGTCCTTAAGAGGGGGCTCCAGACACGCGATAATTTGCGCTTCTGCCATAAGGTCAATGTTAACTTTCAAAGACTTACACTTCTCAATGGATTATCAAAAATCGTTGATTTACGGTTAATTTTAAAGAGCAAAAAAGTTGCGACTTCACTGAACAGAATTTCGATATCATAATTAGTTTACATATATTTTTTGCTCTCTAAAACGAGCCATAAATCAACGTTATCGGATAATCCGTTGGAGAGGCTCCGAAAGTTACCTTAGGCCCAGTTTTGGCCTCAGGGTGAAGCAGGTAGAAACCCCAAATGTTTCGGGAATGGAGCCCACTCCTAACAACATCATTCCAAATAAGATCTATATTTTGTCGGATTGTCTGATATAAATTGGAAGGGAAGCTTCCGAGGCGGTTTTCTTCACATCCGGTTACTGATAAAACGATAAGACTGACTAGACATATAACCTTGACTCCTAAAACTGATATGCCCAGTTGTCGCAGGCGGGACGTGTATTTTTGTCACTATAATTATGTTTTTTTTCATTTTTACAACAAACACTTTTTTTAAGTTAATCACAAATAATTTTGTCTTTTAATTATTATTCAAAACATGTCAAAAACAAACAAATACTCTACAGAGCGACTCGTATACCTACAAACTGTTTCCTAATATGCTCTAATTCCTAAAGTTACTATTTTAAGTTTTATCTTTATTTTATAATAGTCTGCATTAATTGTACACACGTTGCTGTTTATTTTGTATTTTTTAATAAACAAGTTTGACCTTTATAATGCTACTAGGCATGTTATCAAAGGAAACCCCATGGAGAGGAAGTTAAAAACTGTCAAAAACATATTAATTTGTACGTTTCCCCATGTATCTAAGTTTGGAGAATCCCTCAGTCTTCGTCCTGTTGATCCGTAAAATGCTAAAAAAATTACCCAAACGAAGATGATAATTTTATTTGAAAATACGTCATTTAACATTTCCCTGTATAATGCAGCAGTTATTAATATTTCTCTGCAACAAGTATATACAATTTAACAGGAATGTTCCCTTTCTAGCGAATTTCCCCTATAGGGAAGAAGCTATTACCGTAGGTCTCATGGTGAGACTTAAGCCCAAGACCATGATAACTTTTCATTTTGAGGTCCACAGATGCCAAAAACACCATTCGTTCAAATTTTTATATACGTATATATATATATATACATATATATATATATACGTGTATATATATATGTGTGTGTGCGTGTGTGTGTGTGTCCGTAAGCACGATAACTCTCGTAAAAAAGGTCCGATCTTAATGAAATTTGGTATAAATGTGTAAAGTACCATTTATTTGAACGAGTTCGAAAACCAGACGAATCGCACCATTCAAAGGGGGGTTTTTGGGGGTGTTTTGTACGCTAAAAATGTTTTTTTTTGGGGGTTTGCACATGTAATTTTTATTTAAATACAGTTTTGATTTTTACCATTGAATTCAGCTTAAAAAACAAACAATTTGGTATTTTGGTATTTTGTACTGATCTACGTCAATTGGTTACTGAGATATTGAAAGTGCTAAACACAGTACGTTGTCTAATGTTATTCTTATGGAGAAAAAGAAAAATGTTATATCTCACTTATTTATGGACATAAACCGACGAAATTTGGTATATGGCTTCATCTGGTTGTGGTTTATTGTTTTTTGCACAAAAAACAATTTTTCGCTTATAGTTCCCGTAGCAGCAAACCTAGGTACTCGGTCCCCATGTTATTCTTATGGAAAATAATTAAAATGCTATGTATCGCTTATTTATGAATGTATATGGATGAAAATTAGTATGTGACTTCACTTAGATGAGTTCTATTGATATTTGCATGAAACCCCATTATTTTGTGTTTCTTGTTGTAGCAAACCTGGGTACTCATCACCAATGTTGTTCTTATGGAGAATAATTAATATTTTAAATTTCGCTTGTTTGTAAATATGTTTCTTATGAATACTGTTAAGTGGCTTAATGTGTTATGTTATATATTCATTGGAAATTCGCTGAGTATGCAGGTTTGCTGCGACGGGGGTATTTCTTTTTATCCAAGACACCGAAATCTAATTTTTAGGCGGTTTAAGGGGAAGCTAAATTGTTTCCCCCACTCCTGCATCCCAGCTTGATACCCTTCCAGCTGATCTCACTTTGGTACCCAATGTCAAAATAGTATTTAAGGTTTTGTTACTATTTGATGAATTTGGTGTATTTGAATTATTACCATGAAATTATACAGTGTAGTTTAAAATGACAACAAAACGTCCGGATACTACAAACCATACTAAAACATTGGTGTTCAGTGTACACAAATACCTAAAAGATATCGTTAAAACCGGCCCAACGCTACAATTCAGGAAGTATTTTCTGACACACCAAAAGCAACAGCAGATGCGTACTCTTTATCTGTTCGAAGTGTACAAAGAATCACCTCGGAAGGAAACAAACTCTCTGCTAATGTGTAAAATGCAGGTAATCCATTTTTATAGCCTCAAAAAATAAACCTCATAAAAAGTGGATTACAGGCCTTGATGATTTTGACAAAAATGTTGTGCGACGCACTGTGTTAGAATTTTATGACCGTTGAGAATATGCGACCTGCGATAAAGTAAAATGTGCTTTGGGGGAGAAAATTGGATTTATTGGAGGACGAGACTCTACATGGAAGATTTTAAAGAAAACTAGATTTACTTTAAAAAAGTACAATGACGGAAGCAGATTTCTAATGGAGAGAGACGACATTGTTATGGCAAGAATTGAATTTCTTCGTAAATGGCATCTACTTAGGAATAACCCGGTACAGCGGCCTATAATCTGGACGAAACCTCGGTGAGTCAAAATCAATATACAAAAAACATTGGCAACATTCATCAAGTAAAGGGGGTCTTCGCGTTCCAGTTGGCAAAGGATGTTTGTAAATTGTTTGCCACACCGGTTCAGAAACGTTTAGTTTTGTTTAAGGAGCTCAGCTGGTTTTCCAAGGACTACTACCACCAAGAAATGAATTACATTGTGTTCAGGGATTGGTTTGTTGATATCAGGCAGGTTTATTGTATAACTGGAGGTAACACTGCTTAACGATTTTGGTCAAAAACGCGAGCCGATGATTTTGTCAGGTTGGCAAACTTGGTGAGGCAAATTTATCGTTCTTTAAACTATCCTAATTGGCTGTTTTATTCCTATAAGTGAATCTAATCATGCAAGCCACTGGAATAAAAGTAATAAAAGTTGGGAGTAAATTAATTTTTTCGTTTGGTTTATGTATCTAATCTTTCCGTGAAACATGATTAATTATGAGGAATAAAAAATACAAGTTTATTGAGTTTAAAATCATGAGTAGGTACTTGTTTGATTCACTTTGTCGACTTGTTCGATTTCAGCGAGTTGTCTTTTCATCACAAAAATTTGGAAAGAACGGCTCGCAGTTTTGTTCAACAGTTTTGCTCCAGTAATACCAATAAAACTCCTTGGTTGATATGCTAAGAAGCTTAGAGGAGGGGTGCATCACTGTTATGGACAACGTAAGTTACCACTCTAAATTGAAAGAAGAAATCCCAACTTCTAAAACAAAAAAAGCTGGCATTGTAGAATGGTTAACCAGCAAAGGAATCTCTCAGACGCAAGACACATAGTACGAGAACTACTGAATATCCTGAGGTGTCACAGAAGTGCATATAGGAAATACGAGCTTGAAGAAATCGCTCTGGAAATGGGGCATGAAGTAGTGCGGCTGCCTCCCTATCATTGCCAATATAACCCTATTGAACTTATTTCGGAAAAAATGAAAAGAGAGGTAGCAAAAAAAACAACTAATTTAAAATTAAAGATGTGAGAAATTTATTAGAAGAAGCCCTTAATCGTGTTACTGTAGAAGATTGGATCAACTGCGTGCGGCATTGCAACAAAATTCAAGAAGATGACTTTTCAAAAGGAATAGGCGTACGTGATGATAATTTCCAGTGGATTGTAATTAACCTCCAGGAGAATAATTATGAAAGTGACAGCACCGACGCCACTGACAGTGAGGGTCCAGACCCATAGAAGAAGTTTAGTGAGGGTATTGCGAAATACATTAAAAGAAATTGAGTTTGAAAAATGGAGTAAACTTCCTTATAAAGGTAAGGGATTAATTCTTTTTAAACAATGCCCTAAAATTAACAAATGTCTGGCCAACTCTCGGGGATTAACTTAATCAGAATATAAGTCATATTTGAAAATAATTAATGACGTAGCCCCGGTCAGAAGTCTACGTGGAAGGTCCAGGGACGGGAACCAGTGCCGGCACTGTTCTGGCACTGAGAATCATGTAATTGAAACTTTACCCCACGTCCTTGGACAGTGCCCATTCAGTGAACTTCTTCGTAATACAAGACACCATACAATCAGAAAGATTATTGCGGATCAATTTAGACTAAAAAACAAGTATGAAGTATACGAAGAAGTTACTGCAATTGAAACTAACGGCTCATTAAGAAGAAGCGACATAATTGTCATTGAAAAAGAAAAAAACCTTGTCTAAATAATCATAATTTTCAAGGCTTATATTTTATTTCCTCCCCTAAATGTTAAACCATTGTAGTCCCAACCATAAGATTTGAAACAAGTTTGAACCAGCCAGAAGATGTAAATACTGAAAAGACTGGTGAAAATACAGCTGCGTATTATAAAGAAAAATATAATGTAAAAGAATTTGAGATATATGGAATTTTGATAGGCGCCAGGGGGACTGTGCCTCATTTTGTTAAACGATTTTGGAAACTATTTCAGCTAGAAAATAAATCACTTAACAGTATTGCGCTCACAGCAGTGAA
Source organism: Allygus modestus (assembly GCA_963675035.1). Classification (NCBI taxonomy): domain Eukaryota; kingdom Metazoa; phylum Arthropoda; class Insecta; order Hemiptera; family Cicadellidae; genus Allygus; species Allygus modestus. The sequence continues at coordinate 114,325,757 of OY776114.1, forward strand.
ATATTCAGTGAAGATACTGAAGAATCACCTATACAACACCAAATCCTAACATACCAAAATTGTTGTACAGTATTCTTTGTCAATTGGCACATTACATTGGTAAAAATATGTAAATTTTTAAATAAATTTTCTTCATATACAAATCTACGCTGTTGTAAATAGGTCTGAATAAAGTAGAACTAACCTTGTGCTTCAGTTAAAGTCACAAATAAAGATGTTTATTCTTTTATTTGATTGTTTTACGTAATACAAATATAAGTTATTTTAAATTTTACTGTAAATTTCCAAGAAAAACTAGCCGTAATCACGGCTAAATATAAAGCGGCTGATTGATTTCATAGTATCATATTATTTGTTCTAGTCAAACTTGTAATAATTTAATGAAATCATAAGAGTAAATAGTTTATTGTTGATTAGTAACAAGTATATATATATATATATATATATATATATATATATATATATACCCCCGTCGCAGCAAACCTGCGTACTCAGCGAATTTCCAATGTATATATGTGTCACACTACTACAAAGAGCTACTTACCAAGTTTCACAAAATCCATTCATAAATAAGTGATAAATAGCATTTTATTTATTCTCCATAAAAATAAAATTAGGGCTGAGTACGCAGGTTTGCTGCAACGAGGAAGATAAAAATGTATTTTTGCAGTTATCAATATAACTCAACCAGCTGAAGCTACATACCAAGTTTTATTAATTTAGGTTCATAACTAAGGGAGATATAAAACTTTACTTATTCTCCATATGAATAATATGGGGGCCGAGTATGCAGGTTTGCTGCTACGGGGATAGTCATCAAAAAGTCCATTTAGTGAGCAAATATCAATATACCAGTACTACGTGAAGCCACATACCAAGTTTCATCAATATAAATTCATAAATAATCGAGATATAAAATTTTATTTATTCTCCATAAGGATAACATTGGACAACGTACTGTATTTAGCACTTTGAATATCTCTGCAACGGTTGGACATAGAGCAACACTTAAAACACCAAAATGATTGTTCTGTAGAGCTAAACTGATTGGTAAAAAGAAATGTGAAGTTTTCAGTAAAATTATCTGAGGAAAATCCAAAAACCGTATTCCCTTAAGATTAACGTCGGCAATTTTATGGACGCGTTTTTTTACTTTTCTCTACAACCAATTAACATAGGTTAATGATTTAAGATAATAAATTATTAGTTTTGTTAAGCTCTATAAAATGGATATAACCAAAATTGAGTGTTTTTGAAATTTTAGGGGGAAAAATTCAAAAAAACTGATTTTTGGAAAATTTAAAACCCCCATAAAACCCCCTTTACACAGTCCGATCGATCTGGTTTTCGAAATAAATGTTACTCTACATATTTTTGCCAAATTTCATCAAAATCGGGCGTTTCTTTAAAAGGTTATCGCGGTAATGGACATATATATATATAAATTTGAACAAATAGTGTTTTTGGCATCTGGGGACCTCAAAACAAAACCTTTGATAACCTTTGAAAGAAACGCCCGATTTTTATGCAATTTGGCGCAAAATGTAGATTAACATTTATGACTTTTAGTTCGAAAACCAGATCGATCGGACTGTGGAAAGGGGGTTTTATGGGGGTTTTAAATTTTCCAAAAATCAGTTTTTTGAATTTTTCCCCCTAAAATTTTAAAAACACTCAATTTTGGTGTTAGCTTTTACTCAGTGCTAAGTGAATGGGAAAATTAACTGGTATTTTGGTGTTACCATTACCGGAACCCAATTATCCAACCGAGATAATTGGACGGATTATGTGTTTTGCACGGATTTTTTTCAACTCATTAAATCATAAATGTGAATATGAAACAGATCTTATTAATTGTGTAAATCTTTTAGATTAATAAATAATCAGGATGAATAAAATACGTTTTACAACACTATAAGTGTAAATATACTTTATAGTGTTGTGAGACGTATTTTATTCATCCTGATTATTTATTAATCTAAAAGATTTAGACAATTAATAAGATCTGCTTCATATTTACATTTATAATTTAATGAGTTGAAAAAAATCCGTGTAAAACACCTAAGCCGTCCAATTACCTCGGTTGGATAATTAGGTACCGGTAATGGTAACATAAAAATACCAGTTGATTTCCCTATTCAGTTAGCACTGAGTAAAAGGTTTATTTGTTTTGCTTCATTAGCATCTCCCAAGGCTAATAAAGAGCGGTATTTAACGATCTTATAACGAAAAAGTCCTTTGTACTCGTGATTTTAGTTTTAGGGTATGTTTTGATCGTTTCATAAACAGCTAAGCAGACAATAGTTCACCCGGTCCCTTGATGAGTTTGTTTGTCTTTCTTTACACTGATTCGGTAAAAAAAGAAACAGCTGTGATATCGTTCAACGGTCTGATCCAGTGGAGGGGATAATTATTCTTCCCCTCAAATCGCCTAAATTTTTGGTAAATGAGTTCCAATTATGTATCGCAAACGTTACTTTTAATTTTAACTGAAAATGTATTTTTTCCATACTTTACCTACATTCAGAGCTTGGTTGGTAGGTTATAATAGTTTTCTTGCAAATCGATTAATTTACCGTTAATTTAATTACTAGATGAAACAAGTTGTTAGATCATCACAACTCCTTAATTACGTCACAAACCTTCCATAAATAACATTGAATCTATACTTATTTAATAGGCGAGCAGGTTTTTGTGACAATCACTCCTCCTAAACTACTGAACCGATTTTCATGTTTTTGGTGTCATTGGAAAGAAAATAACGTGAAGTTGTGCAGGACATTTTTTTTATAGAGAAATAATTTGTGAGTGAGGCTCTGGGGCCTTTTAAAGTTGAGTTTTTCCCATAAGCTTAACATTGGGAAATAACTATAAGTTTTAAGCAATCAGCTGGATATAGTAAACACAGTTTATCAGCAGGCCATGTTGGCTTTGGAACGGTAACACAATATTTATTGCTCGGATTCGAGCAACGGGACAACTAGTAATCCTTAACTACCTATCAAGAACATCACTCTAACGCAAAACAGCTTTACCAATTTGAGTCGTATCTTAGTATTTATTGAGTCTACTCTTGCTCTTTGGCCATAGGCGTGTGCAGAGTCTGGTCAGCGTGGGTGCCGGAACCCAAGGTCCATACATACTTTGTACAGGTTTGCTGAGTCGATTTATTTATGGGTTTCTACTTAACCGGAAGAGACCTCGTAAAAACAGCTGTAAGTTCACGGGATCACCAATCCAATCTGCAGTGTTGCTGGAAACACGATATTTATCGTGCGCGTACCATATTTTCTACATCATTGTAATTCAAATTAACATTGTTTAACTGCTTACATTCTATGATCAGCTGTTATTTTATTGTACTAATATATTGTTTTGATTTGTTTTTATTATTAGATTAATGGATTAAGGGTTTAAATTTTATTTCTGCATGTCCAGTGACAATTTAAAAATAGCTGTACCATTATTATACCCTTAAGGTTGGCAACACTTTATAGTATGTTGTTGATTTATGCATCAGCTGGTCGCCCTCGTAAGACATCTTTGCTGCGAACATTACTCTTATGGAAATAATCATACCTGGTCTGAAAGCTCTACAAACCTTGGCCGGAACCCATAAATGCGGCCCCCCAATCTTGCTCCTCAAAGAACTTATTTATCTGCCAAATAATTGAATATGTAAATTATTGTATGTAATCTTCCTTGACACAAATATGTGCTAATATTATTCGATGCAATAAATATTGTATCAGCATAGGTATATTTAGTTTACCAAATATCATAATGTTACTGGTTTTGTATTATCTTACATAAAATCTAGATTACGCTCAGGCCGGGCAGCTACACGTCACTCCGATTTCTCGGTAAAAGAGTGTATTTAAAAGTTTTTAAAACAATATAACAATTAGCAATCAACTGAAATATGGTAACAACATTGATTATACATCCTACGAAATCCGTAGGATGTATAATCAATGGTACAAAGCACATAAAAACAACTAAAATACAAGAAGATATCATCACAGAATTGATCATTTCTCAGAAAAATATACTTGGTTGCACTAAATCTAACTGATGATAACGATGAAATTATTATTTATATTGATATTTTGGTATTGTTTTGTATACTCCTAGTCCCATAGTATTACTTACTATCTAAGCAAAAACGTACATATTATTTTGTACTTATTTCTTACATTAAACTTAATTTTTTGAAAATACCTCTAAACATTTATTTCATCATCTATTTGGGCGCCCCCCTCAAGCCCTCTATGTGGCTACGGTGGCACCCACATCACCCACATCACCCACATCACCCACGGCACCCACCGTGCGCACGCCTATGTCTATGGCTGCCCACTCACGGTGATATGATGTGTATAATTTTTAAATGCATTTATTGTTTTTAAGTGTCGAGTACATTTTTGTATTTATATATTGAGTTTTAAACGTCAAGACATAGATGTAGTGTCCTAATTTTTTCAAGGAAGATTTGATAATGGGTCAGCATTAGTTCCGAAACTAGTAATCAAGTAAAACTAATAGCCTGACGATGGCAAGGTATGCCACGTTTTTTTCTGTGTATTGTAAGTCTTGTTACTCAAAAAGCTTGTCTGGTTGTATTATTTGCTGTTTATATCAATGAAGTTGTGTTTATAGCTTGTAGATCGTTATCGATGAGTAACAAGTTACTTCTTACTCCTTACGACGACTGGCCAAGTCGTTCCGCTTCTTTGCTTCCCCTGCACACACCCGCTGGCCTCAGAGCCGGTTTCTGCAATGACCTTGCAATTCAATACGCAAGGTCATTTTTACGGACGAAAATTGGAACAGTTGTCAATGAAAAATGATTAGCCCAAATTGTGTTTGGTGTAATATGATTAAAGAGTGATAGTTACGGTTCTCAACATCATGCAGAAAATTGTTAAATCCATAAACAGGAGCTTTCTCAAAGGCTCCAGTGAGTCCAACTGTTGTGGCATTATGCAAATTTGTAGCTCATCCATTGTAATCTATTAATCTGTCAGAGCGTTAGAGATAAATACTTACTTCATGTCAGTTTGAAATATAATTTGGATAAATTTATGATCTAAACGAAAATGTTTAATTGACGTCTCTGAAACCTGTACCATTAGTGTGGTCTTAAAACATTTTTTTGAAACACAATTTGAAATTGGTTTTTCTCACTAAGCGATGGAAAATGTCCGCCATAATTTCTTAAATAAACTCACCATCACCTACAATAAATTTTAAACAAAGAATTTATTTCGATTGGCGTAGGACTATTAATATTTTACTGGTGTGAAAAAAGAGGAAATTATGTTCCATTTTCTTTTTGAGGTTTTAATATAAGTTTAAATCCTATATATTAATACACAAGTCGATTTGTTATAAGAGTGAGATCTGACGAATTGCTAAACCGGTTTTCATATTTGGTGTGTTAATTAAAAGTGGTTAAGGCGTAAAGTACGCGAATTGCGATAGGGCTCCGCCCCACAGGCCTTCAACGTTTCAATGTTAATCTTAAGAAAGAATATAAATTAATTTTATATTTAACAACGGTTGACACATTAAGAAAACTTAGAAACAATTTGCCACATTATACAGTATATTATATAAATTAAATTATTACTGGAGTTACAACGTAGCATGCGTAATACCTAATGGGAGGTAATCTATTTCAAATGAATAAGAAGAATATTTGCTCAAGTTCAAGTAACTGGTCATACAAGTATGGGTAGTTTCAGCTAAACAATTAGTACGGAATTCATTAAAAGTATTGTGTAACATCCATTAAGAATAATAAATCAATAAACACATTTGACTAAGTTTATGCGACTGGTTTGAATATTATTTTACTTGTCGATAACTCTTTGCATCATTTTTGGTTTCCAAAGCAGTACGACTGCCATAGTTTTTCTTGTCTCTTCTTGTATAATTGATGAACTGCATCAAGATATTTACAGGTTTTATAACTTCTTCTGAAAATGTTTATATTTGTCTCAGTTAATGAACTAATGACATACACATACAATACAACTGTTAAATTTGACTTATATTCATTTAGACCACGTCAGCTATCTAATGCTCAAATTATAAGCTGTCTAACGTTAACTACGATATACCTTGAGCAGTCAGTTCTAGGCCCTTTCTTTCATGTTGAGACCGATAAAATTTGACCATGGCTATTTCACAACAGTTGTTTCAAAATGTAAACAGGAATATCTATCACTAACACTATCTTATCCCATCGTAATATCAACAGAACCAACTGAGGTGTAGTTTGAAAAATATTAACTACTCCAGCTAACACAAAGTCATAGTTGGTAGTTGAAAAAAAATTAAAATTAAAAATAAAAAATTGAAAAGAGTAATATTTATTATTGTTTCGAGGTTGTTTTACAGCGTTAAAGATTTTTTAGGGACTGAATTTTTAAGACAAGAAGAAAAGAAAATATCGAAATATTATGAATAATATTTAAATTCTTTCATATTTAGTTTTAGTGCAAAAATGTATAATAATCATGCAATGTTAATAAAATTACTAAATATATTTAATATTCTAAGTAATTTAAATTTAATAAGGCCTGGATGAAGAATTATCAAGCTACTTACTTCAATTGTATTATTTTTTGTTTCTTGATTTTTCCTCGAAGCCCTTAGCACAAACCCTTAGCGCGAAGTTACAGGTTGTCACAGGGATATACAGGGTGTTTCTGAAATACTCCAACAAACTTCAGAAGCTGATTCCTCTTATAAGAATAATGAAAGTCCCTAATAACTCGGGTCCTAAATTGCTTGGTTTGCCGTGTGTCTGTCTGAATGTACTATTTACAAATATTTGTCTAAATCGCTTTTCGTTCTAGGTGTAAACTTAATATTGTTATAAATAGTAAGATAAACTTTTGTGATGTATTTCGAGTTTGTAATTTGAACGAAACACGATTTATAAAAGTATTTGTAAAAAACACACGCAGTCCGACAAACGGAAAACCAAGACAATTTAGGCATTCTACATTTGTTGTTTCTCTCCTTGGTCCCCATTGCTAGAATGGAGTTGAGCGGCTGTACATAATCATTGGTTGTATAAAGGGGGTAGGAGAAAATGTGGTGGGGGGCAGTGACAACAATGCTACCAGCCAGCACCCCTATCTGCTACCCCCTCTTTCATTTCCCCTCTTCCAGTACAAACTAAAACGAATTCGATAGTAAATATTAAATTGTAGCTCTAATGTACTAAGCCAAATACCACGGTAGAGCGATATAGTCAGTCATCCATTGGAATAAAGGTTAATTGAGCGTGGACCAGGCCTAATTAGTGGGCTATTAATTGGTATTGTTGCACAACTATCGATCAAGTAACATGGTTACACTATGAGGGGTTATTAGCGACCTTGCAGGAGGATTCTAAGGTTGTCCAAGCGTGATGTATAAAGATAATTTATTAATAAAAATGAATCCTTCCACCGAAGCTGCCACCGAAGCTGCCGTTAGAGAAAGTTTAAATCGCAATAATTTTAGAATTTATACGATTAACACTTAATTTTTGTTGTATTAAATATTATTTGATTAGAACTAATTCAGTAAATAAAAAATGCAATAAGTAATAAGCTAGAAACAAAAGGCAAGGAATTTAAAATACTAGCGTTTCCCACGTTGCTGCACCGAAACATTGTGTTGACAAATCCCCCCTCATAATATATCCATTACACCTCGCTACAAAGGTTGCTGACTTCACAGACTGCTGGAACAGTAAGGGGTTTCAGCAAAAATCGATGGGCCTCAACTCAATGAAGCCACATACCAAGTTTAATTTACATATATTTATAAACATGAAAGAAATAAAATAATTTATTCTACATAAACTAGCTAAAAAGCTAAAAAACAAGCTAAACTAAAATAGCATTATAAATCGAAGAGTTTTTAATATTTATTTGAAATGAGTTCAACTGAAAATTTTCAGCTATACGGTTAAATTAAAACCAATAGCCTATTTAATAATACGTTTTCAGATGGCACCCGTGATTATTTTTAGTGAATTTCCTTTGGAAAGTGAACTATTAGCATGACCCGCACGGTGAAACTTAAGCCCGGGGCCACCATAGAAGTTCCTAACGTGACCCCCTGAACACGTTTTGGAGGGTCGTTAAAAATTTTATATATATATATATATATATATATATATATATAAATATGTGTGTGTGTGTGTGTGTGTTTGCACTCTAGCGGTCGCATTTTTTGTCCGATTTACTTCAAATTTGGTAGGGACGTTCCTTTCTGTAATCAGTTGGGCAAGTTCGTTAGGCAAAACAATAGGAAAACTCTAAACCCCTTTTTTGGGGATTAATCTTTCAAATTTCGAGTTTTTGGGCCCAAAAATGGTCAGAAAAGCTCTGAACGTAAAATTAATGCATGTAAAAAATGGGAATTAGCGAGGCGAAAGTTTTAACCCCTCTCTCGTCATTCTAGCTTACATATATTCAGAGTTATTAAAGATAATGTGTTTCGACTAAACACAGTACGTTGTCTTATGGGGGTTTTACACTAGAAAAACCTGTTATTCCTTTGTTAGATTACTTTTATTATCCCCAGAAACCTTACGCCTGCTTTCAAGCCTGTCTTACCTTCTCCTAACATTATAATGCGCAAAATTTTATTCCCAGATATGCAAGTAAATGAAACCAGGGAGCATCAGTACAGCCAAAAAATCACTGACTTCAGATCTTCCCTCACGTCAGCGTGCTGCGTGCGAACTCGTTTCAGAATTAAATGATTGAATCGTTAATTTATTGGTAACGGAAGATAATCACAATGATTGCCGTTAGTTTTTCAACAGGTGTTACCCTAATAGAGGAGACAAATTTATTAACACATTATTTCTTCTCTGTGATTTGAACGAATGGTACTTTTGTCAACTGGGAACCATAAAATTAAAATTTATCACATTCTTTGGCTTAAGTCGTACCATGCAAGCTTGGTACATATCAAGCTGAAGTTTTCTAGCTTAATCTTACGTTTATAGATCCTTCTCTACAGGGACAATTCGATAAAAGGCATGCCAGAGTTTATATAAACATGAGGGTCATGCAAAAAATCCCACATTACGTCCTACGGGACATTAAAATATCCCTAATGTGGGATAACAAGTGGAAACACTTCGTGATCCATTAGAATTCGTCCTTCCGATCTCCACCCAAACAACCTCTTTCCGGTTCCTTTTGGTGTGTCGATCCCACTGAACAATTACACGTGGAGTTTTATTTTTCCCCCAGAAAGCCTTGCAGGTCTTGTCCTAGTTACGGGTACTTACTGCTCAGCCTTAGATTCGAACCTTGGACGGTCCCTGAATGTCCACGCGCCCATTACTGTGTCTGTCACCGTCACATAACACATATACGTGATCGCACACACAGATATGATGCTCGTAACTACGCCAAGGCAAGGACTATTGGGCTTATCTACCCAAGAGATTTCCCGTGACAGAACAACAGATTCACAATTAGTTGTGATTCAACTTGAGATTATGATTTACGAGGGGGCTCTATTCGCGATACGTTTTGAGGTTCTACCTGTTTCTCCCATAAGGCCAATGTTAACTAAAAGCCCGGCCATCCTCATCGGATTATGCAAAATTATTTGTGGTTAATTTAAAGAGCACAAACAGGCTGTATTAGCGAATTTAGTGAGAAGACTTTTTCTATCAAAAATAATAACTGTTCATTGAAATTCCAAAATGTTCAATATTGAGAATGTGTTTATGGTTTATCTATTAGTGGTATCAAAAAAACTGTTGTACCTATGTTTTTTGTCTACTATTTGTCTTTTTACTGTAAAATCACCGGTTTGCTTATTTGAAAGTGGCCTACACTTTGATTTTAATTCCATTGAAATTGTGATACAAGTTTTAGCCTAGTTAAGATGTTATGTTCCAAAAAATTTTTGATGTAAGCTTTACTGTACTTAAACGGTACTAAGAAGGTCCTATTTATTAATTTACCACACACACACACACACACACACACACACACACACACACACACACACACGTGTGTAAATTAATAAATAGGGCCTAACTTGAATAAAACTCACTAAGACTTTGATATAGCCTAGCTAAGATTTTTAATGCTTAAACAAATTTTGAAGTTAATGTGCATGAACGTTAATTAGGCCTTATTTATTTATTAACTTATTTCTTTATATTTTATAACTTGAATTTAGTTTTGGTAAAACTGTGATAAATAGACTAAGCGACTAAGTTAGCCCTAAGTTTGGTTAAGATTTTAATAATAAAAAATAATATTTCAAATACTTTTCAACTTGTATAATACTAGTTGTATAATACATGAACGATACTAGTCCCTGTTCTATTAATTTATTTCTATGTTTTAAAATTTGAGTTTAGCCAAATTAAGATTTGTTGTTGTAAATACTTGAATTTTTGGGCATGAAATGTTACTATTTTGTAGAGTAAGTTATACAACCCAATGTCGACCGAAGCCTGTGCCTGTTGAAATATTTTGAACATAATGTGATATGATCTATTTCCTGTATTAGGACAAATGATTCAAATAAACTATCTATCTATCTATGTTCTCTGAAATCGCTAGTTATATTTTGCTCTACAAAATGAGCCATTGATAAACAATTTCGGATAATCCTCTGAGGAAGGTCGGGATTGAAAAGTAAACACTGGTCTTATGGGAGAAACAGGTAGGAACAGGTGATTGGACCCCTCCTAAATATCAGGGATAAACTCCTCTTACAGATGATTAGACCCCTCCTAAATATCAGGGATAAACTCCTCTTACAGATGACTGGACCCCTCCTAAATATCAGGGATAAACTCCTCTTACAGATGACTGGACCCCTCCTAAATATCAGGGATATACCCATCTTTCAGATGATTGGACCCCTCCTAAATATCAGGGATAAACTCCTCTTACAGATGATTGGACCCCTCCTAAATATCAGGGATATACCCATCTTACAGATGATTGGACCCCTCCTAAATATCAGGGATATACCCATCTTACAGATGATTGGACCCCTCCTAAATATCAGGGATATACCCATCTTACAGATGATTGGACCCCTCCTAAATATCAGGGATAAACTCCTCTTACAGATGATTGGACCCCTCCTAAATATCAGGGATATACCCATCTTACAGATGATTGGACCCCTCCTAAATATCAGGGATAAACCCCTCTTGATTAGTATGAACAAAATAATAGAATATTGAAGTATTATTTTTATTCCTGTAAAATTATCATCTTTTTCCATAACGTACTTGACAAGAATAGTATATACTTTTAATCATGATGCAAATAACCACATTAACTTAAACCAGAATGATCTGATATTTCATAGTCTAGTAATTTTCTATAAGTAAACACAACACGGTTTTACAATTCTTTTTAGTGTTAGAGTCAGCTGTTTGAACACAGAATCGTCAAAAATAACGAAATCACACTGGTGGTCCTGTTGAGTAAAATGGGAATTTCAGTTGTTTAGGAAAGGACAACTTTTGTTTGGGATAGGCAAAGTATTGTTTGGGACAGGAAAAGTAATGTTTAGGACAGGCAAAGTTAGCTGATCATATTTTGTTATGTTACAAAGAAATCAATAATTTTCGTAGATCTCAGCTGCATGGTAATGGGCTATTTTCAAATACAGAGTGATGAAATAGTATATTCCACTAGTAGACACGAAAGTGGACTATTTCGGCGCAAGATGGCATTTTACGCGCGAGGCGCAGCCGAGCGTGGAAAATGCTATCGAGCCCCGAAATAGGACTTTTGTGACGAGTAGTGAACGATACTTTTCATCACGATGCAAATAACCACATTAAACTTAAACAAAAATGATCTGATATTTAACAGTCTAGTAATTTTTTATAAGTAAACACAACACGGTTTTACAATTCATTTAGGTGTTAAAGTCAGCTGTTTGAACACAGAGTCGTCAAAAATAACGAAATCACACTGGTGATCCTGTTGAGTAAAACGGGAACTTCAGTTGTTTGGACAGGAAAAGTTTTGTTTGGGAAAGGGAATGTATTGTTTGGCACAGGAAAAGTATTGTTTAGGACAGGCAAAGTCTGCTTATCATCTTTTGTTCTGTTATAAGGAAATCGATAATTTTCGTAGATCTCAGCTGCATGCTGATGGGCTATTTTCGAATACAGAGTGATGAAAATATAATTACAAACATGTTTACTTAATTATGGATGTTATATAAGTAGATTTAAAGGATCTCCACTGATTACACTATAGCTCTTTGCAATTTTCGGTTATATTTTTTCCATAATTCCTGGACAAAAAGTGGTATAGCCAAATTCTTGGTTGGTGAGTGTTGGCGTAGTGGTCAAGGCGGCAGACTTGACAACGATGGCAGCGGCCCTGTCGTGGGTTCGAATCCCAGCCCTGGCTTGACAATTATATCAGAACTGTCTATAGGTTGTACTGCAGCAGTTCACACCATGCTTTGCTTGGTATGTTCCACGCGCAGGCCCGGGGCCCGGGGCCCATGTGGACGGGCAAAATACAGTGACAAAGAGACCACCGATCACTCCTCCTCTTTTTTTAAGTACCTCTTAAACCGACTAATATTCCGAACACTCTAAAATCCTCTATACACTTCCTTTCTTTGGAATACAGGACAGTGCATTCAATAAAACCTTGGCTTTCTTCCCGTCATTGACGATAATGACGCTTCTCCTCATAGAACCATGAATCTCTGCCGCAGAATCTTCTTCAAAAAACGCATAATTTTCTTTCACTCTGAATTGGTCCGCGATGATCTTTCTTGCCAATTGGTGGTGAGTGTTGTAAAGGAGATTACTGAACAGACACTCTCCAAAGATGTGGGGTAAAGTTTCAATAACGTACTTTCCAGTGCCAGAACGGTATGCTGGCACTGGTTTCCGGCCCTGGACCTTACATCATTATATCACTAAATCACATTATAACATTACATCATTGTAAGAAAGATTATAGTTAAAGATTGAAAGTTAAATTACATTAATTATGTTAGACTATATCATATATAAATTAACATATGATTTAAATATTTTTAGGGAACATAGACGTGCATCAATTCGTTCAAGTCCTTATATATTTTTCTAAATCCGCCATACGATAAGGTAATTTTGTGTAATGCAATTTTGGCGATTTAGATATAAAAATAGCCACGATCCGTAGTTTAAATAGCGCAAAGGTTTTTATTTTTTAATACTTTCACTCTATAGGGCACAGTCCACCACAAAAGTCGGTGAATAATGTGAGGATAAATTTGTATTAAATTTCACTCTAAAACATCTTTGCATCAATAAAAAACATTAATAAAGAAGTAGCCTATAAACTGAGCTGATAAAAGTAGTAAACGAGTTTTCACGCAGCACGCTGACGTGAGGGAAGTAAATTTCCACATACAAAACTTTTAAAACTCAAAACCAGTGTAAAAACATACATTTTATTGAAATCTGAAAACACTGATTTTTTGGCTGATCTGATGCTCCTGGTTTAATTTACCTGAAATGCTAGGAATACATTTTTGCGAATTATAAGGTTAGGAGAAGGTCCAGTCAGGCTTGAAAGTAGGTGCGAGGTTGCTGGGAATGATACAAATACACAAACAAATTAATAACATGCTTTTCTAATGTAAAAACCCCATAAGACAACATACTGTGTATAGCCGATATACATTTTCTTTAATAACTCGGTAAATATTTAAGCTGGAATGACGAGAGAGGGCTTAAAACTTTCGTTTTACTAATTCCCATCTTAATATGAGCATTAATTTTACGTCCGGGGCTTTTCTGACCCTTTTTGGGCCCAAAACTCGAAATTTGAAAGAATAATCCCCAAAAAAGGGGGTTAGAGTTATCTGATTGTTTTGCCCAACGAACTTGTCCAACTGATTATAAAAAGGAACATCCCTACCAAATTTGAAGTGAATCGGACAAAAAATGCGACCGCTAGAGTGCACACACACACACAGACACACACACACACACACACACACACACACACACACACACACACACACACACACACACACACACACACACACACACACACACACACACACACACACACATATATATATATCTATTTTCACGTTAGGAACTTCTATGGTGGTCCCGAGCTTAAGTTTCACCGTGCGGGTCATGCTATAGTTCAATTTTCCATAGTAAATTCACTAATAGTAAATACCACACTACTCAAAATCTACTATCTACTGCTTATGGAGCTGATTTATTCTAAGAATCTACAATATGAAACAGCTTTCTAGTAGAAGGACGACGCATGTGATCTCAGGACCGCGGTGTTGTAGAAGTTCAGAGATGTTTATGTAATTGGGACAGGCAATAGACGCTCCTACGTCCATTATAAGCCGTCCAGTCCACATCATCCTCCTGTCAACAAACAAGAGCGACGAGTGTCACACAAAAATGCCAATTCTATAGAAATGCGTCTACTTTAGAAGATAGTACCTGGGGGCCGAGCTTTTTTCGGGGGCGATCATTCACTTTGTATAGATGACTTGGAGTAAATTTTCACCACGTCCCTACTGACGATTTACATGTGGCCATTCTATATGTAATCTTCATTCAATGGTTTAAGTAACTGTTACCAGAAAATCACATGTTAACACTTATACTATACACATGTATTATTTTGACAGTTCACTGCTTGATTATAAACAACTGTTATGATTCTTTTGTTTTGATTTTAAACTCCAAAAGCCAAATGCTATTTATTTTTTACTTTTAAAGTTCTTTTTTTACTATTTTAGACCTTTCTCGGGGAAGAAACCTGTGTAAAACTTTATTCAGAAATTAGTTAACTACAACATTTGAAGGAAATCGTCGGAGCCGTTTTTTAGATCAGAGTTGCAAGCAAGCAAGCATGCAAGCAAATCTCATTTATATTATAGTATAGGATAGAAAATTGGCCTTATGCTCTGGGGCCAGAGTCAGATTGAATCAGCGGGAAGCTGAGATACAAAAAGATCTTCGAATCAGGGCGAGCATTTCCGCATGCAGCCTCGAGCTATGGTATTCATGAAGACCTTACTCTTGAGCTTGAATTGTAGTGGACGAACATATACGAACCATCAGACGTTCGCCGAACGAAAATGGATTTGTTGAATATGTATGAGAACTTACGGTTTAAATGGTTGGAATTAGACACTTTCTTCACCTTAAATGCTTTCCCTAAAAACGGTCAAATCATGAATCAAAAAGTGTACTCCTAGACTACTAGGGTACCTTACCTTTGGGAATAGGCAAATATGTGTAAAATAGCATAACTTTCAAAATTAACCAAAACATTACCTATCAAATGCGCACTATCCCGGCATTTCTTAGACTAGAAAGCACTTGTTAGTGAATTTCCTATGGAAAAGTGAACTATTAGCATGACCCGCTCGGTGAGACTTAAGCCCGGGACCACCATGGAAGTTCCTAACGTGACCCCCTGAACACGATTTGAGGGATCTCTAAAAACTTTATATATATATATATATATATATATATATATATATATATATATAAGGGAAATTCGCTACAAGGGGGTTAAAGTTTTCTGAAAGGGCGGTAAAGTTTTTCCCAACGAACTTGTCCAACTGATTATAAAAAGGAATTTTCTACCAAATTTGAAGTAAATCGAACAAAAATTGCGACCGCTAGAGAGAAACTATATATATACTTCAAATTTGGTAGAAAATTCCTTTTTATAATCAGTTGGACAAGTTCGTTGGGAAAAACTTTACCGCCCTTTCAGAAAACTTTAACCCCCTTGTAGCGAATTTCCCCTATAAGGAAGAAGCTATTACCGTAGGTCTCATGGTAAGACTTAAGCCCGAGACCATGATAACTTTTCATTTTGAGGTCCCCAGATGCCAAAAACACCATTCGTTCAAGTTTTTATATATGTATATATATGTGTCTGTAAGCACGATAACTCTCGTAAAAATGGTCCGATCTTAATGATATTTAGTACAAACGTGTAAAGTACCATTTATTTGAACGAGTTCGAAAACAAGACAAATCACACCATCCGAAGGGGGGTTTTTGGGGGGTTTTGTACCCCAAAAATGGGTATTTTGGGGTTTCCACATGGAATTTTTATTTAAATCAAATTTTAATTTTTACCATTGAATTCAGCATAAGAAACAAACAATTTGGTATTTTAATCATTGTTATACATCAATTGGTTATTAAGATATTTAAAGTGCTAAACACAGTACGTTGTCTAATGTTATTCTTATGGAGAAAAAGAAAATTGTATATCTCGCTTATTTATGAACATAAACTGATAAAATTTGGTATATGGCTTCATCTGGTTATGGTTTATTGTTGTTTGCACAAAAAACAATTTTTCGCCTATGGTTCCCGTAGCAGCAAACCTAGGTCCTTGGTCCCCATGTTATTCTTATGGAAAATAATTAATATGTTATATATCGCTTATTTATGAATGTATATGGATGAAACTTGGTATGTGACCTCACTAAGATGAGTTCTTTTGATATTTGCATAAAAACCCGTTATTTTTGTCCTTTATGCAGCCAACCTACGTAGTCTCCCCAATGTTATTCTTATGGAGAATAATTAATATTTTAAATATCGCTTGTTTGTGAATAAATTTCGTACGAATCCTGTTAAATGTTGTAATGTTTTATGTTATATATTCATTGTAAATTCGCTGGGTATGCAGGTTTGCTGCGACGGGGGTAATTTGTGGATTTTACGTTTTTAAATTTTGATATTTTGGGCAAAAAAGGGTCAGAAAAGCCCCAAATGTACACCTATTGCACATTAACTTATTGTACGTAAAAAGCCAAAAGTTTTAAGCCCTCCCTCATCATTCTAGCATAAGTACTTAACGAGTTATTAAAGAAAATGTCAATACTGTAGTCAAAATACAGTACGTTGTCTTATTGAGATTTTAAACTGGAAAAGGCTGTTTTTCATATATTAATATCGTTTTATCACCCCCATACCACTATACCAACTTGTTATCCTGACAATACCTCCTTCTAAATTTATAATGAACAACATTGGCATCCTATTAGTGAATTTAAATATAACCAGGAGCATCAAAACAGCCAACAAATAAAATTTTTCAATTTTCAAAAAATGTAACCAGTGTTGAAAAAATGTAAGACCCTTTATTTGATCTTTTTAAGGTTTTAATGCGGAAATTTACTTCTCTCACGTCAGCGTGCTGCGTGCGATCTCGTTTATACATAAAGCCAAATCGTCCCAGGATCTTTTGTGGAAACCGCATGTCTGAACCGTATGTGTTTTGTCGAACGTCATACTTGAATGAAAGGTGTTGGTGGAGATATTCTTAAAGGCCATGAATTACATAAAAGTGTCAAGTTAAAACACATATTGGAATTTGATTAGCTCTGACGTCATTAATTGTCAATGAAACTGATATCAGGTGAATAAGAGATCCGGTTGGGCAAGGCTAGTTTAATTCAATGGCAACAAATTTTAAGTTATTACTGATTTGGCGATTTACAATTTATATAAGTTTCAGAATTTTATTTAGAACTAGCTGTTTCCCGCAGGCTTCGCCCCGCAAATGATTTATAAAAACTATGACAATTGTGTGTGCTGCATTCTGTGGTTAACCCGTGGAACTACTACGAATCATGATCTGCTGATTGTATTTTCATCAGCTCAAACAAAAATAATACATGGGGACTTGGAAGTCCCACGGGGCAGACATAGGGCCCTATAGGATTTTCAAAACGAAAATAGGCCTATGTGTTTATTTGGTATATAAGGAAAATTCCTGTAAATTTTCATGCCAATCGGTTCAGTAGTTTTTGAGTGATTGAGGAACACACAGCAGACAGACAGACAGGCAGACAGACAGACGCACACCATCCCGTTTTTATATATTAGTAAGGATAAGGATAAGGATGACCTTCAGAGATAAATATCCTGAAGGTCATCCAACGTCAACCAACGTTGTAATAAATGTTGGTTGACGTTTTAACAAATTCTACACAAATGATTTAGCGATTCACATTCACGCAACAGATATCGGCAGCTAGTTTGTAACAGTTATCAAGGAACGTAACAGGTAATCAGTAAAACTATATATTCAGTAAGCAACAGGTATTCAGTAAGAACATATATTCAGTAAGTTACAGGTATTCCGTAAGTAACAGATATTCAGTAAGTAACAGGTATTCAGTAAGAACAGGTATTCAGTAAGTAACAGGTATTCAGGAAGTAACAGATATTCAGTAAGTAACAGGTATTCAGTAAGTAACATATATTCAGTAAGTAACAGGTATTCAGTAAGAAACAGGTATTCAGTAAGAACATATATTCAGTAAGTTACAGGTATTCAGTAAGTAACAGATATTCAGTAAGTAACAGGTATTCAGTAAGAAAAGGTATTCAGTAAGTAACAGATATTCAGGAAGTAACAGGTATTCAGTAAGAACAGGTATTCAGTAAGTAACAGGTATTCTGTAAGAACAGGTATTCAGGAAGTAACAGATATTCCATAATCCTCTCCTCATTCTCACATTTCCTTTGCTCCGGCAGGAAAGGTAACCGGCAGTGGTCACATTTCCGGTGCAATCTGCCAACAACTTCCCATACAAGGAATGTTAAGGTTTTTCTCGGCGATTATGCTGACTATAAGAAGTTGAATATAATTTATTTGCCATCAAGTATCTTTGTTGGGTCATTGACAAGTTTACGAAGTCGAAATGACGGAATACAAAGATGTTTCAAATTATGTCTATTCCAACAGGAAGTTATTTTGCTGTAGTATACTTTTTACAGTTTATAATTCATAAGACAATAAAGAGTAATAGTTTTCATATGGACATATTTTGTTATAATTGTTACGTGGTTATGCATAGATTGTTTTGGTTTCGAGCAACTGGTTCTTTTGTTAAATCTTTGCAATTATCTTTTGTATTGACATACAGTTGTACTAAAATACAAATACAACATTTTTAGCTGTAAAAGTATACATTTTAGTAAATTTTCAACTACAATACACATTTAGAATCACATCTAGGGAAAAATAGAAGATTTTATAGTCTCTGGAACACAATTGCTTTGTATTACTTAACAAAGAATTAAATACCCCCGTAGCAGCAAACCTGCATACTCAGCTAATTTACAATGCATATTAATTTATCTTAATACCACATAAAGCCACATACCAAGTTTCATCAATATACATTATAAATAAACGATTTATGACATTTTAATTATTCTCCATAAGAATAACATGGCGGCTGAGTATGCAGGTTTGCTGAAATAAGGAACACTAAAAATGGGCTTTTATACAAATATCAATATAACTCAACTAGGTAAAGCCACATACCAAGTTCTATTAATTTATGTTCATAATTAAAGGAGATAACACGTTAATTATTCTCCATAAGAATAACATGGGGCTGAGTATGCAGGTTTGCTGCTACGGGAACTATCGGGCAAAAAATGGGTTTTTGAGCAAATATCAATAGACCACAATGAAATGAAGCAATATACCAAGTTTCGTCAGGATAAGTTGATAAATAAGCGAGATATACAATTTTTCTTATCCTCCATGAGAATAACATTGGACAACGTACTGTGTTTAGCACTTTCAATATCTCAGTAACCAATTGACGTAGAGCAATGATTAAAACATCAAATTGTGCGTCTTTTTAAGTTGATTTCAATGGAGAAAAATAAAATTTTACTTTTTAATAAATTTTATGTAAAAAACTCAAAAAACCCATTTTTGGGGTACAAAACCCCCCCAAAATACCCCTTCGGATAGGTCGATCCGTCTGGTTTTCGAACTTAAAGTCATAAATGCTGCTTTACACGTTTGTACCAAATTTCATCAAAATCGGACCTTTTTTACGAGAGTTATCGCACCCACGGACACACATATATATCTATATATATATATATATATATATATACAGTTTCGAACGAATGGTGTTTTTGGGGTCTGGGGACCTCAAAACGAAAAGTTATCATGGTCCCGGGCCTAGGTCTTACCATGCCGACTACGGTAATAGCTTCTTCCCTATAGGGGAAATTCGCTAAAAACATTCTGAACATTCAAACTAATAAAGTAAACACAATATGGTTAATGTATCCTGCTGAAACATTGTTACTTATTACGATTTGTATTTTGTATTAACACTTAGTATACACCTTCAAGTTAGTTCGATGAATGCTGTGCTGATTTAGTGATCATGCGCGTACGTTCATGCGATGAATAATTGCACATTTGCGGCCACATTTCCGGAAAGAAAAGGTAAAAGTTTGAAATAATACCAGTCTAGTAAAAAATGAACTATTTTTATTTTCAATGTTGTTCTCTTGATTTTATATGGCAGTTTTATCTTCTAAAACGTATTAATTTCACATACTCGTTGTCAGCAGAGAGCTCTTTTCCAAAATGCGAGATCATGTCACTTTAACGTGTATAGTTAACAAAAAAAACTAAAATTGTTTAAACATACTTTTTATCTAAATTGTAAATTAACGACAAAACATTTTGGCTTAAGTATTTGTCATTGCGACATTACAGTTGCAGCATCAGACCCAATCGGTTCCGTTCACTTAAGTATATGGCTGAGAGTGTTTTATTACAAAAATAGGCTACTTCTGAGAACGACTGTTTCAAAACCTCCTTTTCTAAGAGCGTTTCATAGAAATGATTACCATTATAGTCAAAATTAACTAGGCCGATCTTAATGTTAAATTACTGTTTTTTTCTAGACACGATATTTTTCGGCACACCTTAAGTTGCCCATTATAGAAGATACTTTACTGTTGTTGCACCTTCGAAGGTTGAAGTTAACGTGAATAATCAATACAACTGTATTTTTAAAACTTGAAGTGGAAGCAAATTCTTATGAAACTGTCTTGAAACTTATGTGTTGGTAAGAAATATGCTTCAACATTATTTACTTATGTATTTGTTATTTATAGGCAAACATTTGGGATATTTTCAGAAACCGACGGGACGACCTCCCAAAAGACTGGAATAATGGGACTGTCCCGTTAAAAACGAGTCTTATGACCACCCTACGTAGGTTTGTCCAGATAAGCAAGAGGAAAAGACAGGACACCGATACATATAATCTTTTTAGCATAACATTTTATATAACTATGCAAAGCTATTCAACTCTGCCTGCAGATCTTAATGTGGAGCTCCCATTGAAAAAAATAATGTATATAGTTTTAAGAATTCTCTCACATGAAGAAGTTAAAAATTCCGTTTTGTATTTCAGCAGGCCACTTTAGTTAATGAAAGTGAAAGTGAATGTATTGTTTGTTGACGATGCCCATGCTGTGTATTTGTTTATGGCAAATACAAATCTTGAATCTTGAATACACTGTTGAGGAGGGCGGTATGGAATATTCCCTATGGGAAAGTGGTCCGGGGTTCCACCCCCGGAAAGTTCGACGCAATTCTCACTTAAATAGTGTACCTTCAAGCTTCTTAATCATCAAAACATTCACTCAAAGCACAGCTATTGCACTCAGAATATACACTCACAATCGTAGCGTTCACCCCTGTTGTTTTTTCTTTTTTAAATTTCCACTCTTGTTGACAAAATAATTTTAAACTTACACTTATGATTCGGGATGATTAATCATCTACAGTAAACGGGGGGGGGGATTTTATATAGTGTACAACCTAATAGGTTTTAATTAACAATTTTCATTAAACTTAAATAAAACCACGCTGAGAATTTGTCCTGCTCGCTAAGATGATAAAGCGGCACATTAAGGCGTTTTATGGTCACGCCGCAGAAGACGGGACATTTCCGTTTTACGGGGCGTCTATCTTCGTCGCCGTCGTCTATACCGCGTGAACCTCTTTTTTGGGTTTTACCGATAGTGTGCCTCCTAAAAACGTGTGATCGCAATTAGTGACCAAACAGGTATTTCGACTACAACATCTAGCGTGGTAATGCAAGGGTGAGCCCGGTCACGTGATGAACAAACTTCAACTCCGTACTCAAGGTCTGTGAGTGTGTGATAGCAAGGTCTGGGGCACCAGTAGTCTGGCAGCGCCGCCGAGCAGAGCAGCACTTCGTCACTGATAACGGAGCTGCGCCAGTGATAAGGTATTTGTGAACTGTTCCCTACTTGTGTCAATTAATGATGGCATGGTAAATAATAATATTACAATAACAATAACAAGCATCGGTTGTTTTTGTTTTTGAATTATTTTGATTCGATGTTGTTTAAGATCAAGTATTTTCGTTAATTTTTTACGACATAACTACAACCCTTTTCCTGTTGGAGTTTTGATAGGACTTTCAATCAAATATGTTTGAAGTATTAGACCTTTTTTTTAAGAAGAGTAGCAAAAAGTGTGAGAGATATAAATTTTATGTGTGCGTTTTGTTGAATTCGTACACCATGTGAAGCTAGAGTTGAGAGATATCATTAAATATTAATTTTGTTATGGAAAATATTTAACTAGACAATAAATCGATTAACTTATTAGAGGCTACTACTTGTCACCACCATACAGTTAAAGCTTCAATAAATGCTATAAAGTCATGAGACAAAAATAGGTCATACAATTTTTTCCTTTTGCTTGAGTTAAATACTCATCCATGAAACGTTTGAATACTGACTTTAATTCAGAAAGTTTCATTCACAACAATAAGTTCAAATTTTACAGTTTATAGAAAAATCAAACTGCCTTAAAATATGTATATCGTAAACGTTTTACAAAAGTAACAAATGTCTAAATATTGTTTAATCTACCGGTATTTATAGTTTAAAATTTTCTGAGGCTAAAACCTAAAATCTTAAGTTGTACTTAATTTGATTACAAATATATATATATACCATCTGTATTTTTTGTGTTGTGTAAAAGGTTACATTTTAGTTTTTTACCTTGTATTTTTTGTTAATCCCCTGCCTTTTCACTAGTTTGATTTTCAATTGTGGTGTTTCTGGGAGGTCCTAACAAAAGTAGATAAAAGACTTGAGATTAAAAACATTTAAAATTAAAACTGCATATGGTAATCTATTAAGAATTCGAACTACTTTACAACGTTCTGTAATCTGTTTCATGCAACATAGATCCATAGTGTAAAGTATAAATTTAATTTGTTATATAGGCCTGGTTTTATAAACTAACACGCAGATAAATATTAGGGCCAATATAGAGATATTCAGTTGCCCATTTCACACGGACGAAAGAACCAAGTCTTGTTTTGCATTGTGACCTTTTATTTACCAGCTTAGAGTGCTTGTGTACATATAGCCAGGCACCAAATGTATGTTTAAACAGCTTTTCGTTGATGTTTAAAACAGCCGGTTTTAACTTATTTTACAAACCATTACAAGGTGCGTAGTCGCTATGTTTACATGACTGATAAGAAGGGACATCGTAAGCTTTTTGTGTTGTTGTTTCGAACTACTGCACATGTCCCTTTAAAGTGTGCGGAAGGTTTTACTCTAACAATATTTATATCTTGCAAAATTATGATTTTTCCCGTTTAATTTATATAACAATAAGTAAATTAGTTATTTTACAAGGTAGGAGTTAATAACTATTCAGGGGTAGCATTTATCACAAAAATGCATTGATCAAGTCTTAATTCTAGGAAAGAATGACGTCTCGTTTTTAACTCTATTTATACTTTCACTGTTTTCCAGTAGACTGATGGTAAAGTGATTTGGGTGAAATGTACTTTATTATCATGTAGTTTGGGTAATTTTTGTAGTTCATCTGGTGCTGAATTTTTAAGGTTCATCTTTTACACATGTAATTATATTTATCTAAACTTTATTTAAAATAAACCATCGAGCTTGTGTTGTTTTCCTTAACGATTTTGACTGGAAACTTTAGATTATGTTAATATTTGATTCACTTGCTGTTACCCACAGTTCTAGTCCGTACGAGTCCAGATTGTTTTCAGTATTGTATGGCATATTTGTTTAGAATGTAAGTAAACAAAAAAGAACAAAATCCAGTACTATGAATATCACCACTGGCACCCACAAAAAAAGCAAATCACTTATACATAATTTTCTGGTTTCTGGTTTGAGACTTTAATAATGTTGTCATTTAACCTGCAACGCAAAATTACTTTACAACTTCTTTAAAAATGTATTCAGTTAAAAACCTCATAATAATTTGTTTATAAAAACGTTAAAACGACACAAGTTGCCCTCATTTTATATGTTTGCTGAAATTTCATTATTGCTTTATTAAACAAATGAGGGACAGATAGTGAAGTTATCTAGCTCTCGGTGGCCTTGCCTCTTATCTTTTTAACTTCAAACAAGGCTTAGTTAAACAATGTAAACTAAACCAACGTGAGTGGTGAATTAAAAACAAACTAAATAGGATATATAATCTAATTACATAACCTAGTGCAATTAGGGCTTAAAGACATATGTTGTTTGATAAGGCAATGTCATCACATTACATACATGAACATTAAATATATATCTAGTTGAGTGCAACCATAAAAGCATTTTATTAACGAGTGTAATTTAACGAAATCCAACAAACAATACAGGTTTATATTGTCTCTTGTAACCGCCCAACAATTCAAAGTAATCCAATGTGTAACAAGTTTGCATCACTCTGAAGTGACGAGAGCAAATCTCCATATTTAAAAATCAAAATATGAAATAAAGTGTCAAAGCAAACATTTGGGCCAATTTTTTTGAAAATTGTATGGATGCACCCGGTTCTACTAATTTGCAATGGAAACATGATTTTGTTGTGCAGGATCAAGTTAGACGGTTCAGTTGTAAAAGTAGGTGCGATGAGGCATTAAAGATTATAATTATATTCCAGGTGTTTTAAAAACCAGTCTTTAGCGAATTTCCCCTATTTGGAACAAGCTATTACCGTAGTCGGCATGGTAAGACCTAGGCCCGGGACCATCGTTTTTAGGTCCCCAGATGCCAAAAAACACCATTTGTTCAAAACTGTATATATATATATATGTCCGTGAGCACGATAACGCTCGTAAAAATAGTCCGATTTTGAAGAAATTTGGTATAAAAGTGTAAGCAGCATTTATGAATTTAAGTTCGAAAACCAGATCGCCCTATCCGAAGGGTATTTTGGGGGTTTTGTACCCCAAAAATGGGTTTTTGAGTCTTTTACAAAATATTTTGGAAAAAGTATAATTTTAGTTTTTTAAATTGGAATCAGCTTACAAAGACGCAAAATTTGTTGTTTTGATAATTGTGCTACGTCAAATGGTTACAGAGGTATTGAAAGTGCTAAACACAGTACGTTGTCCAATGTTATTCTTATGGAGAAAAAGAAAAATTGTATATCTCGCTTATTTATCAAATTATCCTGATGAAACTTGGTATATTGCTTCATATCATTGTGCTCTATTGATATTTGCAGTAAAAAACATTTTTCGGCCGATAGTTCCCATAGCAGCAAACCTGCGTACTCAGCTCCCATGTTATTCTTATCGAGAATAAGTAACGTGTTATCTCCCTTAATAAGAACATAAATTAATAGAATTTGGTATGTGGCTTTACCTTCTTGAGTTGTATTAATATTTGTATAAAACCCCATTTTTTGTGTTCCTTGCTTCAACAACCCTGCATACTCAGCCGCCATATTATTCTTATGGAGAATAATTAAAATGTCATAAATCGTTTATTTATGAATGAATATTGATGAAACTTGGTATATGGCTTTTTGTGGTACTAAGATACATACATATGCATTGAAAATTCGCTGAGTACGCAGGTTTGCTGTTACGGGGGGTATTTTAGTGTTAAATCCTCATAAGATAACGTACTGTTTTGTCAATTTACATTTATTTTAATATCTTGACATATATTCATGCTACAATGCTGGGCGAGGCTTTAACCGTTTGATCTCTGTATCTTATTATTTTAAATTTATAAATTTGAGTTTTGGGGCATATTTGGCCCTTTTTGGTAAAAACACATAAAAATTGTAATTAAAAAAAATTAAAAATAGAGGTTAAAATTTCCGATTATTTGCCCAACGAACTTGTAAAATTTGTATAGAAAGGAAAGTACCTTCCAAATTTGAAGTAAATTGAACAACACATGCGGCCGCTAGGGGTTACTGTATCGTGGTCTCGGGCTTAAGTTTCACCTTGCCAAGCTAGCAGCTCGATATTCGGTAGAAAATTCGCTAACAATAACTTCTTTATATGTTTCATCTTTGCTACGTTTCTTCAGCCAGAAGATGAAGCTTAAATGACTTCTAAACAGCTGTAGCAGATATTGTTTCACGTTGGATTCTCTGACGGTTACAACAAGGAATGTAAAAACCTTCATTGTATAATTAGTCAGTAATCTGCTGGAGGCCATAATTATGTACAAGTAATTAATTTAAATTTGATATAACCGGAATTGGTTAATGAATGGAGCCTGTAGTTAATAGCTGGCTGGAATATATTGAAATATAGCACTTCAATGTAACCGGAATAGTATTAATAACACATAACACTACTACGTAATTCACAAACTAATATGTTCATTTTACGATTCAAAGCGAAACAGTTTTTCTGCGTTTTTTTACAATGCACTTGGGGAGCGAATCTAAAACAAATGACATGGCGTGACCCTACTTAATTTGTTATTAATTTCTGTTTTTGAATTGACTTGTCTGGTCAACATGGCAACGCTGGCCTTGACTTGTGTAATGGCTCATTTACCATGGTTCTTTCCACCCCAGTACGTTTTGTGGCTCAATTAGACTAAATTGCTTAATTGCCTAAACTCAATTGCCTAAACAATTCGTGAGGTTTTTGTTAGCGTTTTGAAAACAGATAATAGAGTCACAATTTGTCATCAAGTTTATAATAAATCCTTACCGGTCGAAACTTGCAACTTCATTTGTTTCAAATGACAAACTTTCTTAATTCGTGTATCCCAAGTTGAACACCATATTCGACCATAGCCCACCATGTGTTCTAATTTAGGTTCTATCTATTTCTGTGTGTTATCATTTGCTTTGTCATTCTTGGTGATCAGCTAGTTTCTAGTTCAGTTAATTAAACTTTATGATAGGTACAATATTTAATTATGTCGACCTATTTTGTTATAATAATGCCGTGTGGTCGCTTGATGTAAAATAAAAAACTCCAATTATTTTAAGCTGACTCTGCGAATTTACAAATTATATTTTCCTTATAAAATCACACAAGATTACTTTACTTATAAAAGGACGAGATATTAGTTTTTCTCAAATTTATTTGACATCCTTCATACAAATTGTTTTTTAAGCATTCAACTATAACAAATTAAAGCAGTAAAAAAGTGTGAATGAATAAATTAAAATCTATATTCTTTAGAATAAACTGATAAAAAATGTGGTTAGTAAACATAGTATAAAGCTATTCTTAGAATGAAACCATGAATAAAGGTCTGTCCCAAATCTTAAAGTATCAATTTAATTTTTTCGGTTTGCTTTTTTCCAATTTAAAATTTTTCGTACAGCTAAGTTTTAAAACAGATTTTTTTTTCTTACAGTAACTGTCGCTAACTATAAAAAACCTCAAATGTTTGCTAACAAATTGAGGAATTCAATCGTTTGTTTACCACGGGCAACATTGATGATTGTCAGGTTGTATTTCTAGCTATGACGTGATTTTATGAAGACAACTCAAACGGAATCACGACTTCACAACGCAAGTGAATTTATTTTTTCTGGGTGTTTATTATTCGTATTATAAGTAATCTTTTACGTTGTTGATGTAATTAAAAAAAAAATTACAAAGAAGTAGTATATGCGACCATCAAGGTTAAGTGAAACTAATATTATGAGAGAAATGCAGTTAATATTAGTGTTTTCAGTTTTCATCCCCCCCACTCAAAAAAGTATAATAAAAATAATGTAAAGCAATATGATGCAGTCCTTATTTATAATAGTTTCAATTCAACAAAAATTCTTATACAAATTTAGTTATATTTAAAACCGCTAATTTTGAAATACACCGGAATCAGTGGACTATCTATCTAGTTATTTTTTTTTAGTTTTAGTGGAACTGTACTATGTTACTAATAATAAGTACATATTTTTTAAATAACCGCCGAATTTATGAAAAATAGTTCTGAAAAAGAAAAACTTCTCATTGTAATTTAGGCTTAAAATAATCATGGTTTAATTTGGCTATATTGTTTATTGAAGCCCACGAAAGTTATATGGGTGTATTGATGTTTTCTAATCCAAAATTGTATGATATAAAACACTGCTAAGCATATAATAAATCAAAACTAAAAATATTCTGATACTATTCATCTGTAACACTTGTTCAGTTAACGAATAAAGATGTGTTTGATTTGATATATGGAAGAAGACATAAAAGAAGCAGTTTTCTCTTTAGTTATGCCCCTTCAGTCCTTGTGATACTATCAGTACATCCAGTACGTGTTTCAGTTGCGTTTCAAAATTACAGGTTAAAATTTGTGTATAAAACACAGAGAATGATAGAATTCTCTCTCGTGATTTCATGTTAACACAATTAAACATTAATAAACTCATGCTGAAATTCAAATAACACGGATAAATATAGTATCACTAAATAATAGTATCACGAAATAATAGTATCACTAAATAATATTATCACGAAAGTATTAAATACTGAATCCCATTTCAAACAACTACGAATCAAAACTTTTAGTCATGGACAGTTAACTTTTTTATTATTATTTTTATTTACTTGTCAAATTTTCTTATTCATGTTGTCATTTAATCTTATTTTTTAGGTACCTGTTAACCAATATGGTATTCGGCATATTTAATAACTGCAATGATTTCTTAACATTTAATACCATTTAAGAGGGTCGTATGCAAATTTGATTTGATCCACTTCAACTTTCTTGCATTTGCGTATTTCCTTACTCTACTTTATATGAGTTATATAAAATAGTAGCTGATACCCGGCAGACGTTGTTATGCCTTTGACTATTTCCAACTGAAACCAATATCACCAAGATCACCTGTTCAAGTAAACATGTCATTAGCTTTTGTGTAAACAACAATATATTTCCATAAGGTTTATATGGGAACCCTTTTGGGCCTCTTGGGAGGAACCCAATTGAGTTAGGACAAAATGGATGGCTTAAAAACCTTCTCCGTGAAATATTACATATATATACCAAGTTTCATGGCAAACGGTCCAATGGTGTCCGAGTCCATAAACTTCAAATATATATACAAACAAACAAACCAACATCTTTTTTTATAAATATAGATATATATGGGAAATAGTGGTAAATCATCCATTAGTTAACAAAACACAATTAGGATTTTTAGAAATAGGATTATATTGCCTAAATTTGGTGGTTTTTGCAGAAAGAGGAGTTACCCCCTTACCAACAATCTAAATATCTATTTAGTATTTTATTATTTAGGATAGTGAAGTTTAACAAGCATATTATAAAAACTTTTGTTTGACATAATACTAAATCCTCATTGTAATTTTATCTGGCTAGCCTGTCACTAAACATGGGATAAATAAGTATGGTCTCTAAAGACTTATTCATTTGTAAACCATTGTATTGAAATGGGATAGCCTATCTAAAGTTACTTCTTAAATTATATATATATCATCCATTATTCTCTAAAATACAATTTGGTAGCCTATACCTTTTTCTTAAACAACAATTTAAATTCTGAAAATTTAAATAAAATACAATTATTAAACATTGAAAATAGTGTGGCGGACAATAGGCTGGCCAAACAGTATAAACCCACTTGCCACCACGAGGACGTAGCTCAATAAATTAAAGAGACACGTAATGTAATAATATAACTTTTATTAAACAAAGAATAAAACTCTACATTTTACAAATGGTGATCAAACCGTAAAACATCAATGTGATGACAATGAAAATACTTTAATATATATATTAACAACTAATTATCTAGATTCAAGGGCGGGTAGCCTGGAAAGTATAAATATTAATTTAGAAAAGACTAGTGACTATAAAACTTACTTGGATCCGAGACCTAACAGGCCCTGGACCCTGAGGCCCCCAGCCCCAACACTACACCCTAATACTCCATCTCACAGACTCACTGACTGACCCCCAAAACTACCCAGCTGACCTACTTAAGCCAGAGCCTTCAGCAGATCAGCAAAACAAGTTATTGTTTGATAATAATTCCAGCCTACTCACACAACATGCCCAATACTTCCTCCTTACACAATCTTGACTTCCCTCTTGCATATTTAACTACAGAAATATTATAATAAACTAACTAACTCTCTTCCCCTCCATTACATCCCCCTCGATCGGTGAGACGATGTCCTCAGTGTCTCTCTTACATGCCCCATAAAATAAAGAAAAAATAAAGACAATAATATTGGAAAATTAAATGTAACTAACATTCATCAACAATTAATATTCATTAACAACCAACAAAGATAAAAATGAAGGAAAGGAAAGAAAATAGGATAGAAAGGACTGACCAATCCCACGAAGATGCGGCTCCTTGGATGAAGATGAACCTCTCCCAGTTGTAGGCAATCCCAATGAATCCCAATCCGAATATTTAAAACTCTGGACACGATGTCCACATTCCTCTGGAAGTTCTATGGCACAGAGAAGTCCATTGACCATGGCAGAGGCTTATGTTGGCAGAGTGTGACGAGCCCAGGCGAAAGGAAATCCATACCAACTCCTTGAAGAACCATTGTCGCTCTCCCCGTAATTGTCCAGACAGCATGAGTAAACCTTCCTCTTGGTGCGAGCCTTCAAATGTTTGACCCAGAAGACGGTGAAGTCCAGTAGTGTAAAACAGAGTCCAGATCCAAGAGGTTGATGAAGTGAAGATCAAGTCGTGGAGATCACGCGATCTGTTGCTCCAGGGTTGCCGCAGAAGTTCCCTATGTTGAAGGAGTGAAACTTCCACTGATGTATCAGATTGGCCGTTAGGTCAGGGAAAGGTCAAAGAAATGGAAAGTCTATAAAATATTCCATACAAAAATTAACAAAACAATTACATACATAAAACCATAAAATGCAATAAAAAAACCACAATTATTGTTTGCAAGAGGGATAAACGTTACGTTACATACAATCAACTAATCTTGAAAACAGAAGAAGTATTTGGCAAGTCTTACCCCAAAAATATTCTCAATAAAACAAAGGAAAACAGCATAGATAATAAATTTGATGAAACTTTATATAAATCTCACGACACAAACACAAATCTTTATAATGTTGATGCTAGTTCTTTTAGTTCAAACATTTAATTCCATTATCCAACAAATATTCCAAACAAATTTGAAACTAACTAATCTTTTAAATTGTCAGATCACCTCATAAGACCTAAATGTTGCATTCAACGACTCTAATAGTTTTGCTTCTTCACAACAACATATCGATTGTATGACACAAAATTACTACATAGTGTTAAAACAAATTGCTTGGTGAGTTAATTGCTGGACACCATTCAATTTCATAAATGTTCAATTCTATAAAAAACCTTTTATGAGAAATTAAGAAAATAAATAATTTAATAATAAATGTTATATTAGGCCTATTATTTTGATGCACACTTTAATATTGAAAATAAAACTCCCCATTACAATTTACCTTTAAAAGTCAATACAAAATCATTAGTTTACTTGGCATGAATTGTCCTGTCACTTAAACAAAAATCTTACTGATTTCTTCACAGAGCAAAAATAATTTTTCACCCCTTTTAAAAGGCAAACCTACTGCCAAAACACCAAACAAAATAAACATAACTAATTATCACAGCTATCCAATAAAGATTTAAAGATATGAATAAAATTAATATGATTTGGGCCCAAATCAGTTACATCCAGACTAATAAATTTGAAAAATTCTTTAAAACTTAAGCTTTGTAAACAAAAACCTTTGATTATCCCAGCATAACTAAGCTATATAAAAACCAGAATCGTTAGTCTTTAAAATCAAGCATTTTAAACCATGCATGCACAAGCATCTTCCTGAATGACTTAAGCAATATATCCAGCCCAAACCAAACATTTGCAAATCTCATCACTATGTTAGACAACTCTGTCAGCAAGGTCGGGTCAACTCCCACAGCAACTCAGCATTCCTTAACCTGAAACAAATGCTAACAGCAGCAACTTCCGCACTCTAGTCCGCTTCTTCAGACTTAGCTATTTCACTCCTTCTACAAACTATTTCACCCTGCAGACAAATAAGTAAACCTTTAATTAAATAAATAACAAGTAATTACCACAAAATAACAAAAATACTCAAACTATTTTACCCATAAAACCCCAAGATGCCATACTACTGTCTATAAACATTTAATTAACTCTATTTCGCCTTAAGATCTGCTTCCTCTCAGTGGTCAGCTCTATTACAGAGAATAGGCTCTCACTGGCTCCTGAAAAAACCGGTTAAAATAAACACCATGGAAACTCGGTTCCCAAGCTCTTTATCCACAGACGTACAACCTGAAATATTAAACGGTCACACATTCCTGATAAACAAATTTTCACAGACTCCCACAGATCTGTTCCGCTGGCACGCAAGAAACCAAAACTCCTCTGTAAAACAACCAAGCGCGCAAAAACAGTTAAACTCATAAAGCAACCATGTCGGGGTCAACACACTCTCGACATAAACATAATAAAGCAACCATGTCAGGTTCAACACACTCCCGACATAAACATAATAACGCAACCATGTCGGGGACAACACACTCCCGACATAAACATAATAACGCAACCATGTAAGGGATAACACACTCCCGACATAAACATAATAATTCACCATACACTCGCGGCACAATACCTCGCAATATTATACCGTAAAAACCTGTACCCTCGAGGCACGACACATGGAACTCACAATACACAAAACTCCACGCAGATTTGCCTAGCGACACAAAACTAATAAACGGCAACGATCAACAATCATGTCACTTATCGTATTAATAGACTTGCACAACTCTAAGCCACTAACTATCTTAGTCTAGCAATAAATTTTGAAAATAGTTACCAGACATTTATTAAACTATACATACAAATTCTACATGTCTCTTCTATTTTAATCAAATGTAGAAAAAACTCCTTTACATTTTGAAAAAAAAACTGGTTTAAAAAACTGTAAACTCAAAAAAAAAACCAAAACAACAGCCAATTTAAGCAAAAGGTACCAGAACCAGCGTTTTGTAAAACAAAACGACCGGCGGCTCCATCACTTGTGGCGGACAAGCAAGCTTATCTGCTGGCCAAACAGTATAAACCCACTTGCCACCACGAGGACGTAGCTCAATAAATTAAAGAGACACGTAATGTAATAATATAACTTTTATTAAACAAAGAATAAAACTCTACATTTTACAAATGGTGATTAAACCGTAAAACATCAATGTGATGACAATGAAAATACTTTAATATATATATTAACAACTAATTATCTAGATTCAAGGGCGGGTAGCCTGGAAAGTATAAATATTAATTTAGAAAAGACTAGTGACTATAAAACTTACTTGGATCCGAGACCTAACAGGCCCTGGACCCTGAGGCCCCCAGCCCCAACACTACACCCTAATACTCCATCTCACAGACTCACTGACTGACCCCCAAAACTACCCAGCTGACCTACTTAAGCCAGAGCCTTCAGCAGATCAGCAAAACAAGTTATTGTTTGATAATAATTCCAGCCTACTCACACAACATGCCCAATACTTCCTCCTTACACAATCTTGACTTCCCTCTTGCATATTTAACTACAGAAATATTATAATAAACTAACTAACTCTCTTCCCCTCCATTACAATAGACACTATCTTTTTTTACTGTATTGACAAATACACCCGTCGCAGCAAACCTGTGTACTAAGGGAATTCACAATGCATAATATATGTCTTAATACCACATAAAGCTGCATACCAAGTTTCATAAAAATATATCCACAAATAAGTGATATATACAATTTGAATTATTCTCTACAAGAATAACATTGGGGATGAGTACGCAGGTTTGCTGCAACAAGGAATAAAAATATGGTTTTTCATATAAATATCAATATTAATCAACTATATGAAGCCACATACAAAATTTCATCAATATACATTCATAAATAAGTGATATATACCATTTTGATTATTCTCAATAAGAATAACATAGGGGATGAGTACGCAGGTTTGCTGCTACGGGAATTATCAGTAAAAATTGATTTTTTTGTGCAAATAACTATAGACCACAACCAGATGAAGCCGTATACCAAGTTTCGTTAGTATACGTTCATAAATAAGCGAAATATAATTTTTTTCTTATTCTCCATAAGAATAGCATTGGAAAACGTACTGTGTTTAGCACTTTCAATATCTCTGTAACCAATTGACATAGAGAAATTATCAAAACACCAAATTGTGTGCTTTTTAACACTGAATTCAATGGTGAAAACTAAATTTTACTTTTTAAAATATTACATGTAAAAACTTCAAAAAACCCATTTTTGGGGTACAAAACCACCAAAAAATTCCACTTCGGATGGGTCGATCCGTCTGGTTTACGAACTTAAATGTCATAAATGTTGCTTTACACATTTGTACCAAATTTGATCAAAATCAGACCTTTTTTACAACAGCTATCGCACCCACAGACACACATATATATATAATATATATATACAGTTTCAAATGAATGATGTTTTTGGGGTCTGGGGACCTCAAAACGAAAAGTTATCATGGTTCCGGGCCTAGGTCTTACCATGCCGACTACGGTAATAGCTTCTTCCCTATTGGGGAAATTCGCTAAAACCTAGAATATTTTGGGAAATATAAATCACTTGCTAAATAGTCAATGAACAAATAATATTTTTACAATATTTACTCATTCAAGGGCCAATGTTTATGATAAATCAGGCAAACATACTCTAATAAACAAATAATACTCGTACTATTACCAAGAGGTACCTATATAGAGTCAAACTATAGAGACAAATCATGCAATGCAATTTTTTCTGGTTAAGTTTGTTTAAAAGTATAACCATTGACTATAAATACTGATAGTAAATGGTATAACAGTCTATTTTCAAATAGGGCTCTACTGCTTTAAATTTAAATTAAATTTAAACAAAAAATAAAACACTGCCATGGGTTTAAGATAGTGGATTGATGTGAGTAGAAGAAAAACATTTCTAAATATTAGTCAAAACTTAATTTCAGAAGGTCACCATTTTACCTATAGTATAATCAAATATTAAATAAAAAAAATAGTACAAAAAGGCTGTGTAAGTAACATTGTTCAAGTGTATTCCTAAATGTGTTGGAAACAATTGATTTAACTCGCTACTGTTTATTAGAGCATTTAATATCTTTGGATTCCAATTAATCCTATCTCAGATAAGATTACACTGTGCTATTTTCAAGCCATTCAAAGTACTAAACAATTTTCTTGCTACAACAAAAACATTTCTAAAATATTTTCCTCTTCATGGTAATAAAATGTAAAGTGAGGTCAGGAAGCCACAGAAGTGTGCTGACTCTAAGCACATTATTGGATTGTTGTAATGCGTGGTGTCCCTTCCAGATCTGGGTTAACATTCTGTCGCCAGACTACCAACACGACAAACCGACATGCCTGTCTCAGAGAAAATCGGAAGGAGGAACTGCATCCCCGTCGTATACTGTCGAGGAACCCACTATGAGGTCGGATTCGATGTGGTAGGTACAAAAATGTATTTACTTATTTTAAAAGTTGCGGAGAATATATATTTTATTTAAATATAACAAGTGAACCCAGTTACAAACAGATATTCCCCCTTCATCCTTTGGGATTTTCCAGCTCATATGGGGGTTCTGTTAGTTTATATTGTGGCGCCCAGAAGTTAGCTGGAAACAGCTGTTGCTTCTGTAATGTGTTTTGTTAGTTAGTATATCAACACCTGTTGTTATATTATGTAGGATTGAATGGATTTCTGTTCTCCCATAAGATTAACATTGGAACTATAAAGCACAGGGGACAGAGCCCTGAAGGTAGATGTTTCCCAAACCCCCAAAACTTACACCTAGATGATAAGGGCTTTCAAGTTACAAATAAACCATGAACTAAGTCCTAATATTTTTACAGGTATCCTGCACACAAAAAACCTTTTTTAAATATAAGATTTATACGTAAAATATACTTGTACTACAGTGTTTGTATGTAGACACTATATAGTTACTGTGCTATAAAAAGGAGCTTCCTTAATTTAGCAGAGCAATCAAAGGTAGGTATTGGCACGGGCAGGTATTGGCGGATATTTTTAGAAGCTTCTTGAAATCTTACATTTCTTGTTTCTCTGCTTTCAATTGTTTTGAAACCAGGTGATTATTTGTTTTGGTTGGTGAGTTTTCTTGCTTGTCAAAGGGACCCGAGTCAGCGTGCGCGGTCGGTGCGGCTACGGTTCGTAACACCAGGTGGCGATGAGGACCATAACGTACCCAAACTTTAAGTCTGCCATTTTTAAAGAAAACGTGCTAGCATCCAACTTTTGGTCAATCTGGACTTCTACCACCCAACAAAAGTTTTTATGCCAAACAATTTTTAGTCCTATGGTGATTTATATCGATTTTCTTGCCACTCAAATATGTATGTGTTTATTTACCCACTATTACTAAAACTCTACATTCCAGGGCCGCACCTTCAGCAGCCTCATCCAAAGCTTTGTCGCGAAGTCCGGGCCCCTCAAC
Organism: Allygus modestus; assembly: GCA_963675035.1. Lineage (NCBI taxonomy): Eukaryota > Metazoa > Arthropoda > Insecta > Hemiptera > Cicadellidae > Allygus > Allygus modestus. The sequence goes on from OY776114.1 coordinate 114,362,434, forward strand.
AAGGTCTACCTCCCGCTGTATGACAGTCCCGAGGGTCGCAAGGCCTATGACGCAACGCTCGCGACGTGCAAGGAGAACTTTCCCCAGTACGTGAGAGAGATAGAGGGAACTGCGGATGGAGCCCAAGTGCCCTTCCATAAGGTAATTATACATTAAGATTCCTGTAATTGTATAATTTAGTTTTAAACACTTCATTTTTTACTCAAACACAATCTTAATCTTAATTTTCAAACTAAGGTCTTAATATTTTAAAGTCAACATTTATATAAATCTAAGGTAAGAAAGAGCAATTTTTCAACATGTTAATAAGTTGCTGGTGTCATTCCATTCTACCACAGATAAAGGAATCCATATGAAAACGACGCTGCACAATTCCATGTAGGTTTTCATCAGCTTATAAGTGTTTGTTATGTGTGTCGAAGACACTTTCCCATGTGAAATGTGCTTCATTTAACTTTAAGTTTGAAAAGTTAGTTATATTTTAGAAGCACCTGGGGGACATTTGAAAAAAAGCTCGGCCCTCCACGCAAGCTTATTAACAAGGTTATTAACATTAAACCAAAAACAGTCAAGGGTTACCCTTACAATAAACCTGCACGTACCGCATTCTAAAATTACAATCAATACAATTTCAATTTCAAGTATTTTATTGTTTGTGTTCTCATCACTTTTCATTATTAACTAATTTAACGTTGTGTAGCGACTAGGGCCTAATGATTTGAAACTTTTTCAAATTTAGCTAATGGTTTTTTCTTATTGGTTCATTAATTGTTCCCTGTTAATTGTTCGCGATCAGTGGTCAACGAGAGACGGCAGATGAAGCAAGCGTTAGGGCCATTCGGCCAGTGGAGATGTCTGGAGCTCAGTGTGGTGAGAGGGGAGAGGGGACTTATGGGACAACGGGAGGGGGTCCATGCACTACGAGACTAGACAAGGGCTCGCGAATCTTGACGTCATAGCGTCGTCGAAGTATTTCGTTCTCGACTGCAGCGCGCCCAGCGCGCGTTCGCTCGACTTGGCAACTACCTTGTCGTCACTAGCGCAGGTGCGCTCTGACGGAGTCGTCAGGAACTACGTCAAATCGCATGCGGTCGCGTGTCTGTGATTCTACTTTCCTTAACTGCTTAATTAGTACCGTACCAGCGAATCTAGTTGCTCGAAGTAAATATTCCTTTGCCTCTGGGATTTTCCAGCTCATTTTATGTGGATCTTTTAGTTTAACTTATGATACCATTCCAGAAGTTAGCTTAAAACAGCTGTTCTTGCTTCTTTGCTGTATTTTGTTAGCATATCAACAGATGCTATTAAATGTCCAGTTAAATGGATTTTGATTCTTCCAAGGGTTAACATTGGTACTTTGAAAGCCCAGGGGACGAATCCCTGATGGTGGATGTTCTCCAAAACCCCAAAAAGCCAAGGGCTTTCAAATAAACACATCAACCATGATTTCAAATAATAGTTTCGCCGGTAGCCCGCTAACAAAAATTGGCTTTATTTGTATAATAAGATGATGAATTGCTTTAAGAGGAGATAGAAGAGGAGCCACTGTGGATTTATTTATCATATACACTTTGTATCATTCTGCTCTCAGTATATGGTTTTACTGTGGGATATTTCACTACCTTATAAATTGTTGCCATTTCGAAACAACGATAAAAGTTTCCATTACATTATTCTTCGTAATCAATCAAACAATTAATCCGAACTTGTATTCCACTATTTTTTAGCTGTTTCTCCTTCACATGGATGACATCCTTCCCAATTCTGTCCAGAAAAAGTCATCAGAATCAACAAACGGCTGTTCGACAATATGCTGCAACCAACCTAACCAGGTGAGTGCAGCTGGTTAACGAAAAATATGTAAATTTATACTCTACCGAAAAGCATATTGCCACCTAGGCAATGTTGCTAAAACAAAAAATTTGTTGACAACAAATCAAAAACAGAAAAGAGTTAAAAAAGAAAAAAAATTGTTTGCATTATAGCTAAATTAAAACCAAAAGATTCCTTTAAACCTGTCTTTACCTGATTTCAAAATGTTATCATTTCCTTGCATTTATATTTATTGTACAGTAGGATCTTACAAACATCATCAAAAAACTTTTATTACTCCCCCCCCAAAACATTCATATAACACAAGCCTTCGTTTTCAAAATATGGACTTTCATAGATTAGTCATTCATGGTAGTTTATCCCATAGTGGAAGGAAACAAAATGGTGTGCTATTGCGCAGGTTTATGTCGTCATCCGGGATGGAAGTCGGCACATCGTGTGAGCGCCGACTCTTAGCTGATTCTAGAAACAAAAAAACATTGTATGTCAGCGAAGTGGAGCTGGCATCCCGTGGGAAGTAGATGCGCGGAATTTACCTATTTTAGTCACTGGAGTAGCACACCTATTTTTTCATTCCACCATGAGTTTACCCCTAACTGCAGGAAGGCATTTGTTTGGTTATTTATCAGATTAAATAAAAAATATAAACGACTTGAACAAATTGAAACTGTTCAAATTACTGGGAGTACCTTACTGGGAGTGCCTTTTATGCAACCCAAGAATTTGTTAAATGAATTAACATTTTACCAGTTTTAGGTGAGTTATTTAGTAATGTGTAATTGTATTACTTAACATTGCCTTTGGTTTTATATCTGAAATCTGAGTGTACTTGCTTGGTTTTATATTAAAGGAGAAATGTATTTGATGTATGGTGTTTGACGCTACCATAATGCTTATCAAATATAAGTTTATGGAAAGGAGTTTTTTACTTGACTCGATTTAACATGGCTTTGTACAATGAAGTTTACGGAATCTGTACTTGTTGTTTTTCGCAGCGTCTTTTTTTAAGAATACGTCTCTTTCCTATGAAAGCATGTTAGACGCAGACTGTTGTTTTCATCCAGGGAATCAAACCTTTATGACTCCATGAACCAAAGTCAAAGACACAAACCGTTAAGGTGCGTCCACACTGGATGAACAATGTTCGTCGAACAATGTCAGCGAACATTTTGTTGTTCGCTGGCGAAAGTTCGATGTTTTTTCAGTGTGGACGCCTCAACGAACATTCTTATGGAGCCATTTTTGTTCAGACAAAATATTCGCTCTGTGAGCGAACTTTTGTTTTGTTCGGTGAAAGCTGCCCTTTGTGTCACAGCCCTTGCAGCCCGTTTCTTGTTGATATTTTGTGTTTCTAAAGAAGATTTGTCTTTATACAAGTATATAATGCTGTACAGAGTTCCGGAACTATATTTGATATACTTCGTTATGGATATTTTCCTTATTATAGATTCCATCTATCCTATACTCTAATACAAGCTATATCTGTTTGTTTACAAAATTTATCTCGAAATCCAGCGGAAGGATTTTGCTGAAAGTTTGGAATTACAGGTTTTTGGGTCTAAAAAATCGATTGGTGAAAACCACTACCTCAGGAAAACTCAAATTTTTCTAAACAAATCATTTGAAAATTGAAAATTTTAACATTGGGCTTATGGAGTTTAAAATCATAATACCGGTTACTATGAATAACAAAAACAAACCATTAAATCAGCTATATGATTTGATCTGTAACTTAAAATATTGTAAAGAGCTGTTTATCATTATGGAAATAAAAAACCTACTTGAATGGCAACTCTCATAATGGAAATAAAAAAAACTACTTGAATGGCAACTCAAACTCTTATTTCGATAGACAAGTGAGCGTAGCGAACGAGCTCATCCGGGAGGCGAGTAAGCGAAGTGAACGAGCTCATATTTAAAATGAACAAGTATTTGAAATAAAACAAATTCAATGCCTCTTCTCCGGAATCAAACAACGAGCATGTCTCGGTCCTCCGGTACTAGGCCCTAATAAGTGATGGAAAATGTCCGTAATAATTCCTTAAATAACATAAACTCGCCTTAAATAACATAAACGACATGGCTGATAACAAAAAGATATGCTGCAGGAACAACAATACAAGCAAGTAAATGCCGATGTGCACCCACATACATCTTCCCTTACTGTAAAGTCTGAATTCTCATCAGCGAACATCATATTATTTTGTTCTACGAACATCCAAATAAATGTTTGGCGAACTTTTTTCCTGTTCAGCGAACAATATTATGTTCGGCGAACATGTTCGTCGCGAAAGTTTACCCAGTGTGGATCAACCTTAACTATAGCAAGTTTTTGTTTACAATTCATTGTTGGTGATGGTGAGTTTATGTTATTTTAGAAATTATCCGGGCATTTACCATCACTGATTTGGTTTTTACAAATCAGTGATGGAAAATGTCTGTAATAATGTGTTAAGTAGCACCCTAGAAAAGTTATGATAAAATTAAGATGCAAAATGTCTTCCAGGAACTGCTTGGCCACAATGAGGACGCACTGAGCGAAGTGTTGAACCACATCTACTTCGTATCAGCCCACATCATCGAGGACTCCCCCCAGGGGAAGTGGAAGGTCAAGGAAGAGAAGTTCACCTCGCTCTGCTATGCAGGCACGCTGCCGGGCTTCACCATGAGCTACAACCACCACGGATTCGTCTTCTCCGTCAACATTGTCAGCGCCAAAACTCTAGTCGCTGGCAAAACACGTAAGGTTCCAAAAAGTGCAGACACAACTAATTCCTTCCCTTCAGCGATGTCAAGAGACTTTGTATAAATCCATCTAAAATAGTTCTCTATCAAAACAAACAATAAAGAAGTAAAATATGGAAGGAATTTGTATGTCGTTGCTTCAGAAATGAAAATCTAAAGTCCTAATGTCCTTGCAATGTCCTGATAAATAAAGTCCTAATGAATAATGTCCTTGCACTTTCTTTATTCATTGGCTGGCTTGTTGTAAACAGTTGATACAGGGGAAAGGTTATTCTGTGAGATCTGTAAATTAGTTTTTAATTATAGTTTTTTTAAACTTCTTAGTTTTATCAAAAAAAATTTCTTCTAATTTACAACATTTTTTATTAACACGTTATGCATAGTCACAATAACAAGGGTTTCAATAAATATTATTTATGACATTTGTAAACATTTCCATTTAATTATTTAACATAAGATATATATTTTTTTATTTTTGATGGTGATGATCAGCATTACTCAAAAACATTAATTGGCATATAATATTTTTTAGGGTCGTTCACAAAATAAAGAATAACAGATGCATAACAACTCTGCAACAAAACTCGGCTCACACTGAGGAGAGGGGAGCGGACTACCACACAGGCAGTAGCTATAGTGGGGGAACTGCGCTCGGCGAAGTGCGCAATTATTGTTTACTTTCTGGATGATCCTCGTATTTTCTGCTCTTGAATTATCTTGGTAGTAGAATATATATTTTAAAAGTAAAATGTATTTAAATTAAATATGTTTTGCAAAATGATTGTAAGACAGCTATCCTAAACAATATGTTCATAACTACAGACTTTTTTTTACAAAACCTTAAGTTTCTTTAGATTCAACTTTTTTAGGCTTTTCTAAAACCAAGTATTCTCAGATAGAGAAAGAAGCCGCACAGAATAGAGTTCCGCAGTAGAGAAGCCCTGTAAAGTAATATTGATCACATCTGAGTTGAGTTGTTTCATACTGCTGGGCCCTGTAGGTCTGCTTGCTCAGCTGAGTTCAAATTTTAAATAAAAATAAATTGTAAAGTCAATATATTTTTGCAATATTATAAAATTAGTTTTAATTTACCCTTTATTTTATTTATGAGCTTTTAAATTATATAATTCCTCACAATTTTGGCCAAACCCTTTAATTTAATGTGGAGTGGATAGATATGTGCCAGACTTAATTTTCTCAAAAGTTTCTGGTCCGATTAAATGCAGTATATTTTGATTTGATGTTACGATATAGATTTTTAAATTAATGAATATTTCAATGATCAACTGCAACAAATTTAATTAACTGTGGATTTTTTTGAAATGTTTAAATGTCAAAAATATAATCAGTCAGTTTAAAATTGTCTGTGTAATGTTATCAGCAGGAATATCTTTCAAATTAGTTAAACTAGCAAATCCAGCTGCTCGAATCCGAGCAGTTCAAACTGTGATGCCATTCCAGAAGTTAGCTTAACACGTTCTGGCCGAAGTGAATCACCGGTGGAACATGTCGGCATTTTTTAAATGATTAAAACAGTAATCTGAACGAACTGACGAAACTAAATTAACTGGTAATTTTAACAGTATCGCCGAAATCTCCTTTGATATTGTTTCGCATACACCGAAACTTTGATATGGGAGTGAGTTTACGTAATTTTATAAGTGTACCACCGGTGGCGCACGTCGGCCGGTGGGTATTCTAGAATCCCCTCCGGCCGACGTGCGCCATATGTGGTACACGTACTGTTTGGCAATGGCACGGCGCAAGACCAAGTGGCGAACTACATTTTGTAGTCATTGAAATCGCCGTATGAGAGCAGCACTTCCCGGGTCTTCTACGATCCTTCCCGCCATTCTAGTGTTTAGAAATGTTAGTTACTTTGCTTTTTGGTGGTTTGACTAGGCTATAAAATGATAGCTCCGAAATTGACGGACTCTTTATTATGATGATGACTTTTTATTATTTATTATTTATTTACCTTAAAAATCATTAGGTAAGATTCAAAGTAAAGAAGTATAACAAATGTTCTCAAATGGAGCATTTGTTTTCAAGAACATAATTCTGATAAAAAAAACTACACGTGCGCCACTGGTGGCCACGATGTATCTATATAAACCTAAACCACGAATACATAGTTTAAATAACTCAGCAAAGCTCCGAATGCACTTTAAAAAGGCATCAAATCAAATGGAAACAGCGCACCACGGGTGGTACAAATCGGAGTTTTAGATAGTTTGCCATGCGCCACCGGTGGCGCACGTCGGGATTATTGGGAAGTTCAAAAACTGACTATAATTTTTCATCGGGCTGAACGTATTAAAACAGCTAATCTTGCTTCTGTACTGTGTTGTGTTACCTTCAACAGCTGTAAAATGCTCAATTTCAATGATTACTGTTATTCCATACGATTAACATTGCAACTTTTGAAGGACAGCGGGCGTAGCCCTAACAACAAATGTGAATTATGAGGAAGTTTTGAAAATTTCGCATTATCCCCTTTATTTTGACTCATAAATCTTGTAAATCAGTTCAGTAGTCACTGTGAACTTAGCGTTTCAACCGTGTATAGGATGTTTTCTCTAACCACCATTGATGTTGCAGCCAGGTATTTCCTGACGCGTGCGTTGCTGGCGGCGGAGAACCTACTGCAGGCCCAGCAGATCCTGCGCGACTCTGGTGTCGGCGCGGGCGATGGAGTAAGCATCAACATGACCTTCCTCACTCAGGAGGGCGACAGAGTCTTCCACAATGCTGAGGTGAGTTACAATTTACACTGCTGGAGGGATTTGAACCGAAGAAAAAATCGTTCAAAAGGTACTTCTATAGTACATACACATATGTGTCTTAATTTGTCGCGAGCAAAGCCGCAGGTAACTAATAAATGATTCATCTATAAATATTAAAAACACAGTATCACAAATTGGGTCGTTAGTTTTAGATAATATTAGGTTTTGTAACATTTTGTATATCTTTAAATTATTAAAATTTTATCACAGTACTGTAAATAAAAAGGAAGTGTTTTTAGATGTTACCCAAAAGTAGCTAAATACAGTATAGAAATAATAAACAACTCTGAGGCAACGTCTTTTCGCTTAAGCTAAATCTGAACCATCTTTTGATTATAGGTTAAAATGAGGTAAACTTCTCTTTAGTAAACAACAATCGTCCGGGTAGAAAGTTATAAAGTGAAAATGGTTGTGTGAATGAGGTAATTTGCAAAACATGTTCATGCTTTATTTGTTTAGTACTTGTATTTGTATACAAATAAAATGTGTTTAATTAAACTGCCAAAAGAGACTGCCCACTATATATTTGATTTTAAAGATTCTTCAGCAACAATGTCACAGTTAACCAATCCTGTCCGCAGGTCGGCCCAGCTCTCAATGCCAAGGAGTCGCCTCTTAGTATCCTGACTGTCAGCCCTGGGGAAATGTTCTTCCATACAAACAAGTGAGTCTGTGTTTCCTTTCTAAACGCCACAAATCATTTTAGATTTGAACATAGTTGTGTTTTGTTGAAGGTGATCTAAAATTGTCGTTATTGGTATTTATGGGCTTTACTCAACTGATTTTTCCAATGTATTAACTCTAATCTGTCCATTTTGTTGGTGTTAAAGGATTTAACATTGTTTAGTTGTTCCTTACTGCAAAAACATAAAAATAATAGTTTGAGATACAATTAACTTTAACAAAATCTTCCCATATATTAATATATCATACAGTTTTTTACTGAAAGTAGTAAAATAGTTTATAAAAGCAGAACAAAATTAAGATGAAATTTCTAAATTGAGTAGTTATAAGTACTTTTGTCATTATATTCACATATACAATCAGTACTAGCATAGTAAAATATATCGTAAAGTAATAAATAAAACATTAAGTAAATCTGTGTTAGTGTAGATATAGATGTAGACTTGCGCATGAAATACAACACTACACTGATATTTCACCTTCTATTCAGCTTAGAAACATTTATCTTTTCCCTTAAAAATAAGTTGTATATTAATTCTATCCCCAGAAAAGTGATTAATAATTAATAATTCAAGCAAATTAAAGTGAGCACAGGAAGCCTGTTCAGAGCGAAAGATATTTTTAGTCTCTCTGAAGTTATAGTTTGATTTAGAGCCTTTACGTAGACTGATGGGGTATTAAGTTCAATAGTTGAGTTGTTCTGGAGTTTAAACGCGAAAATAGACCTGGAAATTTCATTAAAAAACTGATTATTGCATCAAGATTAATTTTAAGTTATAAATTTAGGTGAAAACTATTTAATGTCTTTAATTTGTTGCCAATGCAATATTACATTGTTATCCTGGCTAATTAAATAAATAAATAAATCCCCCACAACTCCCATGTGCACAGTGAGGTATTGCAAGAAACACAAAAGCTAAAGTAGCAGCTGATTGTGAAAAATATATAGTTGCTGGAGAACTGGTGCTCCTGCAGAAAGTGCTAGGCGTGGATTTGCAGTGGCGTAACTGATTTTTTTGGGCCCCCCGCAGAATTGTTTTTAGGCTCCCCCCCCCCCCCCCCATTTATTACAATCGAACAGTTTCACCTTACCCCTATCCATTATTCTAGATTCTGGGATAAGGTTGCATGTCCTAGACGTTTCCTTAACCTCCAAATACATAACTTCAGTCAGTTCCAGCCTGCAGCATTGTTTAGTTTTAGTGATTTAATAACGCCAAAAAATTCTCATTTACGCTATCTATAATGTTTTTAATAGTTTCATCACGTCAATGTAGCATTAAATACCTAAAAATTAAGCCGACAAGAGTTGAGTCAAAGCGTGAAGCCAGATCCCAGGTCAGCAATTCGGTTTATTCCGTTCAAATTAATTCAAATGTGGAAAAGGTATTTGGAGTGGATTTATATTCAGTTTGGAGTGAAATGCCCGCCATAATGTTTACGGTTGTACCTTGAGGTTTTTAAAAGGATTTTATCATGAGCCCCAATTTATCATTTATGACTATCCTAATGCTGATTCACCTTCAAAAACACAGTTCAAAAACTTTACTAGCACTACTAACGAGCGTTTTAAAATTATGCAAAATAATGAAATATTTGTTAAAATAGCTCACTTTAAAGTTTCCTTTTAAACTAATTAGAATTGAGGAAAATAAAAATATTAAACCATATACAGTTTTAAAGTGTATCATTTATTTAACAGTAATCACAACGAATGAAAGATCTATTACTAGGCTAAAAATAATTTTATCCTTAAAGTTTGACTAACAACATTATTGCTATTTTGAAAATTATTTATAATAATTTCATCCCAATGTGCGAGCCCGTCAGAGCTTTTACCTCGGCCCGCGGGCCCCGCCGCTTCGTTTTGCGGGCCCCTTAGGCTCTGTGGCCCCCCCACACTGCGGGCCCTGCCGTTACGCCACTGTGGATTTGGGTCTTTTTTCCTGCAGCATCCTCAATACAAGTCTGTTGTACATTATTCACTTACCATCATCCAATCACAGTGAGCTAAGGAAATGTAATAAAATGCGGTATCACATTTATGAGCAACTGGAGTAAACTGAAGTATTAATCTTGTAAAGCTGATGTTAGATCCACTGATATATTTTGGTAAAAGTGTTTCAAATATACCTATTAAATACTCTGGTATTTTCCAAAATATATTTACTTACTTAAACAGCCTATAGATGTCAACTGTATAGATTGTCATGCATCTTCATGCTCCAGAGACCATTCCTTACTTATCGGGCAAAGTTATTAGATATATATTTTACTTCAATATTTTATCACAGCAGATTGTTAAACAATAATTACCATTCAATGACAGTTTCCTGGTTGGCTTGGTCAATAAACAGTGTATGAACAGTGGGGGGGGGGGGGGGGGTAACCTTCCCCTCAAGCCTTTGTTCACTACCTGGCCATCAAATCATCTCCGTTCAGTTCTAGAAATCTAAGAAGTCATAGCTTGCCATCTTAGTGGATCACTTTTGTAACTTGGATAACACCCAACTCTTTTCTATACCTACATCCTCCCCCAGGTACCTAAGGCTCCAGATCCCGGAGGTGGGGGGGATGATCGTGTCAAGCAGTGATCGGCGTCACGCCACCCAGGAGCGGCTGCCGGGCCCACGGGACACCAACGACGTCATCACTGTGCTCGGTGACCAATCAGACAAGGAGTTCACCATCTTCCGGGAGGCGGGAGACGATGACTACGTCAAGACTGTGGCCGTCGGTGAGTCGACAGTAGTAACTGGAGGAGTTCTTTAGGGGACAGTACTTGGCACCCTTTTGTTTTTGTTATATATATATAAATGATCTCTGTAACTTTTCACAACATCTTGATTTAATAATTATAGTCTATTTAAAGTAGCTTTAAGACTGCCTTTGTGACAACTGATGGGGTAGTGGAAATAATAAAGCAGTTGCGTCTCACCTGGCCAATGACTGGGCAGCTTTGACCCAACATAACACATCCAAACACATTGGGACCAACTACGAATAAGCATGAGAGTTTTATAAACAAATCTTTTGTTTCATTTCTAAATCATTTAATAGGTTGAAGTATAGACCCGATTTGTAGTTGTGCAAGGTGGTTTTCAATGTTAAGTACCTCCAATATGAAGCGAACAGGCCGCACCCAAAGTTTGGCCAAAAATATCCTGGAAATATATTTTAAAACGATTGCATCAGCTATTAATGCAAGTATAAATAATTGTAAAGTGTTAAGTTACGTTATGAGCTGAATATAAATATAAAAACAACTGGAACCCCAACAAAATGTGGATAATGCTTATGAACAACTTTGCGTGGTTTCGAGCAACAGATTTCTAGGACATTTAATTAGCAGTACCAGGGTATTTAATTTAGCCATGCTCGATGATTTTTGATTAGTTTCATGGGGGAAAATGTTTATATGCAATCTTTATTCGATGGTTCTTGTCACTGTTTTCAAGAAATCACTTGTTGATACTTTACCATATGCAAGTCCTACTTTGAAAGTTCACTGGTTATTTGTTCACAGCTGTTATGACTCTTTTGTTTTAATTTGAAACAACATTAGCCCATCTGTGTTAAAATTTATAATTTTCATATGAGATTTTAACAAAATATGAATTTTCATGTGGTTGAAGTTTTTACAAATCGGCTTTTTAGATCCAAAAGGCCCTTATTCCAAAGTTTAAGCAAAATAACACTTCCGCGGTATTCCAAGATAAATTTTATAAACAGACAGACATTGCTTGTATTAAGAGTATAGCACTTATCAATAACTTTGGTTGGTTTTGAGCAACTTGTTACTAGGGTATTAATTTAGCAACTAATATTGTGGCTTATATAGAAAAAACTTTTGTAAAATAAATTGTTAGGTATCAGTGGTGACAAACTTCAAAGAGTTATTGTAATTAAACTGTTAAGTGAAGGACAAATATTTCCTCCTATAATAAACATTAGAAAATCTATTTATAATTTATTTTGTTAAAAATCTCATTTGAAAATTGAAAATGTTAACATTGGGCTTATAGAGTTTCAAATCGAAATAAAGAATCATAACAGCTGTGAATAAATTTATCATTGAACTATCAAAGTGGTACACAAGGTAAAGTATCAACAAATTATTTCTTGAAAACAGTGACTATCTTGCGAGAGAGAGGCCGGCGTCGGCGTACCGGCTGGCAGTTCTCGAGATGATCCTATCAAGCTTGCACCATTTATCCAAAAAGGTCGCGTAGCAACGAACCCCGTGGCATTGCCATTTTTGCCGAGCTTTTCGTTTAATCAATAATCAAATAATCGTTACACTCATTCCCTCCTGGAAAAGTTTAATTACTCCGGAATATCTCATACACCTGACCTGTCTGGAATTGCATAATAACCACGATTGAAATAATTTGTGAATTTAGAATTTACAATGATTCGCCTAATTAATTGCCAATTATCTTCATTGTTCCCCAATTTATTCCTCCCCAAGATTGAGAAACTTACATAGCCATAATTCTAGCACGATACCTGAATTACTTTAAAGGTGAGAGGGCGTCCTTCCCGAACCGCTGCCTGGACAACAAGAAGGAGGCGTTGCGGCTCCGTCTCTAGCTTACCTCGTGACGCGCATGCGCGGTTGATGCTCCGTCAGCTGATTTGCAGAGTCTGAGTTTCTGATAGTATTGTGTAGGGATGTGGGTCCAAACCCACAACCTAGAACCATCAAACAAAGATTGCATATAGAATGGACATCTTTTTTCACCCACGCAACGAATCAAATATCACCGAGTATGGCTCGGTTTCCCGTACTGATTAATTTAATTTACTAGTATCTCACGCTTTCTACTTTGGTACTTCTAATCACTAAACAATGATTGTTCAACAGGAATCTTCGATTGTGTCAACAAAACGTGGAGCATCTACGCTGACAATCCCAAAAACAACAAGCCCATCGTCGTGCTACCCATCGAGCTAAAGAGTTCCAAAAACAGTACCACGTGATTCAAAACTGGAGTTTTATTTCGCTTCAACTCCAAAACACTTGTACTTAATGCTGTTTTTCCACTTGGAGGTGTATTTTTACTCTTTGTAATTTATTCATTGTAACACCATTTTTCAACGGTGGTATTTATTTATAATCAAGTACTTAATATGTTAGTAATAAATATGCATACGTGTAAAAAGTTACTGTTAATAAAAAAATTATATTAGCAATAAAATTTAATACAAATTAAAATGTTAGAAATAACTATTACAAGTTTTGCTAAAATTCAAATAAAATTTGTTAAAAATATTAATTTCAAACTATTAATTTGGCTTTGAAATTAATTTCCATTACACAATATTATCCTCCCTTAAAAAACCAACAGAATCCACTTGGTTGTTTAAATATAGATCTTTGGTATTATTAGTAAAATTTAAAGCATCTCTCAGTTAGTATTTATGTGAACATTTTTTTGCTTAAAACAATTATTTTAAGTAATACTATTTTACAATACAACACATAAGTTTACACTGACCTATTATTTTTTTTGCTATAAGTATGTTCTGACTTATTATTGCTATGTTTTTATGAGTATGTTCTACTCCAGTAAAATAATATAACATAAAAAAGGCTCACTTGATTGAAAATTAGTCAATCTAAAAATTGATTATTTCGCTGAAGAGATTTAAAAATATTAAATGTGTTAGTGAAAAGATCCTTTTGTAGATTAGACATTATTTTGGGGAGATCGATCTAAAGTTAATATGTATTGTTTTGACTTTATATGCTGTGAGACAATAATTTGTGCCTGAGAAAGGTAAGTATTTAGATGTTTTCAAATAACGTGGAAGATGAATGGTACTAGATGATTAAAAAAGTGAGTAGAATAAAGAAAGTATTGAATTTCAATGACACATGCTTGATTCCGAAATTTGTATACAACCTTCAAATAATTGTTGGTACACTGTCAATTAATATGTAAACAATGATTTTGTTCTTAGTTCTGTTTCTAACAATACGTTCTTGGTTTATACTGTGAGAAATTATAGGTTTAGACGTAAGGAGGAAATTACATCTATGTGGTCATAGTTGCAATGTAAACTGTAGATATGTTATACGGTGATTATTTATTTTATAAGATAAAATTTATAGATTTAAAAATATATCTAAGCCGCAGATTGCTTTTGATTAATGTCATTATTTGTTATTAATTCAGTGTTTGTGATCTCTTGCATCGGCATTCCTGCAATTATTTGTAAAATACTGTATATAAATGTGTTATAATTTGTAATACAATATATGTTATTCAATACATTTTAACAACTTTAGTAAAGTGGTCTTATTCAAAACACTTTCCTCACTACCATATGCATAGTGTTACGTTTATAAAACAGTACGGTACTTCAAAAATACGATTATAATGTGAGTCTGTTAAAAGATGAAAGTAAGCTACTACTTCTGTCTTCTGGTGGTTTGACCTAAGCTTCCAAATCAATCAGGCAAACCTTGAAGCGTTATTAAGAAGCAAGCACTAACCACTTCGCTATCCAGCCAGGTATACGCTAGATTTTCATGAAGGTGTCCTTTTACTTTCTCCCCCTTATACGTAGTGTATGGAGAAAGTATTGTTTTCGTCAGAATTTTCGAATTTGAGTTGTTGGTGGAAATATTCGTTTTGGTGCTCCCTGAACCCAAAAAAGTGGTTTTTACGTGATGTCTATCTGTGTGTGTGTGTGTCCGTGTGTGTGTGTGTGTGTGTGTGTGTGTGTGTGTGTGTGTCTGTGTGGATGTGTACAGAGCTAGAACCCTAACCTATGGACCGATTGTGATGAAATTTGGTATGTAGGTACTAATCCACGATATCTCCAGGAATTTTTTTCATTTTTTTGAATTTTTGATTTTTAAGGGTAATTATCCCCCAAAAACCGCCAAAAAACATGAAAAATCCAAATTTCTCAAAAACGGCTCTAACGATTTTGATTAACCTTTAGTCGTTTGTAGAACTTTAGCTCTCCAACAAAATGACACCACCCGCATTTCTGTAAAAATTCGGGTTCAGAAATTACAGAACTTAAAACATCCAAAATTCAGTTTTTTTGATTTTTCACAAAAAAACATAAATATTAAAAAATATTACTATTCACCATTAAAAAGAGCTCTAAAACTAAATAATTTAGTAATTTGAATTACTATTCTACGATTGCTGGTTTCGGAGAAAATTGAAATTTTCATTTAGCGGTAAACGCAGTACGTTGTCCAATGTTATTCTTATGGGGAATACAAAAATTACTATTTCTATCTTATTTACTGATCAATTTCATTCAAACTTGATATGCTTGTACATTTAGCATTGACCAACAGAGTTAATTCGAAATATGTTGCCCCTTAATAACCCTGGGGGGGAATAGGGGGCATTTCCCCTCTTAAAACCACGAGTGAAGCAATGGATTCTGTAGTGCCTCCAAAGCAGGGATTTGGGTGGATGTTTTTTAAAACAACTTGTTTACAAGATTTTCTGTACATTCGACCATGTTTTGTATTCTATATTTAGTAAATAAAAAGTAATTTATTCATTAAAGTTGGGCTAGAAGGGAGAAAGTATGTGTCAGTTTCCTGATACCGTTTATTTTGAGATACTGTGTGAGAGAGATGGAAATAGTGGCGAGGGGAAAGGCTTCCCCCTCTCCAGCATTACCTGAAGAGGAAGTTAACCAATCACAGTCCTTGTACACTCACTATTGGCTAAAGCAATTGCTTTTTTAGTATAATTATTTTAGCTGTTCTAAGTATGAATTAGTACGATAGTTTTTACAGTGTCACAAGTACCATACCCAATGTCCCCATTGTCGCTTAACCCATTCCTTTATAACTGTTATTCATAAAAAGTTTTCCAGCTGATCTAACAAATTACATGAATTTTATAAAGATAAATACCCACGTAGCAGCAAACCTGCATACTCAGCAACTTTCCAATGCATATATATGTGTCTTAATACCACATAAAGCCACATACCAAGTTTCATCAGTACACATTCATAAATAAACGATTTATAATAATAATTCTCCTTAAGAATAACATGGCGGCTGAGTATGCAGGGTTGCTGAAGCAAGGAATACAATAATGGGGTTTTATACAAATATCAATATAACTCAAGAAGGTATAGCCATATACCAAATTTTATTAATTTATGTTCATATTAAGGGGAAAAACACGTTACTTATTCTCGATAAGAATAACATGGGAGCTGAGTGCGCAGGTTTGCTGCTAAGGGAATTATCGGTCAACAATTTTTTTTAGTGCAAATATCAATAGACCACAACGATATGAAGCAATATACCAAGTTTCATCAGGATAAGTTGATAAATAAGCGAGATATACAATTTTTCTTATTCTCCATAAGAATAACACTGGACAACGTACTGTGTTTAGCACTTTCAATGTCTCTGTAACCATTTGACGTAGAGCAATGATCAAAAATCCAAACTGTGCGTCTTTGTAAGCTGATTCCAATGGGAAAAACTAAAATTTGACTTTTTAAAAAGTTATATGTAAAAAACAAAAAAAAACATTTTTGGGGACAAAATTCCCCAAAATACCCCTTCGGATAGGTCGATCTGTCTGGTTTTCAAACTTAGTCAAAAATGCTGTTTTACACGTTTATACCAAATTTCGTCAAAATCGGATTATTTTTACGAGAGTTATTGTGCTCACGGACACACACACACACACACACACACACACACACACACACACACACACACACACACACACACACACACACACACACACATATATATATATTTATATATATATATATATATATATATATATATATATATATATACAGTTTTGTACGAATGGTGTTTTTGGCATCTGGTGACCTCAGAACGGAAATTTATCATAGTCCCGGGTCTAGGTCTTACCATGTCGACCACGTTAATAGCTTCTTCCATGTAAGGGAAATTCGCTAAAAACAATTAAAATAATACCTAACTGTAAGGCAGAGTTGTAATAGTTGCAACGGTTACCATAAAATAAAAAGTTGGCTATCACTTAGTTGGCAAGTTCCTTACCAACTGTTGTGTATGAACCAGTGGATAGCGTAATACTTCCCCTTACCCCTCTCATGGCTCAAGATAGACGTGGTGGGAGATTAATTTTTCCCCCCCTTCATGCGTGAAATATTTTCATGCAGGACACAGTCTACATAATTTATGTATATCAAGGTTGAGATAGGCAATGCAGAACTTGGAGATCAATGAGGTCTGACATCAGTCATTCAGTCAGTTGGTTTGACCAAGAGATTTCAACATCTAAACCAAAACCCTTGCTTTGAAACGTCAACCGAAACTCCCGGTTTGGTAGACCATTTATTAGTGAATTTCCCCTATAGGGAAGAAGCTATTACCGTAGGTCTCATGGTAAGACTTAAGCCCGAGACCATCATAACTTTTCATTTTGAGGTCCCCAGATGCCAAAAACACCATTCGTTCAAATTTGTATATATATATATATATATATATATATTTATATACATATATATATATATATGTGTGTCCGTAAGCACGATAACTCTCGTAAAATAGGTCCGATCTTAATGAAATTTGGTACAAACGTGTAAAGTACCATTTATTTGAAAGAGTTTGAAAACCAGACAAATCGCACTATCCAAAGGGGGGTTTTGGGGGGGATTTGTACCCCAAAAATGGGTTTTTTGGGGTTTCCACATGTAATTTTTATTAAAATCAAATTTTAATTTTCACCATTGAATTAAGCATAAAAAAAAAACAATTTGGGATCTTGATCATTGCTCTATGTCAATTGGTTACTGAGATATTGAAAGTGCTAAACACAGTACGTTGTCTAATGTTATTCTTATGGAGGAAAAGAAAAATTGTATATTTCGCTTATTTATGAACATAAACTGACGAAATTTGGTATATGGCTTCATCTGGTTGTGGTTTATTGTTGTTTGCACAAAAAAAACAATTTTTCGCCTATGGGTCCCGTAGCAGCAAACCTAGGTACTCGGTCCCCATGTTAATCTTATGGAAAATAATTAAAATGTTATATATCGCTTATTTATGAATGTATATGGATGAAACTTGGTATGTGACTTCACTTAGCTGAGTTCTATTGATATTTGCATAAAAACCCATTATTTTGTGTTCCTTGTTGCAGCAAACCTGCGTATTCATCCCCAATGTTATTCTTATGGAGAATAATTAATATTTTAAATATCGCTTGTTTGTGAATATATTTCTTATGAATCCCGCTGTTAAGTGGCTTAATGTGTTATGTTATAATTCATTGGAAATTCGCTGAGTATGCAGGTTTGCTGCGACGGGGGTATTTTTATTCCTTAAATTAATAAATCAAATATTGCCCATATGATGCTTTAAGTTTACCATCCCAGATTTACTCAATTAAGTAGTTTTAACTAATAACAATTGTTTTTATATATTTAACTTTCTTACTACATTATCAAAAATCCCGGTCAATACAACCTACACAGCCACACAGCAAATTTAATCACACAGAAATCAGAACTGAACTGTTAGTACTATAAAGAATGGATGGTGACTAGAAGGTATTTAAAGAAAGGGAAATTTTTGGTCACCAGTGTTCCTAAAATTAATTGTTAAATATGTAACAGGGTTTGTGAGACTGGGTTTTCGAAATAGGTGTGAAAGGTACTAATGTTAAATTGTAAGCATTAATGACAAGAGGAATTAAATAATACTCAATAGTAAAGCCAAATAAATTAGTTCATAAAGCTTTTTATTTTACTTGAGGGCTAAAAAATGGTTCATAATTAATTATTGCTGAAAAGGTTTCAAAAGTGTCAGTCACCTGAGGACAATTATTCTTTTTGGGAAAGACCGATACAAAACTCTTGAGTGGCAATCTCATTAAAATTTCATAATGAAAACTTTTCTATCATGAATAAGGAACACTTAAGATTTTTAGCTGTCTAAAATTAAGGATGTAGTTGAAATGTGGTTAACAATATGGAGTCAGCATATGATTATGTTGAGCTAATTAGGTAAATGTTAGCAAATGATAACGATAAGATTAAACGTTAAGAAAATAGTACCTACATCACAGCAAACCTGTGTACTCCGCGAAGTTCCAATATATGTGTCCAACTACAACATAAAGCCACTACCAAGTTTCATAAAAATACATTCATAAATAATTTATGCAATTTATGTATATATACAATTTTATTTATTCTTCATAATTAGGGCTGATTATACAGCTTTGCTAAGGAAGATAATAAATGGGTTGTTATGCAATAATCAATATGTAACAACCAGGTGAAGCTACATACCAAGTTTTATTAATTTAGGATCATAATTAAAGGAGATATAACACTTTACTTTTTCTCCATAAGAATAACATTAGGGCTCAGTTCGCAGGTTTGCTGCTACGGGGACAATCAACAAACATTTGATTTTTAGTGTAAATACCAATAGACCACAACTAGGTAATGCCACATACCGAGTTTCATCAATATACATTCATAAATAATCGAGATATCAAATTTTATTTATTCTCCAAAAGAATATCAATGAAAGAAGATCTGGCATTTAATACAAATGAATGGAATTGAAGATAACCGATAAATTAGTAAATTCCAGGAAAAAAGAATGAATGGAGCGATAAAATAGAGATAAAGCCGGCACAGGCGCCAGGGTAGCAGGGGGGAAGGTCGGTCACAAGGTCAGCGCACTTATTTTGGAATAAAAACAGCGCCTGCAAACTTGAATACAAACCTGCAATACACGCCTGTACTACTGTCAACATTGACTAAAATGGAAGGCGCTGTCAGTCTGACGTGAAAAGCTGAACGAGTCACGTTCAACACCTGCATTTTATCTTGTCAAGGAACTGTCTGGAACCCTCTGGCAGTCAATGAAATGTTGCAGATGATGCAGCATGGATGGAAATAGAGGACCCCCAGAGATTATTACTATCATCAACGTGAAAATCCGCCCGCAGAAATATAGAAACCCGAAATAGAAAAGTTTCGTATGGTGTGTGCTTTTAATAATCTGATAAAATAAAATCCCTGCCTTAATATAATACGTAAATAAGACCAAAAAGACTAAATAAAATCTATATTTGTCTACAATTTAAACGTAAATTTACTTTTTGACAAATGCAATACATCAAATACAGTATTTTCATCGAAAGGCTGTATATTATAATCCAAGAAACCATTTGGTGTACAGCCTCTTTGTTGCAGGAACTTTTAAATCCGGAGATTAAGCAGGAAGCTTTCAACGTTGGCTTCAGAAAATGTGAGGCTCTTTGTAAACTTATTTTCTTACGTAAAACAACAAAACAGCGTAGTTAACATTGTTTTAACCTTTAAACAATTTAGTAATTTAAACGAGTTCAGTTCATTGAGTTATTTATGTAAACGCAAAGATTTCATGTTATTTAAGAAAAAGGCTTTACCATATAAAAAAAGGCTCTGTCATATAAAAAAAATCTGAATTTAATTATTTTTGTGATGCGAGAAAATCTATGACTGGGTCTGTTGTGGTTGGTGTAACTGGTAAACATATATTGCCTTGTACCATATTAAATATTTCATATTTTCCATATTCATTATGTATGTATACTTACCGTCTTAAATATAACATCGTTTAAGTATGATTATAGTTTGTAGTTTTGTGAGACGTAATTTACTGCATCATGATTAATTGTAATAACACGCATCATACTCTTCAAAAAATTGTTAAAGATTTCCACTTTTCCCAGAAAACGTATTTTCTACATTTTATAAATATGTTTCTATTGCTGCCTGGAGCTATCGTTAGCTATTTTAAGATTTAGTCCGCCAGTGCTCTATGCTTTGGTCCATTAATAAATGTTAAAGCAGCAAATGGAATATGTTACTGCTCCATTTTGAATTATAAATTATAATTAATAGTATGCCGGTAGTTTTAGTCTTGCTAATCAGGAAATTTGCATTTAATTAATTTTTGCGTATTTTTAAGTTTGAGTTTTACTAGGACAAACTTTAATATGTACATCGTTTTGGCTGCATGGTGTGATATATTTTTGTTTTGTGCAAATGAATGTTGGAGTGCTAATGTCACCTGCATCGGAATCTCCACAACTAAATTGTGAATGACATTGTGTTATGAATTAATACTACATTGTTATTGGGTTTGTCCTGTTATGGAGCATTTTGTAACCAAATAATATAAAAAAACTAAATTTTCATAACTTTACTATTTATTATTAGAATACTTTATTCCATATTTTACCACAAATCGCATCACTTGACCAAACGATATTATCAGAATTCAGTCAGCTGACTATTGTTAACCACAGAACGACAAAATACCTTGAGAAAAGAACTAGTTTTTAGCTGGTCTAACCAAGATATGTTTACTTTAATAAATACAATTTCCTTTCCATTAAATATGTTCGTAAAAACTTGGGTTCTAATTCATCTTAAGAATATATTACGCAAATCTGTTAATCTATCATTACCTCAAGAGTTTTCCTTCGGGGGAGCAGATTGCACAGATGGTTCTTGATTGCAGTTATGTATGAAAATTTTAATATTTGATACATAAGTTGATTTTTCCAGGGAGACTAAGGAAAGATTGAAATGATGTTTACACTTGTGTTATTTGAAAGAGGTCTAGGCGTATATTCCATAAAAATCATTTAAATCTATTTCCGACCATCCCCTACAATTCTTCAAAGTTTTTATATTCTTCTTAAGGAAAGCAAACAATTGAATTCTGTATTTAGCAGTTGTTATACACAAACAAAACACAGATGAACTGATGAACATCAAATTACTTCGAGAATAAACGACCACTTAATATGGAAATAAAAGGTTATGAGGAAATACGGAAAGAAATATTTGCTTGAGTTCGATCAGTAGAGGTATTATAGTAATGTTTAAATCATCAATAACAAAGCCACACCAAAGAATCCGTTTTTCATCTCTACATTATCCGCGCCATCAGCTTAAAGCTCCTCACCTCATTGAATGCTTTGAGCCCTCACAAAAGGTTGGGTTTGATGTGTTACTCCTCTGCCAATAGTATTGATTCCCTTGTTATAAATATTCTATATATAATTCAAGAAAAGTTTCTATATAAATTGTATCATAAGAGAAACATTAATTTGTTTCTAAATAAAGGAAGGTTGTGCCTATCATTTAGGCTACGTTGAATTATAACGAAAACACATCTGATGTGATTGAGCAGAAATGATGCAAGAAGGTAGATAATTTACGTTTCAAAGACCTCTTAAAGTTCCAATGTTATTCTTAAGGATAATGTTTTACATGGCGACAGCATGTAGCATTTTAAAAACTTAATTTTATGTTTTTTTTTTGGCTTCAAGATCCCCGAGAGAAGAATGAGGCACCAGCTAATTCTTTATTAAAAGATTTAAAAGATAAAAAAATATATTGAATTATACAACAACCACGATACGACTGCGACAAATCGTTGTCGGGAAATTCATAAAAACCTGTAGGGTTCACTTGATAACGGGAGGAGTTTCCTTACCTCCCGAAACGTAGTGTAGTTTTAAACACTACATGTGATAGGTAAAGTCCAAATAAATCAATAATAAACAAAATCCATCGCAATTATGAGTATCAAAAAAACAATCCTTAACCATTGAATGGGTTTAAACGCAACCTTTAGAAAGTGGTCTACCATAATATCTTTCACTTAGGCAAATTCACAGTCGTCAGAGGCAAATGTGCAAAGTGAATCCGCAATTAAAAGTTGTATAAACGAAGCTAATTCGATACACATAAAACAAAAGCGGTGAACAAAGGAAATATTTATAAATAAATTTTAAATTCAATACCTAAATATTTTCGTACACTATAAAAATCCAAATGTTAACATTATGTTGCATAAAACAATACTCAAAATGTAGAAAACAGCGTAGATAAAATCAACTACATCGGGAGAAGATGTAGTTATAAGGCAAAGGGATAACCTTCATTACAGGTAATTTCCGGTTTCTTTGTAATGAGGAATGTTCAGTTTAGCCATAGAAAAATAAACCAGGTATCTGGTTTATTTTACTATGGTTTAGCTCAACAAAGGGGCGACCTCTGCTGATTGTTTCATGTTTCATCGTTGAATCCTATACTCTAATATAAGTAAGGTTTGCGTCCGTGCTTGCTTGCGACACTGATCTCAATAACGTCACCAACGATTTCCTTCAAATGTTGGAAATAACTAATTTCTGGGATAAAAATAAGTTCTAGACAGGTCTCATCCCCAGGAAAAATCAAATAATGTAAAAAAAAAGAAAATGAAAAGTTAAAAAATAACATTGGGCTTATGGAGTTTCAAGTCAAAACAAGAGAATTGTAACAGCTGTTTATAATCAATCATGAACTGTCAAAGTAATACTCATGTTGTTTAAGGTTATTGTTATTAGCATGTAGTTTCGTGAGAGCAGAGGTTAAAATATTTGAATGAAGATTATATGTATAGAGTAGTAAAATATATCAAAGAGACATTCAGCTATAAATAACAACTGAAGTGACCTTAAAAATGTAGAAAAGAGGCAAATGAATTATTCAAATCCGATTATCAGTAGGGGGAAGAGGTGAAATATTACTCCAAGTCATATAAACAATCTGACTGACCTTCCCTCAAGTAAAGCTCGGTCCCCAGGTACTGTTGATTAAGCACGTTGATTGGTTAGCTGTGGTTTATTTAGGCACATATACAGGGCACCTACCTTGTCCCTTCGGAAGCTTCCAAACTGGCCGGGTAGGCGTTGGAATTGCCGTCAGAAGCCCGTTTCACACCGGAACATCCCATTGTAGTAAGATTGGATAGGGGTTTGGTTAGGTAGGGTTTGGCTTCAGAAGGTACAAGGTACAAGGTACAAGGGCGAGTTTTAAATGAGGCCCACCCCTACCTTTTACCATATTTCTCAAGATATCGACTCCATACCACCGCCGATCATTGTTGATCAACTTATACGTCATTTTGACTTAATTAATATTTTCGTCCGCCATCTTGGATTAAAATATTGTTTTTAAAACTGTTTATATATTTCGTACGTGCTTGCGTACGTTTTTGTTATTTATTTTAACTTTTTAGTTATGTGCAGTAATGTGTTTAGAAAATGGTTCTGTTGAACTAAAAAATGAAAACGGTTGTTACATGTTCAAATTTGAACTATTGTTGGACAAAATTTGTATTAAAAGAAGTATGTCAAGTATGTCTGTTTTAATATGGAAAACAGATCAGTGGATAACATTGATAACAAACCTGTATTAACTACTTTAATTTGCGTGGTGTATATAGCTTGCTAAGAGTCAATAAATAGTAAATAATTTAAATAAACTATAATTACAGTCGCATAAATAAAACATGAAATTAAAATATAAAAGTAAACACTTTAATTTATAAAATAATATACCGAAATCATAGCACATTAGGCTTTGTAGAGTAGATAAAATGGAAATCTGTTTTTACTTATAGTTGTTCAATTTAAGAAAAAACATGCACATGTTGCGACTTACCTTAAATGGCGTGTGAGACTTTCTTGCCACCGTTTGAGAGAAAAGAGAAGATTTAATAATTTAAAAGATTCACCAGCGTTGAAGACGGCGAAATGATGCCCTTTGTGTAAACCTCTATCTTCAACCCTAACGTGCTTTCATTTTAGCTAATTTCCCCTATAGGGAAGAAGCTATTACCGTAGGTCTCATGGTAAGACTTAAGTCTGAGTCTTAACCTGATAACTGTTTGTTTTGAGGTCCCCAGATGCCAAAAACACTATTTGTTAAAGTTGATATATAATTGTGTCCGTTAGTAAAAAAGTCCGATTTCGATGAAATTTGGCTCAAATGTGTAAAGTGACATTCATTACTTTAAGTTCGAAAACCAGAAAAATCGGACCATGGGAAGGGGGGTTTTAAATAGGTTTTTTGAACTTTCACTCTAAAATGTTTAAAACATTCAATTATGGTTTTGACCTCTTTTAGAGCTTGGAAAAATAATATAGTATTTTCAATTGCTAACCTAGGTTAAGTGGTTGCGGAGAAAATCCAAACAACCTGCTCATAAAATCTCCCATGTTAATCTTATGGAAAAAAGGTTTTTGGCTTTTCCTCAGTTCATTTTGAAGTAAACTTCACATTTGCTTTTATCAATCAGTTCAGCTCTACAAAACAATCATTTTGGTGTTTAAATTGTGATTCTACGTCTAACCGTTGTAGAGATATTCAAGTGCTAAACACAGGACGTTGTCCAATGTTATCCTTATGGAGAATTAACGAAATTTGATATATCGATTATTTATGAATGTATATTGATGAAACTTGGTATTTGGCTTCACGTAAGACTGGTATATTGATTGATATTTGCACAACAAATTTAGTTTTCGTAACCATCCCCGTAACAGCAAACCTGCATACTCAGCCCTAATGTTATTCTTATGAAGAATAAGTAAAGTTTTATATCTCCCTTAATTACGAACATAAATTAATATAGCTTAGTATGTAGCTTCACCTGGTTGAATTATATTGATAATTGCACAAAAACACATTTCTTCTTTTTATTTTTGCAGCAAACATGCGTCCTAAGGTTATTCTTATGGAGAATAAATACAAAGCTATAGGTCACTTATTTATTTATGAATTTTTATGAAACTTGGGAAGTGGCTTTATATGGTATAGTAGTGAGAAACATAAGCATGCATTGCGAAATTCGCTGAGTACGAAGGTTTGCTGCAACGAGGGTATTTATTCTTGTTTACGCTGTGTACCTCAACAAGTGCTAATTATTTTTAATTGTGGTTTCTTAAAAGTTAATAAATATGTTTCTTCAAAAAATATTTCAAGCTATACAGGGTGTTTATAAAAGAACTCCTTGGTTTCAAAAAATCATAATTAAATAACGGAACTTCAGAAAAGCATGCGGTTTTCACAATTGTGTTCGCTACATTGTTATGTTTTATAGCGGGGATATTAGGTTGGCAGTTGGCATCCCTGCATGACCTTAGCCCGCACACACAAGATACAACTTTTACATGAAATCAAACCCAATGACAGAATGAAAGAGTCGAGTTTGCATCCCTAATCCTCAACAACATTGAAGAAAATGAAAATGTTCTGGAAAACGTTATGTTTTCAGATGAAGCAACTTTCCACGTTAGTGGGTCAGTAAATTGACACAACTGTAGGATATGGGGTCTGAGCCACCGTATGAATTGATTGAACATCAACGTGACTCCCCTAAAGTCAATGTTTGGTGCGGACTGATGCACGACCGTATTGTCGGCCCATTCATCTTTACAGAAAGAACAATTAATGGGGAAATTTAAAATCAGATAGATGATATCGAAAAAGAAAAAGGATTGATTTTCTTCCAGCAAGACGGCGCCCCACCGCACTACAGCAACCGTGTCCGTATGCATTAGACTTGCGTTTTCCAAACAGGTGGATCGGACGACGCGGGCCGATCGCATGGCCACCCAGAAGCCCAGATATGACGCCACTAGACTTTTTTCTGTGGGGGCATGTTAAGAACACTGTGTACTCTCAGAAAATTCGTGACATTGGACATCTGAGGGAGAGGATCATCGCAGCCATAGCAGCCATCACACCCGACATGCTACTGAGTACATGGGAAGAGATCGATTATCGTTTGGACGTGACGAGGGCAACGAATGGAGCACATATTGAAATGTACTGAATACAAAAAAAAACTTAAGAAGGTACTCTTTCATAATATATAAGTATTTAAACTGTTTTTAATGTCTAATGCTGTAACATAAATGCTTGAAACCAAGGAGTTCTTTTATAAACACCCTGTATATACAAAGCTATAGCTTGGTATTCCAAGAATTTAACTACACGGTTTTGTTGTTCCTACAAATTAACTAATATTTATACATATTGGCAAGTATTGTAAAAGTTCCTTAAGTGCTGAAATACATAAAAAATAACTGCAATTAGTTTTTAAGGATTGCATGGTAGTTTGCAGCAATGGTAGGCACGCCTGAAAAACTTTATTAAAACGATTAATTGCTTGATTTACATTTTAATAGGCTACCTGTTACTGTACGTTTCACCACGACTGTTTGTACGGTTTATTCTACTTTTATAAACCCCTTCACAAACTTATCCGACGTTTTTTCAATAGTATGTGACAACAAATATACTAAAAATTGTTCAGGGAATTTCCCAAATCGAACTTTTTTGTTTAAAAATCCTTATTAATGAATTACGCAATATCCTTTAGATTATTTAGGTGTTTTTTTAAGTTTTAATGGTAGTTAGGAGGATACATTATATATCGTCAGTGCTTCAGGCTTACAACCCCCCTCTTTTATCGTGTATTAATCACTTTACTAAAACTACAAATATAAACAACAACAACTTGGTCTTTCCTGGATTCTTAACTGATGATAGATCTTCGGATCTGAAATCGATATTATAATCAAAAGAAAATGGGATTGCTAAGGTAAGACAGTAATATACAAATATAAAGTTCAAAAGTCAATCGGGGCTTTTTAACTGTCAAAACTTTTTACATTTACATTTAACTGGTCAAAATGTCCAAAGCATGATACGAAAATGAATAAAACAATCTTTAAAAGTCTCAATTTTATCCTGGTAAAAAAGCGAAAACCTGGTATTAATTTTCCTAGCTTACTAGATTCTTTAATTTTGATTTGAATCAGGTATTATCTTAGATTTCAAGTTGTAACTCTCAACAATGAATACAGAGTGTTATAGGAAGAACACGTCTTAAGGGCCAGAGTCTGTCAGTATTTGAAACTTGTCCTGCTAGTTTTGAGCCCAGCCACGAGGCAGTGCGCGCTGCCGGTCTGCAGTGCTAGAGGCGCTTCACAGCGGCAAGGCGCAAAACTACAGATTTCCAGTGCGCCAACTTCAAATAAGCGACAGAATTTTTAACACGGGACCTGTTCTTCTTATAAGACTCTGTATTAATTGGTTTTGACAAATGTTTAAACATGTGCTGCCTCAAAATAAAACGTGTATTTTAACTTAGTCACAAAATGAGATGCATTATTGGATAATTAATGGTTAATCTTTCTTGGATATTTTTCATTACAGTAGTGGAAACATGTACTTTTTCAATTGTAAATAACCAACCTCTTGTTTGCTATGTAGGTGGTTTTAGGCTTTATAAAGAATATTATCTTACTAATTAAAATTATCACCTACCATCGATAAACACTGACACTGTTAAGGAAATGGAGCGAAGCTGTATGGAATTTTGGTCCTTTTTATGAATTTGGACACGTGATAGTTTTTTTGTTTGGGTGAACATTTTATGTAAAATATTAACATATAAGTATTTTTATTCAAATTTACTGTATGCATTTTATAAAATACTAGCTGCTATGCCCGTGCTTTGCAACGGGGTGAAAATTCAGAGTAGAAAAAATTTAAAGAAAACAGTAAAAGTCTGTAGTTGTATGATCCATATAACAGCTGTTTATTTAAATGAATTGAATTAGGAAAATACACATGTGACATAAACCAAATAAAACTCAAGTCCAGAAGAATAACATGGGATCTTGGAAGTCCCGTGGGGCAGAGCCCTGAGGACTTTTCTAAACGGCGATAGGCCTATGACACTCCTCGATACATAGACTACAATTGTGCAAAATGTCAGCAGAATTGGTCCAGTGGGTTTGACGTGATGGAACAATAGACAGACAGACACCACCTCATTTTTATAATAGTAGTGGCTAGAATTTCTTTGTTTTTAGAAGCGAGAATAGTAAATAGTTAAATAGTAAACAAAACAATGACAGTCTGATATGTACTCCTTATAACTGCTGTTTATTTAATTAAATTAGATTAAGAAAAAACACATGTGACATAAACCAAATAAAACTCTCCTCCATATGAATAACATGAGGACTTGGTGGGGCAGAGCCCTGAGGCCTAAATCGATAATCTAAAGCCAGTTTGCTCATCAGCACACCTAGACGCGCGTTTTAGTGTATAAATTAAAGCCTTATTGTTTACAAAGTTTGCATGTCGCATATTAAATGGTTTGCTTGTCGTTTTTTGAATGGTTATTAATAATATAGATAGATAATTAATCAGCTGGTAAAATAAAATTTCCATGCAATTCATTCATGAAATGTGTTAAACAAAGTGTCGACAAGAGATTGGGTTACAAAAGATATATAATTGTTTGGGCGGTGATTAAAAATTGAAAACCACCGCCTGCCCTTTCATTTTCCATTAAATCGCTAAATTGGTTTCTTTGACACCGTTGTCAGGAGAGAGAGAATCACTTTCATGATTCTGAAAAAAATTAATTGTTGCCTACAGTGTGTTGTTTGATAATGATTCCTGTGTCTATGTGATTTAAACACTATGCGAATCATTAATATAACTAGTATTTTTTGATATATTTGTTTAAAAGTAGGTCAATAAATTAAAATATTTATTTGTGTATTTTAAACGTTCTAATGTTCTTTAAAACCTTTAAGCAGTGCTAATTAGTAGATAAGTAAATACCCCCGTAGCAGCAAACCTGCGTACTCAGCGAATTTCCAATAGATATGAATGTCTAAATACTACATAAAGCCACTTACCAAGTTTCATAAAAATATATTCACAAATAAGCGATATATACAATTTTAATTATTCTCCATAAGAATAACATTGGGGCTGAGTACGCAGGTTTGCTGCAACAAGGAACACAAAAAAATGGATTTTTATGCTAATATCAATATAACTCAACTAGGTGAAGTCATATACCAGATTTGATTAATTTATGTTCATAATTAAGGGAGACATGGCATTTAATTATTATCCATAAGAATAACATCGGGCTGAGTACGCAGGTTTGCTGCTACGGGTGCCTTTGGCAAAAAATAATTTTTTGAGCAAATATAAATATACCACAACCAGATGAAGCCATAAACCAAGTTTCGTCAGTATACGTTCATAAATAAGCGAGATATAAAATTTGTCTATTCCTCCATAAGAATAACATTAGACAACGTACTGTGTTTAGCACTTTCAATATCTCGGTAAATAATTGACGTAGAGAAATGATGAATATACCAAATTGTGTGTTTTTTTAAGTTGAATCCAATGATAAAAACTAAAATTTGATTTTTTCAAAAATTACATGTAAAAAATTCAAAAAACCCATTTTTGGGGGACAAAAACCCCCCAAAATACCCTTTCGGATAGAGCGATCTGGCTGGTTTTCGAACTTAGTCATAAATGTTGCTTTACACATTTATAACAAATTTCATCAAAATCGGATCATTTTTACGAGACTTATCGTGCTCACGGACAGATATATATATACACAGTTTCGAACGAATGGTGTTTTTGGGGTCTGGGGACCTCAAAATGAAAAGTTATCATGGTCCCGGGCCTAGGTCTTACCATGCTGACTACGGTAATAGCTTCTTCCCTATAGAGGAAATTCGCTAAAAAGTTGAAAAACGGTCTTTGGGAAGCCTAGTGTACAACATTTATTTTCTGTGATCCGCTTATACAATAGCTAGTTGTTTGCGTGAATACCATTATATATATTCTTTTCTGTTACAACGTCCAGAATAAATCAAATGAAAACTTCTAAATTACCTAAGCTATTTAGATAGTTAAATAAAGTTTTTTATTGAATTATTTAATGAACTCAAAGAATATGACGGTGTCAAAGAATACCTAGTTGATAAGGCATGACCATCTTTGTTTTCTCTTACATATTGTATTTTATCAATAATTATATCAGTTTGTGTTGATTTTCAATATTTCTATACATTACGTATGACCTCTGCTAATGAGCGTATAAATTTGTTTGTCAATAAAGGATATTATAATTTTTGTACTATAGGTTATAAAAGAGTTTTTATTTTGAGGGAAGTTCGTGTTTGATGTTAAGACTAGGAGAGCTAGTGCTGTATCAAAATTGTACTCGAAAGTGGTGTTTTTAGGCATATATAAAATTGACTTATTAAATTGGGATTAGTAAACTATATCTATAACCATGAAAACTTACAGCAAATGAAATTGTTAAACGAACTGTAAACTGACAATTATTTATGATATGCAATTTTCTTGCCTATCTCTATAGTTGCAGTCTGTTTTTTTTCTTTTTCAATAAACTAGCCATGTTACCTCTGTATTCTCGTTAGCGTGTAAAGTCACATTTATATTGGACAGATCAACATTAGTTTGCCTTATATCGTAAAAATAGTTCTGTTGTTATCAATGGCCTTATATTTATCTGGGTAACAAAACCAGCCGCATTTTTGTCATAAAGAACTTAAGTACGCTTATAGTGTAAACTAAGGGGTCGAATCGCCGTGAGATGGACAATACAAAAACCGTTAGGCAAGTGAGGCTATAAAGTGAGGCTTTTTTACAGGCACTGAGCTATAAAATGCTTTAAAAGTTTTCTTAAGTCTAACGAAACAAGGTGAAACACGTATTTTGTAACATTGCTATAGTAAAATTGGTAAAAATGTCACCACTTTGATTTTAGTAATACGTCAATAACTGTCACTAAAAATTCATATACATAGTATATTTCTAAAATTCGACGATTAAAAAAAAACTACACTAAATAAATACCCAAGTATTGAGTTTTAACTATTTTGATTGATCGATTACATTTGAAAACGAGTGTAGTTTATTTAAATTAACTACTTTTGCCAACTTGAAATAACGATACCAATACTATCGATATACACTGATTATAAAACGTACATAACTTTGACCACCATATTGTTATACAACTTGTATTTAATGTGTTTAATTTTACCTTTTTCATTAGCTTATTGCTGTAAACACAATTTTTTCTAAATATTAAGCATACTCAATCTTTCATTGGTATTCATTTGCATAAGAGGATAAGATGGGGAAACAGCCAGTCAAACAATCCCTTTGATTGGAATAATGGATTATTCCTTGTTACAAAGAAACAAAGGCCCAGGAACTGACTCTAATAAGGTTATCCGTTTGTCTTTGTAATTACACTTTCTCTGTTATTATTATTGACATCCTTAAGTTTTTCAATAAACATGAATAATACATAAAGAAGATTCAATTCAATTTCAAATTCGTTTACTGTCATACAAACTATGCAATATAGCATTGGCAACTTCTCAATGTTGCTTAACCTAAAACAAAGAAAATTAATGCTAAAATAAAAATAATAACTGAATATAATTTTTTGAAACATACACAATCGTTGACCCTGTAGAACTTATTTTCTATCATAATAAATTTTAATTTTGTCTTAAAAATATCCACATTGACAGTTGTTTGAAGAAATGGGAAAAAACGTAAAACAGGACTAATGGAGAGTAGTATGTCTGATGCTTGAAAAAAGAGGTTTGATGCTGTGGAATTATGAGGTACCCTCTTAAGGTCATGCGGGCACCCCGGGAATCAAACCCGAGACCTCCTGCACCGTGTCCAAGACGCTAACATGAGGTGCCTCAAGAAACAGTTGAGGTCACCTGTTTCGATTCATGTGTTGAGGTTACATGAACATTCGATTATCTGTTATCGTGAAGGCATACTCGAATGTTCAAAGTTACCTAAACACCGTCTGCCACGTTATAACTTTGTAGCAGCTGTTACGAACATCTGTTGTTGTTTCCTTACAGTCATGAGTCCAGTGCAAATTTGTGCTGCAAACTTCTTGTGAAACAAAACAACTTTTGCACGATATTATACTTCGATAATCGGTTAGGCTAAAACAGTCCCGTTTGGAAACCGATCGTAAGCGAATAATTCTCACGAATCCAAAATTTTTAAACCGTTTCAGCTCAAAACAGGAATCAAAAAGGGAGAATGAATCTGAAGATTAATTACAGCAATTCCCGTCATACTCACAGGAGTGCCTCACATTTCCAGGAAGAACAACTCGTCGAGTTCTTCCATGGACAAATTTTACGGGTAAAAATCCGATATTTTGTAAACAAATTGTGTAAAATAGTAAATATATTCTATAGTGGGTATAATTTACTTGTAAGCAGGACTTACTGTGCAGTTAGTCCCCAGTATTAGACAGAAGTAGAATGAGACAAGAGTAACAAATTCAACCACTGCGGCCTGGTTTAGTGCTGTTTACAAAGTAGCTGCTGAATTATCCAGTTTGAACGGAAAAGATATTAGATTTAACCTTGTTGGGTGAAGTTATTTTTGCTGAATAACTTTTAATTTAATTTTACTGTTACCGCGATTTTGTCACTGTTATCTTTTAATGTTATTGTAATCATATGAATATTGCAAATATCCCTCTCTCTACAATAACTTACCATGATTTATAACCATTTCTTTTAATGTATTGTCATGATGCAAAATGAATTTACAATTGATCTGCCCTACTGTCCTTGAACAATCTTTCAAATCTAAACTGTAATTCTTTATTTATCTACACATTTCTGAATATATAACTCATTAACGGCTGACTCTAACATATAGTTTAGTCACTTCTTTGACATATTTAATATAATTGGCAATCCTCACGTGTTTCATCCTATCAATTCTGAAGACTGAGATACCGAACAAAAATGGCCTCGACTTTCTGTGTAAAATTATATTACATTTTCAATATCGCCATTTCGATGGGAACAAGCCACCCACAAAAGAGTTTAGCTTTTAAGGTTAATAAGAAGATAAATTTCAATTCAACTGCATTATATTATATGTATTTATGCAATCAAATAAGTTTTTCAGCATTAACACAAGATATAACATGAATATAAATATAGCAACAAACGAAGTAGTAACACAATATGAATCATGTCTATGTGAAAATTTACAAGATGTAACAGTTTTACTCAGGTAACAGAAAAAAAGTTCAAATATGACTTCTAAAACAATACATAAATTAAATGTAATACCATTATTCTAATATACATTGCAATAACTGTGATAAAAAGGAGATAAGGTATTAAAAAGAAGTAATTTCAGAAGGAGAAACCTGAAATATGAAAAATGTAATATTCATTCGGCCTTTTAAAGTGGTTTTGTGGCTTCCTCGGCTCTTACAATTTAAATTAGACGTGAATACCTCTTGATGTGATACTTTTATTCACTATGGTCAAAAGAACCATTTTACAGATTCTCTTATCTATATCAAAGTCGTAAAGCTTTTAGATGCTAAATGATTAAAACCATTGACTATAAATACACAAGTAGACTTCTGATTGCCATTGTAAAAGCTGGTCCTCCTTTAGTGAGCCGGACTCAAAGAGGGCGTAGTTACATTATCACCAACAGAGTATACATCTGTCAGTTATTACTTATCCTCTCAAGGTGGGTAATACCACTGTCTAGAATAATTGTAGGTTAGGTATCATAAACAAGATGCGCAGTAGATCAGTGACGTCAGTGTTGCCCAACAGCTGTTTGTAACACAACCAAGCGCCCAACTGTCAAAACTTGACTGGATGCTGTTGTTTTCACTTTGACGAGTCCATTGTAATGCTGTGTTGATCTGGAATGTCAACAAAACAATAATGTAAACAATGTGACGTCACTGGTGCCCAACCAACAGCAGACGGGTATAAAAGCTGCACATGATACCAACCGCATAAATAGTGTAGATAATGTGGGTAATACAATAGTTGGTATGTCAGGAAGCAAACATAAGTTGATTATCACTTGATTTCTGGGGTCGTAGCTGTATATTATTGACAAGACAGGTTTACCGGAATTAATTTAATGCAAGGGAGTTCCCGACGATGGACGCGGAACATACTTTCTTCCACTAACCGCGTTTGGCAAGCCCTTACCTGGAGACCACAAGATACCTCGGTGTGTGTTCTATAGACACGGTCATTCTTAAGAGGATGAGGACTGATGATGAACTGATGATAGACAGAGGACGAATCGCTATGGTTCGAAATATATATATATATATTTTTATTTAAGATTCGTTTTTATTCAGTGACGAGTATCAAATGCTTGATGTGATAAACAATTCGCAGGCTAGACTCTGTAAGAGTAGAGAAGGTTTTTAGTTAGGGCCTAGTATTAGTTCCACACTACATACCAAAAACGGTCTAAAATGTTTTATTACTTAACACTTAGTCCATAACAAATTATTTGAGTAATTTTGAACATTATTCTTGCATCAAATAGGGATGGTGGTTATGATTTTGTGATATTTTGTATATTAATTACCATAATTTACACAGGGTTACTGCATTTATTAAGGGAATAAAATTACTGGACTAAATGTTTTTTAGTATAATTTAATTTTTATCCGGCTCTTGTCATAGAATACCAAACTAATATAAACAACACATTTTACTAAACAACGTGATGAAGCCACTAGTAGAAGTGCTAATAATTTGGGGGTATAAATTCGCATGTCAACTTTCATAAAAACTACTTAAACTTTTCCACAAGTTGAAACTAGAGAAATATTTTATAACCTTTTAATGGAAGCCCCCGCACAAAACGGAAGTAAGAGAAGTTGCTTGCAGTCGGAGAAGAAATTAAATATGACTTTTACAGCTTTACTAACGTACTATTTATTTATTCAGTATTTCAGAAATAGAAAAATAAATTTGATTAGAATAATTTGATTTTTAATGAATTAACAGTTAAAACATGAATGTAGCTTGACGTTGATTACATTTTCTGAGCCAATCACTTGTTTTAATTTTGCCCATAATGAAATATAATAAGTATAACAAATGTGATAATCTTTCAAATTAGTTTCTATTGGTTCTCTAAATATTGTGAATAAGTGGTTGAAATGTGGACTTTTTGAATTATTGTAAAGATAAACTGAAATTGTTATCACTTTTGACATGCAAAACCATCATCTTTCAACACTTAACATATAATAAGAGCAACAGCTGACTAATAATAAAGGCCTCAAAGAGTGTATCGGTGGGTGGATTGTGAATTTTCTGCCATAACCGTATCAGCTGATCTACACAAACAGCTTTTCAACAATGGTCAGATATTTTAAAATAAATCAAAGTTGTTTAAAATCTAACCTTAATGAATTTAGAACTCGATTCAGAAATTATTGCAGGGAAATTTAATGATCTGGGTCCATTATAGGCCAAGGTAAGTTTAATCTATCAATATTCTATCTTGATATAATACTATCTTGATGATTGAAATAGTTAAATATGATATCTTATTCGCCAGAAAAAATTCTTCTGATTGAATTTAGAGACTTGAAATAGCAATTAACATAAACAACATGCTAATTAACATTGCTGCCAAGTTAATTAGAATAAATGTGTTATTTTAAGTGGTAGATACCGTTGGTATGTCATTAAATAAGCTGCTAACTCAAGTTATTAAAACGAGTTTGCACGCGGCATGCTGACTTTAGGGAAACAAATTTCCGCATTAAAAACATAAAAATCAAATAAAGAGTTTAAACAGAGATTTGTGTAATTTTCAGCAAAATGTAAAATATTAGATATTTTGGCAGTTCTGGATATACCTGGTTCTATTTAAATACAATGCTGGGATGGGAATGTTGTGCATTATAAGCTTAGGAGGATGTACCATCAGGATCAAAAGTCGGTATGGGGGTATTAGGAGTGATAAAACTACATCAAGATATTAAAAACAGCCTTTTCAATTTAAAGTCCCCATAAGACAACGTACTTTGTTTACTCAATTTACATTTTCTATAATAAATCGGTAAATATTTGTGCTAGAATTATAAGGAAGGGCTTCATATTTCCGCCTTGTTACCTCCTAGTATTTAATGTGCAATAATTGTATATTCGAGGCTTTCCTGGCCCTTTTTGGGCCCAAAAACTCAAAATTAAAAATCTTAAAAAAGAGCGTTGGAGTTTACGATTGTTTTTCCCAACGAACTTGTCCAACAGATTAAAGAAAGTAATGTCCCTACCAAATTTGAAGTAAATCAGACAAAAAATGGGACCGCTATAGTGCAAACACACACACACACACACACACACACACACATATATAATTTTGAAAGACACTCAAAAACGTGTTCAGGGGGTCACGTTAGGAACTTTTATGATGGTCCCGGGCTTAAGTTTCACCATGCGGGTTATGCTAATAGTTCACTTTTCCAAAGGAAATTCACTAATAAATATCTAGCCGAGTTAAAAACTAAAATTAAGAAATGTGTTGATTATTTTACTGTTTGCTACACAATAATTGAAATAAACTGCTAACCACTACTGTTTTATTTCTTTTAGATTATGTTATATATATTTAAATTAAATCAAGGGTTTAAATTATACTGTACTCACATACACGGCGGCCATACTTTACACACAAAAGCTGATACAATGAAACCAACTTCGCACGGCCTCGCTGATCATCATTAGTCCCAATGAGAATGATAGCATGGTAGGGTTTTTAAGAAACATCTATACATAATTTGGAAATATTTGGTAAGAGTCTAATATTTAATTTTTAATGCTAATCACTTAGTAAAAGATGGTTTTCCGATATCCACTTGATTTGTTTAATAATTAATCTTTATAAAGAGATACACGAGTATTTAGCTGTAGGTACAATATGTTTTAAGCTATTCAGAAATTAAAATTATCTTATACTTAGTTAACTTAAACACCAAAACAGTTCTTTTAAATGCTACTCTGAAAATAAAATAAAATCTTTTATATTTTAGTTAGGTAGCAATATTTCAAAATTTTAATAAATTATATAAAGATAAAATTCGCTCTAAACAAAACTGCGCAACCGAACAAAAGAAAGATTGTTTGGGACGAGATAATTAATTAACTTTAAATTTGTAAGTAATTGCAAATAATTTGCCAACATACGTGATATAAATAAGGAAACACTTTTTATAAGAAATCCAACCTTAATACTTTAAAAAAATTGTTCACATTTATGTCACAGTTCCTGAACACCACACTTTGATTGATTTCATCCCTCAATAGTTTTTGAAACTCTATTATACAAAATTAATTCATTATTTACCTTGTTTAAAATATCTTTAAATAATGACGATACTTGAAATAAAGAACTGAAATGCTCGTATACAGGGTGTTTACAAATTAATGTTGCTAACTTCGGGATATTGTTCCTTATGTCAACAGGAACGTAAATCATAATATGACCGGGGGTCTAATTCTTTTCGTTTACCGTCTCTCTCTGTCTGTATGTGATGTTAACTAGAAAATTTATATTTAAAAAACGGCTAGACCAAATTTAACTAAATTTTGGTTAAATACTCTTCTTGGTAGGTTATATTTTAGAAAACAATTTTTATAAAATCTTTCCGTTTAAATGGCGGCCATTGACAATTTTTAACCTCAAATAACTAAAAAAAATTAAATAAAAAAATTTTTAGAATGTAAAAAGTTAGAAAATGTAATTGCAAATTCATATCTGCTTTAACTTTGGAAATCAGGTTTAAATTAACTAAAATATGACTGAAATACGAAACACATGGCTAAATTTTGCTATCATAACTAATCAAAATCATAGCAAAGTTTAGCCATGTCTCCCGTTTTTCAGTCATAGTTCAAATTCTTTAAACCCGATTTTAAATATTAAAGCAGGTTTGGATTTGCAATTACATTGTCTAACTTTAACTTCTAGAAAGTATTTTGTAAAATGTCTAGATTTTAAGATATTTGAGGTTAAATATATCAATGGCCGCCAATTTTAAACCGAAAGATTTTATGAGAAAATGTTTTGTTCTAAAAAAGTACCTACCAAGAAGAGTATTCAACGAAAATTTTGTTAAATTTGTTCAAGCCGTTTTTAAAATATACATTTCCTAGTGAAAATCACATACACTCAGACAGACAGTAAACGAAAAGAAATAG
The DNA here is from genome assembly GCA_963675035.1 of Allygus modestus. Classification (NCBI taxonomy): domain Eukaryota; kingdom Metazoa; phylum Arthropoda; class Insecta; order Hemiptera; family Cicadellidae; genus Allygus; species Allygus modestus. The sequence continues at coordinate 114,401,255 of OY776114.1, forward strand.
ACCCCCGGTTATATGATGATTTACGTTCTTTTTAACATAAGGAACAATATCCCGAAGTTAGCAACATTAATTTGGAAACACCCTGTATATTTAGTTCGACAGTATCTGTTGACGAAATTTTATTTTGCGACAAGAATAAAATCTAACAACTGGTAATAGAAAACGGTCACAAACTTATCCTTTTCCATCAATACATTACCTACTTTATACTATTTCTAATATGTAATTTACGGTGTAGCCTATATCTTCTGGTAAACTGATTCATTTCAAAAATGTTCAGCCAAATCCCTTTTTTGGAGGATTTACAGAATCATTTGCTAGACAGTCGTTTAAAGAGGGGAACTAACCCCTCAACCTCCTCTAGGTAAGGTGGCAGCATATTCCGTACATCTTCTATTGGTGAAAATGATGAATTTCAGTTCAACTTGTACAGGGATTCATGCCAAACGTATCAACCAATTTGCCAATTTTGAACAATAACTCTTAAATAAATAAATTATACACATTAATTTAATGCAATCTCAGTAATATACCTCTAAATTAATACAAAAAAATCTTAAAATTGTTATCAAGTGTACAGATGTTTAAGGAGGAACTATTTAATACGAAGCTTCCAATCACCTGCTCTGAAAAATTGTGTTTTGGTCTATACACCTTTTTGGCATGAAGCCCTCGATATATACCAAGTTTTAATTCAGTTGTTCAGCAAAAAAGAAAGCCATTATTTATTTATTTATTTATTATCTGCTGGAACCACATTGGACAACGTACTACTAAATTTAAATTTTCCGCAACCATTAGCCGGAAAATAACTGTTTAAAGTCCTTTCACTATGTATAGGAGGAGGAAAACAAGCAAAACAATTATATGTAGCAAAATATGTATTAATGTAATTGCTAGTGTTATAATAAATTATAGTTATTTTCCAGTCATTCGTTTTTTATTTACCACTCCAATGGATAGTAAAACCTGATCATGTTAGTTAAAATAATCGTTTCGAATTAAAATCACATTTTAATGGTTCCATTAAATTTACTCATGTTACTTATATAGCTAAATCTACTTGCAACCCATTGAGAAAAAACCAAAGTACCTATAAACAGATACAGCACTTTAGTAGTCTCGTTTTGAATCATTGTAGAAAACTATCCATTCTTTTTGAATCATATAAATTATTAATAAAATCGGTATACAACCGTTATAAAAAAATACGTAAACTGTTAAAAGAAACAACTGTTGATAGTGTAAGTTCTGGTTGAAACTCCAGCTACTATTTATAACTTTAAAAATAACAGCACATTATGAATCACTCGTAAATCGCCTAAAATACGAAAGTTCTAGTTGTACTTTTACTCTGCGTGATAAACTTTAAGAAGCAATCTAAGTTGCTCTTAGATTAATTGCACTTTTTCACTTCTTTGCCAAAAACCTTATAAACTTTCCTAATAAAACTGGTTGCCTTGGTCCTTAATACTGTCTACTAAAATTGGTACAAGTTTAAATCAACTTTATAATTTTCTTTCGACCAGCTGATTAGTTATATTTTGAGCTTATGGATAAGTAGTTTATTTTATCACAAGGAACGAAAGTGAAGCTTTTCGATACGAGCTCAAGTTTAAATGAGCCTCGCTTTCAAAATGAGGATCGAAGCCAATTTTGGACCTAGTGATGAACTACATTTCTTGCTATACTGCAAGCGATGGTAAGACAAAAATATCACAAAAACTAACTCGTGTTTACCTGCTTTTCTTCCAAAGTTTACTTCCAGCTTGATCTTAATACTCTAAACAAACAGCTGCTGCTGAGCAGATGATGACTTTGACCAAAAAGTGTCATCAAATGATATTTTTTGTCATAGGATGAAAACGATCATCAAAACAATATTTTTTATCCGAGGAATAAAAATAAAACTTTAGAATCCCAGCACATGAGTTGAAAATAGATGTTTTTGAAGTAGAATGACGAAGTTATTCTACTGTAACTATCGCAGCCCTCTGTGATTTGTAACTCGGATCAGTACCACACCGGTTTAGTTCTCCTTCTGCCACATGTAGGCACTCATTGTCAAGTGGTTGTTGCCTTTGAACGTAAGACAAGGTCATACCAAAACTACTTACCTTTACTGTGTAACAATGATGAGAATTTCAATATATTTTGGCTAACCTTGGTCAATGTCTCAAAGCTATAATTTCTTTAAATAGTGTCTAAATAACTGAAGCAATTTACAAACACAATTTTTATGACTATTACATTTGATCTCGGTTAAGAGGTTAAATATATATATGTGGTCTAGATTAAAAGTCAAATGCGTTATAGAAGAAGCAGGTGGAGGTGTTGCCCTGTAAATAAAGCAGGGTATAATGTACCAGGAACATGCTTTCGCGGTAGAGCTGATACCTGGTATTGAAGCTATGTGTTGTCTTGAGGCTGAAGAGGGGGAGACTTGGTCTGTGTGTTGTTTACAGGCCGCCAGCGCTACCTATCAGGTACATTTGCCTTGTTTCTTTGTTTCACTCCGATTGTTGATCTGGCGGTCGAAGTCAACTCTGTGATCTATATTGGAGACACAAATATTGATCTGAGGTCCAGAACATGTAGTGAGTCAAAATACTTACGCCGACTCTTGCGAGGAACTAATACAATCCAACTGAAAAAGAACCAACAAGAGTGACAGAAACCTTGGCCACTTTGTTAGACCACAGTATAGTGGACAAGTCGGCTGAGGTGAAGAGGTCCGGAGTTATTGATGCACCTAGTATATTAGATCACAGAGAGAAGGCAAGTTAGTATACTGTGGCTTGATCTTGAAGAAAGAAAAATTATAATCAAAGATAATTTGTTACAGAGATTTCTCTAAATTAAACATTGATCAGGTGGTAAGTGAACTATCTGATATGGATTGGGAGAATATCACAGAAATAAAAGGAGTGAAAAAATTGAAGAGGGACAAGAGGGGTTGTTATAACTTCTAATATAATACATGTTTATGGTACTCATGCACCACTGAAATGCAAAAAAGTGACAAAGAAAACTGCTCCTTGGCGAAATGATGAAATTAGAGGCTTGATTAAAAGGAAAAAACTTAGAAAAAATATTGAAAGTTAAGACATGACAGAGACTGGGAAATGTACAAATCAACTAAAAATACACTGAATGCAATGGGTCTGGCAAGCCAACAACAATATATTTTACAGAAAAATTATCGTCAGCCAAAAACAGTAAGGATTTTTTGTCATTTCTAAAGCAGTGCGATGAATACAGGAACAGTGAATCCCAAGTCGTTCATGATTTTAATGTTGACGAATTTAACAGATATTTTGCAGAAATGGGGTCTGGTATTGATGTAAACGAAGATGTTTTGAGATTTTTCATGATAAATAAACAAAACGAGATTATTGATGAGTTTAGATTTAATACTGTCACTGAAGAAAATGTCAAAAGTATTATGAGCGGGATCGAGTCTGAATATTTGCTCGAATAGTTTTATAATTGGTTTTATAATAGTTTAAATTATGGCTTCAAGAAAGTTTACTGAGAAAGTGATCGGTAGTTTTTCTAGACTTGCTGTATGTAATGCGGTGTAATTAATTTCCTCAAGTGATTTATCAACTAAGATTCCAGTTTCAGTGACACCGGGAAGATCCATAAACAGTGAAACACATTTGTTTGTGCTGCATTCTGTGGACAGACTGATGTAATTTTAGTCGTAATCACCTGTCCAAATAAAATAATCATCTACCATAGAAAAATACTATAACTAACGCCAATGGGGTGAAGCCTTGAAGGAGCTTCAGACAGTTTCTGACCTTTGACTCATGCAGGAGTTCGAACGAACTTTTTATATGCAATATATTAGGGTTTTATATCGATAACACCTTTAAATTTGGCTTGGTGGATTTATAATTTAGTAACATGTCCAATAGATTACTGGAGTAATTAACATCGTTAGTACTACCTCAAGTTCAGTTATATCTACTAGTATTACAAAGCTGAGAGTTTGAGTTTGATTGTTTGAGGCTCGATCACTGATTGAGCTGATATTTAATAGGAATACAGCTAATATCCTCAAAGCATAAAATTGCATATACCCGTTTTGAAAATACTTTAGGGTTCCAACCCATTAGTACTATTCAAAAATTCCAAGAATTTCCGTTTACCATTGAACTGATATGCCAGTGAAAGGGGAAATAATTTTATAAAGTTTGTATTTGCCAAATAAGAAAGCTCCTCACCGAATCCGTATAGAGATCCAATAGAGCTTCCCAGTACGGAAAGTCAATTTTGTAGAGCTTATATAAATACCCTGACCAGAAAACCCTTTTACCTATTGAAGAAGATTAATAGGGGGAAATATAAGTTTTTTTCTTTAAAGCGTTCTATAATCACAACTAAACATTATGTTTTAACTCAAATTTTGTTTTCTTTTGATTACAAATTATTTATTCATCTCGTATTTTATACTTGGCATTTGAAGACTTGAGATTTGGACGTTCAATATTTTGTGATAGTAGTGTGGAGTTCGCACGCAGCACGCTGGCGTGAGGGAAGTGAATTTCCACATACAAAACTTTTAAAACTCAAAACCAGTGTAAAAACATACATTTTTCCAATTTTATTGAAATCTGAAAACTTTGACTTTTTGGCTGTTCTGACGCTCCTGGTTTCATTTACCTGCGAAGCTAGGAATACAATTATGCACAATATAAGGTAAGGAGAGCGTCCAGTCAGGTTTGAAAGTAAGTGCGAGGTTGCTGGGGATGATACAAATAAACCAACAAATGAATAATATGCTTTTCTATTGTAAAAACCCTATAAGACAACGTACTGTGTTTAACCGATATACATTTTCTTTAATAACTCGGTAAATACTTATGCTAGAATGACGAGAGAGGGCTTAAAACTTTCGCTTCACTAATTCCCATCTTAATACATGCATTTATTTTATGTCCGGGGCTTTTCCGACCATTTTTGGGCCCAAAAACTAGAAATTTGAAAGAATAATCCCCAAAAAAGGGGGTTAGAGTTTTCCGAATGTTTTGCCCAACGAACCTTTCCAATTAATTATATAAAGGAACATTCCTACCAAATTTTAAGTAAATCGGACAAAAAATGCGACCGCCAGAGTGCATACACACACACACACACACACACACACATATATATATATATATATATATATATATATATATATATATATAATATATATAATTTAGAAAGACCCCAAAACGTGTTCAGGGGGTCATGTTAGCAACTTCTATGGTGGTCCCGGGCTTAAGTTTCACCATGCGGGTCATGCTAATAGTTCACTTTTTCTTAGGAAATTCACTAAAAAGGGCCTATGAAAATGAGAGTAGAGCTTTGTTGGAAGAAGAACTTATTTTAAGGGAGACTTATTATAACTGACTCAAGATAAGCTTCAAAAATCTTTTCTTCGTTTTAATTGGTTCTATTAAATACCAGTATAAGAAAATAGCTTGAGTGAGACATAATTAAGATACAGACCTGCAGTTTACACAATGGCAGAACACTGTATCGGAAATTTATAATGCCACCATCAGGACTTGCAACTATTAGCACCTATATCAATGTAATACCATTAGTCTGAAAGTTCTGATAATGGAGTTTTGCTGTCCTAAAAGAACGCTATTCACATTGTGTAAACAGCGAGATACAGTCGATGGCAAGTCAACACTACCAACCAAAACAATTAATTTGGAACATACATTGGATTAAATATAAAATACTTAATATCAAATTAAGAATTTACAGACAATTATGAAGCGGATTTTAAAAATTTAATTTATTTTGCAAACTTTTAAAGGTTCATTGTAAAATGAACATACAAGATCCCTGACAGCAGCGTTCAATCCCTCGGGATCAAAGCCAACGTCCGTAAAACAATTCCTACTTTGAGCCTGTATTTGGAGCTGGTCTTCCGCTTTAGTGTGTTCGGCATAAAACTGTTACATTTGGAATTTTGGATTATTTTATTTTAAAGTTTTAGTTCCAACTAAAATCTGAGACAACTAAACCACTTTACATGTCGAGAACTGGTACTAAAAAATCCCTACGGAAAACTAACAACTGAAATGATTTAATTACTTAAAACATTATGTTGACAAAAAATACAAGAAACTGAGTGCAGAAACATTAAACGAGAGGACAAATTGGTCTAATATTTCATTACAGAAGACTAAATATGAAATAGAAAGGAAATATATCACACACAATCCTTTATTTTGAAATAAACTACATTTGTTGATTGAAAACCAATTTAACTTTTCATTTCCATCCTTAATCATTATTTTAACTATTTCCTTAGTGGACTATTTCGACAACCGTTTAATGACTACACTTGCTCAGTGAATTGCTAAGTTGATATAATTTGCCAAGTATAGGACTGCTTACCTTTACACGTTTATCTATCCGCAACACATTGCATTGGTAGCCAAACAAGTTTAAACACACAATAAATTCTAAAATATGCGAAATGAAATACTGTAATACAAATGAGATGAGATGTAATTTTTGTTTAACACAAATTGTTCTGTAGTTAGGTGTAATGACGTCAGCAACTCACAGCAAATTTGGGAACCTGCTCCGGTGGGAGGTTTATAAGCGATATTAGGTTGGTGAATATTCCCCTACAATTTATATTCCCATTTAGTGGATAAAATATTGACTTGTTTGAACACTTATTTGAAATAACTAACTGTTCTCGAATAATATTACAACTACAATCAATAAAAAATAACAAGTGACTTTTTTATTCTGGAAATAAAACTATAAATAAAAGTCACATAACTTTTTGAAATATGTTACGTTCTTATAGTTACGTCTGAACTGGTTATACTCCAAGCCATAAATTTAATTGTTAATGATAAATTATATTTTTATAAAAAATAACCATATGAGCTAGATGTGATTAATTATTGATTTCCTAAATCGATTATTTCGTATCAAAATGCATTTGATCAACATTCCTGCTTTCACTAGGGAGTCAATATATTATTCAAGGGCCTAAAGCAAGGGGACTTGTAGCCACGATACGACGAATATTTTCAAATCCACATTAACTAAACTGTTTTTGTTGGATAACTATGTTGAACTGATAAGTTAATAATAATGTTTGTAAATAAAATAATTTAGTTTTCTGTTTCCTCAGAACCAATGTTTCCTGTACAAATCCAACGGTATTATACTCGTGATCACGCGTCACTCCCAATGTGATCCTGGGCCAGGTAACTAGGAGCTGCGGTTGTCTGCGGTGTGCGGTCGCATTATAGAATGTTGTATCGGCGGTCATGTCAACGACTAAACGTAACTCTGTTTGATTAAGCTTGCTGTGTGTAATAAACGGGTCCTAAAATGAAAAGCTGATTTGGCAATTTAGTCTAACCGACTGTTTGATTAACATAATATTAATTTGTTTTAGTTAATACTCTTTACAAACTGTAAATATGACAAATATGGACCAAAAAAATAAAAAATAAACAGATAGGCCCACAGGAATATTAAAAAAAATTAAGTGCATATGTGTTTTATACCTGAAAATGTTGAATATTTTAAGCAGCACATATATGATAAAGACGTTTGTTATACAGTTGGTTTAAAATTTACATATAAAAAAAATATTTCGAATAGTGACTACTAACTCTGTTCTATGTTATTTATGTTTGTACAAAAACTAGATTAGGTCTATATTGTAACTACATTGTATATACATTGGGTTTCAATTTTTAACTTCGTATGATAATGATGTAAGAAACTACTCAAACGCAGATTCTGATAAGTTTTGCTATTCAACCCCACAAAAGGGGTTGAGCTTATCCAGATATTAAGGTTGTTGTGTTACATCACGCTGCTGCTAATTATTTGTTCACATTAACAAGGTTTTCAGAGTTAAACTTGTGTGGTTCATTCGTAATCAGATAACAAACTACACAGAGATTCTGATATAGTTTGCCTACCCAAACCCACAACAGGTGGTGGGCTAACACAGCTAATAACGTTGTTATGTATCATTACGCTGCTGCTAATTAGATGGTAATGTTGTCAAGGTATTTTAATGTGAGGCATTTAAGCTTCACTGATTTTGTTTATATTTGGTTTATTTGCAAGTTATGGATTTTAACATTTATTTTTTTTACTCCAACGTATTTTTCCAGGTTTGGACACTACGTACATATAATTTAAAATGACAACTTATTCCTACCATTTATGTCGAACTGAAGGACTATGTGACACAACAATGGCACAAACAAAATAATTTAAGTAACCTGTTTTTACGCTAATTTGCTTTGTAATTAACCTTTTAAGTCTTGATTTAAAGTAACATAGGAACAAAATCTAACTACTGTATATAATATGTTTGATTTAAAAGTGGGTTTATTTGATAATTACATTTGTAGTAACTTGTAGCCTTAATATCGCATATTGGATTGTAAGACATTAAATAACTGATATGCTAGTAAGATGCCCACGTTATACGGGCTGTGGCAGTATATATGTAGGTTTTTTTTATTTCTTTGTTACATTTGTAGTGAATAATATTTACATGCGTTTATGGAATTTCTGTTAAATACTGTTAATTTAATCACACATCATGAAATAAATTATCTATTGAGTTACTATTGGCTCCTCTCAATAAAGTGGTATAGGAGAAACGAGAGAAAAAAAAACTTGTTTTACGTCTTAATCGTTTTGAGGATTACATATTGCTAAGTAATTGGTCTAAAAATCTTAACTGACATAGTCAGATATTTGCTTTTTTATCAGTTCATACCAATGCTTTACATTCAGAGAAGATATTGCTAAAATACGTATCACGGTTTATAACAGCTTATATACGATAGTTGGCAAACTCAAAATTATTGTCATCTTGCAGGATATATCAGATCTGTAAGTGTTTGTGTCAACCTTTGTGCTTATAGTTCCTTGATCTTAATATAGTACTCCAGTTTAAACCTCTTTCATAGTTAACATTGTAACCTACTGAAACTTAACATACAAATACGCTCTTATAAGTTTGATATTGTTATATCCGGCAACATTTGTAAGTGCCCGTTTTCAAAGCTCGCGCGGTTTATAGTAAGGATTTCAGCTGCTTGCACGTTGTTAGTATTCTACACTTCAACATGCAGATGGTATAAGTTTGACCAACTTGGCAACTTGGCTTTGACGTCGTTACTGTTACAAAACACCTTGCTTTGTCACCGAGACCATTATCTCTGTCAGTTTCCTGTGCTAGATTTCTGTTCTGTTAACAAAGCTACGCCTACTCTGAATAATGTGGTAGTGTGTTCTGAGGGAAATTTAACGTTTTCAGTATCTTATTGTTTGTGATTTAGTATTGGTTTTGGAATGTATTGGGATTAATACAATAAATAAAACAAGTAAGATAAATAAAAGTAAATATATAATATCCAAACCTCGTTTAGGCATGTTGGAACTTCCACATAATTTGTTGTAAAATTACTTCAACATTTTAATCCTAATCGCTTTATAATACAGTGGACTCGATAGCAATAATCACAACATGGTCCTCGATAATATGGGCGGGTCAATGCGGCTGGGTGAGTTTATGTAGCCGTTTAATGCAAACTTAATTGAGCCACAGAAGCCATAAAGTCAAGAAGCCCCAAGCCGTGAATCCTCTAGAAGCTCCTTGTATTATTAACATTAAGTCCTGTTGAGGATGTATGAGTAGAAAACGTATATTCTAAATAATTTTCGACTCTAACATACATTTTACTGTTTTTGAGTTTCACTTAATTCAATGTTTATTCTTTTCACGGTTTACTTAAGAACATTTCAGTAGTGTATGGAATATTTTAGGAAATAAATAAGTTATACGTTTCTTTAAAATTATATAGTACAAAGTGTAATTTATGTTTGTCAACCGATATTTTTAATTATATTAAACTTTATATGGTTCCTATCAAAGTTTAACTTAAGGAAACATGAATACAAAAGTGGCCAGTTGTTTAAATAGTTAAATTTTCTTTTTTTATTTAATGAATGATATTTTAATATTTAAACAATGTTATATTATATTAATTCTATTTGCCCGTTTGCCATTTTTATTTTCGTTTACATACACAAATAGGTTATTAAAAATGTTCCCATTTGTGTTCAAACTTAAAAATAATTTGTTTAAGAAACAAATATTCAAGTCGGTATTGCCTTGTAGTGAATTATTATATTGTGGAAAAACAAAACATTTAAACTTAGACTTAGATACCCATTCCATACCTTCCATGTATTTAATTGATTAGTTTTATCATACTTATTATTTTACTCCAGTCAATTATGTTGAAAGAGAAGCAAATTTGAACAACATATTTACGTTCTTCCCTCACATTGGAGACATTTTGGGCTGTCTAAAGCTCAAGTAAACAAATTTAAAATATACTTTTTAGGTTGAATATGTATTGTATTATTTATTGAACGAAGTAGAATGATCTTAAGTTATTTGTGATAAACTTGATATATGGTGTTTTAGTGTAGCTGAAGATCAAACCCCGGCACTAAAAACTGGGTGATTTCCTAAACGCAACCAAATTTTCAAGTACGACAATTTACTGTTAAACATCAGCACAAGTTCAGAAGTTGGTAACCCAATTCATTTACTACCTTATTCTACATTATTATTTTGAAGTTATTCTTTTTTTTAAATATCCTGATAAAAGTAGACTGGTGCATATATGCTTAGGTGGGTTTTCAGAATACTTCGTCTAAATAAGAAAACAGTTAATGATGAATTTATAGAAATTATAGTGTAGGAAATGCCAATAGGTTTTAGCTATGTCAAATATATAAAATCCTGTGTGGCATTAAAAATACTTTATTTCATACATTATATTTGAATATGATATTTAAGTATATATCTGATACTACCAAAGTTTTGTTTCCAATGTTTTATTGATACATTTTACTATAAGTATTATTACTGCCTACTGGTTTCTTATCCAAAGATTCTAGAAACCACAAAACCAATTGCCTGGGTTAAACATTGAACTATTATAGGAACAGGCTCATTTACTACTTAGCATTTTACCTACGCAATAGCGTTTTCCTTAGGAATAAGTGTTCTGTACGACAGCGAAAAGCACTAACCGCAAAGTAATGTAGTTGATACTGAAGTAGTAATATAGACATAGTAATCCAAAATGGTGACGGCGTCTATGAACATAAACACAGTTAGTGACTACGTTAGCCTCTCTATAAGTACACAATGGGTGAGTAAAGACAATAACTATTAATGTATGCTCCTGAAAAAATGTGTTGTCACTTTTAAAATATTTAGCTTTGAGAAACTTATTGGCTTCACTTATTCAGAGTTTTTTGTAGCTAATAAATTGTACGTATATTTCTAATTAAATCATAAATTGGTGTTTGGACTTTAACGTGTTTAAACTTTAGGCCAAAGTTATATCTTTGAGGGTTTTGTTACTGGGGTTCCATTATAATAAACATGTTGTTTTTATGCATATAATCATGTTGATAACATTTGATTTTAAATACAATAAGACGATCGAAAATGGCGTTATAACAAACTTGTCCAAACAAAATAACAATCCATATTTAAGGCGGTTATTTAGATCAACTGAATGTGGCTTTGAGTAATAAAAGTGTATTAAAACAAAAGGTTAGTTTTACCGTAATTCCCTTTAATTTAAAAATCTTAATCATTCATTATGTATTCTCACTTGTAGAAAAAATCACATTAAAATAACTTACCAGAAAGTGAAAAACACATGGAAAAATAAGTCGATTTGTTGCTGTGTAGTGACACATTAAAACATCAAACATAAACGTTTTCATTTTGATGCCACGAATTCAAACGTGTTTAAAAATATACCCCCGTCGCAGCAAACCTGCGTACTCAGCGAATTTCCAATGCATTGATATGTTTCTCACTAGTACATAAAGCCACTCACCAAGTTTGACAAAAATACATTCATAAATAAGTGATTTATTACATTTTATTTATTCCCCATAAGAATAACATTAGGACTGAGTACGCAGGTTTGCTGCAACGAGGAAGATAAGAAATGAGTTTTTATGCAATTATCAATATAACTGAACCAGGTGAAGCTACTTACCATGTTTTATTAATTTATATTCATAATTAAGGGAGATATAAAACTTTACTTATTCTCCATAAGAATAACATTAGGGATGAGTATGCAGGTTAGCTGCTACGGGGACAACCAACAAAACATTTATTTTTGGTGCAATTATCAATATACCAGTACAACATAAAGCCACATATCGAATTTCATAAATATACATTCATAAATAATCAAGATATCAAATTTTATTTATTCTCCATAAGGATAACATTGGACAACGTACTGTGTTTAGCACTTTGAATATCTCTGCAACGGTTTGACGTAGAATCACAATTTAAACACCAAAATGATTTTTTTGTGGAGCTGAAGTGATTGGTAAAAGAAAATGTGAAGTTTAAAGTAAAATTAACTGAGGAAAAGCCAAAAACCTTTTTCCCATAAGATTAACATGGGAGATTTTATGAGCATGTTTTTTGGATTTTTTCCGCAACCACTTAACCTAGGTTAATAATTCAAAATACCATATTATTTGTTTTTTTAAGCTCTATAACATGGTCAAAACCAAAATTAAGTGTTTTAAAAATTTTAGGGTAAAAAATGCAAAAAACTGATTTTTGGAAAATTTAAAACCCCCATAAACCCCCCTTCCCATGGTCCGATTTTTCTGGTTTTCGAACTTAAAGTCATGAATGTCATTTTACACATTTGAGCCAAATTTCATCGAAATCGGACGTTTTTTACTCAAGTTATCGCATTCACGGACACATATATATATATATATATATATATATATATAGATATATATATATATATCTATATATATATATATAGATATATATATATACATATATATAAATTTGAACGAATAGTGTTTTGGACATCTGGGGACCTCAAAACAAAAAGTTATCATGGTCTCGGGCTTAAGTCTTACCATGAGACCTACGGTAATAGCTTCTTCCCTATAGGGGAAATTCGCTAAAACAAATATCGTATCAATAATAATATTTTCTTTAAGGTTTGCATTTATTCAAGCAAATTAACAAAATGTTGCAAACAATGCTGGTTTTGAATGTCGAGTACAAAAAGCTATATCAAATCATGAAGACAAAGTAAACTGTTTTACATATGCATACGTGGTTTTACGTTCAGTGATAAAACTAATAAATAGGTTTCGGAAATGCGCAAAGAAACCGTTACATTACGAAAGGAACGCTTAACAATTCCGTTTATGAATCCCCAGGGCCCTGGTCTCAAGCCGGTCCTGAATCCTTCTCCCTTCCAATGTCTGAATTCTATGAATGTTTATAGCTCCAACATGTTCTGCGGAGTTTTAGCGAATTTCCCCTATAGGGAAGAAGCTATTACCGTAGTTGGCATGGTAAGACCTAGGTCCGGGACCATCGTGTAAAGCAACATTTATGACTTTAAGTTCGAAAACCAGCCAGATCGCTCTATCCAAAGGGGTATTTGGGGGGGGGTTTGAACCCCAAAAATGGGTTTTTCGAATTTTTTACATATAATTTTGGAAATAGTCAAATTTTAGTTTTTTTCCATTGGATTCAGCTTAAAAAAACACACAATTTGGTATTTTGATCATTTCTCTACGTCAATTGGTTACGGAGATATTGAAAGTGCTAAACACAGTACGTTGTCTAATGTTATTCTTATGGAGGAAAATAAAAATTTTATATCTCGCTTATTTATGAACGTATACTGACGAAACTTGGTATACGGCTTCATCTGGTTATGGACCATTGATATTTTCTCAAAAAACCAATTTTTTACCAAAGGCTCCCGTAGCAGAAAACCTGCGTACTTAGCCCCATGTTATTCTTATGGAGAATAAGTAACGTGTTATCTCCCTTCATTATGAAAATAAATTAATGAAATTTGGTATGTGGCTTTACCTACATGAGTTATATTGATAATTGTATAAAACCCCATTTTTTGTGTTCCTTGCTTCAGCAAACCTGCATACTCAGCCGCCATGTTATTATTATGGAGAATAATTAAAATGTCATAAATCGTTTATTTATGAATGTATATTGATGAAACTTGATATGTGGCTTTATGTGGTATTAAGATACATATATATGCATTGGAAATTCGCTGAGTATGCAGGTTTGCTGCTACAGGGGTATTTTTCTTTTCTATGCTTCCTTTCCTCGTTTTTTCTCCCACAGTTGTATGTTAATATAATACCTGTCTATAGTACACTGGATAAGATCGAAGTGACAACAAAATAATAGTTTAAAGAGATTAGTATTTAATCTTATGTATAAAGGTTTTACTCGCATACATTAATTATGATCTTAAATATATGATGCGGTATCTCATATCCTACTAATATTACAAATGTGAATGTTTGTAAGTTTGCATGTTTGTTTGTTTATGTATTTGTGGCTCAATCAAGCCCTAACCACTGGACTGATTGAGGTGAAATTTGGCAGTGATAGTCCTGAGTAATATGTAGGCATATTAAAGTTCTATAAGCGAAAATCCTAGGGCTTTGCCCCACAGGGGGTTTAAAGTTCCCATGTATTCATTATGGGCATTTATTTTTGTTTGAGCTGATGAAAATACAAACAGCCGATCTTGATTCGTATTAGTTCCGCTGGGCTAACCACAGAATGACGCAGCACATACAACTGTCATAGTTTTTATAACCGATTCGCACGGCGAAGACTGCGGGAAGCATTTAGTAATACATATTCTGAAATTATCAGTGTTAATAGTTAATAAAATAACGATTTAAGACACCACATTGAAAAAACTAAAATGAAAATGTTGAACAAAAACAAAAACAAAATTGTTGGTTAATAAACCTTTACACCATTGAAAGTGCACTCTGTGTTGTTGAATTGCATAATTTAGTTTGAGTTGAAATTGGTGAGATGGACTAGTCAATTAAATTGCTTGGGTTAAAAAAAAAATGTTGAAAAACTGTTCATGGTGATACTGTTTTCAGCTTCTAATTTATTATACTGTACATGCATATTATACGAATATTCATTTTACTGTTTTTATCTAATCTGGATGGATAAAAAAATATATTTTGATCATGCGTTTACCTGAATCCAGTGAGACGAAAATAATATTGAATTAACAAATTAAAATTACATCTCTTTTAGTTAGATACCAAAAGACGAATATCTACCAAGTTAAAGCTAAAACTGAAATTATTTATATGCTAAACTGCGTGTGTTGTTTGGGATTTAAAAGTCCCTGACAGTAAAAAATTAAATTGAACAAACTACCGATTGGGTTTTTTGTTGTGTATAGCTACTTAAACAATAAAGCATAATTACATAGGTTAATAAATTCACAGGTTTTAAAATTAACTAATCATTAAAGAGAACAAATAGTTTGAAATGGGTTTGCTTTTATATTTGTATAAAGTAAATAAAACAAGTTTAAATGGTAGAAAAGAAATATTTATAGTTATGTTTATACAAGAGAGAGCTTTAAAATGTTTTCTCGAAGTAAATCCCAAGGATGATTCATCTCTTTACCTCAGGTGTGAAAACCACTTGGTCCATAAACTAAGGCTGTGTATCCGTCTGCTTCCCTTGATATCTGCATACATCGTGAGGGGTTAGATATACAGGGTGTCCTGTAACTCTCTGGACAAAGTTGTATAATATAGCATTACTCCTTAGGGAAAGACAAACATATTTACCATATAAACGTGGGTCACACAAGCCTAGTTTTCCATTTGTCTGTATTTGTATGTTTTATTTATTTTTTTATTTAAAATTAATATTTTAAAAACTACTATACCAAATTCAACCAAACTTAAATTAACTGCAGTGACAGGGTCTATCACTACAAAAGTGTTAGTTAATTATCTCAGACAACTTAAAAACTGCGGTGCTTTGAAATTTTCTATTTTAAACGGCTCGAAAACCAGCCATGAAAAATTAAAAAGGAACTCAAAATACGTCAGTTTAAAAAAATCAGTAAGTTATTTTATCATTTATGAAGTAAGACAAATGCCTGTGTCAATGATTTTTTTGTTTGAAATAGCCACTTTTAATTTATATTGTATAAACACTCTGCCCTGATAAATAAAATGTATGTATTCGTTTATTAGGCTTTGTAAGACCACCCTTGGACATTAAAAAAGTTGTTGTTGCATGTGAGAAAGATATCTGTGTAATCTGATATAGACTTTATTACACATCGGGCTTGGAAAAATAATAACAACTTTTAAACAAATTATTATTTTTGTATAACAACACATTTTAGTCACGAGAAGCTGTTAGATGCTAGGTGTATCAAATAACTAGAAAACCTCACGATGTATAATTATTATGATACTAATTATTTAAGAGGGCGGAGGAAATAAATGCAAATATTCTCTACAGCCTATTCTCATCCAGTATAATTACATAACATCAGTCAATTTATAACGGTAAAACCTAATTAACAACAACTTCAAACCTGTAATAGTCCAAATGACACGTTAAACAGAATATGTCATAACAAATAATTTAAATCCGAATCATAAAGCAAAGTAACCTGCTTTACGAAAAACGTAAAGGTTACAAACAAACAATGTGTGTAATACAAAATAATGTTTCTAACTTAAACTGTTTAGGAGGCTTGAAACCTAATTCTTTTTAATATTCCTTCACCTCACTTAGCTCGATCCCCTTCAGAAAATCATCTTCCAACGAAGCTCAACCCCCATTATAAGCGCTTCACCTAATAAAGTTCGGGCCATTTAAATAAACCTGTTTATAAAATCTGACAGTCCTTTTTCAACTTAAAAAGAAATATATATATAAATATAAATATATATATATAAACTTTGGGGGGAGGCAATGCTCCACCTACCGTCAGTTCTGTAAATCACGTCGCTGAAATAATTTTCGTTGTCTGAAACTCAGTACGCGTTGTCTTAAACTAGACCTTTATCTTAAGGAAAGAGAGGAGTGAAAAGTGTAAACATTTTTCCAGTCAAAGACTCAAATAAGAATTAAATTTATGACGAAAAAATGCAGATGTTGATCTTTGTGAGGCAAATGACGCGAATCAACCTCCCTCTAAAGTCTAAGGGCTATCGGATGAAGTAGAAATGTTTTATTTACTTTGTAATTAACTATAATGACATTTATTTTGTTCAATTAAAATCCATTTTACTTCAAATTATTTTAAAGTAATAAAATATTATATAAGTCAGAGACTTACTTATTAATGTTGTTAAAAAATACCTATTTAACTAATTAAATATTTAAACTATATTAACTACAGCATAAGTTATAGAAAGGTAATACAAGAAAAGCTTTGAACTCGAATAAATGTAGTTATTATATCCAGGTTAATTAAAACTTTGTAATCTAACTCTATAGGTTGTATACAAAGCCTTGAAAACCCGTAGAGCGAATCGTAAACACTGGTTAATCAACCTGTACACCATTGCAAGTGCACTCTGTGTTGTTCAGCTGCATAATTTAGTTTGCGTTGAAAGTGGTTTAGTTGGCTAGTTAATTAAATCATATTGGCTTTTAAAACGGAAAACCGATTAGAGGCATGGGGGCACTGTTTTCTGGTGTGGTCATTTAATATTCGAAGAGTTCAAATTTACAGTATAAATTTATAATAAAATATAACATTAATTGTAGTTAAAAATATATAACTACGAAGAGAGCGTGTAGTAGATGTTTAAAAGCGTATTTAAACAACAGCGTATTTAGGTTTTATCTCTGAAATATTTGCAACAGTTTGTTGGTTTATTATATGTACACGCCAGACGGTATAAAATACATATTCAAGGTCCGTGGTGCCATGTGTCACTGATATATTCGTTAATTAATCTAAGCTATTCTCGTTTAATCAAAGGTGACGACACTAGAAAATCAGTGATATAAGTATTACAAAAAGTATGTTGTGTTATGGATATGTTGTAACTATTTATCATTTAATAAACTTAGCTAAGCAAAAAAATACGATTAAAACTCTACTTTAATCAGTAAGTAATAATAGATAAATTTATAAAAACTAATCTATTAATTGTTTATTATAAATATAACTAATAAAAATATATAATAGGGGAGGTATGAATGCAAAGCATAAACTTTTGATTGTATCGATATAATTTATTATTTTGCAAAAGTAATCTAAATTATCCTTCCACTGAAATAGTTTTGGAAACTATCAAATAAAAACAGACAATTTTTAAGATATTTTTATTGTAAAAGTAGCTATCTTTTAACTGATTAGTAACAATTTCAATGTGAACACAATACATTTCATGCAAATTAGTTTATAAACATAAAAGGTTTTCCAACTTTAATATCTCTAACATAAGTTTTTTGATTAATCAGATTAAAGGCAAATAACTCATACCATTTAATTTAACAAAACAGTTCCACTTATATCTGAACTTAAAAATTTATTTAAATTTAAATTTAATATTCTTGCAAATGTATCTTATTATAAACATTACTAATGTTACTAAATTAATTTTGGACCACTATTCACTACGAGTGTATTGTCACAGAAAAAATGCAGTTTTGTCATTACTGAAGCTCCTACGTCATAAATTGGGATTAAAGTTTGCTTTGAACACAAGCAGTTACACCTTAGAACAACTTTAAGACCGGAAACAAGTTGCTGCGCCACTACCTGCAGTAAGAAAGTTTCCGGAGAATAGAAGTGATTTAACAGGCCACAACAGCGGTTTCCTACTTCCTTTTACTTCCTTTTGACTGTTATCTAGCATGTTTCTTATTTCTGTAAATACTGACATCAATCTCCTTACACATTATATAAAGACAAATCACCTTATCAAAACATCTGATCAATGATTGACCAGAATATTATCTAAGGAACGAGATTTCTAGTGATATACCATATCACACTTTTGTAATGTCCCTTATATTTAGTAAAATGAGTTCAATGAATTTAGAAAGGTTGTTGAAGGCGTATTAAAAATTAATAACATTCATATAACATTATATTTAATAAGCTTGTTGTGTCTTTGAGTGTTTTGCAATACTGTATAGTTTTATAAATGTTTTATATTTCAGTTTTACTATTTCATATATTAGATTTTACTAAAAATCTTCTTACAATTCAAACTATAAGTGTAATTTTATTTTAATTTCACAATATTCAAGAAACCTTTTATGAAAATGTCCCTCAGCGTTAAAACTAAAAAAACTTAGTTGATGTTTTTTTCAGCAACATATTTTGGTTTAATTATAGCATCAAGCTATTGAAAAATGCAAAATTAATTTTATTTATAGCTTTTCTACAAAACTTCACTTCAAACCAAAATATGTTTGCTGACATAACCTGCAACTAGAGTTTTAGAACTGTAGACGTGCAAGGTATACAAATCTATTTACTGCCTAAACAAACAGTTCTGGGACTAGAGAAAACGCTTTTACACTCAGCGTTGTACAAAGAGCTGATAGTTGTAAACATCACTGCACATGACCAAGACCAAGCAGACGAAGCGTGCAGAGCTGACGATGTGAAAACTGGCAAGTCCATTTCTCTTTACCTAGTGCAGATATATTCTTGTCAAAATATTTCGTCATTATATCTCAATAACAGAAACACAAAGCTTAATTGGCTATTTCTTATCATTGAACCAATTCACTCAGAATTCATACTACTATTACAATATAAAAATATCACAAACCTGTGGGACAACACTTTATGACCATCCATAGAGTATAAAAGAAGCCAAATGAATAACGATTCCAATTTTAAGAAAGACTCCATTATAAAAAACTAGCTGTGTACCCGTCCTTCGTACGGGTTGTATATAAATGGTAGATTAACTAAAAAAAATTAACAACCCACATAATTTTACAATATTAAAATTACATTTTACACTTCTAAAGTAGAATTAAATTACAGTTAACGAAACTATGGCAGATAGTTCGTGTACTGTTGCCAAGTCGAGGAACTCTGTCGGGTAGTGAACGGTGTGGTTTTTGCGACTCCAAATCGGTACACGTAACACTTTGGATTCGATTTTAGAAATAAAAGAACTCAAGTACAACAAAATATTAACCCTGTTTAATTTAAAATTTTAAATACTTTGATACATTAATCTTGACATTCCAATAAATTAATAGTAATGTAACGAAACATTAAACTTTAAAAACATTGATAAACCACTTTTAAAATCACCATTCTTGCCAGGTCCTGTGCTCATTATAATTGTAAATAAACAATTTAAACTTGGAAAAATCATGTTTTAAAAACATATGACTAGTTGATTTTATTTAAATAAATGTAAATCAATATATAAGAACTGTTCTAACAGTGGTCATGGTTAAATGAACGGTATTAAATATTGTCCTCCATTTGGAGTGGACCTAAATTTGTGTTAATCTCCGTTGCTTGTTCATTGGTGGACATGAAGATGGCACAATCACAGAGCCAGGCACTTTCCAGATGAAACTGTTTATGAACCTCGGTGTAACAAACTGTCAATCAGTAAATCCTGTGATTCATCGATAATGCCGAGTGAAGGATAGATGTTTCTGAGACTTAATTTGTTTTTCAATGTCCCAATCTCAACTTTTAAAAGCGCATAAGAAAACTGCTCAACCCCTTAATCTTCTCAAAAATACATTTTCATATTTACTGTTAAGTTCAGACCTTCAGTTGTCGGCTACATAAAATATATTTTTAGAGAGGCGTAGACTCGTCCACTCATGTCTCACTTACGACAAAGGATCTGTGTGAAATCTCCAGAGAACAACACCGTGACTCCCCATGATGTTGTTTCTTATTTCCTTTAAGGCATCAAATTTCAGCTCTACTGGTTGAGTAGTTGGTGTGTTATGACTAACACGCTTATATTAAAGGCCATTGGGCCAGAGTCCTTGAGTATATTTGTGTCTGGAGTAGATAAATGTCTGCACTGAGCTATCAGCTACATTCCTACCGAATTTCAGATCCATCAGTCCAAGAGTATGTGTAAGATTGTTAAAATATTGTATTTTGAAATTCCGGGGGGCGAAGCCCTTAAACATTTTCGTAACAGGAATAGGCTTGCGTTTTGTTCTGATGAATTAGTTATGTTCCTACTGAAATGTAACTTACAAAGGTTCAGTAAATACTAATACTCATAAAATTGCCATAAAAGTAAATTAGCGAAGAGACCTATAGGACTTTTTAAACGTATTCTTATTGTGAATCTGCAGCATAAGGGGAACCACCATCCAAAATTTTATCTGTAATATACATTGTCGTTTCTTAGATAAAGTGAACACTACGTCAGTGAGTGCATGAGTCTGACAAATATAGATTTAGATCATATATCCACTTATGTTATTTATTACCAATCTTCACTCAACGTTTTAAAAAAGAACTACAACACCTATTTATAGGATAACTATTCCATCATCTGGTTTAATATAAATAAGTGCTTTTTCCATAAGAATAGCATAGGATCTTTAAAACCCTATGGGGCAGTGTCCTAAGGTAATTTAAAACAGTCCAATTAGCCTAAAACCTTCTAACGCACATATAGAACATAGAAAAAAAGTTGCATCAATATCGGTGCACCCAGTTTCCTGTGAAAAGCGAACAAAACATGACCAAAACCGCACAAAATCACGTTTTTAAGCGGCCGCCATTATTTATTTAAAAGGCGTATGCCATTTTATAGTGCCCTAAAACGTTCTCACGCATATATAGAACAAAGAAACAAAGTTTCATTAATGTCAGTGCACCCGTTTTCCAGTGAAAAGCAAACAAAAACCCGTCCTTGAGCGTTACTGGCAGACAGACAGACAGACAGACAGACAGACAGACAGATATAAATTGAGATAAGATTTGTTTTGGTTTCCCTAGGGTGTAAAACGTGAAAATATGCAAAAATTTCATAATTCCAAGCAATGTACAGACAAAACTATAATTTTATTTATACAGATTAATTATACGGTATATTGAAATAAATATATATACTTGATATACACTTTCTTCGCACAGGAGTTTTCCTCACCCGTTCTATAGTCAATGCAAATTGCATTTTAGTTAGCTTGAAACAGCTGTTGTTCTTGCTTCTGCTCTTTAAGCTGTCAAATGTAAGTGCCCTCAGCTGTTCGCATTACAGTTTCTGAATGTTTACTTTCTTATGAAATGTAAACATTGAAATTAGAACGTTCACAGGGCGTAGCCCGAGGAGATTTTAAGGAAGATAATAGGCCTATGTGTTGCATGGGTTCAAGATCTACCTTTGTGTAAAGTTTCAGCCCAGTCGGTTAAGTAGTTTTTGCGTTCACCCGGAACATCAGACAGACAGACAGACAGACAGGCAGACAGAAAGACAGACAGACAGACAGACAGACAGAAACCACCTCTTCTTTATAATATTATAGTTATACTGTAGATGAAAATAACAAATTCCTATTTAGTAGCATTTAAGTTAAAAAGATATCTATAGAGACCTCGTGCGGATCTTCGTGAGCTTGACTAGGGGGTGCCAGCAGAAGAGTGGGGGGGATCAGCGTTGGAAGGGAAGTTTACAAAACTATGTGTCATAATACTATTCCTGCGGAAAACATTTGACTACTCTGTATAATAAATACATTTTACTGGGTGAACGTCAGTTATTAAGTTTTTATGATAGTCTTTATATGGTATCTAAACCATAATTGACAATATACTCATTATGTTTTTGACTATTGTATTTTAAATTATGTATTAACAAATTATAAATTATTATATTAGGCTAATTGAGTTTATTTTCAAATGGAATTGTCAACACAAGCCATTGAACTGTTTCACTGTTGTAGGGAGTATATTTTGAATATTTGTTCTTGTACGATCAGCTGTATTTACTCTTGAAAATGTGCATTTGCTTTTGCCGATTGTTTATTTGTAATTTAAATATTTGTTCCTATAAAACTAATGTTTAAACATATGTACGCAGCGAACTCGCTAGGTTGAAGGCAAATTCAAATAATTTGTGTTAGACCTAACCAATAAAGGCTGTCCAACACTTTACGCAAGTACGCCTGAACATTCGGCCGAACTATGGAGTAGTCGCGAGAAGTGTGGGAGCTGCACTAACGTTTTGATACCAGTATATTATCGCCGAGTGATTCGCTCGAATGACCCACCGAATGTACGGAACGAGTCGAAATAATGATTAGTCTTGCACCAAATCAACCGAATGTGCATAACGAACTAACCAAGTACACGCTCTCCCAACACCATGCTCGACCATTCGCTTCCGCTCGTCTCCTTTGATTCGTGCCAAAAACCCGACAAAAAATGGAGCACAGGCGAACACGAATCATGGCGATGCGAACTATTCCGAAAATACACGAGCACACCAAGTACATTATCGCGCTCGCCTGAGCTCACCTTTGTTTGGTCATTAGTGTACTGGTAGGAAGAATACGGGACGGAATGTTCACTGAACATTGGGGAGGATGTTCGGCCGAATGTTCAGGCCTATTTGCGAGATGTGTGGGACAGTCTTAAAGATCTTTTCATAACAATCACTTCGCGGTTGCAATGTTTTTGGTTTGGCACGTAACAGATGATTCTCACAAGCGGATTTTAGTCAACAACCGAAGAACAGATTAATTGCTCATCCCCAATTAACCCAATTAACCGAAGTGGGTTAATTGCTCATCCCCACCCTAAAAAAAACCGGTTTAAACCACTTTTACCAATAATACCCAGGCTTCACGAAGATCCGCACGAGGTCTATATATTTTCTTTGACAGGATCTGATATATATACAGTTGCAGGATGCTTCAATGACTGTGTGGAGCGAGAACAACGGCGATGAATGAGGCGGAACAGTATCGACCATAAATATTCAAAGGTGTCAGATCTTTAAAGAAACAAGATTTAGAGCTATCTCAAGACTCGATTCCCAGAGGTTTCATAAACAGAAAACTTATACCTTTTATTCGAATCGGATTTATTGAGTTTTTGCATTTCACAAAGCTTTAGCGGAGACAGCATCCAGTATAATGCATGTAAAATATTACGCTGCAAAATGCAAGGTTAAAAAGCAACACATATTTCCAGTTTTTTACTTGACGTCAGTAAGTATTACATGAAGTATAGATAATGTAGTTTATGGAAAATCATACGAGTCAAAACAATATATTTCTACTTTCCACGCACACATATATTTATATAGTTTGCCAAATAATATCAAATGTAGCATACCTTTATTTTATATTTAATTTCTTTGTTTTGGTTTTTTTTTTCTATGTATTTATGAATGATAAGCATGTTTATTTTATTCTTTAATTTGTAAAATAAATACTGTGTTTTTTGGTTATATATATAAATTTCATAAAATTACGACTGACTCTTCTAAATTTAAGATAATTATTACTATTACCCAGGGTGAGCTGCTTTATCAACCCCAGCCGCTGTCTGCGACTGTCACGTGTCGATAACACTGTCGTTGTAAATATCCATGAACACGCTCTGACCTCGGCTTTGTGGCATAAATCTGCAAAACTCCTACTCAAGTGTTTTTTTTTTTGTATGGTCTTTACAAACAATAATGATTCACTAAGGTAAATTTTGTGAAAGACTCCTCCTTTAACTCTGTAGCCAATTTTGACATTGATGTCAAGGAATCAAATAAATGATCCGTAGCTTATCCAAAGTGGTTTTAAATTTTCGATACCCCGTTCGTAAGAGCACAGGACACCCTCAAAGATCGTATTTTACCCATAAGGATATAATGGAGATTGGTTTTAATTCAATTGAAACAGCTGTAACAAACACAGTTTTACTGTATCAACATATGTTATGGGCTGTGAACAGTACTACTGTAAACTGAAATTACATGACAAAGTATTTTTTAATCAGCAAAATATGGAAGATCTTTGCTTGGTTTAGATCAGCAGGTTTTGTTGATTTGTGTATTTAAACAAATATATTAACTGAATGATATATAATATTAATATCATATTTAAAAACGTTGTAGAGTACAAAAATATATTACTCCATGGAATGCTTCAACAAAGCAAGTATAGAATACCCGAAATCAATGAAAAGAAATAGAAGTTTATTTATTTTGTGTTCAAAAATATCCAATTACAGTGCTTTTATTAGGAAGTTAAAGTTCCTTAAAAGTTATTTCCTCAGAAAAGCAATTAAAAAACTAATGATATGATGATTAAATAATCTATGTACTGTTTAAATACACAAACATATGTTAAATTATGTCAATAAGTCAATAAGTGTTTTTTAAATGAATTGCTTATTTATGCTTTCTTTCTCTTGGTTGGTTTCATGGTGCATGTTTTTAATCTAATCTCTCCTTTTCTAATGTAGATGCGTGTCTCACATTACTGTGTCAATGATTTTGGCTTTGATGCTGAATGCAGTTGTATCATCTAGAATAAGTACCTTGTTACCTTGCTATGCTTAGTTTTAATGCCTACTATCATACTGAATGTGTTATTGCATGTTTCACAATTTGTAAAATAAAATGTCCGTCATTAATAAATAAGTAAATAAGTCAAAATGTAATTTATTGGGTCAATAATTGACTTAGTAAGTCAATGATATGAAGTTGGATTAAAAAGGTTAATTTAAAGCTTGCGTGATGAGTCACTTTCAAACTCCATGTACGCAACAAATTAACCCCAATGCTAAACTTATCTATTATCTTGTTGTTTTGCAACATGCACTAACACGCTTTCAATTAGAGTATGTACTGATTAAATACCACAACTTGTTTATAATGTTAACCCCGACTTTTCACTAATATATCTAGAGTAATTATTTGTTACTACTCATTTATATGATTTGAAAAAATAAATAAGTATTATTTGTATATGTACAGGAAACAATTTACTCACTGTATCTTATATCAGTTAATATATACTAAATCTTACATTTCATTATGGTGTTGAGACCTTATTTTCAGAAGGGGAATAATGATTGATATTTATAACCAAAATTATGTTTATTATTTGCTCTTATAATTTCGATTTAATGCATTATATGTACCTGGGGACTGAGCTTTACTTGAAGCACGTTAGGTTTGTCAGTATGCCTAGCTTAAAAGTTATAGACCGAAGAGTTCCATTAATTTTACAAAACCACGACTAATTCTGTAAAAGATGAACTGTCCAATGCTATCTTCTGACAGCTATATGATTTACGCATTGAATGAGAATTATGAATTTAGTAAAATTTGTCGCCAACAGAAACACATTTATTTACAGTATATAGTATTTAAAAAAAATATCGACATATAAACCATATTGATAATCTAATTAAAAAATAATTGAAAAAATATAAATATTAAATAATTGTAAATAAATACCAATTATTTAGGTGTGGTAGCCTCTTAGGACAGGACGCATTTTAGTGAAGATTTACTTAGTAATGAGAAGAAGTAATGAAAAGTTCCACCTGAACCACCTAATTAAATCTTTTGTTTCACCCGGTGGACTTGGAATGATTATAATTAAGGATAAAAAGCTCTGAAAAGTGTCAGTCACTTCTGGGAAGTTTTTATATTCATGAAAGACAAAAAAAAAACCTCTTATCGGCCGATCTTGTTTAAATTTCATTGTTAAAACTTTTCTCTTGTAAAAAAAAGTAGTCCGTAATCAGAGTTTTATTTTTAATCAATAGGCTTCCTAAATTGACTGTCGTTCTTTGCTCTTATTGTTAATTTGGAGAATAATTATCGTAATTCGTCAATAACTTTGAAATGCCATGCATTCTTTTAAACTTTGGTTTTTAATAGGCTGCTCACAAAATATCCAGTATAAACGATAATTATCCGGGTAAGATTAATATTTCCTCGAACATTGGAAAAACCTATAAAGTTGTGACAAGATTTGCTGAATATAAAATCCTTAATGAACTTGAGAAAATAAAGAAAATTTTTTCAGTACGATCTCTAAGTAGATTTACCTCTAAGTGTTGCTAACTAGTGGCTTGAAGGGGCCATAGCACGTAACCTTGCTTTAATACTCTGCATCATCAGATTTTTTACCATTTACATACTGAGAAAAATAAAACGATATAAGTAAGAACACATGTCAGTAAGGAAACAAAGGAGACACTGAGTTACATGTTTTAACGTAAATTTTTTATAATTCCGCTTACAGGATTATATATATAAAGAAGATGTTTAACATATGCAAACTAGTGCGTGGTTACACATATTTTGTTTACTACTATTATTTTTGTATTTTTTTCATTTAGCGAACCTTAAATACCGCTTCACTTGTCACCTTATTGCAGTTTTATTTTCAACTCAAATAATACAGCTGATTAATTGCTATATTTAAAAATATGTTTATTAGAGACACTTTTATTTCAATTATGTCCTTAGGATTGAATGAGGATTGTATCTCAGAGCTAAAATTTCTTCTCCAATATTTTACCAATTCCTTTTTTGCAAGTATATAAAGTAGCGTTAGAAATGGGAACAATTATTTATAGTAACATTTTTTTTCAACCGTGACTGGAAAATAAAGATACGGTACAACTAAAGTAATTTCGATTGAATTTAAGATAATACATAATAGCGTTTCAGAATTAATATGTTGACTCTGATACAGATTATAAAATATATATGATTATGAAAGGATTTAGGTATATTATTTTTAATCGTTTGAACTATTTGGGACTGGGTTTATTTTCCTTCTTCAATTTGCAACTCCTAATTAACCCTAATTTTTTTAACGCAAAGCTAAAAACGGCCTTACTAATTTAAACAAAAAAAGTGCAGTTTTTTGGTAATTTGTCATGGTAATTATTGTAATGAAAATAGATTTTACCTATTTAATAAACGGTAAGGACTATTATTACTAACACAGAAGTTTTAAACAGAGAAGTACGACATGATTAGACATTGTATTAGCTGGATTTTACGAATACAAATAATAAAATATTATATGTACTTAATGAATATCAATGCCATTGATATACGTATAAATTTTGTATTCTTTATGTTTACGGCAAAGAATTTTATTTTGTGATGAAAAAACTAATGCAGATACAAACAGCTTATAAAGAAACGTCGTACATGTTTCTGCATTAGACAGCAATTGTATTTAGTAAAAGTGAGATAAATCTCTGTAAAAGCATAAACATGTTGCGTTAGCGGACAACACGGACGACAGGGGCGGACAACTCATTACCATCAACATGAGACCGTCTCTCAGCACTTTTCGTTTTAATTTTTAACAGTAAAATACAAATTTTAAAACAATTAGTAATGTTTCAACCTCATAATACTAGCAGGTAAAATGTACAAACTCATAGGTTCAAATTTGGGGCTTTTACTACCAAAACTCTTACTATAATTTCTGAAAGTTGTGTATTTGAGTTTATAACAATGTGTTCTATTAAAGCGATTCCAAGCTGAGGTTTATAATATACTACTGCTTACTTTTAGGATTCATGAGGCATTTTGTTGTGAAGTCGTTTCTCTTGGTGACATATAAGTTGAAAGCTATATTGTAGTTTTTCTTTGTTTGTCAATTATGATTTCTGATTGACTATTCTTACAATTGTGATGCAACTTTGCATGGCAATTCACCTTAGGAAGGTTTCAAGGGGTTAATCAAAGCCCTATAAGCTTTAGGGCTCTGTCCCCCTGGACTTTGAAATTATCAGGGATAGCCTTACAGAGTGATATTATTATTTGAGTTTACATTATTACAACTTGTTTACCAAAAGGAAAAGTAATGGAAATAAATTAAAACCATAATAAAGCAGTCGAGTTTACTTGCTAGTCCATATTGAATATGGGAAATATGTGGATTCAATTGATTAATGTTTTGTATATTTTATCCTCTCTTTCATACTCAGGTTGGTTTTAAATAACACGTTTCACAATATATAACTGTTCAAACCACCAAGTACGGTATATTAGTAAAAAGAATGTCTCTAACCCAGGAACTTAGCACTTCATATATTCTTGAAAATGAGATTTCATATAATTAGATTGGTTGTTGTATGTTTAAAGATGTTTTAGTTAATAAACATATAATTGTGTATGTTGTAACGCTATTAGTATAATTTTCTTGGGAAAGACTGAGTAAATTCATAATGGTTGGCATGAATGCTCTTGCAGGAGTTACCTGATGTATATTTCAGGAGTATTCACAACAGGTCTCGTCCCCCTCCAGTTCCCCACATGCCGACTATTGTAGGACTGTTTTTTTTCGTTTACTGGTGTATTTTGTCTGTTGAATTTTTCACTCAAAGGGGAACGGTCCAATGTTTTTATGTAGAAACCTGGTCCTAAAAGTTGTCAGTAATAAGCAGCCCAATCACAAGTGCTATATGTAACAGTCAAGAACTGTCACTGGACAAAACACATCATTTATACGAAGCAGCCCTGCAGCCCCTGCCAACAAGAAACTCTGAAGCATTATAAGCACTAAGAGTCTTAAAATATAATTTAACCGACAAATCAGTCCCTAAACTTTTGGCTGAATGCAAAACAAAATTCCGACGCACACTAAACCACTTCGCAGTACGATGTTATGTACCAAATAAAGCAACGCAATATGATGACAACTCAATCAAATCCACCCAAGCACAACGCGTTACGCCCCATCCGACGACCTGTTTTATTGAATTGTCTACATCGATGGCTTCGTCATTTCATCCTCTATGACTTCATATTTTCTCTTACCTGTTTATTTTCAATATACTTTTTTATGTTCAAAACGTTTACTGACGTAATGATTATACTTAGTCAATAAGGAGTCGCGTGCTGAAGAAGATGATGAAACTAAAATGGAAAGTTGTGAGAGAGGAGAGTTAAAATAGGAGACATTATTATAAAGCTTTAACATAATTTTATAAATTATATTATTTTAGATAAATATATACATATTCCTTAAAGCGTCAATAAGTGCTGAATAGTTTTTGTAAATTGATTGCATTTTCTACCGCACTAGTTAATATAATGCTTTAATTAAGGAAGACAATTTTAATCTTATATTGACGGTACACATTTATGTATGTAGTACTACATTAATTTCTACAAACTACAATTTAAAATTGTTCTTTCAAGTATATATGTTTCTAAGTGTGAACATTATGCTTACATAAATCAAATACTTACCTATCGTAGTCCTTTTTTCAGTCAATCATTAACCATTACTGTGTTTCCACTATTAACCAATTGTAATCAATAGTTTATAAAGAAACCTATCCAACTATAAATAAACATTTTCTTTAAACAAATATCTAATTTTTACAATTTACTAGTAACTTGAAATGTAATAATTATTTATAGGAGTAATTATACAAATATAATAATTGATGTGAGAATAAAAGGAAATTAACTTTAGGTATCAGTTTGAGTACCAGTTTAATGCAATCCCCGACATAACCACCGTTGAGACCTGGACATATTGAGGAATATATTGCAAGAAAGTTTAATATAGATTATTTGAATATGATATCAGCTCTTTCCTTTGTGAGGCTTGCGGAAGATTTTCAAGTTCACTGATCCGCTATTGAAAGACGGTCTTATTATTATCGGATTTGGTGAGATTGATAATAACCGCGAAGGTTTATGTACAAGAACAAAACATTAGTTTTAGCGAATTTCCCCTATAGGGAAGAAGCTATTACCGTAGGTCTCATGGTGAGACTTAAGCCCGAGACCATGATAATTTTTTTGTTTTGAGGTCCCCAGAAGCAAAAAACACTATTCGTTCAAATTTATATATATGTATATATGTGTCCGTGAATGCGATAACTTGAGTAAAAAACGTCCGATTTCGATTAAATTTGGCTCAAATGTGTAAAGTGACATTTATGACTTTAAGTTCGAAAACCAGAAAAATCGGACCATGGGAAGGGGGGTTTATAGGGGTTTTAAATTTTCCAAAAATCAGTTTTTTGCATTTTTCACCTTACAATTTTTAAAACACTTAATTTTGGTTTTGACCATGTTATAGAGCTTAAAAAAACAAATAAAATGGTATTTTGAATTATTAACCTAGGTTAAGTGGTTGCGGAAAAAATCCAAAAAAACCTGCTCATAAAATCTCCCATGTTACTCTTATGGGAAAAAGGTTTTTGGCTTTCCTCAGTTTATTTTACTTTAATCTTAACATTTGCTTTTACCAATCACTTCAGCTCCACAACAAAATCATTTTGGTGTTTAAACTGTGATTCTACGTCTAACTGTTGCAGAGATATTCAAAGTGCTAAACACAGTACGTTGTCCAATGTTATCCTTATGGAGAATAAATAAAATTTGATATCTCGATTATTTATGAATGTATATTGATGAAACTCGGTATATGGCTTCATGTTGTACTGGTATATTGATATTTGCACAAAAAATAAATTTGTTGTTGATTGTCCCCGTAGCAGCTAACCTGCATACTCAGCCCTAATGTTATACTTATGGAGAATATGAAACGATAATTGCGTAAAAACTCATTTCTTAAATTCCTCGTTGCAGCAAACCTGCGTACTCCGTCCTAATGTTATTCTTATGGAGAATAAATAAAATGTTATAAATCACTTATTTATAAACGTATTTTTGTGAAACTTTGTAAGTGGCTTTATGTAGGTGTGAGAAACATATAAATGCATTGGAAATTCGCTGAGTACGCAGGTTTGCTGCGACGGGGGTATTTAAATATACTGTGTAAACGCTAATATCATATACCCCTGTTTGCTGCGCTTTTGGTAAAGTAATATAAATACGAATAAATATAAATAATAATGTAATTTATGCAATTTACATTTCAATCCAAGGCGGGTATATTTAGGATAAATATGTCGTACTGATCAATTAGTAAGATTTATTTAGCTTTGTGGAGGTGTATTACATTTTAAATGTGGTTTGGCAAACCCACGGAGTCTTACGACAAGTCCCATAAGATATACAAAGGCATGATTTAGGAAAATTTAAATGTTTATAAATGGTCAATAATATTTTAGGTTGCTGAATTTTATAAATAGTTAAATGTTCATTCTTTAGTTATCATATTTGAATAAAAACATAACCGGTATAACTAGTGGAAAAGGGTCTAAACATGTGAAATAAGTATTATTTCAGATTGAAGACAATAAAATTCAATTAAATAAGACTACAGTTATTGCAGTCTGTTTTCATTTGAAAATAGTTAATGAACCAATTTAATAATTCCTCTGGAAAACTAAAAAAAAAAACACATTTAAATCTGTATATTGAATATTTAAAGGTATAATGGTTACTTATTTGTATGATAATTATTTGTAAAGTAATACTGAGGATACAACTGTAAGGTAATAACCTAAAAAACCCAGTATTAGATGTTTTAGATGATTGTTGTTAAGATAAGAAGACATAGAAAGGGCGTCATCCAAAACTGTGGCCTGCAAGAAAGAAGGGAATTAAGAGTTCGGAATCCCTTGTTGACATTTCAGCTCAACAAACGGCTCGTTTCTTTAAAACGGCCTTTCTCTATTTGATACGTGAAGACGAGTCCGTTTATCATAAATTTGAAAATATTGGTGGTGGTATAAAAACGTTGTAGTTTAACATATTACGGGTTGTTTAACACATGGCAATTATTTCTAGGATCCTTGCTTTAGGATGTAGGTACTAACTAGTAAAAAACAAGAATTATATTCCGGTTTATTTTTTTTATTCCTTACATGGACTTTGCTAAATTTACATAATAAAGAGTTCTTGAAATTATGTTATTTTATAGTAGTTCTTAGTTAAAATTGTAATAATTGTAAAGAATAAAGTTATTTGCAGATATAAATTTACATTGAAAACTCGTAAGTACAAATTATTTCGTGACCTATTCCCTTACTACCCGCGGCGCGGCGCAGCGGCAAAGAATCTAATTTTGAAAAGTAATGAAAAAATGAAATGGGAAGAGGATTTTTAACTCGAAACTGTTATTCAATACCGTCTTAAGCAGTAATATTTTAGGGCGGTATTAAAACATCTTAATAATTTTAATATTTATCAATTATTTTGTTCATGGTATTTACCATACAAATAACTTATAATTTCACTTAAAATGTACTGATGCTGAATGTGTTATAAATAAGATTTGCAAACAGTTTTTTCAAAGTGCTTGTACCGTCAGTGTATGTTCCTTTAATGCATATGTGACATACTTTATTTAGAAAAAGAGCACTTTCTTATATATAGGGTTTTTATCATCATATATACGCCTAAAACTAATGTACCTAGTAGAAAAAATGACCCCAATCTTAAATAGGTGGATAACGAGACAATTTTAACCACCTTTAAACTGGATCAAGGGTGATTGGTTGATTTACATTTAAATTGAGGCAATGTTTTGATCAATGCCTTTGTTCTATTACACATGCATATTGCATGTTTTCTTATTATTTTTAATAGGTTTGTAGCAACCAATTGCAATGGATGTTTTGTTTGACTGTGTTTCATTAATTGCCAACAACGTTTGCATTATTGAGATAACTTGAAGTAAGTTATAGTTATAGAATGGTATTTTAGTCGAAGAAGAAGACACCAGTTATTGAAACAAAAATACGAACGTTACCACTATTTGTTGAGTAAACTTCGAGTGTGAAATTACACCATATTTTTATTACCAAGGTGAAGTTTCATTATATAAATCGATATGTTACTAACACTGTTAATCAACAGGCATTAACCAATACTCGATAGAGCAAATGCCTGTTAATTGCTGATGATATTTATTGGATGAAAACTAAAGCTGCACCAATGATCAAACCCTCATGTCAACCCTGAAACTTAACTAATTAGTTCTAGTTTATTTTCTTTGTGGGTTTCACACTATTTGCCAATCAAATCCTAATCTTAAAAAGAAAAAAGTACATCCTTCAAATGGACGATCTTTAATCATAATAATAACGTTTTAATCAGATAATAAAGTTGTCATATTATGTTTTATAATGCAGCAAAGATGCTAAACAAATTTCTGGTAACATTCGTGATGGAATATTCAATAAATGTTAGTCCGTTTAATTTTAATGTAAAATTAATTTAACCTGTACCATAATGTGAATAAGTTTTGTTTGTTCTATTGCAAACTTATATAAACCACGGCAAGACCAATATAATTCCACCTGGTAACATATTAATTTGAAGTTTTACTTAGGGATGTCAACTTGTTAAAACTAAGAATAAAGTTACTGGCCCTGCTTATTTAAGCAAAGCTCGGTCCCAGGCACTATTTATTGGAGTACATGGAGGTAGATAAATGAAAAAAATTGGAGAGGCAATCATCTCATTATCTGAAAATAATGTCTTCCAAGTTTGTAAAGAGTTGAAAGTGAACTTACCTCTCATTTGTTACTGGGCTTTAAACTGTGACACTTGAGTCAACTTCAAACTGGACTTAGAACTCAAACCTGTAGACCTTTGACGGGTTTCTGATAGAAAAACAAATTGAGGTTTTCACAACTTCATAAGAATTCTACACAATAAAAATCATAATATAAATTGATCCTTCGATGACCATAAGTTGTTTTATGTAATAACAAATTAAAGCTGCGTTACCAGTAGGGGGCAATGGCCGATTCAAAACCAGCAGCACTGTGGAGCGCTCCACTGTGGAGCAAGCCCCCCCCGATAAACCTAACTTAAACCTGCATTGCCCCCCCCCGAGCCCCCCCCCATAAACCTAACTTAAACCTGCATGCTCCCCCCCCGAGCCCCCCCCGGTGACGTCAGCCCCCCACGAGCCCCCAGCCCCCCCCGGTCGTCTGCTGCACTTTTCGTGATGACCTTGAACATGAGGAAAAAACTTTTGAAAATTAATAACTAGCTTATTTACCCACCGATTCCCACGGGACTTTTTCCAGAGTGTAGGCCTATCCCAGAGAAAGCGAATGACGAAAGAACCCCATTGATCCGCCATCAAACAAGGCCGCTAGTAATTTATAACCGCGTTTTCCTTATGGGATCTCAGCTGTTTACCGACTGATTTTGATGAAACTTCACCACATGTCGGGCGGCGGCCTAAGTAAACCATCCCTTAAAGAAAATTGAAAATCCACCGTTAAATGAGTCCGCTATTAATTTTTTAACGCGTTTTCCTTATGGGATCTCAGCTGTTTACCGACCGATTTTGATGAAACTTCACCACATGTCGGGCGGCGGCCTTAGAAAACCATCGCTTAAAGAAAATTGAGAATCCACCATTAAACGGGCTCGCTATTAATTTTTAAACGCGTTTTCCTCATGGGATCTCGGCTGTTTGCTGACCGAACTCGATGTGACTTCATTACACGTTGTATGCCGGCTTGACTAAACCTAACTGCGAGCGGCTCCGCGGCGTCACGTGTCGAGGCGCGTGCTAGGGCCTACGTGACTGTCCCAGCCTGTTTACTCATCAGCGGTTCCGGGAAGTAGTAAGGCCCAGCGCTTTGGCCCCAACATGGGCTCTTATGGAGAATAGATTAACATGGGGTCTTATGGAGAATAGAATAACATAGACTCTTATGGGAGAATAGAATAACATGGGCTTTTATGAGGGAATGGAATTAGGGTGTAATTACTACCCTCTGTCTTTCTTTTGCTACCCTCTGTGGTTAATTATTTATTTTTTTCATCCCCTGTGGTTAATTATATACCATTTTGGTAATTGTTTCGCGTCCTTCACTTCCTTCTGAGTATCTAACTACAGATCCTGTCTCTCAGCGTACTGTAGCTGGCGGGTGTAACGTGAACATTTTTAAGTAAACTGATGGGTTGAAATGTTAATTCGTGTCCTTCTGTTGTTAATCATCTAGCCTTCTGTGGTAATTATTTAGCCCTCGTGTCCTTCTGCTGTTAATCATCTAGCATTCTGTGGTAATTATTTGAACTACGTTTCCTTCTACATATTTATTTTTTTAACCCCAGTGCCCTTCTATACATCTAACCTCCACATCCTTCTGCGTATCTAATCTCACTTCCTTCTGCGTATCTAACCACAACATCCGCAACAAGTCTTTGTCAGCAAACTAGTTGTGACCAGTTAAAATACTGCTCTGTGATTGGTCGGAATTAGTCGTCTTGCACTCTGATTGGTCCAGACGTGGCCCCACCACAATACCTGCTCTCTTGCCACGCATTTTCTCCCTCTCTTTGCTCTCAGCTTTCATTACGATCAGACGTGTCCCTGTGTTGCTCTGTTTGCTGCGTTTGGCGAAGGTAACCTCACTTTTTTCTAACTTCAATCTTGAGCGTTTGCTGACCCTATCCTACTTGTAACATAACCTCACTTCCTTGTGTCAAGGGCTGTGTCGTGCTTGTATTTGTTGACTGACAGTAATACCACTTTCTATTCTTGTTCTTTATTAAGTACCTTAGCCATTTTGTTTTACTTGGTAGTCCTGTGTTTATATGTATTGGATAACATAACAGCAAACCTAGTTTCTTGCGTCAAAAGTAGTTTTGTGCGTTGTATTTGATTGTTTGGCTTGGCTAAAGTAGTGTTGTGCTGACTAACATAACCTTATTTCCCAGTAACCTCAGTTTCTTGTGTCGAGAGTAGTGTTTTGCGTTGTATTTAATTGTTTGATTTGTTTAGAGTAGTGTTGTGTTGACTAACATAACCTCACACCCAGTAACCTCAGTTTCTTGTTTGATTTGACTGTAGTAATGTTGTGCGTTGTATGTGCTGAGTAACATAACAGTAATATCACGGTATCATGCACTTGTCTTGTTCATGCCTGACTTATCTATGTTAAGAGTGTTGTATGACTTGCTAGTGTACAGTAAAATCAGAGTTAACTACATGTTTCAAGAGTAGTGTCGTGTGATTTTTAGCGTTATCTGAAATGCTAAAGTAACCTCACTTTTTCTGACCTCACTCTTTACACTCCAACTTTACTGTATTATATTCCGTGCATGGTGTACTTAATTTTATTTCTGTGTTGTGTTTATTGTCTTGGCTAGAGTAGTGTTGTTTTGTGTTTAATTGTTTGATTTGATAGTTTACAGTAAATAAAGTAAACAAACCCTCACTTCCTTGTGGCTAAAGTAGTGTTGTGTTGACTGACATAACCTCCAGTAACCTTATTTTTTGCCCTGGTTCTTTTTGAACTGTAAATTCACCTCAGTAACCTCACCTTCTATTCTTGTTCTTTAAAACAGTTTGTTTAGAACAGTTTTTGTATGTGTTGACTAACAGTACCCTCACTTTTCCGACCCGCTGAGCGAGGAAAGAGTAAGAAGAACATTTTCCCGCCAAATTTGCGCGCCAAAAGAAAAAATTGGCGCCAAACCTAACCTCACTTTCTTATGTCAAGAGTAGTGTTGTGTTTTATGTGCTGAGTAACAGTAATCTCATTTTCTATTCTCGTTCTTTTGGTTAGAGTAGTGTTTGAAACCTTCCTTAGAGTTAACTTTTGGTAACTTGTAGTTCTGATTTGACTCACGTAGTGTTAGTGTTTTTCTGACTTGCGTAGTACAGGGGTACCGTGCTCTTTTGTAGATCCTCTGTACCTGTTATTTTAGAGAACTTGATCAGTGACTTTAAAGTATCAGTTCTAGACGTAACCGTTCCAATAGTAACAGTTGCCTTCTCTATCTTGTTCATGTTATAGCATTGAAAACTGCTACAAAGTAACGGTTCCAAATGGTTACAGTTCCAACAATTTAACAGTTCCAGCAGTACTCGTTCCAACGGTTCCAACAGTAACCGTTCCAAAAGTAACAGTTCCAGTAGACCAACCAGTGACAAAGTAACAGTTCCGTTCTCTATATAGCTCTTACAACAAGCTCTGGTTCTTCAGTCTGATTTCAGTCGTCACACTGTTCGGACGTTCTTTTGCGCTGCTCTTGCGTAGGTGTTCGTGTTTTAAACCTTCATTGGAGTTAACTTTCGATAACTTGTAGTTCTGGTTTGACTTGCGTAGTGTTAGTGTTTTTCTGACTTGCGTAGTGATACAGGGGTACTGTGCTCCCCTACATACTATATAGCTCTTACAACAAGCTCTGGTTCTTCAGTCTGATTTCAGTCGCCACGCTGATCAGACGTTCTTTTGCGCTGCTCTTGCGTAGGTGTTCTCTTGCACAGATTATTATTGATTCTGCGTAATTCAGTTGTATCCGTGTGAGTTTGACTCTGGTCAGTGTGTTTTCTCTTTTAAACGTTAGTACAGTTTAGCTTGTTTTCAGTATTTAATTCTTTGTTGAAGGATGGACGTTTCTAAAAAGAACCCTCAAAACCCGATAAATTTAATTAGTAAAGATCAAACCTATGTTAAAAAATTCAGACTTTACGGGACTAACACTGTTTTCAAATTCACTAACCCTCCCAATGGTATCTCTGAGTTTGATTGGATTCGTAAGGGTCTTAATCAGATTGTTGAAAAAGCTAAAGCCGATGCTGTACCCACCGATTATCTAGGGTTTAAAATGCAGTCAATAAATTTAAAAAGTGCTGAACCGGGGTATGTAGATTTTAGACCGGTCTCTGAAGTTAGCGGTGATGTCCTTTGGAAAATTTTCGGAGGTATTCTTCAATCAAATTCCGAATCTATTAAGTCTACAGACACGTTCAAAGTATATGTAGCAAGAGTTAACGTTCCAGTAGGTTCTGGGAGGGTAAGGCCTGGATTTTACAATACGTTTGATGAAGAGTGTAAGGCGAGAAAAGGGATTGTAGTAATTAATAACAAAGATAATTTATGTTTGGCTAGAGCGTTGGTAGTAGGCAAGGCGTATGCAAAAAATGATCCTCAGTATAAAGCAATACGTCAGGACAAGGGGAAAAGACAAACTTTCAGAGCTAATAAGCTCATAGCAAAAGCCCGTGTAGAAATGCCGGAGGAAGGCGCCGGTATCCCCGAGCTTGAAAAATTCCAGTCCCATCTTAAAAAATACAAAATTACCGTCTACAACTACGACAGAAAAGGCCGGGATGTCTATTTTGAGGGAGGTAATGAAGACGTTAAATTTAAAATAAACCTTCTGTTTCACAACGGTCATTATAATGTAATTACAAACTTAACTGCAGCGTTTGTTTGTAATTTCTTTTGTGAAGCCTGCCACATCCCTTTTGACCAAAAATCAGAGCATCGATGCTCAAACAGATGCTTGTCCTGCCATACTATCTCCCCACCCTGTAAACTAGAACACGGAGGCATTACATGTCGTTTTTGCTGTCGTTTCTTCAAAAACGAGCGGTGTTTAATAGCCCATCAAGGGCAAGTTTGTAAAACTTTAAAACTCTGCCGTGACTGTAAGAAAATGATTCATCCAAAAAAACGTAAGACAGCTCACGTATGCGGAGAAGTTTACTGTAAACCCTGTGAAGCGTTCAAAGACCCCGCACATCAGTGTTTCATGAGGGTAGATAGGAGAAATCCCAAAGACCGTGATTTTTTGTTTATTTTCTTTGACTTGGAGACTCGCCAAGACGAGTCTCTCCCCTCTGACCCTGAACAAAAAGTACATCAAGTTAACTTGTGTGTCTCACAACAGTACTGTTTTAAATGTATTAATGGGGGTGAGTGTGAAACTTGCTCGGAACGGCAAAGGGTATTTGAAAAAGAACCAGTAAAGCAGTTTATGGACTATGTAATGCAAGTTCGTAAACAGTTCAAGAATGTCTGTGTAATTGCCCACAACGGGCAGGGTTTTGATTTTCAGTTTTTACTAAAACATATAATGGAAGAAACTAAATTTACCCCAAAAATAACTCCTCGGGGAACCAAAATTATTTTGATGGAAATGGACAACGTCAGATTCATTGACTCCCTTAGCTATTTCCCCATGGCCCTCTCTGCGCTCCCTAAAGCCTTCGACCTGCCTCCCGAGAAAAAGAAGGGCTACTTCCCGCATCTTTTTAATACATTGGAGAACCAAAATTATGTAGGCCCTATGCCCGACAAAAAATACTACTGCCCAGAGTCGATGTTTGAGAAACCACACAAGGCATTTGAGATTTGGTACGAGGAACGAGTCGCTGAAGACTACGTGTTTGATTTTCAAAAATAAATTTTGGAGTACTGTATTTCAGACGTAGAAATCCTAGCTCAAGCGTTTATTAAATTTAGAGCCTTGCTTCTTCAAGAGTGTAACGTAGACCCTTTCCTCGAGGCCGTAACTATTGCTAGTGCCTGTAACCTGGCCTTCCGCCGTAACTTCTTAAAAGAAAATACTATTGGACTTATACCAAAATCAGGGTACCGACTGACTGACAATCAGTCAGCCGTTGCTTTACAGTGGCTAACATGGGAGGAGGAGAAACGTGGAGTAAAGATTCAACATGCGGGCCGGGGTAAAGAAGTTAAAATTAACGGGCTAAAAGTAGATGGGTTTGATGGTGAGAGAATTTATGAGTTCCACGGGTGTTACTGGCACGGCTGCCCAAAATGTTTTCCTTACAATCGAGAAGAACCTCTGCCGGAGGACCCCTCAGACAGTTTGCATCTCCGTTACGAGAGAACCAAGTCCAAAATGGCAAGATTTACTAGCTATGAGGTTGTAGAGATGTGGGAGTGTGAGTTTAAAAATTTGAAGAAAGATAAAAAATTAAATCACCTGAACCAACTATCCATTCTAAACACACTTCCGCTTAATCCTAGAGATTCCTTCTTTGGAGGCAGGACGGGTTATACTAAAACGTATTGTAAATGTGAAGAGGGAGAAACAATTCAATACGTTGATGTCTGTTCCCTCTACCCGTATGTAAATAAATATTGTAAGTATCCCGTGGGTCATCCTACTGTTTACGTTGGAAATGAGTGCCGAAAGAGAGGCCTTGAAGTAGAGGGCTTGTTAAAGTGTAAGATTCTACCTCCTTACAACTTGTATCATCCCGTACTCCCCGCAAAAATGAATAATAAATTGATGTTTGTGTTGTGTAAAACTTGCGGGGAAATTCAAAATCAGGGGGATTGTGAACATGATAGTGAGGAAAGGGCAATGGTAGGAACATGGACTATGGATGAAATTTGAAAAGCCGTAGAGAAAGGATACGTTGTGCTTGATAAGTATGAGTTGTGGGAGTATGAAGTCGCTACATACGAGAAAGGGGGACTGTTTACAGACTTTATTAATAAATTCTTGAAAATGAAGCAGGAAGCCTCAGGCTATCCAAGCTGGTGTAAGACAGAAGAGGATAAAGACAAGTATGTTTCTGATTTCTTTGAACGTGAGGGTATTCAATTGGAGAAAGACAAAATTGCTAAAAACGGGGGTTTGAGATCGGTAGCCAAACTC
The DNA here is from genome assembly GCA_963675035.1 of Allygus modestus. NCBI lineage: Eukaryota > Metazoa > Arthropoda > Insecta > Hemiptera > Cicadellidae > Allygus > Allygus modestus. The sequence goes on from OY776114.1 coordinate 114,442,466, forward strand.
ATGCTAAACAGTTTTTGGGGCAAGTTTGGTCAACGCGAAAACATGACAAAAACTGCAATCGTGAGAGACTCTAAAGAATTGTTCAATTCGTTAACTCAACCAGGAACAAAAGTAAAGTTTGTTGAAATAATTAACCAGGAGGTTTTATTAGTTAATTGGCAGAATGTTGATGAAGCTAGTGAGCCTCTAAAAACTGTAAATGTTGTAATTGCGGCCTACACTACAGCTCATGCGAGACTTAAACTGTATGAACACTTGGAGGCTTTGGGTGGTCAAGTCTTGTATTATGATACAGATTCGTGTATTTATTTATTCGGGAAGGACTGTACAGGGTCCCTACGGGAGATTACCTCGGTGAAATGACCGATGAATTGGCAGGTGACTACGGGCCCGGCTCTTATATCGTAGAGTTTGTTTCTGGGGGGCCTAAAACTTATGCATACCTTGTCTGGTCAACCAACAAACAGAAACTAGAATCTGTGTGTAAAATCAAGGGCCTCACCCTCAATTTAAAAACCTCCGAAACGCTAAATTTTGAACAATTGAAAAAGATGGTCCTTAGTGAAGCTGCTGAAATTTTAGAAATTGAAGATAACAGAATCAGTTGAACAAAGAGACGAGAAGTCGTTACAGTAAGCGAAGTTAAAAAGTTTAAAATTACAGGACCCAAGAGGAAATTTAATGATGATCACGATACCTTGCCTTTCGGCTTTAAAAAACAAAGAGTTGCTTAACGGAGCTGTCACTCACACGGGTACTGTGGGCATATACCTCTAAACATCAGCTCTATCAAATCATTCTGTTCTGAGACGCGGTAGTGAACGGACGTGCCTGTGTCTTACCCTGTATTTCTCTCCTTGTAGAATGCTTGCTGAACGAAATACATCCGCTATTCAAGCGGTGTTTTTAAAGTTTATATCTAAAAGAAAGTTAAATGAAAATTCAAAATTTCGCATTACATGCTCAGAGTATGAGTTCTTTCTTACTGGGCCAATAAATGCATGGGAATGGCCTTTGATGTTCTCGGAGTATATAGTAGATAAAATAACGGAGGACTCCTCATCAAACACCTACATTGGAGTAGCGATAAAGTACGGTGATGTTTCGGGAAATATACCGTTTCTGCCTTTAGGGAATTTAACACCGTCAGTTTTTGATGATCACTTTGAAGAAATATTTTGTAAAGTTGAGAAACTATCTGGTGTTTTACGTCTTGAAGTAACACTTGTCTCAATTCCATGTTGCTACCTTCGATAAAGGTAGCACCTTTCCCTACGGAGCAGCGTTACTCTTGTATATACCAAATGTCACTAGTACAGTTACATCATTCTGCTCCAAGTCGCGGTACTGATCAGACGTTCTTTTGCGCTTCTTTTTCCTGTACTATTGAGTAAATTGTGACATGGCTGCTAAATACTATACATTCAATAACAAACCCGTATTGGTTCTGTTTGATAATGAAGGAAAGCCATGGTTTAAAGCTAAAGACGTAGCTACTGCTCTAAAGCATGTTAATTGCTGGAGTGCAGTTCGGAAACATGTAGATGACAGTGATAAATTAACTGTTGGAAGTTTTTCTGACGCCCAAAAACAGGGCATTGGGCCTATTGAGAAAACAACGGTTTTCATAAACGAAGCCGGATTATGTTCTTTGATGTTAAAATCAACTACTCCTGAGGCAAGACTGTTAGTAAGAAGTCTGTTGCCGGAGAAGTTTTACCTTACTTACACAAATATGAAGGATGAAAGTTAACTTTAAATGTAAATTTTCTTTAAAGTCACAAGTTCCCACTGTATGTGTGTGTGTGTGTGTGTGTGTGTGTGTGTGTGTGTGTGTGTGTGTGTGAATGAAGGTCACTGGCGCGGGTGACGAAAAGCCCCGTAAACCTGTATGAAGGTCACTGGCGCGGGTGACAAAAAGCCCCGTAAACCTGAATGTGTGATGAAGGGCTTAGTAGATTGAGGCGCCGGGCTAACACCCCAGCTACTCCTTCGAACAACCCGGTGTGAATGAAGGATCTTGTACACTGAGGCGCCTGGCTAACAACCAGGCTACTCCTTGGAACGGTCCGTACGGTGGGACTTGTAAGAATAAAAATGAAAACTGCGCCTTGATGTCCGCGAAGTACTACGCTCAAAGAATATTTTCGAGTGGGGTCTAATAAAAAAAAGACCCGGCAGTCGCTCACCCATCAGGCAGGGCTAAACCCTTTGTAAGTCCAGGGGTGTGGGGAGGTTGGCGTAAAAAACCGTGAAACCGTTTGTTGTAATCCTCCGACTGTCAGGGAAAACCGGATGGAAAGGCGCAACAAAAAAAAGATAAAAATAAAAACCAAATAAAAAGTATAAAAGCAAAAAAAAACAAAAAAAATTAAAAAGTAGGTAGCATTTTGTTATGGAGTGGCTACCACTGTGAGAGGCGATGGTTGGGGCCTCTCACCCCAGAGGTTAGGCCTCCAGGGGAAGCTCTGGGTAACCAAAAAGAACGCGCCGACGCTCCTACGGCCTAGCCTAAAGGCTTACCGTGGTGTGGAAACGTGAGCGTTCAAAATTATTTCACTGGGGTTAGAAGTGTTTAACCGATAAAGTGAAATGTAACACATTATAATGTAGCTTCAGCGGAGGCAGGAGTAAATGACCGGATAAATTTAAGAAGTTTCGGCCAATTTATGGCACTGCCCCCTTAAAAAACACCTTCAAGCTGAATTTGAGGTATTTGACGGAGAAGTTACAGCGTAAAAATACGACAGATCCGCCGTTTTACAGGACTTAAATGCAAATAACCAATCAAGTTTAAAGACTCGGAGCTAAATACTGTATAATTTCTGTCCTTCTAAAGAATGCATTTTATGCTTGTTGTCTTTTAATATGCACCCATGGTGTGTAATTTTTTGCCAACTCTCTGATATAGGTGTTGGTTACAATCCTTTTACTAGTAAATTCAGTAAAATTATATATTGATTCAGTTTGTTACAGAGTTTTACAAGCAATCAACTACAACAAAAAGACAACTCTGTATTTGTTTGACTTTACAAAATACCCTACTGTTACCAGCCTCTTCTGCATTAGTTTTAATTCTTAAACAGTGGGTCCTGAGGGTCCAACACTTAGAATCATGATAATTGAGTTGGGACCCAAAATAGGTCCCAACTACTTCCGGTGTAGGGTTATCAAAGGGATTCGTTCCCCCTTGGAGTGGGGGTATAGTTTTTCTTTTCTGCTGGTTTTTACAAGCCTCTTCTCTCCTTTTAGTTAATATAACCTTGAGATTTCTAAACAGTTCAATACATGTAAAGTTTCCCAAAGTAATTCTTAAGTAACACTTAATTTACAGGCATACACAACAGCTACAATTATTCAATCATGAAGCTAAAACCCAGTTAATATACTAACAATATAATAAAAGACTGAGACATGACCCAAAATAACATCTAAAATACACAAAAAACAGCTAAAATACAAAAAAACAGCTAAAATACACAAAAACAGCTAAAATACACAAAAAAACAGCTAAAATACACAAAAAACAGCTAAAATACACAAAAAACAGCTAAAATACACAAAAAACAGCTAAAATACACAAAAAACCGCTACAAATAGCCAGAGAGCCATTTTAGCAAGGGGGAAGTATTGACCCCCTTTACCTTCACCTTAAAGAATCAGTCAAAGAATAATTTATTTTGTGTTGGTTTCTCACCAGTTTTCTTGTAGTTTGTGTCAATCACATGTATTTTACATTATCATGATTTAAGAGTGGCTGAGGTATATGATAATGTAGAGAAAACCATACCGGAAGTGGGGGTGAACGTTTTGTTCACCCCTTTGAACTATCAATCCCAAATAGTTTAAATCAATGAACCATGGCTTTACTATATTTAACATAAAAAAAGAAGCAAACACCCTGAAAAAACTAGTACAACAGAGCTTGTAGACTGTCCAATTTTGTGATGTTTTTTCTTTACATAGTTTAAATTGTAGCGTGGGTTAATAAGTAGCGAACTGCATTTCAATTGTCCCAAAAACTCTCAATATATTTAATTTTAAAGTATAGCTCCTTCAATTGTTTTGACACTTTCCCACAGTACAGAGTTTAAGTTTTGGTAAATCTTAGTGGAGGTTAACAGGTACCTATATACCGAGTTTCATTAGAATCGGCCAAGCCGTTCTCAATATATTAAATTTTAAAGTTTTACACCCTCCATCATCCCTTAAACAACCCTTTTCTACCCTCCAACAAAATTGAAAGTTAGAGGATGTTAACAAGTATCCACATGTCAAGTTTCAATTATATCGTCCCACCCGTTCTTAAGATATTGATTTTTAAAGTATAGCTCCTTCAGTTATTTTGATACTACCTGCAGTACAGAGTTTAGGTTTTGGTAAATTTTAGCGGAGGTTAACAGGTACATACATGCCAAATTTCATTAAAATCGGCCAAGCTGTTCTTGAGATATTTAATTTTGAAAATTTGCCCCTTCATTTTTTGAGATGCAACCCGCAACATTTTGTTTAAGATTTTTTATATGGGTGGATACCCCCCTGGAGTGCCTACACCACGTAGTAGGCAGTTATCTGGGGTCAAAATGACCCTAGGACTTACCGTTTTCGAGATATTAGCAATTTTAAGATAATTAGACTCAAGAGTGAGAGAAGAAAAAGAATAAAAAAGGGAGAAGTAGTGGCGCGGAGTGGTGAGGGTGAGAGGGGAAGGTGAGGGGAGTGACAGTAACAAAACACACAAGATAAATAAAACAGTGGATGGGTTGGGGGGGTGAGGGGAGGGGAAGGTGAGGGGTGAGAAGAAGAAGAACACGTAAGTGCTAACAGAAGTGATCAGTAGGATCGGCGGTGAATGGGCCGTAACATGGGGTCTTATGGGCCTAAAATCTGGCTTCTGATTGGTCCAATTAGGTCACGTGATTCAAGATGGCGGCGCCCATGGTGGCGTTCCCGCCAAATTTGCGCGCCAAAAAAAAATTGGCGCCAAACTTAACCTCACTTTTCTTCCCGCCAGATTACCTAACCTCACTTTTCTTCCCGCCAGATTCTCGTTACGTCAAAGACGGGTAAACCAAAGAGCGTGACCAAAGAAAATAAAGTCATTGATTTATGAATAATGGAGTCATTACGTCACGCTCATGGACAGTTAAGTAAGAAAGTCACGGACATTTACAATACAACGGACTGCAAAAAATATATATGTTGACAACTTAAGAAAAAAAGGCAACTGTTGCCAACTCACATCACGCTAACGTGACCATGTACTTATATAAAAGACCATGGACACTTACATTTACTTCAAAAACTATTCCCATGTTAGGACCCACTCCCTGCCAACCCTACTGATCACTTCTGTTAGCACTTACGTGTTCTTCTTCTTCTCACCCCTCACCTTCCCCTCCCCTCTCCCCCTTCACCCATCCACTGTTTTATTTATCTTGTGTGTTTTGTTACTGTCACTCCCCTCACCTTCCCCTCTCACCCTCACCACTCCGCGCCACTACTTCTCCCTTTTTTATTCTTTTTCTTCTCTCACTCTTGAGTCTGATTATCTTAAAATTGCTAATATCTCGAAAACGGTAAGTCCTAGGGTCATTTTGACCCCAGATAACTGCCTACTACGTAGTGTAGGCACTCCAGGGGGGTATCTACCCATATAAAAAATCTTAAACAAAATGTTGCGGGTTGCATCTCAAAAAATGAAGGGGCAAATTTTCAAAATTAAATATCTCAAGAACAGCTTGGCCGATTTTAATGAAATTTGGCATGTATGTACCTGTTAACCTCCGCTAAAATTTACCAAAACCTAAACTCTGTACTGCAGGTAGTATCAAAATAAATGAAAGAGCTATACTTTAAAAATCAATATCTTAAGAACGGGTGGGACGATATAATTGAAACTTGACATGTGGATACTTGTTAACATCCTCTAACTTTCAATTTTGTTGGAGGGTAGAAAAAGGTTGTTTAAGGGATGATGGAGGGTGTAAAACTTTAAAATTTAATATATTGAGAACGGCTTGGCCGATTCTAATGAAACTCGGTATATAGGTACCTGTTAACCTCCACTAAGATTTACCAAAACTTAAACTCTGTACTGTGGGAAAGTGTCAAAACAATTGAAGGAGCTATACTTTAAAATTAAATATATTGAGAGTTTTTGGGACAATTGAAATGCAGTTCGCTACTTATTAACCCACGCTACAATTTAAACTATGTAAAGAAAAAACATCACAAAATTGGACAGTCTACAAGCTCTGTTGTACTAGTTTTTCAGGGTGTTTGCTTCTTTTTTTATGTTAAATATAGTAAAGCCATGGTTCATTGATTTAAACTATTTGGGATTGATAGTTCAAAGGGGTGAACAAAACGTTCACCCCCACTTCCGGTATGGTTTTCTCTACATTATCATATACCTCAGCCACTCTTAAATCATGATAATGTAAAATACATGTGATTGATACAAACTACAAGAAAACTGGTGAGAAACCAACACAAAATAAATTATTCTTTGACTGATTCTTTAAGGTGAAGGTAAAGGGGGTCAATACTTTCCCCTTGCTAAAATGGCTCTCTGGCTATTTGTAGCGGTTTTTTGTGTATTTTAGCTGTTTTTTGTGTATTTTAGCTGTTTTTTGTGTATTTTAGCTGTTTTTTGTGTATTTTACCTGTTTTTTTGTGTATTTTAGCTGTTTTTGTGTATTTTAGCTGTTTTTTTGTATTTTAGCTGTTTTTTGTGTATTTTAGATGTTATTTTGGGTCATGTCTCTGTCTTTTATTATATTGTTAGTATATTAACTGGGTTTTAGCTTCATCATTGAATAATTGTAGCTGTTGTGTATGCCTGTAAATTAAGTGTTACTTAAGAATTACTTTGGGAAACTTTACATGTATTGAACTGTTTAGAAATCTCAAGGTTATATTAACTAAAAGGAGAGAAGAGGCTTGTAAAAACCAGCAGAAAAGAAAAACTATACCCCCACTCCAAGGGGGAACGAATCCCTTTGATAACCCTACACCGGAAGTAGTTGGGACCTATTTTGGGTCCCAACTCAATTATCATGATTCTAAGTGTTGGACCCTCAGGACCCACTGTTTAAGAATTAAAACTAATGCAGAAGAGGCTGGTGACAGTAGGGTATTTTGTAAAGTCAAACAAATACAGAGTTGTCTTTTTGTTGTAGTTGATTGCTTGTAAAACTCTGTAACAAACTGAATCAATATATAATTTTACTGAATTTACTAGTAAAAGGATTGTAACCAACACCTATATCAGAGAGTTGGCAAAAAATTACACACCATGGGTGCATATTAAAAGACAACAAGCATAAAATGCATTCTTTAGAAGGACAGAAATTATACAGTATTTAGCTCCGAGTCTTTAAACTTGATTGGTTATTTGCATTTAAGTCCTGTAAAACGGCGGATCTGTCGTATTTTTACGCTGTAACTTCTCCGTCAAATACCTCAAATTCAGCTTGAAGGTGTTTTTTAAGGGGGCAGTGCCATAAATTGGCCGAAACTTCTTAAATTTATCCGGTCATTTACTCCTGCCTCCGCTGAAGCTACATTATAATGTGTTACATTTCACTTTATCGGTTAAACACTTCTAACCCCAGTGAAATAATTTTGAACGCTCACGTTTCCACACCACGGTAAGCCTTTAGGCTAGGCCGTAGGAGCGTCGGCGCGTTCTTTTTGGTTACCCAGAGCTTCCCCTGGAGGCCTAACCTCTGGGTGAGAGGCCCCAACCATCGCCTCTCACAGTGGTAGCCACTCCATAACAAAATGCTACCTACTTTTTAATTTTTTTTGTTTTTTTTTGCTTTTATACTTTTTATTTGGTTTTTATTTTTATCTTTTTTTTTGTTGCGCCTTTCCATCCGGTTTTCCCTGACAGTCGGAGGATTACAACAAACGGTTTCACGGTTTTTTACGCCAACCTCCCCACACCCCTGGACTTACAAAGGGTTTAGCCCTGCCTGATGGGTGAGCGACTGCCGGGTCTTTTTTTTATTAGACCCCACTCGAAAATATTCTTTGAGCGTAGTACTTCGCGGACATCAAGGCGCAGTTTTCATTTTTATTCTTACAAGTCCCACCGTACGGACCGTTCCAAGGAGTAGCCTGGTTGTTAGCCAGGCGCCTCAGTGTACAAGATCCTTCATTCACACCGGGTTGTTCGAAGGAGTAGCTGGGGTGTTAGCCCGGCGCCTCAATCTACTAAGCCCTTCATCACACATTCAGGTTTACGGGGCTTTTTGTCACCCGCGCCAGTGACCTTCATACAGGTTTACGGGGCTTTTCGTCACCCGCGCCAGTGACCTTCATTCACACACACACACACACACACACACACACACACACACATACAGTGGGAACTTGTGACTTTAAAGAAAATTTACATTTAAAGTTAACTTTCATCCTTCATATTTGTGTAAGTAAGGTAAAACTTCTCCGGCAACAGACTTCTTACTAACAGTCTTGCCTCAGGAGTAGTTGATTTTAACATCAAAGAACATAATCCGGCTTCGTTTATGAAAACCGTTGTTTTCTCAATAGGCCCAATGCCCTGTTTTTGGGCGTCAGAAAAACTTCCAACAGTTAATTTATCACTGTCATCTACATGTTTCCGAACTGCACTCCAGCAATTAACATGCTTTAGAGCAGTAGCTACGTCTTTAGCTTTAAACCATGGCTTTCCTTCATTATCAAACAGAACCAATACGGGTTTGTTATTGAATGTATAGTATTTAGCAGCCATGTCACAATTTACTCAATAGTACAGGAAAAAGAAGCGCAAAAGAACGTCTGATCAGTACCGCGACTTGGAGCAGAATGATGTAACTGTACTAGTGACATTTGGTATATACAAGAGTAACGCTGCTCCGTAGGGAAAGGTGCTACCTTTATCGAAGGTAGCAACATGGAATTGAGACAAGTGTTACTTCAAGACGTAAAACACCAGATAGTTTCTCAACTTTACAAAATATTTCTTCAAAGTGATCATCAAAAACTGACGGTGTTAAATTCCCTAAAGGCAGAAACGGTATATTTCCCGAAACATCACCGTACTTTATCGCTACTCCAATGTAGGTGTTTGATGAGGAGTCCTCCGTTATTTTATCTACTATATACTCCGAGAACATCAAAGGCCATTCCCATGCATTTATTGGCCCAGTAAGAAAGAACTCATACTCTGAGCATGTAATGCGAAATTTTGAATTTTCATTTAACTTTCTTTTAGATATAAACTTTAAAAACACCGCTTGAATAGCGGATGTATTTCGTTCAGCAAGCATTCTACAAGGAGAGAAATACAGGGTAAGACACAGGCACGTCCGTTCACTACCGCGTCTCAGAACAGAATGATTTGATAGAGCTGATGTTTAGAGGTATATGCCCACAGTACCCGTGTGAGTGACAGCTCCGTTAAGCAACTCTTTGTTTTTTAAAGCCGAAAGGCAAGGTATCGTGATCATCATTAAATTTCCTCTTGGGTCCTGTAATTTTAAACTTTTTAACTTCGCTTACTGTAACGACTTCTCGTCTCTTTGTTCTCCTGATTCTGTTTTCTTCAATTTCTAAAATTTCAGCAGCTTCACTAAGGACCATCTTTTTCAATTGTTCAAAATTTAGCGTTTCGGAGGTTTTTAAATTGAGGGTGAGGCCCTTGATTTTACACACAGATTCTAGTTTCTGTTTGTTGGTTGACCAGACAAGGTATGCATAAGTTTTAGGCCCCCCAGAAACAAACTCTACGATATAAGAGCCGGGCCCGTAGTCACCTGCCAATTCATCGGTCATTTCACCGAGGTAATCTCCCGTAGGGACCCTGTACAGTCCTTCCCGAATAAATAAATACACGAATCTGTATCATAATACAAGACTTGACCACCCAAAGCCTCCAAGTGTTCATACAGTTTAAGTCTCGCATGAGCTGTAGTGTAGGCCGCAATTACAACATTTACAGTTTTTAGAGGCTCACTAGCTTCATCAACATTCTGCCAATTAACTAATAAAACCTCCTGGTTAATTATTTCAACAAACTTTACTTTTGTTCCTGGTTGAGTTAACGAATTGAACAATTCTTTAGAGTCTCTCACGATTGCAGTTTTTGTCATGTTTTCGCGTTGACCAAACTTGCCCCAAAAACTGTTTAGCATGAGTTTGGCTACCGATCTCAAACCCCCGTTTTTAGCAATTTTGTCTTTCTCCAATTGAATACCCTCACGCTCAAAGAAATCAGAAACATACTTGTCTTTATCCTCTTCTGTCTTACACCAGCTTGGATAGCCTGAGGCTTCCTGCTTCATTTTCAAGAATTTATTAATAAAGTCTGTAAACAGTCCCCCTTTCTCGTATGTAGCGACTTCATACTCCCACAACTCATACATATCAAGCACAACGTATCCTTTCTCTACGGCTTTTCTAATTTCATCCATAGTCCATGTTCCTACCATTGCCCTTTCCTCACTATCATGTTCACAATCCCCCTGATTTTGAATTTCCCCGCAAGTTTTACACAACACAAACATCAATTTATTATTCATTTTTGCGGGGAGTACGGGATGATACAAGTTGTAAGGAGGTAGAATCTTACACTTTAACAAGCCCTCTACTTCAAGGCCTCTCTTTCGGCACTCATTTCCAACGTAAACAGTAGGATAACCCACGGGATACTTACAATATTTATTTACATACGGGTAGAGGGAACAGACATCAACGTATTGAATTGTTTCTCCCTCTTCACATTTACAATACGTTTTAGTATTACCCGTCCTGCCTCCAAAGAAGGAATCTCTAGGATTAAGCGGAAGTGTGTTTAGAATGGATAGTTGGTTCAGGTGATTTAATTTTTTATCTTTCTTCAAATTTTTAAACTCTCACTCCCACATCTCTACAACCTCATAGCTAGTAAATCTTGCCATTTTGGACTTGGTTCTCTCGTAACGGAGATGCAAACTGTCTGAGGGGTCCTCCGGCAGAGGTTCTTCTCGATTGTAAGGAAAACATTTTGGGCAGCCGTGCCAGTGACACCCGTGGAACTCATAAATTCTCTCACCATCAAACCCATCTACTTTTAGCCCGTTAATTTTAACTTCTTTACCCCGGCCCGCATGTTGAATCTTTACTCCACGTTTCTCCTCCTCCCATGTTAGCCACTGTAAAGCAACGGCTGACTGATTGTCAGTCAGTCGGTACCCTGATTTTGGTATAAGTCCAATAGTATTTTCTTTTAAGAAGTTACGGCGGAAGGCCAGGTTACAGGCACTAGCAATAGTTACGGCCTCGAGGAAAGGGTCTACGTTACACTCTTGAAGAAGCAAGGCTCTAAATTTAATAAACGCTTGAGCTAGGATTTCTACGTCTGAAATACAGTACTCCAAAATTTATTTTTGAAAATCAAACACGTAGTCTTCAGCGACTCGTTCCTCGTACCAAATCTCAAATGCCTTGTGTGGTTTCTCAAACATCGACTCTGGGCAGTAGTATTTTTTGTCGGGCATAGGGCCTACATAATTTTGGTTCTCCAATGTATTAAAAAGATGCGGGAAGTAGCCCTTCTTTTTCTCGGGAGGCAGGTCGAAGGCTTTAGGGAGCGCAGAGAGGGCCATGGGGAAATAGCTAAGGGAGTCAATGAATCTGACGTTGTCCATTTCCATCAAAATAATTTTGGTTCCCCGAGGAGTTATTTTTGGGGTAAATTTAGTTTCTTCCATTATATGTTTTAGTAAAAACTGAAAATCAAAACCCTGCCCGTTGTGGGCAATTACACAGACATTCTTGAACTGTTTACGAACTTGCATTACATAGTCCATAAACTGCTTTACTGGTTCTTTTTCAAATACCCTTTGCCGTTCCGAGCAAGTTTCACACTCACCCCCATTAATACATTTAAAACAGTACTGTTGTGAGACACACAAGTTAACTTGATGTACTTTTTGTTCAGGGTCAGAGGGGAGAGACTCGTCTTGGCGAGTCTCCAAGTCAAAGAAAATAAACAAAAAATCACGGTCTTTGGGATTTCTCCTATCTACCCTCATGAAACACTGATGTGCGGGGTCTTTGAACGCTTCACAGGGTTTACAGTAAACTTCTCCGCATACGTGAGCTGTCTTACGTTTTTTTGGATGAATCATTTTCTTACAGTCACGGCAGAGTTTTAAAGTTTTACAAACTTGCCCTTGATGGGCTATTAAACACCGCTCGTTTTTGAAGAAACGACAGCAAAAACGACATGTAATGCCTCCGTGTTCTAGTTTACAGGGTGGGGAGATAGTATGGCAGGACAAGCATCTGTTTGAGCATCGATGCTCTGATTTTTGGTCAAAAGGGATGTGGCAGGCTTCACAAAAGAAATTACAAACAAACGCTGCAGTTAAGTTTGTAATTACATTATAATGACCGTTGTGAAACAGAAGGTTTATTTTAAATTTAACGTCTTCATTACCTCCCTCAAAATAGACATCCCGGCCTTTTCTGTCGTAGTTGTAGACGGTAATTTTGTATTTTTTAAGATGGGACTGGAATTTTTCAAGCTCGGGGATACCGGCGCCTTCCTCCGGCATTTCTACACGGGCTTTTGCTATGAGCTTATTAGCTCTGAAAGTTTGTCTTTTCCCCTTGTCCTGACGTATTGCTTTATACTGAGGATCATTTTTTGCATACGCCTTGCCTACTACCAACGCTCTAGCCAAACATAAATTATCTTTGTTATTAATTACTACAATACCTTTTCTCGCCTTACACTCTTCATCAAACGTATTGTAAAATCCAGGCCTTACCCTCCCAGAACCTACTGGAACGTTAACTCTTGCTACATATACTTTGAACGTGTCTGTAGACTTAATAGATTCGGAATTTGATTGAAGAATACCTCCGAAAATTTCCCAAAGGACATCACCGCTAACTTCAGAGACCGGTCTAAAATCTACATACCCCGGTTCAGCACTTTTTAAATTTGTTGACTGCATTTTAAACCCTAGATAATCGGTGGGTACAGCATCGGCTTTAGCTTTTTCAACAATCTGATTAAGACCCTTACGAATCCAATCAAACTCAGAGATACCATTGGGAGGGTTAGTGAATTTGAAAACAGTGTTAGTCCCGTAAAGTCTGAATTTTTTAACATAGGTTTGATCTTTACTAATTAAATTTATCGGGTTTTGAGGGTTCTTTTTAGAAACGTCCATCCTTCAACAAAGAATTAAATACTGAAAACAAGCTAAACTGTACTAACGTTTAAAAGAGAAAACACACCGACCAGAGTCAAACTCACACGGATACAACTGAATTACGCAGAATCAATAATAATCTGTGCAAGAGAACACCTACGCAAGAGCAGCGCAAAAGAACGTCTGATCAGCGTGGCGACTGAAATCAGACTGAAGAACCAGAGCTTGTTGTAAGAGCTATATAGTATGTAGGGGAGCACAGTACCCCTGTATCACTACGCAAGTCAGAAAAACACTAACACTACGCAAGTCAAACCAGAACTACAAGTTATCGAAAGTTAACTCCAATGAAGGTTTAAAACACGAACACCTACGCAAGAGCAGCGCAAAAGAACGTCCGAACAGTGTGACGACTGAAATCAGACTGAAGAACCAGAGCTTGTTGTAAGAGCTATATAGAGAACGGAACTGTTACTTTGTCACTGGTTGGTCTACTGGAACTGTTACTTTTGGAACGGTTACTGTTGGAACCGTTGGAACGAGTACTGCTGGAACTGTTAAATTGTTGGAACTGTAACCATTTGGAACCGTTACTTTGTAGCAGTTTTCAATGCTATAACATGAACAAGATAGAGAAGGCAACTGTTACTATTGGAACGGTTACGTCTAGAACTGATACTTTAAAGTCACTGATCAAGTTCTCTAAAATAACAGGTACAGAGGATCTACAAAAGAGCACGGTACCCCTGTACTACGCAAGTCAGAAAAACACTAACACTACGTGAGTCAAATCAGAACTACAAGTTACCAAAAGTTAACTCTAAGGAAGGTTTCAAACACTACTCTAACCAAAAGAACGAGAATAGAAAATGAGATTACTGTTACTCAGCACATAAAACACAACACTACTCTTGACATAAGAAAGTGAGGTTAGGTTTGGCGCCAATTTTTTCTTTTAGCGCGCAAATTTGGCGGGAAAATGTTCTTCTTACTCTTTCCTCGCTCAGCGGGTCGGAAAAGTGAGGGTACTGTTAGTCAACACATACAAAAACTGTTCTAACCAAAACTGTTTTAAAGAACAAGAATAGAAGGTGAGGTTACCGAGGTGAATTTACAGTTCAAAAAGAACCAGGGCAAAAAATAAGGTTACTGGAGGTTATGTCAGTCAACACAACACTACTTTAGCCACAAGGAAGTGAGGGTTTGTTTACTTTATTTACTGTAAACTATCAAATCAAACAATTAAACACAAAACAACACTACTCTAGCCAAGACAATAAACACAACACAGAAATAAAATTAAGTACACCATGCACGGAATATAATACAGTAAAGTTGGAGTGTAAAGAGTGAGGTCAGAAAAAGTGAGGTTACTTTAGCATTTCAGATAACGCTAAAAATCACACGACACTACTCTTGAAACATGTAGTTAACTCTGATGTTACTGTACACTAGCAAGTCATACAACACTCTTAACATAGATAAGTCAGGCATGAACAAGACAAGTGCATGATACCGTGATATTACTGTTATGTTACTCAGCACATACAACGCACAACATTACTACAGTCAAATCAAACAAGAAACTGAGGTTACTGGGTGTGAGGTTATGTTAGTCAACACAACACTACTCTAAACAAATCAAACAATTAAATACAACGCAAAACACTACTCTCGACACAAGAAACTGAGGTTACTGGGAAATAAGGTTATGTTAGTCAGCACAACACTACTTTAGCCAAGCCAAACAATCAAATACAACGCACAAAACTACTTTTGACGCAAGAAACTAGGTTTGCTGTTATGTTATCCAATACATATAAACACAGGACTACCAAGTAAAACAAAATGGCTAAGGTACTTAATAAAGAACAAGAATAGAAAGTGGTATTACTGTCAGTCAACAAATACAAGCACGACACAGCCCTTGACACAAGGAAGTGAGGTTATGTTACAAGTAGGATAGGGTCAGCATACGCTCAAGATTGAAGTTAGAAAAAAGTGAGGTTACCTTCGCCAAACGCAGCAAACAGAGCAACACAGGGACACGTCTGATCGTAATGAAAGCTGAGAGCAAAGAGAGGGAGAAAATGCGTGGCAAGAGAGCAGGTATTGTGGTGGGGCCACGTCTGGACCAATCAGAGTGCAAGACGACTAATTCCGACCAATCACAGAGCAGTATTTTAACTGGTCACAACTAGTTTGCTGACAAAGACTTGTTGCGGATGTTGTGGTTAGATACGCAGAAGGAAGTGAGATTAGATACGCAGAAGGATGTGGAGGTTAGATGTATAGAAGGGCACTGGGGTTAAAAAAATAAATATGTAGAAGGAAACGTAGTTCAAATAATTACCACAGAATGCTAGATGATTAACAGCAGAAGGACACGAGGGCTAAATAATTACCACAGAAGGCTAGATGATTAACAACAGAAGGACACGAATTAACATTTCAACCCATCAGTTTACTTAAAAATGTTCACGTTACACCCGCCAGCTACAGTACGCTGAGAGACAGGATCTGTAGTTAGATACTCAGAAGGAAGTGAAGGACGCGAAACAATTACCAAAATGGTATATAATTAACCACAGGGGATGAAAAAGATAAATAATTAACCAAAGAGGGTAGCAAAAGAAAGACAGAGGGTAGTAATTACACCCTAATTCCATTCCCTCATAAGAGCCCATGTTATTCTATTCTCCCATAAGAGTCTATGTTATTCTATTCTCCATAAGACCCCATGTTAATCTATTCTCCATAAGAGCCCATGTTGGGGCCAAAGCGCTGGGCCTTACTACTCCGGGAATTGGTTACCGCTTACATTACACTGCGAAGCATCTAGAAGCTTCTAGAACGTCGTGGACCGCGGTGGTGACATCACCTCCATGCCTACGTGACCGTCCGGGCCTGTTTACTCATTAGCGGTTCCGAGAACTGTTTACCGCTTTCACCGCCTACTGTATGGTACGTAGCTATGTTACTTCAGTGATTGTCATCGCTTCCTTCATTCAGTTTGTGTTTGGAGCCCAGTGTGTGTAGACGTCCTACTTCAGTGCTGTGCTAGTCCTTACCGCACCATATTCCGAGATCTGTTAAACGTAAGTATATGTAGTCTTATAAGTTGTAGTGTGGACCGCCTCAGGCTGTTTACTCATTAGCGATAATTGCCGCGATTTCGAGAATTGTTCACCGCCTTCTACTGTACGGTACGTAGCTATGTTACTTAAGTGATTGTCATCGCTTCCTTCATTCAGTTTGTGTTTGGAGCTCAGTGTGTGTAGACGTTCTACTTCAGTGCTGTGCTAGCCTTTACTGCACCATATTCCGAGATTGTTAAACGTAAGTATATGTAGCTCTTATAAGTTGTAGTGTGGAAGACTATTACATTCCCCTTTATAGTAAGATTCTCATTTAAGGTATGATCGTTCAGCAACTTTCAATTCATAATGTGCAAAGAGAGAGGTCTGGCTTGTTAATAGAAGTTGAATAATTTTCATTATGTTTTAGGGAAAACGATTCGTTATTGTTATAGAACAACTTACACGTCATTCTCAATTTCTTGGAGGAAACCGCTGTACTAACATAAAACGAGGAAACCTGTGTACTAATGCTAGACGTGCCATGGTTTCTAAATCTTGTCTATCACGCATCAATGTAAAGCTTCCATTCTCTAACTTACTATCTTTTCTTTCTTTTTATATAAACTAATTTAATAAAGGAGGAAACCTGTATACTAACATAAAACGAGGAAACCCGTGCACTAACATTAAATTTGCCATGGCCTTGACTCTTGTCTACCACGCATAAAGTATGTGTTATGTTACTAACGAAGTGTTCTCGTTGCGATTAATTTGTAAATGCAAGAGACTTATCATATTCGTTGTTGCAGATGAACAGCCAACACCTGTGCAAGGTCTGCGGCCGAGCCTTCAGCCTGCTCAGAAACCTGAGGCGACACGCGGAGTCCGCCCACAACGCTAGACGTCACGACTGCCACGTCTGCAGTAGGCGCTTTACAAGGGGCGACAGCCTCCGCCGTCACGTTGCCACGGTTCACATGCAAGCGGCTCACTCCACGATGTCAGCAGCAGCTCCTTCCTCCTCCTCAAGCCCCGATCGTCACGTGGAGTGTGAGTGATGCGGTAGACGCTTCAACCGAGACCTGGAACTGAGACGACACGTCCGGACCGTCCATCCTCCCACGTTCCGTTGTGCCTACTGCGACCGCGGGTTTACCCGTCGCTTCAACCGCGACCAGCACGAGTCTCACAACTGCCCTGTTGTGAGGAACCTGGCTCAAGAACCATCCGAGTTCCGCTGCGCGTACTGTGACAAGGGGTTTTCTCGCCGCTTCAACCGCGACCATCACCAGTCTCACAACTGTCCTGTTGTGAGGGACCTGGCCCTAGACCAACTGCCTACGGTGTCCTCACCTCCTCCTCTTCCCCACAGCAATCAGTTGTCGCACCAAGGAGCCGACGTCGAGCCCCAACCGCGCCAAGTGCCTAGCACCGAGCCGCGACCAGGACCGAGCACCGAGCCATAGCCAGGGCCCAGCACCGAGCCCCAGCCCCGCTCAGGACCGAGCACCGAGCCACAGCCAGGGCCCAGCACCGAGCTCCAGCCCCGCCCAGGACCTAGTGCCGAGCCTCAGACCATCGACGATATGGAGGGTGGCGTCCGCCCCGTGTTCCAGCTCGTACATCGGGCCTTTCGGAGTCGCCTCCTCACCTACCGCCTGGCCCGGCCGTTAGACGCCTTTCTGACCGTCGAGGAAGCGCTGACCTTGTTGTTTGACGAGGTTCTGGACCTGATGGAGAACGTCATGACCCAACATCCGAGCATCAAGGTGAACATGGTCCTGGAATGCGAGTTTACCAACATTCACGGGGCCACCTGCCTGCGCTCATGGATAGGGTCTACCCCTTGAAGATCTGCAAGCGAGAGCTCGAAGACCACAGGGACCTGCTGTATGTGACCAACGATGGGAGCAGCCACTACGCATACATCGCGGACCTGAGTCGACTGGTCCGTCGCCAGCTCACTAACCACGGGCATAGGATCTACGTCTGTAAGCGGTGCTTCGCTTACTTCAACAATCGGCCCAGCAAGCTAGGGTTGACGGGTGCCCAGCGCCCCGAGGAGCACAGGCGTTACTGCTACGCCAAGGCTCCCCTTCACCTGGACTTGCCGAAGAAGCAGCAGATCCGCTTCACCCATCCAGAGTACACTCGGCGCGAGCGCTTTTGCGTCTACGCGGACTTTGAGTGTGCTCTGCAGCCCGTCGCTGAAGACCCGGTAGAAGCACCGCCCGGCACGAGGCCTCTGCAAATGCACGTCCCGTACGCCTTCGCCTACCAGATCGTGGACTCGCTCGGCCTGGAGGAGTTTGAGCCCCGCGTCTACTTCGGGGCCGACGCATCCAAGGTGTTTATGGAGAGGCTCAAGATGGACGTGCTGAGCCTGTGGGAGTTCCTGTTCAGCACAAGAGCTCTGCACCCTTCTCTGACCCGGCAAGAGATGGACGAGTATCTCGCAGCGACCCACTGCTACCTCTGCGGCAAGGAGTTCACCGAGCTGGACATCAAGGTGCGGGACCACAACCACGCCCCGCCTTACAAGTTCCGAGGAGCCACTCATCGCTCGTGTAACCTCAGGTACCGGGAGCAGCGACACATCAACTGCTACTTCCACAACCTGTCCAACTACGACGTTCACTTCGTAGTGCGGGAGCTGGCCATCGACCCCGGTGACGTGGACGTGTTGGCACACACGGAGGAGCGGTACATCGCTTTTACCAAGCGATTCCACTTTGGCCAACCCGGAGACAACCAACGACAGAGCAGTTTCGCGGTGCGGTTCCTCGACACCTACAGGTTCTTGTCCATGAGCCTGGCCAGCCTGGCAGCGAGACTGCCCACTGACAAGATGCGCGAGACGAGGAAGCGCTTCCCCGACGACCGGCTGTTCGACCTGGTGCGCAGGAAGGGCGTGTTCCCCTACGACTTCGTGACGTCCTACGACACGCTGTACAGGACCAGGGAGCTGCCACCCAAGGAGGCGTTCAGGAACTCCATGACCCTGGAGGACATCAAGGACGAGGAGTACGAGCACGCCCTCAACGTGTGGCGAGCCTTCGAGTGTCGGCACCTCAAGGACTACGCGGACAAGTACCTGCGCTGCGACATCGCCCTCCTCACCGACGTCTTTGAGCAGTTCCGCGACACCTCGCTGGCCGAGTACGGGCTGGACCCCGCCCACTACTACACCCTGCCGTCCTACGCCTGGGACGTGATGCTCAAGACCTGCGACGTGGAGCTGGACACGCTGCAGGATTTCGACATGTACCTCTTCGTGGAGCAAGGCATCCGAGGAGGCATCTCTCAGGCCGTCACCCGCTACGCCAAGGCCAACCACGATCGGTGCCCGGACTACCGCCCTGACGAGCCGACACGCCACCTCCTGTACCTGGACGCCAACAACATCTACGGCTGGGCCATGTCCCAGTACCTGCCCACCGGAGACTTCCAGTGGCTCAGCCGTGAGGAGATCGACTCCTTGGACATTGGTGCGCTGGATGCCGAAGCGGAACGGGGTTACATCCTCGAAGTGGACCTCCGCTACCCCACCCACCTCACGCTGGGATTTTGTGAATATAAATGCATGCAGGTTTAGGTTTACAGACGCAGGTTTAAGTTAGGTTTGATCCCGGGATCAAACCTAACTTAAACCTGCGTCTGTAAACCTAAACCTGCATGCATGCACGCACGCATTGGCCTACCTTAAATAGTGTAGTCGTGAACCGCGGTGACGTCATCTCCCCGTGTCTACGTGACCGCCTCAGGCTGTTTACTCATTAGCGATAATTGCCACGATTTCGAGAATTGTACACCGCCTTCTACTGTACGGTACGTAACTTTGTTACTTCAGTGATTGTCATCGCTTCGCGCGACGTTCATGCATCCTCAAACCTAACTTAAACCTGCGTGCACTTGTCTGCTGACTCTTGACCTACCCTAGATAGTGTAAGCAAATGCGGGTAGTGTGATTGGTGGAAATATCCTGCCCTCTTAGTGGCTAAAATTAGACGTTCTGCCCTATGATTGGTCGAATTAAAGAAACACTTCTTGAGATGGATTTTGTGAATATAAATGCAGACGCGCACCTACAGTTTGTCTAGTGATGTTGCAGAGTAAACACCACTCAGCGACTACGTGCAGCTCTTCGACCCGGTCGCTCCCACCATCAACGACGCACTGGTCCGCAGGCTCTTCGACTCCATCTTTGCTTAAGACTACTTTTGTGTTTCAACAAATGTTTTGTTTCTCGTTAACTGTTGTTTTCACTTGTCCTTCTCTTTAGTGTTTAAGAACGAATATCGAATTTTTAACAATTTTGAAAGTTTTGTTTTGAAAACATGATAGTTTTACAATTTCATAAAAGGTTAATTTTGAATGTAGTTTCGACAAATTCGGTTTACATTAGAGGAGTCTTTTGAAAGTAAATGTCAGGGAAATGCAAGGGGTAGTAACAACACAGATGTATGCTGTAAACTAAACTGTTTGACTATATTTGCTTACGAATACTATTTACAAAATATTTACAAAATTAACCTAGTTCTATTTACACTTAAATCTACACCGGGAACTCTTCGTCCATGTCCTCCTCCTCGTCCATGTCCTCCTCCTCGTCCACCTCCATAGGCCCGCCTTGCTGCTCCTCCTCGGGATTGCCTCGCCTTCTTGCTGCGGACAGTGGTGGGATGTCCTTATGCCCCCAAGGTAAGGTGTTGATACCATCGGCCAAGATGTAGCGTTTATCATCGGCCGGGCTCAAGGATAGCTTTTCTACTTGTACGGTGAAGACACGGTGCAGGTACGACTGGAAACGGGTGTTGACGGTGGTTTTCAACACCCCGTCGAACAGACATTCCCTGTAGTCGTCGGGGGTTAGGACGTTTTTAACAACCCCCTTAGCGACTCCCTCGGCTCGCTTGATCGCCTTGGATCCGTTGTCTTCGTCCTCAACGTCCATGAAGTAGAGCTTTGAGCGCAGGCCGAGGTACTCGAACAAGGATCGGCCGTTACACTCGTCCTTGAACTTGCCAATCACCTTGGCGTTGGCGGGGCTGTAGCAGGGGTGGGACCTCGGGTAGGCGCTGGTATCGAAGTCGTCCAAGTGCTCCATCATCTCCCTGTAGATGTTCCGGGATAGGATGTCGAATACGAAGCTTTCAGTGTCCATGTAGTCTACGTTTAAGCGGTCACCGTAGCGGTCCTTCATCTTCCGCAGAAACTCGTACATGAGCCACTTGCTCAGCTCCAGGACAGACATGCCGATGTAGATGGGCTTTTCCAGGACGATGTTGACCCTGGCGAGGTGCACGAGAGCTACGTCCTCCGTGTAATACGTGCGGTCCAGGAAATTGGACTTAGCTACGTACTTGGAGAACTTCTCCGGAGTGCAAACCAGCTTGACGTTCAGGCGCTTGCGGACGTTCTCGATGGTTTTGCCAAAGACCGCGTTATTCATTAACTTGAAAAAGTCTTGCTCGAACTTGGTCTTGGCCTTCTTCCGCAGCTCGGTGTTCATGAGGATGTAGGGCTCTAGCCACCGAGACTGGCGAAACGAGATCGCCCTGTGCACAGCCGCAAGCTCCAGTCCGTTGTTCAGCGCCTGCTGCAAGACCCTGTAATGACAGACGTAATGCATATTGTCGTCCAGGGTGGTCATCAGTTTGGGGTATTTCCCTGTTGGCGGACGCTTGGTCTCGCAGCAGTAAGGGAGGTCCTTGTGCAGGTCGTGGAGGTGGGTGGGGTAGCGGAGGTCCACTTCGAGGATGTAACCCCGTTCCGCTTCGGCATCCAGCGCACCAATGTCCAAGGAGTCGATCTCCTCACGGCTGAGCCACTGGAAGTCTCCGGTGGGCAGGTACTGGGACATGGCCCAGCCGTAGAGGTTGTTGGCATCCAGGTACAGGAGGTGGCGTGTCGGCTCGTCAGGGCGGTAGTCCGGGCACCGATCGTGGTTGGCCTTGGCGTAGCGGGTGACGGCCTGAGAGATGCCTCCTCGGATGCCTTGCTCCACGAAGAGGTACATGTCGAAATCCTGCAGCGTGTCCAGCTCCACGTCGCAGGTCTTGAGCATCACGTCCCAGGCGTAGGACGGCAGGGTGTAGTAGTGGGTGGGGTCCAGCCCGTACTCGGCCAGCGAGTGTTCGCGGAACTGCTCAAAGACGTCGGTGAGGAGGGCGATGTCGCAGCGCAGGTACTTGTCCGCGTAGTCCTTGAGGTGCCGACACTGGAAGGCTCGCCACACGTTGAGGGCGTGCTCGTACTCCTCGTCCTTGATGTCCTCCAGGGTCATGGAGTTCCTGAACGCCTCCTTGGGTGGCAGCTCCCTGGTCCTGTACAGCGTGTCGTAGGACGTCACGAAGTCGTAGGGGAACACGCCCTTCCTGCGCACCAGGTCGAACAGCCGGTCGTCGGGGAAGCGCTTCCTCGTCTCGCGCATCTTGTCAGTGGGCAGTCCCGCTGCCAGGCTGGCCAGGCTCATGGACAAGAACCTGTAGGTGTCGAGGAACCGCACCGCGAAACTGCTCTGTCGTTGGTTGTCTCCGGGTTGGCCAAAGTGGAATCGCTTGGTAAAAGCGATGTACCGCTCCTCCGTGTGTGCCAACACGTCCACGTCACCGGGGTCGATGGCCAGCTCCCGCACTACGAAGTGAGCGTCGTAGTTGGACAGGTTGTGGAAGTAGCAGTTGATGTGTCGCTGCTCCCGGTACCTGAGGTTACACGAGCGATGAGCGGCTCCTCGGAACTCGTAAGGCGGGGCGTGGCTGTGGTCCCGCACCTTGATGTCCAGCTCGGTGAACTCCTTGCCGCAGAGGTAGCAGTGGGTCGCTGCGAGATACTCGTCCATCTCCTGCCGGGTCAGAGAAGAGTGCAGAGCTCTTGTGCTGAACAGGAACTCCCACAGGCTCAGCACGTCCATCTTGAGCCTCTCCATAAACACCTTGGATGCGTCGGCCCCGAAGTAGACGCGGGGCTCAAACTCCTCCAGGCCGAGCGAGTCCACGATCTGGTAGGCGAAGGCGTACGGGACGTGCATTTGCAGAGGCCTCGTGCCGGGCGGTGCTTCTACCGGGTCATCAGCGACGGGCTGCAGAGCACACTCAAAGTCCGCGTAGACGCAAAAGCGCTCGCGCCGAGTGTACTCTGGATGGGTGAAGCGGATCTGCTGCTTCTTCGGCAAGTCCAGGCGAAGGGGAGCCTTGGCGTAGCAGTAACGCCTGTGCTCCTCGAGGCGCTGGGCACCCGACAACCCTAGCTTGCTGGGCCGATTGTCGAAGTAAGCGAAGCACCGCTTACAGACGTAGATCCTATGCCCGTGGTTAGTGAGCTGGCGACGGACCAGTCGACTCAGGTCCGCGATGTATGCGTAGTGGCTGCTCCCATCGTTGGTCACATACAGCAGGTCCCTGTGGTCTTCGAGCTCTCGCTTGCAGATCTTCAAGGGGTAGACCCTATCCATGAACTTGGGAGTTCCGTCAGGGCGTCTTCCCACCATCGCGCGCTCGATCCCATAGACGTTTACGCTGATGTTGTTCTTGCCCTCAAAGGTCTTGATGTCCTTGAGCGTCATGGGGAAACACAAACCGGTCCAGTCGTAGCGGGCGATGATGTCCGGCGTATACGCTGCAGGTCTCTCCGCGTGTTGCGCAACGAACTTGGCCAGGATAGCGTACATGAAGCACATGTCGTCGGCGTTTAGCACATTGACAACAGCGCGCGTGTCTGCAATAGCCCTTGGCAGCTGGAGATACGCTCTGCCCCCGAGCGGCGTGTACTCGTTCACGCGGATCTCCAGGTCCCGTATACGCAGGTATGCCCAGCCGCTGCCTACCAGTTCGCACTGCTCCTTCTTCTTCACGATCGTCTCGAACGTCGCAGAGAGGAAAGCCTCCAAGTTGGAGGCCTCGGTCAGTGGAACGTTCTTTGTGTTAAAGGAGCGCAGGCAGGTGGCCCCGTGAATGTTGGTAAACTCGCATTCCAGGACCATGTTCACCTTGATGCTCGGATGTTGGGTCATGACGTTCTCCATCAGGTCCAGAACCTCGTCAAACAACAAGGTCAGCGCTTCCTCGACGGTCAGAAAGGCGTCTAACGGCCGGGCCAGGCGGTAGGTGAGGAGGCGACTCCGAAAGGCCCGATGTACGAGCTGGAACACGGGGCGGACGCCACCCTCCTTATCGTCGATGGTCTGAGGCTCGGCACTAGGTCCTGGGCGGGGCTGGAGCTCGGTGCTGGGCCCTGGCTGTGGCTCGGTGCTCGGTCCTGAGCGGGGCTGGGGCTCGGTGCTGGGCCCTGGCTGTGGCTCGGTGCTCTGTCCTGGTCGCGGCTCGGTGCTAGGCACTTGGCGCGGTTGGGGCTCGACGTCGGCTCCTTGGTGCGACAACTGGTTGCTGTGGGGAAGAGGAGGAGGTGAGGACACCGTAGGCAGTTGGTCTAGGGCCAGGTCCCTCACAACAGGACAGTTGTGAGACTGGTGATGGTCGCGGTTGAAGCGGCGAGAAAACCCCTTTTCACAGTACGCGCAGCGGAACTCGGATGGTTCTTGAGCCAGGTTCCTCACAACAGGGCAGTTGTGAGACTCGTGCTGGTCGCGGTTGAAGCGACGGGTAAACCCGCGGTCGCAGTAGGCACAACGGAACGTGGGAGGATGGACGGTCCGGACGTGTCGTCTCAGTTCCAGGTCTCGGTTGAAGCGTCTACCGCATCGCTCACACTCCACGTGACGATCGGGGCTTGAGGAGGAGGAAGGAGCTGCTGCTGACATCGTGGAGTGAGCCGCTTGCATGTGAACCGTGGCAACGTGACGGCGGAGGCTGTCGCCCCTTGTAAAGCGCCTACTGCAGACGTGGCAGTCGTGACGTCTAGCGTTGTGGGCGGACTCCGCGTGTCGCCTCAGGTTTCTGAGCAGGCTGAAGGCTCGGCCGCAGACCTTGCACAGGTGTTGGCTGTTCATCTGCAACAACGAATATGATAAGTCTCTTGCATTTACAAATTAATCGCAACGAGAACACTTCGTTAGTAACATAACACATACTTTATGCGTGGTAGACAAGAGTCAAGGCCATGGCAAATTTAATGTTAGTGCACGGGTTTCCTCGTTTTATGTTAGTATACAGGTTTCCTCCTTTATTAAATTAGTTTATATAAAAAGAAAGAAAAGATAGTAAGTTAGAGAATAGTAGGGGGCCATAGCCGATTCAAAACCAGCACAGGCGAAAGTGAGGATGTGAGGATGCAAGGTCACCCCCCCCCGACCTTGACCTTGACCCCAAGGTCACCCCCCCCCCATGACGTCATCCCCCCCCCATGACGTCATCCCCCCCCCCGACCTTCCCCATAGCCAAGCTCGGACCCCCCTCCCCCTGGTGAGCGGCTCCGCGGAGTCACATGTCGAGGCGCGTGCTAGGGGCCTACGTGACCGCCCGGGGCTGTTTACTCATCAGCGACCTTCTAGACCCCTCACCACTCCCTCAAAAGAAATAAAAATAAAAGTTTACTTATAAAACTCGAACATCCCCCCCCGGTGAGCGGCTCCGCGGAGTCACATGTCGAGGTGCGTGCTAGGGCCTACGTGACTGCCCGGGGCTGTTTACTCATCAGCGACCTCGACTCATTAGCGACCTCATTAGCTGTTATTTATAAGCGAGTCCTTGAGGGTTTCACCAGAAACCTCGCTTTCGTTTCTATTATTTCTTTTAGTTTTATAATGTGTATTTTATCATAGAAGAGGTAATTAAGGAAAGGGTTTAAAGGTATATTTATTATCGAATTTTTCCGCAATTACATTTTCTAATTGCGCTAGGAGGAGTTCGCTTTGCTCCTCCAGCCTCCGCATTTCCTCATCCATCTGCGCGGTTGCGGCGGTGTCCTCCTCAGGGTATCGGGGAAGGGCGGTGGCGTCCTCAACGGGAGCGGTGGCGACGTCCACAAAGGGGTAAGGCGGCGGCGGGGGTCGCTGCGGCTCGGGTGGAGTCGAGGTGGGTAGAATCGCCCGTACCTCAGCCGCCTCGTGCGTTCGTGCGTGTCTCCTCGCCTCAGACAGACTTTGAAAGGCCGATCCGCAGACGGAACAGTCATACAGCGGCGCATGACCGTGAAACCTCCGCGCGTGTCGGAGCAGGTTGTCTGTGCGGCTGCAGCGTCTTGAACAGTAGGGGCAGAGGTACATAGTGTCGGGCGGTTGCGGAGAGACTGACGACGGTGGCGGCGGGACGATTGCACAAATAAACAGTCAGAATTTTCCCTAGATAAACAACAACAACAGTCGGAAATTTCCTCAAAACAGATCGGGCGTGCCCCCCCCCCCCGAGATCAACTGGTGTGAGGATATATCTGCCTCGCGACAAAGCTTGGCATGAGGATTCACCTGCCCCCCCCCCCGACATCACCTGGTTTGAGAGGGCGGGCGTGAGCGCCTCTGGAGGAGTGCAATAGACCCTAGGTCCGACGGCGCACGGTCTCAGTTTCGTCCGAGACTTCTTCACGAGCGGTCACAGCAGCGGCATGAGCAACGCGGTTGAAGTGGATCGAACAATCCGCTGTTTTATGGAGGAGTGGAACGCGATCAACGAAGAGAACGCCAACGCTGCCACCCCCATACCGCCACAGCAACAACAGAGGACGGCTAAAAAGAGGAAGTCCAACGGCGGGTGGACCGCGAATAAAGAAGTGCCTGGTGATTCCCCTACACTGAGTTGGACCGCGGGCGAGCGTCAGTATACGGTGAAGAACCCGACCAACAATGGCAACGTCCTTCTGAAGATGAACGTTTTCCAAGGAGGTCGCTCGACTTGGGCCTGCGGCTTGTATTTGGACGAGCAGCGGGACGACGAGATCTGCATGATTCTGACGGATCTGCTGACTAGGCTGCAGAACCTATGGTTGACCAACAGCGAGACGGGAGAGCCTAGATTCGACGGAATCGTCAGGACCGTCAGTCCGCTGCCTACCTGGAGGAAGATCGCGGATCGGTGCGTTTCCACCGCCACTGCTGTCGCCATCCCTGAAAAGCGGAAAAAGATGAAAAAATAAATGAAATAAATTAAGTAATTCGATCCTTACCTTTCCTACTTTTCCTTATTGTATACTATTGTAAAAATAAAATAAAAAAAAATAAATAACGTAATAAGGCGAATGAGCGTGTTCCTCAAGATACATATCCAACCTCACCACTCCTCCACTCCACCATCTCTCCACTCCTCCTCCACTCCTCCACTCCTCCTCCACTCCTCCTCCACTCCTCCTCCACTCCTCCTCCACTCCTCCTCCACTCCGCCAGTTGGTGTTTTCATCACTGCACCTCCTCCGCAGTTGCCTACAAAAGGCGACTCGGTGGCGAGAGCCGGTCATTCTGCATCCAGCCGCTGTGACATGCTCAACACGGACCAGACGATGGACCTCAGGACAGCCCTCAACAGCTGCAAGGCCGCGGGTTACACCCGCATCATAGACCTACAGGAGAACGTGGTGTATCCCATTCGCTCGTTTGAGCGAGTGGACACACCATATGGCGAGGCGGTGATGGCCACCTTGGAGGGTCTTGTCGGCGACGACCCGATCCGGATTTACATGCCCCGGCGGTACCTTGCAGTCCTGGACGATAACACCATCACGCAGTATAACGTTGGCGTGAGGCCGAGGATGAGCCTTGTGAAGAGGAGCAGCTCTCTAGGCAGTAAAAGTCCTCTCCTAGAATTTGTATAAATAAATGGTATTCCTTATTCCCTTATTTCCTTCAATATAAAAAAAAAATAAAAAAAAAGCGAGAAAAGAATTTAGTTTTAAGAGCCGAGGTGGTGGTGCATGGCAGTCAGTAGACGCCATGGACTTGAGGTGGAAACACCCGTTCACCGCCATCGTGGCTGGGCCCTCAGGCAGCGGCAAGTCGCACTTCGTGGCTCGCTTCATAGAGCACGCCGACCACATGTGCGATACGCGGTTCGCCCACATCACTTGGCACTATGGCAGTGGCGGTGGTAAGAGCCGTGCGGACTCTGCCGTGCGCTACGTAGCCGGCCTGCCAGACCTGGACGACTATGACGGTAGCGAGCCCGCCCTGGTCATCATCGACGACATGATGCGCGAGGCCGGCCCCAGCGTGGCGGACCTGTTTACCAAGGGCTCACACCACCGCAACATGAGCGTGTTCTTCATCACGCAAAACCTGTTTCATCAGGGCAAGGGCCAGCGCGACATATCGCTGAACGCCCACTACATTGTGTGCTTCAAGAATCCCAGGGACCGCGCTCAGATCAAACACCTGGCCCGTCAAGTATACCCGGAGAACCCCAAATTTGTGGAGGAGGCTTACGCGGACGCTACGCGTGATCCGCACGCCTATCTACTCATAGACTTGAAACAGTCCACGCCCGAGGAGATGCGCGTACGTTCAGCCATTTTCCCAGACGACCCGGTGAACTACGTGTACCTGCCCAAGAAGAAGTGATAAATAGGCCGAGCGCGCGCCAGCGTCAGTCATCATGTCACACCGCGTGAAGAAGGACGCGGCGCTGCTGAGGGCCCTAATACACGCTACGCCCAAAGAACGCAAGGCCCTGTTAAAAGCGTGCAACAAGAGTCGCATCAAGTCATTGTGCGAGTGCGCGTATAACGTGCTACGCGGAAACGTACAGCTTTCTCCCTGCCTCAAACGCAAATTGAGCAAACACAAACAGGCGCTCAGACGGCTGGTGAAACGCGGCGAGGGCTGGGCCAAGAAGCGACACTACCTCGTCCAACGGGGCGGAGGGATCCTCCTACCTCTACTGTTGAACGCTGTTCTGCCCGTTCTAGCGCAGAAGCTAATCGGACATGGAGTACGCTAGGAAAATGGTGGTTGTACCGCAGGAGCTCATCGAGAGATTGCGAGAAGGAACGGGACCAGGGCCGGAGCCAAGAGGAGGAGCAGGTAGCGCCAATAAGCCAGCCAGCCTGGACGCTGAGATGCATCGCATATTGAGCGACAAGCGGCTGGACGATACGGAGAAATGGAAACAATATCAGCAGGTGTTACAGCGGTTCCTGCACTTTTCCGCGGCTAAACGTCAACCCATAGGTCTGTCAA
The DNA here is from genome assembly GCA_963675035.1 of Allygus modestus. Taxonomy (NCBI): domain Eukaryota; kingdom Metazoa; phylum Arthropoda; class Insecta; order Hemiptera; family Cicadellidae; genus Allygus; species Allygus modestus. The sequence goes on from OY776114.1 coordinate 114,471,781, forward strand.
TCATCGAGGGCGAGGACAGGGAGGAGGAAGCGGCGGGGGGTCCGAGTCAGATGAAGCGCGAGTCTAGCGCCTCGGCGGAGGAGGACATTGTGGAATCGTTCTCAAAAATCTACAGGTCGGTGGCGCGCAACTTGTTGCGATTCATGACCCGTCAAGGCAGCCCCATCTCTTGGGACGCCAGTGGGGCGGTGTACGTGGACAAGGTGAAGATCCCCGATTCCAATATAGTGGACATCGCGCACAGCATAGTGAGAGCGCGAAGGGCGGACCGATTGCCTACCGGCTGGCATCAAGTGATGGCCGCCTTGAAGGACATGAACGTGCCCAAAGAATACGTGAGCAATCCCACGGCGTTGCGTTACCTAGGCGTGGGGCTGGACTCGGCATCGAGCCCCTGGGGAGACACAACGGCCTCCTCAACACCCCTCTCACCGAGGTTGACACCGATACTGGATCGCCTGAGACCGCGACCCCCAGCGGCCAGGAGAAGGATAATAACCGAGGAACCCGACCGGGAATCGTCATTGGACAACTGGGAGCTGTTCACACCGTAATGGAGAAGCTGTACTACGACCCGAGCCAGCCCGGTTCCCTCGGCGGGGTGGTCGCCCTGGCCAGAGCCGCGCGCCTACCTAAACGTCGGGTAGCCGACTGGCTGCGCGCCCAGGACACCTACACGCTGCACAAGCCTGCGCGCAAGCGGTTTCCCCGCAACCGCTACGCCGTGTTCGGGCCCCGGGAGCTGTGGCAGGCGGACCTGAACGACATGCGCGGCCTGAGCCGGTACAACGACGGAGTCAACTACCTGCTGACTGTGATAGACGTATTCAGTAAGCGGCTGTTCGCGGTACCACTGAAGAGGAAAAGCGGGCCTGAGGTGGCTGCTGCGTTCGAGAGGATATTCGCTGAGGCGACTCCTCGCTGCCTACAGACCGACAAGGGGACGGAGTTCACCGGGGCCGCGACCAAGCGAGTGTTCAAGAGTCACGGTGTAAACTACTTCACCACGCAGAACCCCGACGTGAAGGCGGCGGTGGTGGAGCGAGTCAACCGCACGCTCAAGACCCGCATGTGGCGCTACCTGACCTACAAGAACACGTATCGCTACGTGGACGTGTTGGACAGGCTTGTGGACGCCTACAACCGCAGCCCGCACAAGAGCCTGGGTGGCCTACGACCCGTGGACGCGGACAGCGGCGATGGTCAAACGGTGTACAAGGTGTGGCGTCACATGTATGGAAAGGCGATCCGGCGACACAAGCCCAGGTTCGAGCCGGGCGACACGGTGCGCATAGCCAAGGAGAAGGGCACGTTCGCCAAAGGTTACGAGACCAATTGGAGTAAGGAGCTGTTCGTGGTGGACCACGTATACGGGTCGCATCCTCTGCCATTGTACGTGTTGCGAGACCTGAACGGGACGCCGCTGGAAGGGCGCTTCTACGAGCACGAGATGCAAAAGGTGACGATCGCCCCGGATCGCCTGTATCAAATAGATAAAATACTGGACACTAAAGGGCGAGGCTCCAGTAAGCGCTACCTAGTCAAGTGGGCCGGTTACGGAGAGGACTTCAATTCGTGGGTACCCGCAGCGGACGTGCAACAGCTGCGATGACGAGGCACGACCAGTTTTACCTGACGTTGCCCAGTAACAGTTCAATGAATTACTATCCCAACAACATGGTGACAAACTACACGACCCATCTACCCTCGACCGTTGATCTGTCAGACGGCGAGTGGGAGGTCGCTCTGGCGGAGGCGCACTATCCCTTCTCTTTTCTGACCGTCGGTGAGGGAACCTACATCAAACTAGTGCTGGGAATGAGGGACTCGAAAGGCGGGTTGGCCGTGGTGGACAAGTTGTTAATCAAAGTGGAGCCGGGCAATTACAGTAGTACCGAGGAACTCGTGCACGCAATCAACAACCACCCTCAAATGAAGAGTAACCTGTGCGCCTTCTCGTATGACGAGAGGTCCTCCAGGGTGGAATTGATGTCGACGTCTTCAGCCGTTCAGAGCCTCAAACTGAGCCCCAGTTTGGCGCTACAGTTTGGCTACGAGGTGGATACGGATATCGTCAAGCGTCACAGGTCCGTGAGGCCGGCTAACCTCTTCGCCGGTCTGCCATCACACATGTACGTGTATTGCGACCTGGTGGAACCCCAACTGGTGGGCGACGCTGTGGCGCCACTACTGAAGATCCTCAACATCGACATCAGGAATTACACGTACGGTGCCAACACGACAGTGTATATAATAGACCCGCACTACGTGCCGGTGATTAAAACCTCATTCGAGAGCGTGGAAATCGATTTAAGGGACAACCAAGGGCGACACTTGCCATTCCACTTCGGGACTACGTGCATGAAGCTTCATTTCAGGAAAGAGAGGCAGCGGCAATGAATCCGAGCGATCCCTATCTGGCGTATTACCGCCACCAGCAGGCGGGCCATGGCGTATCCTCCGTATTCAGAGGAGCCGCTTTCCAACGCGGACACGGCATCGGCAGTTTCCTAGGCGGGCTGATGCGTACAGTGGTCCCGTTGATCAGATCCGGCGCATCGGCGCTGGGCAAGGAGGCGCTGAGGTCCGGTGTGGGCTTCTTGGGCGACGTGGCGGCGGGCACAGCCAACCCCCGAGTCGCAGCCAACGCTCGACTCAGACAGTATACCGGGTCGCTGAAACGCAGGGCTGATGAAAAACTGGATCGCGTGCTGAGCGGTGGTGGTGCCTATAAGAAGAGGCGTGTACAGCAGGTTACTCCTCAGTCTCTAGCGAAACTCCTCGGAGCGAGGAAGAAGAGCGCTGCCCCCAAGAGGAAGCCCACAAAACGTGTCGCTAAGAAGAGGAGAAGCAAGAAGAGTGAGAGTACCGTGAAGGACATTTTTGGATAATGGCGTTTCTACATCAGAAGTCGTGCGAGTGTGTCAAGACCGAGTTGGACCTGTTCTCGCTACCGCCCACGCAGACCAGTATAGAGAGCGGTAAATGGGTGCAGTACAAGCCCATCTCCTCCCTGACAGACGACTCGCCCGTGGAGTTCATAGTTCCGGGTCACGGGGACGAGTACACGGATCTGTCACAGACGCTACTGCATGTGAAGGCTACCATTAGAACGGCTAACGGAGGCGCTGTAACGGGTGATCAAGCGATAAAAGAGGTGGGTCCGATTAACAACTGGCTGCACTCGCTGTTCAGTCAAGTGGACCTGTACCTGAACAACAAACTGGTGTCTCCTCAGAACAACACGTACGCCTATCGCGCCTACCTGGAGAACCTGTTGTCCTATGGCGGTGATGCCAAGACATCGCACCTCACCGCGGAGTTGTTCTACGAGGACTATGCCGGGTACATGGACAATACTGAGGAGGATAATGCCGGGCTCAAGAACCGGAGGGAGTTTGTCAAGGGCAGCCGGTACGCGGACATGGTCGGACATCTGCACGTCGACCTGTGCAACCAGGAGAAGTTCATGTTAAACGGCGTGGAGATGCGCTTTCGCCTGATCAGGTCAAAGAACTCATTCTCCATCATGTCCAAAACCGTGACAGACTACAAAGTGGACATCGCCGAAGTCAACCTGTTCATGCGCCGCTGTAAGATCAACCCGAGCGTGCTGTTGGCTCACAGCAGGACGCTGGAGTCGGGTACAGCCAAATATCCCATTACGCGCGTGGAAGTCAAATCCTTCACGCTACCCTCCGGTATCAGCAGCAAGACTCTGGACAGTGTGTTTCTGGGACAACTGCCGAAACGCGTTATAGTTGGCCTGGTCAGCAATCAGGCGTTCAACGGGGACTACAAGAAGAACCCGTTCAACTTCACCCACAGCCACGTGAACTTCTTCGCGCTGTACATAGACGGTGAGCAAGTGCCATGTAAGCCGCTTCAACCGGATTACACGTTCGGTCAGGAGTTGTGCGTGCTCGCCTACCACACGCTGTACACCGGCACCGGCATCAATTTCTCAGACTGTGGTAATGAAGTCAGTCGCAACGAATACCCCTACGGATACTGCCTGATGGCGTTTGATCTGACGCCCGATATGGCAGCCTCTCAATCCAGCCACTGGAACCTGGTGCGTAACGGTAACCTGCGCATAGAGATTGGGTTCTCCGAAGCCTTGGCGGAGGCGTTCAACTGCATAGTGTACGCCGAGTTGGACAACGTCGTGGAGGTGGACCGTCATCGCAACGTCACAGTCGACTTTGGCGGGTAAACGAGTTGCCGCGCGCGCTCAAGGTCACCGTGGACCGTTAGGTGATGGCGGCGCGCGCACCCAAGGTTATCCCGCTAGGCGCGCTCCCGCCAGCGCTCAGTCGAGTTCAGTCAGCCGTACGGGATGGACGTGCCGCCACCGATCTACAACGAGCCACCGCCAGCGCGCTGTCATCACGGAAGCGTGGTGATGGATATGCAGTGTTTTAAAGACAGTGATAATGACTTTCTACTGAAAGAGGTTTGCGTGGTGGACGTGACTACCGGCACGCTGCTCCTACATCACATCGCCCGCCCACCCTTCAGTAAGGACCTCCTGACTTCCGAGAAACAGCGCGAGAGCGTCTGGGTCACTCGCCACTGCCACGGCTTGGAGTGGGACCAGGGGGACATCGCGTACGTCGCCCTGCTGGACAAGCTGCGCTCCTGCCTCATCCACCGCCCCCTGGTCTACGTCAAAGGATCGCAGAAGAGGGACTTTGTACAACGCCACCTCATAACCGAGCCCGCCGCCACCACCGCTCAGGACATGGAGGATCTGGGCTGCGGGTCGCTCAACGGTGCGCCCACCTACCGGACCCTGCGCTGTTGCCACCATAAGAGCTCCCACAACCGTTGCGCCCTTCATAACTGCATAGTATTGCGGGACTGGCTCGTGGCTAACGACAGTCCAGACCCGTCCACCTCGAGCTGCCTGTGCTGCTTCCGTCCACGATGAATACCGTCCAGATCAGAGAATGCCTGGTGAGGATCCCCGGACTGAGGAACGTTGCGGTCTACGCCTCTGACCAACTACCAGACGTGCCGGTCAAGCCTCTCACCGCCATCGTGTCCAACACGGTAGCACACACCGAGGGAGGCGAACACTGGGTGGCGTTTTACTGCTCGGAAGAGGACAGACTCGAGTACCTGGACAGCTACGGAAGGCCGCCATACCAGGCCGACTTTCAAATGTTCCTGAGGCGCAATCCTCATCACCGCCACTATGTCTACAACAGGTATCGACTCAGGGGCTACGATACTTCTGTTTGCGGCTACTACTGCCTCACTTACCTGTACTGCCGGGCTGTTCTCCGCACGTCACTCAGCGACTACGTCCAGCTCTTCGACCCTGCCGCTCCCGCCGCCAACGACGCTCTGGTCCGCAGGCTCTTCCACTCCATATTCGCTTAAAACTAGTTTGTAAGGTTTTTTGTAATATGTGTCTGTAACCTTATTACTGTACAATACATGCCTCATAATGATAAAGCTTGTGTTTTCATTTCTCCTTTCTCCTTACTAAATTTTAAAAAATAAATTAGCAAAACTGAGGCAGCGGGGCTGGACCTCAGGTTTATATACCGGCGGCGCGTGTCACTGGCTGAGCCCCCGCCAAGCGGCAGTGAAGGCCGCCAAAGAGGGCGCGAGACCCCTCGGACATCAGCAAGCCGCTGAGCAATTCAAGGGTGCAACCTCGAGCGTCAGCAAACCACTAAGCAACTCAAGGGTGCAACCTCGAGCGTCAGCAGACCGCTAAGTAATTCCTTCCTGGGCAACTCCTTCAGGGCCATCCCCCGACACGCGCCGCCAACCGCTCCCGGTTGGCGGGGGCTTTTTAAGCTGCACGGCTCGGGCCAAACGGCCCATAACGCCTTTCACTTTAGTTTTTCTGAGCCTACCGGCTTTTGAGTGAGCAAAGGGGAGGAAATAAACAACTCAGGTTCGTGCTGTACATAAAGCTATTATATTTTCTTACAAATACTATTTACAAATTTTTCTTAAAATTAATATTAAAACTAAACTGGGAATTCCTCTTCCTCGTCTTCATCCTGGGGCTGCCCCTCCTCCTCCTCACCATCCACCTCCATCCGTCGATCTCCTCTCCTGGCTGGTAGCGGCGGGACGTCCTTGTGTCCCCACGGCAGAGTGTGGATGCCGTCGGGGAGGACACACCGCTTGTCATCAGTCGGGCTGAGGCTCAGCTTGTCCACTTCCACGGTGTAGACCCGGTGTAAGTGGGACTGGAAGCGGACGTTGGTGGTGCGCTTTTGGACCCCCTCAAACAGGCACTCTCTGTAGTCGTCGGGGGTGAGGACGTTCTTGACAACGCCCTTAGCCACCCCCTTGGCCCGCTTGAGAGCCTTGCTGCCGCCTGTCGCTGCGTCCTCGATGTCCATAAAGTACAGCTTGGACCGCAGGCCGAGGTACTCGAATAAGGACAGGCCGTTGCACTCGTCCTTAAACTTTCCAATGACCTTGGCGTTGACGGGGCTGTAGCAGGGGTGAGACCTCGGATAGCCGCTGGTGTCAAAGTCGTCCAGGTGTTCCTTCATCTCGGCGTAGACGTCCTGGGACACGATGTCAAAGACGTAGCTGTCTGTGTCCATGTAGTCCACGGTGAGGCGGTCACCGTAGCGCTCCTTCATCTTGCGCAGGAACTCGTACATGAGCCACTTGCTCAGCTCCAGGACTGTCATGCCTACGTAGACGGGCTTGTCCAACACGATGTTGACCTTGGACAGATGCACCAGGGCCACGTCCTCCGTGTAGTACGTCCGGTCTAGGAAGTTGGATCTGGCGACGTACTTGGAAAACCTCTCCGGGGTGCACACCAGCTTCACGTTGAGGCGCTTCCGTACATTCTCGATGGTCTTGCCAAAGACCGCGTTGTTCATGAGCTTGAAGAAGTCCTGTTCAAACTTCGTCTTGGCCCTCTTCCGCAGCTCCGTGTTCATCAGGATGTACGGTTCCAACCACCGCGACTGGCGAAAGGAGATCGCCCGATGTACCGCGACCAGCTCCAACCCGTTTTGCAGCGCCTTCTGCAAGACCCTGTAGTGACAGATGTAGTGCGTCTTGTCGTCCAGGGTCGTCAACAGTTTGGGGAACTTCCCTGTTGGCGGGCGCTTCGTCTCGCAGCAGTAGGGAAGGTCCTTGTGCAGGTCGTGTAGGCGCGCGGGGTAGTGGAGGTCCACCTCCAAGATGTAGCCTCGATCAGCCTCTGCGTCCAGCGCCGCAATGTCCAACGCCTGGATTTCCTCACGGCTGAGCCACTCGAAGTCTCCGGTCGGCAGGCACTGGGACATGGCCCAGCCGTACAGGTTGTTTGCGTCCAGGTACAGGAGGAAGCGCGTGGGCTCGTCGGGGCGATAGTCCGGGCACCTGTCGTGGTTGGCCTTGGCGTAGCGGGTGATGGCCTGTGAGATGCCTCCTCGGATCCCCTGCTCCACAAACAGGTACATGTCAAAGTCCTGCAGCGTGTCCAGCTCCACACCGCAGGTCTTGAGCATCACGTCCCACGCGTAGGACGGCAGGGTGTAGTAGTGGGCGGGGTCCAGCCCGTACTCTGCCAGCGAGGTGTCGCGGATCTGCTCAAAGACATCGGTGAGCAGGGCGATGTCGCATCGCAGGTACTTGTCCGCGTAGTCCTTGAGGTGCCGACACTCGAAGGCTCGCCACACGTTGAGGGCGTGCTCGTACTCCTCGTCCTTGATGTCCTCCAGGGTCATGGAGTTCCTGAACGCCTCCTTGGGCGGCAACTCCCTGGTCCTGTACAGCATGTCGTAGGACGTAACGAAGTCGTAGGGGAACACGCCCTTCCTACGCACCAGGTCGAACAGCCGGTCGTCGGGGAAGCGCTTCCTCGTCTCACGCATCCTGTCCGTGGGAAGTCCCGCCGCCAGGTTGGCCAGGCTCATGGACAGGAACCTGTAGGTGTCCAGGAAGCGCACCGCGAAACTGCTCTGACGTTGGTTGTCCCCATGCTGACCAAAGTGAAACCGCTTGGTAAAGGCGATGTAGCGCTCTTCGGTGTGCACCAGCACGTCCACATCACCGGGGTCGATGGCCAGCTCCCGCACTACGAAGTGGGCGTCGTAGTTGGACAGGTTGTGAAAGTAGCAGTTGATGTGTCGCTGCTCCCGGTACCTGAGGTTGCACGAGCGGTGAGCGGCTCCTCGGAACTCGTAAGGCGGGGCGTGGTTGTGGTCCCGCACCTTAACGTCCTGGTCCGTGAACTCCTTCCCGCAAAGGTAGCAGTGAGTCGCCGCCAGGTACTCGTCCATCTCCTGCTGGGTCAGAGAAGGGTGTAGAGCTCTCGTGCTGAATAGGAACTCCCACAGCGTCAGCACGTCCATCTTCAACCTTTCCATGAAGACCTTGGACGCGTCAGCTCCGAAGTAGACGCGGGGCTCAAACTCCTCCAGACTGAGCGAGTCCACAATCTGATAGGCGAAGGCGTATGGGACGTGCAGTTGCAGAGGCCTCGTGCCGGACGGTGCTTCCGCAGGGTCAGCTGCGACGGGCTGCAGAGCACACTCAAAGTCGGCGTAGACGCAAAAGCGCTCGCGCCGAGTGTACTCGGGGTGGACGAAGCGGATCTGCTGCTTCTTCGATAAGTCCAAGCGGAGGGGAGCCTTGGCGTAGCAGTATCGCATGTGCTCCTCCAGACGCTCGGCACCGGACAGTTGCAGCTTGTTGGGCTGGTTGTCAAAGTGAGCGAAGCATCGCTTACACACGTGGATGGCGTGACCGTGAGACGTCAGCTGGTGTCGCACAAGCCTGCTGACGTTCGCGATGTAGGCGTAGTGACTGTCCCCGCCGGTGGTCACGTACAGCAGGTCCCGGTGATCCTCCAACTCCCGCTTGCAGATCTTCAGCGGGAACACCCGGTCCTGGAACTTTGGCGATCCGTCGGGGCGTCTCCCCACCATGGCGCGCTCGATCCCATACACATTGACGCTGATGGCGTTCCTCCTCTCAAAGACCTTGATGTCCTTCACAGCCACGGGGAAGCGTAGGCCGGTCCAATCATAGTGAGCCATGACGTCCGGTGTGTACGATGTGGGTCTCTCCGGGTGTCGCGCGACGAACTTGGCCAGGACGGCATACGCGAAGCACATGTCATCGAGGTTGCGCACGTTGATGACGGCGCGCGTCTCGCAGATGGTCTTGGGAAGCTGGACGAACCGGGCTCCGCGTTCTCCCAACGGGGTGTAGAGATTGACGCGGATCTCCAGGTCGCGTATCCGGAGATAGCTCCACCCGCTGCCCACTAGGAGGCACTGCTCCTTCTCTTCCTCCAGCTTGTGGAAGGACGCCGACAGGAAGTCCTCCAAATTGGACGCGGCGGTGAGAGGCACGTTCTTCGTCTTGAAGGCTCGCAGACAGGTGGCTCCGTGGACGTTGGAGAATTCGCACTCCAGGAACATGTTGACCTTGATGTTTGGGTGTCGGGTCCTGACGTCAGCCAGCAGTTCCAGGACGCTGTCGAACAGCAGCACCAGCGCGTCCTCCACGGACAAGAAGTCCTCCATGGGCCGGGACAGACCGAAGGTCAGGAGGCGTCCGCGGAACCTCCGTTGGATGGTGCGGAACGCGGGCAGTCCCCCACCCACCATCCCGTCAGGTGCCGTGCTCGGTTCGGGCTGGGGCTCACGGCTGGGTCGAGGCTCGCGGCTGGGTCCGGGCTGGGGCTCGTGGCTGGGTCCGGGCTGGGGCTCGTGGCTGGGTCGAGGCTCGTGGCTGGGTCCGGGCTGGGGCTCGTGGCTGGGTCGAGGCTCACGACCGGGCCGGGGCTCGGGTGATAGGACGGGCAGGTGCGGCATCTCGTCCACAACGAGGTTCCTCACGACGGGGCAGTTTTCAGCCTCGTGCTTGTCCCGGTTGTAGCGCCGGGTGAAGCCTCGGTCGCAGTAGGCGCACGCGAACCTCATGCCGCGGTGGGCGCTCGCCACGTGCTGCTGGAGATAAGCGGCCCTGCGGAAAAGGGCGCCGCACTCGGGACAGCGGACCCCGTTGGCGTGCACCAGCTGCACGTGACGCCGGAGCAGGTCCTCGCGGGCGAATCGCCGCCCGCACGCGTTGCACTCGGGCCGTGGGTCTCTGAGGGGTGGCATTGCGGTGGAGGAGGTCGAAGCCGGCGGGATCGCACCGTGGACCGCTTCCATGTGGTGGTGAAGATCCTCGGGGCTCGCCAGGGCGACGGAGCACAACGGGCACGGATGGCCTGCGAACAGGAAAACAAGTCCTATTAGTTACCTCGATAAACATGAGGGTGAGGAACTGGCGACCTCTTCCTCATCTCGTTCACCAGTTTGAGCCCAGTATAAACAAGGGTGAGTAATTGCACAGAGGCCTGGCGACCTCTTCCTCATCTCGAACGTCAGTTTGAGCCTAGTAATACAAGGGTGAGGAACTGACCATAGGCTGACAGCCCCTTGTTTACTACTTGAATCTGTTTACTCGACTAAAGCCGTTTACTCTCTCGAAAACAAATCATTAGTACTGACGGTTTCTTGTTTAACGTAAAAACCGTGCCTGACGCTTGATCGTGAGGAACTGTACAGAGGACTGGCGACCTCTTCCTCATCTCAATTGCCAGTTTGAGCCCAGTATATACAAGGGTGAGGAATTACACAGAGGCTGGCAGCCCCTTGTTTACTACTTGAATCTGTTTACTCGGCTAAAGCCGTTTACTCTCTCTCAAAAACAAGTCATTAGTACTGACGGTTTCTTGTTTAACGTAAAAAAACCGTGCCTGACGCTTGATCGTGAGGAACTGCATATAGGACTGGCGACCTCTTCCTCATCTCAATCGCCAGTTTGAGTCCAGTAATACAAGGGTGAGGAACTGTGGATGAGGATATCGGAGAAATGCTTAACAAATCTACTGGCGGTTTCCTATTTAACCTAAAACCGTACCTGGCGCTTGGTCGTGAGGAGTGGGAGGATGAACTGCTGCGAGGTGGCGTCGCAGGTTGTCGCTTCGCCTGAAGCGTCGCCCGCAGACGTCGCAGTCGAAATGGCGGTCCCTGTGAGCGGCTGCCGTGTGACGAGCCAGGTTTCCAGCGTTCGCGAAGACGCGACCGCAGACCTCACACATACGAGGAACAGCCATCTGCAACATAGTAGCCCTTCTAATAGTAGACAGAAATAAATTACAAGAATAGCTCCTATAACATTCCTAACACTGTTACACACCTTTATCTTTGTTTCGCTCGCACATGGCGATTTTAATCTCGTCTATAATTCTACTAAGCAAAACCAAATTTTATTTTCCACTGTGATATATAAAATATTAAATATTAATTTTAGCTAATTGGGATTTAGAGCATTGGTAAATCGGCTGATGAAAAGATAAATTAAATGTTACTTACATTTTAAGATATCCAAAGAGAAAACTCCACACAGTCGCACAAGCACAGGTTGTAAAGTGTATCTCGGAGACAGCAATACTTCGTCCGCGTAGTAAGAGCTCCTAATACAAACTGATGAAACCCTCGAGGACGCGCTTATAAATAACACTCCGGTCGGGAGGAGGTCTCGCCGGAGGAGTGAGGGAAAGTCGCTAATGAGTAAACAACCCCGGGCGGTCACGTAGGCCCTAGCACGCGCCTCGACACGTGACTCCGCGGAGCCGCTCATCGGGGGGGGGGGGGACTTGCATCCTCACCGTGCCTTTGCTGGTTTTGAACCATCGTGATGGGTCTGGAAGACCGCTGATGAGTAAACAGCCAAGATCTCATGAGGAAAACGCGTTTAAAAATTAATAGCGGGCCTGTTTAACGGTGGATTCTCAATTTTCTTTAAGGGATGGTTTACTTAGGCCGTCGCCCGGCATGTGGTGAAGTTTCGTCAAAATCGGTCGGTAAACAGCTGAGATCCCATAAGGAAAACGCGGTTATAAATTAATAGCGGGCCTGTTTAACGGGGGATTTTCAATTTTCTTTAAAGGATGGTTTACTTAGGCCGCCGCCCGACATGTGGTGAAATTTCATCAAAATCGGTCGGTAAACAGCTGAGATCCCATAAGGAAAACGCGTTTAAAAATTAATAGCGACCTTGTCTAATGGCGGATCTATGGGGTTCTTACGTCATTCGCTTCCTCTGGGATAGGCCTACATTCTGGAAAAAGTCCCGTGGGAATCGGTGAGTAAATAGGCTAGTTATTAATTTTTGAAAGTTTTTTCCTCATCACGAAAAATGTTGCAGACGGGGGGGGGGAGGGGTCCGAGCTTGGCTATGGGGAAGGCCGGGGGGGGGATGACGTCATGGGGGGGATGACGTCATGGGGGGGGGATGACGTCATGGGGGGGATGACGTCATGGGGGGGGTGACCTTGGGGTCAAGGTCAAGGTCGGGGGGGGGGGGTGACCTTGCATCCTCACATCCTCACTTTCGCCTGTGCTGGTTTTGAATCGGCTATGGCCCCCTACTGAGAATGGAAGCTTTACATTTATGCGTAATAGACAAGATTTAGAAACCATGGCACGTCTAGCATTAGTACACAGGTTTCCTCGTTTTATGTTAGTACAGCGGTTTCCTCCAAGAAATTGAGAATGACGTGTAAGTTGTTCTATAACAATAACGAATCGTTTTCCCTAAAACATAATGAAAATTATTCAACTTCTATTAACAAGCCAGACCTCTCTCTTTGCACATTATGAATTGAAAGTTGCTGAACGATCATACCTTAAATGAGAATCTTACTATAAAGGGGAATGTAATAGTCTTCCACACTACAACTTATAAGAGCTACATATACTTACGTTTAACAATCTCGGAATATGGTGCAGTAAAGGCTAGCACAGCACTGAAGTAGAACGTCTACACACACTGAGCTCCAAACACAAACTGAATGAAGGAAGCGATGACAATCACTTAAGTAACATAGCTACGAACCGTACAGTAGAAGGCGGTGAACAATTCTCGAAATCGCGGCAATTATCGCTAATGAGTAAACAGCCTGAGGCGGTCCACACTACAACTTATAAGACTACATATACTTACGTTTAACAGATCTCGGAATATGGTGCGGTAAGGACTAGCACAGCACTGAAGTAGGACGTCTACACACACTGGGCTCCAAACACAAACTGAATGAAGGAAGCGATGACAATCACTGAAGTAACATAGCTACGTACCATACAGTAGGCGGTGAAAGCGGTAAAAAGTTCTCGGAACCGCTAATGAGTAAACAGGCCCGGACGGTCACGTAGGCATGGAGGTGATGTCACCACCGCGGTCCACGACGTTCTAGAAGCTTCTAGATGCTTCGCAGTGTAATGTAAGCGGTAACCAATTCCCGGAACCGCTGATGAGTAAACAGGCTGGGACAGTCACGTAGGCCTTAGCACGCGCCTCGACACGTGACGCCACGGAGCCGCTCGCAGTTTGGTTTAGTCAAGCCGGCATACAACGTGTAACGAAGTCACATCGAGTTCGGTCAGCAAACAGCCGAGATCCCATGAGGAAAACGCGTTTAAAAATTAATAGCGAGCCCGTTTAATGGTGGATTCTCAATTTTCTTTAAGCGATGGTTTTCTTAGGCCACTGCCCGACATGTGGTGAAGTTTCATCAAAATCGGTCGGTAAACAGCTGAGATCCCATAAGGAAAACGCGTTAAAAAATTAATAGCGGACTCATTTAACGGTGGATTTTCAATTTTCTTTAAGGGATGGTTTACTTAGGCCGCCGCCCGACATGTGGTGAAGTTTCATCAAAATCAGTCGGTAAACAGCTGAGATCCCATAAGGAAAACGCGGTTATAAATTACTAGCGGCCTTGTTTGATGGCGGATCAATGGGGTTCTTTCGTCATTCGCTTTCTCTGGGATAGGCCTACACTCTGGAAAAAGTCCCGTGGGAATCGGTGGGTAAATAAGCTAGTTATTAATTTTCAAAAGTTTTTTCCTCATGTTCAAGGTCATCACGAAAAGTGCAGCAGACGACCGGGGGGGACTGGGGGCTCGGGGGGGGGGGCTGACGTCACCGGGGGGGGGGGGGATCGGGGGGGCATGCAGGTTTAAGTTAGGTTTATGGGGGGGGCTCGGGGGGGCAATGCAGGTTTAAGTTAGGTTTATTGGGGGGGGGGGCTTGCTCCACAGTGGAGCGCTCCACAGTGCTTCTGGTTTTGAATCGGCCATTGCCCCCTACTGTTACCCCTAAAGCAGTAAAATTCATGGTTGGTTATGGAGACTATGAATAAAGAGACCTTTCACAGCACTATTTATGTTATATCAAGGGTTACCGGGTGGGCTTGGAACTATTAAAATCATCACATCCAAAACAGTAGATGGTCGAATACGTCGTGTAGCGATCTCAGCTGAGGCTTACACAGTTGGCAGGTTGAGTGTTCAGCCATTAAGTGAGATTACAGTTATGATGAACCGAAAGTACAATATGTACAAAAAATAGTAAACATATCGTGTTTATGTATCACTGTGTATTACGTTTTTGTATTTTTTATAACTATCGTAATGTTGCTTAGTTAGTGATTGCAGTTATTCATTTATTGTAAAAAAATAAATAATAGTGTAAAAATAAGTTGGTTCGTTAAAATAAATCCACCATCGGAATATTGATAATACACTGTAATTATTTATTACGTTGTAATAGTTGCTATTTAGACAACAGCTAATTTCAGTAACAACTATGTATTATTGTTGTTACTGAAAATCATTATTTAAAACTTTTCTAACTTTGTATAGGTTTATCTTATATTATAGTATTTACTTATTTTACAACCAGTAATAAGATTTACACTAAGGGCTATATTTTTTAATACCGGGATTATTTTGCTTTAAGTAACAAGATTTTAAACGGAATAAACAAATTCTATAGACATAAAAAGAGCATGATCAAAAATTAAAGCAAAACTATAAATATATTGCTTACATTTTATCCTCTGTGTTTTTTAATTGTGACATTGACAATACAAATTTATGTATTACATTGCGTTGTGTTGTAATAAAGAAAGTTCTCTCTACTAAGCTACATTATAAGTTATTAGAGCTAATGACGTAGTATGTAGTGGTTGATGAAGTTTCTACAACGATGTAACACATCCGCTCTAATTATAAATGTGAAAGGTGAAGGTCTAAAAAGTTGATAAAATTATGAAAGCTAATGCTAGTAATTTTTAAAACTAATACAACTTTTTAGTATGCACTAAGGACAACATTGATCAAACTTGTGGTAGCCTCAGTTGTTAGATGTGTTATAATCTAAGACTAACTTGGTGCTCAATGATTACAAAGGAAATATCCCATTAAAATCAACAAAACTCAAGGAATCTGTATAGCAGTAAATAGTTCAGAAGGGTTTGCACAAACACAACAACGTAAATGAGACATTCACCTTCTCTGATCCCACTCGCAGCGTTGTCCACCACTCACGGGCTCACTGGTTTGTCCGTGATGACGGCCACAGGGGCGGAGCCCCCCACCAGCCCAGCCCTGGCCGTGGACACCACTCTGGCCAGCTGTTCCTCTGTGGTGTTCAACAGCCGAACCACGGTCTCTTCTATGTAGTTGGTGGAGTTCCTCAGGGAAGACTCGACGCGGGTGTAGATGGCGCCGGCCTGCCGCATCACATCCTCCACGCTCCGGCTGAGGTTCATGTGGAACGATGTCCCGATCTGGAAATAAGTGGATTTCTTATTTAACTATCAATACTACCACACGATATATGTCACATCTCTATCAAAACGACCACACAATCTATGTAACATCACTATCAAGACGGTCACACAATCTATGTTACATCTCTATCAAGACGACCACACAATCTATGTTACATCTCTATCAAAACGACCACACAATCTATGTAACACCACTTTCAAGACGGCCACACAATCTATGTTACATCTCTATCAAAACGACCACACAATCTATGTAACATCACTATCAAGACGGCCACACAATCTAAGTTACATCTCTATCAAGACGACCACACAATCTATGTTACATCTCTATCAAAACGACAACACAATCTATGTAACATCACTATAAAGACGGCCACGCAATCTATGTTACATATCTATCAAGACGATGATTATTGAATTGCGTTTTTAATAAATAATTGCGTTTTAAAAAAGAAGATTGCGTTTTTATTGAGGATTTTAATCACATGTTGTTTGGTACAGAGATGAAAATAAAATCTCCGATTGTCTGTCCAGAACAATTAGGATTGTCGTTTGAAGTGTTAATGATGATCAGTATTTTATTTTATGGATTTATACGATTGCAAAATATACTTTTTGCCAAATTGGTTTCTTTGGCTCTCCCATGACATGTGGTAAAAAGGGGCTTTAAAAGGTTGACTAACACCCTAAGGATTTATATATTAAACTAAAATAAGGTGAAGTCACTTAAGGTTATTTTAATTTTTTGTAAAAAAGGACCTGCATTATTTATGTATTAGTTGAAATTATGAAATAGTTGTGTGGTCTTGGTAAATTTGAATGGATCAGTGTTGGATGGGAGTAGGGATAAATGGAGTGTTCTGGCTCAGGAGGGACAGGAGGGACGCCCCCCCCCGAGCCCCCCCCCGAGGTCTCGTCTGTGACACTTTGCGAATTTTTTTTGCGAACTTTTTTGCAAACTTCTTTTGCGAATTTTTTTTTGCAAATTTTTTTTGCGATTTTTTTTTGCGAATTTTTTTTGCGAAAATTTTTTTTTGCGAATTTTTTTTGCGAATTTTTTTTTTTGCGAATTTTTGTTGTTGCGAATACTAACCTAACCTAACCTAACCTAACCTAACCTAACCTAACCCATCCTAACCTAACCTAACCTCGGATCAGATTTCTGATTGCAGATTCTTGCTCGTCTAGTCGAGCCGAGTCATTTGAGTACCCACATCGTACACTTTGGATGATGTTTACAAAAAAGGGGCCCGCACCACACTTTTGACCTTTTTTTTGCATTTTTGGAATCTCCTCGTCAAGCCGAGTATTCTCAGTACCCACATGACATACTTTGGATAATTAATACAAGAGTTGATCAGGGTAACGCTACAACCAACAGAGCTAGCCCATCAGCGCTTGCGGTCAATTGAACTACCAGTGAATGCAAATTTTGAGGAGAATATAATTGAAATGCTTTGAACATATACTGCAAAGGGGGGTGTATCGATACACCCCCCTTCAAGTACTCTGCACCGAGGCAGACGTTCACACAAATAAGCGTCGTGTCCAGTCTCCTGTCTGGGAATGCGGATGTTGTAATTTGATACCTCGACTGGAGGGTGCAGGTGTTCACACAAAAAACCGACAAGTTGAGACCTGTCTGGGAATGCGGATGCTGCAATTTGATACCTCGACGGGAAGGCGGCTGACCCTTCTAGGAACCCATAATAGACCGCTCATAACGAGTTCCATTAGAGCAGGGTGGTCTTTACCCAAGACAGCGGTTGAGAGTTTTTGCCCCGACCTTCTCCGAAATCCATTAGTGGGGAGAGTCACCCACATCACCAGCCCTCCTTCAGTTCAGTTCGAGAGTTCAGTGCGTGAAGACGTGTTAGTCCGATCCTGTTCCGTTCTACGCGATTTGTGTTAGTTGTTGATTGTCATCATTTGCGTAAAGCACCTTTGAACTATTTAAAACGTACGTGTTGTGCTGTACCCAAGACAGCGGTTGAGAGTCTTTGCCCGACCTTCTCCGAAATCCATTAGTGGGGAGAGTCACCCACATCACCAGCCCTCCTTCAGTTCAGTTCGAGAGTTCAGTGCGTGAAGACGTTTTAGTCCGATCCTGTTCCGTTCTACGCGATTTGTGTTAGTTGCTGATTATCATCATTTGCGATTTGCAATTTGCGTAAAGCACCTTTGAACTATTTAAAACGTACGTGTTGTGCTGTATTGTTTGTGATTATCAAAACTTATAATCCATATTAAAGATGAACGCCACACACGTTTGTACCATTTGTGGTTGTATTTTCGTGCGTAGAAACAATTTGGTGAAACACCACATCAGATTCCACGGCTTGAGACCACAACTACCAACACCAACATCAACGCAGCAAGGTACGTTTTTTGCGTTGCATTATTGTTTTAATCAGACCTAAATGATAGTAATATAGGAATACGCTATGCAATATAACCGCAGAGTGATACAATTATTTTTATTTAACGGCTTTAACTATTTAGCGCGAATAGAGAACTCTTTGTTTTTTAAATTTAAAATTACATGACTATATCAATATAATTTAATTTTAATAACTTATGTTATTGCTCGCCCCATCAAGTCAAGTCATCAGAGTACCACATTACATACTTAAAAAAAAGAGGTAGGTGTTAAACATTTCACAATCTAATCGTTTTGTGCGTTTGCAGATGGAGAAGCTGCATGTCGAGCCACATTCGTAGACCGGGGAGCTTTAGAGCGTCACATGGAAGCGAACCACCGAGTCATTCCACCCCGGCAGGTGATTGATGCTCCGCAGACGACTGCCTATGTCAATCAACACTCCGTTGAAGGTGAGAATCCACATTAAAATAACTTTTTCCCCTTGAAACTAATTACCTTTTTTATAATTATTTAACTAGGTACCTGAAGAAGAAGAATGAGACCGTGACAACTGGTGTACTATTGATTTAATTGCTAGGGGGGAGATTTTCGCTCCCCCTAAAACATAATGCTTCTTTAGGGTTGGCGCAGCTCAATATTGCAGCTACATCCTTAGCTGTGAACCCAGGTTCATCAATGTAGACACACAGTACAGAAGATTACATTCCCTGTTTCAAAATTGATATTTTGATTTAACAAACTTAACTTTGAAATGTGATTCTCGAGAGAGGGGAATTTGTATGTTTAGTTATCCTAATTTGTTTTTATTTTTATTTTCAGATGAAGGACCGGGTCCTGGCCGCAACACCTGCCATGAATGTGGTCGCCGTTTCCGTCGTGAAATACACCTGCGTCGACATGTGGATTCGGTACACAGCAGAGTCCGCAGGTTCATATGTGGCACATGCGGCGTCGAATTCAAGAGGGAAGACAACCTGCGTCGACACACCATGCAATTTCACGGCAATGGTCAAGAACGAAGATTCCCTTGCGCATACTGCGGTCAGGAGTTCAACCAGCTGTTCAACAAGGACCATCATGAGCGGTTCTCTTGCCCGATCATGAAGGACCTGATCCTGAACCGAGTGGCTATGATACAGGACGAACCCCAGCCAGGTCCGAGCGCGGAGCCACAACCTGGAACGAGCACACACCAACAACCCGATGATGTTGAGATGACTGGAGCAGGACAGTCAAGCCCCGTATTCTCACTCATTCAACGGGGATTCCGCAACCGCCTCCTAACCTACCGTCTGCAGCGACCGATGGAGAATCTCGTCACAATCGGAGAAGTGATGGCGTTGTTGATTGTGAGCCTTACGGAGTTGCTTGAGATCACCTTGGCGAAACACCGCAGCATAAAGGTCAACTTGAAGCTGGAGTGTGAGTTCAAAAATGTGCACAACAACACCTGCCTGCGCAACTTCAAGACGAAGATGACTCCGCTGACGGTGACCTCGGACCTGAACCATTACATTTCAACAGCTTTTGCGAAGCTTATCAGAGAGAAGGCTGAGTGTGATCATATCGGCTCCGGGTGGACATACCTTCGCGTTCGTTATTTGGAGGTCGGTATCAACGAGTACACTCCTCTAGGTGAAGATGGTCGAGCTTGGCTCCCACTGCCTACGTCTCTGGAGAACACCAAAGCAGTCGTCAACGTATCGAACACCGATGAGCGGTGTTTTATGTATGCAGTCCTGGGAAAGTTTGTTCAAGAGAACCCCGATAGACCGGCAATGTACACCGACGATATCATCGCCCGATACAATTGGACCGGCCTTCAATTCCCCGTTGCTCTGAAGAGTATCAAGGCGTTTGAGCGGACAAACAACATCAGCATCAACGTCTATGGTATTGATCGCACGTGCGTGGGTCAGAAACCTAACGGACAACCAAAGTACCAGAACATCGTCTTTCCCTTGAAGATTTGTAGGCAGGAGCGTGAAGACCATTGTGACATTTTGTACGTGACAACGGACGGTGATAGTCACTACGCCTACATCATAGACCTTGGCCGACTGATCCGTCCCCAACTCACAGCGCGTGTAGACAGGATATTCATCTGTAAGCGGTGCTTCGCGCACTTTGACAACCGTCCGAACAAGCTCGGTCTGACGGGTGCACAGCGTCTGGAGGAGCACAGGCGATACTGCTCCGCTTCGGCCCCTATTCGCATGGATACGCCGAAAAAGACAGAAATCAAATTCAGCCATCCAGAGTTCACCCGACGCGAGCGTTTCACCATCTACGAGGAGTTTGAGTGTGCTCTACTGCCGACCGCGGAGATGGATGAACAAGTCGACGAACCGCACGGAGGAGTAGCCACCCACATCCACATCCCATACGCCTTTGCGTACCAGATCATCGACTCGTACGGACTTGAGGAGTTTGAGCCTCGAGTCTACTTCGGGGATGATGCGTCAAAGACATTTATGGAGATGTTGTAAACTGATGTTGAGCGATTGTGGAACTTCCTGTACGAAGCAAGAAATCTGCGCCCTGTCCTGACCCCAGAGGAAACGATGCAGTACAACTCGACAGCGAATTGCTACCTCTGCGGATCGACATTTTCAAGCGAAGACCCAAAGGTTCGTGATCACAACCACGCGCCGCCCTACGAGTTCCGTGGCGCTGCGCACAGATCATGTAACCTACGCTACAGGGAGCAGCGAGTAGTCAACTGCTACTTCCACAACCTCTCCAACTACGACGCTCACTTCATAGTGCGGGAGTTGGCGGTCGACCCTGGTGATGTTGAGGTGTTGGCTCACACGGAAGAGCGGTACATCGCTTTCACGAAGCGGTTCCTGTTCGACCGAGCAGCGGCACCGGTTGGGATGCAAGGGCGTGGAAAAAGACAGCCAGGATTCAGAGTCAGGTTCCTCGACACCTACAGGTTCCTGGCTTTGAGCCTCGCCAGCCTCGCAGCCGCACTTCCACCAGCTCAACTCTTGGAGACGAGGAAGAGATTCCCCGAAGACCACCTCTTCGATCTAGTCCGTAGGAAAGGCGTGTTCCCGTACAACTTTGTAACGTCGAACGCCGTATTGGAAGATACTACGGAACTGCCTCTGCAGCGAGATTTTCACAACGACCTGACCCTGGAAGACATCACGGATGCAGACTACGAGCATGCTCGCAACGTGTGGGAAACCTTCGGTTGTAGGAACCTCAAGGACTACGCCGAGAAGTACCTGCGCTGTGACATTGCGCTGTTGACTGACGTCTTTGAACGCTTCAGGGACACGTCGATGGCTGAATACGAACTAGACCCTGCGCACTACTACACCCTACCGTCATACGCCTGGGATGTCATGTTAAGGACCTGTGGAGTGGAGCTTGATACGATACAGGACTTTGACATGTACCTCTTCTTCGAGCAAGGCATCAGAGGAGGTATTTCCCAGGCGATCACCAGACACGCCAAGGCCAACCATGATGGATGTCGCCCTGAAGATCGACGACCTGAAGAGCCAACGCATCACCTGCTATACTTGGACGCCAACAACCTTTACGGTTGGGCCATGTCCCAGTGTCTTCCACAGGGACACTTCCAATGGCTCAGCCGCGAGGAGATCGCGTCCCTGGACATTGCAGCGTTGGACCCCGAAGGACCCACGGGCTACGTCTTGGAAGTTGACCTTCGCTACCCCGCCCACCTGCACGACCTTCACAAGGATCTCCCTTACTGCTGCGAGACCAAACGTCCGCCAGGAGGGAAATTCAAGAAGCTCGTCACGACTCTGGATGACAAGAAGAACTACATCTGTCATTACAGAATCCTGCAACAGGCGCTGGAAAACGGACTGGAGCTTGTGAACGTGCATCGCGTCATCTCGTTCCGTCAGTCTCGGTGGTTAGAGAGCTACATCCTAATGAACACCGAACTGAGGAAGAAGGCCAAGACCAAGTTTGAGCAAGACTTTTTCAAGCTTATGAACAACGCGGTCTTCAGCAAGACGATCGAGAATGTTCGCAAGCGAATGAACGCTAAACTGGTGTGTACGCCGGAGATGTTCAGGAAGTACGTGGCCAAGTCAAACTTCCTGGACCGAACCTACTTCAACGATGACGTCGCCATTGTCCACATGTCGAAAGTCAATATAGTCCTGGACAAACCGCTGTACGTCGGAATGTGTGTCCTCGATCTGAGCAAGTGGCTCATGTACGACTTCCTTCGGAAGATGAAGAACCGCTACGGTGATCGTCTGAAGGTTGACTACATGGACACTGACAGCTTCGTGTTCGACGTCCAGACTGAAGATGTTTATAAGGACATGTTGGAGCATCTGGATGATTTTGACACCAGTGCGTACCCCCGAAACCATCCCTGCTACAGCCCCATCAACGCAAAAGTCATCGGAAAGTTTAAGGATGCAGCGAACGGACTTCCGCTGCTCGAGTACCTCGGTCTTCGCTCGAAACTTTATTTCATGGATATTGTCGAGTTCGAGGAGAGGACCGAAGATGACGAGTTGCAGGTTATGTCGGTGAAGCGCGCCAAGGGAGTCGCTAGAGGTGTTGTAAAACACAATCTAACCTCTGACGACTATCGGGAATGCCTTTTCAATGGCGTGTTGAAAAGAACCATCAACACCAGGTTCCAGTCCCGAAATCACCGCGTCTTCACAGTTCAAGTCGACAAGCTATCCTTGAGCTATGATGATGACAAGCGTTACATCCTTCCGGACGGTGTAAATACACTGCCTTGGGGACATATTGACGTACCACCTCAGCCCGAAGACATCCCTCAAGACGATGAAGAGGCGGCGGATGAGTAGCGTTGAGTGGTTGTGACATATTACCAAAGACCCTGACTTGTATATTATTTTGATAAATCTAGTCGTTAGTTTGTGTCGAGTCTCGTTTTTGCTAGCCAAACACAATTGTTCAGGAGTACATACTCGATGTAAAATATATATATAAGGTGTGTAAATAAATAGCCAAATTGTTCGTATATACATTCGTCTTTTTTTTTCTCCCCTCACATAGTCTTAAGATACTAAAGTAAAAAAAATTATTCAGGAATATGTTAATTCATATAAACCAGGTTCAGATATGAATGTTACTTTACAATCATTGTATGATAGGTCTGGCCCAATTTGTGGTTGAAAACTGTTGTTCAATTGGTTTAATTACCAGGGGGAGATTTTCGCTCCCCCTAACACATAATGGCTTAGGGGGAGATTTTCGCTCCCCCATACTACAGGAATTGTTAAAGACTAGAATGCACCTGCTAATGTCATTGTATGATAGATCTGCCCCACTTTGGGGTAAAGGAGGTGAGGATGGGAAATAATAAGAATGTTTCTTTTTTTATTCTGAGTACACAACTAGTTTATTGATAAAAATGCAAAATTTCAAAACTCAATTGGTATACATTTGTGCAAAGAGTCTTCTGATCAGTGCGTCGTTGTGGCCGGCAGAAGAGTGTTCAAAGAGCTGCACAAAGTCCTTCATCTTCATGCCGTAGTGGGTGCGGCAGTACAGGAACACAAGGCAGTATTGACCGCAGACCAGAGTGTTGTCACTTTGAAGGCGATGCTCGTTGTACAGGTAGCGACGAGCGTTGCGTCTCAGGAATCCTTGGTAGAATTGAAGATGTGGCGGTTGACCGTAGCTGTCAAAGAATTCAATTATTCCTCCTCCTTTGTTAAGGTAGAAAGCGACCCAGTGAGTGCCGTCTTCATTGTGTGGATCAGTGTTCACAATCATAGCAGTAGATGGTGAAATATAATGGGGCAATTGATCCGCAGCGTAGACACCAACATTCTGTACGGGCAGTTTAGCCATACACTTTTGTATCTCTAAGGTATTCATTCTACTGTGTCGACGCCACAGTCAGTAGTAGGAGTAGTAGTGCTAGTAGCAAAACAAAAGCAGGAACTGGTATCACTCTCACCATCCTCAGCGTCATCATCAGCGTCATCGATATTTGTACTTAGTTGTAACCAACCGCGCAATGTGATGCAATTGGTTAGAGCGCATCGTGTGTGAACTATTCTGTGATGGCGACATCGCACTGCGTTTGTTGATAGTAGACTGTTGATTGATGATAGTGATCCGCAGCCAATATCGTTGATATCGATGACATTAGTAGTACAGTGATCCGTGATGAAATTGTATCGTACAAACTCTTTTTTCTCAGCACCTTTGACATAGACAATCGGTCGTTTGGCGATACATGCACGTAACTTTTCCGATCCCTATTCTTGTTTCAGTCTCAATATGCATTATGGCGTACGTGCCAGATGGTACTAACAACGCTTGAAATAAACTGCACACATGTGTTGCGATACATCCAAACACAACAAGTTAGATACATCATTCTAACATTCAGCATCAATTGAAATGTTATGCGTGGTATCATTTCATCTGGTGTAATTTGAGGGAATAACTCGACTACGAACCTTTATCGTATGTTAGTTCATTAACAACGTAACTTGTACATTGACGCATCGATCACTTTTCATGCTTAAGTCACAATGTGCATTATGTTGTATGTGACGACTGGTAATAGCAATGCTTGAAGTAAACTGAGCACATGTGTTGCGTTACGTCTTGTCACAGCAGGTTATATTGCTCATTTCCCCATTCAACATCAATTACAATTGTATGCGTAATCTCATTTCATCGGTTGTAATTCAAGTCCGCGTTAACTGTTGTACATCCTCACGCGGTTCGTAAGTGTAACGAGTATTTAGTTTTACATTAAACTTCTCGTATGTCAATCCCAAGTATTCGGTGTTTCAAGAAGTTTGCCTTTCCCTCAAGAATTGTCACTAGCATTATAACATACTCGTTTAATAACCAGATCGCACTTGTAATATTTTTGTATATCGATAAAAATTCCAAGTAATCGAGGTTTGAAGAAGTTCGCACATTGATACAAAAAAAATCCAAGTAAACGATGTTTGAAGACGTTTGAGTTTTCACCATCACACAAGTTCCAATCTTGAGTAATTTCAACCCAAGAAAATGAAAGCTAACAGCATCACGTAGTTGTGTTAAGTTACGATAGGTATAGTTAGGTTTATTAAGACCACACAATCTATGTTACATCTCTATCAAAACGACAACACAATCTATGTAACATCACTATAAAGACGGCCACGCAATCTATGTTACATATCTATCAAGACGATGATTATTGAATTGCGTTTTTAATAAATAATTGCGTTTTAAAAAAGAAGATTGCGTTTTTATTGAGGATTTTAATCACATGTTGTTTGGTACAGAGATGAAAATAAAATCTCCGATTGTCTGTCCAGAACAATTAGGATTGTCGTTTGAAGTGTTAATGATGATCAGTATTTTATTTTATGGATTTATACGATTGCAAAATATACTTTTTGCCAAATTGGTTTCTTTGGCTCTCCCATGACATGTGGTAAAAAGGGGCTTTAAAAGGTTGACTAACACCCTAAGGATTTATATATTAAACTAAAATAAGGTGAAGTCACTTAAGGTTATTTTAATTTTTTGTAAAAAAGGACCTGCATTATTTATGTATTAGTTGAAATTATGAAATAGTTGTGTGGTCTTGGTAAATTTGAATGGATCAGTGTTGGATGGGAGTAGGGATAAATGGAGTGTTCTGGCTCAGGAGGGACAGGAGGGACGCCCCCCCCCGAGCCCCCCCCCGAGCCCCCCCCCGAGGTCTCGTCTGTGACACTTTGCGAATTTTTTTTGCGAACTTTTTTGCAAACTTCTTTTGCGAATTTTTTTTTGCAAATTTTTTTTGCGATTTTTTTTTTGCGAATTTTTTTTGCAAAAATTTTTTTTTGCGAATTTTTTTTGCGAATTTTTTTTTTGCGAATTTTTGTTGTTGCGAATACTAACCTAACCTAACCTAACCTAACCTAACCCATCCTAACCTAACCTAACCTCGGATCAGATTTCTGATTGCAGATTCTTGCTCGTCTAGTCGAGCCGAGTCATTTGAGTACCCACATCGTACACTTTGGATGATGTTTACAAAAAAGGGGCCCGCACCACACTTTTGACCTTTTTTTTGCATTTTTGGAATCTCCTCGTCAAGCCGAGTATTCTCAGTACCCACATGACATACTTTGGATAATTAATACAAGAGTTGATCAGGGTAACGCTACAACCAACAGAGCTAGCCCATCAGCGCTTGCGGTCAATTGAACTACCAGTGAATGCAAATTTTGAGGAGAATATAATTGAAATGCTTTGAACATATACTGCAAAGGGGGGTGTATCGATACACCCCCCTTCAAGTACTCTGCACCGAGGCAGACGTTCACACAAATAAGCGTCGTGTCCAGTCTCCTGTCTGGGAATGCGGATGTTGTAATTTGATACCTCGACTGGAGGGTGCAGGTGTTCACACAAAAAACCGACAAGTTGAGACCTGTCTGGGAATGCGGATGCTGCAATTTGATACCTCGACGGGAAGGCGGCTGACCCTTCTAGGAACCCATAATAGACCGCTCATAACGAGTTCCATTAGAGCAGGGTGGTCTTTACCCAAGACAGCGGTTGAGAGTTTTTGCCCCGACCTTCTCCGAAATCCATTAGTGGGGAGAGTCACCCACATCACCAGCCCTCCTTCAGTTCAGTTCGAGAGTTCAGTGCGTGAAGACGTGTTAGTCCGATCCTGTTCCGTTCTACGCGATTTGTGTTAGTTGTTGATTGTCATCATTTGCGTAAAGCACCTTTGAACTATTTAAAACGTACGTGTTGTGCTGTACCCAAGACAGCGGTTGAGAGTCTTTGCCCGACCTTCTCCGAAATCCATTAGTGGGGAGAGTCACCCACATCACCAGCCCTCCTTCAGTTCAGTTCGAGAGTTCAGTGCGTGAAGACGTTTTAGTCCGATCCTGTTCCGTTCTACGCGATTTGTGTTAGTTGCTGATTATCATCATTTGCGATTTGCAATTTGCGTAAAGCACCTTTGAACTATTTAAAACGTACGTGTTGTGCTGTATTGTTTGTGATTATCAAAACTTATAATCCATATTAAAGATGAACGCCACACACGTTTGTACCATTTGTGGTTGTATTTTCGTGCGTAGAAACAATTTGGTGAAACACCACATCAGATTCCACGGCTTGAGACCACAACTACCAACACCAACACCAACGCAGCAAGGTACGTTTTTTGCGTTGCATTATTGTTTTAATCAGACCTAAATGATAGTAATATAGGAATACGCTATGCAATATAACCGCAGAGTGATACAATTATTTTTATTTAACGGCTTTAACTATTTAGCGCGAATAGAGAACTCTTTGTTTTTTAAATTTAAAATTACATGACTATATCAATATAATTTAATTTTAATAACTTATGTTATTGCTCGCCCCATCAAGTCAAGTCATCAGAGTACCACATTACATACTTAAAAAAAAGAGGTAGGTGTTAAACATTTCACAATCTAATCGTTTTGTGCGTTTGCAGATGGAGAAGCTGCATGTCGAGCCACATTCGTAGACCGGGGAGCTTTAGAGCGTCACATGGAAGCGAACCACCGAGTCATTCCACCCCGGCAGGTGATTGATGCTCCGCAGACGACTGCCTATGTCAATCAACACTCCGTTGAAGGTGAGAATCCACATTAAAATAACTTTTTCCCCTTGAAACTAATTACCTTTTTTATAATTATTTAACTAGGTACCTGAAGAAGAAGAATGAGACCGTGACAACTGGTGTACTATTGATTTAATTGCTAGGGGGGAGATTTTCGCTCCCCCTAAAACATAATGCTTCTTTAGGGTTGGCGCAGCTCAATATTGCAGCTACATCCTTAGCTGTGAACCCAGGTTCATCAATGTAGACACACAGTACAGAAGATTACATTCCCTGTTTCAAAATTGATATTTTGATTTAACAAACTTAACTTTGAAATGTGATTCTCGAGAGAGGGGAATTTGTATGTTTAGTTATCCTAATTTGTTTTTATTTTTATTTTCAGATGAAGGACCGGGTCCTGGCCGCAACACCTGCCATGAATGTGGTCGCCGTTTCCGTCGTGAAATACACCTGCGTCGACATGTGGATTCGGTACACAGCAGAGTCCGCAGGTTCATATGTGGCACATGCGGCGTCGAATTCAAGAGGGAAGACAACCTGCGTCGACACACCATGCAATTTCACGGCAATGGTCAAGAACGAAGATTCCCTTGCGCATACTGCGGTCAGGAGTTCAACCAGCTGTTCAACAAGGACCATCATGAGCGGTTCTCTTGCCCGATCATGAAGGACCTGATCCTGAACCGAGTGGCTATGATACAGGACGAACCCCAGCCAGGTCCGAGCGCGGAGCCACAACCTGGAACGAGCACACACCAACAACCCGATGATGTTGAGATGACTGGAGCAGGACAGTCAAGCCCCGTATTCTCACTCATTCAACGGGGATTCCGCAACCGCCTCCTAACCTACCGTCTGCAGCGACCGATGGAGAATCTCGTCACAATCGGAGAAGTGATGGCGTTGTTGATTGTGAGCCTTACGGAGTTGCTTGAGATCACCTTGGCGAAACACCGCAGCATAAAGGTCAACTTGAAGCTGGAGTGTGAGTTCAAAAATGTGCACAACAACACCTGCCTGCGCAACTTCAAGACGAAGATGACTCCGCTGACGGTGACCTCGGACCTGAACCATTACATTTCAACAGCTTTTGCGAAGCTTATCAGAGAGAAGGCTGAGTGTGATCATATCGGCTCCGGGTGGACATACCTTCGCGTTCGTGATTTGGAGGTCGGTATCAACGAGTACACTCCTCTAGGTGAAGATGGTCGAGCTTGGCTCCCACTGCCTACGTCTCTGGAGAACACCAAAGCAGTCGTCAACGTATCGAACACCGATGAGCGGTGTTTTATGTATGCAGTCCTGGGAAAGTTTGTTCAAGAGAACCCCGATAGACCGGCAATGTACACCGACGATATCATCGCCCGATACAATTGGACCGGCCTTCAATTCCCCGTTGCTCTGAAGAGTATCAAGGCGTTTGAGCGGACAAACAACATCAGCATCAACGTCTATGGTATTGATCGCACGTGCGTGGGTCAGAAACCTAACGGACAACCAAAGTACCAGAACATCGTCTTTCCCTTGAAGATTTGTAGGCAGGAGCGTGAAGACCATTGTGACATTTTGTACGTGACAACGGACGGTGATAGTCACTACGCCTACATCATAGACCTTGGCCGACTGATCCGTCCCCAACTCACAGCGCGTGTAGACAGGATATTCATCTGTAAGCGGTGCTTCGCGCACTTTGACAACCGTCCGAACAAGCTCGGTCTGACGGGTGCACAGCGTCTGGAGGAGCACAGGCGATACTGCTCCGCTTCGGCCCCTATTCGCATGGATACGCCGAAAAAGACAGAAATCAAATTCAGCCATCCAGAGTTCACCCGACGCGAGCGTTTCACCATCTACGCGGACTTTGAGTGTGCTCTACTGCCGACCGCGGAGATGGATGAACAAGTCGACGAACCGCACGGAGGAGTAGCCACCCACATCCACATCCCATACGCCTTTGCGTACCAGATCATCGACTCGTACGGACTTGAGGAGTTTGAGCCTCGAGTCTACTTCGGGGATGATGCGTCAAAGACATTTATGGAGATGTTGTAAACTGATGTTGAGCGATTGTGGAACTTCCTGTACGAAGCAAGAAATCTGCGCCCTGTCCTGACCCCAGAGGAAACGATGCAGTACAACTCGACAGCGAATTGCTACCTCTGCGGATCGACATTTTCAAGCGAAGACCCAAAGGTTCGTGATCACAACCACGCGCCGCCCTACGAGTTCCGTGGCGCTGCGCACAGATCATGTAACCTACGCTACAGGGAGCAGCGAGTAGTCAACTGCTACTTCCACAACCTCTCCAACTACGACGCTCACTTCATAGTGCGGGAGTTGGCGGTCGACCCTGGTGATGTTGAGGTGTTGGCTCACACGGAAGAGCGGTACATCGCTTTCACGAAGCGGTTCCTGTTCGACCGAGCAGCGGCACCGGTTGGGATGCAAGGGCGTGGAAAAAGACAGCCAGGATTCAGAGTCAGGTTCCTCGACACCTACAGGTTCCTGGCTTTGAGCCTCGCCAGCCTCGCAGCCGCACTTCCACCAGCTCAACTCTTGGAGACGAGGAAGAGATTCCCCGAAGACCACCTCTTCGATCTAGTCCGTAGGAAAGGCGTGTTCCCGTACAACTTTGTAACGTCGAACGCCGTATTGGAAGATACTACGGAACTGCCTCTGCAGCGAGATTTTCACAACGACCTGACCCTGGAAGACATCACGGATGCAGACTACGAGCATGCTCGCAACGTGTGGGAAACCTTCGGTTGTAGGAACCTCAAGGACTACGCCGAGAAGTACCTGCGCTGTGACATTGCGCTGTTGACTGACGTCTTTGAACGCTTCAGGGACACGTCGATGGCTGAATACGAACTAGACCCTGCGCACTACTACACCCTACCGTCATACGCCTGGGATGTCATGTTAAGGACCTGTGGAGTGGAGCTTGATACGATACAGGACTTTGACATGTACCTCTTCTTCGAGCAAGGCATCAGAGGAGGTATTTCCCAGGCGATCACCAGACACGCCAAGGCCAACCATGATGGATGTCGCCCTGAAGATCGACGACCTGAAGAGCCAACGCATCACCTGCTATAGTTGGACGCCAACAACCTTTACGGTTGGGCCATGTCCCAGTGTCTTCCACAGGGACACTTCCAATGGCTCAGCCGCGAGGAGATCGCGTCCCTGGACATTGCAGCGTTGGACCCCGAAGGACCCACGGGCTACGTCTTGGAAGTTAACCTTCGCTACCCCGCCCACCTGCACGACCTTCACAAGGATCTCCCTTACTGCTGCGAGACCAAACGTCCGCCAGGAGGGAAATTCAAGAAGCTCGTCACGACTCTGGATGACAAGAAGAACTACATCTGTCATTACAGAATCCTGCAACAGGCGCTGGAAAACGGACTGGAGCTTGTGAACGTGCATCGCGTCATCTCGTTCCGTCAGTCTCGGTGGTTAGAGAGCTACATCCTAATGAACACCGAACTGAGGAAGAAGGCCAAGACCAAGTTTGAGCAAGACTTTTTCAAGCTTATGAACAACGCGGTCTTCAGCAAGACGATCGAGAATGTTCGCAAGCGAATGAACGCTAAACTGGTGTGTACGCCGGAGATGTTCAGGAAGTACGTGGCCAAGTCAAACTTCCTGGACCGAACCTACTTCAACGATGACGTCGCCATTGTCCACATGTCGAAAGTCAATATAGTCCTGGACAAACCGCTGTACGTCGGAATGTGTGTCCTCGATCTGAGCAAGTGGCTCATGTACGACTTCCTTCGGAAGATGAAGAACCGCTACGGTGATCGTCTGAAGGTTGACTACATGGACACTGACAGCTTCGTGTTCGACGTCCAGACTGAAGATGTTTATAAGGACATGTTGGAGCATCTGGATGATTTTGACACCAGTGCGTACCCCCGAAACCATCCCTGCTACAGCCCCATCAACGCAAAAGTCATCGGAAAGTTTAAGGATGCAGCGAACGGACTTCCGCTGCTCGAGTACCTCGGTCTTCGCTCGAAACTTTATTTCATGGATATTGTCGAGTTCGAGGAGAGGACCGAAGATGACGAGTTGCAGGTTATGACGGTGAAGCGCGCCAAGGGAGTCGCTAGAGGTGTTGTAAAACACAATCTAACCTCTGACGACTATCGGGAATGCCTTTTCAATGGCGTGTTGAAAAGAACCATCAACACCAGGTTCCAGTCCCGAAATCACCGCGTCTTCACAGTTCAAGTCGACAAGCTATCCTTGAGCTATGATGATGACAAGCGTTACATCCTTCCGGACGGTGTAAATACACTGCCTTGGGGACATATTGACGTACCACCTCAGCCCGAAGACATCCCTCAAGACGATGAAGAGGCGGCGGATGAGTAGCGTTGAGTGGTTGTGACATATTACCAAAGACCCTGACTTGTATATTATTTTGATAAATCTAGTCATTAGTTTGTATCGAGTCTCGTAAAACTTAGAAATGTGCTCCTTTTTTCTAGTCGTTAGTTTGTGTCGAGTCTCGTTTTTGCTAGCCAAACACAATTGTTCAGGAGTACATACTCGATGTAAAATATATATATAAGGTGTGTAAATAAATAGCCAAATTGTTCGTATATACATTCGTCTTTTTTTTTCTCCCCTCACATAGTCTTAAGATACTAAAGTAAAAAAAAATATTCAGGAATATGTTAATTCATATAAACCAGGTTCAGATATGAATGTTACTTTACAATCATTGTATGATAGGTCTGGCCCAATTTGTGGTTGAAAACTGTTGTTCAATTGGTTTAATTACCAGGGGGAGATTTTCGCTCCCCCTAACACATAATGGCTTAGGGGGAGATTTTCGCTCCCCCATACTACAGGAATTGTTAAAGACTAGAATGCACCTGCTAATGTCATTGTATGATAGATCTGCCCCACTTTGGGGTAAAGGAGGTGAGGATGGGAAATAATAAGAATGTTTCTTTTTTTATTCTGAGTACACAACTAGTTTATTGATAAAAATGCAAAATTTCAAAACTCAATTGGTATACATTTGTGCAAAGAGTCTTCTGATCAGTGCGTCGTTGTGGCCGGCAGAAGAGTGTTCAAAGAGCTGCACAAAGTCCTTCATCTTCATGCCGTAGTGGGTGCGGCAGTACAGGAACACAAGGCAGTATTGACCGCAGACCAGAGTGTTGTCACTTTGAAGGCGATGCTCGTTGTACAGGTAGCGACGAGCGTTGCGTCTCAGGAATCCTTGGTAGAATTGAAGATGTGGCGGTTGACCGTAGCTGTCAAAGAATTCAATTATTCCTCCTCCTTTGTTAAGGTAGAAAGCGACCCAGTGAGTGCCGTCTTCATTGTGTGGATCAGTGTTCACAATCATAGCAGTAGATGGTGAAATATAATGGGGCAATTGATCCGCAGCGTAGACACCAACATTCTGTACGGGCAGTTTAGCCATACACTTTTGTATCTCTAAGGTATTCATTCTACTGTGTCGACGCCACAGTCAGTAGTAGGAGTAGTAGTGCTAGTAGCAAAACAAAAGCAGGAACTGGTATCACTCTCACCATCCTCAGCGTCATCATCAGCGTCATCGATATTTGTACTTAGTTGTAACCAACCGCGCAATGTGATGCAATTGGTTAGAGCGCATCGTGTGTGAACTATTCTGTGATGGCGACATCGCACTGCGTTTGTTGATAGTAGACTGTTGATTGATGATAGTGATCCGCAGCCAATATCGTTGATATCGATGACATTAGTAGTACAGTGATCCGTGATGAAATTGTATCGTACAAACTCTTTTTTCTCAGCACCTTTGACATAGACAATCGGTCGTTTGGCGATACATGCACGTAACTTTTCCGATCCCTATTCTTGTTTCAGTCTCAATATGCATTATGGCGTACGTGCCAGATGGTACTAACAACGCTTGAAATAAACTGCACACATGTGTTGCGATACATCCAAACACAACAAGTTAGATACATCATTCTAACATTCAGCATCAATTGAAATGTTATGCGTGGTATCATTTCATCTGGTGTAATTTGAGGGAATAACTCGACTACGAAC
Organism: Allygus modestus; assembly: GCA_963675035.1. Lineage (NCBI taxonomy): Eukaryota > Metazoa > Arthropoda > Insecta > Hemiptera > Cicadellidae > Allygus > Allygus modestus. The sequence continues at coordinate 114,505,453 of OY776114.1, forward strand.
CTTTATCGTATGTTAGTTCATTAACAACGTAACTTGTACATTGACGCATCGATCACTTTTCATGCTTAAGTCACAATGTGCATTATGTTGTATGTGACGACTGGTAATAGCAATGCTTGAAGTAAACTGAGCACATGTGTTGCGTTACGTCTTGTCACAGCAGGTTATATTGCTCATTTCCCCATTCAACATCAATTACAATTGTATGCGTAATCTCATTTCATCGGTTGTAATTCAAGTCCGCGTTAACTGTTGTACATCCTCACGCGGTTCGTAAGTGTAACGAGTATTTAGTTTTACATTAAACTTCTCGTATGTCAATCCCAAGTATTCGGTGTTTCAAGAAGTTTGCCTTTCCCTCAAGAATTGTCACTAGCATTATAACATACTCGTTTAATAACCAGATCGCACTTGTAATATTTTTGTATATCGATAAAAATTCCAAGTAATCGAGGTTTGAAGAAGTTCGCACATTGATACAAAAAAAATCCAAGTAAACGATGTTTGAAGACGTTTGAGTTTTCACCATCACACAAGTTCCAATCTTGAGTAATTTCAACCCAAGAAAATGAAAGCTAACAGCATCACGTAGTTGTGTTAAGTTACGATAGGTATAGTTAGGTTTATTAAGACTGTTTCCAGTTAGAAAGGGGAAACATGGAGAGACTTATCTCATCGTTAGGTTACGATATCCAGTGTAAAGTTAGGTCCCTGCATAGAAATAGGAAACGTAGGCAGTTGTATCTCATCCTTAGGTTATGTTATGCTCTGTTAAGTTAGGTTTGTGCTTATAGATAGAAAATATTGTCAGGAGTATCTCGTCGTTAGGTTAAGTCATGCTCTGTTAAGTTAGGTTTGTTGTTGATTATAAAAAAAAATCTGTGCCTCAATGTCGGCGCGCGCATTATGATTATACCCATTTAAATTGCGCGCGTCGACATTGAGGCACAGATTTTTTTTTATAATCAACAACAAACCTAACTTAACAGAGCATGACTTAACCTAACGACGAGATACTCCTGACAATATTTTCTATCTATAAGCACAAACCTAACTTAACAGAGCATAACATAACCTAAGGATGAGATACAACTGCCTACGTTTCCTATTTCTATGCAGGGACCTAACTTTACACTGGATATCGTAACCTAACGATGAGATAAGTCTCTCCATGTTTCCCCTTTCTAACTGGAAACAGTCTTAATAAACCTAACTATACCTATCGTAACTTAACACAACTACGTGATGCTGTTAGCTTTCATTTTCTTGGGTTGAAATTACTCAAGATTGGAACTTGTGTGATGGTGAAAACTCAAACGTCTTCAAACATCGTTTACTTGGATTTTTTTTTGTATCAATGTGCGAACTTCTTCAAACCTCGATTACTTGGAATTTTTATCGATATACAAAAATATTACAAGTGCGATCTGGTTATTAAACGAGTATGTTATAATGCTAGTGACAATTCTTGAGGGAAAGGCACACTTCTTGAAACACCGAATACTTGGGATTGACATACGAGAAGTTTAATGTAAAACTAAATACTCGTTACACTTACGAACCGCGTGAGGATGTACAACAGTTAACGCGGACTTGAATTACAACCGATGAAATGAGATTACGCATACAATTGTAATTGATGTTGAATGGGGAAATGAGCAATATAACCTGCTGTGACAAGACGTAACGCAACACATGTGCTCAGTTTACTTCAAGCATTGCTATTACCAGTCGTCACATACAACATAATGCACATTGTGACTTAAGCATGAAAAGTGATCGATGCGTCAATGTACAAGTTACGTTGTTAATGAACTAACATACGATAAAGGTTCGTAGTCGAGTTATTCCCTCAAATTACACCAGATGAAATGATACCACGCATAACATTTCAATTGATGCTGAATGTTAGAATGATGTATCTAACTTGTTGTGTTTGGATGTATCGCAACACATGTGTGCAGTTTATTTCAAGCGTTGTTAGTACCATCTGGCACGTACGCCATAATGCATATTGAGACTGAAACAAGAATAGGGATCGGAAAAGTTACGTGCATGTATCGCCAAACGACCGATTGTCTATGTCAAAGGTGCTGAGAAAAAAGAGTTTGTACGATACAATTTCATCACGGATCACTGTACTACTAATGTCATCGATATCAACGATATTGGCTGCGGATCACTATCATCAATCAACAGTCTACTATCAACAAACGCAGTGCGATGTCGCCATCACAGAATAGTTCACACACGATGCGCTCTAACCAATTGCATCACATTGCGCGGTTGGTTACAACTAAGTACAAATATCGATGACGCTGATGATGACGCTGAGGATGGTGAGAGTGATACCAGTTCCTGCTTTTGTTTTGCTACTAGCACTACTACTCCTACTACTGACTGTGGCGTCGACACAGTAGAATGAATACCTTAGAGATACAAAAGTGTATGGCTAAACTGCCCGTACAGAATGTTGGTGTCTACGCTGCGGATCAATTGCCCCATTATATTTCACCATCTACTGCTATGATTGTGAACACTGATCCACACAATGAAGACGGCACTCACTGGGTCGCTTTCTACCTTAACAAAGGAGGAGGAATAATTGAATTCTTTGACAGCTACGGTCAACCGCCACATCTTCAATTCTACCAAGGATTCCTGAGACGCAACGCTCGTCGCTACCTGTACAACGAGCATCGCCTTCAAAGTGACAACACTCTGGTCTGCGGTCAATACTGCCTTGTGTTCCTGTACTGCCGCACCCACTACGGCATGAAGATGAAGGACTTTGTGCAGCTCTTTGAACACTCTTCTGCCGGCCACAACGACGCACTGATCAGAAGACTCTTTGCACAAATGTATACCAATTGAGTTTTGAAATTTTGCATTTTTATCAATAAACTAGTTGTGTACTCAGAATAAAAAAAGAAACATTCTTATTATTTCCCATCCTCACCTCCTTTACCCCAAAGTGGGGCAGATCTATCATACAATGACATTAGCAGGTGCATTCTAGTCTTTAACAATTCCTGTAGTATGGGGGAGCGAAAATCTCCCCCTAAGCCATTATGTGTTAGGGGGAGCGAAAATCTCCCCCTGGTAATTAAACCAATTGAACAACAGTTTTCAACCACAAATTGGGCCAGACCTATCATACAATGATTGTAAAGTAACATTCATATCTGAACCTGGTTTATATGAATTAACATATTCCTGAATAATTTTTTTTACTTTAGTATCTTAAGACTATGTGAGGGGAGAAAAAAAAAGACGAATGTATATACGAACAATTTGGCTATTTATTTACACACCTTATATATATATTTTACATCGAGTATGTACTCCTGAACAATTGTGTTTGGCTAGCAAAAACGAGACTCGACACAAACTAACGACTAGAAAAAAGGAGCACATTTCTAAGTTTTACGAGACTCGATACAAACTAATGACTAGATTTATCAAAATAATATACAAGTCAGGGTCTTTGGTAATATGTCACAACCACTCAACGCTACTCATCCGCCGCCTCTTCATCGTCTTGAGGGATGTCTTCGGGCTGAGGTGGTACGTCAATATGTCCCCAAGGCAGTGTATTTACACCGTCCGGAAGGATGTAACGCTTGTCATCATCATAGCTCAAGGATAGCTTGTCGACTTGAACTGTGAAGACGCGGTGATTTCGGGACTGGAACCTGGTGTTGATGGTTCTTTTCAACACGCCATTGAAAAGGCATTCCCGATAGTCGTCAGAGGTTAGATTGTGTTTTACAACACCTCTAGCGACTCCCTTGGCGCGCTTCACCGACATAACCTGCAACTCGTCATCTTCGGTCCTCTCCTCGAACTCGACAATATCCATGAAATAAAGTTTCGAGCGAAGACCGAGGTACTCGAGCAGCGGAAGTCCGTTCGCTGCATCCTTAAACTTTCCGATGACTTTTGCGTTGATGGGGCTGTAGCAGGGATGGTTTCGGGGGTACGCACTGGTGTCAAAATCATCCAGATGCTCCAACATGTCCTTATAAACATCTTCAGTCTGGACGTCGAACACGAAGCTGTCAGTGTCCATGTAGTCAACCTTCAGACGATCACCGTAGCGGTTCTTCATCTTCCGAAGGAAGTCGTACATGAGCCACTTGCTCAGATCGAGGACACACATTCCGACGTACAGCGGTTTGTCCAGGACTATATTGACTTTCGACATGTGGACAATGGCGACGTCATCGTTGAAGTAGGTTCGGTCCAGGAAGTTTGACTTGGCCACGTACTTCCTGAACATCTCCGGCGTACACACCAGTTTAGCGTTCATTCGCTTGCGAACATTCTCGATCGTCTTGCCGAAGACCGCGTTGTTCATAAGCTTGAAAAAGTCTTGCTCAAACTTGGTCTTGGCCTTCTTCCTCAGTTCGGTGTTCATTAGGATGTAGCTCTCTAACCACCGAGACTGACGGAACGAGATGACGCGATGCACGTTCACAAGCTCCAGTCCGTTTTCCAGCGCCTGTTGCAGGATTCTGTAATGACAGATGTAGTTCTTCTTGTCATCCAGAGTCGTGACGAGCTTCTTGAATTTCCCTCCTGGCGGACGTTTGGTCTCGCAGCAGTAAGGGAGATCCTTGTGAAGGTCGTGCAGGTGGGCGGGGTAGCGAAGGTCAACTTCCAAGACGTAACCCGTGGGTCCTTCGGGGTCCAACGCTGCAATGTCCAGGGACGCGATCTCCTCGCGGCTGAGCCATTGGAAGTGTCCCTGTGGAAGACACTGGGACATGGCCCAACCGTAAAGGTTGTTGGCGTCCAAGTATAGCAGGTGATGCGTTGGCTCTTCAGGTCGTCGATCTTCAGGGCGACATCCATCATGGTTGGCCTTGGCGTGTCTGGTGATCGCCTGGGAAATACCTCCTCTGATGCCTTGCTCGAAGAAGAGGTACATGTCAAAGTCCTGTATCGTATCAAGCTCCACTCCACAGGTCCTTAACATGACATCCCAGGCGTATGACGGTAGGGTGTAGTAGTGCGCAGGGTCTAGTTCGTATTCAGCCATCGACGTGTCCCTGAAGCGTTCAAAGACGTCAGTCAACAGCGCAATGTCACAGCGCAGGTACTTCTCGGCGTAGTCCTTGAGGTTCCTACAACCGAAGGTTTCCCACACGTTGCGAGCATGCTCGTGGTCTGCATCCGTGATGTCTTCCAGGGTCAGGTCGTTGTGAAAATCTCGCTGCAGAGGCAGTTCCGTAGTATCTTCCAATACGGCGTTCGACGTTACAAAGTTGTACGGGAACACGCCTTTCCTACGGACTAGATCGAAGAGGTGGTCTTCGGGGAATCTCTTCCTCGTCTCCAAGAGTTGAGCTGGTGGAAGTGCGGCTGCGAGGCTGGCGAGGCTCAAAGCCAGGAACCTGTAGGTGTCGAGGAACCTGACTCTGAATCCTGGCTGTCTTTTTCCACGCCCTTGCATCCCAACCGGTGCCGCTGCTCGGTCGAACAGGAACCGCTTCGTGAAAGCGATGTACCGCTCTTCCGTGTGAGCCAACACCTCAACATCACCAGGGTCGACCGCCAACTCCCGCACTATGAAGTGAGCGTCGTAGTTGGAGAGGTTGTGGAAGTAGCAGTTGACTACTCGCTGCTCCCTGTAGCGTAGGTTACATGATCTGTGCGCAGCGCCACGGAACTCGTAGGGCGGCGCGTGGTTGTGATCACGAACCTTTGGGTCTTCGCTTAAAAATGTCGATCCGCAGAGGTAGCAATTCGCTGTCGAGTTGTACTGCATCGTTTCCTCTGGGGTCAGGACAGGGCGCAGATTTCTTGCTTCGTACAGGAAGTTCCACAATCGCTCAACATCAGTTTTCAACATCTCCATAAATGTCTTTGACGCATCATCCCCGAAGTAGACTCGAGGCTCAAACTCCTCAAGTCCGTACGAGTCGATGATCTGGTACGCAAAGGCGTATGGGATGTGGATGTGGGTGGCTACTCCTCCGTGCGTTTCGTCGACTTGTTCATCCATCTCCGCGGTCGGCAGTAGAGCACACTCAAAGTCCGCGTAGATGGTGAAACGCTCGCGTCGGGTGAACTCTGGATGGCTGAATTTCTTTTCTGTCTTTTTCGGCGTATCCATGCGAATAGGGGCCGAAGCGGAGCAGTATCGCCTGTGCTCCTCCAGACGCTGTGCACCCGTCAGACCGAGCTTGTTCGGACGGTTGTCAAAGTGCGCGAAGCACCGCTTACAGATGAATATCCTGTCTACACGCGCTGTGAGTTGGGGACGGATCAGTCGGCCAAGGTCTTTGATGTAGGCGTAGTGACTATCACCGTCCGTTGTCACGTACAAAATGTCACAATGGTCTTCACGCTCCTGCCTACAAATCTTCAAGGGAAAGACGGTGTTCTGGTACTTTGGTTGTCCGTTAGGTTTCTGACCCACGCACGTGCGATCAATACCATAGACGTTGATGCTGATGTTGTTTGTCCGCTCAAACGCCTTGATACTCTTCAGAGCAACGGGGAATTGAAGGCCGGTCCAATCGTATCGGGCGATGATATCGTCGGTGTACATTGCCGGTCTATCGGGGTTCTCTTGAACAAACTTTCCCAGGACTGCATACATAAAACACCGCTCATCGGTGTTCGATACGTTGACGACTGCTTTGGTGTTCTCCAGAGACGTAGGCAGTGGGAGCCAAGCTCGACCATCTTCACCTAGAGGAGTGTACTCGTTGATACCGACCTCCAAATCACGAACGCGAAGGTATGTCCACCCGGAGCCGATATGATCACACTCAGCCTTCTCTCTGATAAGCTTCGCAAAAGCTGTTGAAATGTAATGGTTCAGGTCCGAGGTCACCGTCAGCGGAGTCATCTTCGTCTTGAAGTTGCGCAGGCAGGTGTTGTTGTGCACATTTTTGAACTCACACTCCAGCTTCAAGTTGACCTTTATGCTGCGGTGTTTCGCCAAGGTGATCTCAAGCAACTCCGTAAGGCTCACAATCAACAACGCCATCACTTCTCCGATTGTGACGAGATTCTCCATCGGTCGCTGCAGACGGTAGGTTAGGAGGCGGTTGCGGAAACCCCGTTGAATGAGTGAGAATACGGGGCTTGACTGTCCTGCTCCAGTCATCTCAACATCATCGGGTTGTTGGTGTGTGCTCGTTCCAGGTTGTGGCTCCGCGCTCGGACCTGGCTGGGGTTCGTCCTGTATCATAGCCACTCGGTTCAGGATCAGGTCCTTCATGATCGGGCAAGAGAACCGCTCATGATGGTCCTTGTTGAACAGCTGGTTGAACTCCTGACCGCAGTATGCGCAAGGGAATCTTCGTTCTTGACCATTGCCGTGAAATTGCATGGTGTGTCGACGCAGGTTGTCTTCCCTCTTGAATTCGACGCCGCATGTGCCGCATATGAACCTGCGGACTCTGCTGTGTACCGAATCCACATGTCGACGCAGGTGTATTTCACGACGGAAACGGCGACCACATTCATGGCAGGTGTTGCGGCCAGGACCCGGTCCTTCATCTGAAAATAAAAATAAAAACAAATTAGGATAACTAAACATACAAATTCCCCTCTCTCGAGAATCACATTTCAAAGTTAAGTTTGTTAAATCAAAATATCAATTTTGAAACAGGGAATGTAATCTTCTGTACTGTGTGTCTACATTGATGAACCTGGGTTCACAGCTAAGGATGTAGCTGCAATATTGAGCTGCGCCAACCCTAAAGAAGCATTATGTTTTAGGGGGAGCGAAAATCTCCCCCCTAGCAATTAAATCAATAGTACACCAGTTGTCACGGTCTCATTCTTCTTCTTCAGGTACCTAGTTAAATAATTATAAAAAAGGTAATTAGTTTCAAGGGGAAAAAGTTATTTTAATGTGGATTCTCACCTTCAACGGAGTGTTGATTGACATAGGCAGTCGTCTGCGGAGCATCAATCACCTGCCGGGGTGGAATGACTCGGTGGTTCGCTTCCATGTGACGCTCTAAAGCTCCCCGGTCTACGAATGTGGCTCGACATGCAGCTTCTCCATCTGCAAACGCACAAAACGATTAGATTGTGAAATGTTTAACACCTACCTTTTTTTTAAGTATGTAATGTGGTACTCTGATGACTTGACTTGATGGGGCGAACAATAACATAAGTTATTAAAATTAAATTATATTGATATAGTCATGTAATTTTAAATTTAAAAAACAAAGAGTTCTCTATTCGCGCTAAATAGTTAAAGCCGTTAAATAAAAATAATTGTATCACTCTGCGGTTATATTGCATAGCGTATTCCTATATTACTAACATTTAGGTCTGATTAAAACAATAATGCAACGCAAAAAACGTACCTTGCTGCGTTGGTGTTGGTGTTGGTAGTTGTGGTCTCAAGCCGTGGAATCTGATGTGGTGTTTCACCAAATTGTTTCTACGCACGAAAATACAACCACAAATGGTACAAACGTGTGTGGCGTTCATCTTTAATATGGATTATAAGTTTTGATAATCACAAACAATACAGCACAACACGTACGTTTTAAATAGTTCAAAGGTGCTTTACGCAAATCGCAAATCGCAAATGATGATAATCAGCAACTAACACAAATCGCGTAGAACGGAACAGGATCGGACTAACACGTCTTCACGCACTGAACTCTCGAACTGAACTGAAGGAGGGCTGGTGATGTGGGTGACTCTCCCCACTAATGGATTTCGGAGAAGGTCGGGCAAAGACTCTCAACCGCTGTCTTGGGTACAGCACAACACGTACGTTTTAAATAGTTCAAAGGTGCTTTACGCAAATGATGACAATCAACAACTAACACAAATCGCGTAGAACGGAACAGGATCGGACTAACACGTCTTCACGCACTGAACTCTCGAACTGAACTGAAGGAGGGCTGGTGATGTGGGTGACTCTCCCCACTAATGGATTTCGGAGAAGGTCGGGGCAAAAACTCTCAACCGCTGTCTTGGGTAAAGACCACCCTGCTCTAATGGAACTCGTTATGAGCGGTCTATTATGGGTTCCTAGAAGGGTCAGCCGCCTTCCCGTCGAGGTATCAAATTGCAGCATCCGCATTCCCAGACAGGTATCAACTTGTCGGTTTTTTGTGTGAACACCTGCACCCTCCAGTCAAGGTATCAAATTACAACATCCGCATTCCCAGACAGGAGACTGGACACGACGCTTATTTGTGTGAACGTCTGCCTCGGTGCAGAGTACTTGAAGGGGGGTGTATCGATACACCCCCCTTTGCAGTATATGTTCAAAGCATTGCAATTATATTCTCCTCAAAATTTGCATTCACTGGTAGTTCAATTGACCGCAAGCGCTGATGGGCTAGCTCTGTTGGTTGTAGCGTTACCCTGATCAACTCTTGTATTAATTATCCAAAGTATGTCATGTGGGTACTGAGAATACTCGGCTTGACGAGGAGATTCCAGAAATGCAAAAAAAAAGGTCAAAAGTGTGGTGCGGGCCCCTTTTTTGTAAACATCATCCAAAGTGTACGATGTGGGTACTCAAATGACTCGGCTCGACTAGACGAGCAAGAATCTGCAATCAGAAATCTGATCCGAGGTTAGGTTAGGTTAGGATGGGTTAGGTTAGGTTAGGTTAGGTTAGGTTAGTATTCGCAACAACAAAAATTCGCAAAAAAAAATTCGCAAAAAAAAAAATTCGCAAAAAAAAAATTTCGCAAAAAAAATTCGCAAAAAAAAATCGCAAAAAAAATTCGCAAAAGAAGTTTGCAAAAAAGTTCGCAAAAAAAAAATCGCAAAGTGTCACAGACGAGACCTCGGGGGGGGGGGGCTCGGGGGGGGGCGTCCCTCCTGTCCCTCCTGAGCCAGAACACTCCATTTATCCCTACTGATGGGTGTGGGGTCTGATGTATCATTGTTACGAACTAAGAGTGATAGTTTTTTTAGTTAGCATCATTTATTAGGACCAGTGACATTAGTACTTTACAGTTTTTGATCCGTAACATAGGAACTGTAACGTTTGTGGTGCTGAATATGGTTGGTGTGTAACCTTATCTTAAACACTGTTGGTGTTTGGTAAGCGTGATTGAAGAGTGAGTGGTTGACAATTCATAATGTTCTCAATAAACTAGGTTTAGTTTGCTCAACAGGATACAGCCAAGTATCACCATCTGGACGCGAGCCTCCTGCACCACCCCACTGGCCTTCCAGTCGAACTCCTGCAGGCTGGCGTTGGGATTCTGGGCCAAGGCGACGCCCTCCGGTGGTAAATTTTAAATTAAAATGAAATAATAGAAATAAATGCTACCGTGTAACACCATAACATTTTTAAAAGAACAAACTTCTAAAAACGCTGAGCATCTTCTTGTACATTCGAGGCGCTCTTGCACACTATCACTCTTGCACTGTACTTAATAAATATTTTGTTTATGATGACAGAAAATAACTACATACAGTAACTCACAAAATTACTACTAAAAAAATAGTATAACAAATATAAATAAAAGAACTATTATTTTTGTGTACAACATCGCAGGACATATTTTAGATATTTTATAATAAAACAGTAGCCTCTTTGAAAACAAGATTGCGTATTTTTGAGGATTTTAATCACATGTTGTTTACAGATGTGGTACAGATATGTAAATAAAATCTCCGATTGTCTGTCCACAACAATGATGATTGTCTTTTGAAGTGTTAATGATGATGAATATTTTATTTTCTGGATTTATACGATTGTACAATTTTTTTTGCCAAATTGGTTTTTTTGACACTCCCAAGACGTTTGGTAAAAATGGGCTTTAAAAAGTTAATTAACACCATTAGGATTTATATATTAAACCAAAATAAGGTAAAGTGACTTAAGGTTATTGGTTATTTTAATTTTGTGTAGAAAAGGACTTACAGTATTTATATATTCCATTATGAAATAGTTGCCCATAAATTAATAATAAGGACTAGGAACAAAAACTCCAACAAACTGATAAGACTATTAATTCCACAGTCACCTAATTAGCTTTTGGATTCAATTTACAATAGAGAACTTAATTCTGAAATTTTAACGAGACCCAGGAGAAATATATTGTTTTGTTCTCTTTTGAAAATATAATTGCTCATTAGTGACTATCAATTTCCTATGTAAAATTAATTATAAACTTTTCATATCTCCTAAGACGTAAAAACCCTCAATAAAGGGTAAAATTTCAATCCATTTATGTTTATGAAGTTATCTTATTTCTTTCTGATTTACTGCGTTTTGCTGCTATGATTTATGTAAGAGACAATAATCTTAAGTCTGGGTGTCACCAACGTAAAACCAACACAGTCTTTGTCTTAACGCTAATTGTTGTAATCAATTAACTTAACCAAAAGGCTAAATTAATTATAAAAAACAAGATATGACAAGATGCTATTTAAAATAAATAATCTTCGTGTATTTAAAGATGTGATTTCTAAGAAAAACTTTATATACCTTGTAACTGTTTAGCTTAAAATAACCTAATTTAATATATCTTTAGTAAAAATATTGAGATGGCTTTAATGAATTATTTACCGAGTAAAATACACTTAAAACAGAAAAACACACAAAAATTCATAAATGTGAATATTTTAAGAGAAAACTTTATCCGTAATCATATATCGTGCACGGTCGGTCCAAGATAAGCATGGTTTTGAACCAGTGACTTACATTATTAATATTAAATTTTAAACGTGTTTTTGACTTTTTTAATGCGAATCCGTGTATGATTGGTTCACCAAAATAAAGTATTTACAATTATGTTCAATTACGGTACTAAATTCATAATTTTAGGTTACATTTTTAGAATTACACATATTTTAAGGTCGCGATCATTGTACTATGCAGATCAGTCCATTAATAAATGTAGAAACTGGGATATTTATGACTTATGTTTAGGGTAGTTTAACATCAGTTAAAATAATAAAAAACAATCTACAGTTTGAAGAGTTTTGTTCGGGTTTTCATTCTGATGGTAGCAAATAACTCAAAATAAAATGTTTGACGGGGTAGCTTTTTAACACAGTATTTATATCCTTCAATATGATAGTCCATATTTATATTTCCCACAGTAGAGCATCTATTAGTTTCGTCTCGTAATAAATTATTATTTAACCTTATACAATTGGTGTACACCTTCTATTGTGGCTTAACCTACATCAGCTATTATAATTGTAGGAATAAAAGTACCTGAAGTGTATAAATGAGCAGCAACAACAAACCTAGGGCCATCGTAGCAAAGTGGACACTGCTTTAAAACTATCGACCCTATATGTCACGATCCTCTCTAATGATATATCCGTGCGAGCTATCGGAGCTATCTGACAGATAATCGTTAAAAATTATCGGAGTGACTTGATCTGAAAGGTCCAAGTGCAAATTATTATGACAAAGTATTTTGACTGTTTCAATTAATTGATTAAAAACTAAAAAAATATGGTAACTATACATAACACTAATGGTCATAACATTAAGTATGATTTTTTAACCTAGTCAACCACATGTAATTTTTGCTACACACATAAACATGGTGAATAAGCGGTGTATACCAAATAATATTGTTCAGTTAGTACCTTCTGATAAGGTTTTCTGATGATTGTACTACTTAATCATGGAACTAAAATACAAACTACTCAAATGCTGGCCTTTCACAAGTAATTTTCAGTGAATTACCGTGGAAAACGCAGCCTCCCCTCTCTATGGAGTTAGATTCATTTACGATTTTAGGATCAATCAATCAATTAATCAATCAAATAATTATTTAAACCAAATTAAATGCAGCAATGCGAATAAAAGGTCTTTGGATGGTTACCTGGCCCAAAATAACCCAGATCGCACTCAGTATACAACTTAAACAAATAAAAAACCTAGCCTAATCCAGCCCCACCTAGCGTAAAATATGTGAACCTACCACAGTACACGTGATGCCTTCAGTCCCATTTTTTAAGAAGGCCTATGAAGAAGAGGTTAAGTAATGTAATTAATACACACACAAAATCCCACATGGGTCACAAGGACCTATGCGTGTAGGACAGCGAAAATTCTTTATATGCGATTTTATAACGGTTTTATACGACACTATGTATTGAATATTGATACTTTGCATCTGTCTTAAAAAGGACCAAGAATATACAAAAATACTATTTTATACAATTTTAATAGATTAAAAACTATTATTATAAAATAAATAAATAATGCCTTTATTTATAAGTTTTCTTCAGTACAAACTGTTTTTCAAGACAACTCAAGTCAAAACAACACAAGAGAAAAATAAAATATCCCCGTCTCAGCAAACCTGCGTACTCAGCGAATTTCCAATGCAAATATATGGGTATCACTACCACCTAGAATCACTTACCAAGTTTCACAAAAATGCATTCATTAATAAGTTATATATAGCATTTGATTAATTCTCTATAAGAATAACATTATAATTGAGTACGCAGGTTTGCTGCAAAAAGGAAGAGAAGTTAGGGTGTTTTTTTGCAATTATCAATATAACTCAACCAGGTGAAGCTACATACCAGGTTTTATTAATTTAGGTTCATAACTAAGGGAGATATAAAACTTTACTTATTCTCCATATGAATAACATGGGGGCCAAGTATGCAGGTTTGCTGCTACCGGGAAAAATCAACAAAGAACTTTTTTTGTGCTATTATCAATATACCAGAACTAGTTGAAGCCACATACCAAATTTCATCAATATACATACACAAATAATCGAAATATAACATTTTATTTATTCTCCATAAGGATAACATTGGACAACGTACTGTGTTTAGCACTTTGAATATCACTGCAACGGTTGGACGTAAAACAACAATTAAAAAGCCAAAATGATTGTTTTGTAGAGCTAAACTGTTTGGTAGAAAGAAATGTGGAGTTTTTAGTGAAATTATCTGAGGAAAATCTAAAAACAGTATTCCCATAAGATTAACATGGGAAATTTTTTGGACACATTTTTGACTTTTCTCAACAACCACTTCCTAGCTTAATGATTCAAAATACTAAATTGTTTGCTTTTTTAAGCTCTAAAAAATGGCTATAACTAAAATCTAGTGTTATCAAAATTTTAGGTCAAAAAGTTCAAAAAAACTGATTTTAGGAAAAATTTAAACCCCCATAAAACCCCCTTTCCATAGACCGATCGATCTGGTTTTCGAACTTAAAGTCATAAATGTTACTCTCCACATTTGTGCCAAATTTCATAAAAATCGGGCGCTTCTTTCAAAAGTTATCGCGGCAACGGACACACACACACACACACACACACACACACACATATATATATATATATACATATATATATATATATACATATATATATATATATATATATACATATATATATATATAAATATATATAAATTTGAACGTTGGCATCTGGGGACCTCAAAACAAAAATTTATCATGGTCTCGGGCTTAAGTCTTACCATGCCACCTACGGTAATAGCTTCTTCCCTATAGGGGAAATTCGCTAATAGATATTACAGCAAAATAATAAATACAGGTCAGATTATAAAAATACCCCCGTCGCAGCAAACCTGCATACTCAGCGAATTTACAATGAATATACACTTAGAGTTTAACATTGTGCCCTTAGGATTAATGCAAGAGTGTTGGTGTCCTTAAAACGTCTTGAGGGAAGATGAGTTATTATTAAATTCTGGCTTATAAGGTCCCTTTTTCAAGAATGTCAATTGGCCAAACATATTTAGTGCGATGAAACAAATTTAGATTATTTATTAGGGTAGTAAATATATATTTTTACATTCATTACAATATAATGCAAGGTGGTAACGGGTAATCAAGCATTTTTTAAGAGTAATGACAAACTTGTGGCGTACTATTCGGATATGATATTGCCAACCGCCGAAAATTACTCAATGTTATCAAGTTATATTTACAAGTTCACTTTTGTGAAGTTTTTACTAGTTTATTCTACGCATTGAATCTTTATTAAAGTCTCTTTGATCTTAAAAATATAATATCGTTTTAACGCAAAGTGTTATATATATATTTTGAGGTTATGTCATAAGAGAAAAAAAACCTATAACCTAAAAAATATCGATGGAATTTCCTGTTGATTAACGTTAAATTATACTATATCAAAACAAATTTTACATTACAATGTTAAATTTATTCTATCGGTAGAGGTACAGTTGAACGGTCAATTTAATTAAGGGACCTTTTACAACAGAAAGCCAGTACTGTAGTCTAGACGCGGAATAAAGTCTATGATTAAAATGTTATATTCAACATGCAATACAATTGCTAAGTTTTATTAGTTGAATAAAACGTCAGGTAACATCGTTTAATGAAGAATCACTCCTAATGCTGGGCATGCGTGTGTTGTTGGATTGTAATAGACTAATGAAGCGTCACTCCTAATGCTGGCACGCGTGTCTTGTTGGATTGTAATAGACTAATGAAGCAGCCCTCCTAATACTGGCACGCGTGTGTTGTTGGATTGTAATAGACTAATGAAGCGTCACTCCTAATGCTGGCACGCGTGTCTTGTTGGATTGTAATAGACTAATGAAGAGTCACTCCTAATGCTGGCACGCGTGTCTTGTTGGATTGTAATAGACTAATGAAGCGTCACTCCTAATGCTGGCACGCGTGTGTTGTTGGATTGTAATAGACTAAAGAAGCGTCACTCCTAATGCTGGCACGCGTGTCTTGTTGGATTGTAATAGGCTTATGAAGCGTCCCTCCTAATGCTGGCCCGCGTGTGTTGTTGGATTGTAATAGACTAATGAAGCGTCACTCCTAATGCTGGCACGCGTGTCTTGTTGGATTGTAATAGGCTAATGAAGCGTCCCTCCTAATGCTGGCACGCGTGTGTTGTTGGATTGTAATAGACTAATGAGGTGGCCCTCTTAATGCTGGCACGCGTGTCTTGTTGGATTTTAATAGGCTAATGAAGCGTCCCTCCTAATGCTGGCACGCGTGTCTTGTTGGATTGTAATAGACTAATGAAGCAGCCATCCTAATACTGGCACGCGTGTGTTGTTGGATTGTAATAGACTAATGAAGCGGCCCTACTAATGCTGGCACGCGTGTCTTGTTGGATTGTAATAGGCTAATGAAGCGTCCCTCCTAATGCTGGCACGCGTGTGTTGTTGGATTGTAATAGGCTAATGAAGCGTCTCTCCTAATACTGGCACGCGTGTGTTGTTGGATTGTAATAGACTAATGAAGCGGCCCTCCTAATGCTGGCACGCGTGTCTTGTTGGATTGTAATAGACTAATGAAGCGGCCCTCCTAATACTGGCACGCGTGTGTTGTTGGATTGTAATAGACTAATGAAGCATCACTCCTAATGCTGGCACGCGTGTGTTGTTGGATTGTAATAGACTAATGAAGCGTCACTCCTAATTCTGGCACGCGTGTCTTGTTGGATTGTAATAGACTAATGAAGCGTCACTCCTAATGCTGGCACGCGTGTCTTGTTGGATTGTAATAGGCTAATGAAGCGTCCCTCCTAATGCTGGCACGCGTGTGTTGTTGGATTATAATAGACTAAAGAAGCGTCACTCCTAATGTTGGCACGCGTGTCTTATTGGATTGTAATAGACCAATAAAACGTCAAAGAACCAACGTCAACGTGATTTTTATTTTTTAAACATACAGTATCAGTTAATGGAAAAACCCCTCTTCCACATATTTAAATAAGTTTATCATAGACCTTTTATTAGATATATCCTTGTTCATTATTATTTCTACTCCCAATTAAAGGGTGATACACTAAAGCCAAGTCTTACCAAATGAAATAAAATATGACACCCAAACCAAGAGTTATCATCCGGAAGTATTCAATAATTTTCATTCTTATCGATGTGACCCAAATTGGTTTTATTTTAATATTATTTTCATATACTGCTGTACCTATATTTTGATTTTGTATGATCTGGTTTAAAATAATGTTTAAAATTACAATATCAAAGCTCTGTTATATTGAAGGGTACCTCGAGGAAAGTTTTATTTTAAGTAAAAGGATTTTCCTTATTTAAAACCAGGAAACCAGGACTTTCCTTACCAGGACTTTCCAGGAAACCAGGATTTTCCTTATTTTTCATCAGGTTTGCAGCCCTTGTTATGGCGGGAGAGAAGACCAGAGAGTCTTGGACTGTGAGATCCTCTCTGATCCCCAGTGATTGAACCACTCCAGGCAGCTGGAATATCAGACGGCTTATTGCTTCTCTATATTGATTATTGGGTACTAAAATAAAATTGTTGTTCGCCTATTAGGTGTAAATAATATTTAAAGGTTTAAAAACGGGGTATATAGATGGCGTACTAGGATCAATTCCCATCAGTTCCAAAATTTTGATTGATTGGACATTTTATGCTTATAGTTAATACAAAAGGTTTTGTACTTTATAATCCGACTTCAGTTCTCAGTAAGTTCTTAGTATAAAGCAGCTTTAAGCTCGGGATCTAAATTCCAATTATAAATTTTCACTCATTAGAATAAAATTTACATTAAATAAAAACAATAAAATTAATATTGATGATTATATAAAATTATTTACACAACACATATAAGCAAAGTATTCAAAACAAATAAGTAATGTTTTAATTTTTTGCACCATTTCTATACCCTAATTAAAATGGGGTCGTTTTAATTTTATCTCTTAATTTAATCCAAGCTAATTTTCTAATCTATAGCATGTTAGAAAGATAAGGTAAAACATAACCACGACGTTATAGCTTAATTATATAACGAACAACAGGTTTAGGCTTTTATATGGATTTTAATAAGTGATAAGTTATCTACTTTCTTAGTCTAGTTAGATATATTCATAATACCGTTTTATTTTATTATTTCCATAATGTTGAGACATCAGTTTTGTGATCATAATCCATAAACAAGTCAAATTTATTTCATTAATTAATATATAAAGGTTATGAGGAAGATTGTATTAGTAAAAAAATATGATTAAAATTGAATACAATGAATATTACCACTCTATCAAAAACGTTATGCTGTTACTGAGTCAAACCAACATTTGGCTTGACGAGTTAATCGCGTCTGGTTCCAATCACACAATGGCGTGCATTAATTAATCCGTACAGACTTATCGCCAAAACTCGCCAAACCTAACAGAGCCACGGATTATGTATAAACGTGACGTTGTCTCTAATCAGGGACAGTTTGTGTGCGCTTTGAAATTTTGCATCAGGTAGGTTAAATTTGTGAAAATGGTGAGACAGTTTTTAATCTACCATATAGTTTATGATGTTTCACTATTGCAACATATTGTATAGTTTGTGTAGATGTTATGGCTAATGTTTGTAAATGTTAATGTGTTTGTTGATGTTTGTTTGTTTGTTAATGTTTTTAATGTAGATGGTAATGTTAATACTTTGTTAAACATGAACAGTAAATAAAGCTACTTAATTATTAATGTTTACGTATCCAACAATTTGTTGACGCTCAATCTGCAGGATTACTAAGTTATTGAATGATAAACATGTGCTAAAAATTAACAACCGTAATTACTTCCGAAAAACATAGAGAGGACGGAAACGAAGGCCACAGTTCTCAACAAGACAGCACAAGTATTAACTGTACATAGTTTACACCAATAATCTATCCATATTAAATTACCTCCGGAAATATGTTCCGGACATTTGATGGAAGTGACTGTTTGCTATTGTGTTCCCTTTATAATTTAAATTAATAAAGACCGTCTACGAATAAAAAAAGTCTCCTTCGAGTCCCTAAGGCTAAATAATGTTATAAAATAATCTATTCGTTGAAAACTTTAGTTTCAGATTACTTAATCTAAAGCTGATAAATTCTATTCATTTTATGTTTTATCTTGATCTAACCAATTTTAATTAGTACTGTAAGCCGTAAACTTGAGCCATTTCACTCAATACCACAACAAAGCAGATAACATAATCCTGCCTGAGAAGCTGAGTCTACGATTGTGGTTGTGAGCGTGGACCACAGGGTGTTTCAGTTATTAGGAATACCTTTGATAGGAACCTGAATCGTAGTAGTCCTTGAAGGTAGTTTGTATTATATTATGTAATAGCTTGTTCTGTTAATTAGAGAAACTTTAACTTTTTAAAACTGTGAAATTATTATCTAACCGTGAACTCGTGATTTTTTTCTATTTTATAAATATTTATTAAAGTTAGATTTTAAAAATTAGATTTTGATCTTATTAAGACTTTAAAATTAAAAAAATACAGAATTAAAACGAAACTACCATGTACATAGGCCACATAGTTGAAAGAGGGTCGAATTTGAGGAAAATATTTACTTATCAAAGAAATAAATTTAAGAGTAAATTGAATTTATCCAACAGGAAAATAAACCCGGATAGAAAAACTGAATTTGTTCTTCATCGAGGGAGAAAACAAAAGAGCTGATGGTATCAAGTGTGTTACGTGTATCCGTGTGTGATAGCTAACGGCTATACCGTGGGAATACGAGGTGAATGTGAGAGAAGGCAAGTTATGGTTTCTTGTACTGTTTCAACAAAATAAATTAAACATTTACATATAACCGGGTATCATAGGTACATAGAACTATAGTGAAAACGGTGATATGTGAAGTAATGAAGTAAAGCTTATTGTAGGCGATGAAGAAGCCAACGTTGTATTGGGGTGGTTCCTTCTTGATACAATTACCGAATACTCATCTCGTTGTGTACGTTCAACAACGTAAACTATGAATAGTAAAAGCCCAGGTTATTGTTGAGGCTAACTGAATGCTTTTGTTTGTGCAAACTATCCATAGCAGAAACAGTGCTAATGTTTGGATAAATAATGATGTCATGTTTATAGCAGAAGTCAGTTATGACCATTTAAAGATTTTTATTAATTTTTTAGCAAACATTGGACAGATTATTTTAATATTTTGGTAGCAAGAGCTTTTTAAAAAAATATTTTGGTGGTTTTAGGTAAAGCAAAAATATCTAAAATGAAATTTCTAAATATTGTTATATCCCACTTAGATATATTAAAATATTAATTTTCTTCATTAACCGATACTGCTATTACAATATTTTGTGCTTTATTAGTAAAATATTATTTAGAAGTAATAACAAAATGTGTTAATACGTCCATAAAATGTTTTTTTTTACCTAAAGTAAAAGGGTGCAACAATGCCTCGTTGTAAAAGCTTAACGAAATTAAAAGGCTTTTAATATTGAGTACAACATTAAAATCTCACGACAGGATTTATTTTCATTTTATACTGGTCCATACTGGTAAATTAT
Source organism: Allygus modestus (assembly GCA_963675035.1). NCBI lineage: Eukaryota > Metazoa > Arthropoda > Insecta > Hemiptera > Cicadellidae > Allygus > Allygus modestus. The sequence continues at coordinate 114,525,685 of OY776114.1, forward strand.
AGCAAAATTTCCTACATCTAAAGACCATAAGATGATAATATTATTGTTGTATAATAATATTAATGTATTAGATGATAGTATTATCGTAAAACCAATACTATTTAAAATTCAAATGTATTTTTATACTCACTAAGTTGTAAACGCGGTTTCAAGTTTAATACCTATCACAACAGTATTAATTTTAATACAAGTAAAACGAACTATTAAAAACACATATTTACGTTAAAAAGAGTCACCTCAAAATTTGACTTAAAAATAAAGGCAAAATTTGGTAATTATCAAACGAATCTAATCTGTAAAATATTTTGCTCATCACGTTGAATGTATTCTTTTTGCTTACCAGGAAACATAATTACCAAATAAAAATAGTTACCCAACAAACATGATATATATGTATTAGCTTTTTATATTTAGTGTCTTAAAAATGTCATGTGGTTAGTGTACAGTGTATGTGTTATTTGATTGACTTTCGTCAAGGCTCTACTGTGTTGCAAATAAAGAAAACGCTTTGCTTAGTTAGTGGGTCGGATAGTAATATACCGTGTTACTCTCCTAAACCCGATAATGACTCTTACACAATGGTGACTCGAGCTTAAACTTTAAAATAACATTACCAAACCTCTGAAGTTGTGTGAGTGGTTGGTGTGAAGTTGTAGAGGTCAAGACGAAACCTCTACAATTGCAACAGTTGTCATCGATGCCCAGTTCTGACATGCTCACTTTATCAGTATCGTACAGCTCGTACTAAAACGGCTCACCCCTTGTTTTACACATCTCACATACATATACATACATATATCTCACGTCTCACACACTTATATAGTCTATGTGGACGGAAAAAGCTAGACTAAAAGGGACCACCGATCTATTTTTTTACCCTGTGGGAATCTTAGAATCGACAATGACGGTCAGCAACCTGTTATATTCAATCTACTCGTTTGTACTCTAATTCAATCATCAATAACATAAATCATAATATAGCCTTTAAGTTTGCTTTAAACGAAACCCAACGTAATAATGGAGACGATAAATCTGTTGACAATATGTTTTCTTCAAGTTTAATCAGGTTCAATTCATTTTACCGTGTTGGCTAAGATTGCATTTTAATTTTTTTTCGCCCAATTTGGTTTGTCTTAATACGAGATTATCGACAGGGCGAATCGGCTAAACTGATAATTCGGTGTTACATATGTATTTTTCTTGGAACATTGTGGTTGGTGTAAGGTTAAATGGAAGGTCAAGGAAGGGTGTTTACTAGTTGGCGTTGTAGTGTAGAAGTGTGAGGGTTTTATAGAGTGTAGGTTTGAGGGGTTATTGGTTATTCGCGGGGTTTATAAGTGTAAGGACGTGTAGAGCACAAGGGCGTTAGTGCGTGAAGTAGTGTTGGGGGATTTAACAGGAGTAGTAATAAGTGCATGCAATGCAAAATGTACGAGAAGTGGTGTAGTAGTATACATGAGTTTAGGGGCAAAAAACACAGAAAAATAGGTTGTTTTACTGTTAAAGTATCTGTCTTTATTCTAAGAAATTGGGAGATTGTAAAATGATTTTAAATACTTAAAACATATACAAATTTGTGTAATAAGAATTCAAGCTAAGAGTTTAAAGTTTACAGCCGTTTAGAGTGTAAACATATTCTAACAGTGATCTCAGTCTCAGGAGAAAACTGTAGGGTTTCGAACCGTTGCGACTGGACCCAGTAATACACTAGATTGACAGGAGCGCTCCGGGCTTAAAACTCCCTTGTTGGTTTAAAACGTTGTTTTCCACGTTTCGGTTGAATATTACAACCACGAAAAAATGATTATCCTTAAAATAATACAATGTGTTGTATGTATTTAAAATACCTTATTGCCTGGTTAATTCAAAACACTGTACATGATCAACTCATTTGATTACTTGTACGGAAGGAAAACCATAATTGTAATATGGGTAACAATACCCATATAGTAGTTTTGGTAGTGGTAAAGGCGACGGACTCCTGAATCATGGAAGCGGTCCTGTTGAAGGTTCGAATCTTCGTCTTGGCGAGAAAAGTGTTATAACTATAGTTATAGTAGTACTGTAAGGGCCACGCCTCGATTTGGAGGTTACGTTCGACTGAAGTTCTGAGGCTCATGTGGGTACGAAATAAAGGCTAAACAAGTAACCAACAACATAATTTGTTAACTAAAATCTTTTTGAATAAAATATTTAACAAGTATTTGTTATCGTGTTGTTTTTAACGTGTATACCTTTTAAACGAGTTATAAACGATTCTCCTCCAAGTTCTTCGTTTTAAAGTTGTTATAATTAGTAATATTGTAAAAAAAATATTAAAATAGTTATTGATGATTTAATGCAGTAATAGTTTTAATTTAAATCATAAGTGGATTTCGTTATTGCTTTTATGAGCCCAAAAATTAAAATGTCCTTTTGTTCCGAAATATAAGTAATACTAATCACATTCTAGGATAGTATTAAATTTATTATTATATCCTTAGGCATATAAGATAACATTTTTATTGGTATGGTAAGTGTTTTCGTAATAACGGGATGGTAATAGCACGTCTTACTGCACCTCAAAATATATGTACCCTAACACAGTACTCATAAAAGAAGTTATATGTATAAAATATGGTACAAGGAAATCGATTTTGACCGGTAACTAATCATGCATTGGTCCTGATAATCGGTGTGACCGGTCGAAATCCATTGCCGTGTACCATATTTTATTTATATTTATTTACCGTCTTGTAAGGGAGTACATTGTAAGAGTTAATACTTTGCAATTTTGTAAGACGTTTTATGTATTTAATTCTGTACTAAGATGTCAAACCTTAAAACTTTTGAAGGTTGACCATGTTGGCCTTAAATGAATAAGGTATTTTCCAAAAGTTCTATGTTGGTAAATCAAATATAATAAATTAAATTGTTTAAACTATTTCAACAATACAAGACAAAATATTGTTTGAAATATGTTAATATTCGATAAATTTCCAGCAAGAATAAGAAAATCAGTGTATATGACAGAAACAGGACAAATCATATACAATTTAGCGTGAGAATCACTGGCTGTGTAAAATTGATTTTCCTGACCGAAACAGAAGAAATATGATCATAATGTGTCAAAAATGTAACACATGATGATCATATTGAAGCTGAGCAAGATATTTGATATTTTTGTGATTAGAAGTAAAACAATAGAAACAAAAATCTGATATTGTAATAAATTTAACAATAAAATATATAAATTTGGTAAATCTATTTACAAATATAATTCGTTATTACTTCAAAACATCTCATATTCATAAAGTGGATAAAACAACATGCGTACAATTGTTTGGATATGTACGTTAAAATATGTATTGTCTAGATTATATAAACTTTTGTAAAATTAATTAGTTTAAAAGGTGGACCCTAGATAAAATGCGTTGAAAACGCTAACATTGCAAAGTCTTTTTTCTATTTGTAATCATAAAGATTGTAAAAGTGTAAAAACAGTTTGAATGTTGTTTTCTGCGTCATGAGCCTTGTTCACTGTTTGAGTCAATGACGTAATTCTACAATAGAGTATATCGTAATCTTTTGACAACTACACAACAACAACACGTTGTAGGAAACATCACTATTGACCTTTCGTTACCAGGCGGAGAGTATGAATTAGAAACTTTGTCTTGAAATTTGGTAAGATTAAAATTATCTCACTGATTTTATTTATATTTTAACGCCAATGGAACATTTTAAATGACACATTGCAAGCAGCTTTCATGAATTACAATCAAATAACATTTAAATAATAAAAAAATATGGTCACCTCCAATTTTAAGACTAGATCTATTCTAAACACGTTCACTTCAAGATAAAGTAACGATTCGTATTATTCACGACTAGCGTCATGGATAGATCACAGTATCAACGGCCTTACATCTCAGACGTAAGTGAGTGTTAGTTCGATCCTGTCTTAAACCGGGCTTTATAATGTTCACGAGCAGTTACTAGTGTCTGAGCTGTATGGCTGATCCTGTTGTGATATGTATATGTATTTACATCAACTTAGGATTTTTGCACCTTGTTATCGAGCAGATTTTGAATTTAGACTTTAGTTTTCATCTGAAAATACATAAATCCAAATGTTTATGATCTATTTCGGATAAATTATTAATAAAAAATGTCCCATTGCATTAAATAGCTACTCAAACAATTATAAATTAAAAAATGTTTTAGAAATAGCACTAAAGAGCAGGATGCCAAATACATAGTATTAATATAACATTATTTTACAAGCAACAAATAATAAAAATAAAAATATCTTGATATGCTCTTTTGATAGAACGAAATTTATCTCCATATTTCTTATTGTTTTTTCAGTTTTTGTAGCTTCGCAATAAGAATATTTCTAATTACCAGTTCTAGTAAAACCTATTTATTATTTTTTAAGCTTTAAACCTCCATTAAACTTATTGTTGCATGTACCTCTTCCTACCATCATCACCCCCAAAGTATGAATGATCCGTCTGCAAAAGACATGTAATTATTGGAAGTAAAGGTCGCCTATGCTAGCGAATGTTATATTGGGCGACTAATTATCAAACTACCTGAGGCTTCATGTCTCCGACACCGCAACATTTAATAAGCAACTCAAGACATTGGCCCCAAGACACAAGGGGCTAAGCGTTACGGCTATTATCAGGCATATTTATGAAGATAGGCTAAACATTTAATTAGAATTTTACTAAAATTAAATTACTCTAATATTTATGTTAGACTTTCTATTTAATTTAGATGATTAAATTCCAATATTAACTTGACACTTTAATTTAATTTATAGATTAAGGACACATCCTGAATCCATAAATTTGTTTTGTAGGAAACAAAAATTAATATTTTACCTCCAATTTTATTATTATATATTATTATATATCTAAGTGTATTGTTTTATAGGTGACAGACATGGGTTTCTCAAAAGGTACTGGGAAAGTGAGGTTTACACATTTGTATATTTTTGAATCATTACGTGGAATAAAATAAAATATTGACATATAACTAGAGCTAAAATAATGTTAATCTACGTTCTTTTTACCTTTGCTGTTCACGAATAGTGAAAGTTTATTTAAACTACAACCTGAGGTGGCAATAATGAAATGTTACATGTGAGAAAGGTGTATTTAATTAAACTAAAATTGTCATCGGCGATAAGTAAATATGTAATCTTAAAATGCCAAAGGGGGTTTCCTTAAGAATGTTTGTTAGCTTTGATATTTTTTGTTATTATAAAATCTTCATATTTGGAGCCACGGATTTCCAGTTTGATTTCATGTCTTAAAAAATAATCGTTTTAAAAAGTATAAGAAAAACAAAAAATTGTGTAATGCAACAATTTAAATAAATAAATATTAATTTAGAGAATGTATATTGACGTAAATTCGGTTTAAATGTAGGCGATAACCAAAACTCAGCCAAATAATAATTGAAATACATTTTCGTTGGAAAGTTTGTCTTTTCCCTGAACTCAAGGCAATATGGACTTGTTTCCATGCAAACTTCTAGCCACGAGAGAAACAATCCCAGGAATATTAAGGGAGTATAAAGGTTCAGAAATAAAAGTTGAAATGAGACTGTTGATATAGTTAGCAGAAAAGTTGAACAAATGCTACTAATACATAAGCACTGACTATAAATCGCAATTAAGACAAATTTGGTACTTCATCACAATACTGTAATGTATAAACATTTTAATGTTGGAAAGAAATAAGTATAATGGTAGAAATTGTACCCAAATTTAAAATGGCATAATATAATACTATAGCAATACTCGGAGCTTCAATAAATAAATAAATAATATATTTACGACTTAGTTAGATTGCTAAGATTGGGTATTTGTGTATTTCAAACCATTTTGTGTAATCAAAAAAATTCTGCTCGTGCCAGAGGCGATGTATAGATTTGACCTCATATGAAACACTTCCAGTCCCTTAGTTTATACTTCAGAGTCTCACCTATTTTAAAAATTTATGAACCCTTTTTTGTAATAGAAAATTCTATTCAACGAGTTAATATCATATTTCATTTTCACCATATCAATAGGGATCATACGAATGTAAATTATTCATACAAAAAGTGATGTTTATAAAGCTTCTATTATTTCGTTGGGAAACATAAGAAGCTAATAAACCGTCTACCCGGTACGAGTATTGAGAATCAATGTTCGTCCTACCAGAGTCTCAGTCTCCGGGGCTCAGTGGCGATCCTCGTACAGAAATAACCTCCACATCCCTAAGCCACCGTGTCCCGAGGAGATGGCTACTGTTGCATTATCTCTTGTATGATGATATGAATGGAATTACGTTTTATGGTAAGATTACTTAAAGTTACATTTCTTGCTTTATTTCTCATAAAATAATAATAAAGAGACGTTTATCTATTTTTAAATGTTCAATCCTCGATTACTTTGATTATTTACATCACAACCGTATAACCTAAGAGAATAAATAATTTTTAACCTAAGTATGATATTTTTATAATATGTACCACCTGTTACAGTGACTAATAGGCATTTAACAGTTTAAAATACGTTTATTTATAAAATAACGTATTTAGAAGATGAAATGGGTCATCGCACTACAAAAGATTTTGTTTATTGAATCAAAAAATACCTTATGAATTTAATCAATATTTTTTTAATCTGAGCCTTTTTATAAATTTGTAATTAACATTGAAGGCATTCTATCAAATTTATAAGACGACAAAATATTTCATTTTTCCAGGTAATAAGCACATTTATTTCGTAGTACTTTTAAAACTTAATAATCTTACAAAGTATAATGACAAATAAATAAAAAGTTTTGTCCTTAGATGTTTAAGTCTGTAGTTTTGTTTTATGCTATAAATTGACTTAAGAATGATTGTGATCCAAGTAGAAGGGGAACAGTTGGCCCAGAAAGCAATACCAGGGATTTTAGGCTGGGACCAACCCTAGGGACCTGAAGAGACTCCTGAACGAAAATATTTTCTTTTTTGTTTTGGTTATTTCCTTTGGGACCAGTATAATTGAAACGTAGGAAAACTTGTATTTTTATCAAAAAAATAATTTTGCCCTATAATTTCTAGCTAAATTTATCAGAGCTATCATCTGTCAATCTTTAAATCTTATTTGTTTTTAAATTTATCAACATTTTGTTAAAAAAATTACAGGAATACAGGAAAAAACAAATCAATTTATTTTATATATTTTTTACCTCATGTTACGTCAGACATTTTTAACACTGTTTTCAAGAAAACTAGTTCAAAGATAGTTTGTATAATATTTTCTCTAAGAAAACTTTAAACATCAGCCCAGTAAATAAAGTAATTTGAATTAGACCTACTTTAGAAATATGGCCAAAAAGTTTACTTTGGACATAGGATGTTTAGTATTTTGTTAAGATTTTGATCTAATAACGTAAAAATAAAGAAAGCGCGGTTTTTTAGTTGTAACTAATTTAGACAAAAGCCCATATAGTTTTAGTACTTAACTGAAGTGGTTGTAGTACTTTTTGTTGGTTTCCAGTAGAACAAGTATTTTTTTATTTCTCACTTTTTAACCAGCTAATAAAAATAAACATAATAATAAAGATTCAAACGTTTAAGTTGGTGTATAATTTTCGTAGTATTCCAGGCTATGGTTATATAAGTTAAAATGACTAAAATGTTTATGTTCACTATCAATATATTTGTATATATAATTCTGATCTCGATAGATTGATATGGCATTATTTATGAAAGGATGTATCAAGGTAGAGAAGAAATATGGAACATAATTTTTGTGACAATCAATTTATCAGCTGTTTAAAACGATCGTTATATGGCCATCAATATTTTTTAACAAACGGAGAATATTTATTTCAAAATAACTATGCACTACTGTTTACAAAATATGATGCATTGTGATTGGATTTTAATGTGTAATATTAGCAATAATATTTTTAATTTACTATATTACGATATCTAGTGTTATCTAAAAGCATTAAAGGGTCTACGAAATCATTATAATATAATGAAAACTGCTTAGTTAATCATCTTAAATGTGCTGGTGAAATAATTGTATTATACCTGTGTTGCATAATGAACTATATTTGGAGTGGTAAACTTCAATATGTCATTTTGGTTACTGTTTCTGTAGTTTAAAACTTTAATATAACTATGATTTCAATATGAAAGTTTAAAAAAGATACATTTGAAGGGAATAAATATTTTTAACTTTCATGTCTCCACATGGCATACTGTCATTAATAATAACAAAAATAAGAGCACTGAAAATATTTAATTTGAAGTAGTATTATTACATAATAGTATTTTTAATAATCTAAATTGTTTTCGTACCAGACGTAAAATAAAATCCTGTCAAATAGGTTTATTTTAAAAACAAATCGCACTAAAGGAATGCACTTTTTTCTATAGTTTATTGTAAAGGTAACAAAAAGAATGAAATGTATAGTCAAAGTTGAAACAAAAAAGGTTTTAGTTAGAAATAAAGTATAAACTTATATTCTATACCTAATAGGTTGCACTGTAGAATAATTAATTAATAACACCAGTGTTAATATTACAAAAGTACTTAGCAATCATCACTTCTTCCAACAAATTAATCAATTAATGTTCATTGTCTGTAAGAATATTTGGGTTTTGTCTTTATTATTGTTTTTAATATAGGGTTAAAACAAACTATCCAGAAGCTGCAAAAGTATAATATATATTTGTTGTAGGTTGTTTCAAATTGATTATAGACATTCTATATTATGATAGGTGTTTAATAATATGTGTTACCAAGCAGCTTTCAAACATTCTACAGTCAATGTAAGTAGATAATTACCTAATTCTTTTTCTGAAGTTCATGTTTCCTTAAGTTAAATCGAAGATGACTTAATTGATTTTAAAGCTGTCTAAGAAAATCTTACCAGTAATTTCAAGAATTCATCTTTTTAACTGGCAAAATATAACGTACTAAGGTTTTATACTTTAAAATAACAATTCAGAGGTAATATTTCATTCCGATGTTCTAGAAATGTCATTAAATGGGAGTCATATTATTGTTTAGTTTATTTTCAAAATTAAATGAAGTTAAGTACATACTTCGTCTGGAAAAAGATCGTACCGGTACAATGTTCAGTAGATTTAAATAGGAATCATTAGATTACACTCATTAGAATAATAACCTAATACAACTGTTGGAAACCTCATAACATTATTCACACAATGCAATGTGTAACTGATGTCAAAACTGTAATAACTCTGCACCTATAAAAATATATGACTGAATATATATAGTTAAAATTTAATAAACGTAACAGGAATTTACATATTAGATACGTAATACATATTTTAACAACTAATATTATCAGCCCTGTTATAGGCAGACCATAAAGCGGTGTGCGTTACTGCAAAGTTTGCCGTAATAATTAAGTTTGCTGTGCCAAGCCCTGAGGCGGTTGGTTAGTTGCATACACATCCCTTATCCGTATGGCATCTTCCCTTGTATATTGTAACGTTCGTACGTGACAGATAGATGTCGAACTAAAAACTGATAAAATAAATGATGCAACTATCATACCGTAACATCGATTTATAAGGTCGACCCGAGCGTTAATCTTCACATTCAGTCCTCAATGTGATCAAGTGGTATATCAGTAGGGGGCCATAGCCGATTCAAAACCAGCACAGGCGAAAGTGAGGATGTGAGGATGCAAGGTCACCCCCCCCCCATGACGTCATCCCCCCCCCCGACCTTGACCCCAAGGTCACCCTCGAGCCCCCCCCACCCCCCCCTGACGTCACCCCCCCGACCTTCCCCATAGCCAAGCTCGGACCCCCCCCCCTGACGTCACCCCCCCGACCTTCCCCATAGCCAAGCTCGGACCCCCCCCCCGTCTGCAACATTTTTCGTGATGAGGAAAAAACTTTCAAAAATTAATAACTAGCCTATTTACTCACCGATTCCCACGGGACTTTTTCCAGAATGTAGGCCTATCCCAGAGGAAGCGAATGACGTAAGAACCCCATAGATCCACCATTAAACAAGGTCGCTATTAATTTTTAAACGCGTTTTCCTTATGGGATCTCAGCTGTTTACCGACCGATTTTGATGAAATTTCACCACATGTCGGGCGGCGGCCTAAGTAAACCATCCTTTAAAGAAAATTGAAAATCCCCCGTTAAACAGGCCCGCTATTAATTTATAACCGCGTTTTCCTTATGGGATCTCAGCTGTTTACCGACCGATTTTGACGAAACTTCACCACATGCCGGGCGACGGCCTAAGTAAACCATCCCTTAAAGAAAATTGAGAATCCACCGTTAAACAGGCCCGCTATTAATTTTTAAACGCGTTTTCCTCATGAGATCTTGGCTGTTTACTCATCAGCGGTCTTCCAGACCCATCACGATGGTTCAAAACCAGCAAAGGCACGGTGAGGATGCAAGTCCCCCCCCCCCCGATGAGCGGCTCCGCGGAGTCACGTGTCGAGGCGCGTGCTAGGGCCTATGTGACCGCCCGGGGTTGTTTACTCATTAGCGACTTTCCCTCACTCTTCCGGCGAGACCTCCTCCCGACCGGAGTGTTATTTATAAGCGCGTCCTCGAGGGTTTCATCAGTTTGTCTTTGGAGCTCTTACTGCGCGGACGAAGTATTGCTGTCTCCGAGATACACTTTACAACCTGTGCTTGTGCGACTGTGTGGAGTTTTCTCTTTGGATATCTTAAAATGTAAGTAACATTTAATTTATCTTTTCATCAGCCGATTTACCAATGCTCTAAATCCCAATTAGCTAAAATTAATATTTAATATTTTATATATCACAGTGGAAAATAAAATTTGGTTTTGCTTAGTAGAATTATAGACGAGATTAAAATCGCCATGTGCGAGCGAAACAAAGATAAAGGTGTGTAACAGTGTTAGGAATGTTATAAGAGCTATTCTTGTAATTTATTTCTGTCTACTATTAGAAGGGCTACTATGTTGCAGATGGCTGTTCCTCGTATGTGTGAGGTCTGCGGTCGCGTCTTCGCGAACGCTGGAAACCTGGCTCGTCACACGGCAGCCGCTCACAGGGACCGCCATTTCGACTGCGACGTCTGCGGGCGACGCTTCAGGCGAAGCGACAACCTGCGACGCCACCTCGCAGCAGTTCATCCTCCCACTCCTCACGACCAAGCGCCAGGTACGGTTTTAGGTTAAATAGGAAACCGCCAGTAGATTTGTTAAGCATTTCTCCGATATCCTCATCCACAGTTCCTCACCCTTGTATTTACTGGGTCCAAACTGGCGATTGAGATGAGGAAGAGGTCGCCAGTCCTATATGCAGTTCCTCACGATCAAGCGTCAGGCACGGTTTTTTACGTTAAACAAGAAACCGTCAGTACTAATGACTTGTTTTTGAGAGAGAGTAAACGGCTTTAGCCGAGTAAACAGATTCAAGTAGTAAACAAGGGGCTGCCAGCCTCTGTTCAGTTCCTCACCCTTGTATTACTGGGCTCAAACTGGCGTTCAAGATGAGGAAGAGGTCGTCAGGCCTCTGTGCAATTCCTCACCCTTGTATATACTGGGCTCAAACTGGCAATTGAGATGAGGAACGTCAGGCACGGTTTTTACGTTAAACAAGAAACCGTCAGTACTAATGATTTGTTTTCGAGAGAGTAAACGGCTTTAGTCGAGTAAACAGATTCAAGTAGTAAACAAGGGGCTGTCAGCCTATGGTCAGTTCCTCACCCTTGTATTACTAGGCTCAAACTGACGTTCGAGATGAGGAAGAGGTCGCCAGGCCTCTGTGCAATTCCTCACCCTTGTTTATACTGGGCTCAAACTGGCGAACGAGATGAGGAAGAGGTCGCCAGTTCCTCACCCTCATGTTTATCGAGGTAACTAATAGGACTTGTTTTCCTGTTCGCAGGCCGTCCATGCCTGTTGTGCTCCGTCGCCCTGGCGAGCCCCGAGGATCTTCACCACCACATGGAAGCGGTCCACGGTGCGATCCCGCCGGCTTCGACCTCCTCCACCGCAATGCCACCCCTCAGAGACCCACGGCCCGAGTGCAACGCGTGCGGGCGGCGATTCGCCCGCGAGGACCTGCTCCGGCGTCACGTGCAGCTGGTGCACGCCAACGGGGTCCGCTGTCCCGAGTGCGGCGCCCTTTTCCGCAGGGCCGCTTATCTCCAGCAGCACGTGGCGAGCGCCCACCGCGGCATGAGGTTCGCGTGCGCCTACTGCGACCGAGGCTTCACCCGGCGCTACAACCGGGACAAGCACGAGGCTGAAAACTGCCCCGTCGTGAGGAACCTCGTTGTGGACGAGATGCCGCACCTGCCCGTCCTATCACCCGAGCCCCGGCCCGGTCGTGAGCCTCGACCCAGCCACGAGCCCCAGCCCGGACCCAGCCACGAGCCTCGACCCAGCCACGAGCCCCAGCCCGGACCCAGCCACGAGCCCCAGCCCGGACCCAGCCGCGAGCCTCGACCCAGCCGTGAGCCCCAGCCCGAACCGAGCACGGCACCTGACGGGATGGTGGGTGGGGGACTGCCCGCGTTCCGCACCATCCAACGGAGGTTCCGCGGACGCCTCCTGACCTTCGGTCTGTCCCGGCCCATGGAGGACTTCTTGTCCGTGGAGGACGCGCTGGTGCTGCTGTTCGACAGCGTCCTGGAACTGCTGGCTGACGTCAGGACCCGACACCCAAACATCAAGGTCAACATGTTCCTGGAGTGCGAATTCTCCAACGTCCACGGAGCCACCTGTCTGCGAGCCTTCAAGACGAAGAACGTGCCTCACCGCCGCGTCCAATTTGGAGGACTTCCTGTCGGCGTCCTTCCACAAGCTGGAGGAAGAGAAGGAGCAGTGCCTCCTAGTGGGCAGCGGGTGGAGCTATCTCCGGATACGCGACCTGGAGATCCGCGTCAATCTCTACACCCCGTTGGGAGAACGCGGAGCCCGGTTCGTCCAGCTTCCCAAGACCATCTGCGAGACGCGCGCCGTCATCAACGTGCGCAACCTCGATGACATGTGCTTCGCGTATGCCGTCCTGGCCAAGTTCGTCGCGCGACACCCGGAGAGACCCACATCGTACACACCGGACGTCATGGCTCACTATGATTGGACCGGCCTATTCTTCCCCGTGGCTGTGAAGGACATCAAGGTCTTTGAGAGGAGGAACGCCATCAGCGTCAATGTGTACGGGATCGAGCGCGCCATGGTGGGGAGACGCCCCGACGGATCGCCAAAGTTCCAGGACCGGGTGTTCCCGCTGAAGATCTGCAAGCGGGAGTTGGAGGATCACCGGGACCTGCTGTACGTGACCACCGGCGGGGACAGTCACTACGCCTACATCGCGAACGTCAGCAGGCTTGTGCGACACCAGCTGACGTCTCACGGTCACGCCATCCACGTGTGTAAGCGATGCTTCGCTCACTTTGACAACCAGCCCAACAAGCTGCAACTGTCCGGTGCCGAGCGTCTGGAGGAGCACATGCGATACTGCTACGCCAAGGCTCCCCTCCGCTTGGACTTACCGAAGAAGCAGCAGATCCGCTTCGTCCACCCCGAGTACACTCGGCGCGAGCGCTTTTGCGTCTACGCCGACTTTGAGTGTGCTCTGCAGCCCGTCGCAGCTGACCCTGCGGAAGCACCGTCCGGCACGAGGCCTCTGCAACTGCACGTCCCATACGCCTTCGCCTATCAGATTGTGGACTCGCTCAGTCTGGAGGAGTTTGAGCCCCGCGTCTACTTCGGAGCTGACGCTTCCAAGGTCTTCATGGAAAGGTTGAAGATGGACGTGTTGATGCTGTGGGAGTTCCTATTCAGCACGAGAGCTCTGCACCCTTCTCTGACCCAGCAGGAGATGGACGAGTACCTGGCGGCGACTCACTACTACCTTTGCGGGAAGGAGTTCACGGACCAGGACGTTAAGGTGCGGGACCACAACCACGCCCCGCCTTACGAGTTTCGAGGAGCCGCTCACCGCTCGTGCAACCTCAGGTACCGGGAGCAGCGACACATCAACTGCTACTTTCACAACCTGTCCAACTACGACGCCCACTTCGTAGTGCGGGAGCTGGCCATCGACCCCGGTGATGTGGACGTGCTGGCGCACACCGAAGAGCGCTACATCGCCTTTACCAAGCGGTTTCACTTTGGTCAGCCTGGGGACAACCAACGTCAGAGCAGTTTCGCGGTGCGGTTCCTCGACACCTACAGGTTCTTGTCCATGAGCCTGGCCAACCTGGCGGCGGGACTGCCCACTGACAAGATGCGCGAGACGAGGAAGCGCTTCCCCGACAACCGGCTGTTCGACCTGGTGCGCAGGAAGGGCGTGTTCCCCTACGACTTTGTCACGTCGTACGACACGTTGTACTCCACCAGGGAGCTGCCTCCCAAGGAGGCGTTCAGGAACTCCATGACCCTGGAGGATATCAAGGAGGAGGAGTACGAGCACGCCCTCAACGTGTGGCGAGCCTTTGACTGCAACCACCTCAAGGACTACGCGGACAAGTACCTGCGATGTGACATCGCCCTGCTCACCGATGTCTTTGAGCAGTTCCGCGACACCTCGCTGACAGAGTACGGGCTGGACCCCGCCCACTACTACACCCTGCCGTCCTACGCGTGGGACGTGATGCTCAAGACCTGCGGTGTGGAGCTGGACACGCTGCAGGACTTTGACATGTACCTGTTTGTGGAGCAGGGGATCCGAGGAGGCATCTCACAGGCCATCACCCGCTACGCCAAGGCCAACCACGACAGGTGCCCGGACTACCACCCCGACGAGCCCACGCGCTTCCTCCTGTACCTGGACGCAAACAACCTGTACGGCTGGGCCATGTCCCAGTGCCTGCCGACCGGAGACTTCGAGTGGCTCAGCCGTGAGGAAATCCAGGCGTTGGACATTGCGGCGCTGGACGCAGAGGCCGATCGAGGCTACATCTTGGAGGTGGACCTCCACTACCCCGCGCGCCGTGAACGGATGTTTCCACCTCAAGTCCATGGCGTCTACTGACTGCCATGCACCACCACCTCGGCTCTTAAAACTAAATTCTTTTCTCGCTTTTTTTTATTTTTTTTTTATTTTTTTTATATTGAAGGAAATAAGGGAATAAGGAATACCATTTATTTATACAAATTCTAGGAGAGGACTTTTACTGCCTAGAGAGCTGCTCCTCTTCACAAGGCTCATCCTCGGCCTCACGCCAACGTTATACTGCGTGATGGTGTTATCGTCCAGGACTGCAAGGTACCGCCGGGGCATGTAAATCCGGATCGGGTCGTCGCCGACAAGACCCTCCAAGGTGGCCATCACCGCCTCGCCATATGGTGTGTCCACTCGCTCAAACGAGCGAATGGGATACACCACGTTCTCCTGTAGGTCTATGATGCGGGTGTAACCCGCGGCCTTGCAGCTGTTGAGGGCTGTCCTGAGGTCCATCTTCTGGTCCGTGTTGAGCATGTCACAGCGGCTGGATGCAGAATGACCGGCTCTCGCCACCGAGTCGCCTTTTGTAGGCAACTGCGGAGGAGGTGCAGTGATGAAAACACCAACTGGCGGAGTAGAGGAGGAGTGGAGGAGGAGTGGAGGAGGAGTGGAGGAGGAGTGGAGGAGGAGTGGAGGAGGAGTGGAGGAGGAGTGGAGGAGTGGAGGAGGAGTGGAGAGATGGTGGAGTGGAGGAGTGGTGAGGTTGGATATGTATCTTGAGGAACACGCTCATTCGCCTTATTACGTTATTTATTTTTTTATTTTATTTTTACAATAGTATACAATAAGGAAAAGTAGGAAAGGGAAGGATCGAATTACTTAATTTATTTCATTTATTTTTTCATCTTTTTCCGCTTTTCAGGGATGGCGACAGCAGTGGCGGTGGAAACGCACCGATCCGCGATCTTCCTCCAGGTAGGCAGCGGACTGACGGTCCTGACGATTCCGTCAAATCTAGGCTCTCCCGTCTCGCTGTTGGTCAACCATAGGTTCTGCAGCCTAGTCAGCAGATCCGTCAGAATCATGCAGATCTCGTCGTCCCGCTGCTCGTCCAAATACAAGCCGCAGGCCCAAGTCGAGCGACCTCCTTGGAAAACGTTCATCTTCAGAAGGACGTTGCCATTGTTGGTCGGGTTCTTCACCGTATACTGACGCTCGCCCGCGGTCCAACTCAGTGTAGGGGAATCACCAGGCACTTCTTTATTCGCGGTCCACCCGCCGTTTGACTTCCTCTTTTTAGCCGTCCTCTGTTGTTGCTGTGGCGGTATGGGGGTGGCAGCGTTGGCGTTCTCTTCGTTGATCGCGTTCCACTCCTCCATAAAACAGCGGATTGTTCGATCCACTTCAACCGCGTTGCTCATGCCGCTGCTGTGACCGCTCGTGAAGAAGTCTCGGACGAAACTGAGACCGTGCGCCGTCGGAACTAGGGTCTATTGCACTCCTCCAGAGGCGCTCACGCCCGCCCTCTCAAACCAGGTGATGTCGGGGGGGGGGGGTCAGGTGAATCCTCATGCCAAGCTTTGTCGCGAGGCAGATATATCCTCACACCAGTTGATCCTGGGGGGGGGGGGTCAGGTGAATCCTCATGCCAAGCTTTGTCGCGAGGCAGATATATCCTCACACCAGTTGATCTCGGGGGGGGGGGGGTCAGGTGAATCCTCATGCCAAGCTTTGTCGCGAGGCAGATATATCCTCACACCAGTTGATCCGGGGGGGGGGGTCAGGTGAATCCTCATGCCAAGCTTTGTCGCGAGGCAGATATATCCTCACACCAGTTGATCTCGGGGGGGGGGGGGGCACGCCCGATCTGTTTTGAGGAAATTTCCGACTGTTGTTGTTGTTTATCTAGGGAAAATTCTGACTGTTTATTTGTGCAATCGTCCCGCCGCCACCGTCGTCAGTCTCTCCGCAACCGCCCGACACTATGTACCCCTGCCCCTACTGTTCAAGACGCTGCAGCCGCACAGACAACCTGCTCCGACACGCGCGGAGATTTCACGGTCATGCGCCGCTGTATGACTGTTCCGTCTGCGGATCGGCCTTTCAAAGTCTGGCTGAGGCGAGGAGACACACACGAACGCACGAGGTGGCTGAGGTACGGGCGATTCTACCCACCTCGACTCCGCCCGAGCCGCAGCGACCCCCGCCGCCGCCTTACCCCTTTGTGGACGTCGCCACCGCTCCCATTGAAGACGCCACCGCCCTTCCCCGATACCCTGAGGAGGACACCGCCGCAACCGCGCAGATGGATGAGGAAATGCGGAGGCTGGAGGAGCAAAGCGAACTCCTCCTAGCGCAATTAGAAAATGTAATTGCGGAAAAATTCGATAATAAATATACCTTTAAACCCTTTCCTTAATTACCTCTTCTATGATAAAATACACATTATAAAACTAAAAGAAATAATAGAAACGAAAGCGAGGTTTCTGGTGAAACCCTCAAGGACTCGCTTATAAATAACAGCTAATGAGGTCGCTAATGAGTCGAGGTCGCTGATGAGTAAACAGCCCCGGGCAGTCACGTAGGCCCTAGCACGCACCTCGACATGTGACTCCGCGGAGCCGCTCATCCGGGGGGGGGGGGCTTGCATCCTCACCGTGCCTTTGCTGGTTTTGAACCATCGTGATGGGTCTGGAAGACCGCTGATGAGTAAACAGCCAAGATCTCATGAGGAAAACGCGTTTAAAAATTAATAGCGGGCCTGTTTAACGGTGGATTCTCAATTTTCTTTAAGGGATGGTTTACTTAGGCCGTCGCCCGGCATGTGGTGAAGTTTCGTCAAAATCGGTCGGTAAACAGCTGAGATCCCATAAGGAAAACGCGGTTATAAATTAATAGCGGGCCTGTTTAACGGGGGATTTTCAATTTTCTTTAAAGGATTGTTTACTTAGGCCGCCGCCCGACATGTGGTGAAATTTCATCAAAATCGGTCGGTAAACAGCTGAGATCCCATAAGGAAAACGCGTTTAAAAATTAATAGCGACCTTGTTTAATGGCGGATCTATGGGGTACTTACGTCATTCGCTTCCTCTGGGATAGGCCTACATTCTGGAAAAAGTCCCGTGGGAATCGGTGAGTAAATAGGCTAGTTATTAATTTTTGAAAGTTTTTTCCTCATCACGAAAAATGTTGCAGACGGGGGGGGGGTGACGTCAGGGGGGGGTCCGAGCTTGGCTATGGGGAAGGTCGGGGGGGGTGACGTCAGGGGGGGGGGCTCGAGGGTGACCTTGGGGTCAAGGTCGGGGGGGGGATGACGTCATGGGGGGGGGGTGACCTTGCATCCTCACATCCTCACTTTCGCCTGTGCTGGTTTTGAATCGGCTATGGCCCCCTACTTATATCCTAGGTTCTACCGAGTGGTTGCTGTAGCTGTTAATGCTGTTACATTAACACGTATTGATCATGTAGTAATTAACATCGACGAGGTGGTAAATGATAGGTATAAATAAGTTTAACCCAGGAACAAAAAAATGTTACTTAGAGGTTTCGTAATAAAACTAATTATTTCGGATTTCGGATTACATATATACCTTAATTTTGCATCACCATTCAAAAGGTCATATTTAGGTATTTTGTCACGTTACTTGTATGTGCATATGTGTAGTTTCCCTTCCACGAACGGTGCTACATTTTGGATGAAATGTTTATTCTTTATTCAAGCAGTGCTGAACTTTGCTAAAGGTAGGCTTATAAAAAAGAGTCAGTTTTTCTAAAATTTGGGTTTATAATGTAAAATTTATCTTTAATAGATGTTTTCCCAAAATTGTTAGCTAAGAATTAAAACAAAATAAACGGTATCAGGAAACTGACACATACTTTCTCCCTTTTAGCCCAACTTTAATGAATAAATTACTTTTTATTTACTAAATATAGAATACAAAGCACGGTCGAATGTACAGAAAATCTCGTAAACAAGTTGTTTTAAAAAACATCCACCCAAATCCCTGCTTTGGAGGCACTACAGAATCCATTGCTACACTCGTGGTTTTATGAGGGGAAATGCCCCCTATTCCCCCCAGGGTTATTAAGGGGCAACATATTTCAAATTTCCTCTGTTGGTCAATGCTAACTTGACAAGCATATCAAGTTTGATTGAAATTGATCAGTAAATAAGAGAGAAATAGTAATTTTTTTATTCTCCATAAGAATAACATTGGACAACGTACTGCGTTTACCGCAAAATGAAAATTTCAATTTTCTCCGAAACCAGCAATCGTAGAATAGTAATTCAAAATACTAAATTATTAGTGAATTTCCTTTGGAAAGTGAACTATTAGCATGACCCGCACGGTGAAACTTAAGCCCGGGACCACCTTAGAAGTTCCTAACGTGACCCCCTGAACACGTTTTGGGGGGTCGTTCAAAATTTTATATATATATATAGACATATATATATATATATATATATATATATATATATATATATATATATGTATGCACTCTCGCGGTCGCATTTTTTGTCCGATTTACTTCAAATTTGGTAAGGACGTTCCTTTCTGTAATCCGTTGGACAAGTTCGTTGGGCAAAACAATCGGAAAACTCTAAACCCATTTTCTGGGGATTAATCTTTCAAATTTTGAGTTTTTGGGCCCAAAAAGGGTCAGAAAAGCCCCAGACGTAAAATTAATGCATATAAAAAGATGGGAATTAGAGAGGCGAAAGTTTTAAGCCCTCTCTCGTCATTCTAGCATAAATATTTACTGAGTTATTAAATAAAATGTGTATCGGCTAAACACAGTACGTTGTCTTATGGGGGTTTTACACTAGAAAAGCCTGTTATTACTTTGTTAGAGTACTTTTAAGACCCCCAGCAACCTCACGCCTACTTTCAAGCCTGTCTGGACCTTATCCTAACCTTATAATGCACACAATTGTATTCCCAGCTTTGCAAGTAAATGAAACCAGGAGTATCAGAACAGCCAAAAAAATCAATTTTTCAGATTTCAATAAAATTTGGACAAATGTATGTTTTTACACTGATTTTGAGTTTTAAAAGTTTTTATGTGGAAATTCACTTCCCTCACGTCAGCGTGATGCGTGTAAACTCGTTTAGTTTTTTGAGTTCTTTTTAATGGTGGATAGTAATATTTTTATATTTATGTTTTTATGAAAAATCCAAAAAACTGAATTTTTGATGTTTTAAGTCCTGTAATTTCTGAACCCGAATTTTTACAGGAATGCGGGTGGTGTCGTTTTGTTGGAAAACTAAAGTTATACAAACGACTAAAATTTAATCAAAATCGTTAGAGCCGTTTTTGAGAAATTTGGATTTTTCATGTTTTTTGGGGGATAATTACCCTTAAAAATAAAAAATTCGAAAAAATGAAAAAAACACCTGGAGATATCGTGGATTAGTACCTACATACCAAATTTCATAAAAATCGGCCCATTGGTTAGGGCTCTAGCTCTGTACACATCCACACAGACACACACACACACACACACACACACACACACACACACACACACACACACACACACACACACACACACACACACTCAGACAGACATCACGTAAAAACCACTTGTTTGGGTTCAGGGAGCACCAAAACGAATATTTCCACTAACAACTCAAATTCGAAAATTTTGACGAAAACAATACTTTCTCCATATACTATGTATAGGGGGAGAAAGTAAAAGTAATGGGGGCCTAAAAAAAGCTTAAATAACTACTAAATTTAAATAACCTTAGAAGTATTTAGTGAATTGCCCAACTATTGAAAATATTTAAGTGCATAACAACATTAACATGCATAGTTTACTTAAAAATGCCCTTATTTACTTATTTACAGAATAAAAAGTAATATAGTTTCTTTATATTACTAGGTATTATGTATGGAACGATGAGATAATCCCAAAACAAGTTGTGCCCGTGATTAAAACACAACTCTACAAATCCAGTTGCATACGGCGGATAAATATTAAAAAACACCTTTACGTCAAAGGAGGTAACTAATTTTTATACTGAAACACTCAACGAGAAGAATTTAAGGCATTATTGTGAAAAAGATTTTGAATAGATAAAATAAGTTTGGTCTAAATTCGCATAAAATTTAAATCTAATTCAATTATTTACCAACTCTCCCTTTTCCATTCATCAGGTTTTAAAATGAAAAGTTTCAAACCTAAAATTTAACGGTAGATAGTTGTGTAATACTTCAGCAGGAGCTCCACGATATAAAAGTAACCAATGTTTACTACCACCCTATCGAGAAATATGTTCCCGAATTTCCCTGGGATTTTATCCTTCTCCTTTCTTCATAATATTTAGTAATATAAGAATGCGTAGTGATAAATTTAGTAAATTTAAATGGTTTATTTATTTATTTCAACGGATAACACCAATTTTTCGAATAAAAAAATTCGGATTTATATTGGGTTTGTTACATCATACCCAATATAAATCAAAGAAGTAAACACGTCACACTGCACTCTCAAAAAAGCAAACCAGTATAAAAACATAAATTACAAATGGAAAAATTTAGATCAGGCACGCTGAACACCTTAAGGAACTTTTATATAATGTAATAATAAACTGTAATATGCTAATGAAAAGCACATTTATCCATTGATTATTTATCCTACAAATGTAATTAATCCATATTTGTATTTTAATAAATCCATATCGATTGATTTGTTGCTGATGTATTTTAAACAAACGTTTCAGCCTTAAAATGATATATACAGCATATTTAAGATATAAAAGAAACACATTAAATATATTTGCATCAAAATATACTTTTCAATGGAATAACTAAGCCAGAACAAATTGTTCAAAGAACAGAACGAATGCTAAAGAATTCTCTTAGAATCCTTAGAGATCAAAGTTTCGATGCAGCTTTAATCTGGTTCTTAATGTCTGCATCCTCCGATTATTCATAGTTCTTGTTTGATCCTGCAGGACTTATGCTGTATCACTTGTAAATACTTGTATACTTATTATTACATCAATTTACTTCAATTCACATCAATAATATATATTCCTGTTTCCCTGTTTTTTTTGTTTATTTACAGCGTACATGGTTTCTACTTTTTATTTAATATTTATTAAAAGAAATCTCTTTATGAATGATATTGTGTTTTTAATTAATTTATAAGTAATCAAAGTAAATAAAGACAAACAATACAATTTCCCTAATAGTAGAAAGTAGGATGATATTCATTATAATACACTATTTTATACTTCTGCAATGAAAATTAGGAATTAAATGTTTTATTCACTTTCATTTAGACACATCAAGCAAAATAAGTAAGTAACTAAGTTTGTTGTGTCTTATTCAAGCTAGAACATATATTAGCTCTTGAAGAAAAATTATTGGTCCAAATTAGTTTAAAATAAATTACTTATCATAAAAAAAATGCAACGAGGACATTATTTTTTGCTTCTTTCAAACCAAACATAATTGTTAAAAATAATAATGAAAAATATAAGACGAAATTAACAATGTTTTTATGTTTGGATAATATTTAAAAAGTTTGATAGATATAATTTTAAGAAAATTAAAACAACAAAGGTTACAATGTCATATTAAAACCAAAATCATACTTGGGTATTAATATTCAAGCATCTCCTTCTGTTTGATGATTTAAATTATCATAATTTTGGAAGGAGTTTACAACGGAAGAAAAATTCGTTTAACAATTTTGAAGGTAGTTGTCATAAAATACACTGCAACTTTGTTATGCTGTATGATAAGTGAGCCACCGGCGACGCCAGGGGTGCCAACTGTTACAGTCACTCATTGAGGCAAATGACGACATTTAACTTGAGGTCTTATCTTAATGTATAATGTTTGTGACTTCCGGTGATAAATTATTCGTCCAACCTTTTATCGGTATTTGGGTTTGTACAATTAGTGGTAAAAGTCTGTCTGAATCATACTGTTTAGAAAGGTATAAAGTTATACAGATGAATCAAGTTATAAACATGAACTTTACAGATATACGGATTTGGATTTGGATATAAAATCCATAACTGGTACGGCTTTTACGAATGGTTTTGATGTGAAGAAAAAATTCAGTTATTCAATATGATGTAAAAAACACGATTGCAAACATTCACACTTCAAGGATGTACGAATTGTAGGCAATCAAGTTCTAATTTAAGACGATGATTTACGTTTTAGATTTCTTATACACAATTTGTATTATCTCACAAGCTCGCAGGAGCTTTTCTTTTTATTTGATGAAAATGCATTTTTTGCTTTAGATTTCGGTTGAGAAAACTTCTAATAAAGATGAAATTGTTTAAGTAGCCTGGCCCCCCTGGAGTTATTTATTTGGTAAATCAGCTATGAGAATCAGCTCCCTGCTCAATTGACTGGCCAAGTTCTGCGGTGTCCACTTGCTGCTGCTTGCTTGGCGACGACTCACTAGTGGACTGCCAAGTCCTACGAGATTTTGGAAGACGAATTGTTTTTTTAGAAATTGTTAATATCTGGGGTTTCAAGGTATACATTTATTTAACCACTCAACTTAGAAATAACACTTTTAATTTGAGATTAACTTCCTTCTCCGAGATTATTATTTAAGTGCCAGACACATCGTAATATAAGCATGCCAGTTTGAAGCTTCGATAAATTAGAGTTAAGTTTATATTCAATTTTCTAGCGAATACAAGTTTTTCCGACAAATTACACGGGGTAAGAGGTAAATAGAATGAATCAGTTAGTACGGAAACAAAATCCGTTTTAAGGTCCCTTAGCTTGAAGTTTATAAGGCATTTTGAGACATTAATAAAGTAACTACGTAAAACTACGTTAAAACGGATTTTACTCCACAGTCTTGGCCATTTATACTATATTGAATTCACCCATTTAACTAGCACAAACTAACAGGCAGACTTAATAAAATGACACTATATTGAAAGTTGAACACTGTTAAAAATCACAAAATCACAACCTCTCGCTAGCTTGGATGGACTTAACTCTATTTCTGAAATAAATGAGTGTGATGCAACAAAATGACAATTCAATCTCACTGCACTACGTCATGATCCCCTCCTTCCCATTTGACGACCTCTTTTATTAAGTTGTATTCTTTGACGGCTTCATCATTTCCCCTCCTCTTTCAATCCGTCATGTATTCCCTTCTTTATTCGCCCTTCTATTCTGTGCGGTATAATACAAGTCATCAGTGAAGCTTATAGGTTTCTTTTACAGGGTTTCATCACACCTGTGCCTGTGAACAAATATATTTATTTTTTATATTAAACAATGTATAAGCAAAAGAGTAAGCGAATAAAGATTTTGTTTTAGTCCGACGTCCCTATTTAATTTAAAGGTATATTGCAAAGTATAAGTTAACAGTTTTTCAACTGGAAACTTATCACGGGTTAAGTTGGATTCTCATTCTTTCATAGTAAGGCAAACCACTTATTATGATTGAAATCTGTACATAAATAATTTATAAAACTATGTTAAAGGGTATCCTAATATGCTCACAAGCAGCTTGTACATGTGTATAATGAATATACTAACACATAACAAACAAATAACAAAATATATTATAATTTAGGTATTATAATAACTAACCTTAGTCAAACGTGAATTCTACACATAAATACAATTGTTCACAGCTAACATTACTGCAGCTGAATGGCATGTACTCAGCTACTCTTTGCTTATGAGCGTAGTGTGCGTACTTTAAGACGTCTATGGATGAATTAAAATATTTAGTTTAAAACTATTTAGAGACATGTTTGTTTTTGTTATTTTTCGTACTCGGTATATACCTTAATGACATTAGTTTATATGTAAAACAGTAATCCCGTGCAACTGATCATGAATCAAGATCAGGTGTTTGTATTTTCATCAGCTCAAACATTAAGTGAATGTCCATAAGAATAGGATTGAAAACTTGACTCCTTGTGGGGTCATTTTGCCCTATGGGAATTTCTTAAAACCCTTTCTTAGTGAGCACCTAAGAGCAAAAGGTAGCTATGTTCCTAATTTAATTGCAATCCGTTCTGTTGTTTTTGAGATTTCGTGATGAGTGAGTGAGTGAGTCAGTCAGTGGTATTTGAGTTTCATATATTAAGATAACGGTTATCATAAAAATGCAATGCAACAATGGTTGTTTAAAATTTAGAAATTATTAGAGCGAAAATTGTACCCCGAGATTTTACTCGTCAGTTAAGTTTTTCAGGTTCAACATTCATGTATTTTCTTTTGAATATTTTACTTATTGTGATTTAATCGTTGTCTTTATCAACTATTATTTATTTTTAAGTGGTTTCATTTCCACGTATATGTTAGAACAGCCTTAATAAGTTAGTTTTTACTTTTATTAGCTCCAGATTAAAATATATCGTTTATGAATTATCATATACATATATTTATGTTTAAATAATTAACAACATAATTTTAAATTGCAAACCGTTAAATAAAGGCAACTGAAGTAAATATGAAACAGAGTCTTTTTCCTAGTAAAATTTAGAGTAGTAGTAAGTATAATATAAATAGGATAAGTAATAAAATAATAAATAACTCAAATAAGTTATAAATAGGGTAAATAACTAAAAAGATTAGTATAATATAGTCACATAATACAAAAATGAATCTTCCTCATAAAAATACCATTTGCTTTTACTTAGCATAATACAAATTATACATATCATATTTACAACAGTCGATGCCAAATACTAGCCACGACCTAAAAGTAGTTCCATAGACAAATGTATTAGCCAAAAAAGGTTGACATTACTGCATTACTGCCTAATTGGATCATTTGACGGTAGTGCAGGTAATATTAACCTTTTTTTGCTAATATAACGTGATTAGGAGACTAATCCAACACAAATACATATTTGGTTTCAGTATTTTTTTTGTTGCCTTTTTTAACATGGGAAATTTATATAAAACATGAGAATAGCTTAAGATAAGGGCGTTTCAAAAACTGACCATCAACATATCTCAACACAGAAATGAGATGCCTTTGGTAAAAAGTGTGATGTGGAAAGTAAAGAGGCTGAAATGTGAAAGGGATTTACTTGATGAAAACAACAAAACGCTTCCCCCACGGTGTTAGGGGATTCTCGTGGAATTTAATTTTCTTCTCCGCATTTGCTTCATATTACAGTATGACGTAAAAAAATATAGAAATACATCCATCAAAATATGTCACTTAAAATAATTGGTTATATTTAAAATATCACAAATTTAAAATTTGTAACCTTAACTGAATATTTTAATGGCATTGTAGCAAAAAATTTAAACTTGAAAATTATGGAATTTTAATCTGAAATTTTAAATGATTGGTTTAATTTTTTTCAGGATTAAGTTGTCAGTATTGTACAAATGGTGTTCTTGAAAAAAAAAGTTTTATCTGTGAGTCAGTTGTTGTATTATCGATAACAGTAAAGACATGAATTTACTAATACATACATACTTACATATACATATCCCACGTTGTCCCTATTGACCATATGTGGCATTGGACCAGTCAGCTTCTTCAGGTTTCACTTGGCACATCTTCATGATGCTGTCATGATCATGGTAGGCAGAAGCGCAAATGGTGGTGGGGGGGGGGGTGGTAAAAAAAATCTTGACAGGTTAAAGTCAGGTCAGCTGTGATGGAAGTTGGTAAAGACATTGATCTAAGAGGTATTTTTTGAGCTCGTATTTAAATGTTTTTAGTTACTAATCTGGGCTATGTGAGAAGGAAGTTGATTAAATAGCTTAAGACCAATGTAATCCGGCTTTTTCTCAAAAAGCTTTAGGTTGTGAGACACAGAAGGATTGATATTTATATTTCTGGTACTGTAAGAATGCTGATGAGCTTTAACAAGGTTGTGTTCTTTAACATAACTAATTACTTCAAACACGGAAATACTAGGTACTGTCAAAATTTGCAGTTCTTTGAAGTGGTCTAAACATTCTCTGGGCTTGAGTTTCAAAATGCACCTTATGGCTCTTTTCTGAAGTACAAGTATTCTATTTAGATTGATATTACTGGAAAAGCCCCAAAGTATAATAGAGTACCTAATTAGACTCTCAATCAAGCCAAATTAAACCAGTTTGGATAGTGCAATGTTGTTCAAAAATGAAATAGTTTTCAAAACAAAAATATTTGGAGCGAGTTGTTTGGCAAGTTTATCTACATGTTCGTTCCACCTGAGGCCACCGTCCAATCTCACTCCTAGATAGTCGACAGATTGAGCTTCCTCAATGATCATTACATCAAGTACAACCGAAGGAAAAGTTGCACCTGCGTTAATTAAACGGTTCCATTTCTGGTCAGTCATGTAAGTATGAACTGTGTTTTTTGTGGGGATTGATATGAAGATTTATACCTGAGAAATATTGTGAGAGTATGTTAAGGTTGACAAAATTCAGCTGCTCTAAAAGACTGAGATTTTTGCTTGAAGTTAAAATTGAGGTGTCATCTCTGAAAGCTGTGAGAATATTATCGGGTAGATAGTCAGTGATGTCGTTGATGTATAGAATAAATAGGATAGGCCCTAATATGGATCCTTGCGGAACTCCAAAGGATACTGCTTTTGAGTTTGAGAAAGAACATTTTCTGATGCCATCTTGGTCAAGAAAGTCAATTTTGGTTTTGTGAGATCAATTTGAGAAATATGAACTAATACAGTTGAGTGCTTTATCTTTGACGCCTATTGATACTAACTTATTTAGAAGAACTGGCTGGGAAACGCAATCTTTAACAAAATTGGATTGTGATGTGGTGATTGTATTCCTATAATTGAGCTTCTGTATGTTGTAATGATGTTTGACAGTGCTGTTGCGACCCATCTTGAATAAGTA
This sequence comes from Allygus modestus, assembly GCA_963675035.1. Lineage (NCBI taxonomy): Eukaryota > Metazoa > Arthropoda > Insecta > Hemiptera > Cicadellidae > Allygus > Allygus modestus. The sequence goes on from OY776114.1 coordinate 114,553,425, forward strand.
TCTAACAACTTTTTTTTCATAGTTCTGATTTCATCAGTGAGCCAATTAAATTTTCTAGATTGTGATTGCTTTAAATTTCCGTAGAGGACAGGCTATCTCCATATGATAAGAGAAAGTATCAACAAATTCTTCATATTGACAATTAACAGAATGGGCGTTATAAAAATCCCTCCGATCCTCTCTGCCTAACTATAACCTAAGTTCCTTAATACTATTATCAGTGAAATCCCTGCTTAAACAATATAAACTATAATTTACGTTATTTCCAGGTTGGCCTAAAACCAGGACCTCGCATAACAAGGCTGAATGATCAGATATAAAAGGTTCGGTTGAAATAATATTGCCACTAATATTGGAAATGAAAGTATCTAAACAGCTATCTGAATGCTCACTGATCCTAGTTGGGAAGTCTACAAGAATGTTCAAGCCATAACCAGTTAAAATATTACGAAAGTATTTAAATTCATTTTCATGTTGCACTGGGTCGATGTTGAAGTCACCCACAATCACTAATTATCGGCGATCTTTCGCTCTTGAGAACAGTTAATTATCTAATGGTTCAAAAAAAAAGTTAAAACTAGTGCTGTCATTGATGGGAGGTCTGTAAATTACTGCACAAGGAGTTAAATGTTCGTTGATGGCTAATATAATTTCTGCAATTTCAAAGATGAAAGAAGTTGAGAACTTACTAGTGTCAGGGATGTCTTGAGAAATATCAAAACCCAGTCTAATGTAAATGGCTGTACCACCAGCCAACCTGTCCTCGCGAGAAAAGGAGCTGCATAACCTATAGTTTGTGATAGAGATATTTTCCAAGTTTGAGAGATTTTGTTGTCCGTCTTCAGTTACAAGAAACCCATGAGGTCGCTCATCTTCCAAGAATCATGACTCCTTGTTGTTATTACTAAGGGCCACACTTACATCGCTAACCATACTGTCCACAAACTCCTTGGAGGTATCATTGAGTCCACCAAAAATTATGTTTAAACTTTCCTTTTCTTTATCGAGCTTATTTCGTCCAGTGTCCATCTTCTGGGTATAGTGGTGCCCCTGGGAAAATTTCCAATGAGACCCTAACCCCGTCCTTAGCCAAATTATCCTCTAATTTCTGCCTAAGTCTGTGGCCGTGACTATCGGTCACAAAATTGCAGATGAAAAGTTGAAATTGTGCTTATTACTACTACTAAAACTATCAATTGGATCGAGAGCAGTATCAGGTATGATCTCAGTTTCACTGCCAATGGAACAGTGCGAAGGCGTGCCTTGCACCGGTTCCACTAATAGAGAGGTAGGCGTCTATCCAATGTTTTTCTGTTTGCTGATTTGAGCCCTTTCAACTGGACAAGAAGATCATTGATTTGCTGTTTCAATTCTTTGTTTTCATCAAAAAAACAACCTATTTAGGTCCCTCACCTCTTTGAGCTCGTGGTTAAGTTTATTTATTTGACTGAGTAGGTCTTGAGATACTTTTACTTTACATAAATCTGTACATGAAAGGCAAACCCATGAATAATTTTTTCATTAGTTTAAAAATTGTTTTCTTTGAACCTGAACATTTTCTCCAGGAGTGACACCAGTGGTCGCAAGCATCGCACTGAATTGAATCTGAATCTGTGTCGACTATTGCCAGGTTCATTGGCCACATGCTATAACTGAGTCATTCAGGTTAAATGACATTTTGGTCTTTCAAATTGAGTTTGCAACTGCCTAAGCCTAACCTAAAAACTGTCACAGCCCAAAATTTGTCTTGCAAGAATTTGCTTGTTTTTATTGTTTTATTTATCTTTTACTATTTTTTTGGTTTATTTTAAAGATTTTATTTAAAATAACTGAGGAGTGCAGAACATTATTATTGCCTTAAAAAATATATTGCTTTGACATGTCGGATTTGTGTTTTCAGCTTCTTACCTCAAAAAGACGTTTTCACAGGTAGGTTAGTTGGCGGGAAAAAGGAAGACATGCGGATAAAAAGCAGTTAAAAGATGATTTATGGTAGTGAAAAGAAAGATATAAGTGTTGTTTTAATACAAATGTTGTTTTAATACAAATATATAAATATAAACGGTTATTTTTTGTAATACTGTTTGATAAACTTTGTTCCGACTAATGATTCTTTCTCTAAAGACTTTTTGCGAGTATTAAAAATGTCCTATCGCATCTAAAATATATTTACAATTATAAAATAAAACATAAAAGTAATGGTATTTTCATTACTACGTTTAATAATTAGAATGGAAGAGTATGGGCAGAGTATGGGTATAGTTAAGAGGATAGTTATAATTAGATTGAAGGGGATGGGTATGGGTATTGTAGAATGGGTGGGTATAACTTTGCAAATCTTTGGTTTACTTTATTATATAGGTATTTATACTGCAACACAGATTAATATTAAGACTGCTGAGTATGAAGATTTGATTATAAAGACTGAATTATAAGAAAGGGTTACCAGTACTCTGCTGTATTTCGGATTTTTCATGAGATGGCTTGTGTTCGATTTGGTGAAATATATTTATAAATAAAATCCCTCTACACAATCTTTTTAATTCTTAAAACAAAAAATTGGTGTTTTGCTCTGTTTTTGAAATACGATCATACACGAAATTTGATAAAATATTTATGAACAACAAATACAATTATTTAATCTAGTCTTTTTATAAATTGAACATTGTTTGCAATGTTTCATTTGAAAAATAATTTACAACTAGGTAGAAAAGTACACTAGAGACATAACAAATTAACTTATATTATTATTAGTTTACAAAAGAATTTTGCTATATACATTTTTAAATAATGTTTCCGAATAAATGGTAAATACCCCCGTAGCAACAAACCTGCGTACTCAGCGAATTTCCAATGCATATATACGTATCTTAATACCACATGAAGCCACATACCAAGTTTCATCAATATACATTCATAAATAAACGATTTATGACTTTTTAATTATTCTCCATAAGAATAACATGGTGGCTGAGTATGCAGGTTTGCTGAAGGAAGGAACACAAAAAATGGGGTTTTATACAAATATCAATATAACTCATTTAGGTAAAACCACATACCAAATTTCATTAATTTATTTTCGTAATTAAGGGAGATAACACGTTACTTATTCTCCATAAGAATAACATGGGGCTGAGTACGCAGGTTTGCTGCTACGGGAGCCTTTGGCAAAAAATGTTTTTTTTAGCAAATATTAATGGTCCACAACCAGATGAAGCCGTATACCAAGTTTCGTCAGTAAACGTTCATAAATAAGTGAGATATAAATTTTTTCTTTTTCTCCATAAGAATAACATTAGACAACGTACTGTGTTTAGCACTTTCAATATCTCGGTAACCAATTGACGTAGAGAAATGATAAAAATACCAAATGGTGTGTTTTTTAAGCCAAATCCAATGGTAAAAACCAAAATTTCACCATTTCCAAAATTATACGTACAAAATTCAAACAACCCTTTTTTGGGGTATAAAACCCCCCCAAAATACCCCTTTGGATGGAGCTATCTGGCTGGTTTTCGAACTTAAAATGTTGCTTTACACGTTTATACCAAATTTCATCAAAATAGGATAATTTTTACGGAGAGTTATCATGCTCACGGACACACACACACACACATATATATATATATATATATATATATATATATATAGATATATATACAGTTTCGAACGAATGGTGTTTTTGGGGTCTGGGGACCTCAAAACGAAAAGTTATCATGGTCCTGGGCCTAGGTCTTACCATGCCGACTACGGTAATAGCTTCTTCCCTATAGGGGAAATTCGCTAAAAGTGAAACATAAGTAGTACCATGGTTGAATATATTTTTATGTTGAGCGTATTAAATTTAAAATATAATTTTCTAAAACAATAAATGAAATAGGTTTGACCCAACCTTTATCTCAGAATTGAAATTTCTCGAAAAGAAAACCTCACGGGTATTGGAGATTTCAGCCAAAGTGCTGAGGTCAGACCAGATACATGTAGATTTATAACGAGGCTGCCATCGACACGAGCAATTCACAGAGCTGAGGATGATAAAGTTTACCACGTTAAGAGGATAACTCATCCGCTCTGTGGATATACTTAACACGTTATCTTACCGCAGGTGTTGTAACGAGGATAGTCTATAAAGTGTATGTTTTATACTAAGATTTGTTATGGCATTTAACTGAATTTGAACTTGAGATCCATGTCAATGGATTTAACACCAACGGCATATTTGTTGTCACTTAAACGCGTTTAAGGGAAAGCGGTACAAACCTCCCAAATCTTTGTGGTCACCCCCGAAAAAATGAATCCGTGACCCGATGAATAAAATTCCAAGACACTAACCGTTAGGCCAGCAAGATGTTCAATATAAAAGAATATACAAACATAATATATAAAGTTTTTGCTGAGCATTCAATAATTTATATTTTAATTGCCGTTTTGAATACAGGCAGGCACACCATTTTCATTCTGTCATTCACTCATTCGGCCTGATAATAACCGGTGTGGCTGGTCGAAATCGATCGCCTTGCACCATGTTTTATATATGTTTATCGACTTGAATGTAAGGATTGTCAAGAGTTAATAGATTTTGAAGTGTTTTATTTACATCCCTTAGTATTTGTTATATCTTATTTCCTTAGAGATAATATTTAGAAATTATAAAAGTAATAATAGTAATAATAATTACGAGCTTGTGTGACTTAATTCGTAAGATTTGCAAATTGTCTTTATGGTTTTATTTTTTGACGAAATCCCTCTAATTTGAATCATTGGTAAAAAAATACGAAAGCTGACTGATATATTTAAACAAGTAGTTATTATTATGATAGTTTACATTCACGTATTCTCGGTTATGTAACACAAAATTGTTTAACGGGGCAGAGGAGAAGTAGCAGGGGTACAAACCATAAATGCCATTTGAACTCAGTGGGCAAAAAAGAAGAATATTATGGAAGGTCTATTTGAATGGTTATGCACTCATCAAATACAACCACTGTGGTTTTGTGTTCAACAGGGTCGCCACAGATTGCAGCGCATATTTGTTATGGATAACAATCTCACTGAGGTCCTATTGTTTTACATTCAATTAACATACTGAACAGGAAAACAGCATGGAAAATGCTGCTACTAAATCCTCCTAAGAACGCGAACTCTAGAAATATATTTCGATCGAGAAGGATTAAGGTTTCTGTTTATTACCTCTGCGTAAATTGAATCTCAAGATAGCTCTGAACCTTTGTTTCTTTTAAGATCTCAGTCTTTGAAAATTACGGCCAACACTGTTTGTATTCACTTATCTGTGGTATCACTTTAATACTTACTTGAACACTTGATGTTTCCATCCGTGGGCTCTTCATGAGCGTTGGATATGTCAGAAAGTGTCCATAGGGAAATTTCTGGGGCGATTTAAAACTAAGATTAGGAGTGCGGTTGTTGAGTTTAGTTGGGAAGGGTTAGGTTACATTAGGAACAGGCGAAGGCACAAGTGGCCATGTTTTCGGTATGACTGCTCAAACTGCAAAACAGTGTTTAATTAGATAGTTCTCTAATGGTAATTTAAATTTCGAATCAATTGCTATTTTTATTACAAATGTTGATATAAATATTTCAGATTAAATCACTCTAAATGACTATTTAAGACCCCGACCTAAAAAGATGTATTTTAAGGAGAATACAATGGATGCAGATTTGAGTAAGACTCGCTAATAAACGATTAATTAACTAAGGTTAATTAACTAAAAACACAATGAGCAATGGCTGTTGGGTCCAGATTCGAAACTTCAAACAGATTTAGATTTCACTCTGGATTTTCAGGCAAACCTCAGATTAGGAGATGAATGGTCTTACCATTTCGCCATTCAGCAAATTTTCGTTCCACGTGAGTATTGCGTAATTTACAGTTTAGAGTATGAACCTGACTACATGAAATCGATTCCACCTGTGCGTGCTTCTAACTCACTTTCCATTTTAAAAGCTCTTCCCTTCCTTTTTAAAAGTAATTAATTAATTAAAATTTAATCAATAAACCACTTTAAACAAAAACTAAATTATGTAGCTAAAAAAGTATACCTAAAATGCTTTGAAGCTTCAATATGCTTACGTTTTATTTTAATTCAATACAACGGTCAATTAAAAAGAGTGCCAGAAATAATTACAATTCACGATATATTGAACTTACAATATAATTTATTAACTTAATTTATCCTGGATTAAATATATTTAATTACATATATCCAATTAAAATCACCTTTGGCAATGTTTTGATTAAAATAAATATTTTTGGTAACGTACTAACTATTATACTTACTAAGCTTAACTTTTATAAAAAATATAATTAGTTTTAATAATATAACTTAAACCAGAATATGAAATTCCATAGCCGTTCAAAATTGGATTACAATCTTTTCTAAAACGATTTCATGTAACAATTTTAAGACAGACGATTTCACGCATCAATTGCTATACAAAGCTAAGCTTTTGTGATTTTTCCCAGATAAATTGAATTGTGTTTGAATCGTTGCTTTAACTTTGACTGGAAATACTCTTACTGTTCAACTCTTTCTTCTTTGTCCACGTGACCGCCTGGCTTATGCCTCTTCATTGGTTTTGAACAACTACTAGAATGACAGAGATGTCAGTAGTAGGGAAAGGGGACTTTTGGGCCAAGTGATTTATGGCTTCCGGTCACGTGACCGGAAGCGCTGAGTCATGAAAGACGTCATCTGAGGCTGAGGCAGTGACGTAGGCGGTTTTGTGACGAAATGAGTAAAAGTTCAAAGTTCAAGGTCACGGTGAAGTTTTTTAAAAAAAATCTACCTCGCACTCGTAAAACGATTGTGATTCGATAGTTAATCGATAATAAATATCGAATGAAAATTATCGAATGAAACAATCGAATGATACGAGTGCGAGGTAGAACAATTACAAATATTACTTTATTTTATTAACAATAATTCATATTACAAATATTACTTTATTTTATTTACAATAATTCATGTTTACAATAGTTCCCCGTTGTTGGTTGTCATCGATGTTGTTGATCCGGACGAGTTGCGGCCATCACTTTGCTCTGATGAAAGACGGTAGATACTTCGACACCTATCTGTTCTGTTAGGTGTTTGCATTTCATTGCTGTCAGGTGGAAATAATACGTGACGGCAATGAAATAGAAACATCCATCAGATCTTGAGTGAAATGATATTGTTAGTTTGTGAAGAGCGTCTCGGAGAGCTCGATGTTCACCGGTCGAGAGCCGGAGGTGTACTGACTATTCGCTAGCTAGCATTTTTGGTATCAAACAAAATGGTGGGGGTAAAAGTGTGGTGGGGCGGAGCAGATGGCAGGCGGCAGGTGGCAGATGGCAGCTGGCGCGGGGAGGAAGACTATGAATAAAATATCCATTAGTTAAAACCCATCAAGGATAACGTAATTGCTTCTGTATCAGAGGATGTTGTGGTAGACACTTCTTGTACTTGTATTTGATCAGTCGTTTCATTAGTGTCAGCTTGGTAAATATTAAAAGATAAAGATGTGGAAGAAACATTATTGTCTTGTATTTGTGAATCCATGTGTACCGCGCAAGAGCTGGACATATAGTGATGTAGCGTTTGCGCGTAGGTTAGGTACTCGCCTTCCCCCACCACACCAAGTCCCCCACCACAACGGTTGCTATACCGTTGGCTAGATTTAAATTCCGATTGCACCTTCTTGTTCGTCTTGTCAAGCCGCGTAATTGAAGTACCCACATGTTATACTTTAACCAAAAACAAAGAAGTTATATAGGTTTGCCCTTGAAAATAGTTATTTTTTGGCTATTACTGCTATACCCTTGGTCGGATCTGAATTCTATTTGCACCAACTTGTTCCTCTGATCAATCCGCGTAATTTGAGTAGCCACTTGGCATAAGTTAAACTAGAGATAAAGAATTTATTTAGATATGACCTTCAAAATAATTGTTTTTGGCTATTACTGCTATACCCTTGGTCGGATCTGAATTCTGTAATAACTAAACATTAATCTCTCCCGAAAAAAATCAATACATATCTTCCAGTATTTTAAGAAACGAGAATTTCCTGAATTTTCTAAGTCCCCAAGGTCATCTGAACATTTTGCCAAAGCGGGGAATAGAGCACAAATTGGTGCTCTATTCCCCGCTCTGTATTAGGAGAAGAGGCCTAGTTTAATGCTCGCAATTATAGGCATAAACCTGATAACGGAACGCTAACCTCTCCCCCGAAAATTTATTCGTGAGTAAGGGCTAAGATAGGTAATGTCAACCGGTTTACATGACCGTATTGACAAGTCCGGTTTTCAGGGCCGAACCTTATTGTCAGGGGGTTAGGAAAAGGATGAGAAACAAATTACATTACTTTGAAACAAACTGGTCAGTTAGAGTTAAAGTTAATTTTACAAAGAACAATCAGTATCACTGAAACCCAGTCGGACGTATATCAGCGAACGGGCGTCAGGATACTGCGGTCAGTTTAACAAAGGTCACAACAGCAACACTGAAACCCAGTCGGACGTAGATCAGCGAACGGGCGTCAGGCTACTGCGAACCCAAGTTTTGACCAAGGTAAGTTTTAAAAGCGTGAAAGAAAAGTACATATTTAATTAGTAAATAAAACACTTCAAAGACCAACACCACAAATAATTACAAACACCAACACTAACTACATTTTATAGCAGCAAACTACAAACTAACATGCATAACAAACTAACATGCTAAGGTAGAATCTTTAGTATACAGGGGTACCACCTCTATACTAAAGATGCTATTACAGACAGTTAAGGCGAACAGCTAGCTAGGCTGCCAGCCTAAAACTGTGAGACTACTGCGGCTAGACCCTCGCTTTTATAGCCGACAGAGGAGCAGGTGCAAAGGCAGATGCACTCTACTACATTCGCCGCGTCGCAAAAGTAATTTAATACGGCGTCGACGTAATACTCTTGTATTTTATTTTGTCGGTTCATTTGATATGTTTTACACTTAGATATGCAATGGTTGAAACACTTGTACTAACGACAAAAGCCCCTCAGTTGTTTTATAATGTAATTCTATATTATCAGTTATAACTACCCAATCTTAATCAAAACAAAAACACCAAAGAAATCGCGTTGAACTCTTCTTATTAAATAAAACACAATACATGTCATTTTCTGTGCAATGGATTAAGCTATATATTTACTTTTAATTTAAATTTTCGAATAAATATGCAAACTTAAACGAGGGTAACTATAAAAAAGCATTCTATTTATGTAAACTATATATATATATATATATATATATATATATATATATATATATATATATATATAATCAGTGCAATGTCAGCAAAAATTGTATAAGCAATAAATTCTATGACAGACTAAGATCTACGTGTATTACAAGTACGAAAGGTAATAAAATCATACATAATAATTAATAAACGAAAGTATTCTATATAGTAAAATCGTTCCGATAACAAAATGACTACATTATACTATAGTTTGAGCCGTGCGTTACAGAGCGAGTAGCCGGGGGGCGCGCCGCGCCGCGGTGCACAGCGCCTTTGGCTATCCGAAGCCTGGTAAACTAATTAGAACATTGTATCGGAGGGTTGTGAGATTTTTATATATTCATATTGTAATCAAAATTAGCTATCCGATACACCGACTCGGAGGTCGATCAGACTAAAATTGAGCGTGGGAATCTGGTATACTTTTACACAATTGTCTCGTCTTTTAAACTAAATTAATATCGCTAGCATTAGGTACTTATCTGCTCTCATTAGGTATTAGGTTTCAATCTGTTATCCCTAATAAATCTAAAGAATATAAATATTATAACTTAATGTATTATATAATTTGCACTTAAATTAAGAAATGCTTTCAAGCAACAAACTTGTTGTTGATAGAATGATAAATCAGTTATATATATATAATACCCTGATCAACAGTGTATTTGATATGTTTTTTAACTTATGTCTGTGTGTTATGTGCGAACTACTCTCTTCTTAAAAACAATCTTTTTAAACTATTTTGAATTGTAACAAGTGAGTGATTAACTTGTTGACTGATTTTGTTGCAAGAGGGTTGATTAATAAATATATAAATGCATTATATAGTTTTTCCTGTAATTACAGTCAAACAAGTTACGCCAAGACCCTAGCTGTTTGAGATGTAAACTTTTTAAGTGTTGCACTGATAAGCTGGATGTGTCACTACTTGTGACTCTGTAAATAGTTATGCACAGAAGAATGATATTTAATTTAGTGTTAAAAATGTAGAAAAAAAAAAATATTAACTCAAAGCAGGCTTAAGAAGGTTTTTAGTTTCCTTTTAAATATATAAAAGCTAAACCCCCTCAGTTGTTTTATAATGTAACTCTATACTATCAGTTATAACTACCCAATCTTAATCAAAACAAAAAAAACAACCCAAAAATTTGTGTTGCACTGATAAGCTGGATGTGTCACTACTTGTGACTCTGTAAACAGTTATGCACAGAAGAATGATATTTAATTTAGTGTTAAAAATGTAGAAAAAAAAAATATTAACTCAAAGCAGGCTTAAGAAGGTTTTTAGTTTCCTTTTAAATATATAAAAGCTAAACCCCCTCAGTTGTTTTATAATGTAACTCTATACTATCAGTTATAACTACCCAATCTTAATCAAAACAAAAAAAAAAAACCCCAAAAATTTCTTCATTAGAACTTTTCTCATTAGATAAAACACAATACATGTCATTTTCTGTGCAATGGATTAAGCTATATATTTACTTTTAATTTAAATTTTCGAATAAATAAACACTATCTATTTACCGCATTAATAAAGCGCAATTTAATCCACAAATATTATATACCTTTTCGAAGGTGTATAATAACCAAGCTCATTTTTTTTTATACCCCAATACAATTATGAATGTTTAATCAGGTGAAAGAGAACGCAGGTAAAACTAACTGTACCCTTGGGTATTAGTCTTTAATACAAATCCTATACCCTAAAGGTCACTCAAGATTATAGCCAAGGTTAAGGGCAAGGTCGCTTGCATATCCAGTTAGAAAGTGGCTACACAACGTGAACTGCACACAAACTCGAGACTAACAAGTCCCCTGCCTGGTTAAAGAGGTACAGTATATGAATGTAACCGTTAACGTAGATTACGAGACTTGTGTGTACAAAGAGAGAGAGACAAAAAAAACACTTCCCCCTCGGGACTTAAACATTTTTCGAAGTAGAGCTGGATGAAATTGGAGAGAGAGAGAGCGAGTGCTTTGGAAGAAGTCACCCGACCTTGAATTAATAACCTACTGTGAACCGCACAAAGATTTAAGGTTGTAAGCTGAATTTATCCTTTGATAATCTACGGTGTACCACACAAAGATATAACAGTTGTAAACTGAATTATTAGACGTTCAAAATAAATACTACAAGGTATATGAATCTAACTGATAATGTAGATTGCGAGACCTGTGTGTACAACTAATAAAGAAACACAATAACTTATACTTTATGTCTGGTATATATGTTACAATTATTCATAAAAAATAAAAAAAACTAAAACAAACTTTAAAATGTTTTGAATTTCGGTCAGGTAAATTAATAAATTAATAAAAAAGTACATCACAAATACTGTTGTATAAGTTTGTGTGTTCAAATTAAATGTACATGGCATAAAAAAAAAAAAAAATTATAAAGCATAAATCTTGCGTTATTTTAAAAAATCCATGATCTTAATAAGTATTAACGCACGTTAAATGACAGAAACACTATATATAAATTTTCCAACATCTTAACAATACTTTGATTTCAATATTTTCCTTACCCCACAGTAATTTCCCAAGTTATACCGAACCTATATAAACGCTTTTAATATAACTTTCTATCACCAATGAATATAAGCTTGAAAATGACGTCAAGAAGAGTCTTTAGGAGAGAATAGTGACAAATAATCAGTCTTAATATATTTCTGGAGTTAAAAATAATCATACATTAATAATTAATTTTAGATATATAGTGGTTATTGTTCGGGTTTAAATACAAATTTTGTGACATATTTATTTGAACTACGTTTTATAACACTTTGCAATGCTCAAACAACCGTCCAAAAGTTAGTCTGATCGACCTACGAGTCGGCGTATCGGATAGCTAATTTTGATTACAATATGAATATATAAAAACCTCACAACCCTCCGATACAATGTTCTAATCAGTTTACTGGGCTTCGGATAGCCAAAGGCGCTATGTCCCGCGGCGAGCCGCCGCGCCGGCGCCGCGCCTGGCATAGTTAGTTTATGGAGATATGGAGAATAAGTAAAATTTTATATCTCTATTATTATTAATGAACAAATCGAATCTAATGAAACTTAGTATGTGGCTTCATGTGGTTGGGATTTACTGATATTTGCATGAAAACCCCATTTTTGTGGTCCCCATGGAAGCAAACCTGCGTAATCAGCAGCTATATTGTTATTCTTATGGGGAATAAGAAACTTGTGATGTCTTGCTTGTTTATAAACATAAATTGGTAAAATTTGGTATGTTACTTTATCTAATGGTAATCCATTGGTATTTAAATAAATATCTGATTTTTATGGTCCTTGATGCAGCAAACCAGCATCCTCAGTCTTAATGTTTTTGTTATGGAGAATAAATAAAAATTAATATCTCGCTAGTTTATGAAGGTGCTTTGATGAAAGTTGGTAAGTGACTTCATGAGGTAGTAAAGTACCATTTGAAACTAGTTGAGTGTGCAGGTTTGCTGCAACGGGGGTATTTAAAGTTTATATTTCTAACGTCCCACAAAACTAATCTCGTTGTTTGCAAAACTCTTCATATACAATTGATTACAAAATTAGTATATTTGACCGAATCGAGAACGTGATGACTTATACAGCGAGTGCATCAATAGTAAATCCTGAATTACAGCCTACTCAACGCTTGAATCACTTAAAGCTGGGTTTTCCTAGGCGCGGAACTTTTCGGCAGCGGAGCGCGAAACGCGGAGAGCGGAGTTAGTAAGCTGGTTTCTGCTCATCATGTAATCAAATGGCGCTGTTTTCATAGACAGCGGAATTGTAACGCGCCGCGCCGCGGATTAACTTTGTCCGCTTCTGGAGCAGAGGAGTCCGCTTTCCGCCGCAGAAGTCTGTAGAGGTTATACTGGTGTCCTGTGATTTTGTGTTGTTACAGAATAAGTTCGGGTAAATTTAGTGCGCCAGTTGACGATAAGCTTGTTGAATGAATATAAGGCTATCCAATTATCTGAAGTACGATAGGTATAATAACCAACAGATCTAGGTTATTCCGCAGTCGGTCGCTGAAAAATTCCGCGTCTAGGAAAATAGAATTCCGCTGATCTGAAACTACGAGCGGAGAATCTCCGCGTTCCGCGCTCCGCTGCCGAAAAGTTCCGTGCCTAGGAAAACGCAGTTTAAGAAGGACTCTTTGAGACCTGAGCTTCACATGCAGCAATCTGAATTTACAAAATATCCCTGATAAAAATCCCACGAATTAAATGCATACTGCACAACAGTAACACGGAAAATCTAGAGAAAAGGTAATTTTTTAAACGTTAAGTGTTACCAACTATTCACTTTTCCGTGACAAATACAACAAAATATGTTTCCTGATGGTTTATAAAGAGCCTTTTCAATATAACACAAATCCAATTGGTCGGTCATGGATAAAAAAAAGTTAAACAAATGTTGTTCGGTAAAATGAATCACTTCCCATGCAGTATAATTTCATTTGTAGGTCTAGTCATTCCTAGTTCCTGAATACAAATACAATATGCATTGGTCACAAAAAACAACGAAAATTAAAGTACCGGTTATCCTGTATATAATAAATAGTATTTTTATAAATGGGGTAAAAGATACTTGGGATAAATAATATAATAAAATACACATTTTACTATCGTTTACATTTTAAAATCATTTCTTTGTAATTCGTAAATTAAGGGATTGTACAACCTTCTAAAAGTGTGCCGACTTTGCGAAAGATGTTTTAGAAGTACCTAACTATAATAGTCTAAATGAAAACAATATTCTCAGTAAAATGTAAAACCATGTACTTGGTCAATCTGGAGATATGATATGGATTCATTCCCCAACGTTTTAAAGTTTTCTGATAATGAGTAGGACGATAATAATTGTTGTTTAATAGTCGACAAAGCAAGTTAGTAATTACCAATTAAAAGTGGTAATCGTGATATAATAATCATAAATAAACTTGATATTAAGGTTACTTTCCCAATAAAAACGGTGTTGAACGACTTAATTCAAGGGCTCAGCTGATTATTACAACTGTCGATTGCTTATTATCATAACTATTTACAATGTCTTCACGTTTATTATGTGTCTTAATATGTTAATTCCCTCTTATAGTGCTGATCATTAAAAATCAGTTAATATAACGGTAACTAATATAACGGTTGGTGAATCTAGAAATTGTCTTTGTTTAATACATCCATGCAACATCAGTTACCGTAGCATTGTCCTAGATCGAATAACACTTTGGTGCTATGACTTTTTGCCGTTTAATTTTTTTTGGCGAATTTCCCCTATAGGGAAGAAGCTATTACCGTAGGTCTCATGGTAAGATTTAAGCCCGAGACCATGACAAATTTTTTTTTTTTAGGTCCTCAGATGACTAAAACACTATTCGTTCAAATTTATATATATATATATATATATATATATATATCTATATATGTGTCCGTGAATGCGATAACTTGAGTAAAAAACGTCCGATTTCGATGAAATTTGGCTCAAATGTGTAAAGTGACATTGATGACTTTAAGTTCGATAACCAGAAAAATCGGGCCATGGTAAGGGGGGTTTATGGGGGTTTTAAATTTTCCAAAAATCGGTTTTTTGCATTTTTACCCTAAAATTTTTAAAACACTTAATTTTGGTTTTGACCATGTTATAGAGCTTAAAAAAGCAAATAATATGGTATTTTGAATTATTAAGCTAGGTTAAGTGGTTGCGGAGAAAATCCAAAAAAACCTGCTCATAAAATCTCCTATGTTAATCTTATAGGAAAAAGGTTTTTGGCTTTTCCTAAGTTAATTTTAATGTAAACTTCACATTTGCTTTTACCAATCAACTCAGCTCCACAAAACAATCATTTTGGTGTTTAAATTGTGATTCTACGTCCAACCGTTGCAGAGATATTCAAAGTGCTAAACACAGTACGTTGTCCAATGTTATCCTTATGGAGGATAAATAAAATTTGATATCTCCATTATTAATGAATGTATATTGATGAAACTTGGCACGTGGGGTCACGTAGAACTGGTATATTGATATTTGCACAAAAAATTGATTTTTTGTTGATTATCCCCGTAGCAGCGAACCTGCGTACTCAGCCCCCATGTTATCCTTATGGAGAATAAGTAAAATGTAATGACTCCCTTAATTATAAACATAAATTAATAAAACTTGGTATGTGGCTTCACCTTGTTGAGTTATATTGATATTTGCATAAAACCCCATTTTTTTAGTTCCTTGTTGCAGCAAACCTGCTTACTCATCACCAATGCTATTCTTATGGAGAATAATTAAACTTGTACATATCGCTTATATATGAATATATTTTTATGAAACTTGGTATGCGGCTTTATATGGTATTAAGACATATATTATGCATTGGAAATTCGCTGAGTACGCAGGTTTGCTGCGACGGGGGTATTTTTGTTTGTGAGGGAACCTCCAGCGAGTAAAGCGAGTACACATTATACAGTTGTATATCTTAGTACACACATGACAAAAACAGTAATATAAACAGTTTAATGTATTATTGTTGTATTTTGTTTTACGGTTGTTTTATTTATTTGATTTTAGATTACTCATTACATTTTCAAAAACCGCGGTCTTAGAGTTGCCATATTTAGGTAATATGAATTATTTCGCTCTAATTTAGTTTTAAATAGGAGTTCATTCATTCAAATCTTCACATTATTGAAATCGAAAATTTTGTACAGAATCAAATTATTATGAGTCATTTACGATATTAAGCTGTTTTTTGTTTTGTTTTTAAATTTCTAATTCTTTTTCCAAACAAAGTTACATTGTGTTAGGTAATTAACGTTTTATGAATAACAGAGATTTCACTATCTTTATTATTATTAAAATCTTTGAAACTGAATAAATGTTACACTGCTTGCACATACAAATATAATCATAAAATTACTAAACATATCACCATTGTTTAGTCATTTTGTAACTGTTTAGAAACTTTTCGGTGGATACATTTACTATTTTGATTTAATGTTTTGCTTTTGACATTAAACCAATTAAAATTGATTTTTCAATTAATTTTCACGCAAAAGACTAAATATGTTTATTTAAATTTAAACCCCAATTATTTTAGTCATACCTCAGTTGTAATCAAACAAATATTTTGGTAGTGCAAAGTAATCTATACGCGATACCCTTGGTCGGAAGTGTAATAACTAAACATTAATCTCTCCCCGGAAAATCAATACATATCTTCCAGTATTTTAAGAAACGAGAATTTTCTAAGTCCCCAAGGTCATCTGAAAATGTTGCCAAAACGGGGAATAGGGCAGTACGTGATTCTCACTTGGACCACAAACTGCTCTATTCCCCGTTCTGTATTCGGGAAGATAAGTTTGAAGAACCTCAAAAAGCTACAACCAAGGTCGGTGGTACAATGGCTAACAGCATCCTGAAACCCGATCGGACTTTGGACAGTAAATGGCGCCAGGCAGCTGAGAACCAAAGTTTTGACCAAGGGATTTTAAAATTCAAAAGGGATAATACTCACAGTTATAGGCAATAAACCTAATAACAGGAACCTTTTATTAATTAACCTCCCAAAAATACAAGGGAAACTACTCACAGTTATGGGCAATAAACCTGATAACTGGAACCTTTTATTGATTAACCCCCAAGAAGTTACAAATGGTTTGCAGGGAGTATTTGCAAAAGTTTCTCGAGGGTAAGATGGGTTATGTCAATTGGTTTTCGTGCCATATTGACAAAGGTCGGTTTTCGTGCCATACCTTTTTGTAAGGGGTTAGGAAAAGGATGAGAAACATACTGATCAGTTAAAGTTAATTTT
Organism: Allygus modestus; assembly: GCA_963675035.1. NCBI lineage: Eukaryota > Metazoa > Arthropoda > Insecta > Hemiptera > Cicadellidae > Allygus > Allygus modestus. The sequence goes on from OY776114.1 coordinate 114,570,490, forward strand.
ACAAAGACCAACCAAGGTCGGTTTTACAAAGGTCAACAGCATCCTGAAACCCAGTCGGACGTTGGTCAGTAACGGGCGCCAGGCAACTGCGAACCAAAGTTTTAACCAAGGTCAGTTTTAAAGCGTGTACGAAAAGTACATACCAACCAAGGTCAGTTTTACAAAGGTCAACAGCATCCTGAAACCCAGTCGGACGTTGGTCAGTAACGGGCGCCAGGCAACTGCGAACCAAAGTTTTGACCAAGGTCAGTTTTAAAGCGTGAAACTAAAGTACATATTTCATTAGTAAATAAAACACTTCAAAGACCAACACCACAAATAATTACAAACATCAACACTAACTACATTTTCTAGCAGCAAACTACAAGCTATAATCTAACAAACAAACTAACATGCATAACAAACTAACATGCTAAGGTAGAATCTTTAGTATACAAGGGTACCACCTCTATACTAAAGATACTATTACAGACAGCTAAGGCGAACAGCTAGCTAGGCTGTCAGCCTGAGACTGTGAGACTTGTGCGGTCAACCCCCGCTTTTATAGCCAGAGGAAGCAGATGTCGTGGCGCAGCAGATGTCACGGTGGCCGGCCCGCGGCGTGCGCCATTTTTTAATTATCACAGATAATTCCTTCATAACGTTCATCGCCAGCCCGCTGCCGCGCCGCGCCCGACCATAGCCAGTGCAGTGTGTTTGTTTCCCGGCTACTGAACAACTTTAGATGACCTTGGGGACTTAGAAAATTCTCGTTTCTTAAAATACTGGAAGATATGTATTGGTTTTTCGGGGAAGCTTTTTGAGGTTCTTCAAACTTATCTTCCCGAATACAGAACGGGGAATAGAGCAGTTTGTGGTCCAAGTGAGAATCACGTACTGCCCTATTCCCCGTTTTGGCAACATTTTCAGATGACCTTGGGGACTTAGAAAATTCTCGTTTCTTAAAATACTGGAAGATATGTATTGATTTTCCGGGGAGAGATTAATGTTTAGTTATTACACTTCCGACCAAGGGTATCGCGTATAGATTACTTTGCACTACCAAAATATTTGTTTGATTACAACTGAGGTATGACTAAAATAATTGGGGTTTAAATTTAAATAAACATATTTAGTCTTTTGCGTGAAAATTAATTGAAAAATCAATTTTAATTGGTTTAATGTCAAAAGCAAAACATTAAATCAAAATAGTAAATGTATCCACCGAAAAGTTTCTAAACAGTTACAAAATGACTAAACAATGGTGATATGTTTAGTAATTTTATGATTATATTTGTATGTGCAAGCAGTGTAACATTTATTCAGTTTCAAAGATTTTAATAATAATAAAGATAGTGAAATCTCTGTTATTCATAAAACGTTAATTACCTAACACAATGTAACTTTGTTTGGAAAAAGAATTAGAAATTTAAAAACAAAACAAAAAACAGCTTAATATCGTAAATGACTCATAATAATTTGATTCTGTACAAAATTTTCGATTTCAATAATGTGAAGATTTGAATGAATGAACTCCTATTTAAAACTAAATTAGAGCGAAATAATTCATATTACCTAAATATGGCAACTCTAAGACCGCGGTTTTTGAAAATGTAATGAGTAATCTAAAATCAAATAAATAAAACAACCGTAAAACAAAATACAACAATAATACATTAAACTGTTTATATTACTGTTTTTGTCATGTGTGTACTAAGATATACAACTGTATAATGTGTACTCGCTTTACTCGCTGGAGGTTCCCTCACAAACAAAAATACCCCCGTCGCAGCAAACCTGCGTACTCAGCGAATTTCCAATGCATAATATATGTCTTAATACCATATAAAGCCGCATACCAAGTTTCATAAAAATATATTCATATATAAGCGATATGTACAAGTTTAATTATTCTCCATAAGAATAGCATTGGTGATGAGTAAGCAGGTTTGCTGCAACAAGGAACTAAAAAAATGGGGTTTTATGCAAATATCAATATAACTCAACAAGGTGAAGCCACATACCAAGTTTTATTAATTTATGTTTATAATTAAGGGAGTCATTACATTTTACTTATTCTCCATAAGGATAACATGGGGGCTGAGTACGCAGGTTCGCTGCTACGGGGATAATCAACAAAAAATCAATTTTTTGTGCAAATATCAATATACCAGTTCTACGTGACCCCACGTGCCAAGTTTCATCAATATACATTCATTAATAATGGAGATATCAAATTTTATTTATCCTCCATAAGGATAACATTGGACAACGTACTGTGTTTAGCACTTTGAATATCTCTGCAACGGTTGGACGTAGAATCACAATTTAAACACCAAAATGATTGTTTTGTGGAGCTGAGTTGATTGGTAAAAGCAAATGTGAAGTTTACATTAAAATTAACTTAGGAAAAGCCAAAAACCTTTTTCCCATAAGATTAACATAGGAGATTTTATGAGCAGGTTTTTTTGGATTTTCCCCGCAACCACTTAACCTAGCTTAATAATTCAAAATACCATATTATTTGCTTTTTTAAGCTCTATAACATGGTCAAAACCAAAATTAAGTGTTTTAAAAATTTTAGGGTAAAAATGCAAAAAACCGATTTTTGGAAAATTTAAAACCCCCATAAACCCCCCTTACCATGGCCCGATTTTTCTGGTTATCGAACTTAAAGTCATCAATGTCACTTTACACATTTGAGCCAAATTTCATCGAAATCGGACGTTTTTTACTCAAGTTATCGCATTCACGGACACATATATAGATATATATATATATATATATATATATATATATATATAGATATATATATATAAATTTGAACGAATAGTGTTTTAGTCATCTGGGGACCTAAAAAAAAAAAATTTGTCATGGTCTCGGGCTTAAATCTTACCATGAGACCTACGGTAATAGCTTCTTCCCTATAGGGGAAATTCGCTAAAAAAAATTAAACGGCAAAAAGTCATAGCACCAAAGTGTTATTCGATCTAGGACAATGCTACGGTAACTGATGTTGCATGGATGTATTAAACAAAGACAATTTCTAGATTCACCAACCGTTATATTAGTTACCGTTATATTAACTGATTTTTAATGATCAGCACTATAAGAGGGAATTAACATATTAAGACACATAATAAACGTGAAGACATTGTAAATAGTTATGATAATAAGCAATCGACAGTTGTAATAATCAGCTGAGCCCTTGAATTAAGTCGTTCAACACCGTTTTTATTGGGAAAGTAACCTTAATATCAAGTTTATTTATGATTATTATATCACGATTACCACTTTTAATTGGTAATTACTAACTTGCTTTGTCGACTATTAAACAACAATTATTATCGTCCTACTCATTATCAGAAAACTTTAAAACGTTGGGGAATGAATCCATATCATATCTCCAGATTGACCAAGTACATGGTTTTACATTTTACTGAGAATATTGTTTTCATTTAGACTATTATAGTTAGGTACTTCTAAAACATCTTTCGCAAAGCCGGCATACTTTTAGAAGGTTGTACAATCCCTTAATTTACGAATTACAAAGAAATGATTTTAAAATGTAAACGATAGTAAAATGTGTATTTTATTATATTATTTATCCCAAGTATCTTTTACCCCATTTATAAAAATACTATTTATTATATACAGGATAACCGGTACTTTAATTTTCGTTGTTTTTTGTGACCAATGCATATTGTATTTGTATTCAGGAACTAGCAATGACTAGACCTACAAATGAAATTATACTGCATGGGAAGTGATTCATTTTACCGAACAACATTTGTTTAACTTTTTTTTATCCATGACCGACCAATTGGATTGGTGTTATATTGAAAAGGCTCTTTATAAACCATCAGGAAACATATTTTGTTGTATTTGTCACGGAAAAGTGAATAGTTGGTAACACTTAACGTTTAAAAAATTACCTTTTCTCTAGATTTTCCGTGTTACTGTTGTGCAGTATGCATTTAATTCGTGGGATTTTTATCAGGGATATTTTGTAAATTCAGATTGCTGCATGTGAAGCTCAGGTCTCAAAGAGTCCTTCTTAAACTGCGTTTTCCTAGGCACGGAACTTTTCGGCAGCGGAGCGCGGAACGCGGAGATTCTCCGCTCGTAGTTTCAGATCAGCGGAATTCTATTTTCCTAGACGCGGAATTTTTCAGCGACCGACTGCGGAATAACCTAGATCTGTTGGTTATTATACCTATCGTACTTCAGATAATTGGATAGCCTTATATTCATTCAACAAGCTTATCGTCAACTGGCGCACTAAATTTACCCGAACTTATTCTGTAACAACACAAAATCACAGGACACCAGTATAACCTCTACAGACTTCTGCGGCGGAAAGCGGACTCCTCTGCTCCAGAAGCGGACAAAGTTAATCCGCGGCGCGGCGCGTTACAATTCCGCTGTCTATGAAAACAGCGCCATTTGATTACATGATGAGCAGAAACCAGCTTACTAACTCCGCTCTCCGCGTTTCGCGCTCCGCTGCCGAAAAGTTCCGCGCCTAGGAAAACCCAGCTTTAAGTGATTCAAGCGTTGAGTAGGCTGTAATTCAGGATTTACTATTGATGCACTCGCTGTATAAGTCATCACGTTCTCGATTCGGTCAAATATACTAATTTTGTAATCAATTGTATATGAAGAGTTTTGCAAACAACGAGATTAGTTTTGTGGGACGTTAGAAATATAAACTTTAAATACCCCCGTTGCAGCAAACCTGCACACTCAACTAGTTTCAAATGGTACTTTACTACCTCATGAAGTCACTTACCAACTTTCATCAAAGCACCTTCATAAACTAGCGAGATATTAATTTTTATTTATTCTCCATAACAAAAACATTAAGACTGAGGATGCTGGTTTGCTGCATCAAGGACCATAAAAATCAGATATTTATTTAAATACCAATGGATTACCATTAGATAAAGTAACATACCAAATTTTACCAATTTATGTTTATAAACAAGCAAGACATCACAAGTTTCTTATTCCCCATAAGAATAACAATATAGCTGCTGATTACGCAGGTTTGCTTCCATGGGGACCACAAAAATGGGGTTTTCATGCAAATATCAGTAAATCCCAACCACATGAAGCCACATACTAAGTTTCATTAGATTCGATTTGTTCATTAATAATAATAGAGATATAAAATTTTACTTATTCTCCATATCTCCATAAACTAACTATGCCAGGCGCGGCGCCGGCGCGGCGGCTCGCCGCGGGACATAGCGCCTTTGGCTATCCGAAGCCCAGTAAACTGATTAGAACATTGTATCGGAGGGTTGTGAGGTTTTTATATATTCATATTGTAATCAAAATTAGCTATCCGATACGCCGACTCGTAGGTCGATCAGACTAACTTTTGGACGGTTGTTTGAGCATTGCAAAGTGTTATAAAACGTAGTTCAAATAAATATGTCACAAAATTTGTATTTAAACCCGAACAATAACCACTATATATCTAAAATTAATTATTAATGTATGATTATTTTTAACTCCAGAAATATATTAAGACTGATTATTTGTCACTATTCTCTCCTAAAGACTCTTCTTGACGTCATTTTCAAGCTTATATTCATTGGTGATAGAAAGTTATATTAAAAGCGTTTATATAAGTTCGGTATAACTTGGGAAATTACTGTGGGGTAAGGAAAATATTGAAATCAAAGTATTGTTAAGATGTTGGAAAATTTATATATAGTGTTTCTGTCATTTAACGTGCGTTAATACTTATTAAGATCATGGATTTTTTAAAATAACGCAAGATTTATACTTTATAATTTTTTTTTTTTTATGCCATGTACATTTAATTTGAACACACAAACTTATACAACAGTATTTGTGATGTACTTTTTTATTAATTTATTAATTTACCTGACCGAAATTCAAAACATTTTAAAGTTAGTTTTAGTTTTTTTTATTTTTTATGAATAATTGTAACATATATACCAGACATAAAGTATAAGTTATTGTGTTTCTTTATTAGTTGTACACACAGGTCTCGCAATCTACATTATCAGTTAGATTCATATACCTTGTAGTATTTATTTTGAACGTCTAATAATTCAGTTTACAACTGTTATATCTTTGTGTGGTACACCGTAGATTATCAAAGGATAAATTCAGCTTACAACCTTAAATCTTTGTGCGGTTCACAGTAGGTTATTAATTCAAGGTCGGGTGACTTCTTCCAAAGCACTCGCTCTCTCTCTCTCCAATTTCATCCAGCTCTACTTCGAAAAATGTTTAAGTCCCGAGGGGGAAGTGTTTTTTTTGTCTCTCTCTCTTTGTACACACAAGTCTCGTAATCTACGTTAACGGTTACATTCATATACTGTACCTCTTTAACCAGGCAGGGGACTTGTTAGTCTCGAGTTTGTGTGCAGTTTACGTTGTGTAGCCACTTTCTAACTGGATATGCAAGCGACCTTGCCCTTAACCTTGGCTATAATCTTGAGTGACCTTTAGGGTATAGGATTTGTATTAAAGACTAATACCCAAGGGTACAGTTAGTTTTACCTGCGTTCTCTTTCACCTGATTAAACATTCATAATTGTATTGGGGTATAAAAAAAAATGAGCTTGGTTATTATACACCTTCGAAAAGGTATATAATATTTGTGGATTAAATTGCGCTTTATTAATGCGGTAAATAGATAGTGTTTATTTATTCGAAAATTTAAATTAAAAGTAAATATATAGCTTAATCCATTGCACAGAAAATGACATGTATTGTGTTTTATCTAATGAGAAAAGTTCTAATGAAGAAATTTTTGGGGTATTTTTTTTGCTTTGATTAAGATTGGGTAGTTATAACTGATAGTATAGAGTTACATTATAAAACAACTGAGGGGGTTTAGCTTTTATATATTTAAAAGGAAACTAAAAACCTTCTTAAGCCTGCTTTGAGTTAATATTTTTTTTTTCTACATTTTTAACACTAAATTAAATATCATTCTTCTGTGCATAACTGTTTACAGAGTCACAAGTAGTGACACATCCAGCTTATCAGTGCAACACAAATTTTTGGGGGTTTTTTTTTTTGTTTTGATTAAGATTGGGTAGTTATAACTGATAGTATAGAGTTACATTATAAAACAACTGAGGGGGTTTAGCTTTTATATATTTAAAAGGAAACTAAAAACCTTCTTAAGCCTGCTTTGAGTTAATATTTTTTTTTTTCTACATTTTTAACACTAAATTAAATATCATTCTTCTGTGCATAACTATTTACAGAGTCACAAGTAGTGACACATCCAGCTTATCAGTGCAACACTTAAAAAGTTTACATCTCAAACAGCTAGGGTCTTGGCGTAACTTGTTTGACTGTAATTACAGGAAAAACTATATAATGCATTTATATATTTATTAATCAACCCTCTTGCAACAAAATCAGTCAACAAGTTAATCACTCACTTGTTACAATTCAAAATAGTTTAAAAAGATTGTTTTTAAGAAGAGAGTAGTTCGCACATAACACACAGACATAAGTTAAAAAACATATCAAATACACTGTTGATCAGGGTATTATATATATATAACTGATTTATCATTCTATCAACAACAAGTTTGTTGCTTGAAAGCATTTCTTAATTTAAGTGCAAATTATATAATACATTAAGTTATAATATTTATATTCTTTAGATTTATTAGGGATTGAAACCTAATACCTAATGAGAGCAGATAAGTACCTAATGCTAGCGATATTAATTTAGTTTAAAAGACGAGACAATTGTGTAAAAGTATACCAGATTCCCACGCTCAATTTTAGTCTGATCGACCTCCGAGTCGGTGTATCTTATAGCTAATTTTGATTACAATATGAATATATAAAAATCTCACAACCCTCCGATACAATGTTCTAATTAGTTTACCAGGCTTCGGATAGCCAAAGGCGCTGTGCACCGCGGCGCGGCGCGCCCCCCGGCTACTCGCTCTGTAACGCACGGCTCAAACTATAGTATAATGTAGTCATTTTGTTATCGGAACGATTTTACTATATAGAATACTTTCGTTTATTAATTATTATGTATGATTTTATTACCTTTCGTACTTGTAATACACGTAGATCTTAGTCTGTCATAGAATTTATTGCTTATACAATTTTTGCTGACATTGCACTGATTATATATATATATATATATATATATATATATATATATAGTTTACATAAATAGAATGCTTTTTTATAGTTACCCTCGTTTAAGTTTGCATATTTATTCGAAAATTTAAATTAAAAGTAAATATATAGCTTAATCCATTGCACAGAAAATGACATGTATTGTGTTTTATTTAATAAGAAGAGTTCAACGCGATTTCTTTGGTGTTTTTGTTTTGATTAAGATTGGGTAGTTATAACTGATAATATAGAATTACATTATAAAACAACTGAGGGGCTTTTGTCGTTAGTACAAGTGTTTCAACCATTGCATATCTAAGTGTAAAACATATCAAATGAACCGACAAAATAAAATACAAGAGTATTACGTCGACGCCGTATTAAATTACTTTTGCGACGCGGCGAATGTAGTAGAGTGCATCTGCCTTTGCACCTGCTCCTCTGTCGGCTATAAAAGCGAGGGTCTAGCCGCAGTAGTCTCACAGTTTTAGGCTGGCAGCCTAGCTAGCTGTTCGCCTTAACTGTCTGTAATAGCATCTTTAGTATAGAGGTGGTACCCCTGTATACTAAAGATTCTACCTTAGCATGTTAGTTTGTTATGCATGTTAGTTTGTAGTTTGCTGCTATAAAATGTAGTTAGTGTTGGTGTTTGTAATTATTTGTGGTGTTGGTCTTTGAAGTGTTTTATTTACTAATTAAATATGTACTTTTCTTTCACGCTTTTAAAACTTACCTTGGTCAAAACTTGGGTTCGCAGTAGCCTGACGCCCGTTCGCTGATCTACGTCCGACTGGGTTTCAGTGTTGCTGTTGTGACCTTTGTTAAACTGACCGCAGTATCCTGACGCCCGTTCGCTGATATACGTCCGACTGGGTTTCAGTGATACTGATTGTTCTTTGTAAAATTAACTTTAACTCTAACTGACCAGTTTGTTTCAAAGTAATGTAATTTGTTTCTCATCCTTTTCCTAACCCCCTGACAATAAGGTTCGGCCCTGAAAACCGGACTTGTCAATACGGCCATGTAAACCGGTTGACATTACCTATCTTAGCCCTTACTCACGAATAAATTTTCGGGGGAGAGGTTAGCGTTCCGTTATCAGGTTTATGCCTATAATTGCGAGCATTAAACTAGGCCTCTTCTCCTAATACAGAGCGGGGAATAGAGCACCAATTTGTGCTCTATTCCCCGCTTTGGCAAAATGTTCAGATGACCTTGGGGACTTAGAAAATTCAGGAAATTCTCGTTTCTTAAAATACTGGAAGATATGTATTGATTTTTTTCGGGAGAGATTAATGTTTAGTTATTACAGAATTCAGATCCGACCAAGGGTATAGCAGTAATAGCCAAAAACAATTATTTTGAAGGTCATATCTAAATAAATTCTTTATCTCTAGTTTAAATTATGCCAAGTGGCTACTCAAATTACGCGGATTGATCAGAGGAACAAGTTGGTGCAAATAGAATTCAGATCCGACCAAGGGTATAGCAGTAATAGCCAAAAAATAACTATTTTCAAGGGCAAACCTATATAACTTCTTTGTTTTTGGTTAAAGTATAACATGTGGGTACTTCAATTACGCGGCTTGACAAGACGAACAAGAAGGTGCAATCGGAATTTAAATCTAGCCAACGGTATAGCAACCGTTGTGGTGGGGGACTTGGTGTGGTGGGGGAAGGCGAGTACCTAACCTACGCGCAAACGCTACATCACTATATGTCCAGCTCTTGCGCGGTACACATGGATTCACAAATACAAGACAATAATGTTTCTTCCACATCTTTATCTTTTAATATTTACCAAGCTGACACTAATGAAACGACTGATCAAATACAAGTACAAGAAGTGTCTACCACAACATCCTCTGATACAGAAGCAATTACGTTATCCTTGATGGGTTTTAACTAATGGATATTTTATTCATAGTCTTCCTCCCCGCGCCAGCTGCCATCTGCCACCTGCCGCCTGCCATCTGCTCCGCCCCACCACACTTTTACCCCCACCATTTTGTTTGATACCAAAAATGCTAGCTAGCGAATAGTCAGTACACCTCCGGCTCTCGACCGGTGAACATCGAGCTCTCCGAGACGCTCTTCACAAACTAACAATATCATTTCACTCAAGATCTGATGGATGTTTCTATTTCATTGCCGTCACGTATTATTTCCACCTGACAGCAATGAAATGCAAACACCTAACAGAACAGATAGGTGTCGAAGTATCTACCGTCTTTCATCAGAGCAAAGTGATGGCCGCAACTCGTCCGGATCAACAACATCGATGACAACCAACAACGGGGAACTATTGTAAACATGAATTATTGTAAATAAAATAAAGTAATATTTGTAATATGAATTATTGTTAATAAAATAAAGTAATATTTGTAATTGTTCTACCTCGCACTCGTATCATTCGATTGTTTCATTCGATAATTTTCATTCGATATTTATCATCGATTAACTATCGAATCACAATCGTTTTACGAGTGCGAGGTAGATTTTTTTTAAAAAACTTCACCGTGACCTTGAACTTTGAACTTTTACTCATTTCGTCACAAAACCGCCTACGTCACTGGCTCAGCCTCAGATGACGTCTTTCATGACTCAGCGCTTCCGGTCACGTGACCGGAAGCCATAAATCACTTGGCCCAAAAGTCCCCTTTCCCTACTACTGATGTCTTTACTGACAGATGTTATGTTACGTCAAAAGAAGAGTTTATAATAAGGTGGACTGATATAAGAGCACATTTAATTGTTTTATGCACAGTTGCATGCATTTAAAATTGTTTATTGGTTTCGTTCATGTGAGTTTATAATTTAAGTTATCAAAACCTTAAGGGTTTTTAAATATGCAGAAACAATATATTTATTTATTTATATTCTATCTGTATGATTACACGAAAGTCTGTCTCTAAGCTTCTTAAACAATCAAATGATTATGTATTATCGTATGTGATTGATAGAAACATTTGTATTGTTGGGGTGTAAAAGTGTTAAACCACTCAGTTTCAATGGATAAACAATTGCGAATTTTTAAGAGAGAACATTAAAGTTGATTATTTAGAAAGGTTCGTGTTCAAGGAAGTTGTAACATTTTATAATAAAAGAGTAATCTAAGACTGCATCTCTAGTGCATATTAAACCTGTAACATCCATGTATGTATTTTCGAATTCAAGTTAGTTTTCGAAATATTTAATACACTTTAATACGATCATTCAGAATAACGTTTCAACAATTTGTACAATAGTGATACCAGAGAAAGATGAATGGATAATCACCGGGTGTCAACAACTTTGTACTTTCACATTCAGATAAGACTTTAAGTTAAATTTCGTCATTTGCCTCAATGAGTGACTGCAACAGTTGGCACCCCTGGCGTCACCGTCGGCTCTCTTGTCATACAGAAGAAAAGTTAGACTTTTGACTAATGTTGCTTTTATAGATTGTGACTGCTAATATAAATTTCATTTGATGTTTGAACCAATTTAAATGCTTTTGTAACCAAAATGTTAATATTCATACAAATATCGTTTCTTGATTATGTATAATACATTTAGGGTTCGTTTTTATGTAAATTTTGTTGCTTTAATTTGATTACAAACAGTTAAGCGTGTTACAAGTTAAATTTTTCCAAGAAAAGGTAATTGCAACCTTTTTTTGGTTTGCTTACTGTTGTTACTGTCTATATTTTCTGCATACACGTAAACACAAGAAAATAAGACTTCAGTTACATCAAAAATAAAATTTGTACTGATAACTGCAGTAATACGTACCTTGAAACAAAATATTCTCAACAATTATTGGTTCTTTTCATTTTTCAACGTAATGTCAAATCTACTGGAAATCGATGTTACAATTTATTTCAAAGTACTTTTTTAATTTAATTTATGTAAGTAGATTGTTAACGGTTCTTCAAAATATGGGCTGCAGTTAAATATATTTTTATATAAAACTTTATATTTTGAATCATATTAAAACCATAAATCATAATGATCATTAGATGGCTATATTTGAAAAAATTAATATGCCTGTAAGTTTATTTAATTGCGTTTTACAAGGGTTTAAGAATGGTGTCTAGAGAAAATATTTTAAAGTAAAGTTTAGTACCAATAGTTACAACAACAAAAACCAAACACATTTATTTTAGATCGATTGATGTAGAGTACTAAATTCTCTCTAATTGGTAAATTAAAATTAACTAGCCGTTTTTTTTACATAAGCTCAGACAATCAACATTCTTCCAGCCTAATTAAGAATATGGTAATATGTTAGCTAGCGTTAACGGGTAAATAGAAAACTATTAAAAATTAAATCTGATAATCTTAGATCAGTGTGGACGAATATTTGTAAAATATTAACTTATTGTTTGGTTTTGTAGATTACAAGAGAGTTGAGTCATACATGGAAATTGACGAGATGCAATTAGAAAAAAGAGTCATCAAAAGTTGTACAGACCTTAAAAGCTGCAGGAGCAAGATCGACCCATAAATATTCAAAGGACGCAGACATTAAGCAGCATGGAGACTTCGGTCTCAAAGGATTCTTTGAGAGATTTGTTTAGCATCTGTTCCATTCTTTAGGTTTAAATTATTACTTTGAAAAAATAAGATATTGAGGGACAGTTTAATATTATTACAACATAATCATACTGGACTCACCAAATTGTTTTCCAACACTACAATATTATAGAAAAGGGCAAAATTAAAAATAAAGTATTATGAGGATTTAATTAAGTACAAATATTGGTTTCCTTCTGTATTAAAGGGACTGGAGATGAGCATATTGATTGATTTCATTAATCCTTATGGTGGGCCAATTGTATATGATATTCATTGTACATGATTTTATATACATTTTACATAACTACCGTATACTGTGTATGTATGGTAAAACATTGTAGGCTTTTTACATTCGAGTTACATAATAAATATTTTACTACGCAATATGTATAATTTATAAGTAGGCTACACTACATAAAAATCGCATATTACTAAATATTTTGTAGAAAGGAGTGAAATTCACAAAACAACTTATAGGTAAAGAAGTCATAAACAGCGGTTATGTATAGGTGCATATGAGTTTTAGGCCTTTAGTGAATAGAATTAGAGTATAATTTAGAGAAAATGAGATCAAAGTAGGTTTAATTCATTTTTGAAAAGCTACAAAATATTGCATTGATTTTTTAGCATAAATGAATTTAATATTAAAAAATTATGTCCTAAGCTCCCCACAATGAGAGAATTGCTGAACAAAAATCGCGTCCATGTAATATATCCCTGTGATATATCTTATTGGCTACCGCACGTTCCGGAAACAAGTTCCTATATGTTAAAAAAAAAAAAATTGTTGTAAGCAGCTTGGACGTCAGTTTTATAAATTAAAGGTTCGACCTTGATTACAGATAGTTTGGTAATAATATTTGGTACAATTTATTACGTCCGTATATTTTATAATGGTTGAACTGATTGAGACTAGCAAACAGCGCCTGCAGGTTTGAAAACCCGTTCTGCATTTTATTTTATAAATTAGAGTTTCATTCGGGGATTCTAATATTTTAACCTAACAAGAAGCAAGTAAGTTTTCAAAATCATCAATTTGAACTGTATCAAACTAAATAGATTTTACCAGGTCTTCCGGTTGGTTATCAATATGTACACTATTTATTGAAACCCGCTCCTTAAATCATTCCTGAATTGTTTGCAATCTTCATACGTGTTTACCATTGAATCAGTTGAAAAAGATTTCCTTTTACAAAGATATCCTTTCCAATTTTAATCTACTACCCATATTAACCCAAATGTTTTCATTAACAGCTGCACATTGACACATTGAAATGGAACTTTAATTGATTAGTTTAGCTCAATAAAAATTCTTCATCTGTAAGAACTGAATAACTTATTCTTACAATTGTAACTGATGTTAGAAACTGACACAGTACACAACAGTAAAACAGGAAAACAATCTTCCACCATGGTAGCAGACTGGAGACTCGGGTTAGATGTTAATGTAACCGCATTATCAGTGACAGTGACCACACCGTGAACCTAGCATGTACCACGTGACCACGTTGAAAACCGTATATGACGATTAACTTTCAGTTTCATCTTAGAGATCAATAATACGTTTATTTATTTTACGTTTATTGTATTAGTCTTTAGCTCGCTATATACTTGTCACGGACGGACGTTACATTGTACACGAGAGAAGATGCCATATGGATAAGCGATGTTTATGTAACTAACCAACAGCCTCAGGTCTTTACAGCAAACTTAATTAGTAAGGCAAACTCCGCAGTAACGCACCACGTCCCGCCTATATAACAGAGCCAATAGTTATAAACAGCTGATTCACTTTACTAATATATTGTTTACCATTTACGTTGATTAAGTGCCAATGCTATGTATTCAGGTAATAGTTGTTTACGGTTTATTAGATTCGCATTAAATGAGTTACTGGTGAGTTAATTCTATTTGATTATTTGAGGGTAACCTAAGTATCTGTACAAATATATTTTTTAATTAATATCATCACAGACTTCATTAATGTGAAGTTACCCATATACAACTTTTTATTGAGACCAGGTCAAAATTGCCCGATCATAATTGATCCAACCCTGATAAGGTCTTAACCCAGTTATGGGACGATCCGAGATAAATCTGGCTTATAGTTACGGCTCTGATAAATCCAGTCACAATCTGATCTGTTCTTGATAGAAAATTTATACAATTTTACCTCAATCTGTACAAATATATTTTTTAATTAATATCATCACAGACTTCATTAATGTGAAGTTACCCATATACAACTTTTTATTGAGACCAGGTCAAAATTTCCCGATCATAATTGATCCAATCCTGATAAGGTCTTAACCCAGTTATGGGACGATCCGAGATAAATCTGGCTTATAGTTACGGCTCTGATAAATCCAGTCACAATCTGATCTGTTCTTGATAGAAAATTTATACAATTTTACCTCAATCAGTACCAAGAGAATTACACTTTGTCAATTATTCTGATGACAAAGTCTAAAATAAAGGACTGTAGTGATGTTTGTACACCTTTATATTTATTTAAAATAACTTAATGTTATATTTTTTCATAGAATTAATAACAGTCCGCCATGATCGATAATGTCATGCCTAGCCAACAATGAATTTCAAACAAAAAATACTAGGTTATCAGGCAAATGATAGGTTATTTTGATTGAAGAATACAAACAGGAAACTTTTTGGAATATTTTAAAACTGAATAGAAACAAGATAAATATACTAAAGCTAAATAATGTAGGAATAGAGTAAGCTGTTATAACTGCAAAACAATTTTCGAAACATACTTAGATTACAAAATAAAAACATAAAAAATTGCAAATAACAAAAATTAGTTTAAAAAATTTTCAAGCAATTTAGTCTAAACATTTTTATATTCATGCTTAGGCAAATAATGTATTTAAGTGTAAAAAAATCTTTTTCATATAAAAGCAGTTTTCAGTTTCAACTAATTATACACGCGTTGCGAAACAAGACACTTATTATGTATAATTAATAGTTTTGCGACATAATTTACTTGTCCATGTCAATCGTCGACGTGAAAACTTCCAATGTCTTCAATCTCAAATTACATATCCCGTAGACGTAAGTGGCTGGAGGTAGTGCGAGAACAGATCGTGTAGTAGAGGCCTGCTGTGATTTGGTAATAGTTTAATCTGCAGATTCAAGTTGATTGACTAAGTGTTTTTCACTTCACAATCACAATATTGAGCCTCAAGCCTTTAAGTCTATATTTAAAATAAGAGATGCAGTAAATGAAAAGTAAATGTTGTTAGTAATCATAATAAATCATACTTTGCAGGAATGATAATTCGATTAGTACCTTTTGAAATACGTTTCCCAAGTTGGTAAGATTGATAGTAGTATAACGATCTCCCCGGACAGTTGATAAATCGATTGTGTTGCAGAAACTGATGTTCCCTTTTTCTTCTCCACCTTGATATATCCTTTCATAAATAATGTTATATCAGTCGTCCCTTTAAAATATAAATTGATAAATTATATTTTTAGTGGTAATAAAATAATATTTAACAACTATGGAATATGATATATATTTCAAATGAATTTGTTTGGATTAAAATATATTTTATAGGAGATAATTTTTATTATTTATTGATATAACCTTCGTCGAAGTAGCAAATGTTAAATCGTTATTGTTTAGTTCTTGTTTAGTTTTTAATAACTTCTTTAGTACAATGTCTGTTTAAAGGGAGAAAAGAACATGAGCAATACAAGATACAAAACAGATGAAATAATACCCCTGTTGCAGAAAACCTGCGTACTCAGCGAATTTCCAATGCATATATATGTGACTCACTACTACATAGAGCTACTTACCAAGTTTCACAAAAATACATCCATAAATAAGTGATATATAGCAGTTTATTTATTCTCCATAAGAATAACATTAGGGTTGAGGACGCAGGTTTGCTGCAACGAGGAAGATAAGTAATATATTTTTTGCAATTATCAATATAACTGAACCAGGTGAAGCTATATACCAAGTTTTATTAATTTAGGTTCATAATTACAATACAACTTTACTTATTCTCCATATGAATAACTTGGGGGCCGAGTATGCAGGTTTGCTGCTACGGGGACTATCAACAAAAAACTTGTTTTTTGTGCTAATATCAATATACCATAACTAGTTGAAGCCACAAACCAAGTTTCATCAATATACATTCAAAAATAATGGAGATATAGAATTTTATTTATTCTCCATAAGGAAAACATTGGACAACGTACTGTGTTTAGCATTTTGAATATTTCTGCAACGGTTGGACGTAGAACAACGATTCAAACACCAAAATGTTTGTTTTGTTGAGCTAAACACATTAATAAACAGAAATGTGAAGTTTTTAGTAATACTATCTGAGAAAAATCTAAAAACCTTTTTCCCATAAGATTAACATGGGACACGGTTTTTTGGATTTTCTCCGCAACCACTTAACCTAGCTTAATGATTCAAGGTACTAAATTATTTGCTTTTTTAAGCTCTATAAAATGGCTATAACCAAAATTGAGTGTTTTTAACATTTCGGGGTCAAATCTGCAAAAAACCCATTTTTGGAAAATTGTAAACCCCCATAAAACCCCCTTCCCATACTGCGATCGATCTGGTTCTCGAACTTTATATTATAAATACTACTCTCCACATTTGTGCCAAATGTCATCAAAATCGGGCGTTTTTTTCAAAAGTTATTGCGGTAACGGACACATATATATATATATATATATATATATATATATATATATAAATACATATATATATAAATATAATATATATAAATTTGAACGAATTTTTTTGGCATCCGGGGACCTCAAAACGAAACGTTATCATGGTCTTCGGCTTAAGTCTTACCATGCCACCTACGATAATAGCTTCTTCCCTATAGGGGAAATTCGCAAAAAAAAACAAAAACAAAAAAACATGAGCAATAACAGATTTTGAAAAAAAAACTACCTTTTATGCTGCAATCAAGCAAAACGTTTATTAAAGTAGAAATAAAATCTCAGTTTGATGTTGTTTTATACTAAAATTGAAACGTTTAAATTGTAAATTTAAAGTGTGATATTCTCCAAATTCACCAATGTAAAAATGTTGATAAAATTTGTGATTTTAGTCTAATTTAACGCATTTTTGTTGTTAATATGTATAGATATTTCATACCACAAACTATATAGGATAATTTTTTTTATTAGAGTTTTTAACCTCCCTCCTTTCCCGCCAAGTCAAGATAAGTAAAGAAAATAAAGAGATTAAAATAAAATCGTGGTAAATTAAAAAAGGCCATTGAACAGATTGTTCTATGTATTGCAAAGTTTAGCGAATCAAGCAAGAGTAAACCAAATATAGAAAACGAATACACATCTTTAACTTATAGAACACATTGACATCTTTAATTTCTATAGGTATAAACAAAATTGCCTTCGTTTCTATTATAAAACTCCCAAAGGAAATCATATAAACGAAATAGAAAATATTTTCATGCGAGGAGACTCTTCTGGTCCCCAGAGTTTGTTACTACAGTCTAAAATCTCTGATTTTTCGACCAACCGCTTCACTTCTACAACTTGGAACACAATCAATGAATACAACAAGAAGTGAATTTTCAAGTAAATTTACACTAGTAGAAAAAAAGAAAAAAAGCACCAAACCTCCAGACCAGTAACCAGACTAGACCGGACCTTTAAGGTATACTAATTATATTAAAATAATAATAATTAAAATAATTGTACCACTTAGAAATAGAAAGTAGAAAACTGTCACTTAAAGAATTTGTTTGTCATTGTGAAGAGGAAGTCTTTTATCATCTTAAAATTCGAATAAGATTCCTTCTATAATAAAAATTACAAATGTCTAGGGGTATTTTACATTATGAAGATTCTTGGTTATCATGTACTTTTAATGTCATTAAAAGGCTGACCAATTTAATTCCCCACTTACCAATTTCATAAAACAAATTTACTAGTAAAAAAATGTACCCTAACTACCAATTACAGTTATAAAATAAAATTTAGATACAAACTAAAATCTCTATATTGCTAAATAAAATACTTTTAAACGGCTAAACAAATATATCACTTTACATTTTAATGGCAATTATCAAATAAATCAAACCCCTTTACAATTTCTTAAATTTGACTATACAGTGATTATTGAAATTATACGACTTCTAACAGGTGATGCAGATGTAACAGGGGATAAAATATCCAATTTGAATCACCGTAGGCTCCATAATTGTAGATAGGTTTACAAATCGGTAAGGATAAAACACATTTACTCGTGCAATGAGAATTTGAAATAAATAAATGCCTTTTTATTATTATTTTAAGAGAAATAAAGCAAGACATGTTACAATAAATACTTTCACCATAAAACTTATTTCCACTCAAAACATTAAACAACAGTCAATATAAGAAAATATTCTCGAAGCGCGGTGGCTGGGGATGTGGAGGTTATTTCTGCCCGAGGATTTCCACTGAGCCCCGGAGACTGAGACTCTGGCGGGACGATCATTGATTCACTATACTGATACCGGGTGGCCGGTTTATTAGTTTCTTCTGTGGTAGCTCTTTTCTTTATACCAAAATAAACGGTAAAAATAAAGTTTAATAACAACTGATTACATAGAATAGTTCACATTTGTTGGATTAGGGTTACAATATTCAAAGACAACCAGTCTACTTAGTTTTTGGGATGAATATGTTTAGGGGGTTTGAGTAATTAAGTAAAACCTAAGAGTGTGGAACGAAATTGGAACGTTTTATAGCGATTGTGATTCTTTCATCTCTGGCAATAACGTTATATTTTTGATTAAAAAAACTACAAGCCTTAGGCGGCTAAACTAGTTCTAGGATAAATAAAATTCTATCAAAGTTCAAAGTGCTGTGTTTATATTTATCACGAATAACCCAGGCACACCACTGGAAAAGGGACATATGTGTTTAATACCTTTAAAACATATAAAACAGCCATCGTCTTCATAATCTTCAAATATGTTCAGAACTTCTATACATCCAGGAATCTCAA
This sequence comes from Allygus modestus, assembly GCA_963675035.1. NCBI lineage: Eukaryota > Metazoa > Arthropoda > Insecta > Hemiptera > Cicadellidae > Allygus > Allygus modestus. The sequence continues at coordinate 114,590,195 of OY776114.1, forward strand.
AACAAATACTAATATGCTATAATGATTTGTTGTCAATATAAAAGCCTCATCTTTAATTTTTCCCCTGTTGTGTTTTATGTGTTAAGAACAACTATGTTTATGAGATAGGCTTCCTTTTGACATTATTATTATACAGGACCGATTGTTTGAACGTAATGTCCTGTATTGTCAATTAGAGATGATATTAAGGAAAATATATGCCGTGACAACCGATTTATCAAGTGCTTGAGTTAATCGTTTTTCGCCTATCAATCATCTTTACCGACAGCAAGTGCGTGTTTGAACACAACTCATCTAGTTACTCTTTGGAATAATACTAGTCTGGTTGATTGAGATTACAAAAATATACAATTGACTTAACTACTATATATTTCTCTTCGCCTTGGTCGACGGCCATACTCTAAATACTTGTACATTAAAAGTATTCTACGTCTTCAAAACAATTACCAGATGCAAACAATTCATGTTATAGTTGTTGTATAATAATAGTCATAGGTACACAACTCTCTGTGAAACTTAAACATTGGCCGTGACTATAAGTAATGTAAATATTATTTTCTTATCTTGTAGCAAGCAATGAATTAATTAAGTTTTTTTTTAATATCAAATTATATTTTTTAGGGAGACCTCCACCCATATAGTTGGTAAACCTATATTTCCAAAGTCCTTCTGGAAGTCTGACCAGCATAAAGAGACATAGGAATGGTGGAAAACTGGAAAAGCTTTAGAATAATGCCCCTTGGGGCTTATGTCTTATAATTTGGTAAATTATAGACATAACACTGTTTCTTTGGTCATACAGTCAAATGGTGTTGATCATACCAACTTCTTAACCATATTAAAAAATTATGATTTCTTTATCATTCATTGTTGGTAAGTTATTACAGAAAGTATTGCGGAAATCAAGCATCACTGATGGGAGAAAAACAGTGTTCACGATTTATCGGGATCTGAACCTGAGCCCTTATTCAGGTGAGATGAATACCGAGAACATAATAACCACGACAGTCCTGCCCGAGCATCCGCGCTGTGCACTGAACAGTTCTAATTTTCATTACCTCTCTTGAGTGTTTGGGTTTTGTTTTGCTTTTTTGTGCTTGTACAGTTTTGTAATTTAGCTTTTATGTGTTTTTTTATAGGTTTCACTAGATTGTGGCACTATTTGTTTTATGTTCTAGGGATTATTCTCAACTGGAAACGAGATCACGTTCCAGATCCCGAAAGGTCATGGACATTATTTTTCTCTAATCGGTGATGGAAAATGGCTGCAATAACTTCTCGACTAACATTAAAGTTTATCTTTTACATCTCATCTCTATTTTAAAATAACATGAGGATACTTAACTCCAACCCACTGTATCTTAGATCCATTGACATAATTACACGGCTGTCTGTAATTTTGGTTGATTTTAATTAACATTTAAAAGTAGTCTATAATTCTTTTAAATACCAATGTATTAAGTTTAATTTACATAAATATTTTATACGGACGTACTATATAAGGTGCTGCCTAGGGGTTAAAGTTGTAATGTGTGTGACTGCTTTCATCAGTAAATGTTTGGCGTGACTATTACAAAGAAATGAAATACATGCACACTACTTCATACCAGATCGCAAAGAAAATCATTCTATTTGATAATGTCAAACTTACAAGTGCTCTATACAAATTCTGATTGTGTCCTGATATGTTTTATCTTGAATGTAATGTAATTCTAAAACTTCTATACAACTTTCAATGATTCATTCTGCTATTTGTTCGAGTCTAGATCTTAGTGAACAATTCCAATACCAAAAGTTGAGCACAAGTCGTTCAATGCATTCCAACACTTGTCTGGCAAACTATCTGATCTCAAGTTGTGCTAATTGGAACATCGAAGATTCGTAATGTTTAAACTTAGTGGCAAAGATATTTAGAATGAAGAGTTTGTAAGGTAAATGTTTCATAAATAAAAAAAAACATTAAATAGTGCACCAGACATTTTGGTTTTTTATTAAAAACTTCTAAGTACTCTTAAAAACTACCTCTAGAAACTGTCACAGTATAAATTATCTTGTTATACTGTAAGAAGATAATATTTCCTTCGGGACTTAAAAATTAAAGGGCGTAAAAGAAAACCTGTTAACTGGTGTTTTACGAAAACTATTTTTTGAAAGTTTCTTAAAGCCTTATGAATTAAAAATGATAAAACTCAGATTGCTAACATAAAAAAGTAAATGAAAAGTTGATAAGTTAAAGCCAAAGGTAACATTAACTAATTTTCGAGGAAGTAAAAATTACAATTTCGCTATTACAGGTATCCTAACAACACATGTTTTCGTTCAGTTGATTAGTATGTAAGTTTTAACAGTATTAACTTCTCTTTGACCGGACAGTTAATTCTGTTATAAAATATAATCTACATATTAACATATTTATTCTCCTTTTGAAAACAGCAAATTAAAATTCAATAATAAGTTATTCCAATGTTTTAAATTGTTTGCATTAATTGTTGAATAGTTTAATTTAAAATTACCAAGCAGGGTAAAAGGTTAAATATATTATTTATTTAATTAATATATCATCTTCCTCGTTAGGTCTGAGATCAATCGAGTCGGTATTAAATTACACGCGGATTATTGGTGGCTACCCCTTCTGTCCCTCTCTCGGTAATTTCAACAGTTCTAGGAATAATTCCGTAATGGACTCAAGCATTTTAAGATTATCCTCAACAACATATTGTCTTACTTTGTCAAGTTAATATTATAACGGTTGATCATATCCTCCCAAGTTCTCAAAAGTTAGTTGAAATTCTATTTATAAAACTTAAAAAGGTGTATGATTCTTTTTGTACTGCACATTATTTCAAAGACTAAAGAAAATTTTAATTTCACATTTAATGGTACTTGATTCAATATGAATATAAATATTTGGTAGCAATATTAGAACGAAATATAATTTTAGTTAAAATAACATATAAAACGTTTCTTACGATTATAATACTATCCGACCTTTTTATGAGGTAACAAAAAACATGTATTAACATGTGTTTTTTTATGTTAGTGAAAGATTTAATGTAAAATTATTTATTAATCTAGTTTATACTTTTGTCTATATCCTACAATTACTTTATAGTTACAATGCGATAACTAAAGGCACAATATGGTTTAAATTATTTAGTTTTCTTAGCTTACTAAACTGTAGTAATTTTAATTTTGGCTAGAAGTGTGATAAATAAATATTATGCCTGAATTTAGAGTGAATTACGTCTAAAATATTTTTACGGACTTTTGATTATTTTTATTGTCATTTACTAGTAATCTAAAAATTACCATTATGAATTTTTAAATTAAAGTGCTTACTTACGTTCGTTTATCTGTATATTAAAATTTTTATTTGGTAGACAAATTTACGAACTTTCACTGCGATAACCACATAATCAGGTACTTTTATAACTCGTTCCTAATCGTTTTTAATAAAACGTTTTCGTGATAAAAACATTTTCTATACAAGTTATGAATACGATTAAACTAGAGTGTAGTATACAAAAATTTCACATTTTAGCTAGGAATTTTGTTTATTAATACTATATACTTGATAATACTAGCACTAGATAATACTAGTAATAGATAATACTAGGACTAGATAATACTAGTACTAAATAATACTATAACTAGGTAATAGGATAACTTGGTTTGTATTCAAATTGGATTTCATCAAGTATGACAGAGAGGGTTGACCAAAGCTTCCAGTGAGTAGTGCTATGAAATACTGTAGAGTAAAGAGGCGGCAATTATGAGCCATTATCAAGGCTATGGATGGGTTATTTTATCTTTACTTTATTACGAAATAATGAGCAACATGTTTTTTAAATTATTATATTGAATATATTTATTGGAAGTTTTTGTAGTGAGAGGTGTGAAGAGAATCCACAAAATCTCAGTACCCCATAGATAACTAGTACTAGCAAATTAAACTAGGCAAAGTCAAAACGTAGATTTTGCATTTGCCCATATTAAAGCCATTAAAAATTTTAATTGTTGGGTTATAAAATGTGTTTAATTTTATATTATTTCTAACATGTCATTACATTTAAAATACGGGGCATCGAATTTTGAAGATATTTTCGTACCACACAACAATACTATTTTCAAATTTATATGATAACAAATTATAAAAATTGTTTCAAACTTATAAATGTATTAACATTTAGGTAATAGTAGAACAAATATGCCTGAAGTTGTTAATTGCATCAGATTAAATTAGTTTATTATTTATTAGTTCTTTATGAGAATGCATGTCAAGCAAATGTTTCATATGCGATATTTGGATTTGCTCTGGCAGACATTTCACTCATTAGGGATATCATACTATAGTCTAGTGATGTATAAATGTTTAAATACTTCATTCATAATTTTTAAAAACTATAATACATATATATGTATATGTGGCGGAATAGCATAACTAGATTAACAATATACATTCTTCATGACAGTTATTAGGCCCGCATACACTGTGTTTTTAATAACCATATTTGATGTTAATTTATAAATAAATGTTTCCAAACTTGGTCCTACAATATCCCCAACGCTTAGCCCCTGCTCTTGTGTCTGGGGGCCAATATACAGCTTGAGTTGCTTATTAAGTTTTGCGGTGTCGGAGACATGATGCCTCAGGTAGCTTGTTAATTAGCCGCCCAATATAACATTCGCTCTCATAAGCGACCTTTACTTCCAATAATTACACGTCATATGCAGTTGGTACCTCACTTTGAGAGTGATGAAAAAAAGGGGTTGACAAGTTTTTATATTTCAAGGCCTTTTAAGGGTTTTGAAGATATTTTCACATTTGTTTGATCAGATGCGTGCAGTAAGTTCTAAAATCCAAATCCAAAATATAAGCTAACGTAACTTGATGAATGTATGTGACCTATTGCCACAGTTATCCTTAACAATTTAACTGTGAAGAATTATTTTAACTAAAGTTATTCTAGAGAAATAAACTCATAACTTTGACTTATAGTCAGATATTGCTAAAAGCCTCGAGTTAATCGAGTACAGAATATGATTTAAATGATAAACAACTTGAAGTCATTAGTAACTTCTCGATAAAATTATCTAGGGTCTGAGAAAGGATATAACTTACGGTCACCTACGTCTGAGGAGAGAGCGTCATTGAACCTGTGTTGTATCCGTGACGGTAACATTCGGTGAGGTGTATTGTTATTTATCATATAAGTCAAATTAAAAACACTACATCTAGTCTTACAACCGTATTAACCGTTTCTTATTCTTCTAGTTATGTTATTAACACTTTTGGTTCAATAAATATAGCTTTTGCATGCTGTGATAAAACTCCTGGAGGAAAGAAGTGGTTTTTAATAAGCTAAAGTTGCTCAATAAGTCTACTCAGTAAGACCATTGGGTTTATATCTACTAGAGGGGACACGCAATGCAAATTAATGTGAGAGATTTGTCGGCGTAGTCCATTATACGCTGCGCCGCCAGGGATCGTCGCAGTTTTGATCATCATATTTTTGATAGGAATGTTTAGTAGAGATTTGAAAATGTTTAGATAAACCTTTTTTGTGGTGGTCGTCAAAGTGATATTTTGTTTATACGGGTCGGGTACAGCGGATGAGTTCACTCGGCCTAACGACGCCGCAGATCAAGTAGTTATGACGCTAGATCGCAGGACTGCTTTTACTAACTGGGCTCCAATAAGGTATCCCCTCTAGTAGATATAAACCCAAAGGTACAACCAAACTACTATAATAGCGGACAAATAAATTAACAGTTGGGCTGTAGCCAATAGCATGCGTGTACACTGTAACTGTTGCCATTTTTCTTTAGACAAACATCAGTCCAATGTTATTCCGATCAACTGGTGTGGAGTTTCGTCAATGCAGCACGTCTCCTATTGGCTGATCTCGGTTGGTTGCTCGGAAAACCACGCCCTCAACTGGCAATTTATTTGCCCGCTATTATAAACAAGATTGCCAACTTTGGAAGACATAAGTAGGAACGATTTTACTATGCATACTAATATATAATGACCACCCTAAGTACATGGTATCTTACATTCTTTAGTTGCTTCATATAACGTCAATGACAAACCGAAGAAACATAATCGTGTTTGTGTATTACCAAAACTATTCCTGGCATTTCCACTAACACAGGAAAGATTTATAGAGAGCGAACTAAATTTGTTTGTGCTGCGTTTTGTGGATAAACTAATGCACTTCTTCAGCTAAGATATACTTGTTAATAATCAACTAACAAATTAAAATTTTCACCTGTCATAATAGATATTGAAACTTGTAGAGCCAATGGGGCACAGCCCTCGGGTAAAATTTGGGCATTTTATGAATTTGTAACCTGTAGGAATCCTAAGGCACATTTTTATATCTAATATGTTAGGGTTTTGTCTCGATGGCATCTTCAAATTTTGTGAGGCGGATTTTAATTTGATTACATGAATTTCAAAATTAACGTTTTAAATATAGGTATTTCTCTGGGGCACATATTTAAAACCTACATATTTTTAGAAATTGAATGTAGAATGCAGTGTTTAAGGTAGAATTCACAAAAACAAATTTTTAAATTTGTTTTAATTGTTTCTATTACATCCATTATGTTACATGATGTTTAAAGCATAAATAAATAACTTTAAAAAATTTGCCAAGTTTATTTATTCTACTGTCATGTAACAACGTGAAGGTTTTCATCCCCGAGCTCTACTTCATACAAGTAGAAGTACCGAGCCTCTTCAACATAACCCTACTTTAATATGCGGCCACATGTGTTTCATTTTTGACACATGATGGTCATATTTCTTCTGTTTCGGTCAGGAAAATCATTTTCCATGACCAGTGACGCTGAATTTTACATGATTTATCTTGTTTTTGTCACTTGAATTGTATTTCTCTTGTTCTCTCCGGTAGCTTCTTTACACTTAGTTCTTTTAAAACTTCTTACAATCGTTAGTTTTTTATATTGAATAGTTAGAGTTGTATTTATTACAATCTAACTTACTATAACCATTGACAGTATTTATAGTCAATGCTCTAACTCAATATAATCAACATATTTGAGCTAGAAAAATATATAATTTATTTGGACATAATATTTTATTAGGAGTTTAAAACAATTTTCATTCTTTATATTTATGCCTTCTACGTTTTAGATCTTAAATACCTAAGTATATAATTGTAAGTATTAAAGGTCCTTTACATCATTGATATAATTAAATTAAAAAAAAATATATATATATAATTGAATAATATATTATACAAACACCTAAAACGTGTCCGGTTCGGATCTGTGGGCTCATAAAAACAGTTCATTATCCTTAGATAATTCTCGAGTAAAAAGTTTGAAATAGGAAAGTAATTATTTATATGTTATAAAACATAACTGCTTATACAAACTTTAACAAGGAGATGGTGGACTCTTTTACCATAGAAAAATAAATCAGGTATTTATTTTTCTATGCTTTTACTAAAGCCTTAAAACAATGTAAAGGTGAGCGTGTACAATAAACAATAAATGTTTTAAGAATTATTCTGTTCAAAAATTAAAATCGGTAGCCTTTTTTAGCCTTTATTCCATCGCCCCAATCCACAGCTTTCCCGTAACGTATCTTTTTATGGCCCTGTGAGTAAATTTAGCCCATTAAAAACAATCACATGTCAGAGGTATGTGAATTGATTTAATTTATAACAGCCTTGGGTTTTTTAAGTGAAGTATATGTATTTTAACACGTTCGGTGCAGGTCGGTCACCGGTGATAATTTAATTAACATGGAATAAATTGGTAATTAACATTTTCAAACATGTTTGCCATTCCCGATGTGTTAAAATTTTTTCTTTACCCCTGAATTATTCCCAGCTGATATTACAATTGATATTTTACTTCTGTACCTTAGTAACATATATAAGTTGCTGATGTATTTCTTTAATTGACCACACAATAAGATATTTTAATACGATAAAACTTATAGTATTACTTTTGGGATATTTCCTCCTGTTTAATATACACTTCCAAAAACTCAAATACATCGATAGAAACCAATAAGGGAGACTTAAGCCCAAAGCGTTCTAGTCAATCTAGATCAGTGAGTCCAGTTCAACGCTTACATCGCAGGTACTCTGGTTTTCTCCAAAGAAAAATAACACAGGGATAGCTGTGTAAATTATTGTTTATTCTTATCACAAAATGTTAAAAAGGAATCATTATAAAGTAATTTGTTTTCAAATAACATTACTTGTATGAATATGTATCGCTTGTATTAAACGTTTTAGGCGTTTGTAAATATTTTTAAAACTACGCAAGCACGTCATAAAATACAATTTGTATAAAAAAATAATAACATATTAAGTTTAAACAACTTGGAACCGAGTTTTGATGTTTATTTTTTCTCGGAAGGATTTTAGCTCTACACTCTCGTACATATTTCACAAATCTAACCTAGTAAGATAATTATAAAATAATCTAATACTCAAAAATAGTAAAACCTAATCAAAAGTTTTATTAAAATTAAATTATAAAACCTTTCATACACCCCCTAAAACACCCTTACATCATTACACACCCATAAAACCACTCACGTCCTCAACACCTTTACACAAACACTGACACTAATACACGTTACTACTCGAACTATAGTTTGTTTTTTGTGTTTCATCGTCAATGGTTTTTTTTTTATGTGAGAACACCGACGCTTTTAGGGAAAGCGGTCCAAACCCCTCAAAGTGTTCTTGACACCCCGGGATTTGAACCAGACCCCTTAAACCGTCCGAAGTCCAAGATGCTAACCGTTAGGCTAGCGAGGTATCTCATAACCGCACAAATGTCTACCCTTATTCTGCCTAATAAATGTTTATCATCCATTATTACTAACACCATGACCTTAGTTTTATCTTTTTAGTTTTCAATGATAAAGTGGCTGCCATAGCTGAGTGGGTTAAATACGGACCCGGTCTTACCACCCAAAATATCCGGGTTGAATTTCCGGTAAAATTCACTAGACTTTTAAAACTCAGAATACCACCGTGCTTCGGAAGGCAAGTTAAGCTGTTGGTCCCGGCTACATAAGTAAGTAGTCGACAGTATATCGGAGGTACTGTTGAGACCTAAAAACTGTGACAACAGTGTGACCCTGGCCAGAAGGATACAAGAACTTTACCCTTAATAACAAACAATTAAGATAATAATGGTAAATTCAGTAAAATTAATCATTATACGGAAGGTATCGTTGATAAATTTTGAATGCAAATTACTTATAACAGATTTATCACTTTGACGATAGTAAGGTTTCATTTTAAAACGAATTCGATGATTTTTTAAACATTAAAAAGATAATATTAATTATTGATCTGATATTAGATCAGAATAAACTATTTCTATGAATCTACCACACTGGACAGACAACTTAAAGGCAATCAAATGGCTCATGTTATACAAGAGTTGAATGTCATAGACACGAAGGATATTGTTTTAAACATCGAATACAACTAAGTAAATCTTTAATTACTTTAAATTTATTATATTTCAATACAACCAAACTAATATTTAACTTAAATACTCCTCTTGCACTGATTAGAGTGCTAATAAATGTAGAATACCATGACTGTAAGTGTAAATTTGCTTAAATGTAAACGTGTATTTATTAATTTTAATTTAATTTTAACCACATTAAATTATTGTAAGCTATTCACACAATTGCTTATATAGCGCAATAATACGTAATACAATTCATACAATTATATCTACTTAAATAGCGCATTCCCACAATAAATACAAGAAATAACACATTCTATCGATGGACTTTGGAGCTGCACTCAATTTTAAAAGCTCGTGTAATTTCATTAACCTTCCAGCCTGCTCTCTTTGATCCTATGAGTTTGTTATGGTGTCATATTCATTATACGATATGTATGCTTCGCAAGCACTAATTGATTTTTGAATTGTTTGTTTTCCTCAAACAAACAAAAAATACAAACCTAACACTAGTTATGCAATACAAATTTTTACCATACCCGTAAAACTAATTACAAATATTGCAGAATATGATGGGAGATTTTGAAACTTTAAATACGCATTGGTATATATCACATATTTTAAATAGTCATGCAAATAGTGTTATTCTATACACAAATTTTAATCTTTTCGAACTTTGTTAATTTATTCATGTAATTTTATAATGCTAAATATATATACTAAATATTTTAATAGTTATAAAATGGCCTGAGTCGATCATATAGTTCGTTAGTCAATTTACTGAGAGATAGTGTTCAGTAGCAGGAGTCTTAATTGTTTCAAGGCTATTTACTATCACACATCATAGACTTTTATGTTCATAGTTTTATTATTGTAAACCAATAAAGAGAAGGGAACTCAGCTATTTCGCCGTAATGAATCATAAAAACATCATAACACAACTCCCTGCCTGCGCATCATTGCGTTCAATCTGTTTTATTACTTTTAATAACTGCTTTACTATTCCTAAGTGTTGTAGCTCTATACATCAATTTCCCTGGTATTGCCTCCAAATAAATTGAAATGCGTATTTAATTTATCCAGACGGTATTAGAAGCCAAGCATTGTTTATAACCTCAACTTGTTCTACGTTGCAGCCGATTAGTTGACCCATTTGACTGTACTTGATGCACATCGAGCTCGTTTTTCTTATTTGAGTTACTGTTTCTGTTAGATTTGATTTATTTACATTCGCTTCTCTGATTGTTAGAATTCTCCAAAATTAATTACATCTATTTGATCTACACACACATTAGTCACAGTCAATTTTACAATCAGTGACTTTCAGCCGATAGATTCAGTTTTAAAATGTAACATAATAACATTTTAAAACTAAAACCCATACAACCAATTACGTACAAGGTTATAGAATGGTCAAAGTGTGCTAAGTAACAAAGAAATATTAACATCTGTTAAGTATAATATGAACTTATCAGATGTTAATATGAACTTATTAGATGATAATATTTCTTAGCGATTTAGATTTCAAATTCTTACGAAGTATAATATGAAGTTCGTAAAAATTCTAAATCTAATCACAAACATTAAAGCACTACGTCTCGCCTGTCTTATCCTAAGTATTCCTATGAAGTGAAACACCCTGTGGTCCACGCTCACAACCACAAACGTAGACTCTGCTTCTCAGGCAAGATTACATGATCTCTGCTTTGTTGTGGTATGTGGGAAATGGTTCATGTTTAAAGCTTAAGAATCCCAATTGGAATTGGTTGAATCATGAATAATACAAAATAATAAAACAAAGAACAACATGCTACTTTTGATGTTCAAGTCTTCGTTACAGTTTTAGATTGAGTAATTAAGTTTAATTTCTAGATAATAGGTTAGTTTATCAATTCGAGTAACATAAGAATGTCGTACACTAATTAAAATGTTCACTTAATAATGAAATCATAATAGAAAAATATGTTATATAATTTCCTTAATAATTATTCAAACTTTTTTAACTATTACATTCTAGAATTGCCCATGCTCAGCTTGCGCATTGGGTTGTTCTTAATCAAGTAATATTTTAGATTGAGCGTTAGAAAAGTGGAAAGGACTCAAATAGTAATAACAAAAAGTTACTTTTAAAGCTATTGGTTTGGCTACTGTCACGTATATGTGTTTTTTATAGGGATGCAACTCCAATTGAATTCAGTCCCTAAACGCCATGTAAACTAGATAAGCATGAATAATTTTAACATTAAAAATCCATTGTGTTCTTTTTAATTTAAACGTTGAATAAAATTTTATTAAAACGCATTAAAATTAAAAAGTAAATAAAATAAACGACTGCATCATAGACAGCAGTCAGGTATACAGTGTAATTTGTCTCACTTGTTGCATTGTGTACAATTTTTTTCAGTAAGATGTCATATAAGAATGTGACTAAGAATTGTTTTACAACTCATGGGAAACTACTTTGCAGACTAAAGACTTTCTTATATCATTGGAAATTCAATGTACCTAATTAAAAATGCCAAAAAGCACACAAACTCTCTCTGATTAGACACACTGCCAAATGTTCAGAAATAATCCGTGGTTTGGTTAGGTTTGGCGGATTTGGGCAATCAGCCTGTGGGGTTTATTTATGTACGCCATTGTCTGATTGGAACCAAAAGAGATTATCTTGTCAAAACTGACAAATGTTGGTTTTACTACGTAACAGAGAAAGTCTTTAATAGGGTAATAATATTAATGGAAAGTCCTGATAATACATTTTCATTTTAAAACAAATACATCGTTCAACATGACTATTTCACTATTTTCTTGGATGAAAAAGTGTAAGTATGTTTTCGATTCCAATTGTAACATGCTTAACTTATGAATGCAAAGATATAACAAGGTAAACTATATTACAATTCGTAAGACGTGTAACAAGTTGCGTCGATTAGTTTTGTAAAGTTATGCGAATTATTACTTTAACTTTAGTGAAAAAAGTAACCAGTGTTCAGAAAGTAAAAGTATACGTGGGGAGATATTATTTATAACAGGTATACAACTTAAATATTATTAATATTCCTGTTTCATTCACAGTTTTATAACAAATATTCTTAAACCATTTTAAAAACCTACAAACCTGCAAAGAAAAACTACACAAAAATTACCTTTGGTGAGCACATTAACACCTACAGAGGCGGTCCCATATCGGTTCGATATCGAAACATTTGACCAACTGGCTGCTTGTTAGTTTTATCGAATGAAATATGGACTACGGTGGTTGTTTCGAGGTGAATAAAAGCAAAAAAATAAAGTGCTCACTCAAAGTCAATCAGATGTAAATATAAAGTTGTGGTTACAATGTTAAATTGGAGTTCTACAAATGGATTTACGTGTGAAAAAAACACAACAAATAAGACTTCAGTTCACGACAGAATTATAGTAACCTAACCTAAAACAACAAACAAGCAGAGTGATGTATGGTGGTTGTTCGTTGTGCAAATTACAAATAAATGAATTTGTAAAAACAAAATCAAGTCAAATTAAACAGAAATAAATTGCAGATCTCAAAAAAGTAAGCAACAAAAGTAGGATTCAAACCCATGACCTTATGATCTTGAATCACCTGACAACATATCCACTGGGCTACCGCGGGCCCCTAAAATTTATCATTCGATAGAACAAACAATCGGTTGATTAAATTTTCCAATATCGAAACAAACGATATTTGCGATATTGGACCTCGGGTGTAGGCGATAATGAGCTCACCTTGTTTTGTAACAGCTGATTTATATAAACCTCATGTGAGCAAATTAGTATCACCTACACGGGCGTTTTTTTTTTAAATCAGCTGATACAAACATGTGGTATTAGCCAAAGAGAGTGTGCTTTCATTAAACGGCTTTCCAAAACTGTACACATTTAAATGGGGCAAAATACTCAAAATTACTCCTTCTCCGATGAATAGCGACTAAACAGATGATTGGATCTTAAATCTGACGAAAATCATTGATTGGAAATTAAATTGTCTACAACTTTTGGATTTAACATTTTTTGCCATCTCTCACCGTTTTCGTACAAAACGCGCTCAAAGTGGAAAAATTGAAAAAGTGGAATATTCCCCGCCCCAAAAATGCCCCAAAAACACAAAAATGTTAACTTTTGGTAATTTTTCTGGGAGTTTCTCGTCAAAAGTATGGGGTCGAGGGGGGTCCGATTACGGGAAGTGACTCATAGTTTATGTCAGTGAGTGAGTGAGTGAGTGAACCCGTCTAGCTTTATATAAGTAGATGATAAAACTAAAATGCCACATTTAAATAATTCAAATCATTTTTAAGGCTGTGTTTTTTTTTCAGAAGTATCGTTCAGAACGCAGGCCCTAATCAGGACGTAGTTCACCGTCTCCTAAGGTCTTAACATAATGTGACAGACAAGTGTATACAATAATAATGTACAATTTGTTAAAAACAATCTGGAAGCTTTAAATATTGTTATACCTAACTAAATGGTGTCCCAATCGCCGCTCTGGGATCTCGGTTTTGTAAAGCCAGATTTGTTTAAAATTATACTTATTTATCAGCTGATTATCTAAATAAAGTAGCTCCAAACATGAACATTGTAACTTTGAAAGCCCTTGGCGGAGCCATCAAGTTATATGATTTTCAAAACCCCCAAAAGGCTAGAGAATAACAACAAAACACATCCTTATTGATATCATACACTAATGGAAATTGATAGTTTTAGGCACCTAACATCGCCAAACAATAACTAAGAATTTGTTGAAATAATATAGATGGTTGACGTAATAAAACTGTATTCAAGAATTAAAAAATCAATATCGGGAAGCAATAAGGCGTCTGATATTCCAGCTGCCTGGAGGGGTTCAATCAGAGGGGATCAGAGGGGATCTGACAGTCCAAGACTCGCCAGGCTTTCCGTCGCTATATCAAGGGTGTCTGCAAAATACTGCAGTTGCTTAAAATAAGGAAGCTTGGCCGGTAGTACTTGTTTTCACAACACCCTAAAAATTAGCTTTTACCAGCATTTAATACACGATTAAATCAAACATGTAAATCAAAACTATAACTATTTATTTATTGCTATAAAAGATTAAGATAAAAGTCACAGGCTAATACATGATAATTATGAACTTACTTTTAATATGCATGACTTTATTTGGGATAAAATAAGGTTTTGTTGTAGTTATAACGGTATCGCTATGTAGAGATAAATTGTGGAAAATATTCCTGAATAAATATGAGCGTCTCAACAAATAAAGCTATCAATGAGGTAATTTGAATTAAATTTTATTTGTAATCTGACCTACAGTACAGGAGCTATTGAAAGGCGTTTTATTGTTGGCATTCCTAAACTAACCTTTTTAAGAGTAGGCCTAATATTAACGTTGTGATAAGTTAGTTCTTAACTATTTAAATAATCCATAATTATGGGACAGTCCAACAAGTTTAATTAAAAGTGACACTAACGTCAGTCTACGTCTATAAACGACATTTTGACATTCGTCAGTATAGAAATATTAGTATTACCATTAAATTATTTGATGTATGATTTATTGCATGTTGTATATCAAATCTCACTTTTAAAACTCAATTAGCGCAATCGCCACAATAATGGCTCTCCGATGTAAAAGCTCTATTAATTAAATTTACCGTTCTATCACTCTTCTACTGAAGGTAGATCATTCTCACCTTGTCATAACATGATTTTACTTGTTTGGTACTTTAAAGTAAACTAACAATAACATTTTTTGATAACCTTTTTTCCGTTCACACGTGTTCAAGAGATTGATACTCAAAATCATATATTGAAAATAGAGTAAGTATTTGAAAAGTATTAAAATGAATTGAGAAAGATGAAAATAATAACCCAAGCTTCCCTTTTATTGCTACTAAATATTAGCTATGGAAAAAACTTTGGAAAACACCAAAGAGTAAAAACAAGGTGAAGCAAAGTTAGAATAAATCATAAATATAGTTCTTATGGAAGAAAACAGAAGCAGATAGCAGAAGAGACACATTCGGTAACTAATGAGGCACTAAGGAGACATCGGAACTAAGACTATGATTAAATTAATAATTATATATTTTACAAGAATAAGACAAATAAATTTAGAAGTAAAACAAATTTAGAAGTGTAAAGTATATATACAAAAAAAATAAACCCTTAATTATAATAATATCTTATTCAAGCAGAACAAAAATGAAATGCAAGTTAAAAATTACACGAAAATGGTATAGTAAACTATGTAATCTATTGTAATAATTTATTACAAACATTTTTGTAAAAAATCTTGAAATATAGAAGGTTACTCTCCATTTATCATGACATCTTTTGAGCTATGGTTTAGGTAGAAAAATATTAAGTATAATACATAATCAAATAAGCAAAATATTTGTAATTAACTCCAAACATAAAAAATTTTGGAAATGATGTAGGAAACAGTAACCACAATATGGCGAATGTAAGATTAAACAAAAAACCGCTGTAACACATACCTGTGAAGAGCAGAAATATTAAGGAGGAATTATTTGTTCACTAGAGGACTAGTGAATAAAAACATTATACTTAGATACATTGAACACTATGGGTGCTTTCCATGACTTGACCCTACCGAGGGGAGGAAGGGTAAAAAAAACCTTTAGGTCGGCAGTTTAGAAAAAACTGTGCATGACCAAGGAGAGGATGAAGCCACTCCATTGTAAATGAATAACTTGTTTTGTGAGAAACATCCAAAAGTGGACAACATCCAAAACACCATGGAAGCAAATAAAAAATACCCCCGTCGCAGCAAACCTGCATACTCAGCGAATTTGCAATGGATATAAAGATGTCTTAATACTACATAAAGCCACTTACCATGTTTCATAAAAATATATTTACTAATAAGCGATATTTACAATTTTAATTATTTCCCATAAGAATAACAATGGGGCTGAGTATGCAGGTTTGCTGCAACAAGGAACACAAAAATGGGTTTTATGCTGATATCAATATAACCAAAATGACTAGGTGAAGTCTTATTCCAGTTTTTATTCATTTATTCACTTCAATATTAAGGGAGGCATTGCATTCAATCGTTCTCCTTAAGAATAACATGGGGGCTGAGTACGCAGGTTCGCTGCTACGGGAGCCTTAGGCAAAACCTTTTTTGATTAAATATCAATAGACCACAACCAGATGAAACCGTATACCAAGTTTCGTCATTATACGTTCATAAAGAAGCGAGATATAATTTTTTTCTTTTCGCCCATAAGAATAACATTAGACAACGTACTGTGTTTAGCACTTTCAATATGTCGGTAACCAATTGACGTAGAGGAATGATTAAAATACTGAATTGTGTGTTTTTTTAAGCTGGATCCAATGGTAGAAACTAAAATTTGACCACTTAAAAAATGATGTGCAAACAATTCAAAAAAATTGATTTTTGGGGTACAAAATCCCCCCAAAATACACCTTCAGATGGAGCAATCTGGCTGGTTTTCGAACTTAAAGCCATAAATGTGGCTTGACATGTTTATACCAAATGTCATCATAATCGGGTCATTTTTACGATAATTATTGTGCTCAAGGATACATATATATATACACAGTTTCGAACGAATGGTGTTTTGGGGGACTGGGGACCTCAAAACGAAAAGTTATCATGGTCCCGGGCCTAGGTCTTGCCATGCCGACTACGGTAATAGCTTCTTCCCTACAGGGGAAATTCACTAATAAGGAAGTAATAAAATAAGTAAGAAGAAGTGGTAATAAGACTGCAGACAGCAACTATATTCGTGTGACATACTCTAACTAATATCTATCAATAGTACCATTATAAATATTTGTTAGCAATACTACTTTTTCGATTACTTATACACCTTCATATAGTAAGAGAAAAACTAATTTTGATGTTTTATAACAGCGTTATTAGAGTAATATTTTAGTCGTTACTTAATAAACAATATTTATGATAATAACATTACAACGATACAGTTAAGATAAATAACTTACGAATATAGCTACAAATAACGTTACGATTATAAGGTTACTATATATTTTCATAAAAAAGCTTAAGCCCAGTTTACTAAACAGTGATAAGGTTATTGTATTATTTTTCACTTTGACCTTTTAAACCAGGTCACTTTAATAAGTTATTATTGTAGATTTCATGTCAGATAATAAAGTCGATAGCTCACGCTACTGACTGGTCTATCATTAGAGAGACTCATGACATGTCGGGTCGATGGTAAGCGCAGTGTCCACTCTACCGCAATGGCCCTACCTTCGTTGTTGCTGCTCATGTATACACTTCAGGTAATCTTAATTCACACTACTTCAATTGCTAGTGTAAGGTAGTATTATCAGTAAGTGATGTTTTTTAAATAATAATTTTATAGACTGAACCCGTCTGGAATATTGTGTTTGAAAAACTGAGGGTTTATTCGTAACAGCCGAATTTTATCTTTTTCTTAAAAATAGTTATTAGGATTTTCACAACGTTCCCTACATACAATTTGCTTATAACAACCATTTAGACTTTTTCCATGTATGTTCTCTTACATAAAAAATGAAATCACTATTTATGACATTGGTTGAAAGTTGGACTTATTCAAAGCGTAGATGAAGTAGGAGTTCAGAAGATTTATTTCGTAATGGATTCATAAAAGTGCGAGCTATTTTATGTATTTAAAGTCTATTTTTAACGGTAAATGATTGCCTCTAGAGTAAATGAAAGCCTCTATTGTCATGGCGGAGGTATATCATGGGATTCAAGTAGTTATCTAAAGCTAATCAATTACGTTTAGAAATTTTAAATTCGTATTTAAAAATATAAATCTGTAAATCTGTAACAAATGAGGAACTGTTTATTTTAAAACCCTACCTGTTTTACATATTTAGAATAATTACAAGTAGTCAACGAAGCGAAGCGTTGGGATATCATTTGGTAGATATCCTCAGTAATTTATTGTCGCTTCATAATTTTTTAATCATTTAAACAATTAAGGATGAAAACGTTTGAGCTTGAATTTATTAAGATAACGCTTTAGTGTTTTTTAAACCTTATTTGGAAACTAGGAAACTACTACACAGACTATTGTTGCATTTAGAAAAGAAAGACATTCCCCCATTTGACTTACCCCGGGAAATCTACTGTGTTGTTTGGACTGATGTTACTTTATATCCGAAGGTATTGGTTGTTCAAGAAATACCTTGACATAGACGACTGTCACTTTGCGTTGAAGTGCAGTCTTTATTGAATATTTTGGTCGTTTGGCTTTGGTAACACTAAGTTGTTAGAAATTAATGGTCTCTAAATTAATTCGGTCAAATTAGATGGCAAAAAGTAATTGTGAATTTGCCATAGGTTCTGATGAACAACTAAAATTAAAACATTAAGTACTGAAACGTAATCTATCGGGTAATTTTTATTTACGTTTTGTTACGAATCGGGTAGAAGCAAGAGTTTATAATTTATGTTGAAAAGTGTAATCGATAGTTAATAATGAGCATTAATTCTTAAAAAAAAAGGATTTAAAAAAATTGGTTCTTCCTGGATCCAATTAAAATGTGATAATCAACCTTTCTTTTGTAAAAGTGAAGGTCAAAAGCTAATAATGCTACTGAGAATTCAATAGTCCTTTCAATTCATTGGACGTTCATTGTTTACCAGTTTTTATTGTTCACTTGTTGGCTTTTCATATTCATAAACAACAGTTTAGGCTTCCTAATGTAAATATTCACTTAAGGGGCTTTATCATATTGAATATAAATAATTATGATTAATTTTCGAGTGTTTTGGTTCTTAAAATAGTTATCTGCATTAAGCTAAGCTTTGTTTGACCCTTCGTTGGTATCTAACAGTTTCTACGAAACAGGATTTTCTACGCTTCGATAACAAACTGTTTCATTTGTGATTAGGGGCCTAACACATATTACGTAACGCACTTAAGAGGAGGGAGGGGGTATGACGTAGCGTAATGCTGCATTATTTGGGGGAGGGGTGGGGTTGGATTAACGTTAAGTAGCTCAAACATGTAACCCTAATAGCTGGCTCACTCCCGTAAATATTGATACTGTTATAAATCTTTCAAAATTAATAAATAAACTAAATGATATCTTAATCAAAGTTACAGTTAGTTTTATAAAAATACTTCCGTCATAGTATTTAAATAACAGTTAAATTACAAATAAATACATAACACGTTTTAAATAAGTGCTGTATTGCTTTACACCTATGAATTGTGTTGTTTTAGAGTGTAAAATCATGGCTTGATATTGTATTACGCAATGCCACCCACATCTTTAATTGTTTAACTTGTTTTGTAATTGTACTAGTTATGAATTAAATTTATTATGTTTTAACAGAAAAAGTGCATTTTGTTGTTTATATTATTAGTAATACTCTGGTTAGTTTGTATAGATTTTGCTTTTAAATAATTTATTACAAAGATGTTGTTAAAATAAAGTCATTTAAAGTTTAGCGATTTATTGAAATCCGTATTCTAAACTGCTAATAAAACGATGTTTAAAAGTTTCAGCTGTTTTAAAGCCTACTTCGATTGAGTTACGAAACACAATGGGTAAGTGGGGGGGGGGGGGGGGGTACGGTGATTTACATGAGGGAGGAAGTCTGAAATTACGAAAAAATGCGTTAATATGTGTATGGCAACTTACAGTTTCAGTGCCCTATGATACCTACCTAGTTTTTTTTAATACTTCAAATTTCTTTAATGAAGAAAGATAGGGTGCTTTGTTTATAAAATCAATCTTAACCCAGATGTTTAAAATAAATTTGATTAGAAGAATAATACATCAAACAGTAAATCAAATTAAACAAAAAACAAAATTGTGAAAACTTTAAAAACTGTGTTTTTATATTAATTATGAAGGCTTAAGTGTAATGTATAGTATTTTTTCACCATCCTTGCCGCTTTACGTTATATTGTATATATTATTTGTAGAATTGAATTAAGCTTGTTGGTTTATGCTACTACTACGAACTGTTAATTATAAAATATGGAATTTTAGACATTTCCTTTAAGTAAATACAAAAGTGATAGTCAAGTTTGCTGTTAGAATTAAGCAATTATTGTTATTTTGTTGATGGTAACCCATAATTCCTATTGTATTTTTTGAAATGTTGGTCTTCTCTGATAACTTTACTTCTTTGCTTAACTTTAAATTTTCGATTTTGCCTAGATATAGGTATTATAACTATTGTTTCCTAAAGTTGTTTGTCGTATCCAGTTTAGAACTTGGAGAACAATGAGATCTGAGAGGAGTCCTTTAGGCCAAGCGGTTTATAGTATAGGGTTTGGTGTCACTCTACAAGGTAACTCGGTGAACAAAATAAAAATATTGAGGAAGGTGAAATTAATATCAACCTCTTTTAATAATACATTCTAAATTCTTTTTAACTATTTTTTAAGATGGAGTGCCCGATTATATTTTGCTACCTGTGTTACTCACACATAATATGGAAACTCATAAACTCTTTTAAACAGCTTGTGTCGAAGTTTTTCAGAGGGAACTGGTTATTTGTCTTGCATCTCCACACTAAAAATTATGCGATACCAACTCTGAAATAATTCTAAAGTTTGTTTAAAACCCTTTAAAGAGGGTAATGTATTTGGGATTTAAACTGTTTCAATAAGTAAATGAATGGAGTATTGTCATCACTTATAAATATATATATTTATAAATGTTCAGTATGTTATTTAGCCTATTAAGGCAAAATTATTCCCATATTTGTATGGTCTCTGGACGAATATATTCCGTTTACAAATTTATATTACACTGTTATTTTTAAATATTTGTTATTTTAAATTTGCATGCAGGGCGTCGCCTTGGCCCAGCATCCCAACGCTAGTCTGCAGGAGTTCGACTGGAAGGCCAGTGGGGTGGTGCAGGAGGCGCGCGTCCAGGTGGTGATACTGGTCAACCAGCTGATGACCAATGCTACCATCATAACACAGGTGGCGGAGGGAAACGCGAGTCTGCTGTTGGCCAACCTGTACAACGAGATTAACAAAGGCATCGCCGAATCCCAGGCCAAGGCTAGCGAGGTAGGGAATGTTTGGCAAATGTTCTAGTCCACTATATTTCAGAAATGTCCACCCAAATCCCTTTATTGAAGGTACGACAGAGTCATTTGCTGTACAAGTCATTTTAATACGGAAAACTCTTTCTAGAAACCTCCCCTCCCCCCCAAGCGTAGGTGCCAGCATACTCAGGGAGTCAACGTCAACCTGCATACCAATTATTAATACAGTTTTATTTGTAAAAACGAGTTCAGTTGCTCGACTTCGATCAAATATTTTATTTTATGATTACCAAGCTCATATCCAATTATATTGGTTTATATTGTGATACCATTCCAGAAGTTAGCTTGAAACAGTTGTTCTTGTTTCTTTACTGTGTTTTGTTAGTCTCAACAGCTGCTGTTTCATGTCCAGTTAAATTGATTTCTTCTCTCCCATTAGATTAACATTTTTACCTTTGAATGCTAGGGGGCAAAGCCCTGAGGGTGGAGGTTTACCAAAACCCCAAAAGACACATCTAGATGTTAAAGGCTTTAAAATAACAGAACAAACTTGACATAAAACATAGTAGTTGTGCTAGCCTACTCATAAAAATTGCTTTATATTTTAATAAGATAATAACAAATATAAAATAAAGCCTTAAATTTCCGACCACACTGCCTATTAAGTTTATGATTTTAACCTGGTTCATATGACGGATGATTTGCGATGGAGATTTTCGGATCAATATGTTTGATTTGATCCTATTGTTTCTTATTTGGTTTTGTAGAAGAAATAAACATCTTTACTTAGGACTTTCACTGTTTAAGTTAGTACATAAAAAACAGGCTAATTCTTAATGCCAAAAAATAGTTTCGATAACGAAATATATTTGAAGTATCACTATTTGGTAAATCACAACAACCATTTGTATATCCTTAGGAGTCAAATTAAATCGAATTATTTATCGCAATAAATGTGTGAACTCAATATAAATAGTCATACATAATGTCCTAGTAACATACATTATAGGCTATATAGTAATAGTCCTGGTAATTTATTTATAATTTCTTTTACTATGATCCAAGCTGTACACTCATTTATTCAACCTCAAAACCTTTCTCACGGTACTGAAAACAATTTTGGATAAAACAAAATGTTATTCGGACTACTAAACAGTAGTTTTTTACCACTAGCTATGTTCAAAGAAAGACCCACACAAATGGCCATATTGGCCTTCCAAGTCAACAACCTACATCAACCTATTATTTTATATTAAAATGTTTTTTCTTTTACTCTGGTGTTATATAACTAGAGATTTTAAATTGGAAGTATAGAAAGGAAATAATATAAGAATAATATAACTGTATAAGTGGTTAGTGTTACGGGTACCTTGTTAAACCTTAGGCCCTTTAATTGTCATTGGTCGTAGGGCAACAAACCAACCACGGCCAAAGAAACAATCTTAGTCACTGACAAGAATGACTAACGATTTGGCACATCTCTATAGCTAAACTTATAATTACTTCATATTTGACTTAAAATTAACACGAATAAAACCAACCTGCCTTAAAGTATCAGAGTGTCTTGAGAGTGGTGAAATACTCTATAGTCTAATTAAAGTAGCTTTAGGATTGACTCTAGTGACACCTGTTGGGGCTAGTGGACACTACAAAGCAAAATAGCGTCAGTAGGCCAATGACGGGACAGCTTTGAGCGAACAAAACCATAGCAACCAAACAGCTGTGTCCTACAGTGCCAGATTGATTTTTGTTTACTGGTCACCATTTTAGGCGTCTGTTTGGAGTAAATAAATGATTGTTTTTATTCACTAATGGGGATTATAGTTAATGCGAAAATGCCAGTTAAAATGTAAAAGTTGTTTCTTTTGATTTTGATCAATTCAATGTTTAAAAAAATATATATATCTGAGGTATGAAATGTGTATTTTCTGTTGTTTTGGCAAACCGAAGACAGTGAATCCCATAATATGTTTCCCCCGTATTTACTCTCGTCTCCTATTGCTTCTAGATCTGGCAACATTGCACCACAAAAGCTTCCGATAGCTATCACTTTGGCGCTACAGTCAATCCTAAAGCTACTTTAAATAAGCTCCGACTCCTGTAAAATCATGAACAGTCACCTCTGGCTTGCCCATATGGCTAATACCGTTACGGCACCTCGCTGTCTTTAGCTGACCGCACAGGTTAATAACCTATAGTGACGGGCACGTGAGGTTTAAAAATATATATACATACGATGATGTTTCCAGATCGGGACATCGTTCCACATGAACCTCAGCCGGAGCGTGGAGGATGTGATGCGGCAGGCCGGCGCCATCTACACCCGCGTCGAGTCTTCCCTGAGGAACTCCACCAACTACATAGAAGAGACCGTGGTGCGGCTGCTGAACACCACAGAGGAACAACTGGCCAGAGTGGTGTCCACGGCCAGGGCTGGGCTGGCGGGGGCCTCCGCCCCTGTGACCGACACCACTGGCAAGCCAGTGGGTCCGTGAGGGGTGGACAACGCTGCGAGCGAGGTCAGAGATGGCGCATGTATTCTTAGCGGCTGTGTGGTTGTGAAAATACTTCTGAACTGTTTTTTAAGATACATGTTTATTGGTTAGTGCCAACTTTAATGGTTTATACGAGAATAAATTATAATTAAATAAATACAGCCCTACTAAAATTATTTTCCAAACAAAACTTGCTAAGTCAGTCTTATATTATGAAAAATCAATTTAACTCTTTCCGCTAGGCTAAAAAAGCTTTTTTGCCGTTCTCTTTTAGGTCAAAAAGTACTTTAAGTGTTGTCGCATAAGGTTGAAAAATATATTAGATTTTCTAACAATGAAGCTGCTTAGCATTCATCTGCAGGGTAAGCTTTTATAAATATACGTCATGAAACACTCAATATTAAGGGATAAGTCGTACTAATGCATTATAAAGAGGTTTAATGAGATATGATATATACATCTGAGCTCTTTATAATAGTGACATGTAAATAATGTTGCATACTACCAACTTTTTAAAAATCATTTTAAAGATATAAGGTTTCCATATGTTTTTGTGATTTTCCTTCACATTTAACCTGTATCACTTGAATCAAGTTCCTCTTATTTCCATTGCCACCAAAGAAGCAGAGCAAAAGACTGGTAAGCTATAAACTACTGTTTACTCAAAACTACACATTTGCTTTTACCAATCAGTTTAGCTCTACAAAACAATCATTTTGGTCTTTAAATTGTGATTCTACGACCAACCGTTAGATATATTCAAAGTGCAAAACACAGTACGTTGTCCAATGCTATCCTAATGGAGAATAATTAAAATTGTATATCTTGATTATTTATGAATGTATTTTGATGAAACTTGGCATATGGCTTCACCTAGTACTGGTTGTTTTCGAGTGTCCCTGCAGCAGCAAACCTCCTTACTCAGCCTTAATGTTATTCTTAAGGAGAATATGAACATAAATTAATAAAACTTTGTACGTAGCTTCACCTGGTTGAGTTAAATTGACAATTCATAAAAACACATTTCTTATCTTCCTCGTTGCATCAAACCTGCGTACTCAGTTTTCAATGTTATTCTTAAGGAGAATAAATCAAATTCTATATATCACTTATTTATTCGTGTATTTTTATGAAACTTGGTGAGTGGCTTTATGTAGTAGTAAGAAATATTTACATGCATTGGAAATTGGCTGCATTGTAGTATGCAGGTTTGCTGCTACGGAGGTATTTCATATTAGGGATGGTTTGTAATTTCTCTGTTATTCGAATGCGAATAAAGTTTCATATCAATATAAACTTTGGGTGGTTTGTTCAGTGGCTCTAAGGTAATGTTTTCCAATTCCCCCTGTGTGACAAGATGTTCTTCACTTATTTGTTTATTTTGCATGTTTAATGTCACTCACGTTGTTACTAACCAATTACAATGTCCAGGTATGACTTTTGTTATATTCACTTTAAATTAATATTTTATAGTCAACTTGAAATCTTCATTCAATCTCTTTAGTCTCTGTCTCTTAGGGAACCATACTGTGATATCTACCCACCTGAGTATTACCACTATATTTGTTACATTAAGTTTTGTTGTTATGTTTTCAATTGACTCTTTGCTTGTAAACAGATGTTATATTTTTTATGTTTCTGTATAACCCATATATTATATAATTGTTTAATTGTTCTTTTAGAACATATCCCTCAGTCCTCAGAATAGGACTACGGTAATAATAACTAAGACATAATTTAATTCCAAAACGAAAATCTGTGAGGAGGTTTTTTGAAATAAAAGTTGCAATCAAGTTAGCTATCAATCGTACTTATATTAGAATAAAGGATTAAAATTGGAATAAATTTTGCTTTTCCCAAAACTATCAAATCCTATCGTCATTTTATTGTTCGTAGTAATTAAAATGTAGGGCTAGGTATGGCAAAAAATAAATCGTAATTTTTTTCTTTCTATTTATTGAATCTTATTTTTTTAACACATTTTGTACACAATCAGACCAAATAGTTTTTAATATTTTGCAATCGAAAGAAGTGTTTGTGATAATTTACGAAACTTCATCAACTGAAGATTAATTTTAATAATAGTTTACACTAGTAACTTCTCATTATGAATTGTATGATGTTATTTATCGCAACGAGGCCTAAATTATAAAACCTGCACATCACTGAATCCACCTTCACCACTCGTCCCTTATCATCGATGTCCTGTATTCTGCAAACTGTGTTAATACGAGAGGAAGTCTGTCCTACTCTTATGGTGAGATTTCCCAAAATACTCTTTAAATGGTTTCGGATCCAATGGTCCGGTGGGAAGGTCGGACGTGGTGGCCACGGGCCCGGTGGGTATGGCTGCCTTTGGTCCGGTGGTATTGGTGAATACGGGTCCTGTGGTTGTGGTGCAAATGGGTCCTGTGGTTTTGGCGCAAACGGGTCCTGTGGTTGTGGTGCAAATGGGTCCTGTGGTTTTGGCGCAAACGGGTCCTGTGGTTGTGGCGCATACGGTTCCTGTGGTATTTGTGCAAACGGGTCCTCTTTCGGCGGTGGTTGTGCAGCAACTTGATCTTGGAAGTCCATCGCCACCATGACAGCCAACAAGACACAGGAAACTAGAAACAGTTTAGCCATGATGTTCGAGTTGGATACAGACCAAAAGAAGTGAGAGCTGTCTGCCTGAAAGTGGGGCTTTTATAGAATAATTAATCTAAATATATAGTGTTAATTATGCAAACAAATTTACGAGTTATTATCAAATTGCGTTGAAGCCAATCAAGTTTCTAATCAATTAACTAGAAGTGATCGTTCATAAGATACTATCAAAACAAATAGTGTTTGACTAAAAAACTTATTTATAGTCGATTGTTGACCTATTGTAAATTTTCAAATGCCATATCTTTCATTACCATTAAATATTAATAACAAAAGTTTATAAAGGCAATATAAATTTATCAGTTTAAATATTAAATAGTTTCAATAGGGACATTTATTTTTCTATCTCAGTTATGATTCCGAAACATATTTATTGTATTATTTAGCAAGTATTTATTAGGTATGAGGTCTCATGAGTAGGATGTGTCATTTTCACTAATTTTGGCTTTCTTCTGTTGCTGTTTTGTTTGTTTTATACCTGACTTTCAAGCTACCTGATTTTCAAAAATGTCACGAAATCAATTAACAAGCTCCAACAGACCAATCCGCAACTTAAAAGTTGCAAACACAACAATAAATTTTCCATCGTGCATGAACTTAGACTTGCAGGAACTTATGATTAAACCACAGTTTAAATTAGCTAAGCATTTATTTTAGTTTAGACTCACAGAATCACAAAGACATTTTTTGTAGTTTCCTTCGAGACTTGACCCAGCGCTTTTGATTTTCTCTTTTAATCCCATTCCAATAATCTACCTAAGCCGTGACATTTTTCAGGTTAACTAAATTAACTAATATATTTTCGAGTATTGCAGAATATCATACATTTTGATTTTGTAGAGGCAACCCTATTGTTGCAACAATATCTAATGTTGCTAGAATTTTCGCTAAACTCTACGGTGAGATATATGATTGAATTGCTTTGCATGTTACAGCGGATTTTTATGGCCTAACACGAGTTGCATAACCATCTCTACGATTAAATTTTCCAGTGTGATCCCAACTTTGGTTTTTATTACTAATGTTTAACACATTATTACTAATATCACATTATTTAAATTATCACCAGTCGTTATCAGTAGCAGCCACGACGGATCGCTTATCTGCAACGGTAGCATTTGTCTAAGCCAGGCATTTGCTCAGTCACAGTTGTTATAATTAAACTCGAGCAGTTTTTAGCGAATTTACCCTATAGGGAAGAAGCTATTACCGTAGGTCTCATGGTAATACTTAAGCCCGAGACCATGATATCTTTTCATTTTGAGGTCCATAGAGGCCAAAAACACCATTCGTTAAAATGATATATATATATATATATATATATATATATATATATATATATATATATATATATATATATATGTCCATAAGCACGATAACTCTAGTAAAAACGTCGGATCTTAATGAAATTTGGTACAAATGTGTAAAGCACCATTTGTTTGTACGAGTTCAAAAACCAGACGAATCACATCATCCGAAAGGGGGTTTTGGGGGGGTTTTGTACCCCAAAAATGTTTTTTTGGGGTTTCCACATGTAATTTTTATTTAAATCAAATTTTTATTTTTACCATTGAATTCAGCATAAAAAACACAATTTGGTATTTTGATCATTGCTCTACGTCAATTGGTTACTGAGATATTGAAAGTGCTAAACACAGTACGTTGTCTAATGTTATTCTTATGGAGAAAAAGAAAAATTGTATATCTCGCTTATTTATGAACATAAACTGACGAAATTTGGTATATAGCTTCATCTGGTTGTGGTTCATTGTTTTTAGCACAAAAAACATTTTTTGCCTATGGTTCCCTTAGCAGCAAACCTAGGTACTTGGTCCCGATGTTATTATTATGGAAAATAATTAAAATGTTATATATCGCTTATTTATGAATGTATATGGATGAAACTTGGTATGTGACTTCACTAAGATGAGTTCTATTGATATTTGCATAAAACCCCATCATTTTGTGTTCCTTGTTGCAGCAAACCTGCGTACTCATCCCCAATGTTATTCTTATGGAGAATAATTAATATTTTAAATATCGCTTGTTGGTGAATATATTTCTTATGAATCCTGTTAAGTGTTTTAATGTGTTATTTTATATATTCATTGGAAATTCGCTGAGTATGCAGGTTTGCTGCGACGGGGGTATTATATATTTACTCACATTACAAGGTTTATGATTTATTTTAAACATAGAAGAAATGTGTGCAAAATGTAAGTCAAAGTTTTCCAGTGCAGAGTTTGTCGCGGAGTGTAGTGATTGTTGTTTGTCCTACTTCCTGTGGTAAACGTCTAGGATCCATAAGAACTTGACTAAAAAGAAGATAACATCGTGGTTGTGCGAAAAATGTGATCCGGGTGCGGCTAAACGTAGTGAAAAAGTATTTATAAGTAATAACAAGTGTTTGAAGCGATTAATTATTTTAAAATGTATAAGTTATAACACTGACCAGAATATATTGTGCGTCATGGATTCAACCGAGTTGCTTCCAGAGGATTTTCAAAAGCAGGAAACAAAATGTACATCCTTAGAGACTAAACAGAAGAAGCTGTATCAAGGCTACAACATGTCGGAGCAATAAAAAGATAAGCTAGGTCCGCGAGCTGCACCGCCAAACCATGACACGGAGCAACATTCTAGATGTGCCAACACAGATATAATCGGTAACCCTCTCACACAAGAGAGGAGACAACACAAGGTGAAAATATATACTCTGTGCTCGGGAGCTTGGCAGTGGACTGTAAACGAGAGGGTGTGTCGTTGGCGCACCAGAGACAGAGACAAATTGAGTAAGCGAGTAAAAAACAACCTTTTACTAAGTCTTAAGAATTAATTTATATTGATGAATTGTTTTCTACTTTAATGTTGGAAAAATTTCTGATAAATCATTTGACCTAGCTATATATATATTTATTATAGAGATAAAATCAACCAGAGTGGTGCAATTACTAAACTATTTTTGAGTGTAATAAATTAATTGGCAGATAAATCGAGTAAAAGGGACCAATTTCCCATAAATAAATTTCTTTCTGGAAATGTCGTTCGTGATGAATGTATCACCAACAAAATCATCAGAAATTGAGTTTAATGATTTTTTCAGAGGTGGGACGAAAGTTAGCTAGTTACATTGATGTGGGAGGGACCCCAATACTTAACGACGCCTACTATAAACTTCGCTCTCACACTTCTTTGTTCTTACACTTCTTACATTGTCCATATTTCTTACTGTCACCAAACTTGACGTCATTCGACACGCGACTGAACTCAGGGGGGGGGGTCCGCCCCAGGATATGGTGATTTTCCGGTCTATTTCTTGAAACAATACCTTTATATTAATTTGCAACCTTTATTTAACTTAATAAAGCTTGGCTAGACCTAACCTAATTAACTGGAGCTTAATTGATAAGCTAAATTAGCTAGAAAGCTCGGCATTTTTCCTAAAACTTTTAAACTAAAAACACGTTTTTCCTCTTCATAAAAGTCTGACAATTATACAAACAGTAACAGATTCAGCCCAATATATAGTTTTTCTTATATTTTGGTATTATCAAGGATCAATTAGTATTATATATCCAAATAGTCAGTACGGGTTTAGACGGGACCACAATATTTCTGATGCTTTTTACGATATTGGTTAAGCAATTAATCAAAAGCTACCGGATAAAAGGCGTTTTATGCTGATTTTGTTTAGATCCTAAGGCACATTTTCACTTAGTTGACAGATTACAAATATTAAATCAACTTGATTACATCGATATTGACGGTACTGGTGGTGACGGTACTGGTGGTGACGGTACTGGTGGTGACGGTACTGGTGGTGACGGTACTGGTGGTGACCGTACTGGTGGTGACGGACTGGTGGTGACGGTACTGGTGGTGACGTTACTGGTGGTGACGGTACTGTTGGTGACGGTACTGGTGGTGACGGTACTGGTGGTGACGGTACTGGTGGTGACGGTACTGGTAGTGACGGTACTGGTGGTGACGGTACTGGTGGTGACTATACTGGTGGTGACGGACTGGTGGTGACGGTACTGGTGGTGACGTTACTGGTGGTGACGGTACTGGTGGTGACGGTACTGGAGGTGACGGTACTGGTGGTGATGGTACTGGTGGTGACGGTACTGGTGGCGTCGTCCTAGTGTGGTGCCGAAGCTCATCTGATAGATTGCAAAGTGTAACAATTAACGGAATCACTAGTGACTCTCGACCTGCGAATTACGGTTTTATTCAAAGGAGTGCTCTTGGTACAGTTTTATTTGTTGTTTATATTACTAAAATCTCAAAACTAATTTTGAATGACATACCATTTTTATTGCTGACGACACTTAAGTTTAGAAAGTCGATCAAATTGGGCAGAGGTTCGTACGTCGCGTGTCGGTGAAGAATGATCTGATGAAACTCAACAACGGGTTTTATCAGAATTTGTCTTTCCCTAAACATGTTAAAGTCAAAGTTTATGACAATATCCTTAAGGGATACTACTGATTACCATTTGCAGAATTGAAGTATCCATCCTGAAGGAAACGGTTTTCAAAGAAAAGATTGTTCTCTATTACTGGAATAATAAATTCTTACAATTACTTTGGAGTTGTGTTTGACCATCATTTGAGGTGGTCAAGCCACATTGAACTTTTGACTTTAAAACTGCGAAAATTTATTTTTGCGTTCATACAGTAAAAAGAAGAGAAATTTCAAATGAAAACCAAGTAAAGCTAGTATACGACGCCTATAATTAATCTTTGCTCTCATTTGGAATAGTAGTATGGGGTGGGTCGTTTTAGATTGTTTTTAAACCTCTTTTCAGTTTGAAATAAATTTATATTAAAGTTAGATTTAATAAAGGCATGAGCTATCCCACAGAAACAAATTTTCAAAACGTTTCCTTGCTCAGCGTAAGACAGTTATTTCTAAAAAAATTTGTATATCTATCTTTAAAAATCCAGTATCAGTTTCGAATGTCATGCTAACATATAGTACCCATTATTCACAAAAATTGGTATACAAACAACGCAGTTAACAAAGTCTTGCTCAACAATTAATTCTTCTTAGATCTCTGGTATTTTATACCGTAATCTAAATTCAAATCCACAATTTTATTGTATTTTTACTCTCCTTCAACTGCTGCATTTAAACAGCGGGTCACTGAATGGTTGGTTATTACAGTTACAGTTGTCTATTCAAATATATCTTTAAAAATTCAGTCTTCGTTCATCCTCTTACGGGAAGAATGAGCGTACACCTAGTACATACTCCTGATTGAATTAAATCCGTCACATTTTCAGATAAAACTGTGTTTTTCCCTTATTTTTCCTACTTCAGCTCTTTGCAAAAATTGCAGTCATGGAAATTAATTTTCTATAAATAAAAGGAAATACAAATTTTATAAAATAGGAGAAAGCACGACGAGGCAGGGATCAGAACATTGAACCCAATTAAAATGTAAATCAAGCAATCAACCTAGGTTCAGTTGAATAAGTTGTCGCAGTTGCTTTGTTGTACTGCTCATTTAGTTTTTTATATATTTAGTTTAAGACTCCCGATTTTGTTTGTACGGCTCAAAACCGTAATCAGACGTATTTTTTTAGAGTACAAATTCTTTTAGCTAACACTGATCAAATGAAGATGCCTTAATGCAAATTATAGATGCAATCTTCGAAACAGTTAAAAAAATGCAAATATTTAATTTAATATAAGCACTGGCTGAAATTGTATTAATAATACCTTCAGATGCAATAGAAAAGCATAGTAAACAGTAAAATTTCTCAAGATATTTTAATACTAACGTAAAAGTTTATTGCGTCGATTCGGTTCGAGCTGTAGTTTTGGTCGTAGGAACTACAGGCCAAAATGTATTCTGTTCCGACCAGAGGAACGACAGCTCGGCATGTTCTCCCATATTTACTAAATATACCAATTAACATTATGATACTTTGTATGCAGATTAATATTGAATAATACAGGATATGACTATTCTAAATATGCTGGCACCTCCCTTGAGGGGGGTGATTATAGAAGGAGTTTCCCTTATTTAAATACTATTAATAGAAAATGCCTCTGTTGTTCCTCCGATAAAGGGATTTGGGTGGACATTTCTGAAATATAGTGTACTAGAACATTTTCTATACATGCTGCGTACTTTATAATTATCAATTATAAATTATGTATTAATTAAAATTGAGATAAAAGGGAGAAAGTGTGTATCCATTATCTGATACCGTTAACTATTTACAAATAAATTTCAGTTTAGCAGTCAGGAAATAGAATTACAAAGATGCGTTGACAATGGAGAAATTAACTGAACAAAATTGATAGGTTGTTAATGCAATTATGTAGGGTAATAAATTTATAGATTATCAACGAATCGTAGCTACACCCTATGTCCACCTCAGGGGGCATGAATAACATTATCCTGTTGTGGCTAAACCATATTTAACACGTATAATACACCATTTCACATATTCGTGTTTTAAGTTGGAAAATAAAATAAATTACACAATTACTTATTTATACCTAAAGTATAAATGATAAGTAATACATGATAGTAGTTTATAGTAAAAACGGAAGAACTGTTTTAAACCACGAGATCCCAAAGGAGGAAGCATTTGCTATTTTCATCGAGTAAATCCCTCAGATAATTCGTGTTTCTTTTCCTCTGCCCCAAGCTTAAAATACTCTGCCTGATATTTTTTCCTAGTTTTTTATATATACAAAATAAATAGAATTAACTTTACTGTTTTATTTAAATATTTATACGTTGTACACCCTTATTAATAATAGATTTATACAGCTAACGATAAACGAAGTAACAATATAAAACCTCAGGTTAAAACATTGAAGTGTTAAGAAATATGATTATACAGTGTTAAACATTTTACAATAAGTAATTGAAACTAAGGTAGTTAGTAATATTTTTAACAAATTGTAGGCAAAAAATGCACAGTAGAGACTCTTGTAATGACATTTTAAGGAGCTGGTGGTTGACGAGTTTTGTTAAAAGACTTTAAAGATGGTATAATTTACCATCGGATATGAGAGTTTCTTTTCAAACTCAAACGCCTATTGTTAATTTGTTTGCCCCTTAAATTTCTTGTAGTCATAGCCTTAGTTTATGTTTTAACAATGTTATTCACAACATATTGTCTAAATAATTTTAATCATGTTTTACATTCACTTTAAAATCTGCCTCACTGAAAATGAAGTCACAAGTTGTACTCTATGCGATAAAATAAATTAGTTTCTGTATCTTCATTGCTCCTTTTGTTGGAATATATCGTATTTGAATGAAAATAAATGTTAATATAAACAATTAGCAATTATTAGTTATTTATGTCCTGCAAAAAAAAAATACCTGGGAAATCTTATAAGGAATTTTTATTTATATATTATGTGAAGACTCATTTATAAAATATATTTTCCATTTCACTTAACGGAAGCTATTTAAGTTATTATTTTGTATTTCCAATCAGTTACTTCTACATTACATTCAACAATCCAATTTGTTTATAATTTACAATGGTGAATATGTTGGATATCGATAGTCTTACATCTAAACTTAATGTAATTACATACAGCTCAGTGTTAAGAACACTTCTGTATTGTATAAAACCAGTTTTATAATAACTTTAATTTGTCAATGGAAACACTCATTATTACAGTTTGCTAATTTAAAGTAATGATCCTGTAAGTGTAAGGTTTTGTAAGCGAAGCCTTCGGGGTTTAGAAAGTTTATGATAAATCCTAAAACATTCCTTCAATCGCTTATTTTAGATAAACCTATGTATTTCTTATCGAATTCTCAAAATCTGATGTTAATAAGATCTCCTTAAAAGATTTGGTCAGTGAACTTGAAAATCTTCCGCAAGCATTACAAAGGAAACAGCTGATATTATATTCATAAAATCTATATAAGATTTTTTTGCAATATATCCCCTATTATATTCTACTGAAGTATGCGTCATAAGCTTTAATACCTACGGATTAGAGATCTCAATATGTAAAGGCAATAAGGTGTTTCCTTCTATTCTTACTGTGATGTAATTAATATGATATAGTATAACAAAGTATATAAAAATAACATTGTTATTGAGTTTAAAATTTGATTTGACAATATGTTGTATATTTATTTACGTGTTTAAATATGTTATATCAAAGAGGTTTATATTTTCCAACGTTTTAACTTTCAGTAGGTGTCAAAACCACGCTCACAGAAATGTATATTCAACATTACATTAACGCAGCTGATAATTTTTAATGATCAATAGTGACTCTTGTTTGCGTATATAACTTGTAACTCCTGTTATGTCAAAGTATAGCAATTAGTCGAAATCCCTGCATTAATTTTCGATGACCTTTTATGAATGACCTGTTGTTTCCCTTAGTTCCCCTAAGCTTTTCATGACTTCATTGTTGGATGAAATAAGGAGTGGGGGAATTAAAATTTTACATGAAAAAAACTGAAACAAAAAGAGCCGAGACACGGACCAATGTTAATGGTAATTAGTTGTCCGGTTCCCAGCTCGACGCTCATGTTGTCCTCTACTGGACATGTTTGTGCTTTTAAAGATAATTTTATCACATGCACCCCAAATGAAAACTGTTACTATGATGAAGCGCAATGTACGAAATTTGTCTTGACTAGCTTGTTTGAAATTGCATAAAAAACTCTTTTTGTAAAAATAAACTTTGCTGAAATTGTTGACTTATTTTGACTTTCTCCCATATATATGTATATATATGGCGTTATTTTAGCTACACAACTACACCAAAATAGAAAACAATTTAAAAATACTTGAGTATGAATATATTAAAGAATATTTATGGATATATTTGAATAATAATAAGTGTCCACAAAAACTACTAAACACCACTCACTTGAACCATGGAAATGCAATATTTACAAAGATAAAACAAATAAGAAGTTAAGAAATAAGAACCAACATATATATAGGATAAAAAAAATATCCAAAAGCATATGGAAATTACTACACTACTGTATGCAAAATTTGATCCATATGTTAATTTTAATTTACATGTTTTGTTTTAGTTCTTAAGGTTATTGATATTTTGACTTAAAAATGGCTTAATAGACCAATACTAGTCGTCAAAATATAAATTATGAAACTAAATAAGGGTACTTTTTTACTTTCTCCCCTTATACATAGTATATGGAGAAAGTATTGTTTTCGTCAATATATTAAAATTTGAGTTGTTAGTGGAAATATTCGTTTTGGTGCTCCCTGAACCCAAAAAAGTGGTTTTTACGTGATGCCAATTGGTGTTGTTATGTTAATGCAAGATGGTTAAGCATAGAGTGTCTAGAACAAATAATCAGCTGATTATGCAAGCTCATATTTGAGGCCGACATGCGTCACTGCGACATGCTTCAGGATAATTACTGTACGGGTGACTTGAAGGCCTAAACCAAGACCAAACTAAGGGTAGAGGGGAAAACTACCCCCACCACAACTCTTCCTTATTTATCTCATCAAAATAGTGTGTGTGTGTTTGTGTGTGTGTGTGTGTGTGTGTGTGTGTGTGTGTGTGTGTGTGTGTGTGTGTGTGTCTGTGTGGATGTGTACAGAGCTAGAGCCCTAAACAATGGACCGATTCTTATGAAATCTGGTATGTAGGTACTAATCCTTGATATCTCCAGAGGTTTTTTGAATTTTTTTGAATTTTTGATTTTTAAGGTTAATTATGCCCCAAAACCCGCCAAAAAACATGACAACTCAAAATTTCTCAAAAACGGCTCTAACGATTTTGATTAAACTTTGGACGTTTGTAGGAAATACAAATGCTGAAGTTTTTGATGGAATTGACGCGTAAAGCTTCCATCTAAGGTTTAAGGGATAACAGATAAGTAAAAAAAGTGTTATTAAATATTTTATTAAATTTATATTTGATTAAGTTGTACGCAGTTGATTATTTTTATTTCAAACAATTTACTTTATAAATATGTTAACGCTAGTAGAAAGCTTACAGCTTCATAACTTAATAGATTACGTTAACACATTAAACTCATGATAATTAATTAATTGCCACTGGCACGAATTTAAAAAGCAAGGAATTGCATTAATGTTGTTAAAAGCTTAATGAATGCAATAATTGCTACCATATTAATTGACTCTCTACGATATAATTGGATAGGTTGTCAACATAGAGTTAAACCCAATGAGATTTCCAACAAAATGACACCACTCGCATTTCTGTAAAAATTCGGGTTCAGAAATTACAGGACTTACAACATCAAAAATTCAGTTTTTTTATTTGTTCATAAAAAGATATAAATATAAAAAATATTACTATTCACCATTAAAATGAGCCATTCATTCACCATTCAAAAAACTAAATAATTTAGTATTTTTAATTACTATTCTGCGATTGCTGGTTGCGGAGAAAATTGAAATTTTCATTTTGCGGTAAACGCAGTACGTTGTCCAATGTTATTCTTATGGGGAATACAAAAATTACTATTACTCTCTTATTTACTGATGAATTTAATTCACACTTGATATGTTTGTCAATTTAGAATTGACGAACAGAGGAAATTCGAAATATGTTGCGCCTTAATAATCCTGGGGGGAATAGGGGGCATTTCCCCTCTTAAAACCACGAGTGTAGCAATGGATGCTGTAGTGCCTCCAAAGCAGGGATTTGGGTGGATGTTTTTGAAAACAACTTGTTTACAAGATTTTCTGTACATTCGACCGTGCTTTGTATTCTATATTTAGTAAGTAAAAAGTAATTTATTCGTTAAAGTTGGGCTAAAAGGGAGAAAGTATGTGTCAGTTTCCTGATACCGTTTATTCTCATAATGATAGTAAAATTTATATATATAGTATAACGCTAAAATAGGGTAACGCTATTCAACCTATTGTATTATTTTATTTTTATGCTATATTATTATCATAAATATGTTGGAGTTGAAAATGTATTATTAAGATTTATTAACAAATGTCATCTGTGGAAAACGCGTACCATAAGAAACAATCTAACTATGCAATGTATTCAGTAATCAAATTTTTTGGATATACTATAAAGACATATAAAAAAATATTTCAATATTTTATCAATTCTTCTAATACCAAAACAATAGAATCTGACAAACAATATAACTTATATTCAATTTATGAGAAACTATTAATTTAAAGCAACACTAACTTTTTCACGTTTTGTTACAATGGACAATAATTTTGTATTGTGACATTTTAGTTATGATGTTGTTAAAAAGCTTTTTGTATTTCAAATAAAAACTGTTTCTTAAGTTGTCCGACATTTATGTATTTAAAATTTGCCACTGATTGAAAATGCGTAAATAATAGGGCTAGGGGAATATGAGTTAGTATTTTACTCTTAAAAAAATACATTTATGAAAAAGGGTTACTCTAAAATAAAATAATCTATACAATTGTATTTAGTGATAACTATTAATTTATTCTCATTTTAATTGATACCTCTTAGAATCGTGCAACTAATTGCATCCAAGCAAATGCATTCATTAGAAAAAACTAATAAAAATTATTATTGTAAGTTGTAAAACAAGTTGTTTGATAAGTATAATTAATTGTGTTATTTAACCAAACATGAAGACAAAACACAATGACAGTGTACATAACACGCAAGTCTCAAATCAACCTATTTAGATTCGATCTAATTGTTGGTAAATGTATCACATTAGCGCCCGTTAAACGGGTTCTGTTTTGACCTATTAGAATTTTTAACAAATAAAATATAATTCACTAATAAAGCAAAAAATTTGAGTATTATAAATTTCATTAAAAAAATAGGAAAACCTTTTGAAATCTCAGGTTTATCCACTAATTTAAACGTAAAATATTTTAAAGTAAGTAATTATAATTTTAAATGTAATCAATATAGAAATAATTTTGTTTAAACTAGTAAATACAATAGGTTTAGTCCAACGACAATATTTTGTTGTACTGTTTTAATAGAAAACCTCAATAAATATTGCAAGTTTTAGCTATTAAGTTTAGAACGGATGACGGTATTTTTATAACGGTTGTATTATTGACATAAGCCATACGAATACCGCTGCTAAGGTTGGTTCCCTAGTATCTTCGTATTTAAAGTCCGATTCAGGGGCCCTGGGTAAGGGATACAGGGAGCAGTATGGCAGCAATGGTATTCATATTCTAGGGGTATTCTAAGTAAGTGTGGCATTCAACAAGATCTTCCTGATTATAAAACAGTTTTTAAGCAACAACTATTTGAGCTCAAACTTAAATTGGTTGATTGTTGTCCTGGACTTTATTGTGGATGACAATGCCTGTAATATTTTAAACCTACATAATTGTGTAATTATGTGGTTATTCAGTAATTTTCTTAAAACCTCAAATGCCCGTCACCATATGCTATTGACCTGTGCGGTGAACTAAAGACAGCGAGGTACCTATCGGCATTAGTCACATGGGCAAGCCAGGTGACCGCACATGATCTTACAGGAGTCGAACCGGCCACGGCCGACTTGCTAGTCAGGCGTCAGGCACTTTACC
The DNA here is from genome assembly GCA_963675035.1 of Allygus modestus. Lineage (NCBI taxonomy): Eukaryota > Metazoa > Arthropoda > Insecta > Hemiptera > Cicadellidae > Allygus > Allygus modestus. The sequence goes on from OY776114.1 coordinate 114,629,359, forward strand.
TCTGAGCTAACGCGTCCGGTAATGACCTCAGCCTCTTAGAAAGCAACATACCTTGAGGCTTCGATTCATTGTCATCCCATTTAATGTTGACTTGAAAACCTAAGCAGAAAACATTACTTTATCTGATGGTTACCAAAAAATTGTGTCTTTTTTGACGTAATGCATTAAGGAAAATATTAGAACCTAAATCAATGGGATGGCACAAAGTAAGGTAAATATTATAAAGATATACTAATCACTTAAATGTACAGATAGCTGTCAAAAATATTTAGGTATTTTCCTTATATTTTAAATAAATAAGAATAATTATATTTTCTGTAACACATTCAATTTTTCTATTACTTATTTTTCCTGTAATACAGTTTGCCTAGGTTTATAAGTTCATTGATGTTTTAATTTGTTCTTTAACAGCTCCTAAATTATATTTAATTTAAGTAGTCAGTGGAATTAATTAATGTTATTTCTGTGATATCTCCTTAAAGATAGTCTAGCCTATTAAACACTAACGGTCTCAGAGCATTGTTAACTTTTAATTGTTGTTCACTAGAGATAACGTGTTACTGATAAAGCACTGTTATTATTCATTTAGTGTAGGAGTTGAACCATAATTCACACATCATAAAATGCAGCACACAAATAGTTTTGATATCATAAAATTTTTACAACAGTTTAATTATTTGCGTTTTACTAAGCTACTGATGCAACAAGCAATAAAATATATAGCAAAATAAAAATATATGCATTTTTAAGCGAAAAAGTGATACGCATAATTCACATTGCCCCTGATAAAGCTTTGTGAAATGCACAAACTCAGTAAATCCGATTCGAATAAAAGGTATAAGTTTTCTGTTTATGAAACCTCTGGGAATCGAGTCTTGAGATAGCTCTAAATCTTGTTTCTTTAAAGATCTGACGTCTTTGAATATTTATGGTCGATACTGTTCCACCTCATTCATAGCCATAGATTCCGTTTCGTGCACGTTTATTGTCGCATAATACGGATTTATGAGTATCAGAATGTAACAACAATCATTTACGAAATTAATTTTACAGATAATATTTCTAATTTGTATTTTAATCTTCTCATCTAGGGGCTTTAGTAAATAATTTTGATTTAAATTGAGTATTTATTAATTTTGTTTCTTAAGATGCTATGGGGTACCGTTAAAATATGTTACTATTAAGTCATTAAAAAAGAATTGCCAACAAAATGTTGCTTTGGTTAAACATATTTTAATTAAATAATAACAATATCTAAAACTAGCTGTTCCCGCAGGCTTCGCCCCACAAATAATAATTCACAAAAAACTATGACCATTGTGTTTGCTGAATTCTGTCCCTCGGAACTACTACGAATCAAGATCAGCTGTTTGTATTTTCATCAGTTCAAACTTAAAGTGAATGTCCATAAGAATAACACCCATAGGATTGGAACTTTGACTCCCCGTGGGGCGGAGCCCTATGGGAATTTCTTTAAACCCTTTCTTAGTGAGCACGTAAGACCCAAGAGTATGTTCCAAATTTAATTGCAATCCGTTGTGTGGTTTTTGAGATTTCGTGATGAGTGAGAGAGTGAGTGAGTCAGTCAGTCATTGGAATTTGAGTTTGATATATTAAGACTAATTTATATTAGATTAATTAATGCATCCTAAAATAGGATCGAAAATACAATGTATGTTTGTTTGAAGATGTTAGGTACTTAAATGTATGTAGTTATTTAGTTAATAGAAAATTTATAGCGATTATCTGCATAAGACATTTTGTTGACTTGCTTAAAAGTAAATTAATTTGTTTCGTCATTAGTGGTTATGAAAACATGAAATGAAAGTAGAAAGAATGTTGATGGATATATATAAAGGTTATGGCTTACGCTTAACTACATACATTGCTGACATACTTCAAGAAGCTTAACCTGTTAGAGTTGTAGTGTCAAGTTGGGAGTCATATGTAGTTATCTATTTGTTTTAATGAGTAATAGGTTAGTAGGTTTAGTAAAGGGTTAGTTCACAACTGTTAAGAAATACATAAACTTAAATTATTTTGATACCGGAGACCCAAAGAGAGACATTAGGTACAGCTGACACTGTGGTGCATTCATTGTGGCAAATATAAACATTTAACTTAAGGCCACGGACTAGGCAAATGTACGAAGTTTGCTCCTTTTTGTTGTAAACTACACAGAATTCGTCGACACAATCTATCTTGAACGGTGTTCTTATACCTTCGAACTTTTACAACTCTTATCAGTTATACTCATTTATTACCAGCCAATAAAACTTCATGAAATTGTATTTTAAAACGCGTCTTCAGTACTAGTTACATATAATTTCACATGCATTTAAAAGTTAAGGTTGAACTTTTCCTGCACTAAAGACGGTTATGATACATTTATTTTTGTTTCCTCCGTATACAAACATATGTAAATGATAAATTTACTCTCGTAGAACTGTTCAAGTGTAAAGTTAACGAAGCGTAAAACAAGCTAATCAATTGAACATCTTTTTATTAATGATTTCAAATTACATGTTATATCAGTTTTTAAAGAGTATTTTATGACATTTCAAATTTATACTTTACTTCACGGTCTGCTTAAAGTTGTATATTGATTTTAGTAAATAACAATAGTGAATTTGTTTACTCTGTGTTTTATGATATATCTAAATAAATAATAGATCAAACAAACTCTAAGTGACAAAGAAAAAACAACACTTGATTTTTTACTTATACAATTAAAACAAAAAATTATATTGTTAATTCTACTACAAATTCTAGGTTGTTACTTCCCAACTTTAAATATTAAATCTGAATTTCAAAAATAAATCCAGCACGACCTCTAACTGGCTTTCCGTTGTAAAAGCTCAGGTGATTTAATTAACTGGCCAATCAAACCACTTTAAACGAAAAGTAAATCATGTAGCTGAACAACACAGAGTGCACTTTCAATGGTGCAAAGCTTCATTAACAAAATGGTAGATTTGCTTCATGGGGTTTAACTCTATGTTGACAAACTATCCATTTATATCGTAGAGATTTAATTAATATGGTAGCAATTATTGCATTCATTAAGCTTTTAACAACATTAATGCAATTCCTTGCTTTTTAAATTCGTGCCAGTGACAATTAATGTAATTATCATGAGTTTGATGTGTTAACGTAATCTATGAAGTTATGAAGTTGAAAGTTTTCAATTAGCGTTAACATATTTATAGAGTAAATGGTTTGACATAGAAATAATCGACTGTGTACAATTTAATAAAATATTTAATAACACTGTTTTTACTTATCTGTTATCCCTTAAACCTTAGATGGAAGCTTTACGTGTCAATTCCATCAAAAACTTCAGCGTTTGTATTTCCTTCGACATAAATTGAATTCTGCTTTGAGTCTTTGACTGGAGAAATACTTCCTCTTTTCAACATTGTCTTAGTTTTTCTCACAAACTTCTACCCTAAGCCGTAGAGCTGAGTTTCAGATAGCGAGATTGATTGAAAAGAGCCGATTGTAAATAACTGATTACGTAAAATGTAATGGGGTCAAGATTAATTTATAGAAGTAAGGCTTGAAAAAGGGACTGAGTCTTTTCAGAAGGGAATTAAAAGGCAAAAGGATCTTTCTCAGCAAAAGGTGGTTTTAAAGAGGCTTTTAAGAGAGGAGCTGTGTTATAAGAAGGACTTAAGTAGGGGATGATAGAAAAGGTTTAATAGTTTAAGGGTCAAGCCTTTAAAATAAGGTCACGAGTTAAAACATGTTTCGTTTGCATTTCATTGTGCAACTTAAACTTTTTCCTTGTTTGTAAAAGAGCTCAATTTTATTTATGAGTTGCATTACAAATAATTGTTCATAACTGTGACGACATGCAAGCTTATCTACTGGCCAAACAAAAGCTATACGTTTGAAATTGTCAATAGAACAGTAAAAGTAAACATTGTATTACCTTAAAAAAATCAATAAATTTAGAACCAATTATTTAATAAGGGTGAGTAGCCTGACATTTGTAAGAACCATTAAATTGAGAATAACTAGAAACTATAAATCTTACATGGGCCCTCACCTCAAGGCTACTCAAATACCTATAAGGATTTGTGCCCTGAGCCCCCAGTCCGGACACTTAAAACAACTCTAAACCCCATCTCACTAACTGACCCCCGACACTAGTCAACTAGCCCACCTAAGCCAGAGCTTTTAGCAGGTCAGCAATAAAGTTATTGTTTAGATAACAACTAAATCATAGTCACACAACATGCTAAATACTTCCTCCTTATTAAATATAGACTTCCCTCTTGCATTATTTAACTAGGGAAGTATTATAATACACCATCTAACCGTCCCCTTCATTACATAACAGCTTCAGCTCTACGATCCGATTTCAACCATTATAGGCTTTAAGTTTTTGTTCATGGAAAGGTTGTATGCACATACATAAATTAAACTTTTTGATTTAAATTAACTGATTTTATCTAATATTACCAGGATTGGAGATACGTTTATATTCACTTATATTCACACTTTTTGCTTAGTGTCTACCTAAATAAATTTGTATCATTATACATGGTAAGAAAGAAGTGTAGAAAATTGGATATGTTTTTATGAAGTACAGCTAATTTTTAAAGTATCGAAACTTTAAGCATGTTTTTTATTTTTATTTCACTTGTAAATAAACAAATAAACAACTGCATATTGCTTATTTTCCGCAGGTTTGCAGTTTATGCAAATAAGAGATTATAACAAATTTTTCGAAAATAGATAATAAATAAAGTATTAAAAAAATCGTATACATTTTATCATTGTGTATTCAGGTATAAAATTAAATCTTATAAGTTATAAGCGTAATAAGTTATAACGTTATATATTTTATGTTATCTCCCGGTAACCCTTGAACGGAATTCGGAGGCTCTAACGGTTAAGTTAGTGAGATTAAACATTAAGTCATCTAGTCACACATTGCATTGTTACATTGCCCTTCCCTCCAAGGTATAACAGGAATACATGAATTTTACATTCCTCATTTAGTAGGAAATAAGTAGAAAAAAACATGGAAAAGAGAAAAACACAGGAAAACATGTTGGAACTATAAACATTCAAAGTAATAAGGCATTGGAAGGGAGAAGGATCAGGACCGGCTTGAGACCGGGTCCCCGGGGATTCATAAACGGAATTGTTAAGCGTTCCTTTCGAAAACGTAACGGTTTCTTGGTGCATTACCGTAACCTATTTATTAATAGAATCACTGAAAAATAAAACCACCCATGATTTAGAAAAATCGTTAACTTGATCTAATTATCGTTTTTTGGTTTTAACCATATACCATGCACTATTTTTCAAAGTGTAGCTTGTAGTTCTTGACGGTTAAATACACTCATTGATCGCAAAGCTTTGTTTATTTAAAACACATACAAATAAAATTTGTTTAAAATTGTATTACTAACATGGTACTCATTTTTATAAAAACACTTGTGAAAAGATTACATAAACATATAAACATTCACGTTTAATGTTTTTATACATAGCCACCATAGGAAACATATCTTAGTGTTTCACTTTCAAGTTGATTATTTTAATGGTATCTACGAGTGAGAATCTCTGTGGTTTGTTAAGATTTTGAAATTAAAACGATGGAATTATTGTGGTAAAATAAATTAATTTTATTAATGTAATTTGATTACATAAAGCCAAATTCCGATAAATAACCGCCTAAAATGAATTATTGTTTCTTAAAAGATTGTTATATTAAAACAAATTATTAAATACAATTAAAAAAAACATTTTAGGGATTCAAACCTCCCCCCCCAAAATACTCCTTTGGATAAGGCGATCTGTCTAGTTATCGAAATTAAAGTCATAAATGTTGGTTATCAAAATCAAAATTTTATCAAAATCCAACCTTTTTTACGAGAGCACCCACTGACACACACATATACCTTAAACCATGGTATATACAGTTTTTAACTAATGTTTTAGGCATCTGGGGACCTCAAAACGAAAAGTTATCATGGTCCCGGGCCTAGGTCTTACCATGCCAACTACAGTAATAGTTTATTCCCTATATGGGTCATTCGTTAAAAACAGGTAAAATAGAACACATATTTAAAGTATTACAAAAAAACATTAATACAGTAAATTGAACATTTAACTTTCAAATCACTGGACGCTTTTTTTCTTTTTTAATTAAGTCAAACTATGTTAGGATCTATGCAAAATATAATTTAATTTAAAATGGCAGTTGACCAACATAAACAAAATATTTGTACTACATAAATTAAAACATAATAATAACTTATTGATTTTCTAAAATATTTCCCTCACTACATAAATGTGCTGAGGTAAATCGTGAACTGAATAAACGTTTAATTAAGTGTAACTCAAAAACGTTAAAACATTAAATAGTTTGAAAGACTCGATCAGTAATTAGACTATACGTTTTCTACTCATACATCCTCAACAGGACTTAATGTTAATAATACAAGGAGCTTCTAGAGGATTCACGCGGTGGGAGGGCTTAGGGCTTCTTGACTTTATGGCTTCTGTGGCTCAATTAAGTTTGCATTAAACGGCTACATAAACTGTTAGCATTAACCCACTCGTATTATCGAGGAAAATGTTCTGATTATTGCTCTCTCGTCAGTAGATGGGAGTATTATAAAGTAGTATTATACAGTAGTATTATAAAGCGATTAGGATTAATATTTTAAGTTTTTTTTTAGAATAGATTATGTGGAAGTTAACACGTATCTAAAAAAGGTTTGGATACTGTATATTTTCCGAATCAAAATTACTTACAGTTATACATTAAAACATTGATGGTTTATACATATACCCATAAAGAATTAGTTATAACTCCCGTGGTACACAACTATAGGGCTATAGGGCTCCGTTAACGTTGGCTTGCAGGTGCCCCGAGCAGTTAGATCAGTCAGTCACTCCAACTCATATTTTATTGCAAACTTCGTCTATAGGAACATTCCTCCTGCGATTAGGGACCTGCAGGTCACAACTAAAGTTTACAAAAGGGTAGTCCTTAACTGGCTGTTGGGGATCGGTTCTGAACATGCTGAGTCCCTCATCCGTTCTGAGTACTACAATGATTAACTTTACATCACCAAATGCTCACTGAATACAAAAGCTAACAACCCCGTTTACTTCTACTTCTACCGTCTACTTCTACTTCTACTTCACTCCCGCCATTGCCTATTGTCTTTGTATTATATCAAATGTAGTTTTCATTTTTATTTATTTTAAATCAGTGTTTTGATATTTAAATGAAAAACGAATCTTAGTCTTGTTCATGGTTAATATACATAAAACTGCCGATATTGTTTTATTTTTATTTGTTATGTGTGTTTGTAGCCTATTTAATCATCAAAAAGTAAATGTAATTGTTTTAGCAATAATAAGATGTTTTTTTTTAAGGTGCACTGAATTTGAGTCAGAGCTCGTTCTCACGCACAGGCCGATGAGCCTATGTGGGAATTTTGTTTTCCATAATATTGTTTGTGTATATGATCTTGTATTTGTATTTATTTGGAAATAAATTTGATTTGATTTGATTTAATTTGATTTCATTTACTTGTTTTATTTATTTTATCAATCCCAAAACATACATGCCAAAACCAATACTAAATCACAAACAATAAAATATTGAAAACGTTATATTCCCCTCAGAACACACTACCACATTATCAGGGTAGGGATAGCTTTGTTAATTAGAACAGTGATCTAGAACAGGAATATAACAGAGATAATGGTCGCGGTGACAAAGCAAGGTATTTTGTAACAGTAACGACTTCAAAGCCAAGTTGCCAAGTTGGTCAAACTCATACCATCTGCATGTTGAAGTGCAGAATACTAAGAACGTGCAAGAAGCTACAAGTCCCACTGTAACGAGCGCGAGCTTTGGAAACGGGCACCTACAAATAAATGTTGCCGGTTATTGCAGTATAAAACTTATAAGAGCGTATTTGTATGTTAGGTTTCAGAAGTTAATATTAACCATGAAAGAGGCCTAAAACTGGAGTACTTAAGACTACGTAACTATAAGTATTAAGGTTGACACTAACACTTACGGATCTGATACAGCTTGTAAATTGACAATTATTGAAAGTTTCTAACTGTCGTGTTTTAATGTTGTAAACCAGAATACATACTTAGAAAAATTGTATATCTTCTCTCAATGTAGCATACGATGTCAACCAAAAGAAAGGCTAATATCTGGCACATATAAGTTCAGCTTTTTAAATCAATAACTTAACAATTGTGGACCTCAAAACTACTAAGAAGTAAAAGAAGGTTTCTTTTCTTTTGTTTAGCGAATTTCCCCTAAAGGGAAGAAGCTATTATCGTAGGTCTCATTGTAAGACTAAAGCCCGAGACCATGATCACTTTTTGTTTTGAGATCCCCAGATGCCAAAAACACTATTAGTTCAAATTTATGTATATAATTTGCCATCTTCAGATGAAACCACCCTACAAAAAAATAATAATACTGTAACCATATATATACAGTATTATTATTGTAACCTGTTACTGTAAGCGGTTACAGTATTATTATTTTTTTGTAGGGTAGTTTCATCTGAAGATGGCAAATAATATGTATAAATTTGAACTAATAGTATTTTTGACATCTGGGGATCTCAAAACAAAAAGTGATCATGGTCTCGGGCTTAAGTCTTTCAGTGAGACCTACGATAATAGCTACGATAATCAGCGAACCTCCAATGCATGTATATGTTTCTCATTATCACATAAAGCCACTTTCATGAACTACCCTACTAAAAAATAATAATACTGTAACCATATATAAAAATTGTCAACCCCAAAAAAAACCCCTTCCCATGGATCGATATTTCTGGTTTTCGAATTTAAAGTCAGGAATGTTGCTCCTGTGCCCAATTTCATGGAACCCGGATTTTTTTTAAGTTATCGAGGTAACTCAAAAATAACATATATTTATATGCATATATATATACAGAGTGAATCTCGTAAGTTGTCCAGTATTGATTTCAGACAAACCGTTGGTCCTACGATGATGAAATAAAATTATTTCCCACTAAACCAACCCCAAGGAATAACGTAAAAATATTTTTAACGATTTTTAAATACAGGGTGTACCAGAAACTGAGGGTCACTAGTCCGAATCTACGAAATATCAAATACAAACGTATATCATGTTATACATCAAATTAAAGCTCTTTTCAATCCAAACCATTTGGCGGAATCGGATTTTGATTATTATTGATTCATTTCAAAATGGCGGCTGTTTTTGTGAAAAAATTAGTATTTTTCTTAAAAATGCAGATATCTTGATTCTGATTAAAATATCGCATTCCTTATGAGCTAAGCTTTATTTTGATATGCAACACTTCAATATTATCTCAAAAACAAAAAGTTTCAAAAATATCAGTTTTTGAAAATATGTACATAGCCAAAACTCAAAAATTTCAAATAGCACCATATGTCAAATAGCATATCATTTTAAAGGTATTGCAATTCTAAGAAACTTTCAAATTTAAACCTTATGCGTATCTATTTTGGTTTTCGAGTTATCAACAAAAAACATGTTTTTCCACATTAAAACGCATGTTATTTGTTAAACATGGTGGTAATAGTCAGCCTTTACCACCATGTTTAACAAATAACATGCGTTTTAATGTGGAAAAACATGTGTTTTGTTGATAACTCGAAAACCAAAATAGATACGCATAAGGTTTAAATTTGAAAGTTTCTTAGAATTGCAATACCTTTAAAATGATATGCTATTTGACATATGGTGCTATTTGAAATTTTTGAGTTTTGGCTATGTACATATTTTCAAAAACTGATATTTTTGAAACTTTTTGTTTTTGAGATAATATTGAAGTGTTGCATATCAAAATAAAGCTTAGCTCATAAGGAATGCGATATTTGAATCAGAATCAAGATATCTGCATTTTTAAGAAAAATACAGGGTATTCAAAAAAATACTAATTTTTTCACAAAAACAGCCGCCATTTTGAAATGAATCAATAATAATCAAAATCCGATTCCGCCAAATGGTTTGGATTGAAAAGAGCTTTAATTTGATGTATAACATGATATACGTTTGTATTTGATATTTCGTAGATTCGGACTAGTGACCCTCAGTTTCTGGTACACCCTGTATTTAAAAATCGTTAAAAATATTTTTACGTTATTCCTTGGGGTTGGTTTAGTGGGAAATAATTTTATTTCATCATCGTAGGACCAACGGTTTGTCTGAAATCAATACTGGACAACTTACGAGATTCACCCTGTATATTAAAATGAAAAGACAAACTTACTTATCAATTCGTAATATTTTGGCTTTTGCCATCTTCAGATGAAACTACCCTAAAAAAATAATACTGTTAAATAATAACTTAAATTATTCTGTTTGTGTCATTGTTGTGTCACATAGTCCTTCAGTTCTACATAAATGGTAGGTTTAAGTTGTCATTTTAAATTATATGTACGTAGTGTCCAAACCTCGAAAAATACGTTGTAGTAAAAAAATTAATGTTAAAATCCGTAACTTGTAAATAAACCAAATACAAGCAAAACCAGTGAAGCTTAAATGTTGCACATTAAAATATCTTGAAACAGTACCATCTAATTAGCAGCAGCGTAATGTTACATAACAGCGTTATTAGCTGTGTTAGCCCACCACCTGTTGTGGGTTTGGGTAGGCAAACTATATCAGAATCTCTGTGTAGTTTGTTATCTGCTTACGAATGAACCACACAAGTTTAACTCTGAAAACCTTGTTAATGTGCACAAGTAATTAGCAGCAGCTCGATGCAACATAACAACATTAATATCAGTGTTAACCCAACAACCATTGTAGGGTTAAGTAGATATATCTATCAGAATCTTTGTTAATGTGAGAGTTACCTTATTATTAAGTCATTAAAACATTGTCTAATACACCGACCTAACTAGGGCGTATTTTAAGGCCAATATAAAAGAACGATGAGTGTAGAATGGGTGAGATGCCTTGTGTAGCCTTGTTACTGACCAAGACCGACTAATTCTTTAGCCAGGATCATTAATAGCCCAATGACCAATGGCAGCTGGATCCAGTATCGAACCCTCACATGTGAACCTTCCATGCAAGAGATTGACAACTAACTTCTTATCCTAGTTACAATGTAATTAAGTTTTTTAGCAAAAAAATGAACACACAGACTAAGTTGAGCATGACAATTGTTTTATTGTGCAATCAAACATTTAGGTTTCGGGAGTGTTTGGTAAGTCTGTGTTAGTATAGTTAGTATTGACACCTGTTTGCTTTAAATAATGGCTATGAAATCAAGCGTTTCAGTAACGTCTGGAATTATATTCCAGCTTCTTAAATATATATATTATATTAAACAAACAGAGTAGTCAACATTTAAAAATCAGTTTTGTTTATAAAAGATTAATTTTAAATCGACCGTATATCAAACGTCTTTGTCGTATAAAAAAGCTACGTCTTTGACGTAAAATAGTCAACATTTTCAGTTATAAACAAATATGTACTTAAATTAGAAACTTATATTTCTGTCTCTATCTTTTCCACATACTTCTTGGCCTATATTTGTCAAATTTTATATTTAAAGTTTTTAAAGAGTATTAACCAACACAATTTAATATTTTGTTACACAAACAGTTGGTTAGAAAAATTGCCAAATCAGCTTTTCATTTTAGGTCCCGTTTATTACACACAGCTAAGCTTAATCAAACAGAGTTACGTTTAGTCGTTGACACAACCGTCGATACAACTTTCTATAATGCGACCGCACACCGCAGACAACCGCAGCGCCTAGTTTCCTGGCCCGGGATCACATTGGGAGTGACGCGTGGTCACGAGTATAATACCGTTGGATTTGTACAGGAAACATTGGTTCTGAGGAAACAGACAACTAAATTATTTTATTTACACAAATTTGTATTAACTTATAAGTTTAACATAGTTATCCAACAAAAACAGTTTAGTTAATTTATTTCAGTTTGAAAATAATGTTCTATAGTACCTAAAATGTCCTTAACTTAGGCCCATGAATATTGACTATCTGGACAAAGCATGGAATGTTGATCAAATGCATGTTGATACGGAATAATCGATTTAGGAAATCTAGATGTAACCACACATGGTTCTATTTATAACCGTTTAATTCATCATTAATAATTCAATTTATGGCTTGGAGTATAAACAGTTTGGACGTAAATATAAAAACGTAACAACTTTCAAAAAGTATATTTGAGTTGTATTTATAGTTTAATTTCCTGAATATAAAAGTCATTTGTTATTATTTCTTGATTGTAGTTGTAATATTATTCGAGAATAGTTGGTTATTTGAAATAAGCGTTCAAATGTTTCAATAATTATACAATATATGGGAATATGAATTGTAGGAATAATATTCTCCAACCTAATGTCACTTATAAACCTGCTGCCGGAGCAGTTTCCCAGATTTGTCGTTAGTTGCTGACGACATCACACCTAACTACAGTTTATTTTCCTATTAAATAAAAATTAAATCTAATTTGTATTATTTAATTTCGCAGATTTTGGCATTTATTGCGTATTTAAACTTGCTCGGCTGCCAATGCCAGTGGCACTTAGGATAATGTTGCAGAGAGAGAAGTTAAAATTATAAGGGAAGGGGTCCAAACCTAAACTATACCTGGCAAATGATATACAATTAGTAATTCACTAAGCATGTGTATTCATTAAACGGTTGTCGAAATAGTCCACTAAGGACATAGTTAATATAAAATTATAACAGGATGGAAATGAAAAGTTAAAACGGCTTTCAATCAACAAATAATGTAGTTTATTTCAATGTAAAGAATTATGGGTGATATATTTCCTTTCTGTTTTTTAGTTATATGTCTTCTGTAATAAAATCTTAGACCAATTTGTCCTCTCATTTAATGTTTTTGCACTCAGTTTCTTATATTGTCATCAACATAATGTATTAAGTGATTAAATTATTTTAGTTATTTTTCCGTAGGTTTTTTTAATACCAGAACAAATGTTCTCGACATGTAAAGTGGTTTAGTTGTGTATGATTTCAGTTGGAAATAAAAGTTTAAAATAAAATAATCAAAAAATCCAGATGTTGTAACAGTTTTATGCTGAACACACAAAAGCGGAAGACCAGCTCCAAATACAGGCTCAAAGTAGGAATAGTTTTACAGACGTTGGCTCTGATCCCGAGGGATTGAACGCTGCTGTCAGGGATCTGGTATATTGATTTTACAATGAACCTTTAAAGTTTAAAAAATAAATTAGATTTTTAATCCAATTTATAATTTTCTGTAAATTATCAAGTTGATTTTAGTATTTGATATTTTTTTCTATTTTTTTCCAAATTAATTGTTTTGGTTGGTAGTATTGACTTGCCATCGACTGTATCTCGCTGTTTACACAATGTGAATAGTGTTGTTTTAGGACAGTAAAAGTCTATTATTATACATTATAGACTAATGGTATAACATCGATATAGGTGCTAATAGTTGCAAGTCCTGATGATGATGGCCTTATACAGTTCCGTTACAGTGTATTGCCCTTGCGTAAACTGCAGGTTTGCAAACAGACTGTATGTCAATTATATCCCACTCAAGCTCTTTTTCGTTCACTCGTATTTAATACAAATAGTTGAAACGACTAAAACATATTTGAAGCGTATTTACTCAGTTACTCAGTTTTACTCAGTTATAATAAGTCTCCCTTAAAGTAAGCTCTTCTTCCAACAAAGTCCACTTCTCATTTTCATAACCCCCTTTTTTACAGCTAACACAACAAACTGAACCTCCAAATCTTGAGTCCTCAAATCCAGGTAAATTCTGGAGTATCAATAATATGAAAAATTATTTGTTATTGAAAGAAAATAAAATAACTATACAGTGTTTGGTTCTAATAATACGCTTTAAAGAAGGAACACTTTATATTCAGAAAAAACTGATATCAATCCCAACTGATTTGACTGGCACCCTTTTTTGATTTATCCTAAGTTAAAATTGAATTCAGTTAAAGTACATCTGTTGAACCCACCCTTCAAGCTAACCGTAGGTCTAAATTGAGGAACAGTTGCTTGAAAGAATAAGCCGTTACAAAAATGGCTTATTCAAGAATAAGGCCTCTATCAAAGAATCTTCTCCAATAAGTAAAAGGGGTTTCTGGTCAGGGTATTTATATAAGCTCCACAAAATTGAATTTCTGTACTGGAAAGCTCTATTGGCCCTCTACACGGATAAGGAGAGGGAGGAGGTTTCTTATTTAATAAATACAATTCTTATCAATTTACTTCTACTTTTACCAGCATATCAATTCAATGGCAAACGAGAATTTTTTTAATAATACCAATGGGTTGGAGCCTTAAAGTATTTTCAAAACGGGAATATGAAATTTTGTGATTTGAGGGTATTAGCTGTCTTCTTACCAACGATCAGATCAATCAGTCAATTAGTAATCAAACCACAAACCATCAAACTCACTAACGTTCAAATTTGTACGCTAATACCAGTTGATTTCACAGAATTTGAGGTGGTACTGATGATATTAATTTTTCCAGTAATCTAACTTATATTTTAAACTCTATTAAATGGGAAATCTGCCGTTTCAAATCAAAGGTTTTATCAATATAAACCCCTAAAATGTTGCACATAAAAATGATCGCTAGGACTCCTGCATGACTCAAAGTTCAGAAACTGTGGCAAGTTCCGTCAGGGCTTCACCCCTTTTGCCTTGTTATGCCTTTTAGATAAGTTTTGGTTTTTATCTATGATAGATGATTGTTTTATTTGGACATGTAATTATGACTAACCTATCAGTTTTCACACAGAATGCAGTACAAACAAATGTGTTTCGCTATTTGTGGATCTTCCAGTTATAACTGGGATCGCCTGGTTTAGTTGATTATTATTCACTATGGATAATTACACCACATTACATACAGGAAGTGTAAAATATTGATCGATTACATTCTTAGTAAACTTGTTAAAAGTCGTAATTTAAACTACCTTATCATAACAAATACCTTAAATTTTTAAATAATCAAAAAAGCTTGGATCTTTTAACGCTCTCCAGTAGCCCCGAGAAACAAGATATCTTATAAACAAGACAACGACAAAATACACTAGTATAACGCTTACGATCTTCTTTATATAATGGAAGGCAAATGTTGTTTTGCCAGGAAAACTTAAACCGCACATTTCCTATAGTTCTTATAGTGCTCTGTATTTTTTAATTTTGTTAAATAATCTGACAAAAATATTGTGTCACCACATCAAACCAAACAAAACAATATATTGAACACGAACATGTCACCATCCAGCATCCCTCTCTATACTTTAAATGCCTCAGCCTCACCTTACTATTTCTTTCTTTAAGTGATTTTTATATTCTTTTTACTAAAATTATTTGTATGAATAGAATTAAGCATTGCGCGTGTGAATTGTACAGATTAATAATTATAATATAAAACTAACAAACTGTCTTCGTAATGACCAACTACTCCAATTTTAATATGATGTTTGCCATCTTTAAATGTACTTAAAAAAGAATGTCTGTAATTATACGAATGGCACAAGGCCTTCAGCAAAGAACTTTAATATTTATCTTTTAATATTTAACATTCTTTAAACTCATTACACACATCCATCACATTCATGAAACTATTGATGTTTTGATAGTTATATTTTAATTTTAAACATTTTACAAAAAAATTAATTGTTACAATATTTAAACTTAATGAAAAACACATCAATTTCTATAAAATAAATAACAAGTTTAAACTGTGTGATATTTAAACCATATAACGAACACCAACCAGTCGCTGATGGGTCCTTTAAAATGTAAAGCTTAAAGTTTGATACATGTTTACTTTTTTACTAACTCGGTGATATTTTGTAATACGAAAAGGGTAAACCCTCCAGGCACTTTCATTGCCAGTAATCCATCAAGTAGGAGTGTGTCAGGAAGGATCAAGCCCCGTCAGCATGCTTTGTAGGATTAAGGATGTACTTATTGTAGGGTCGAAGCTTTTATACCAAGTAACACTTGAATCTTTATACTTCGACACCAAGAAAAAGGAGGCTATCAATTTACTAATGTTCAATTGTATGCTGATTTGTTGAAAATTAATTGAAATCACCACCATCACCAGAAGGTAATTTATTATTCTTCAAAGCATATTATTTGGATAAGTGTTATTACAATGTACTTTAAGTAAATCTATAATTTATTTTAATTAATACTGTTTTAAATTTACTTGTCGTGTTATAAACCATATAAAACTCGTTTTAGCACTAAACTTTTAATGATTTATCAATTATTACAAGCCGACGGTTTTTGTTGCAACAAACATGCGTACTCAGCTTCCTTGTTGTTCTTATGATAATAAGTAAAAAGTCATGTCTCCCAACCCAGTAGCGGTTATTCATTTTGGGTTTTCTCTACTTGCATGAACCATAAAGCTTGGAATTATTATGGCCTTAAACAAATAATTATTGGGAGATATTTTAACCAGGCAAGGTGGTCCTGAGTCCTACCTTTCCCGTCCTGGTGGGGAACGGCCATTTTTGGGAACCATTCAATATAATATCGCCATACGATATTATTTGGCCATGGCACGACATAGTATATCATAATTGAACTTGTGCAATAGAAATGCAATATTTCCAAAAGAAACCCTTTTTTCGTTCCGTTATTGGTTCTGTTGGTTCTTATTTAGGTCCTTTTGGTTTGTTTATAATCGTTGACCTACGTAATATGCAAGTGTTAATCTGAGGGTTCTTTAATGTAGAAGTTTCTAAGGTATATTGAAGGAGGACAAGATTTATTAATTTATGGCCTTCTTTTAATTCGCTCTGTCATCTATACCAGCTGATACAGAGCAGATGCAGGTGGTTTAAACGCTTCCGACCATTCACGGACTCGCGTTTGCTACAAATCTAAGCGAAAAGGTTATGAATGACTTATGTTAATTTAGACGAACTCATTAAATGTGTTTATTTATTTTAGTCATCGTCAAATCTACAGATTTCATCTGTCCTCGTCATTAAAGTTATGTAAGTATTTTATCAGCTAACAGATCATAACAGTCAAAACACCTGTGAATTGATTTAATTATATTTCAGATACATTATGCTCATAGATACATTGTAGATACATTAATCATCAAAGTTTCATCATTATATTTACGTCAACGATCATGGTTTACATAATCTTCTTATGTAATTATGTACCTAGATGGGTTATACTTATTGCACATGTTATGTTTCAAAGTCTGGCACTGGAAATGATTTTCACTGGTGCCCAGCATGTATGACAATACCAAACTAGTGTTTCTAAATGCACAAAAAATGAACATTCCAAATGGTTTTCTGGTTGTTGGTTGCTTCGAGATTCTGGTAAGTGATAAAAATATTCATAACATCAAAAAAGTAATAAATAGAGTGTTTATACATTTGAATGTTATAAATTATGCATTAATAATTGCATTTTGAACTAAGCTTGCAGTTTGAAAAATAAATTTTTCCAATTTTAAAGTATTTTTTAACGAATCAATCAACGGCAAGAAAATTCTGATGCCTAAATTAGTAATTACCTTTAAGACCTTGTATTCTATGATAAGTATGTCGTCTTTTAAAGTTTCCCTTTAGTTAAAGGTAACAATTGGGTCAGGAGACGCAGTAACTAACAAGTCTATCAACGATTTATATATTTATTTTGTTTAGTGTTAAACGTTTTGAGAGACATTTCAAATGGCTTGTGTTAAGGCTTCGGTCTTTGACAAGAAATGTAAAATTAGCGTATATTAAGCTTACTGTTCCTGGATATTACTATCCGTTAGCTAGAACACTAACCAAAATATAAACAAATTCAAAGCTGCTTCATAAAGTAGTTTTTTTTTGTTATTATAAAGTAGTTTTTATTATAATTATAAAGTTTTTTAAGTGGTTTTTCACCTACATCAAGGAGGCTTATACTGGCTATTTCTTTTGTTTCCAATTGTTTTGTAACAAGATATTGTATTTTTGATCCTATTGTTTTTGTGACCACTATAATTCAATGGTTCCAATCAACAATTCAAAGCATTGCAATACGCGACGTGGCGAGGGTAGGCTAGAGGCTAGAGCCTTTACATTATTCTTAAACGACATATTTTAAATTTAAGTTGGGTAGATAATTTCATCAATGAACCTCATTCACCTTATATTGTGACGTAATTTGGGACCTTTTGGTAAATTGGACTGCAAATAAGACACCGAATAAAAGCAAAAAAAGTATTAGAATCTCTTAAATTTACCTGCGAAGTTTTGCGGAAGTATTGTTACCGATTTATATACATATATATGAACCAATTTGGGAATTGTCATATCTATAATGACAATATCAAAGCTTCCATCCGAATATTCGCATAGATAACCACTCACGTTCTACCGGGAGTGCGTATCAAGATAGTGTTTGTAATGCATAGTGCTTAAAATTTGTTTTATTACTCTTTAACCTTAGATAGCATTGATGAAACTCATATCAAGTCAAAGAAAAACATTTACAGTTGATATTACAAGTGTTAAAGGTATGCTTCGTTTATCAAGCAGTCTATTTGCAATCTTATGCCTAATTGCTTCCATACCTTTACTAGTAATGTAGATTGGTGGTGGGCTATTGCTTCTATAGTTGCAGAAAACTATAGTTTTACAAATTAGAGAAAACTCGTTCCACAACAAAACTCAAAACAAAAGTTTGTAGAATAATATCGTTGAACTAAACCACATATTTTCAGCAGGCAAACTGCAAAACATAAAACACCTTTTTTGACGAGTCATCATCTTCGCAACTGTCGAGTCCTAGCAGAAAATAAGGTTAGCATCTGCTTGCGTGAGTTAAAGTAAATTTATTTTCTTGCTTCCACACAGCTTAGTACACCTCTTGTAAATTACAAATCAAGGAAATCAAGATGGTATATTCTATTATGAACACCCAAAATTATTATTCTGTTCTGCCAAAGTGGGTTTGGTGCTCCCTGAGCAAAGCAGCTTCATAATAAACATACCTCCTTCCATTCTAGTAATTATCAGACTAACTGATGGTTGTTTTACAAAGGTTCCTGGGAGCGAAGGGAACGGAGTAGAGAGCCCATGTAAGTAGTTGGAACGGAATTCAGTGGTCTCTAAATAACTTCCTTGACGTCATTGTATTTTATTTGTATAAAAAAAACTATCCTTACAGACTAACACCTCTACGTAAACAAGGTAATGTAATGTTAATGTTTCATTACAGCAGAGGCCCAGGGAGAGATGCCCACTAGCCTCGAAGAACCCCCTACCTTCGAGTTGTCTCCGTACGTATTCCCCATGTCGAGGAAAGCAAACACTGTAACATAATGCCACTAGTAAAAGAGGAAACGTACTTCTACCCGGAAATTATAAATTGTAACCTAAATTCTTACATTTTAATCGTCTTTCAACATCAAGGCTGGGGCAGTAATCGTTTCGTCCTTGACACTCTGACGTTGGGAAAACCTTACACAGACAAACAGCTCTTCTTATTTGTGTTTTCGGTCTTCCTTAGCTACGAGAATCCCGTGGTCTACTATACTACAAAATGAAGGACAATATTGAGTAACATACCGTATTCCAAACGGCCGTACGATAGCGTACAATAGAATACTAAATGACCCCAATGTCAGTGTCATCCGCAAAAGCTGTGCACTCTGGCTGCTTTTATTTTCTAAGCATGACAAACTAAATAATTGGCATCATCAACAGGTGTGTTCCAGCATTAAAGAAGGCCCTACGAAAGTTGAGTGCACTGAACTAAAGTCTCTTCAAAAGATTTTGCGCCGATAATCAGGCCAACAAATCAGTACTGAAAGAACCCCTGTGGTTGTTGTATGGGATCATTATAATGTAAAATCTCAGTCGTATTTTAATTCTGACAATCACTTATGACATCCTGACGATAATGTGCGTTGGCTTCACGACGTCGAATTTTCGAGAGTTTTAAAACCAGGTGTCCATAAAGTCCTGTACTGATTTTTTCGTGTAATAAAAAGAAAACCACCAGGGCTACAAGTACAAGCTTACATTTTTAATAAAGTGCAACAAATATAGTTTTATTTTCAATGTATACAACACAACACGTCCACATGTGAACCATTGGTGACTTTTAATGATGTGAAGGTTTATTACTTACTCATACTTCTCCTCGTCACCGTTGACCAGCAGCTTACTAGATTGATGGTAATATTTAAGACTAAAGCGTATCAATCAGAGTTTTTATTTTTGATCAGTCAAAATTTTAATTCTGTTTTTCAATATTTTTGACTTAAATCGTCATTTTATAGACTACTAGCACTGACTATAAATACTGAAGGAGACATCCCATCCTTCCAGCTGTCCCACTTTTAGTGTATGCCAGAATTTAAAATTGAAGTAGTTTGATTAGGTCACCGACAGATTGTGCTGCTGTCAACTATTTATTTTAATTATTTACGTTGACTTTTAAAATATTTCCACCCCAGAAAGCAAGTTATAATCAACTTATGTTTGCTTCCTGGCACACCAACTGTTGTATTATTCCCTCCTTGAGAGGATAAGTAATAGTTGACAGCAGTATACTCTGTTGGTGATTGGTGTAAACTACGACCTCTTTCAATCCTGGCATACACAAAACTAGGGACACATTTTATAATGACAATGAGAAGTCTAAATCAGTATTTATAGTCAATGCTACTAGCTGTACCCGCAGGTTTCACCCAAATAAGTTATACAAATTATGATGGTTGTGTGTGCTGCATTCTGTGATTAGCCCGTGGAACTGCTACGAATCAAGATCAGCTGTTTGCATTTTCATCATCTTAAACAAAAATTAATGTCCATAAGGAATACATATGATCTTTGTCGGGGTCTCTGGTGGAGCCCTAAGGTCAGATCAGGATGAAAACCACTTGGTTTTCCTGTTTTATGCAAAACAAATCAGTGTACAATATGTCAACTCTCTAGGTAAATGGGAAGTGGGAGAATTCGTGATGAGTGAGTGAGTGAGTGAGTGAGTGAGTGAGTGAGTCAGTGAGTGAGTGAGTGAGTGAGTGAGTGAGTGGGGTCAGTCAGTCAGTGAGTGAGTGAGTCAGTGAGTGAGTGAGTGAGTGATTGAGTCAGTGAGTGGGGTCAGTCAGTCAGAGAGTGAGGGCTTTGCCTTTTATAGGTATAGAATAGCACTGATAATTTCAGAATATATATTATTTGATATTCCGCTACAAATATTTTAGATAATCATTATGTATGCGAGTATAACCTTTGCACGTAATATCAAATACTAATCCGTTTAAACACTCATTTCGTAGATATTCGATCCGATTCAGTGTTCTATAGACAAGCATTATACCATCATAAATGAAGATAATACGAAGAAAGGAAGCATGGGACAGGAAAACTCCGCAGAACATGTTGGAGCTATAAACATTCATAGAATTCAGACATTGGAAGGGAGAAGGATTCAGGACCGGCTTGAGACCAGGGCCCTGGGGATTCATAAACGGAATTGTTAAGCGTTCCTTTCGAAACGTAACGGTTTCTTGGCGCATTTCCGGAACCTATTTATTATCATCCTGTTATTCAAATAATATTTTTAAATCAAAGGATGATGTGTGACTTTGAAGCGTGAAATCTATAAGCTCTGAATAAATATGACCTTAAAAGCAATTCAAAGTTAATAATTATTGATAATGATATAAAGACTCATTTACTATGCAAATTTTAGGAATGACCGAAAATATTGAAATTAAGTTTATCGTAATAGCTTTCCAAATAGTAACTAAAATGTGTGATAACGACTAATAGTACTATCACTGTTTAACATAATTTACCACTACATGTTATAGAACTAGCTGCCTGTTCATCTTTTGACTTATATGTTTGTGTTTATATTTCTAACTTCTGTTTTCTTAAAACATTATTTTTAACTAATGCGAAACTGCTTTCTGCTTGGTATTTTCTAATCTGATGCTCTGTATTTGAATCAGGCAACGCTTAAATTAATACACGTCATATTTGATATTCCAGGCCGCCTATAACAACTAAGTTAGTATGAAATCTAAAATCTGATACTAGGTTTTTGCAAGTAATATTTTTCTGCAACTAAAATTAGAGTAACTGCTATGTTATCTAATATGGCACATCCTTTGTGGCCATAAACCCCTCATGTTAATAATCCAAGCCGCCGGCGCCGCCAGAGGATCTATGGGTGGGTTAGTCCAGACTTGGTAGCTGTTTATGGCTCTTGTGGCTCAATTACATTTGCATTAAATGACTACATAAAGTTTCACAATAAACTACATGTTCTATCATGGAAACCCGATTTAGGATATTAATTTTGTATCTAGTGTTACGTATAAGAGGTAAATTAAATAATAGTGGCATACAACACCACATGTAACTTGAATAAATTAAAAGATTTATAGTAATTCTATAAATAGTTATGATGTTTGTGTATTTCAGCCATTGGGTTATTTGAAAAAGGGGTTTGTGACTGTGTAATTATCTTACATAAAAGGTTGACAATTGTTTAAATATTAATTCTTGTATTTTAGTATTAAAGCAATGCTCAATCACCAAACCCGCGTATTTGAGCTCATAAAGTTCTGTTATGATAATATTTGTTCTTTTTATTTAAATGAGTTTTGTCATTTTGAGTTTGACTGAGGGTTTTCATAGTTCCACAATAAAATAAAATGCTGTAACATAACCAAATTTGTATAATGTTTGTTTTCTCTTCATTTACACCAGAAAATACCAAGATTACTTATTCAAATTATTATATCTGTAGACCAAAAACTTTCAAATCAAATTTTAAAACAAGTTTCCACGCAGCACGCTGATGTGAGGGAAGTAAATTTCCACATACAAAATTTTTAAAACTCAAAATCAGTGTAAAACATACATTTATTCCAATTTTTATTTAAATCTGAAATTGATTTTTTAGCTGTTCTGATGCTCCTGGTTTCATTTACCTGCAATGCTGGGAATACAATTTTGCGCATTATAAGGTTAGGAGAAGGTCCAGTCAGGCTTTAAAGTAGGCGTGAGGTTCCTGGGGATGATGAAAGTACACCAACAAATGAATAACAGGCTTTTCCAATGTAAAACCCCCATTAGACAACGTACTGTGTTAGGTCAATACACATTTTCTTCTATAACTTGGTATTTAGTTATGCTAGAATGACGGGAGAGGGCTTAAAAGTTTTGTCTCACTAATTCCCATCTTTATACATGGATTAATTTTACATCCAGGGCTTTTGTGACCCTTTTTGGGCCCAAAAAATCAAAATTTGAAAGATTAATCCCCAAAAAAGGAGTTTAGAGTTTTTCGATTGTTTTGCCCAACGAACATGTCCAACTGATAATAGAAAGGAACGTCCCTACCAAATTTGAAGTAAATCGGACAAAAAATATATAATTTTGAACGAACCCCCAAAACGTGTTCAGGGGGTCACGTTAGGAACTTCTATGGTGGTCCCAGGCTTAAATTTCACCGTGCGGGTCATGCTAAAAGTTCACTTTCCATAGGAAATTCACTAATAATCGAAATAACAACAGTAACATTGTATACGACATGCTTTATCAAAACCCAGAACAGGATTACTTACATAAATATTACAAAACGTCTAAGTTCTTTAAGTCACTGTAAACAAAAAAAAAAACTAATATATTGTAGATACTTATAACTGTCAACAGACGAAAGTAATTTATTTATCAATACCCCCGTAGCAGCAAACCTGCATACTCAGCGAATTTCCAATGCTTATGAATTTATTTTAATACCACATAAAGCCACATACTAAGTTTCATCAATATACATCCATAAATAAACGATTTATGCCATTTTAATTATTCTCCATAAGAATAACATGGCTGCTGAGTATGCAGGTTTGCTGAAATAAGGAACACTAAAAATGGGCTTTTATACAAATATCAATATAACTCAACTAGTTAAAGCCACATACCAAGTTCTATTAATTTATGTTCATAATTAAAGGAGATAACACGTTAGTTATTCTCCATCAGAATAACATGGGGCTGAGTAAGCAGGTTTTCTGCTACAGGAACTACCGGCCAAAAATTGGGTTTTTGTGCAAATATCAATAGACCACAATGAAATGAAGTAATATACCAAGTTTCGTCAGGATAAATTGATAAATAAGCGAGATATACAATTGTTCTTATCCTCCATAAGAATAACATTGGACAACGTACTGTGTTTAGCACTTTCAATATATCAGTAACCAATTGACGTAGAGCAATGATTAAAACACCAAATTGTGTGTCTTTTTAAGCTGATTCCAATGGGGAAAATAAAATTTTACTTTTTCAAAAAGTGTATGTAAAAAACTCAAAAAACCCATTTTTGGGGTACAAAACCCCCCCAAAATACCCCTTTGGATAGCCCGATCCGTCTGGTTTTTGAACTTAAAGTCATAAATGCTGCTTTACACGTTTGTACCAAATTTCACCAAAATCGGACTTTTTTTATGAGAGTTATCGCATCCACGGACACACACACACACAGACACATACATATATATATATATATATATATATATATATATATATATATATATATATATATATACAGTTTCCAACGAATGGTGTTATTGGGGTCTGGGGACCTCAAAACAAAAAGTTATCATGGTCCCGGGCCTAGGTCTTACCATGCCGACTACGGTAATAGCTTCTTCCATGTAGGGGAAATTCGCTAAAAAGGGATTAAACTAAGGACTAAAAACAGGATTAATGCAAATATAAAAAAAAATAAAGCCATTGTGCATTACGTAACCTTAAGAGTAATTTTACCATCTGTATAATCTTTCCGTTATTCTTATCACCATAAAATAAACAGTTCACCATTGGTTTAGTGATTTTCCTGGCCTGATGGCCAGCATTGGTTCTAGGTATCATTACTAAAGCGTTGGTATTAAAAACATTTTTAATTTGTTCTCATTTCTATTGTGCTCTTAGCAATGTAATTTTTAATTTTTGTGTTGTTTTTTCTTGACTTTTCTTTCTTAAACACTATAGGTATGAGTTAATTATTTACCATTTTATAAGTTATTTTTGTATAGGAGATAGAATAAAAGTTTGTGTTCGGTACAACTATAACCAACTAGTCATAAGACTTGTGGAGCTTAAGATGAGAAATAACTTTCAATAACTTCAGAACTAACCGTTATTGTGCTGGTATAACTTTTAGATCGAGATTTGTAAGCGGATAGCATTTCTACTTGAACGGAAATCGTATTTTAACAAAGAGGCGTCAATTGTGTCACTTCGCAATAGCGTTGTAATGTACGAGGTATTCAGTAAAACAAAGGCCAACTTTTGACTCCTGTAAGTTTAGCGGGGTTGAATTGACTCAAGCGATTTGCGAACGTGATGGCTTTACAGAAGTAAAACGATTTATACACTAATTATAATCAGTTAATTGTTTTGTAGGATTTATTCCAAAACTTACGGCAGTTTTCCTAAAGAAACTGGTCGATTCATTACATATTATTATGTATGTTAGTTTACACACGTCGGTTTTATGGGGAAGACCAACTCCGATTTAGCGTGTGGCAATTATTCGTATTGTTACTATATTCTGTGTTACTCTTGACGTTATTTCGAGCTTGCAATCTGCCTCAACGTTGAAATGGTTGCGCTGAAGAATTTGAATGAACAATAAATAGGAGTTTGCAGGCTGAAGTTGCTTATTAATCAGAGTTGATAATACTAGGTCAATGGGTGGGGACGCGATTTTATCTAATAGATAGTAAAAAATGAGGAATTACCTGTCAATAGTAACTGTTTTTTTGGAATATTAAATAACGACCGTGGCTAAAGGATCAGTAACAAGGCTACATAATTAATCTCACCCATTCTACACACATAATGTGTTTGTATTTGTCCTAAAATATCCATAGTTGCGTCGGTGACTTATAGAGTGAGTGAGTTAGTGATTACCCACCAGGGATCAAAACACGAGGAACCTCCTCAGTAGATATCAAGGGAAACATTCACACCAGGGGCTCCATCTGAGGGAAACCCTCGGTGGTTTTGGGTTTATATAAGGACGACGTTTTTTTCTATTTGAGTGGATTTGGTAGTTAGAGCTAGTTTGACACCCGTACAATATTGAATGCTATAGCTGATTATACCGGTTTCATCCGGTAGTTAAAAAACAGCTGTTTATTTCATTAACATTAAATAAATATCAGAAAACTGTAACCGTATGGTCTCATTTGATTAACCTTGGAATTTTGGATGTCCCATGGGGAAATCCTAGAGGATTTAGAGGAAACTGAGAGTCAGGTACAACAGCTGTAACCTAAAGGGACCTACCTTCAACATTTCATGCCTTAACTCCTTGTAGTTTAGCCGTATAGCGATCCCCACACAGACAAAAACTCTGCTTTGTTAGTGAATTTCCTTTGGAAAGTGAACTATTAGCATGACCCGCTCGGTGAAACTTAAGCCCGGGACCACCATAGAAGTTCCTATCGTGACCCCCTGAACACGTTTTGGGGGTCGTTCAAAATTGTATATATATATATATATAAATATGTGTATATGTGTTTGCACTCTAGCGGTCGTATTTCTTGTCCGATTTACTTCAAATTTGGTAGGGACGTTCCTTTCTGTAATCAGTTGGACAAGTTCGTTGGGCAAAACAATCGGAAAACTTTAAACCCATTTTTTGGGGGATTAATCTTTCAAATTTGGAGTTTTTGGGCACAAAAAGGGTCAGAAACGCCTCAGATGTAAAATCAAAGCATGGACAAAGATGGGAATTAGAGAGGCGAAAGTTTTAAGCCCTTTTTCGTCATTCTATCATAAATATTTACCGAGTTATTAAAGAAAATGTGTATCGACCAAACACAGTACGTTGTCTTATGGGGTTTTACACTAGAAAAGCCTATTATTGCTTTGTTAGAGTACTTTTACCATCCCCAGCAACCTCACGCCTACTTTCAAGCCTGTCTGGACCTTCTCCTAACCTTATAATGCGCAAAATTGTATTCCCAGCTTTGCAAGTAAATGAAACCAGGAGTATCAGAACAGCCAAAAAATCAGTGTTTTCAGATTTCAGTAAAAATTTGGCAAATGTATGTTTTTACATTGATTTTGAGTTTTAAAAGTTGTTATGTGGAAATTCACTTCCCTCACGTCAGCGTGCTGCGTGCGAACTCTTTTATATATATGAGGTGTTATTGTTATGTGGATGCACATTTTCCCTTTTGGCCGTCTCGAGCAAATAGAAAGAAAGGTGAACCGACTGAGAGACTATAATCCTCTCTCAACTAAACAATCAGCAAGTAACTGAAATTATGAATGGAATCACATGAGGGCAACCTACCGAGTAAATTTTACTCAACAATGTTGAAATCTTAATAACCGTGTAAATTAACTAACGTTCAATTAACCAAACATGAACTTATCTCTAAACCTTAGGTATATGTAATGTCTAACATTCATGTTATAATCCACACCTAATTAGCAGCAGTGTGATGTTACACAGCCCACTTAATTAGCCGGGTCTCACCACCTGTTGTGGGTTTGGGTAGGCAAGCTCTATCAGAATCATCGTTTATGTAGTTAATTATCTCGTTTGCTAGTAAAGTTGTTTACTGTTGGGTTGCCAAAACATTCAGTATTACGAATCCTAATTAAAGTCAAAATTAGGGATTTTAGATAGCTTACTTCAACAAAACTTAATCATTTAAACCATGTATTGTAATAAAAAATATGTATTTTATTGGTATATTGTCATATGGTCCATATAAAATTCTATGATGAAACGAATACAATATATTTTTTACTTTCTCCCCTTATACATAGTATATGTAGAAAGTATTGTTTTCGACAAAATTTTCGAATTTGAGTTGATAGTGAAAATATTCGTTTTGGTGCTCACTGAATCCAAAACAGTGGTTTTTACGTGATGTCTGTCTGCCTATCTGTCTGTCTGTCTAGATGTGTACAAAGCTAGAGCCCTAAACAATAGTCCAATTTTTATGAAATTCGATATGTAGGTTCTAATCCACGATATCTCCAGGTATTTTTTTCATTATTTAGATTTTTTAATTTTAAGGGTAAATATCCCAAAAAAACATACAAAAAATTAAAAATCCAAATTTCTCAAAAAGGCTACAAGGATTTTAATTAAACTTTAGACGTTTGTAGAGCTTCATTTTTCCAAAAACATGACACCACCCGCATTTCTGTACAAATTTGGGTTCAGAAATTACAGGATTCAAAACATCAAAAATTCTGTTTTTGGAGTGTTTTTATAAAAAAAAAAATATAAAACACTGTTATTCATCATTAAAAAGAGCTCAAAAACTAAATAACTTAGTACTGTGAATTACCATTCTACGATTGCTAGTTGCGGAGAAAATTTAAATATTCATTTTGCGGTATACGCAGTACGTTGTCCAATGTTATTCTTATGGGGAATACACAAATTACTATTTCTCTCTTATTTACTGATAAATTTCGTTTAAACTTTATATGCTTGTCAAGTTAGCATTGAACAACAGAGGAAATTCAAAATATGTTGCCCCTTAATAACTCTGGGGGGAATAGGGGGCATTTCCCCTTTTAAAACCATGTGTGTAGCGATGGATTCTGTAGTGCCTCCAAAACAGGGATTTGTGTGGATGTTTTTGAAAACTACTTGTTTACAAGATTGTCTGTACACTCGACCGTGTTTTCTATTCTATATTTAGTAAATAAAAAGTAATTTATTCATTAAAGTTGGGCTAAAAGGGAGAAAGTATGTGTCAGTTTCTTGATATCGTTTATTTATTTATCGTATACATTTAAGTTATTACAATTTTTACAATATAGAGTTATAGTTTCATTGAATTAATGTTGTTACTATGAAATATGAAAACTCTAACCGCGTTACCACAGGGAAAACCACACTGCCTCATTACCTGTTCCTGTAATCAGACTGGGGATGAAATTTGGTAAAAAAAAACTATAGTTTTTGGTAGCTTATAAAGTGATACGAAGTATCCGAGGACATTTTAAAACAAACTTTAGTGATGACGCAACCCTTGTGACTCGTACAGGATCTAATTTTGTACCTAAAATATATAAACCGGATGTTGTGATTGCTATTAAGTAACTGGGAATTCACCATTTGATTTTCCATAGGCCACTTAGTAGTAATGCCGCGCGCTTTGGCCCCAACATGGGGTCTTATGGAGAATAGAATAACATGGACTCTTATGGAGAATAGATTAACATGGACTCTTACGGAGAATAGAATAACATGGGCTCTTATGAGGAATGGAATTAGGGTGTAATTGCCTCCCTCTGTGGCTCTTTTGCTACCCTCTGTGGTTGATTATTTATCTTTTGCATCTCTCTATGTTTAATTATCTACCATTTTTGGTAATTAATTAAATAAACGTTTCAAATCAATGTAACTTTTGTAATAACAGGTTTTTAGTAAAAATAAATAATGAGATTGTATGCTTTAAGAATTTCTTCAACATTTAAAAAACTATACTACGTTTTTAGAATAAATTCAGTAAAAGTAAAAGTTATGAAACTGTGGTATCTTTTCTTTGTTAACTTATAAAAAGTGAAAATAACTCTGAAGAATTTTACTAATTCCGTTATCCCCACAGCAGTATCTTCTCTTTAAAAGCCACCTGGAAGAATAAATCATCAAGTAAATCGTACTTTAGTGCTAAAATACTCCCACGGAATGGCAAATTGATATAATATCATATTACATAATTTTAAACCTAGGTGAAAAATAACCTGGTGATCCTACCACGTGGTTCAGATTAAAATTGTGTTTATGTGTTACATTTAAATTACTTGTGCATTAAAATTAGGATGGATAAGTTCATATTTGCATGTTTTTATTAATACTAGTACCAAATTTCAATATTATTGTGTGTTATAATCAAAAGTACGCATAACAAAAACCGTCTCTTTGAAATTCATCCCCGTGAAAGGAGTTGTGCCCCACATTATTTATCGTTGATTTTCCGGCTTAGAATTGTATATAAGTTATTCTTACTTGTACAGTGTAAAAATAATATAATGTAATAGGTTTAAATAGTGATATTTCGCAAGGAAAGTTGATGGCTATGAATATATTATAACAAGACAAACGCGACATTTTGTATAGTTTAATGTATTAAATTAAATGAGGTTAATCAGGCACAGGTAATACAGAGAGTGACAAAAGGCCACACATTGCTGCGACAAAGTTGTAGATTACACTGGGATTTTGTTGTGCGATACATTCTTGATTACTCGGCGAAATCGGTGGAAAGTAGTATTTTACTGTAATATGTAACTATGGTTACTTATTATTAATTACAAGACTCGACGGAGAGAAAATCGCACCCCCACTCAACCGTAACTGAATAAATATTGACGATGACACCCGATCGAATAGCCCATGATGTTGCATATGTTTTTATAGCGTTTTTAAAGTTTTGAAAAGTAATTTTGCAACTCAATGTAAGTCATACTCCAAAAAAATCAAAAGTAAATAAACTAACATATTACTTTACTTTCTTGGTTAAAACAATTAAAACATTACAACTAACAATTTTTCGCCTTCAAAAAGGTAACTAAAATATGCAGTTCCGAACTCGGAACCTTCATCGAACCAAACTCTCACCTTAACCACTGAGCTATTTCGCCATGTCTCTGATTTTTTATTTTTTTACAAATCAAGCGATAGCACTGACCCTAAACCAACAGGTGTTTTTATGACGTGAATAGTCGGGAGTGAGGGGTGTAGATTCCTATCTGTATAGTCTTTTTTCTTAATTTCATGAGGGAATATTTAGTTTTTATAGCAACTTGTCCATACAAAATAAAGTCAGTCTTCCATAAGACTGACTTTATTTAAAATACAGGGAATGGATAACTAATGCATATCTCATATTATTCTACATAGAATATGCATTATCTAAAATATTTATTATTAATACATAGCTCAAGGTATTCTACATACTATAGATTTTAGGTTATTAAATTAAGGCAAACATGTTTAAAATTCTGTTCAAAATAAATTAGTAGTATTTCTCAATTTATTAAGGAATGGAGGCTCTTTGTAATATTGGTTAACAGCAAAACCCCCATTAGACCTGGTTTTTTAGCTGATTTATTACGGTTGTGAGTTAATTTATTTAGTATTTTTATATAAATAACTAATTTAATAAACGTATAAATGGTGCTTTATGTAATAAGCACACATTTATGAATAATTTTACGCCATTATTTTAATGTTTGGCAAAATTAATTTAAAGTTATAATGGTGTCAGGCACAGGAACTAAAATTGTGTATGTGTTCCACGAGCTGACGGGATTTCAGGTACCGTTAAATTATCAATTTGCCTTGACTTTAAAATCTCACAAGGTTTATTTAGGCACTGTGGAGATCCCATTTTTGAAAGGTGAATACTGTATGTGCGTGACATCTTTAATTTGTTAAAATTTGTTCAGTAATAATGTTTAAAATAAGAATTGTTTATATAAGAATGTGTGCCTAATCTACGTCAATCTTCAGTTAATTTGTAATGTTTGAGTAAATATGCCTGATTGCCTGCTAGCAAAATCGTCTTAGGCTTAAGTTAAGTAACGGTTTGTAAACTAATAACTGATAACATCATAAATTCTAATTAAAAATTGTAATAAATTTTTACTTTTCACATAAATCTACTGACTTGAATTTTAACCCTGAATGTGACGTGTGTGACAATTAAATTTAACATTAGTCTTATTATGATAAAAGTGAATACTACTAATTATAAAAATATGTTTAAAATATGAAAAATCAATGTTATTTTTGTTAATTCCAATATGTTTTAATAAAAGAAAGAAATTAAATTACTTTTAGAGTGAGCAGACATAACAGGTACAATGTAAGGGGAAGGTGTCAGGTCATGGAACAATCCCTGTCAGCTTTAGGCACAATTCTCTTTTACCCTATCAGCTAGAGACACATACATGACTTCATTTATTGGGTATATTTAAATAATTTTATATCTTAGAAAATTTTTATGAATTTATTATCAACTAATAAATAGTGGTTTAAGTTTATCTAAAATTAACGTCTAAATTCTCAAGGTTTTGAAATTATAAACAAGTCAGTCAGCTATTATTTTCTTATTTCAGCTACCGGTACATTTACTTTAGAGTAATTTAAAATTTAGTTTACTTTTATAATGTTGTTTTATTTACTACTAAACTATTTTTACTGTCATAAATATTTTACAATGATTATTTTTAAGGCATATTATAGAAAATATTTGTCTTTTAATTTTACACAGGTAATTTAATTTTATAATGGTCTCAATGACCTGGTAACTCTTAGGTGAATAACTAGTGTCTCAGTTTGTAATGATGATTTGCATTAATTCAATTTTCTTACACTCTGTTTCTAAAGTGCAATATGTATTTATGCCAATGATGCAGTTCAAGACAGGATAAACAGCTGTAACTTGTGCAGTCTTGTTTACATCTGTTTACAAAGTAGCTGCTGAATAAACTAGATTGAATAAACTTGATTGATGCTGCCTATAGGCTTTAATGATGTCCGCACCGAAACTCAAAAGGACAAGGAGTTAAACAAAGTCTTGGTTAAGCAGAGAGAGATTGCATTTTACATTGCAAGATGAAATTCAGTTATTTAAAGGTTGATTCTATTCAAGCACTTGTTTGTGTAGTTACAATTTATTTTTCGTCATACTACATCAAAAACAGCTGTTTACAACACTTGCGTTGATATACTAAAGTGAGTTATTACTCCTAGGATTAACAGCTGATGACTTCGATTGAAAACTATCATTTTGATAATTTTTTTAGTACTATGACTACAAATATCATTGGATGACACTTTTCGGTCGAGGTAATCAGCTTTAACATATGAATTATTCAACTTCTAAACAATAAAAACTTGTGTGACAGCTGTTTGTTTAGAGTAGCAATAAGATCAATTAGATGAGGTGCCACGTGTCATTGAGTGTGCATCGAAAGAGGCAGAGAATTTGACTTTTGATTTTAGTAATAAGGACCTTAGAGAGTATTTCCTTTCCTGTTGGTTTCCTTCCAGATAACAGGGTTTACAGTAAACTCCTGAGATCTTAACATACGAAGATATTTATGGTGCAACTTAAACCCTAAAACATAGTCTTGCAGGATTACCAACATAAACCCAGTGGCTTGGCGAGAAACTATTTTATTAACACCACAACAAAGGACCGGATCGGAGGGTAAATTCTTTGTAGGCTGTAAAATATTAGGTTAAAAATTAGTTCTTGTATTTGCCCTTAAACAAATTTTTACCTTCCACTACTCAATCCGTAATAATCCTTTTATTTTATTCTTCTTACTTTATTCACTTTCGTATACATTGCAATCAGTCCCTACTTGAGTTCCAAGAGAAAATAGGCAACAAATATATGTTGTTTTAACTTTAAAACATATTCTATAAAGTTTACTGTCATACATACTATTTTTTAAATTTAAATTATAATAACACGAGAATAATTATTTACCTTAAACAAGTAAATTTTGGTGTATAACAGTAACCAAGTAATAGATATGTTTTACGTAGTATAAAAACGAAACAAGTTATAATAATTATGATGAATTTACACATTGGTTACACTCCACTTTACTTCACTAATTACAAATTTAATTTACATTAATTCATGAGTAAAATTTATTAAATTAAACTTGACTAAATAGGATGGAACAATTAATAAAATTAGGCAAATTAGGACGACAAAATAAATGAGTAGAAGTAACTTCAGGAAGTGAAAAATGAAATATGAAAAGTTTAATATTCATTTGCCATTGGAAATGATGTTGTGGATTCTTTAGCTCTTTTAAGATTAAAAATGTTTTAATATGACTTATTTTGGTAAATGTTTGCTAATAACAATTGGACTAGTTATCAGTAGTATAGAATAGGCTGTTGAGCCCACTCAATTTTTGATTGATTGATGTGTTTATATGGCGTCATGTTGTGACGTAAGGAGGTATGACGTGTTTTCGTGACGTCACGATGTGTTTTGGTTATGTTGGGATATATTTTGGTGATATTATTACATATGCTGTGTTTTTGGGATATTAGGATGACTTCCATACAATTTTAATAATAGCGCTAGTGGTTGTGAGGCTATGTTGGATGAGGTCATGGTCTATGACGACATGATTAATGACGCGATACGTATGACGTCATCAGCTATGCTTGGGCTCTCAGCCCAGGTTCGAAATGATGTTTGTTCATGACGTAGTGAGATCTATGTCGTCACGATGTACTTTTAACAACCTCCTTCTCTGAACACCAGTGTAGAACTGCAAGTTATAGCGCTCTGTGCCAAGTAATATTTACTTGTAATAATCTCCTTCTCGTCTCAAAGTTTGTCTGTGCATTTAATAAAAATAATCCCTCAAAGCAGAGATCGAAACAAGAACCCATAGTTGTTAAACTAGAACTTTGAATATTGTACAATTTAGCCAAACACAAATAAGCAATATGAAAGTTAGCTAAGTTATTTAAGATGTAGTCTTACAATATCTACCAAGGATTTTATTATTGACACGACCAAACATGTTTAAATATCACGGTTTAGGTTCATAGAATGTCTTTGCATTTAATAAGAAACAACCCTACAAAGTAGAGATCGAAACAAAAATTCATTGTTTGTTAAACTAGCGCTATGAATATTGTACAATATAACTAACACAAATAACCTGTATGAAAGTTAGCAAAGTCATTTAAGATAAAATAAAAGTCTTTAAAACGGTTCAAATATTCTTCAAACACTCGTTGTAGGTTTCAAAAATATGAACAGGATGTCTGCAGTCGCGATAAACCTTGAGTCAAGGTCTCCAGACGGTAGTCCGCGACTGCACCAGTTTTATTACGCACCGGTGTAATTGAACAGGTTGGGTGTGACGCGCTCCAAAACGTAAACAATGTTACCGCCCGCATACCCGAGTACAACTAAATAATTGTGGGGCGCGGTGCAGTTTACATCCTTGTCAGTCGTTGTTTATTTGTATTGCTATATAATGCAAGCAAAACATGCATCGATACCAGTCTTCCCTGCATAGCTTGAGAATCTGGTCTGAGCGTACCTCTGTATTTCTTGTGTTTGTGTGTGTTTATATAACTATTATTAATATTTCAAACTTTTAAAAATCTTCCTTAATACAGTTTCCAGCAGTGTTATACTTCAGCGCCTGCGTGCAGTTCCATCATTTAAAAACTTGTGTTTCTTTATACCTTCCT
This sequence comes from Allygus modestus, assembly GCA_963675035.1. Classification (NCBI taxonomy): domain Eukaryota; kingdom Metazoa; phylum Arthropoda; class Insecta; order Hemiptera; family Cicadellidae; genus Allygus; species Allygus modestus. Next base: position 114,664,661 of record OY776114.1, read on the forward strand.
TTCAAACATTCATCTTTGTGATTTTACAGTTTGAACACTTGTATTTCGTCACATTAGTGTTATATATCTTTGTATATCTAACTCCGGGTTTTCTTTTAACAGACTGCTTTGGGGATACGAGGACTTGTACATCAAAGTGTATCATAATTTAACCCGATTTTCCTTCCATCACATAACCTAAAACTCTGTCTTTGTTGTATTTCTGTTTAACTATATTAACAATGTCTTCGGCACTTGCTTGCGAAAGAAAACAAACAAGACCATCTATCATCGCACCATTACCTCGACCAATAACAAACCAAGTTCCAGCTTTGGGGACCAGAAAATTGCCTACTCCTCTATCGACACAGCCTGAAATCCGTGTAGACGATATAGTTAAAAGAAACCTACTTCTAGAGCTGGACTTGCAATTGTCAGACGAGGAATGTGGTTCACCACCGAGGCGAGCTATACTGATACAACCACAGCAGCAAGGTTCCGAGGTATGTACACACCGCTTTGTAAAGGGTTCGAACAAAGGGATGATGTGCGGGAAGAAATGTTCAAAAGGACGAAAACTGTGCGGTATCCACTTTGGAGTTAGTGTAAAAAAATCATTGTCTTCCCCATCGGTATCTTCAAAAGACTTGCCGCTAAACAAGGCTCCTTCCCCATCGTTATCTTCAAAAGACCTACAAACAGACGTGCTACTCAATAAGTCCCTTGATGAAACTAAAGCTAAATTAAAAACTTTGGAACAAGTCGTACTAAATCTAATGAAAGACGCATCAAAGGAAAGAAGCGTAGTAAGTAAACCCAAACAAAACCTAAAGAAAAACCGAAGACCCCAAATTCAAAAGATTCGGATTTATAAGTTACAGCCGACTGAAACATATAAGCTTATTCGCTATAAAGGCGGTATGGCGGTTCTCTTAAGCAAAGGAAAGCTTTTCCAAGTCCCTTTGCCGACTTACATGAATCGCCCTATTCCAAACGGGAAATGGTCCCTCGTTTGTGATAGCGAAGCGCCTCAAATGATTTGGAAGGAGATCTAAATCAAATCGTCTAACCAAACTATCAATGTCTAGCCTACTCTTGTTTTAAATATATTCCAAATTCATCCCACCCCTTAATTAATAAAATCAAATGGACCGAGGGGGAGGGGGTATTAAATGGTAAATGTTTACCTGTAATAAGGTTTAAAACGTTTATCATTTAATGCTTAACCCCGACGAATATTATCTCAAAACATGAATAATATTCGAGCTATTCCCAATTCATAGCAAGGTTCTTTAAAAATCATATGATATTCTTAAAGATAAACTTATAAATGTATCTTAATAATTCTTTAATAACAGTACAGAGGTATAGTCACTTACTTGGGTGAAACCGAGAAAAGTATAAACAACAAGTTCAACAATATAGTTTACTTAAAGTATTGTTTAATCATACCTGATGTGTTATTTAGGAATATAATCTGTTTGAACCTCTTAATATATAAGTTAAGATTGAATCAAACATTAACGCTGCGCCTGTACATTGTAGAATCTTGCGCTCGCTACGCGCGCGCTACAGGATTGTGTTCGACATTTGCAGGCGCAAAAGCTATACTGAGCAACGTATATTTCGGCCGACTGCAACGTGTTATTAAATTCGCTTTCAAAAAGTACTTTAAAACCGCGTGTTAAACATTAGGTTTATCAGTCTCCACATCCAAAAACCGTTCACAGTTTGTAATTCTCCACATCCAAAATACCATCAGATGTTACCCCCACCCCCAAACCTGCTCTATAAAAGCAGATCAGCATTGTAAGAGAATCACACTTGGTTTTGGTCATTCCTACTGACAGCATGGTAGCATTAGCTCTTAATGTTTGCACGGCATGTTTGCATCATTTTAGTTACTAACCTAACAGTTAATATTTAATATTACTCGTTTGAAACTCTATGGAAGTATATATAACAGAGGTTTGGTAACCGTGAAAGGTTTTGCCACCAACGCTTGAAACTGTAATAAAGTATATATAGCGTATTTACTAAATTGTTCTGTTCAATGTTTAGTAAAACAAAAATCCTTGCTGCTAAACCGAGACAGGCACCAACTGCATCGCAGACCTAAACACAGATGTCATCATACGATTCCATCCTTTCGAGATGTGTGGACACGCTGTGGGGTTCGAGATGCTGGAGTCGAGATGCAGTAAAAGATATTGCCAGAAACTCTTTTGTGAAGTAATCATGGCAAAATTTGTTTATTAACGAGATAACCGTTGAAGGCTTAATCTCTTTAAGAGTTGTGTGAAACCAAAACGAGGTATAACCACAACTCAAACATTTCGTCTGAAACTCCTTGAGAAGTAATTGAGGGCGAAATGTTACATTCTGTAAGGGATAACCGCTAAAGGTTGTAGTCCCTGACTCGCATGAAACCAACATACGAGGTCTATATTGCGAGTCACCTGTTTATTATTGTGATTATTATTATGTTTTTAACTGTCTGTATGTTTTGCCTGCACAGACTACGGCTATTCTACAACCACAACCAATAGAGGGACGGAAAACCTTCCGAGCGCAGACCGAACACAGCTGTCATCATACGATTCCATCCTACCGAGATCTGTGGACACGCTGAGGGAGTCGAGATGCAGAAAAAGATATTGCCAGAAACTCTTTTGTGAAGTAATCATGGCAAAATTTGTTTATTAACGAGATAACCGTTGAAGGTTTAATCTCTTTAAGAGTTGTGTGAAACCAAAACGAGGTATAACCACAAATCAAACATTTCGTTTGAAACTCCTTGAGAAGTAATTGAGGGCGAAATGTTACATTCTGTAAGGGATAACCGCTAAAGGTTGTAGTCCCTGACTCGCATGAAACCAACATACGAGGTCTATATTGCGAGTCACCTGTTTATTATTGTGATTATTATTATGTTTTTAACTGTCTGTATGTTTTGCCTGCACAGACTACGGCTATTCTACAACCACAACCAATAGAGGGACGGAAAACCTTCCGAGCGCAGACCGAACACAGCTGTCATCATACGATTCCATCCTACCGAGATGTGTGGACACGCTGAGGGAGTCGAGATGCAGAAAAAGATATTGCCAGAAACTCTTTTGTGAAGTAATCATGGCAAAATGTGTTTATTAACGAGATAACCGTTGAAGGTTTAATCTCTTTAAGAGTTGTGTGAAACCAAAACGAGGTATAACCACAACTCAAACATTTCGTCTGAAACTCCTTGAGAAGTAATTGAGGGCGAAATGTTACATTCTGTAAGGGATAACCACTAAAGGTTGTAGTCCCTGACTCGCATGAAACCATCATACCAGGTCTATATTGCGAGTCACCTGTTTATTATTGTGATTATTATTATGTTTTTAACTGTCTGTATGTTTTGCCTGCACAGACTACGGCTATTCTACAACCACAACCAATAGAGGGACGGAAAACCTTCCGAGCGCAGACCGAACACAGCTGTCATCATACGATTCCATCCTACCGAGATGTGTGGACACGCTGAGGGAGTCGAGATGCAGAAAAAGATATTGCCAGAAACTCTTTTGTGAAGTAATCATGGCAAAATGTGTTTATTAACGAGATAACCGTTGAAGGTTTAATCTCTTTAAGAGTTGTGTGAAACCAAAACGAGGTATAACCACAACTCAAACATTTCGTCTGAAACTCCTTGAGAAGTAATTGAGGGCGAAATGTTACATTCTGTAAGGGATAACCGCTAAAGGTTTCAGTCCCTGACTCGCATGAAACCAACATACGAGGTCTATATTGCGAGTCACCTGTTTATTATTGTGATTATTATTATGTTTTTAACTGTTTGTATGTTTTGCCTGCACAGACTACGGCTATTCTACACCCACAACCAATAGAGGGACGGAAAACCTTCCGAGCGCAGACCGAACACAGCTGTCATCATACGATTCCATCCTACCGAGATGTGTGGACACGCTGAGGGAGTCGAGATGCAGTAAAATATATTGCCAGAAACTCTTTTGTGAAGTAATCATGGCAAAATTTGTTTATTAACGAGATAACCGTTGAAGGTTTAATCTCTTTAAGAGTTGTGTGAAACTAAAACGAGGTATAACACAACTTAAACATTTCGTCTGAAACTCCTTGAGAAGTAATTGAGGACGAAATGTTACATTCTGTAAGGGATAACCGCTGAAGGTTTTAGTCCCTGACTCGCGTGAAACCATCACACAAGGTCTATACCCCGAGTCTTTTATTGTTTTATTGTTCTATTGTTTATCATTTACTATGCACAATAAATTTTTAAAAACATAAAATCCGTTTAAACATTATATGATCTTTTGGTATTACATATAGTGGCCATAATATGTAATACTAGAAACATCAATCTTGCTAAATATAAAAATTATTAAAAAAAATTTTTAAAAATATTGGAAAAATAAAAAGTAGTAGGGGGATTTGTGGGAACCTGTAACATTTTACGTTTTATAAATAAAGTAATAACACCTAAGGGGGAGGGGGTGTTATTTGTTTATGTGTTTCTTTCCTTTAACTAGGACTGAAAATCACTTACAGATAACACTTAACCCCGGGAAATATGTTCAGAGAGTGTTTAGTCAAATAACATGCTTTGAAGATATTTCAGCCATTCCCAAGCCATGGCAGGGTGTTTAAGCGATTGTGATTAAATATTTGATTGATACACTAAACATCGCATAATAATGTAATATTAAAAACAAGAAATACATTTACCTGATCTTTAAAAAAAAGCAATACTAAATGGATTTGAGTTAATCCTTTTTAAATTACATTTCTTCTAGTTCTCTTCTTATAATTATAAACCATATAACTCCTGAGAGGATCCATTCTTTCTATATTACGAACGGCCTTGACCTAGTTAAATAATAATATCCAATTGATTAGCATTACCCCGTTTCTTATCTTACATCCATTACAACATAGTGGAGGGGGTAGAGTATAAAAGCTCTGTGCTTAGTGTTGTATGCATCACTCGCAGCTCTGTACTTGCAACCAACATGTCGGTCCAAGTAAACGAAATTTCTTCCTCATCTGACACGTCTGTTGTGATTGATCAGGATGCTACAACTAATTGTAACGGACCAATCCAGGAACCTGAAGTTACTACTATTACAAAACCGTTTAAAGACCTCACTCTTCTAGAACTGTTGAATAGATTATGTTCTCCAGTAGAACATGTAGTCGTAGACGAGCTTTGGGATGATTGATATCAGTAAAATTCTTCCCTCTTGTTTAGGAAAATTTTATCCTCTCATTATTGTTAAGAAGATGAGAGGATCAAATTTTCCGCTTTATGAAGTATGTCCTTGACCCCGTTAAATAATTTATCACTCTTACCCCTTCTTCTATTTAGCGGAAGGTTCTTACTAAGTGGAGCGGGGCTTTTATCTAGTGGAGGGGATTAACTATAAAAGCTATACGAATCGCGTTATGTGCATCAGTCGTAGTCCTCTACTGCATCATAGTAACATCGCGCAACAAACTCTCCCGTTCGCTCTTTTGACATCTTCAACAATGGTGGCAGCTCGTAACAAACTCTCCACAAAGTTTGACAATAGTGTTTTCTACCACGTTCTAGGATCTGACCCTGCTTCTGCTTCTGAAGAAGTGCATGAAAGGAACTTTCGTGATCTTCGATACGTTAATTGTCCGGCTAACTACTATGTACACGTTCTGCTCGACCTGTTCGTCTTTCTTGAACATCCACTACAGTTTTTAATATTTGCTCACATGTGGTACCTGCCTGAAGCAAACAATCTTGAAGAAGAAACAATGTTCGGTGGATTCTCACCAGACTATTACATAGAAACTAACATCTTAGCCTATTCTTTTAGTGAAATAATAAGAGGAGACCATCTAATATTCAACGAAAATATGATCAATGAACAGTATATTGCGTTTATATCTGCAAACTATGAGAGTGAAAGCTACTTCAATTCATTTTTCATAAATTCATAGAACAATTAAACTCCAATTGTTAATCAGCTGAATACAGAAAAGGGAACATATTAGTCTGTGGTTATTATTCAATCACTTACTAATCTGTTCCCCTTTTTGGTAAAAATAATACGTGACCTTGACCCACTAGCAGAACATGTAATTTTTGTACTTTGTTGAGGGTACACAAGTGTTTATTAGAAAATCCTTTTCCAATCTAAATACTTTATTGAGGTCAAGGTCATGTAATCAAGTTTTTTTTATTTAATTATTAATCTTCATTTTCAGAGTCAAACTTTAACCGTCTACAAACATGAGTTTTATAATTAAGTATTCTACAAACACTTGTTCTTCCCATCTCTAAATCGTCAACATTCCAAATAGTCTTTGGTGTTTCCACTTCATTCAAACCTCCGAAACTTTCTTCTTCGTTTAAACCTTCCTCTTCACTCAAACATTCTTCTTGATATAAGCCTTCCTCTTCATTCAAACCTTCCTCTTCATTAAATTCGCTTTCAAAACTTACTTCAAAATCACTTGCATGAAACAATTCATTCTCATCTTCAGTCTGGCTGATTTCTACTTTGAAACGGTTAGTTAGGTTGGTGTGATCTGTGGGAGACATAATGATCTTCTGATATAACACACGTTCTGTTTGTTTATATAACCTTGTTTGTCCGGTGGTGGGGGTAAGGGAAGGATGACTCTATAAATACAAGCTCAGTTAGGGCTTATACTCATACCCGCGACAGATATCGCGTAGTAACGACCTGGTTACTATGTATACATGCAACATCTGTCAAGAAACGTTTCAAGATGAAATTATTTACAATATACATCAAGAGATTGTACACAATATTGAAAACAACCTTGTAGATACAGAGTATGAAGCTCATGAAGATTTGTTACCTCAAGATGGAAACATAGTTCAACAAGTAAGACCTAGTGTAATACAATATGCCCCTGCCAGGCCTTTATCTGTCGAACTATTAGCACAAGCTCTTCCACAGTCAGTTGTTAGACATTTTAAAATTAATAACACAAGCTATAATCTTCAAAAATTCATCGTTAAAACAAAAGAGCTAATTATCCAAACATTAAAAGCAGAACTAAAAAGACTAAACTTCATAAAATTTGGACTACTCCTAGATACCACCTTTACCAACGTACAAAATGAAATTTCACCAAGAGGTTTTATAACTAAAAACCAAACCATCATGACAACTAGTGACATTGACTCAATTGTAGAAGATTGTTTGCAAGATCTTGTAGTGAAAATCAGTGAACATGAAGGAAGAGGATCCGGATGGAGTCTATTAAGTATAGATGGTTTGGACATTCGAGTTCACAAACATGGTTATGGAGATAGAGGTAGCAGTTACATTCCACTACCGAAAAAGATCTCACAAACACGATCATGTATTAATGTTAGAAACGTTGATAATGAATGTTTTAAATATTCAATGTTAGCCAAATTTGTAAATGACAAACATGTTGAGAGACCCAACCAAAAATATAAAGATGTAAGCAACAAATACAATTTTAAAGGTTTAACATATCCAGTCTCATTAAATGATATTAAGAAGTTTGAGAAAGAAAATCCTGCAGCTTCTGTCAACGTTTTTGCTTTAGACAATTCTAACAATGTTTATCCTTTGCAAATATCGCTTAAAGAAAAAACTGATCACACCGATTTATTGCTAATCAAAGATGGTGAAATATCCCACTATGTATACATCAAAAACTTCAATGTCTTAGTGAGAAATCAACTTACAAAGATGCATGCAAGTATCACTGTGTGCAAAAGATGTTTTTGTCATGTTCTAAAACATTCAGACAGAGGAGGAAATAAGTGGTTAATGGAACATCAACGGCTTTGCAATGATAAAGATCCTGTTAAAATAATATTACCATCTAAAGATAAATCAGCTGTTAAATTTAACAAACATATTCAGCAATATCGTATACCTATTGTAATTTATGCTGACTTTGAATCAACATTATTGCCTCTTGATATAACTGATGCAGATACAAGTAAAAGAAAAAAATACCAGATACATGAGCCAAACAGCTATTGTATATTATTAAAATCTACGTTAAACGAAAATCATCTACAAGACTACGGGTTAACATCACAACCGCAAGTATACCGTGGTGAAAAGGTGGCTGCCAAATTTCTAGATGCTCTGTATGATATATCATATAAAGTTGAATGGTTGTACAACAACATTGTACCTATGATAAATCTTCAAGAAGATGAACTTCAACTCCATACTTCTTCAACAAGATGCTACCTTTGTAATTGTTTATTTACTGAAGACAACGGAAAGGTACGTGATCATGATCACCTTACCGGCGAGTACAGAGGTCCTGCTTGTAACAGTTGCAACCTTAATTTTAAACTTCCACGATTTATACCTGTAATCCTTCACAATCTAAGTGGATATGACGCCCATTTTATTATTCCAGAATTAGGGAGAGATGATGGTTCTATTGACGTACTAGCAACAAGTATGGAAAAACTTATTAGTTTTTCTAAAAAAGTTGGTAAAATAAAACTAAGATTCTTGGACTCATTTAGATTCCAGCCTTCTAGCCTTATGAAGCTAACAGAAAATTTAAGAAAAGAAGACTTAGTTGAAACCAGAAAAACTGTGGCTGCCGATAAAATAGATCTGGTGCTTAGGAAGGCTGTGTTCCCATATGATTACATTGATAGTTTACATAGATTTGAAGAGACATCTCTACCACCTCCAAAATGTTTCTACAGCAAGCTGACAGAAGAGGATATCGATCCTGAAGACTATCAACACGCATGTAATGTTTGGGAAGAATTAGAAATTAAAACCTTAGGTGAATACAGTGATTTTTATGTTAAACTTGATGTAACCCTCCTCTGTGATATAATGGAAGAATTCCGCAACACCTGCATGGCAGCTTATGGGTTAGACCCACTACACTCTTACACTTCTCCAGGCTTAGCATGGCAGGCAATGTTAAAAGAAACCGGGTGCGAATTGCAGTTATTAACAGACGTCGATATGGTGTTAATGGTTGAATCTGGTGTAAGAGGAGGTTTAACGCAAAGTGTAACAAGACATGTTAAAGCAAACAACCCATATCTACCAAATTATGACTCCACTAAAGAATCCGTCTTTTTAGGTTACTTCGATGCAAATAACCTTTATGGTTGGGCGATGGGTAACCCCTTACCTTGCAGTGATTTTAAATGGTTAGATCCTAATCAGTTAGACGACATAAGAAATATCCCAAAACATGGAGAATATGGCTACATCCTTGAGTTTGATTTTGAATATCCAGACCATCTACACGACCATCACTACGATCTACCCTTACTGGCGAAATCAGAGATACCTCCTAATGGGAAACATACAAAGCTAATGATGACCCTTCAAAACAAACAAAGGTATGTTGCTCACTTTTGGATTGTACAACAAGCCCTGCAATTGGGTATTTGTATAACCAAAATACATAAAGTGCTCAAGTTTAAACAGTCATGCTGGTTAAAACCATACATTGATTCAAATACACAGCGTCGAGCAGCAGCAACGTCAGCGTTTCAAAAAGACTTTTTTAAACTAATGAACAACGCAATTTTTGGTAAAACTCTGGAAAACAAAAGAAAACATAAAAACGTGAAGTTAGTATCAAATGGAAATAAATTAGAAAAACTAGTAAGACAACCTAATTTTCATACTTCAATAATCATTAATCAAAATCTTGTAGCTGTTTCTATGAACAAGATTAAAATTGTAATGGATAGGCCTCTTTATGTTGGTATGTCAATCCTGGACATATCAAAAACACATATGTATGACTTCCACTACAACAAGATGGTAAAGTTTTATGGAAGAGCAAACATAGGTATTGCATATATGGATACGGACGCGTATATCTATTGGATAAAAACCTTAGATTTGTATAAAGATTTAAGAACATTTCCGCATAGAGACGACTTTGATTTCTCTGACTACCCAAAGAACCATCCAAATTACGATCACGACAAAAACAAGAAGGTCTTAGGCAAATTCAAAGACGAGACTAATGGTATACCCTTACAAGAAATTGTAGCACTCATGTCCAAATTATACGCCTTAAAATTGCTGAAAAGTAATCAAGTTGAAGAAGGAAAAGGTGTCAAAAAGACCAAACGAACCAAGAGTGAAGAAGTAGGAGTTATCAAAAAAGCAAAAGGAATCAAGAATATTTATTTGAAGAAGAACATTAAATTTGAAAACTATAAACAGTGTCTCTTTGAAAATTATGTTCACACCGCAACCTTCAACACAATTAGAAGTTTTAACCACAGACTGTACAGCGTGACAGAAATCAAAAAGGCTTTAACCTCTGAAGATAATAAGAGAGTGATACTTGCTGATGGAGTTCACACCCTACCATACGGACATTACTCTACCAAAACAATTGATGAGTAATAACCAGAGTTCACTCCCTTTCTTCAGTTCCCTTTCAACCAAACCTATAACTATCCTTTTCCGTAAAAAAGGGGGGAACAGCCATGCTCCCTCTTTTTTACACTTTCTTTTCTTTGACCTTGACCTATTAACAACTAGGGCATGTATAAAGCCGATTGAAAAAGACCTACAAACCAGTAATCTTCTAAACGTAACCGGGAATACATAATAGGTATGGACTTTAAACATAAAATTGTTCACGAACTTCATAAACCTGCAAGAATCCATTTTCCTAGAAGAAATACAGTTTTGAAAGGTCTAAATGATCTATATCAAGCTGATCTCATTGAGGTTAAACCTTATAGTAAAATAAACAAAGGATTTAAGTATATATTAACAGTTATTAACTGTTTAAGCAAACTTGCCGATGCAGCTCCTCTAAAAGACAAAAGTGGTGAAAGTGTAACACAAGCTATGGAAAATATTATTAAACGTGACAAAAATTATATAAAACATTTACAGACTGATGATGGAAAAGAATACTTTAACAAATCCTTTTCAGAGTTAATGAAGAAGTATAACATAAACCATTATTCTACAAAATCAGAGACGAAAGCAGCAATAATTGAAAGATTCAATAGAACTTTAAAAGGAGCAATGTTTAAATTCTTTTCAAACAGAGGTTCTCATGTGTGGTATGATTTTTTACCAAAATTAATTGAAGAATATAACAACAAGTTTCATAGAACTATTGGTATGAAACCGATCGAGGTTAATAATAAGAATGTTAAACAAGTATTAAAACATATAAAGAAAACCACAAAAATCAAAGCTGATAAAAGACGTCCGCAAAAGTTTTATGTAGGGGACAAAGTTCGTATAAGTAAATATAAGGGGGTGTTTACTAAAAAGTATCTACCAAATTGGACCAATGAAGTCTTTACAGTTCATAGAGTTCAACCTACAGAACCCGAAACATATATTTTAAAAGATAATAAAGGAGAACTCCTTCAAGGAGGGTTTTACGGACATGAAATGTTAAAATCTACGGTTGGAGATGTGTATTTAGTAGAAAAGATACTACGAAAAAAGAAAGACCAAGTTTTAGTGCGATGGCTAGGGTTTAACAAGACTGAAGATTCTTGGATACCAAAAAAGGATTTATTATAGAACTTACATCATTTCAACGATCACCATTGAAGAGTGAGCACGAGTAAACGACTATGAAGATTGTTCATCATAGGACTAGTTTTAATATTCACAACATAGATGAGTTAACTGTTGATAATATTAAAAACGAAGAAGGTAAACATGGAGGTTTAATTCCAAACACCCTGCGATGTTTAGTAAGCGGCCCATCAAACTGTGGTAAAACTAATGTGGTATTTAACTTAATAACGCATCCAAATGGTTTAAGGTTTAATAATATATATTTATTTTCAAAGTCTTTGCTTCAACCAAAATATCAACTATTAGATAAAATCCTGTCTGAAGTACCTGATGTCAGTTTCTTCAAATTTAACGCTAGTGATGAGATTATGCAACCAGATAAAGCTAAACCGTATTCTATTTTTATCTTTGACGATGTATCTACTGAAAATCATGATACTATTAGAAATTATTTTGCTATGGGAAGACATTATAATATTGATTGTATATATATTGGTCAAACGTACAGCAAAATACCTAAACAACTAATTAGGGATAATTCAAACGTGCTTATAATATTCAAACAAGACGATACCAACCTTAAACATATATACAACGATCATGTAGGGGGAGATATGTTATTTGAAAAATTTCAAGGTCTTTGTGGGAAAGCTTGGGAAGATAAGTACGGTTTCTTGGTAGTTGATAAAGAACAAACCCTCCAAAATGGTCGGTATAGAATAGGATTAGATCGTATTGTTTTAATGCAGTGATATTGAGACAAGGTATTTACTATATAAGAGGTATCCGTTCTATGAATAAGGAAAGCAACTTAAACTGTATGATATATATATATATATATAATTTGTATGTGGTTGTATGGAGTCATTTACAACATGAGTGTGGACAAATTCGGACGTTACGGTGGGGATTTTGTAAAAGATCGGAAACCTACCGACACAGGGTTTCCAGTAACTAAGAGTGGAGACTTTGATGCAGTGAATAAACTGATTCGTAACGTTAAAGACCCAATCCTTCTTACAGACGTTGCTAATAAAGGTTATGTGCTAAGTAAAGTTGTGAAAACAAGTGAAAATGGTAATTATGATTTTGAGGGGAAAATACTTCAAAACGTTAGTGACCCACTTACATCATCAGACGTGGTTACTATGCAATACATGAAGAATATGACACCTACTGTAAATGAAGATCACTGGGGTTTTTCCCACAAAAGGTTAAGCAATGTAAGAGATCCAATCTACGATGGTGAAGTGGTTAATTTAATAACGCTGCAATCGTCAACAGTTTGTAAGAAGACTAAAACCGATGAAAATTACGATGCTAACAATTCTAAAATATCTAACATAGCTGACTGTGAACAGGACGGTGATGCTGTAAATAAAAAAACGTTGGATATTGCTGTAAATAAATGGACTATATACAATGAGAAACATTTAGAAAGGTTGGGCGCAGCTCTATTTACATATGTTCATAGGTCTTCAGGCAGAGCTGCGGATCCAAATACAAATAGCAGGAATTTCTTAAATTGGGATGAAATACATAATCCGGTAAGCGAGAATCAAGGACAGGAATTTAAAATACCCCCTAATCTCAACGATTTGAGAAAGCAAGATCAAGTCGAAGTTGATAAGCAAACCGATACAGATGATGAAGACAGTATAAGGAGCAAACGGATTTAATAAATTACGTGTTTAATAAAAGGGTTTTCAGTGGACCGGATCAGCTTCATGAGAGAAGAAGTTATTTTAATGCAACGATACAGTGATATACATGTATTATACAACAGGTCTCCGTAGTGTAAACATGATCAACCAAGAAAAATTGGTAAAAGAGATAAAATTGTTAAGCGATTCTATTAGAAGAAAAAACAGAGCATTAAAGCTCGGTATAAGTGAGAGAGATAAATTCCAGGAAACAACATTTAAACCAGTTATTGAACCCATTAAAGAATTATCGCAGAAGTTTGATAAAATTACTCCACGAACAGAAGGAGAAGTAATTCTACCTATTTCAAATTATGAACAGGATCATCAAGAAACCGAAGAATATGAGGAAACTGGGGAATCAGATCAATCCGACTCATCTGAAACAACAGAAGGAGTAAGAGAAAAGAGTATAAGAGAAGAGGACAAATCAGCCTACCCTGTAAACATCAGTAAGTTAGGTGAAGAAGTTGAGGGGGAGTTACCTAACCCCTCAAACATAAGTAAGCTTGGGACAGAAATTGTTTCGAAAGGCGAACTTGGTCGAAAGTATTTATTAAAGATGTTACATTCGGCCCCTGCTAACAGAAGATATCATGTTTATGGAGCCAGGCTAGAGGGGAATGGGTTAATGATAGGCAATAGTAAACTTGATGTTGATAAAAACGATAACATTATTATAAATCACAGAAAATACGAAGGAACAACCGGATTGTTTGAGTTAATTTTCAAAAACAAACCAGGTAGCTATACTCAGGCAGACATAGCAGTATTTAAAAATATATGTAAAGAGACAAACGCTCACAGAAAAGGATATTCCCCAAAGTCCCCAATACATAGAAATAACTCAATAAAGTATAAAAGCGTTATATCAGAAATATTTCCAACTACAAAAGCGCAGATAAAAAGAAGAGCTGTATCCTCAGCTGAACTTAATGTTTTTCATAAAAAGAGAAAAACAAATGTTTCTAGTTCTTCAGGAGAAGGTTTATTAAAAAACACATACAACACAAATGTTATTTATTATAACAATGTAAATAAGTTAGTAGATCGGATGAGGTTAGTACATGAAGCTATAAAAGCTGGTCATACAGGACTCGATAACGAATGGGTTGCTTTGATATCTGAACTAAGAAATCGCGGTATAATAGTTTGAGAAAGGGATTTAATAACTATTACAAATAAGACTAAATCATTGATTAAAACGCACTCGTCAAGAGAGGTTAACAAACCGATTCTACTATAAATATCGATGATGATACGTAACGATATTAGTCGTAATCGAGAGCTGTATAAGAGAGGAGGTGGAGTTATATCATCTACACTTTCCTTATTGACAAAACCTGTCGGAGCTATACTCAATAAAGCCATTGACGTATTACCTGTAGAACTACATCTTCCTGGAGGTTATCAATATTGTGGTCCAGGAACTAAACTAAAGAAACGTTTAGCGCGAGGAGACCCAGGAATTAACAGATTGGATAAAGCTTGCAAAGAACACGATATAGCATATTCCAAGTTTAGTGATTCAGCTAGGAGATCTATAGCAGATAGAGTTCTAGCGGAAAAAGCTTGGCAAAGAGTTAGGTCTAGTGACACCACTGTTGGTGAAAGAGCAGCAGCGTTAGCAGTCGCAGCAGCAATGAAAGGCAAAACTGCAATTGGAGGTGGGAAAAAGCGAAGAGGAAAGAGAAGATCGACTAAAAAGCGCGGAGGAGGAAATATAAGAAGGAAAAGGAACCGTTCGAATCAAAACAAACAAAAAACTAAACTATGGTCGATGATACGAAAAGGTCAAGGATTATACCTAAGACCGTATCGTGTATTTTAAATGATAAGAAACAATTAATAGTCCCAAATAAAGCATTAACTAATAAAGACCTTTATAAATATGTATCTTGTTTAAATATACCATTTTTTAGAGGGGTGTTTATGAGAAATGAACTACCAAGTTTAATAGGGAAGAACGAGACTGGAATAGTTAATCTCGACAATGCAAGTGGGCCTGGAACCCATTGGGTGTGTTATAAAAAACTTGATAAATCAGTTTATTACTTCGACAGTTTTGGTAATCTTCCGCCACCAAAAGAACTTCAACATTATTTTCGTTCTGCAAAAAATGTATTTTATAACTATGAAAGACAACAACCAGAAGATACGTCTATTTGCGGACATTTATGTTTAGAATTCCTAGCTACAAGTGTTAGTCAGCTTTGAGATGTCGTCCTATACAGTATCGATTACTGGAACATCATCTAATTTACGAAGTATTCTTTTTCCTGCATTGCGTTTGTCAAGAGGTAAATTATGGGAAGTGGCTTTATTAGATATTACTACATATAACTCAATTCCAAATATTACTGAAGATCGAAACAACAAATTACATTATTACAAGAGTAAAGACAGCGATGGAAACTACTCTTCACTTGAAGAACTAAGTTTACCTACAGGATCATACGAAATAGGTGATATAAATAATGCATTTCAAGAACGCATGGGAAAGGAGAATATTGAGATTAAAGGAAATAACAATACATTAAAAACAGAAGTTTCATCTAACTATTATATTGACTTTAGTAAAGAAGGGTCAATAGGAGAATTATTAGGTTTTCCTAAAACATTTAACGTATTAGAAAAAGGTAAAGTCTACACAGGTGATAACACTGTGAGTATTATTAAAGTGAATACAATAGACGTTACATGTAATATTATACAAGGATCTTACAGAAATGGAGAAAACCGTCACATACTACATACATTCTACCCATCAGTACCTCCAGGATTTAAGATAATAGAAAGACCTCATAACCTTGTGTACCTACCATTGAACACCACTTATATATCAGACATCGTTCTGAACATACTAGATCAAGACGGTGATTTAATTGACTTTAGAGGAGAAACTATTACAGTACGGTTACATATCAAATCAGCATTGTAGATTATGGGGTTAACCTTTAAAAACAAAGAACCTACAGAGAAAAAGGTCAGTAGCTCATCAGCATTAGAGGAGTTAACTAGTGAAAACATAGGTTTTCTACAAGAAGTTGGTTTACAAATTACTGATTATGGATATACTGGATATAACGCACGGTCCCACGTTCGACGAAACCTTGTGGGAAAAGGAGTATCACACACACAACCCTTACGCTTCATCAAAATTAAACAATAACGACGAGATCAGGATTCCGATACAACAGCAAGATATATACACACTACCTAGCGAGAGTTATCTATATATAGAAGGAAAAGTTACAAAAAAGGATGGGACAGATGGAACGACGGTCCCATTTATCAATAATCCAATGGCATTCCTTTTTGAGGAGATCAGGTATGAGATCTCAGGTGTTACAGTAGACGCCACGAAAAAGGTAGGAATAGCAAGTACAATGAAAGGTTTGACGTCTTTAACACCAAGTGAAAAAAATGTGTTAGCAGTCGCTGGATGGGTTGCACCTCAACAAGATACAATAACACCAAACGATGCTGGGAACTTTGATTTCTACATCCCTTTAAGGTTATTGTTAGGGTTTGCTGAAGACTACAGAAGGATTATAATCAACGTAAAACAGGAATTAGTTTTATTAAGATCATCGACTAATAACGATATTATCAAAGCAAATACCGGAACAACTGTAGCAAATCTTGATTGGGGCTTGGTTTTAAACAAGATTGTGTGGAGAGTACCACACCTGAGACTGGCTGACGAACATAGGATTACACTGCTTAAGCAATTGAAATCAGATCGCGATATAGTATTACCTTTTAGAAGCTGGGAATTGCATGAATATCCCGAGTTACCTGCTACGCAACGACACACTTGGACTGTAAAAACTTCAAATCATTTGGAAAAACCAAGATATGTGATATTCGGATTGCAGACTGGAAAAAGAAACACAGTAACAGAGAACGCTGCCTTGTTTGATCATTGTAAACTAACAAATTGTAAACTGTTCTTAAACTCTCAATTTTTCCCTTATGATAATTTAAATATTTCCTTTAATAAGAAAAGATACAGCGTACTCTACGATATGTATGCACGATTTCAAACATCTTACTACGGTAAGACAAACACTCCTCTTCTATCACCTGAACAGTTTGAATCGAAAGCACCGATTGTAGTTATAGACTGTTCTAAACAAAACGAATCAGTAAAATCATCTAGTGTAGATATTAAGTTGGAACTGGAATTTGAGGATAATATACCTGCTCACACTTCTGCATACTGTTTGATTCTGCATGATAAGATTGTAACATACACACCTCTAACAGGTGTTGTAAAAATTGTGTTATAACAAGAACAACACTGGATATCCGTAGGTATAAATAGCACGCTTCGTGGGAGAACACCTCAGTTAATCAGTCCGTGTCGTTGAAGAAGCTTCATTTTCAAAGATGAGTTTTCTACAGGATGATTCAAAATCAACGAAGTTGTTGCCAGTAGAACAAGAACAAGGTGTGAGAACAAATAATATAAAAGAATCAGTTTCGGAGTTTATAACTTTTTATACAGGAGAGCAAAAGATGGATAAGGAAGAAGACAATACTACTGTGTCAAAGCCTACGACCAAGAGGAAGAGGAAACTTGAAGACGATATTTCACTAAACTTATTAACAGAAGTATTCCTTCGTTTACTTTATCCAATTTCGAGATGTATGACCAAGAATATATCAATTGGCATGTTCAAACCATTGGATTATTCTCCTGCAGTAATTCTAAGCCATGGAGCAAAGATGTTGGTATTTACAGAAAACGCGTGGGAGTCATTTATTAAACATTTACATTTGATTGAATGCTATTTAACAAATAATTTATTTGGAAGAAAAACTGCAATCAGACTTTTAGGTTGTGATATTGAAATAGATATTGTTAAACATCGAGGTGATCAACAAGTTCGTTTTAGAGATCTAACAAAGCATGATGATAAGATTCTACTATCACGTGAAGATTTCTACATGTTAAGCTGTGCAACATCACCGATTACAAGATATATGAGGCAACTGGTATTTTCAAGTTCAGTTGTAAAAGATTATTTAGTAGATACAATGGAGAAACAACCAGATATTCCAATATTGTATGGACCTGTAGATACATCAATTTTCAACCGAATACCTCATGAAGTGGAGATGTGGAGAAAAGTAAATGAATATGAGCAGAAAGAGCTTAACGAGGAGATAAAGGAAGAGGAAAATGTAAACGTTGCAATACTTGCAACAGATACAAAAAATGAAATAGTTTCGACTGAAGAAGTCAAGGAGTAGAGTTAAACTCTAAATTCGTGGGGTAGGCCTACCGGGGATGGTGCCCACGTTAAATATACACTAACGCGCCGAGAACTGTACGGCCTGGTCTATAAAAGGATCTACCGTGGTGGGGAAATCAGTCAATGTTTATATGCAGAGATGGAACGACGGGTTTGCTTTTCTGATAAGGTTACAGAGATACAACAGAAACCTTGCGTGATCGAGTTTCAAGCATTTCGTGGAAACAAGGATGAATATATAGTCAAAGAATTAGTCATTTTGGATTTGCTAACCGGTGTTGTGTATCCGTTTTTATTTAAACCTCCATTCTCTTTCAACAAGTTAAACAGTAAAGTGAAAAGAACTAATAAATGGATGGTGAAAAACTTTCACTGTATTAAATGGTCTGAAGGTTTTACAAGTTATCGAAGTCTTGAAAGTGTTATGTATTATTTCTGTAACGAATTTACAACAATATTTACCAGAGGGTTAGAAAAACGCAACTGGATTCAAATGTATACAACAAGTCAAGTGCTCGATGTGACAGTGGATAAAGGTTTTGAATATTGCAATTGTGAAGATATCTGTATTTTAGTAAAACATAAGCAACACAAACATTCACAGTGTGCATTGAAGAATGCATATCGGTTGGCTGCTTTCTTGAAACCGGTTGAGGAGGGGACTGGTGGGGGTATCGATGGGTATAAATATCGGGACGGGCCACCAACCCTGCATGAGTATTACTCCAAACACCAAGGAGACAACACAAGCGAAAATGACATCGAAACAGTACCTGCAATCTTTAGTTGAACAATTCAACGTACACTCCAAATCTAATGTTTTGTTGACTAAAAGGTGCTCTGAACTTAAGGAAAACAAGCATTACATAGTTCACAATATCAGGAAAGCGGAAACAACAATTGGAGATGCAATCCTGGCTTCGTTGAGCGATGCACCTTTTACACCAGGGGATGAAGCAAAATTCCAAGTGTTCCTTCCAAAACGTTTCGTAAACCTACTCCAAAATGAAGATTTAAAAGCAATTGAACCCGGTTCTCTGTACTTGGTATCTCACGGAGTAAGTGGTAACAACTCTACTGAACTCTCTCTTCACATCACGCATCAATCCTAGATATAAGTTATGTTTGTAACTAAATATTGTAAATAAAATAAATAAAATTTAAAAATATAAAATAAAAAAACATATCAGTGTTTACTTTAGCACTGATATGTTGTTTTTTTAAAAACAATTTGGGGTGACCTTGACCTATTTTAAAATGCAATTTGCTTTGTAGATTGATATTGTTAAATGTTTAGGTTAAGGGGGGGGGGAGAAATGAACATGTACAGAGGGTTTAAATAGCTAGGATAGCTAAAGACGAGTCTCAGTTTGTAGAGAAATAGACTTGAGGGAACACGGAATGGCTCAAGCAGTGTTTAAGAAGAAAATCGCATTCCCGCAATACTCTGATTTTCAAACAAGATTGGATTCGTATAAGCGCAAATATTCTTACTCAGTTATATATGATTTTAAAGAGGTATTTGCAGATGCAGGATTCTTTCATACAGGGAAAGATGATGAAACAATTTGTTACTATTGCGGTGGAGGTTTGAAAGATTGGGACGATGCAGATGATCCTTGGGAAGAACACGCTCGATGGTTTGGAAAGTGTCCTTTCGTCATAGTTATTAAAGGGCAATATTTTGTTGATATTCATCGCAACAGAAAAACTTGCAATCCTATAAAAACGGCAACAAACAACATTGATAAGCCTGAAGAAAACAAGATTGAAAAACCTGAAGATGAACAGAAGGTAGGCAGGGAGTGTATAGTATGTCTATCGTCTGAAAGAAATATACTGTTTCTACCTTGTAGCCACTGTTGCACATGCACTTCATGCGGATTGAGCTTCGACAACTGTGTTTATTGTAGAGCTCCTGTCAAATCAGTGTTGAAGATATTTCTCGTTTAAACTTGTGTTATGTTTTGTTTTTGTTTTTTTTGTTGTTTTATTTGGATTTAGTATAAAAGGAAGCGTGAAGAAGTTTTGCCATCAGTTTGACGACAGTCAAAGTAGAGGTAACACGGTATGGAGAGTGAACTATATCGTGTATTAACTCATCCTGCATTGGGTTTAAACAATTGGAATTTAGATGCAGTGCTCAAGTTTGCAAAAATTATTAACAATATTATTGAAATTAAAAAGAAAATCGATTCTCATGGTTTGACAACAAAGATTAAATCAAAACATGGTGTTCATTATAGAGAATGTCCATGGTCAAGAGACGATGTGGAGTGTGGACCAGATACCTGCGTTTGTTGTTACATAAACTGGAACCGTTATAATATAACACATTTGATTAATGAAATCTCTTTTATTCTTAAACATTATGAAAGAAGATCGAGATCAACACCTGATTTAAGTACATCACTTTAAAGAGGAAAGTTGGTTTTGGTGAGTGGGGGAGGGGCAACATGTATATAAATAGCCTCGTCTTATTACGTATAATCATTTGTTAGCTGCTAACAAGGAGTGAACACAGTAGGATAAATTTCTCCAAAAACATCATGGCATTGAAAATCAAGTGTGTTCACTACGATAACGTTAACTTGACAACATACTCGGATGTGGACGTTTTTGCTGAAGAAATGAGAGTTTTAATAGCTAGCGGATATAGCATGTCTTTGAAGGTGTCTGCTGCAAACAATATTTTTGGGGATTGGGATACACCAAAACTACCTGCTGTACATAAACGACAATTTGAACTCGGGAACTACGGATCTTCGACTTCCTGCAACAATTCTACTACTATAAAACATGAAGATGAAAACTGTTAGATTTAAGAACGTTTTTGTAAATATATTTGTAAAATAATTATAATAAAAGATGAACAAATTAAACACATATCTTGCATTAACACTTTGAAGTGCAAGATATGTTTAAAAAAAACAATTGTGATGACCTTGACCCAAATATAATGAACTAAAATCCAACTTGTACTGGTGTTGTTCTTACCATGTCCTGATATCCGTAAGTCATGACGTCATACACATCTTACAACCAGGGCTGAGAGCCCAAGCACAAATAGTAACGTCATACTTACCGCGTAATTGATCATGACGTCATAGATCACTACGTCATGAACAAACATCATTTCGAACCTGGGCTGAGAGCCCAAGCATAGCTGATGACGTCATACGTATCGCGTCATTAATCATGTCGTCATAGACCATGACCTCATCCAACATAGACTCACAACCACTAGCGCTATTATTAAAATTGTATGGAAGTCATCCTAATATCCCAAAAACACAGCATATGTAATAATATCACCAAAATATATCCCAACATAACCAAAACACATCGTGACGTCACGAAAACACGTCATACCTCCTTACGTCACAACATGACGCCATATAAACACATCAATCAATCAAAAATTGAGTGGGCTCAACAGCCTATTCTATACTACTTAGGGGAAGCATAATGCTCCTATACTGATCAGTATAGCTCTTACATAATGTGAAACAGGAAAACTGCGATTTAGAATGAAGCTAAATTGTACTCACGAATTGCTGTTTAGTTATTATTTTATAATTTTACTAGCGAAGTAAATAGTAAAAACTTATTGACAATAATTTTACGTGGTAAATATATAATTTACTATCAAAGAACCCGTGTTGTACTTTAATTGCTAGATATTGGACGTACAGTATAATTAATCAGTTTGGTATGATTACACAACGTTCAGTATATGTAAACGATTCATGAAGCTCATTTATGTAATTAATTATGCTATTAACATTTTGTATTCAATTTTTATATAATTAGGTCGGTTTAAGATTCGAAAAATATAAAAGTTAAATTTTTTACAACATTGAATTGAATTATCACTTTCCCACCAGTAATTAGAGATAATTATACAATCATACCAATAATACACTAATGTTATTCTACTAATTTCAATTTTGGTTTAGTAACCAGATGTTTTATAGTCAAATTTGGTAAATTATACTAGTATTTGAGAGCATCTACTTGTCTACATTTTTAAGGGTTAATAAAGACATGACGTTAGTTAGAAGACAGTTCAAGGCAAATCCTACCTCTAGCTAAGCCGCCACTATTATGTATTTATCCCTAGCCCCTAACCATATATACATTCAACAAAAACTTTAAAAAAAGTAGGATAAAATATTATTCTATACTTCAATAATAAAATATTATATCCTAAACTTATAGCATTTAAATAATAACCTTATATATTAGTTTTTGCTAGTCATTTTCGTATCAATTGTACATTGTCGAAGTATTGTATAATTTATATACAAATATTAATTTCCCTTAAAATCTTCGTCTAAAGACACGGCGAGAACCAAAGCAGGTGCAGAAGCATCATCATATTTTGTAATTTTCTCTCTCCGGAACGTTTATTTATTGTAATACAACTTTGTTACTGAAAGGAAATATCTAAAATAGTAATTCGTGTAACCAGGGAAAGTTTGTGTGTTGAAACTAGAGCAATATTTTTCAACTTCTTCAGGAAGATTTCCACAAAAAGGAAATAAGAACAGTTGTTGATAGTAGATTTAGAAATGAGTTACTCCTCTTCCAAATAATTACGTCTTCTTATTCATTTATACTAAAGTATTTAAACATATACAGTTAGCTACCAAATCTAATTTGAATTACACTATATTTTACATGTTACCATAAAACACTGCAATAGAGCACACTGAAAATAGTTTTATTGCCATTCTGATAGTACTATTTAGTACTAACATTAGCAGTAAATGAAAACATCAGGTGTGTGTGTACTAAACACTACACCTCTTCATCATTCATTAAACATTGTGTTACAAGAGTTCGTAAAACATACAATTGTTATCACAACTAGGGCACACTAATACTTAAAGGCGAACTTGTTTATATCCAAACAAGTGTTGCCAAAACATACTGCTTTCGCCATACATACTTGCCTAAGCAGTGTTAACTATGTTAGCAGGCATGCATTAATATTTAATTCATAAGATCCTCCTGATTTTTTAATAAATATGCGCTATAAGTTTCGGAATTCAGTGGTTTATTATATATTACCCAAAATATGTTGGATGAGGTTATTCGTTAAAGGTCGTAAGGGAAATTAATTAGTTTAAACGTTTTAGGTTGTTTTTATAAAAATGTGAAATCTTGATCAATGACACATCGCAGTACTGTTTAGAAACATTTTCCTTAAACAGTTTAGTATTAAGTAGTCTTATAATTGGTATATTTACAATTAAGTACAATTATATCGTCATTGCACTCAAAGTGTTTTTTTCACAAATATTTTTACTTTAAGAAAATATTCTATGGACGGTAAAGGTAAGATTGATTTTAAATAGTATAAAGTAAAAGCACATTCTACATTGTGTCTTATTCATTTCATTGAAAGGGGTAAAAGTAATTCCAAAACTGACTGGTCCTCATTAAAAATTTGTAGATCCTTTTTAAATTGTATTTAAATACAGCTTAAGGTTTTACGATTTTTATGTTGTCTTTATTTTCATATGTTTTAGGCAAAGTAGAAGACTTTCAGAGGATTCAAGGGGTTAGATGATTAATTTACATGCACAAAAAAAAACACTTAAGATTGTACTTAATTTACGATATTCAACTTATCTTATGCATCCGGGATTAAGTGAAAATATACTCAGTAATAAATTACTCTAAACCCTCGTCTACTAAAGGAGAGTTAGTTTTGTAATCTGTAGTAATATAGTAGAGTAAGAAGGTTGTTCATAATTCCAAAGTAAATATACTTGTTTTTTAGGCATCCTGCAAGCCGTCACTGTCTCAGGCAAAGCAAGGGGACTGTATCGAAAAATATACGGTAGAAAACCATTTTGAGTTTACAGCATTTTAATCTGTAAAACGATGAAAACTATTTATCAAGAGAAAGTGGAAATTTAATTAGAAAAAAAGACCCGATGATATTTTTTTCACGATTCGCCATCGCATCAGTTCGGATGATGTTTGACTTTTCAATCGGTTGGTTTGACTTCATCAGCAAGTCCAAGTAAACTTTAAAGTCAGAAAGTTGTATTCCTCCTAGTTAAGACAACGGAATTTTTTGCATACTGTAGACACGTTTCCTTTGATAATAGTCCCTTTAAAACTAAAAATACACTTTGATGTTTGCTACCGTAAAAAACATATTTTCAAACAATCTAGTTATTATGAAATTTCTTGTGTAGACTTAAAACTCTTTCTTTAACTGTCCAAACGGATGCACATGTGTTGATTTGAATTTAAATAGCATTAAACATGATTTTGACACTAATAGCTTTTGTGTTTTATAACATTAAAATCGTAAAACCTTAAGCTGTATTTAAATACAATTTAAAAAGGATCTACACATTTTAAATGAGAACCAGTCAGTTTTGGAATTACTTTTACCCCTTTCAATGAAGTGAATAAGACACAATGTAGAATGTGCTTTTACTTTATACTATTTAAAATCAATCTTACCTTCGACGTCCATAGAATATTTTCTTAAAGTAAAAATATTTTTGAAAAAACACTTTGAGTGCAATGATGATATAATTGTACTTAATTGTAAATATACCAATTATAAGACTACTTAATACTAAACTGTTTAAGGAAAATGTTTCTAAACAGTACTGCGATGTGTCATTGATCAAGATTTCACATTTTTATAAAAACAACCTAAAACGTTTAACCTAATTAATTTCCCTTACGACCTTTAACGAATAACCTCATCCAACATATTTTGGGTAATATATAATAAACCACTGAATTCCGAAACTTATAGCGCATATTTATTAAAAAATCAGGAGGATCTTATGAATTAAATATTAATGCATGCCTGCTAACATAGTTAACACTGCTTAGGCAAGTATGTATGGCGAAAGCAGTATGTTTTGGCAACACTTGTTTGGATATAAACAAGTTCGCCTTTAAGTATTAGTGTGCCCTAGTTTCCACACACACCTGATGTTTTCATTTACTGCTAATGTTAGTACTAAATAGTACTATGAGAATGGCAATAAAACTATTTTCAGTGTACTCTATTGCAGTGTTTTATGGTAACATGTAAAATACAGTGTGTTTCAAATTAGATTTGGTAGCTAACTGTATATGTTTAAATACTTTAGTATAAATGAATAAGTAGACATAAGTAGTTGGAAGAGGTTTAACTCATTTCAAAATCGACTATCAACAACTTTCCTTATTTCCTTTTTGTGGAAATCTTCCTGAAGCAGTTGGAAAATATTGCTCTAGTTTCAACACACAAGCTTTCCCTGGTTACACGAATTACTATTTTAGATATTTCCTTTCAGTAACAAAGTTTTATTACAATAAATAAACGTTCCGTAGATAGAAAATTACAAAACATGATGCAGAACATCTGCGTTGGTTCTCGCCGTGTCTTTAGAGGAAGATTTTAAGGGAAATTAATATTTGTATATAAATTATACAATACTTCGACAATTTACAATTGATACGAAAATGACTAGCAAAAACTAATATATAAGGTTATTATTTAAATGCTATAAGTTTAGGATATAATATTTTATTATTGAAGTATAGAATAATATTTTATCCTACTTTTTTTAAAGTTTTTGTTGAATAGGGATAAATACATAATGATGGCGGCTTAGCTAGAGGCAGGATTTGCCTTTAACTGTCTACTAACTAACGTCATGTCTTTATTAACCCTTAAAAATGTGGACAAGTAGCTGCTCTCAAATACTAGTATAATTTACCAAATTTGACTATAAAACATCTGGTTACTAAACCAAAATTGAAATTAGTAGAATAACATTAGTGTATTATTGGTATGATTGTATAATTATCTCTAATTACTGGTAGGAAAGTGATAATTCAATTCAATGTTGTGAAAAATTAAACTTTTATATTTTTCGAATCTTAAACCGACCTAATTATATAAAAATTGAATACAAAATGTTAATAGCATAATTAACTACATAAATGAGCTTCATGAATCGTTTACATTTACTTAACGTTGTGTAATCATACCAAACTAATTCATTATACGTTCAATATCTAGCAATTAAAGTACAACACGGGTTCTTTGATAGTAAATGATATATTTACCACGTAAAATTATTGTCAATACGTTTTTACTATTTACTTCGCTAGTAAAATTATAAAATAATAACTAAATAGCAATTCGTGAGTACAATTTAACTTCATTATAAATCGCAGTTTTCCTGTTTCAAATTATGTAAGAACTATACTGATCAGTATAGGGGTCCCCTATACTGATAACTAGTCAAATTATTATTAGCAAACATTTACCAAAATAAGTCATATTAAAACATGTTTAATCTTAAAAGAGCCAAAGCAGCCACAACATCATTTCCAATGGCAAATGAATATTAAACTTTTCATACTTCATATTTCACTTCCTGAAGTTACTTCTACTCATTTATTTTGTCGTCCTAATTTGCCTAATTTTATTAATTGTTCCATCCTATTTAGTCAAGTTTAATTTAATATTTTTACTCATGAATTAATGTAAATTAAATTTGTAATTAGTGAAGTGAAGTGGAGTGTAACCAATGTTTAAATTCATCATAATTATTATAACTTGTTTCGTTTTTATACTACGTAAAACATATCTATTACTTGGTTACTGTTATACACCAAAATTTACTTGTTTAAGGTAAATAATTATTCTCGTGTTATTATATTTTAAATTTAAAAAATAGTATGTATGACAGTAAACTTTATAGAATATGTTTTAAAGTTAAAACAACATATATTTGTTGCCTATTTTCTCTTGGAACTCAAGTAGGGACTGATTGCAATGTATACGAAAGTGAATAAAGTAAGAAGAATAAAATAAAAGGATTATTACGGATTAAGTAGTGGAAGGTAAAAATTTGTTTAAGGGCAAATACAAGAACTAATTTTTAACCTAATATTTTACAGCCTACAAAGAATTTACCCTCCGATCCGGTCCTTTGTTGTAGTGTTAATAAAATAGTTTCTCGCCAAGCCACTGGGTTTATGTTGGTAATCCTGCAAGACTATGTTTTAGGGTTTAAGTTGCACCATAAATATCTTCATATGTTAAGATCTCAGGAGTTTACTGTAAACCCTGTTATCTGGAAGGAAACCAACAGGAAAGGAAATACTCTCTAAGGTCCTTATTACTAAAATCAAAAGTCAAATTCTCTGCCTCTTTCGATGCACACTCAATGACACGTGGCTCCTCATCTAATTGATCTTATTGCTACTCTAAAAAAACAGCTGTCACACAAGTTTTTATTGTTTAGAAGTTGAATAATTCGTTAAAGCTGATTACCTCGACCGAAAAGTGTCATCCAATGATATTTTTAGTCATAGGACTAAAAAAATCATCAAAATGATAGTTTTCAATCGAAGTCATCAGCTGTTAATCCTAGGAGTAATAACTCACTTTAGTATATCAACGCAAGTGTTGTAAACAGCTGTTTTTGATGTAGTATGACGAAAAATAAATTGTAACTACACAAACAAGTGCTTGAATAGAATCAACCTTTGAATAACTGAATTTCACCTTGCAATGTAAAATGCAATCTCTCTCTGCTTACAAATTCAATCTAGTTTATTCAGCAGCTACTTTGTAAACAGATGTAAACAAGACTGCACAAGTTACAGCTGTTTATCCTGTCTTGAACTGCATCATTGGCATAAATACATATTGCACTTTAGAAACAGAGTGTAATAAAATTGAATTAATGCAAATCATCATTACAAACTGAGACACTAGTTATTTACCAAAAAGTTGCCAGGTCATTGAGACCATTATAAAATTAAATTACCTGCGTACAATTAAAAGACAAATATTTTCTATAATATGCCTTAAAAATCATCATTGTAAAATATTTATGACAGTAAAAATAGTTTAGTAGTAAATAAAAAAACATTATAAAAGTAAACTAAATTTTAAATTACTCTAAAGAAATTGTACCGGTAGCTGAAATAAGAAAATTAATGACTGACTTGTTTATAATTTCAAAACCTTGAGAATTTAGACGTTAATTTTAGATAAACTTAAACCACTATTTATTAGTTGATAATAAATTCATAAAAAAATGTTCTAAGATATAAAATTATTTAAATATACCCAATAAATGAAGTCATGTATGTGTCTCTAGCTGACAGGGTAAAAGAGAATTGTGCCTAAAGCTGAAAGGGATTGTTCCATGACCTGACACCTCCCCTTAAATTGTACCTGTTATGTCTGCTAACTACAAAAGTAATTTAATTTATTTCTTTTATTAAAAGATATTGGAATTAACAAAAATAACTTTGATTTTTCATATTTTAAACATATTTTTATAGTTAGTAGTATTCACTTTTATCATAATAAGACTAATGTTAAATTTAATTGTCACACGCGTCACATTCAGGGTTAAAATTCAAGTCAGTAGATTTATGTGAAAAGTAAAAATTTATTCCAATTTTTAATTAAAATTTATAATGTTATCAGTTATCAGTTTACAAACCGTTACTTAACTTAAGCCTAAGACGATTTTGCAATCAGGCATATTTACTCAAACATTACAAATTAACTGAAGATTGACGTAGATTAGGCACACATTCTTATATAAACAATTCTTATTTTAAACATTATTACTGAACAAATTTTAATAATTAAAGAAGTCACACACATACAGTATTCACCTTTCAAAAATGTGATCTCCAAAGTGCCTAAATAAACCTTATGAGACTTTAAAACCAAGGCAAATTGATAATTTAACGGTTCCTGAAATCCCCTGTCACCTCGTGGAACACATACACAATTTTAGTTCCTGTTCCTGACACCATTATAACTTTAAATTAATTTTGTCAAACATTAAAATAATGGCGTGAAATTATTCATAATTGTGTGCTTATTACATAAAGCACCATTTATACGTTTATTAAATTAGTTATTTATATAAAAATGCTAAATAAATTAACTCACAACCCTAATAAATCAGCTAAAAACCCAGGTCTAAGGGGGGTTTTACTGTTAACCAATATTAAAAAGAGCCTCCATTTCTTAATAAATTGACAAATACTACTAATTTCTTTTGAACAGCATTGTAAACATGTTTGCCTTAATTTAATAACCTAAAATCTATAGCATGTAAAATATCTTGAGCTTTGTATTGCTAATCAATAGTTTAAATAATACACATCCTATGTAGAATAATATGAGCTACGCATTAGTTATCCATTCCCTGTATTTTAAATAAAGTCAGTCTCCCATACAAGTTGCTGTAAAAACTAAATATTCCCACATGAAATTAAGAAAAAAGACTATACAGATAGGAATCTACACCCATCACTCCCGACTATTCACGTCATAAAAACACCAGTTGGTTTAGGGTCAGTGCTATCGCTTGATTTGTAAAAAAATAAAAAATCAGAGACATGGCGAAATGGCTCAGTGGTTAAGGCGAGAGTTTGGTTCGATGAAGGTTCCGAGTTCGGAACTGCATATTTTAGTTACCTTTTTGAAGGCGAAAAATTGTTAGTTGTAATGTTTTAATTGTTTTAACCAAGAAAGTAAAGTAATATGTTAGTTTATTTACTTTTGATTTTTTTGGAGTATGACTTACATTGAGTTGCAAAATTACTTTTTAAAACTTTAAAAACGCTATAAAAACATATGCAACATCATGGGCTATTCGATCGGGTGTCATCGTCAATATTTATTCAGTTACGGTTGAGTGGGGGTGCGATTTTCTCTCCGTCGAGTCTTGTAATTAATAATAAGTAACCATAGTTACATATTACAGTAAAATACTACTTTCCACCGATTTTGCCGAGTAATCAAATATGTATCGCACAACAAAATCCCATTGTAATCTACAACTTTGTCGCAGCAATGTGTGGCCTTTTGTCACTCTCTGTATTATCTGTGCCTGATTAACCTCATTTAATACATTAAACTTTACAAAATGTCGCGTTTGTCTTGTTATAATATATTCATAGCCATCAACTTTCCTTGCGAAATATCACTATTTAAACCTATTACATTATATTATTTTTACACTGTACAAGTAAGAATAACTTATATACAATTCTAAGCCGGAAAATCAACGATAAATAATGTGGGGCACAACAACTCCTTTCACGGGGATGAATTTCAAAGAGACGGTTTTTGTTATGCGTACTTTTGATTATAACACACAATAATATTGATATTTGGTACTAGTACTAATACAAACATGCAAATATGAACTTATCCATCCTCATTTTAATGCACAAGTAATTTAAATGTAACACATAAACACAATTTTAATCTGAACCACGTGGTAGGATCACCAGGTTATTTTTCACCTAGGTTTTAAATTATGTAATATGATATTATATCAATTTGCCATTCCGTGGGAGTATTGTAGCACTAAAGAGGCTATTACCTCTCTGGCTGTACGATTTACTTGATGATTTATTCTTCCAGGCGGCTTTTAAAGAGAAGATACTGCTGTGGGGATAACGGAATTAGTCAAATTCTTCAGAGTTATTTTCACTTTTTATAAGTTAACAAAGAAAAGATACCACAATTTCATAACTTTTACTTTTACTGCATTTATTCTAAAATCGTAGTATAATTTTTTAAATGTTGAAGAAATTCTCAAAGCATACAATCTCATTATTTATTTGTACTAAAAACCTATTATTACAAAAGTTACATTGATTTGAAACGTTTATCAAAGTTATAATTTTTGTAAATATCAA
This sequence comes from Allygus modestus, assembly GCA_963675035.1. NCBI lineage: Eukaryota > Metazoa > Arthropoda > Insecta > Hemiptera > Cicadellidae > Allygus > Allygus modestus. The sequence continues at coordinate 114,695,906 of OY776114.1, forward strand.
AATGATCGTTTTTGCCTACTCTTATAGCGTCTTATAAAAAAAACATTGTGTCTACGTTATTGAACTCACCCTTATAACCGTAATATCCGGCAATAAACCATTAGCATTGAGCATATACGTTTCCTTCAGGAACATGTTAGCAGTTAATCTGTTATTTAACCTGTTATAATAATGTTTTCATTATTAATGAAGCTACTTTATCTTCTATAACTGTAAAAAGCAAAGCCCTCACTCACTCATAACGAACACTCTTACTTCCCATTCACCTAGAGAGTTAAACATTTGTACATTGATTCTTTAGGCTTAAAAAAGGAAAACTAAATGGTTTTCATCCTGATTTAACTTTAATGCTCCGACAGAGACCCTGAAAAAGATCCCATGTATTCCTATGGGCATTCATTTTTGTTTGTGCTGATGAAATTACAAACAGCTGAACTTAATTCGTAGTTGTTCCACTGGCTAACCACAAAATGCAGCTTATACACTGTAATATTTTTTATAAATCATTTGAAGGGCGAAGCCTGCGGGCAACAGCTTGTACTTTTAATTTCCATATAAGACCTAACTATGATTGTATTGGGGTTTTCAATATTATAAATGAAAGAACCTCTGGTACAATATGGGTTTTGTAAGAAGTTCGAAACCCAAAGTTGCACTGTACTCATAACTAGGATACAAACAACAACAGATGCTTGTAACATCTGCTACAAAGTTATACCGGGACAGACTTTGGCTAAGGAACTTTGCAATGCTTGTTCTGCATTACGACTTCTAAGGCTTTCCCACTCTAGCTCTTAAAAGAGACACAACCACTCTCACACAGTCGTGACATTTCGATCTTGGCTGGCAGGTGTTCCTCAACCTTAAACATCCCCCCCATTTACCTTATTACTCAATAATGAAAAATGATTATTAAATTGGTTTCTCACAATCCACATGTAGTAGGATAAAAATTATGTATATTTTAATTAAGTCAGCCAATCTTCGGTCAATGCTATGAAAGACAACCAAGTTGCTAAACATTCATATGCTATATATATATATATATATATTCAAGAGAGAAGAAATTGACTTAATTAATAAAGACACGTCTACACAAACGAAGAACATGAAGAGAAATATGTACCATTAAACTATCTTTGGTTGTCCATTTTTAACTTTACTTACACTGGGACTATTTCATTTCACTTTTGGGGTGCAGGGTGTGGATCCCGCCCGCGGCGTCCTTGTCGCGCACCCTGGGCAACAGGGCGTCACAAGCCAGTGGCGTCACGGCTAGCGCGGGTAAAATCCACTTGGCTGTGAGACTCTTCTTCTCACAGTTTCTTCCAGGGCCAAGGCCTTTCTTCTAACCTTTTGGGCCTTCTTTCTTCTTTCCTGGGCAAGCCTTGCTCATCTTCTTTTTTTCTTCGACCCCACATCATGGGTGTCATTCCGCCTTCTTTCGACCGGTGTCCACTGGGGGGTCCCTGGGAGTGTCCCTGGTGTCGCAGGGGCTGATGTGTGCTTGCACTGCCGATGGGTTCTCTTCAGTGGGTGTCAGGAGCCAGCCCCTTCGGGCCCTGGTCAGGGAGTGCGGCGTGGGTGCAGAGGTCGGGCTCTGCACTGCCACGGTGAACCCCGGCACGTCTGGAATCCGGTGCCAGCAAACGGAGGTCGGGTCCCCGGGGAACTGGGGTGGGGGCATCGTCCCCCTGGGTATACCCTCACCTGGCCAATTCCGGGTTCACCCTCGTCGTGCGATGCGCTGGTTAAACTAAAGTATGGCAACCCCTAAAAACAACGACAACATCAACATTGGCAACGATATGAGGGAGTTTCCAGAACTCACTCCTCCTAGCGCCAGTACTGCCCCCATTTTTCGGAGGAGTAGCTTAGTACCGAGGTCCCCACCACCGGCCTCTTCTCCTGTGGTCGTGCTGGCTTCCACGGATTCAGCCAGCTCGAGGAATACCCCAAAGCCAAGAACGGTTCGAGCTCCGTCTCCGGTAGTTTTGCCGGATGAAAGGAAAGTGGCTATTGCTCAGAAAAAGGTCGAGGAGGAACTGCAGAGGATGCGGGACACTCTCCTCGACATGTCCGCCGCGGTCGCGAAGCAGAAGACCGTGTCGATGGGCATCAAGAACGGGATAGTGACCCTGGATGCATCCCTTGATGTCTTCGACTCGATGCTCGGTCTCTGGAAGGCACCGCTAAGGCGGCTCAGGCTTCTGGAGGATAAGCAGGGGCAAGCTCCACTTCCATCTTCGGAGTCTGGGGCGCCTGGTGGTGGTGCCAAGAGATCGGCGACTAGCCCTCCTGCGGAACAGCAAACGGAGAAGAGACCGGACGTCAAGAACAGGACCGTCCACGTGGAGAGGAACGGAGAAGAAGCCACCACTGCGTCTGCGGACAGGGAGGGTTTTAATCAGGTCCTCTCCAAGAAACAGAGGAGGAAGCTTCGGGCGGAGGCGAAAGCCCAGAAGAAGCGGGAAGAGGCGGAAAACGCGCCTTCCCAAGCACCCAGCCAAAAGAAGGAGAAGCCAAAGAAGATTCGGCCTAGGAAGACCAGGAACCAGGTGGTCCTGATCAATCCGTCCACCGGCAAGACCTACTCGGAGATCCTCGGATTGTTGAAGAGTGAGGTGACGTCAGAGGACTCCGGAACTGTGGTTCGGCAGATCCGGAAGACGGAGGCTGGGGGGGTTCTCCTTGAGCTCTCGAAGTGTGACGACCGGGGGAAACTCCAGGAAGCACTTCAGAGAGCTATAGGGGACAAGGGCGAGGTCCACTCCATCATCCCGAAGCTGAGGGTAGAGATCTTGGATCTAGACGCCCTGGCTTCGGAGGCCGATGTCATTGCGGCTATCACAAGAGACCTTCCGACAATCTCCGGTGTGCCTAAAGTCACCCTGTTCTCGCCAAACAAGCGGGAGCAGAGAAAGGCTGTCGTTGAGATGGAAGAGAAAGACGGTCTTCTCTTTCTTCGGTCTGGGAAGATCAAGATTGGCTGGGTCGTCTGCCGAGTTCGGCAGCGTCTTGAGGTAGAACGCTGTTTTCGGTGCCTCGGGTACGGCCACACGCGTCGGAGTTGCTCCGGTCCCGACCGCGGCAACAATTGTTGGAAGTGCGGTAGCGGCGAACATAAGGCCGCTGCTTGCACAGCGGCCGCTTCTTGCGTTCTCTGCCCCGGTACACCTGGAGCGTCCGCGGACCACATTCCGGGCTCAGGGGCATGCAGGGCTTTCAGGAAAGCCCTAGACGCTAAGAGGGCTCGATCTGCCACGAAATGATCCGTTTCGTCCAGGCAAACCTGCAGCGGAGTCGAGCAGCTGACGCCATTCTTGAGCAGCTTGCTTGTGAGGTCAAAGCCCAGATCGTGATCGTCAGCGAGCCCTACCGAATCAAAACCAGTCCATCTTGGTTTTATGACCGGCTTGGCACCGCGGCTCTCTGGATTCCGGACAGTCGGGGGATTCAGGTGTTGGGTCACGGATCCGGTGACGGTTACGTCTGGGTGAGACTTCGGCGAGTCAACGTATACAGTGTCTACCTCTCTCCCTACTATTCCGCCGAGGAGTACCGGGAGAGGCTGGAGGCGCTGGAAGACAGTCTTCAGGGTGTCTCGGGGGGCGTAATAGTGACTGGGGACTTCAACGCGCGTGCCGTTGAGTGGGGCATGCCAGTCACTAACGCCCGGGGGAGACGAATCTTGGAGATGGCCTCGAGGCTCGACCTGGAAGTGGCGAACAGAGGGGACACGCCGACATACCGAAGACCTGGTTTTGGTGACTCCATACCAGATGTCACGCTGGTATCGGCAGGGTTGTTTCCTCTGGTAGCGGGGTGGGGGGTGATGGACGTGTACACGGCCAGTGACCACGTATTCATCTCCTTCAATCTGGAAGAAAACGAGTTGTCTCGTCGATGCAGTACCCGAAACCCAATTGGCTGGAATCAGGCCAAACTGGACAGGGGAAAATTCGTCGAGCGGCTCAATCGTAGCCCCGAGGCCGGTTTGACGGAGCGCTTTGACTCCGCTGATCGAGATCGGGTCGAAGCTCTCGTGGGTTCCACAATGCAGCTGATCGAGCGTGCATGCGACTCGTCGATGCCTCGGAAAAAACCTGTCCGGGGTCGTCGCCACGTGTACTGGTGGACGGACGAAATCGCGGAGCTCAGGAGAACGGCACTGATGCTTCGCAGAAGAGCGCAGAAAACTCGAAACCGACCGGAGGCTTTGGCCAGGTCGGCAGAGCACAAGACTGCAAAAAAAGCTCTTGCCAGTGCAATTCGCCTGAGCAAGGCTCGCTGCTGGAAGGAGCTGTGCCGGGATGTGGACTCCGATCCATGGGGAAAAGGGTACAAGCTCGTCACGAAAAAGCTCGGGGGAATGGGGGCCAGCAGTGCCTCTATGCCTGCAGGCACGATCACGGCCATCGTCGATGCTCTCTTCCCAAGTCACCCTGTGAGGCGAGAGGAAAGAGTAACGGGGCCGGTGCCTGATGTTCCTTTGTTCACGGAACAGGAGCTCGTGGTAGCGTCGTCTGCCATGCACAACAACAGAGCTCCAGGCCCTGATGGCATTCCGGTTGAGGCTCTGAAGGTTGTGGCGGGAAGTCACCCACATCTGCTGCTGCGCATGTTCAACGCGTGTTTGGCGGCGGGTGTGTTTCCGTCACGCTGGAAGACAGCTAGACTGGCGCTCATCAGCAAAGGCAAAGGTGACCCGGAGTCCCCGTCGGCATACAGACCACTCTGTATGTTGGACACGGCGGGTAAACTCTTTGAGAGGTTGCTGAAACCCAGGTTGAGGTTGACCGTCGAAGACGCTGGGGACTTGTCCCCCCGGCAGCACGGCTTTCGGAAGGGCCACTCAACCTTGAATGCCGTGGCTGAAGTCCTGGGCGCCATCCAGCGGGCTGACACGGCCTGCCATCAGGCCAGGCCGATCGTGCTGCTGGTCACCCTGGACGTTAAAAACGCTTTTAACTCGGCCCGTTGGGTGGACATGCTCGAGGCGTTGCAGCGGGACTTCAGGGTACCCGACTATCTCTTGGTCGTGGTACAGGACTACCTGAAGGAGCGCAGGCTGCTATATAGCACAGAAGCAGGGGTCCATTCCAAAGTGGTCACTGCCGGCGCGGTGCAAGGGTCGATCCTTGGCCCTGACCTTTGGAACGTGGCATATGACGGAGTGCTTCGCCTCGAGATGCCACCACAAGCCTATCTCGTGGGCTACGCAGATGATGTAGCCGCAGTCATCACGGCTCGGAATCCGGAGTTAGCCCAGCTTCGCATCAACCAGGTGATGTTTCGGGTCAACAGATAGATGAGCGGTCATGGACTTGAGCTGGCGGTCGCCAAGACTGAGATCGTCATGCTCACGCGACGGAGGATCCAAACAGTAATCCCTATGACTGTTGGTGACGTGGAAGTCCAGACGAAGACTGCGGCAAAGTATCTGGGAGTGGTGCTTGACCGCCGCCTCACATGGTGGGAGCACATCCAGGTGGTTTGCAACAAGGCGACGAGGGTTGTTCTGTCGCTCAGCGGATTGATGGGGAATGTCGGAGGCCCGAGGTCCAGCAAGAGGCGACTTCTCATGTCCACCGTCAACGCCACTCTCCTGTACGGCGCATAAGTGTGGGCGGGTGCCATGAGAGTCAAAAAACACAGCAAGAGAATTCTCTCCGTTCAGCGCAGGGCGGCTCTTAGGGTTGCCTGTGCGTATCGCACTGTGTCTGGACTGGCTGTAATGGTTGTGGCTGGAGTGTTTCCCCTTGATATGCTCGCCGTTGAGAGGCAGAACATCTTTCGCCGTGCTCCTGATCTCGGGAGAGACCAAGCTGCTGTGGAAGCCAGACTCGAAACTCTGCAAGTTTGGCAAGAGCGTTGGAACGGTGGACTGGAAGGGCGATGGACGTTTCGTCTCATCAGAGACATAAGCCCGTGGTTGAGCCGTGCATTTGGGGAAATTGACTTTTTCTTGTGTCAATTCCTGACGGGCCACGGGTACTTCAGGGAATACCTTTTCCGCATGGGGAAGGTGAGGTCACCTCAGTGTAGTTACTGCCCGGAGGAGGTGGATGATGCTCATCATACTTTCTTCCGGTGCAGTCGTTTCGCTGAAGACAGGAGGAGGCTCGTCTCTGCTGTCGGCGATCTGTCCCCAGACGTCGTGGTGGGGGCGATGCTTCGAAATGAAGACTCCTGGAGAGCGGTTGCGCTCTTCGTGCAATCCGTTCTTCGGGGAAAGCGAGACGAGGGATGCTTAGGTGACCTCTAAGTTTCCCGAAACGGTGACGTGACCCGTCTGGGCGTAAGACACGCGGGCCAGTGCCGAAGTTGTCCGATAAGGGTTCCGGCCTGGTTTTTCCCCCGCGGCTCCGTAGGAGGTTTAGTGGGTATACCTCGTAAGAGGGAGTCCCCCACTGTTCCTTTGGGTTCGCGCATTAAGCGTTCCTCCTACGTAAAAAAAAAAATCATTTCACTTTCACTCTGATAAACTCTCGTACCCGATAAAAGATAACTAAACTATTACATGTGATAATTAGTCGTGCACATTTAATTGTAACCTACAATTATATTGGAGTTAGCATATAAGGGATACATAATACTTTGATACGATAAATTTAATCAATAAAACCTAATATGTAAGATTAAAGAAATGCAAGAAGTTTAGGAGATGGTATTCTAGTGATGATGTATAGAATTATACTTTTATCCATCTTATTCTTTAAGTTTTGTTTGAATGCATGTTTTGGTTAGGGCGAAAGGGTAAATACATCATAGTGAGTGGCTTAGCTAACACTAACCAAAGGCAGGATTTGCCTTATGCTGCCTACTAAGTGGTGTCATGCCTATACTAAACCTTGTAAATGTGGGCAAGTAGCTGCTGTCAAATACGAGTATAATTTGCCAAACTTGACTATAAATGTGAGGTCTAAAAACAAAAATTGTTATTAGTATAATGGCATTAGTGTTTCATTAGTTTGAACGGGTAAAGTGATTTCTAATCACAAGTAAGAAAGTCATAATGAAGTTCCATGTTGTAAAACATTTTTATTTACTGAAACGACCCAAAAATTTAATAACAAATTTAACTAACACATTAAAGCACGAAAATATTTTTTATGACTCATATTAAATTAACGTTGTGTAATTTAATCAAACTGAATAATTAGACATTAAATTTCGTTTTGGTCATTAAAATGCACAACGACGATTGAACGAACTAGGTAATGAATTAGACGATTAAACTTCCAGCTATTACAGAACAATACGGGTTCCACGGTAGTAAATAATAATAGCCTTATCACGTGACTTTCTTTGCAGTACATTTCTACTATTTATTACACTAATATGAATATAGAATAAATATCTAACTAAACAGAGATTTTACAAGGAATATTTACCTTTTTTTAAAAAATCGTAGTTTTCTCGATTTAATTTATGTAGGAAAATGTAAGTACGGGACTCTTATATACTGATAACCGGTAAAATTATTACATAGCATCATTTTACCTAATAAAATTCTTATTAAAACTTTTTTTATCATAAAAGAGCCAAGGAAGCCACAACATCATTTCAAATGGCAAATGAATAATAAACTTTTAATATTTCAGGTTTCACTTCCTGAAATTACTTCTGCTCATTTATTTTGCCGTCAAAATTTGCCTCATTTCATTAATTTGTTCGTCATACTTAGAAGTCAAGTATAATTCAATCCATTTAGTTTAAAACAGAATTCATCTAATTTAAATTTTTATCACGCGCTTTAGTGAAGTGTGACCAATGTTCAAATTCCACAGAGTTTAAACATGTTTATACATTTTGGTGTGTTTCTTTGGTTTGTAGTAAACTTCTAAAATCTTCAACTTGCGAAGATTTAATGGTGCAACTTAAGCCCTACAACATAGTCTTGTAAGATTACCAACATAAAGCCAGTGGCTTTACGAGAAACTAGTTTATTAAGACCACAATAAAGGACCGGTTTAGCGTATGATTAATTTCCTGTAGGCTATACAATTTTGGTCATAAAATTTGTTTTTTTAGCCGCCTTTTTTTCTAAACAAATAACATGTTTGCCATTTATATCTAATACCGTAAAGGCCTCTTTCTTTCATTTTCCTATTTTATTCACTTTCGTATACATTGCAATCAGGATTTACTTAAATTTAAAGAGTAGATAGACTAACGATATTATTTTTTCGCACTTTTAAACATAAATAGTTTATTGTCACACACAAAACGTTGTTAATTTAAACTATACTCTCGCGATAATTTACCGATAAAATGCAATAGTGGAACAATATATGGTTAACTACTGCACCAACTTTACTAACTTACTTGAATCAATCAATTATATTTAATAGTTATTTTTGTTGAGCGGTTTACCAAATATTCTATTCACCTTCTTGTTACTAGAGGGAATAGGGAAGAACGTATTTTATTCCAGAAATGTGTAGTGTATTGCACTAAAATAAAATTATTTAACATTTATGTATTCTTAAAATCATATATATATAGGTGTTATGCAATGTGTAAACTTTCAAATCAAAATTCTGTGTTCTTTGATACAATTATTTATAACAAATATCGTATGAGAATTAACGAAATAAACTTTAACTATAAAACGAGTGCTTTACTACAATACAAAATAAATAACTGAATTCCACCATGCATATGTACAATGAAATCGCGCTCTGCTTAAAAATGAAATCTGGTTTATTCAGCAGCTACATTGTAAACAGAAGTAAACAAGACTGCACACGGTGCAGCTGTTTATCCTGCTTGAACTGCGTCATTATCATAAATACATATTATACCTAGGTACAGAATTTAAGAAAATTGAATTAATGCATTCGCTATAAAAAATTAAACACTATTAATTCGCATTAGGGTTAAAAGGAAATTGTCCATTAATAACCCTTTTATAAATTACTTGCTTGGCATTACGACTTCTGTGTCATTATTACTCTAGGTCTTACAAGAAACACAGCCACTGTCACCCAGTCGTAACAGTGCGGCCTTGGCTGGCAGGTGTTCCTCAACCTTACAACACCCCCCTCATTTAGCATATTACTCTGTAATGGCAAATGATTAGTAGATTTTTCTCTTACAAACCAAATATAGTAGAATACATATGATAGAGTCAATGAGATGCAGGTCAACCAAGTAGTAAACATCCGTCAGATAGATATCGTTAGGTGTGATGAAGTTCATTATACAAAGACACGCGTACTCAATCATAGAACATGATGGGAAATCTGTAGTATTTAATTTTCTTGCGATAACCTTGTTTAGCTTTACTTACACTGGGAGTTTTTAAAACTCGCTTTCACTCTGATAAACTTTTGTCGCTGACAACGATTACTATACTATTACTCGTAATAAATAATCGTTCATATTTAATTTTAACAGTTTACTATTATTTTTAATGTTGTTTACCTACTGTTTTACTATAACAAAAACAAATTATTGGAACATTTACGAAGGCATGGAGAAAATTTTACAAACAGAGAAAGAGCAATTACGACGGCAAAGGGATAACCTGCATTAGAGTTAATTTCCTGCTTTTGTTTCTTTGCAATGAGAAACGTTCCTTTTATTCAAACTAATCAATTGGTCGTCTGATTGTTTGAATTCAACCCCTCTTGGGTTTATAAAAGCAAAAAAAGGAAATAGTTGTTTGCAACCTTTTATGGAAAAATGTTTCTTTAGCTATGGCCATAAAAAATAATTTTGGTTTATAACCAAAAACATAATAGATAGATTCCGGACCGGACGCGATAGCTCAGAGGTAGAGCGCTGGCCTCACAAGACAACCGTGGTCAAACGTAGGTTCGATCCCGGCTGACTGCAATGATACTTTTTCACGAGCGGTCACCACTGGCTTGCCTATGTACCTTGCTGTCTTTAGATTGGCACACAGGCCTATTGGCAATGGCCACGGGCTGTTAAGGTTTTTTTTAAAGAAAGAAGGAAAGAAGGACATTTAAATACCATTTGCTACTAGTACAAAGGTTTAGTTAATAAAAGTTTATTTAAATTTATTTTGAGACCACTAACGTTATTCAACTCACAATTGAAACTGTTGTAGTACATATATTACAAATATGTTCGTACACATATTACAAATATGTACAAGTATATGTACTAATAGATAGATTTTATAATTATTGTTATTGAATATTTACAGACTTGCATACTTTACTTCAGCTTCTGTAAATCCATTTTTCATCATAAATATGTATACAAGAAAAATTAAATATTTAAGTGTGCTTGCCATCGATTTGTTTAAAATGTATTTGTTTGCATCTGATAAGTCTATATGTAGACAAATACAATTTTCAATATGGAAAATGTATGAGTTTTTATTGTTAATTCATTGAATAACTCATCGGCATTGATGGTTGCCAAATTACATATATCTTTAAATTACATTTTTATTTGTAAATATTTTATTTCTTACCAATCATAATAAAGTGGTACTAAAATACCTATCTGTTAAAATAGGAATAATCTCCGTTCTAGCATTCATACATTCTGTTTTTACAAGAAATAAACCAATTAACAAGTAAAAGTTACACTAAGTTCTTAGATGATATCGTTCCAATCCATCAATCAGGAATAATATATATCAACGTTGTCTTAGACGATTCTGTCTTCGAGCTTTAAATTAATTTGATGTTCTATTCTTCCTGGTAGCTTATACATGGGAGATACTTCTATCGGATTGGTGGAAATTACTGTAATATTCCTCAGATTTATTATTTTTACTTCCAGTTGCGATGTAAATTCGTATAAAGCTTTCGTTTTTATAAGAGTGAATTTAGTGTTTTCTTTTTTTCCATGACAGACTCTGAAAAAACCACCTTTATGCTATTGCTTTACATAGCTAAAACTATTATGGAAAAAAACGGTAGCTCTAGTTAATGCAGTATGTGCCAGTAATATTTTTGGGTCAAGTATAACATGTTAATTACTTAAATCAACTATTGGTTCGAACTGTTTATACTCTAAGCAATGGAAGGTTAACAAAATCTTTTACCATAGCGGTTATATTAGGTGAATCTGAACAGATTAGCTATAACACATAACCACGTTGTCAGTTTGTTTACTTATACTGACCTTAAACAATGTTATCTCATAACCTTTCTACCAATAGCTTAAATTAAAGTTTGTATCAACCCTAGCAATGGCCAATGGTGTAAGTAGAAAATGACCAAGCAGATTTGGCGAATTTCCAGACTTTTTTGAAAACCGAAGAAGTAAACCTAGCCAACCTCATGTTCATTTTGATCGGAAAGAACAGGATAATCTGGAAATTGTAAAATAAAAGGATCCAGAAAGGTCATTTTATTAGGAAAAGTTAAATGAATAAAACAAGTTTTATTTTTTAAATTTAAAAAAAGGTTTAAGCGTTTTAGTATATATTTTGTACGTATAGTTAATACATGCTATATGGAAATAAATAAATAAATAAACAATATGACTTAAAAAGAACATGAAACATGTATTATTATTACAAGTATTGCTTTGTTCTATATGTAGTTTGAAACCCAAAGTAGCAATGGACAAATCACAGTTATACAAACGAAAACATATGTTAGTTGCATGTGCTTTAAAGCTATCCCGTTGCAGATATTAGATATAAAACTTGGAATATGTGAGTATGTTATGAATACTACTGTGTAAATGCCAACGGCTTCGTTTATACTGTCGGAAAGCTATTAGTTAAAAAAACCTTTGAAGATATTTTCTACTAATCTGGGCGGAATCGTTTAGGTATTAACATGGCCTTGATGATAAATGTTATAATCACAACTATTATTTTTAACCCATGAGTAGATAGTTTAGTAAAATTTTGTATTTCCTAAAAGTCAAACTATTTTTAAATAAATTATAGGGTAGATTGTTCGATAGGGTAGAGTAGGGTGACTGGCGATTGTAATGGTTTCCCACTCACCCCACATATCCTGCCTGTCAGTCAGAGTAGATATTGGGATAATCAAGGAGAATCTCCAGTCACACTGGATTTCAACTTCGTAGGGCTTCTCCCTAGGGTGGGGGTCTTTGTAGGCCTTTTAGACACCACCTCCCTGAGGACTGTTTTCAGAAACAAATATCGATCAATGGTTGGTATTCAATTTATAATTGTTTAATATAATTCATCACGGTTTAATAGTTGCTTAATGTTATGCAGTTGGTGGTACCAAAACTCTCCTGAAATTGCTAGGTTGGATTTATTTCTGTACATGAAGTCAACAATCAATAATGATAAATTATTTCGGAATATGCATCTAGGAATGACGTGGCTCTAACTTAAAAACTGGTTTTATGGGATATTTACATTAAAAAGTGACCTATTAAGTGGCATATTTAGCAGAGCAGCCTAGGCCTCGTATCATATTGCCGATTATAAGAGCAGCCTAGGCATAGTATCATATTGACGATTGTAAGAGCTGCCTAGGCATAGTATCATATTGACGATTATAAGAGCAGCCTAGGTCTAGTATCATATTGACGATTATAAGAGCAGCCTAGGCCTAGGATCATATTAACGATTATAAGAGCAGCCTAGGCCTAGTATCATATTGACAATTATAAGAGCAGCCTAGGCATAGTATCATATTGGCGATTATAAGAGCAGCCTAGGCATAGTATCATATTGACCATTATAAGAGCAGCCTAGGCCTAGTATCATATTGACAATTATAAGAGCAGCCTAGGCCTAGTATCATATTGCTGGTTAGCAGAGCAGCCTAAGCTTAGTAGCATATTGCAAATTAGCAGAGCAGCCTAGGCCTAGTATCATATTGCCGACTAGCAGAGCAGCCTAGGCCTAGCATCATATTGCTGATTAGCAGAGCAGCCTACGCCTGGTATCATATTGCCGATTAGCAGAGCAGCCTAGGCCTAGGATCATATTGCTGATTAGCAGAGCAGCCGAGGCCTAGCATCATATTGCCGACTAGCAGAGCAGCCTAGGCCTAGCATCATATTGCTGATTAGCAGAGCAGCCTAGGCCTAGGATCATATTGCTGATTAGCAGAGCAGCCGAGGCCTAGTATCATATTTCCGATTACCAGAGCAACCTATACCAAGTATTATACTCCTGAAGTAGTGTGGCTTCTATTCAAACTAAGCAAACACATAGGCAGGTATTTTTTCAAAAAATACTAGCAATTTTCTTACATTTCTGATAAAGGCTATATAGGAGATTTTAACTAAATTCAGACTGATCTTACTAGTGTAACTGGTTGTGTGATTTAGTGGTACTGAACCAATTAACCTGAAAACTTGGAGGTTATGAAACTCATATAAAGGACGGGTAAGATATTCCCTAAACAAATTGACAAATGATAATCTCACAAGCTTAACATATGGCTAAGAAAATAAATTAAGAATAACTTCAATATGTCCATAAATTTTGCTTCGTGTCTGATCATTTTAAATCAAACACCGGGAAACTACTTAAGGTATTTAGCTGTAATCAAACAAATCCAAATTTTGTGTTAATGTAAACTATTTTCTGATCTGATTTAATGATTACCAAGCAAGTCAATATTTATTAATCGTACTTAAGTTAAGAGAACAATGAGCCCGAGTATAAACGCATTTTTTTAAAGTGATCAGGTCGATGAATGGTCCTTTATTAATTAGTTTTTATTCTATGGTTTAAGTTCAGAGCCATTAACATCATGGGCAATAAATTAAGAACTAAATTGCATCTAAAATTCTAACTAATATATCTAGAAAATCTAAACCTAACTAAATTGGATCAGAATATTTTGCGGAAACTAAGCAAGAAAGTAAATGCCACTTTGATTTAATAGTGATATAGGGTTATAACAGCTAAAGGGGTTTTTAATGAAATATGTGGGGTTATTATATATCTAGAAATTAAAAAGACAAAGGCAAATGATAACATTTACGAAAAAAGGAATTTTGCAAACAGAGAAAGTGAAATTACGAAAGCAAAGGGATAACCTTTATTAGAGTTAATTTCCGGGTTTTGTTTCTTTGTAATGAGAAACGTTCCTTTTATCCAAACAAAGGAACTGGTCGTCTAATTGTTTGAATTAAACCATTCTTGGCTTTTTAAAGGCTTACAAAGGGATATGGTAATTTTCAGAACTAAATGATTTGGTCGTTGTTGATTTATTGCTTATGTTAGGTAATGGCAATTACCGTTGGTTTTTAACGGGTGTTACGCTATTATGTATTAAAGTTATAATATTTTACAAAATAATTTTTTTTAGAATGTTTTAAGATATTCTGCTTAATCTTTCACATAATATAACGACAGTGTAGCAATTTAACATTGTGGCATAAGGAGTACAGTGTATAACAAAAATATTTTATTAAAAGTGAAACTGATATTTTAAATGCACTTTACATGTAATAAAATTAAAGGCAAATTGTTTGGACATTTATCGAAGTTTTTATGGACTGCGATAAATAAATAAATACTAAAATAATTGAATAAAATTGTTTAATTTTGATGAGCATGCTTATTGATGTGTGTAACAAAAACTTCATAAACAATATTTGTTTTTCTTATTATTTTACAATAGTTTTGGTTACTCAATTAAACTCAACAATGTTATACTACTAAATCTTGTTGTCTTACATTGTCCCAAACCATCGTTAGCCTAACAATGGGGTCTTAGTGCATCTTGTTAGAACCTGCAGTTACGCTCTAGTATGTACCAATTTCCCTAATTGCTTTAAAATAATCTTAAACAAAATATCATTGCGAAGCACAAGTCTTTACTAAGGTAGTAGTATAAATTAGCTAAACTTAGTTTCAGTTATATCTAATTTTTTCGCGGACTCTTACCTAGTTAAGTGTTATGTTTAAGAAATTTATAGGCATTTATATTGGATTGGCTTCCAAGTCCTAAAACTGTGTCAACATATTATAATTTGATGACTAATACCCGCACTACCCTCTTAAACGGCACAAAATGACAAGTTAGGCTACGAATAACTTGGACTACTAAGACTACGTAAATGTTAAAGAGACTTTTAATCTTTACTTGATTGTAGGTTTCTCGAAATAAATTTAACTGAAAAAGCGTAATTTATTTATATTTAATTTGTGTCAATGGAAACATAAATAATTTACTTTATACTAGCAAATAATTTAAAATAATATTTATCAATGCCCACCACAATAAGAAATTAGATGTGCACACTGAATTCCTCATACAAAATATTTTGATATTGTTAGTTAAATTAAATTACTTAACGTTTGTAAATTCTATAGATTTCATATTTCAAAACCTCCAACCCCCCATAAAAATATATGTAAGATAAAACTCATTTAGTGTTCTACTTATAAAATTGGTCTTACGATTTAGTTGTATAACATTATATTTAATCAAGAAATTCCAACTGTTTGGTAAGTAGGTGTTATTTTTATCACAGTTGAATCAACTCAAAAACATAAACAAACATACATACATTGTTAAATGCATACATGTTGTTCTTTGGCTTTCAGATTTGTTTGATGTGTTTGATAGAATATGAAAACCAAAAACATATTCAATTTACTTATTTAGTATAATATTTACGTAAGAGTTTAAATCAAAGTTTAAGTCAATTTGAAATTACAATAAAAATAAAAATGGCATAAATTGCATAATTTTAATCATTGATCTCAGTTCTATTATTTATTTTTGTATACAATTTAATCACCAGAGTAGTATTCTCTTTCACCTGAAAAAACTTCAAAGAAAACAATTTATCGATGAATTTGAAAATAGGTGAGAGCCCGGCTGTCAATGTTTAACCATCCCGAAAGCAATTAAATATTCTCTATTTATAGTTTTCTCTAGTTGTATTTACATAGAAGATTAGATATGTAAGTATTTTATTAGTTCATATCATATTTATGAGCTATCTAAACAAACTCTTCACAAACCAACATAACAGGTAACCAGCATAAATTAATAATAGGCTTTAGTAGAAAATTTTAATAAACTAAGTATATAAAGCTATACACATCGTCTCATAAAGTTATGTGAAGAGTTTATTACGTTGCTTGAGATAAACAAAAGTAAACTTTCCTAGCAGGAAAGCAACAAATAAGGTTAAAACGAAGGTTTTACGAGGTATAATCAAGCTTGCGGACTTTCAGGAACTAGTTTAAGAAAGGTAGAGCTTTGTAGAAGCTTATATGTTTTGCTCTAAACAATAACTAAATTATTTCACTCAAAAATAACTGCATTGCTGCTACACTTTTTGAAAATTATAATAAAGTTTGTAAAATATCAACACCCTAAATTTAAATTTAGTCATCCCTTCCACTTAAAAGTGACTCTAAAAAAAATACAAAATCCGTCAAGTGGCTGTCTCAAGAGTCTTTCCGAAAAACATCAGTTTATTAAAATATAGGATTCTATTCATACTGGTGGCTTACAGGGGCTATAGCCCCTAACATATGGTTTTTATGTAAGTGGAAAATCACAGCTGATCATTTGCTTATTAATAAAAACATTGTAGTGATATTTCCTTAGGAAATATATTGGATCTCTGAAGTCCAGTGAGGCGTGGCCCACGTAATTTTTTACATTTCTGATTTTTTCCCACTGTCCATGGCCCTCAAGCTTTAAAACGAATCGTCATAACCTAAATTGACTTCTTCCTAGCTTGCGAAATTTCGTGGGGACCGATTCGCTTACGGAATTAAATATATAGATTTGGGTTTACAACATTAAAAACCTCGCTTATTCCATCTCCAGAGGAAGTCTGCCTTAAATTGGAGCCAAATATTGCTAAAGTTTGCAACTCAGAAAGACTTTCTTTGGTAAACAAAGTAATACATGTAAATTCATTCACAGAATGCAAACCAAGGTAGTGGAGCCATTTAAATTACTTCAAATATACAAAGTTAAAAAACATTTTGGTAAAATATCATACGTTTGACCTTTTATAAAGCTTAAGTGCAGTGAAGACTATCAATATAGTTATATCATCATGAAAGTAATACATAAATACTTCGATGACACAATTAAAAATAACTACCTCTATAGAACTGCTAGCACATAAGTAATATGTTTCGGCAATTAAAAAGCTTTCGTTTTGTATGAAGTAGCTTTGAAATAGTTAACAAATATATTTTCATTGTTAACCATGACACAAATTTGGCAATTTTATAATTTTAGTATAACAGTGTTGTTTAATCATTGCTAATCCAAAATTTCCTACAATTCAGTCACTAAAAGATAATTAACTTACTTATAAATATTTCCACGATTTCTGTGGTCTAAACCAAAAATAAAATGCAGATTACCGTAGATTGTGAGTTTTTGTATTTCTTTTAATATTGTTACTATTAAAGTCAATCGGAATGTGACAATATAAAAGTACATAGCACTAAGTATGAAACTGTTATTTTCTAAACCTATTACAATGATCGGTTCTGCCACAACGATCGGCACTGAAGACGTGTTCGTGTACACAGTTTGCGTTGCTAATCAAGTTGATTATGTCTGACAAATGGGCCTGCCTGTAGCGGTTGGCTTAACACCGTGCCTAAATTAGACGTCCTACAGTTTCATCATTGTATGATAAGCTCTTCACGATCATTCAGTTTTGCTACATATAAGTATTTATAAAAAGTCAGGGCATTGTAAACCTGGAATCGGCAATTAGATTCGTATAGCGTCAAATATGATGAGAAAAATTTTGAAATATTGTTGTAAAATCTGATACAATTTCGTAAAGTTTTTGGCCTTTTAGAGTAAATAACAAATATTTAGGAAGAAACTTTCTTTAACTATATATTTTGTTGTTCATGTTTACTCTTGGTGAATTCTAAATAATTGTTGACGCTAATCGTTCTACCTATTGCATTATTTCCTTTCTATGGGTGGGGTCATATTTTATCCAATAACTTTGTCTTCATAACGGGTGCAATTTTCTCCGTAGTGAAACGATCCATTATAAACTAAACATCATTGTTTATACCTTATTGTTTTTCAATAAAATGGTGTTTTAGGTTCATATAAAATATAGAGGATAAGGAACATTGACTGGCCTTATACTGAAACACGGCCTAAGGGCCATGTTCAAGAAGTAATTCAAGATATAATTTTGTGTTATATTGTTTATTTGTACACATTATTTTGGAAACTCTCACTTTTCAGCTATAACAATCCTACGTCATTTACTAACACTGATTTTAAAGCTGTCCACAATTTCTTTAGTAGAAGAATTATATTTGCTCCAATGGGTTTCTTCCTTAATTTTGAATTATGTTTTCGATATTGCTACGTGGTTTTATGTATCACAAGTCTTGACCCTTGAACTTTTTAGCGTAAAGCAATTTATCCAGTGAAATATGGTAGCGCTAGGCTTAACAAACCTGACATTTGACCTTCATGTTATATTGTTTACAAAGCTATCATATGTTAATCTATGAAGCTCATTGATTTTACTTCCCTTCCTTGTTATTAATGTGATTGTAGTATGGATTGACGTAAGAAATATAAACTTCGCTGCACCTACTGTACTATGCGTTTATGATCAGACCGATTGTTTATCTCTGATCTCAGATTGTTTATTATAATTTCCGAAAAACCTATTTAGCTTCTAACTGTAATAATATGGTGGTTGAGCGAAGCCTTAACTGTTTAAAATTACAAATAGCACAACTAGACACAATTAAAGACATTGTATTGCATCAGATAGACGAAATACATAATGTAGAACATATTAAACAAATTTCTCAGATTTAAGTAGTAGTAGTTATTTATAAAGTCCATTAAATGTAAAAAAAACAATAATGTATAGCTTCTTAAGGTTTAATAACATCGTTGCGGAAATTAAACGTCGCTAAGAAAGAGTTAGTGTTTATTAAGAAAGTGTTAAAGAGTTCATTAGATGTTATCTTCGTAGTAAATAACGACGAGCATTTTCTTGAACTTGTTGACAATATTCATCAGTATATACGTAAAAATTAGTGCTTCAAAAATCTCAATTAATTTATAATTACATTTGTTTTACGATTACAGTAATTTGTTGGCTGTACGTATTTGTTTTTGCATGTAGTTGTAAACGCTGTGACTGGGTGTCCTTCATGTCACCAGAATTATATACGCAATCACAATAGGGCCTGATAAGGAATAGGAATTCAAATTAAACTTAGACATACTGTCATAGACTACCATTATTTTATACAATAGACTCTATGTTAAAGAATAAGAATCGTTAAAGGAACATATCCAATTTTATCAGATATTTAACTTAATAAAACTAATGATTATTGCTGCTCGTGATATAAATTGGTAAACAAATTTTTGTTGTTGTTAGACACGAGTGTTAAATGTTTCTACATAAGCCGACTTTAAACAATGCTACTTATGTTTTGTGTTCAGCTAGTTATCACATTTATTACTATTTTAAAATTGTAAAAAGTAAATCACCTACCACCCTCATTCACAACTTAGTTTAGTATAAATTTTACTCAATCCACTAAAGTATTTCAGCTCGTAAAAAAAAAACTAATAAAAGCTGCAAGTGTAAAATAATTTTAATTCATAGTTTCAGTAAAATGAACTCCCCCTTTCATATTAAAAACACATAGCTAATAAATATTATGTATTTAAAGAAATAAAGCAACAATATAATAAAATACAAATATATTAAACAGCTTAAAATAATGCTTATTAGATCTCAAAAATATATTATTATCGAATCCACTTCCAGGCAAGATAATTTGAAATTCAAATAAAATTTAAAATAATTGGAACAATTAATTACTAAGTAATACAAATATCAAAAGAAAATGTATATAAGTAAACATATTAGTTTGTTTTAGAATAATGTTTAAATAATTTAGAGGCTGAACCATGTTCAGTTTTGGACTTGTACAGAGTTGACAACTCATTAACATGAACATGAGCCCATATATCATTTATCACACAGGAACTTTGTTTTCTAACTCTTGTATTTGTATAGTGAAAAGACATTTAAAACGATTCTTGCAGTATCGAGCCTAATTACGATTTCACTTTTTAACCTTAAACAAATTATAAATTTGCTTCGATAAACAAATGGTCTGCAATTAAAATAATTTTAAATCTGGCCAAAGTCACGTAGGACTTTAATATTAATTTAAATTAACGGTAGGGTAAAAGTAAGCTGATATAGAATTTGAATTTTCCCTCAGCAAAGAAGTAGGTTTGAAAAAGCGGTAAATATGAGAGAAAATATTGTAAACTATTTTATTACGATTTACTTTCGGTTTTATAAAATAAAAATTGTTTATACACTTGTAAAATATTAATAAAATATTCTTTTAATATAGTAAATGGTGGAACATTTGTTCGTCTGTTACACTGTAGGATTTTGTTTACTTTTCGCAATACAATATTTCATTCACTTGATTAAGGATATGTTGTTGTCATATAGTTATTTAGGAATATTTTACATATTTGTTGTTGTGCGCATGAACTCAACCCATTTTCCGTGACAGGGTTTTGAAATTTTACTGGTTCTAGCTATTTCATTGGCTTTATTAAAAAAATTAAAATATTATTGAAACAAACCACTGGCTTCATGAGTTTGCAATGTAACCTCAAACTAGCACTAGTAATGCTATAATTTACCATGGTAAAAATATATTTCCAAAAATATATTAGAAAAATATATTAACATCAACATCAATGAAGAAAGCGACATTAATAAATGTTCTCGGTCGTTGTATATTAAATAATGTAAATTTATAATTTAATTAATAATACTTTATTCGTGCAATATAGTTTTTAATATTTAATTTTTATATTGTATTTGCATTTATTAGATAAAATTACTATTATTACTAGAATATATTTTGCCGATTCCTTGAATAATCCCAAATATAATTAATATTCAAATAAAAATTCAAAAACTTTAGTTGAATACACAATATTTCAATGAAATACTTGTTAATATTGATTTAAATACTTGTTGCTACAAAACAGCAACAAGTGCCAATTACATTGCAGCATTAATGAAACTTAGGTCATATTTTCAGGCATTTCATTTACAGACAGCAATAAAGACAAATGCCTTCTGAAATATAAATTCATACTTACAATATCTAAATAAATAAATAAAATAATAAACATAACAGTTAAATAGGCTATACACAAATTTTTTAAGTATATAATGGTTCAGCAACATGTGACCCAATTATTAACAAACCTGAAAATAATAATTTTATAAATTAATAGATCCAACCACTTGATATTTAAGACTGGATATGCATAATGCTTTTGACTTTTTATGAAGCATTAAACAAAATAACACTTTATTCCGTGATAACTAGATATGTAGACGATAGTTATTACATTTTACTTGGTTTTAGAGCTTGTAGTGTATATTATAAAAAAATAAAATGGGTTTTTGAAATATATTAATTAAACAGCATGGATATTAAACGTATTATAAAATGTTACCAGAACAATCTGTCACTCAGAATGATATTAAACGCATTCTGAAATGTTACCAGAACAATCTGTCACTCAGAATGATATTAAAAGCATTCTGAAATGTTACCAGAACAATCTGTCACTCAGAATGATATTAAACGCATTATGAAATGTTACCAGAACAATCTGTCACTCAGAATGATATTAAATGCATTATGAAATGTTACCAGAACAATCTGTCACTCAGAAAAATATTTCTGGATTGCGGTGGCAATTCTACCTCTGAGAACAAGATTCGTTCGCTTAATGACTTATTCTTCCTGGCGGCTTATAAATGGGAGATACTCCTGTAGGAATGGCGGAAATTACTGTAATGTTCCTCAGATTCATATTATTACTTACTACTTGTTTTCAAGATATTTTTTATACTTTTAATATTAGTAATAGTTATTTAATTTTGATATATATTTATAACTGTATTAACGAAACTGCTTTTGAAACGCATGCGTTTATTGCTGTCCTTAGTTACCCATGTATTGATCACTTAAACTCCGGTGACTCTAATTTAAATGATTAAACCAAGAGCGATACAAATTAAAATTTGTTGGTATACAAATTAAAATTTGTTTCTATACAATTTCTGTACGTGTAAACCGTTACTGGTAACTAACTCAAAAAATGTGATTGACAATCTTTTGAAACAGTTTGTAAAATTTAGTTTTTTCTATTTGTTTATTTTTTACTCCAGAAGGCCAGGAGCCCAAGCAACATACACAAACATCAGATGCAAAATAATGATGGTGTTGCTTAAATAAACACAGAGTATAAATATACAATATTCTGTTGGTCTTAATTATTTGTGTTGCAATTCTTTTGAGTTAAAATCAATTTCACCTGACAGCGACGTCAAGAAAACAATTTAACGATGTGATGGAAAAGTAGAGCGTGAAAGTTAGGTTTAAATTTGTAAACATCGCAAAATCACTAAAATCTTCTGTAACATTATTACTTTCAACTTGTATATCACTAAAAAATAAATAAATATTTGTAAATATTTGTATCAAATGTAGTTTTTTCGCTTAATACCTTCACATTAATAATACCCCCGTCGCAGCAAACCTGAATACTCAGTGAATTTCCAATGGAGATATAAATGTATTAGTACTACATAAAGCCACTTACCAAGTTTCATAAAAATATATTCACAAATAAGCAATAGAAACATAATTAATTATTCTCCATAAGAATAACATTACGACTGAGTATACAGGTTTGCTGCATCAAGGAAAACAAAAAACCACCAAAATACCCCTGTTGCTTTACATGTTTTACACCAAATTTCAACAAAATCGGATAATTTTTACGAGCTTTATCGTGCTCACTTACACTTATATATATATATAGTTTCGAACGAATGGTGTTTTTGGGGTCTAGCGACCTCGAAACGAAAAGTTATCATGGTCCCGGGCCTAGGTATTACCATGCCGACTACGGTAATAGCTTCTTCACTATAAGGGAAATTAAAAAAAAAACAAGAATTACCAAAAAAATTCAAGTAAGCGTGGACAGGAGTTACTAGGCAAATAAATTATTACATTTCAAATTAAAGTGTAGTATTTTATCATATATTATTAAATTATTTAACATTACCTAACCACTGCGTAATAAGTCACAGGTTAGGTTTGCTTATACGATTATATGGAATTTTGAGCAGCAACTAAAATATATTTATCCTGCTAGATCATACATGTAATCATACTCATCAGAAAATACTCTCTTAATAGATGATATTATACAATATTATTATCCTCGTAAAAAACGTATTTATATTTTAAAGATTTTAAAGAATTTCGCATTATTTTCCTTACTTTTTTCCAACCGGCTATTATTCTAACGTTAAATTAAAACGTGTTATACAACAAATTTAAATGAAGCGTTTTATTATGAGAATATAGAAGCTTTGATTTGATTTATTTTCACACAATTTTTGTAATACAATTTAGTATATGTTTACACCTATGATCAAGTACCGTTTGTTTTTAATCTCAGTATGTCAGGAGTAAAATACGAGTGTAAGTAGAAAATAATCATAGACTATATATACACTTATTAATTCGAGTCGTTAAATAAAGTCAAGATTTATACGAGTTCGCACGCAGCACGCTGACGTGAGGGAAGTGAATTTCCAAAAACTCAAAATCAGTGTAAAAACATACATTTATTCAAATTTTTATTGAAATCTGAAAACATTGATTTTTTGCTGTTCTGATGCTCCTGGTTTCATTTACCTGCAAAGCTGGGAATACAGTTTTGCGCATTATAATGTTAGGAGAAGGTCCAGTCAGGCTTGAAAGTAGGCGTGAGGTTCCTGGGGATGATAAAAGTACTCTAAATAAGGAATAACAGGCTTTTCTATTGTAAAACCCCCATAAGACAACGTACTGTGTTTAGTCGATACACATTTTCTTTAATAACTAGTAAATATGTTTGCTAGAATGACGAGAGAGGGCTTAAAGCTTTTGCCTTACTAATTCCCATCTTTTTACATGCATTAATTTAACATACGTGGCTTGTCTGGCCCTTTTTAGGCCCAAAAACTCGAAATTTGAAAGATTAATCGCCACAAAAGGGGTTTCGATTTTTCCGATTATTTTGCCCAACGAACTTGTCCAACAGATTACAGAAAGGAATGTTCCTACCAAATTTGAAGTAAATCGGACAAAAATTCTACCGCTAGAGTGCATACACACACACACACACACACACACACACACACACACACACACACACACACACACACACACACACACACACACACACACACACACACACACACAAACACACACGCGCGCGCGCGCGCGCACACACACACGCACGCACGCACACACACACACACACACACACATATATATATATATATATATATATATGTTTATAAATATTTATATGTACATATATATATATATACAATTTTGAATGACCCCCAAAAACGTGTTCAGGGGGAAAACGTTAGGAACTTCTATGGTGGTCCCGGGCTTAAGTTTCACCGTGCGAGTCATGCTAATAGTTCAATTTCCAAAGAAAAGTCACTAATAAACAGCATTATAACACAGAAAGAGCTGTCTAGTAACTAGGAAAGCCTTGATGTTCACCAAAATATTCAGGCGGAGTTGCACAAGGATCTAGTTTGTACATTACAAAACCTCCTATGAATCCATATGGTTCCCTTTAAACTACATTTTTGATACTTGTTAAATATCGTTCAAGTGTTGATCGCACGTAAAATAAAGTACCCTGAAGGTGTAAACAATTTGCCAAAAATTAAAAGTTATGTTTGGAAAACTAAACAACACACATGCAATAAAATAAATAAAAACGCATGCTCTACATTATACAGGTCCACTTAAAGTTAATGTTTCCATCGTTGAAGCCATATTCGCCATGTTCGCTGTTAAAGTAATCAGTTTTTGTACAAATTATTTTCCATTCTTCTATCAAACACCTTTATAGAAAATGTTCAGTAGTTAAATTAACTATGAACGTGAAGCTATATATTAATAAAAATACATTAATTTGATTTTATATATACGAATATTTTATATCAATAATAGATATTTTTTATACGAGCTACAAAGTGAGGATTGGAAAAGTGGGATCAACAGCACTGAGAGTCGCAATGGGGCTTGGGGAAAGGTACAGTAACAGGTGTCTTATTAAAATGTAAATCAACCAATAAAGCGTGGTACAGTTGTCCAGGCTGCCCGCTGTTGCTGTGAAACACCACGAAGTCCTGAATAGTTAATTTTTTATTTGGATGTTATTTTCCGAAACCCAGTGAATATTTGCATCACTTCTCAATTCTGCTATGTATTTCACTTGCAGTAAATATTGTTTATATAAGTTTTAACTCAACACTACGAAAACATTTTAGCTTAATATTTAATACAGCACAAATGTATTTAAAAGTGGGAAATATTGTTCACCGTTCCCCGGTTTTTTTTATTTAATTCCCTGAGAAGATTGTTAATTAACTTTTGGAGTTGTCTGTCACTTTTAAAAGTGCAATTTTGAAGGGCCGAAGACTTTGCCAAATCACATTATTTGGAATTATTCATTAAACACAATGTTTAGAACAAAATAATTTTATGATATCGAAATTTTACCAACAGTAGTATTGCACTTTTACTTTTGGTAGACCCATATAAAATACTGGGTGTCCAAAAATTATCTTATTTTTCTTTAAAAGCTGTTTAAACTTGAAAAAATAACGTTATAATAATGGGGTTTGTTGGTTGTTAAACACACGTCATGAATATTGTTTGTTCAAATTTTCAGGAAAAAAGGCAAGTTGTGTTTCTTGGTTCATTATTACAATATCCGATCTTCCAGTTAGTTGGAGTTCCGAAAACCTATACAACATAGAATTTACGAAAGGCATTTTCTTTATCTTCGCCATTTCCTTTTTCCTATCCTTACAAGAATTTATCCATCCGACATTAGTACAAAATATTCATGGTCACAGGAAGTATACTTTGTCAAATGCAATTAAATTTGTAGTCATGCAACAAGACACTTTTTCCTTTCTTTAAGGAGAAAACTATATTTTTAAGAATATACAAATAAGAACGAGCGAAGAAAAACACAACGATACAACTAATAACTATGAAACTTTAGAAACTATTTTTGAAACAACTGTTAACCATTTATAAATATTACATCGATATATAAATATTATTAATACAATTCATATTTCGTTGTAAAATTTATTGCTGGACACATGGTATATCTTACGGAAATACGTTATAAGTTACATTTACCCTATGCAATTTCATTCGCTGATTTTCTTTAGAAAATGTTATTGGTATAGATTATGGAGTATATACATAAAAGAGAGAGTAATGCTTCTTGTTGGGTCCGAGCTGTATGACTAGGCACACACGGGACATATTACAGGCTCAACCAGCACTTTTATCACCACTTTACAAACTCTCCTCACTTTATCACTGAGATATGCGGGCTGGCGGGACAACATTCTCTGGTTTATGAGACTTATTCAGTAGACTTAAGTTATATTATAGAGGGTGTATCGAAAACGTTAACGAACAAGGCTAATATAAAAACTCTTTTTCGTAAGCCAAATAGTATGACAACTTTTAAAAAACGGTAACACCTAAAAATACCTAAAAAACCTAAAAAATACGGTAACAAATCCTGTGGATTTGAATCAACTTTAATCGAGTAAAAATATCCGTTTTTACTATGGTAAACAAATAGTAAATACCTTTTTAAATTTTGTTTAAGTGTTTTGTTTTGTTTAACCATACAATCATACCTTGTAGAATTTGTTAGGCAGATCTAATTAAAAATATTAAACAACTGATAAATCCATGTTGAAATACAACAAAGCATATCTAGAATTATTTTGAAGTAATTAACCTTATAGGTACGTAATAATAGAATACAAAAATGCTTAATAAATCTCATATTAATAATGTATTATTGAGTTTGATTAATTTATATTTACTTATTCATTGATAAAAGTTAATAAAGTGTTCCAGTTGTTTCCATTAATTTGTTACTTAACGTATAATCTTTTGGCCTCAAATAATGATTGTATATATTTTTAATATTATTATTGATAATGATAATATAAGAAAAGAAAATTCTCTTAATCCCAAATTCAAGTTACACATCTGCATATTAGTGTACACAGTTACGTTAGCTTATGCTGTTACAAGCATTTTATAGTAGTAAATTAGAAAATATTTATTTTCTAATTTACTAATATAAAATGAATGTAAAATGCTTGTTTTTTGTAAGATAGAAAACCAAAATAAATCTGTTTTCTGCACAGATAAAAATTAATTATCTGATAGTTGTTATGACAATTCTCACATTTTATTATTTTCTACATAATATTTATGACTAGTATTTTACATAACAGGTGTTTGAAGCCACACAATAACACACACCACGTCCTGGAGTGTACCAGCTCTAGCTAATGTAATTGTCCTGCTTATTATGTGAACATAGATTGGTAAAAGTACCTATCTATTAGATTACTTTGAGTGTATATTACTTGCATACTAAGGTACTGCAAGATTACATCTTTTTACATCTACCATTATATAAGGGAATTTTCAATGTAAAAACTATGAACGGGTATACCACAATCAATAACAAAACTACGACTAGATGATTTAGTGTGTAATTAATGAAATCACGGTGTCATATTTCTTGACCTATAGATATATAAATTTATTTTAGAAATGAATAAAATATTTTACCTTTCAATGCATATTAAAGATAGCTAATGAAAGAAATTTAAATAAGTAGACAAGGAGTAATACAACATCATAAGGGGGCTTTGATTACATTCAATTTAGTGTAACTTTAGTAGTCAAGCCAAATCTGCTTCTCCATGTTTACCCAGGCAACTTAGTTTTGGCAACGGATTACCTGCACGCACTGCGGGTATAGTTGAAGTGTCAAAATACTGCCTTATTACTTATATAAAATTACACATAAGCTATTTCAATACAGTGCCTATTTACTTCAATCCTGAAACGTACTTGTTCACAGTGATGCAATGTTGGGTAAGTAGCCTACAATTAGTAGGGGATAAGTATAAAAATGGTATTTTTTCACATAATTTTACCACAATT
Source organism: Allygus modestus (assembly GCA_963675035.1). Classification (NCBI taxonomy): domain Eukaryota; kingdom Metazoa; phylum Arthropoda; class Insecta; order Hemiptera; family Cicadellidae; genus Allygus; species Allygus modestus. Next base: position 114,723,981 of record OY776114.1, read on the forward strand.
TCTTTGTTAGTATGTTTTTTTTAGGTAAGATTGTTTTGCATTTAATTATTTTTATTAATAGTTTAATATCAGAGTTTCAGAGGTCATTATGAGTGGCTGAAAATAGAATAAGACTTCAATAACTGTTTACTAAAATTTATTTTATTTTTTATTCCCCTCACGTCAGCAGGCTGTGAGGTGATTTCGTATATATCTAAGTGGCATGCCCTGAATCACTGTAATATGTTGTCTTTTTATGTAAACGCTATTTAGAATTTCTTTTCTGTGTCTAGCACATTACACAGACATAATTTTCGCTTACAAAATTTACGTAATATTAGCAACGTTTTTTTGAAGTTGAGTAAATATTAGGAGTTTTTCTTTGCTGAGTTGAGATTTCCTTTTATGTTAAGGTTGCCCAGTGAATACACAACTACTTCAATAAGAGACATTTAGATCTTTGTATTACTTTTCAAAAGTTATAAAATAATTTCCTTAACCCGCTCAAGCAATAATATACTGGTCTGACATTTTATTTTAGAGGCTAACATTTTATTTTGTTCCGGGTAACATGTTTCATTAATATATTTTAACTGCGCAATTGACTTACTATGTTTTCTATAACTTATTTATATACACTAAGCTGTAATTAGTTAAAACACTTAAATAGTAATCATTGTAATGAATATAGAAGTATTCCAAGGTTATTGAAACAAAAATATAAATAAACTAAAAAACTCTGTTTTCCAAACAATAATAGTTTGCATAATATCTAGCTTTGGAAGGTGCGTTTTATAGTAAACACTATTCCTATATTTTTACAAGACCAACTTATGTGTTTGTTAATAATGGAAACGAGATACTTATATGACTGTAGAAAGATCCTTAGCCACATCGTAATACCAAATCCCCCATGAGTTGAGGGCATGGAACTCTATTGTTGAGGGTTTACATTAGCAATACGTTCTTTTAAGTTAAATGGAACAAAGACAAGGTAAAAATGTAATTTGAGTTGTGTTATTGAAATAAAGCTCTTCTGAAGTATTAATATTTTCAGTTTACTGCCACTTTAAATTATTATTTTCTCTTCTTTAAGACATTTCATAAGAATTGTAGTTTTTCACATAATTTTACCACAATTTCTTTGGTAGTATGTTTTTTTAGATAACATTGTTTTGCAATTAATTCTTTTTATCAAACGTTTAATATCAGAGTTTCATAGGTCAATCTGAGTGGCTGAATATAGTTACTAAAATGATTTATGTTTACTAAAACTGATTTTATTTTTCACGCCCCTCACGTCGGCAGGCTGCAAGGTGAATTCGTATATATCTAAGTGGCATGCCCTGAATTACCGTAATGTGTTGTCTTTTTCTCAAACGCATTTTACAATTTATTTTCTATGTCTAGCACATTTAACAGGCATCACTTACGCTTACAAAATTTACGTAATATTAACAAAGTTTTTTTTTGAAGTTGAGTAAATATTAGGAGTTTTTCTTTGCTGAGTTGAGATTTACTTTTATGTTAAGCTTGCCCACTGAATATACAATTACTTCAATAACAGACATTTAAATCTTTGTGTTAAGTTTTAAATGTTATACAATAATTTCCTTCACCCGCTCACACAATTATTTAATGGTCTGGAAGAGGCTAAAATGTTTTTTGTTCCGGGTAACATGTTTCATTAGTATATTTTAACTGCGCAATTGACTTACTATGTTTTCTATACCTTATTTATATACACCAAGCTGTAGTTAGTTATAACCATTTCTTAAGTAATAATCATTGTAATGAACATAGAAGTATTCCAAGGTTGTTGAACAAAAATATAAATAAACTAAAAAACTCTGTTTTCCAAACAATAATAGTTTGCGTAATATCTGGCTTATTAATGCGCAATTTATGGTAAACATTATTCCTATATTTTTACAAGACCAACTTATGTGTTTGTTAATAATAGAAACGAAATACTTATATGACTGTAGAAAGTTCCTTAGCCACATCGTAATACCAAATCCCCCATGAGTTGAGGGCATGGAACTCTATTGTTTACATTAGCAATACGTTCTGCTAAGTTAAATGGAAAAAAGACAAGGTAAAAATGTAATTTGAGTTGTGTTATTAAAATAAAGCTCTTCTGAAGTATTATTAATGTTTTCAGTTTACTGCTACTTTAAATTATTATTTTCTCTTCTTTAACACATTTCATAAGAATTTTTAGAAACTAAAAGTGTTATAATATATATTCCCATACGAATTATCATTTATAATTTGACTTACGTCTTGTTGTTTTATCAGTTTATAAACGTTATTTGTAAAAGGTCCACCTTTATTTAACCTTTTTTCAGAGAAGTACATTTGCAATAATCCATAAATCCCTAAATAACATAATAACTAGTGGCTATTGTCTAAATATAAACAAAACCTAATACTACTTATATTTACAAGTAGTGTTAGATATTTCTTTTTTGGCCTCTTACAAGTGATATTTATGTTTATTTTTACAACTACATTACACGCTTTACTATTATAATATATTCCACAAAATTATTATGTTTCCACATACCCTATGAAATTCTAATATATCGTAATATCTCTTTAAGACGCCGACACAACTAGGGCGGATTTTAAGGCGAATGTGAATGAATGATGAGTGTGGAATGGATGAGATGCCTTGTGTAGCCCTGTTACAGACTAAGACCGACTGATTCTTTAGCCAGGATCATAAATTGATAGCTAAATAACCAATGACAGCTAGACCCAGTATCGGTCCTTCACAAAATGTTCTCAAGATTTTGGGTAGGATTGACCTTGCAAACTTCAGATTATGAAGCAAACACGCTAACGACTGAGCTACATAACCCATATAATTAATATTGGCAAGTTAGGGGTGAACATAGCTGCAGAAATAGCTTTTCACTGTATTATTATCATTCATCAAACTAATCAGACATTCAAATTAAAAACAACATTATTTTAGATTATTGTTTCATACATTGGTAAGTTTATCAGTCAGGTTATTAAAAATAAACGAGATAATAGAATATTTGTTGTTGAAAATATAAAGTCAAGCTATAAAAGTAAACGTAAGTGTTATCATGATGAATATAGTAATAAAAGTCTTATGAGCACATCAAATCATTTATGAACTTTCATTACACAATAGTAGAGACTATAAAGCCTTAATGACTGACGCCATCACGTCAACTAACTACCGACGTCAATATAACAGGCGCTGTTTAACAACTGATGGTAAAAGGTTCCCAAGAAAAAAACTGCTTTTAAATTTTATTTGAGAAATTAATCTGGAAGTTTGACACCTCTGATTGGAAAAAAAAGGTTTCAATAAAGAAGTTTTACGTAATCCTCTTTAATAACGTTTAAAAATATTGCATCGTTGTAATTTGTTTAAGGTTTAGTGGGAAAATTAATAACAGTGAATACAAGTTTACAAATACAACAGTTAAAGGGTTAAAACTTTCATTACGAGAAATATACTACGATTAACGTAACAAACGTCAAAGAGTTAACAGAAAATGAGATTTACCTTTTCTTTAATTTAGTTCACGTTTAGTTATACAATGGAAGTTAAATTAGAAAGCTTACAGATCTAGTAAAAGTACAAAACTATAAACTAATATAATGGTTTAATATGCAAGTCATAAACTCAGAATATTAAATTTTATGTTACAACTTTAAAATGATCAAAAACCAACATATAATGTTTGAGAAAAGGTTTATTGTCAATATACAAACATATAGTAGAAAAAGATACAAAAATAAATAAATAAAATAAAAATTATTATTAAAACTACAGGTTATTTGCTACAACCTTCAATATAATCCTGAGGACTTTTAGGGGGAGGAAAGAGTAGGATGTGGGTGGAGGAAGGAAAGTTGTGGATAGGAAATATTACGGTTATACCCGTGAACAACATGGTGCAGAATCCAGTTCTGACTAATAATGCTTACACGGCTCCGGTAAGATCATTGTGTTCAGTGCATAAATAATTAAATCGTTGCTATATTTATATTCTAGATAGTTGTTTAGTTCAAGGTGGTAGTCGTTGATTATTTGTTCAATTTTTAATACTCAAATTGCAGTCACTTTTTCCTTTGGGTGCACGATATACTGTAAACCTAAAACACACTTGAAACATTCCCAACAACATTTCACCGCTGTGATCCCCGCCGTCGTAGCCGCCACGTGATATCAGTCAACTTGGTCCGCAGCTGGTCTCTTGTTGTTGTGGCTCTTCAGGCTTAAAACACACAAAACTTCAACTGTCGGTAGTGACGCGAAATGACTTGTTCTATAGAATATGCCGTAAACCAATCTGTGAGTGGATCATATCCTAGAACGCCTAACATGTTTTCAAAGTTACAAAAAATAGCTAATGTTCAACAACACAAATTTATCATTGATGTATCATAAAATATACAAGTAATTTTTTCCCTTCAGGAAATTATGGTAATACAACTTACGATTCATTTAACTTTTTATTTTTGCATTATGATATAAGGATTAAACGAATTAATATTCTAATGAAACACTTACATTTCGTTGATAAATCCTCTTTTGCATAAGTATACAAATAAGATGTCATTTTAACTGTTCAATTTGTAAATTTGTTTAGCATAAAAACCATGTAACTTATAAAGTTATTAATTAGGATCTTTGGTATAATAGTAAACTCTAAACCTACCAGTTTGGGGTTCGAAAAAACAATCTTTAAGAATTTGTTACATAAGCAAACAAGAAAACTGTAACTGTTGTAAAAAAATATATTTAATCAGCTGAAAAAATTGTTTATATATAAAATAATGTGCCTCTGAAAGAACCTATTATTTTTATCCTTGACGAATAATACTAAATGTATGCCTATTGTGAATTGGGTTTAACATTATAAATTAAACTACCGAAAGTAATTTACATAAGTTAAAATGACTTGTGTTTGGTTTCGAGTTGAAAAGAATAACTTTAAGACAGTTTCTTCAATAAAATATTGGTAATGAACTGGATTATTAAAGTAAGATTAGTTTTATGATGTACATAAATTGTATTTTATTATTTGTTTTTAAACAATATTTTCCTAGAAGTTAAATATATTACATAAAATTAGTTTTGACAAAAGTAACGTTACGTACAAGTCACAATAAAAAGTGGGTCTTAAATTTACTGCCATCATGAATAATATTACAATAAACGCCTTTATTATAGCATATAAAGTATTATTTGAGGTATAACGATACAATAATAGAGACTATATAGACTTTACATCTGACGACATCAAGTCAACGAAACTGTAAACTACCCGATGTTTGCCTAGTTCAATAACAAATTACTACCAAATTATTAAACGAATAAACCTCGTTTTTAGATTTTTAATTTTTAAGTATATTAAATACTCGGGTATACAAATTAGTTACTGCTATTCTAATAATTGTTTATACTTTTATCGTAACCATCATATAATAACGAAGAATATTTTCTTTTACTTTATCAAAAGAATAAAACGGTGTAAATGCCTCCGTTGAAAAAGGATCATGAATCATTTAGGAGAAGATTTACTTGTTGAAGGCAGCAAAACGCTTTCCTCTTTGTTAGCTCAAGCCTTCAATGTAATATTGTTTATCCTTTTAACGTACTCCTTTCCTTTGTGAGTTTGTTGCCTTCTGATTTAAAAGTATCTCCGCAAACTTTAGCGTATGTTGAAGGTTTTTAATTTCATAAAATAGACCTGGTATATTTAGAGTTTATAGTAAATAAATTCTTAAGAGGTTTTGAGTTCAAACACTTAACCTAATAACTACCTCAATAACTCATAAACAAAAATAAACTAACTAAAATTAAATAAAAATAACTACAAGCAAGTTTATTACATTCAAGGCATACATTTATACGTTCATATTTTTTTTATACAAGATTGATTTTTATTAGGTGATATGATTCGTTAGTTAGTTGTCTATCTTATATACTAGGAGGACGCTCATATATATTCGTGATGGGATGACGGAACTCAGAAATGGTAGGCAAAACTTACTGCTGTTACGTAAGTTCTAACGGGAATTTGATCACAAAATAAATAGTCCTGGGGACTCTGTAGGAAAATAAATACTTTTCATTTTGTTAATTTTAGGTCATAGGATAAATCGTTCTTAATTATATTAAATTATATTATAATAGAAGTGCAAATTCTTCAACAAAAAATAACGCAGTTGACTATGCAGTGAGGCATAGTACATTGGAAATTATCTGAGTACGCAGGTTTGCTACGACAGGGGTATTTAAATATCATAAACTGACAAAAGAACACAGGTGGCAGAAGTAAATATGAAATAAAGGTCTGCTGCAATCTAGCGGATAAACTATTAGTTTACTCACATTATTCACATTATAGGAGAATGTTATCTTTATTTATAATAAATGGTATTAATTTGTTATCTAAAAATTTCAAAAACCTTTAACAAATTGAATAAATTCATATTAAACGGACAGTACTTTATTTATTTAATCATAAAACATATTTATAGGACCATTTTTTAGTAGTTTCTTGTAATTACAAAACAATATTGTATTACTATCTCGTGCATTACAAGCAGTAATTTTTATCCAATACCTTATGGAAATTTTACAACTTTTAATCAAAAACAATTAAACGAATGTGTTCCATTTTTAACTGAAAGCGTATAGTGTACTATAAAACATTTGTGTAAAGTCCGAAAACGATACGTGGCACCGTTTTCATGTTATTGCATTACGAACACACACACCCACACACTGACGGACAACAAATTATTGTCTCTGCTAATATATAGATTCTTTCACCTCGTTCCGTCATCAGTTAGTTATCCTACTGTACTTAAATAACTCAAGTTGTCACTTCCACCTATAAGTCGGTGCCTTACGAGATAAACCGTTAAATGTATTATAAGAAAAATATACACGCATACAAATTTAAAAATGCATAAAAACATCTCACATTGATTATCTTTACTGTGCTGGTTATAAAAATCTAAAGTAATAAATCCTGTTGGAAATTGTTACCTTGACATTAAGAATCTAGGTCATCATCGATACAACAGCCAAATTGGTCAAAATCACAGATTATACTATTTTTAGATAACCAGTTTAACGTATAACTGTTACCAGAACATAACTATAGAATAACGTGTATACTAAACATTTTTATTTCTGTGGGTACCAGTGTGCCTTAGTAAATACAGTATATGGACGTCAAGAAATCATCTCCAGCCATCCAATGCGCTTAATCAACGCTAAACTAAGAGATTGTGAAACAATCAGCAGAGCGTTGCCCCTTTGTTGGGCTAAACTGAACATTTACCATTACAAAGAAACCGGAAATTACCTTTAATGAAGGTTATCCCTTTGTCAGTGTAATTACGGTTTAATTTTGGTAAACTCACTTTTACCCTCACTGCATCCGGTAATGAGAACTTTGTTTTTTGGGAATATTGTTTTAACAAGTGGAATTTAACTCGGCAAGAATATTTGTACTTTTACACAAGTACTTCAAGTATAGCTTTGTTGAGTAAAATATAGTGATAGTTATAATTGTGAATTGGTTATAGTTGGTTTGATGGTAAATTAGTTATAAAGTACCTATTCAGGTGCCTTACAGTTTCGTGTGTATTTTGATGATCGGTGTCTCATTGAATTCAGAGGCAGAATGTACGATATTTTCTTACTTACTTGAAATAAATAAGTCAAATAACTATGAAATATAATGCCTAACGTTATAGTTTCTTCCTAAAAGATTAAATAGGCAAACTATTTTTAAATATAGGTTAAATATATTTTTAACAAAGTTTTCTAACATAAATCTGTGTTTACATTGAATATAATAAACATATGTTTGTATGAACTATTACTCAAAAATAATTTAGACTCGTTTAACAATTAAATTTACCAACTTATGTTTGCTAGTAGATTTACTGTGTTAAATTACAAGTTACATTTGACTAAATGTAACATTTTGTTGAAATAGTATTAAGTTCCTTAATAGCCCCACAGTATAAAACAAATACTACTGTATACTTCAGTTTACTTAAAGAAGTGAATGTTAGTTTTAAGTTCATACAAGGTAAGCTACACAATGTTTGTTTTTCTTTTACAAAATTAGTGTTCAAAACAACCCACATTTCCTCAAGCCAACTTTAAAAGCTTCCCGCTTTAATCTCCTAGTCTTAAAAAGTTGCTAAAACCAAGTCTTGGTGGTTAAGGTTTCTTGGGCATTAGCAGACTTCGTTTCTCTTTAATTCCTTCAATGCAAAATATTATAGGAAAAAGTTGTTTTACAAACAAGTTTGCTTGTAAGATTAATTATTAAAAATTATTGAGTTATAATGTTTTTAACATTAATATGGGTTAACCCTTTTAGCTGTAAATTGAAGTTGGGTACAAATATTATTACTGGTAACTATGTAGTGTTATGAATATGTGTTTTTCATATGAAAATATTCAATAAATTATACAAATAAAATTACTTGTAAAGAAAAGGATTAAAGTCTTGCTTATATCTTAATATTACTTCATAAGCATACTGTTTCAAAACTGGATATAAAACGTGTTCGAAATATAAAAAAAAACAAGCTTTGCAAATATTATTTATCTGTATAAACTATTATCTGTCATTCAGAATTTTAATTCAAGAGAACAAACTATATGAGATAGAATAATCAGCTTTGCTCTGTAGATTGTTCCATTATCATGTGATTATTTAAAAAATTATTTATTTTTTTATGATTTTATTTGGTTAAAACGGTTTATATAAAGGTTATGAACTGCGTTATTTAAGCTTGTATATATAAATTTAACACTTGTAATTACAATTTTACTAATCAGTAATGCTATTTCATGCTTTACATTAATTGTAATTAACGGAAAAGCTAAATGGTTCCACGAAGTTGTAACTACCCTATTTGATTGATTTCCTACTGTATTATTCGTGTATATACTACATAAGGGCATCTTGTTATAAAATAACTTCAATACCAAGATATTCTTTTGGGTTCGCCTTTTGACGATTTAGGGTTAAAAGCACCTACGGTGTTATAGTAGTTGCAAAATAGATCAAACATGCAAACCCCATTTAGGCATTTAATTTGAATTAATTTGGTTACGTCTCAGAAATTACGTCATTAATTTGAAATTGAAATAATTTAATATTGATATTAGATCAAAATTAAAACTTATTCATATTCACTTTGTTCAAGTACATTAATATAGATTATACCGAGAGTCTGTGCATTGCCTTTAAAACTTAACACGTGTGGAAAGAAAATAATAGCGAAGTTGTAGTTGGTTGTGTTTTTATTTAGTTGTACTTTAGTTTGTGAAACAAACGAATCAGTAACAATGTTTAAAATGTAAGCATTTAGACAAGCAATTGAACTCCAATAAAATATTATTATTTTACTTAAGACACACGTCAATGTTGCAGAGGTAATTTGTGGACACTGGTATTGTCTATTCCCCATCAGATTTTAATTTTGTTATTTGTCCAAAAATGCTACTGTAATACGGATCGTGTTAATGATCGGTAATGTGGATAGTAATGTTGTGCCATTTTACTAAGGAGTTTATTTCTTAGAATTTTTAGGGACTATCTTTGCAGTAGACAAACCTTAACAAACCAAACCCCCTGTCTAGAAAACCAAAATCGATGGGTTCCCAAAGCATTTAATGCTTAAGCTTTATTGTACTAAATTGGCCAACATATTGTCATAGCTGTGTATTTTTGTTTCTTCCATGAAGGCTCTATAGAAGAAATAAAAACAAATTAAGAAATACGTAAGTAACTGGCTAGTATGACTTTGTATCGGAACTTAAAAACTTATATTGAATCCAGACATCCATGGTAGACAACTTATTATTAGAAAAGTTAAAATTATTTTTATTCTTACTTAGCACTAAGTAAAACCTATTGCTAGGCTTTATTACTAAGATCGGATTAAAGCTACTCTGATAGTCTTCCTCTTAATCGTCTGAGTTCCTATAGGGTCTTAAGATATCATATGCATCCTACCAATGCTTTCTAAGGAAAAAATAGCAAAAACATAAACTAAATCAGGATATTAATTTACATCAAGGGTTATACAATGAAAATAGCATAATGTCTTTATTAAATTCGTCGTTTATTTCCACAGTTTGGTACAAAAATTATTATTCCTTTGACTTCCCTCAGGATAAAGTTTTAAATTAAGATGAACCTTCTGATGAGAGGTTTAAAGATACTGTAACTAGCATTAAATAACTCAAAATGTATTGATTATAAATAGTAAAACACAATAATCTGCTGTAAGCTTCAGCTAGTAATAACATTTATTCTAGATTTAGATGTAATAGTCTGGTTTCGTTTGAAAGTTACTAATTAGTTTATAGACAACTTTACAAGACAGGAAACATGTTCCTCTTTCAACATGTATTCTAAAAGTTTCCATATCGCAAGTGCGCGGCCGGCCTATATTGTTTTGCGAGGTGTTTTACAGTCCACCAGGGCAGATAAAGTTGTTTACCGCGATATGAGGTAAACAAGTTACGTAACCTCAGCCCCACCAATTTACTTGTATGTCACACTAACGCATGCTTATGAACATGAAAGACTATGAAATAGTTGTTTAAATGATCTATCCAATTAGTGTTATTTTTTATGCACTACGTTTATTTTATTTTGTATATAACCTTATTAGGGATAAGGTTTTGATATAACCAAAATAGGGATTTTAAACCTCAACTGTAGGTTTATACAGTTGTTCCTGAATAACATTGCCACATAAACGTGTTTTAAATAAAATAGATAAACGGGTGGAATAAGTAAATAAGTATTAACTACTTAATACGTATTTGGTTATTAAATTACTTAATTTTAGTTATTATTGGTAGTTTCGGTCAAAGAAATATACCAAAGCGGCCGGTTATTAGAATACATAAGTGATACAGTAAGGAAGTAAGAGATAAAGAGTTTTAGATTTTCCTACAACAATAATACTTTTTACTTCATATTAGTAACTGCATAAATATAGTATGACGTAGTATTACTATTTTCAATCTAGTTGCAGCAAAAATACATTTTTAACAGGATTTTCTGTTCCTGATTTTTGATAATGACCTTATTACACTGGTTTACAAATGTAATTTTTATCTTTAATTATCCGTGAGGTTACTTTTTTAATCATTTGAGAGGTTGGCATATTTCATTATTCCATTACTAGTTTATCTTGAAATAATATCCTTAGAAGTTTTAACCGGTGGTAACGGTTTATATAAGTAGGTAATTTATTTTTCAAATGAAATACGAGTATATAGTTATGATGTTCCAAAACTACTAGCAATTCACCTCACGTTGTTCCGGTTGTTTACGCAAGGTTGTAGTTAGTTTTAAATACCATAAGGAAAACCAGGTGCTACCATGTTATAAAAATATAATATGAAACTCATAATCCGTAGAGTATTTAATGTGGATTTTTAACCAACACTTGGCAATAACATATTTTAAATGAAACTTTTGTTGACTTAAAGAGAAAAAAAAACTAAAATAAATACTTACCAGAACATTTCGGAAGAAAAATTTAACCAGTGCGATTTAGAGGGTGAGTAGAAGATCATGTATATTAGAAGATCAAAGAGTTGAACAATAATACGTTCACGCAAATTGCACAACAAACACCTTCTTTGACGTAATTTACAACAGTACACACACAAAGGGATGATGAGCAAGTGATATTTTTTGTTTAAAATATACACTTTAAGGCTTTGATGTTGTAATATTATGACTTAATAAGGAAATGTCTGCTCTTAGGTAATATATCTATTATAAGTACAATGTACGGTTAAATATTGGACTGAATGTTTATAATGTAATATAAACAAAACCCATCCAGACTGTCTCCATCAACATTCATTCTGTTACATGTGCTCATTGTAAAGTAGAAGTATATGAAATATACTATATCAATTTTAAGAAATGGTTCATCTCCCCATTTCTTAAAATTCATACTTTCCTTAGTAGCATGATACGTTTAGTTACAACTTAACGGGATAAATAAACTAAATCTCACAACATTACAAAGTGTATTTACACATATACTGTACCCGAATACAAAATGGGTTGTTCTCTGATTGGGCTTGATGATGAGGGTGAGACTGGTAGGAATCGATAGTCTTGTACCATATTTTGTGTATATTTGATCGTCTTGTATGTAAGGAAAAACTGGAATACAAACAATTAATAAGTTGAAAAATGTATAAAATCGTATTTTATTTTTATTATTTTACCCCGTTATCGGACAAACATGTCTCCATCATATTCAGAAATATACTTTTTCGATATAACTACCACGTTTCATACAGGGGGGAACTGTATTTTTAACATTCATTTCACACTGACGAAATGTTGATTAGAATTGAATGAAGGTAGCAATGGATCGTTTAGAAATTAATGCATATGAAAATTATATCAAAATTTTTTTGCCTAAGCTTAAACTCGAGCAATATATTTGGAACTCGAGCTCCAGTACATAACTAAACCTGAAGTTTATGTTATAAAAGTATTTTACTAATATTCTTTTCGTGTAAAACTCAACGTGTTAAACAATAATCTTTAAAACAAAGTTAACATTACTATTAGTGAGGGTAAAATTGAGTTTAGCAACAACAAAAAAACTTAATTACACTGATAAATTATATAATAATTACACTTAATAACCTTCATTAGAGGTAGTTCCAGGTTTCTTTGTAATGAGAAAGGTTCAGTTTAACTCAACAAAGGGGCGACGCTCTGCTGATTGTTTCGCAATCTTCTCATTTAGCGTTGATTATTGCATTGTATGGCTAGAGATGATTTCTTGAAGTGCATATATTTACTAAGGCACAATAATTCATATCAAAATAATATTAACATTTTCGTTTGCCTGAGGAAAGTTATCCAAGCTTAAACTCGAGCAATATATTTGGAACTCGAGCCCCAGTTCCAAACAAACTCTACCCTTATTCGGAAATAAGCAAAGTTTCAAAAAGTTAAACAAATACAAATACTCATAACCTTATACTATACCCATAACCTTATACCTCATAACCTCATAACCTTATAACTCAATTGGTGTATATACCATTAACCCATGCTTTATTATTTTATGATATAATACAAATTAACGCAAATTACAAACAATTAATTGTGAGTTTTATTTTTCAGCGAAGGATGATTCGACAGATGAAAAAATTATAAAATAACGAGAATAATTACGGAACATTGATTTCAAGTAAAATTGTTATACAATATTTATACAAAACTCTAAGTAAAGAAATTTCTTAGCTTCAAAAAATTTAATGACATCGTTACAAAAATTATATGTCGCCAAAGAAAGAGTTACTGTTGATTAAGAAAGTGTTAAAGAGTTCATTAGATTTTATCCTTCGTCTAAGTGAAAAATAACGAATGTTCTTTCTACTTCCCAAGGCAAGATTATATCGGTGTATACTTTATGAACAGCCAGAGCAAGTGCTTAACTATTTGTTTTTTAACTAAAAAGGGGAGTGTAGTTCAGAAATATTTTATAACTTATATTTCATACACAGTATATTATCATAAACGTACTTTGAATAAGTTTCCTTACTAATAAACGGCATTAAAATTCATTTTAATATGATAGGCCTTAAGCAATAGTATGCGAATCAAACTTAAGTCTTGATCATAGAAAACATTCGTTTATCTGGTTCACGGATATGTAAGTATAAATGGGATAAAAATGTGTGTGTTTATACCGTTTACAATTGTTAGTGATTACTTAAAAACATGTTTTTTTCACACCCATAGGTGGGTTTTGAAAATAAAATGATGATGGTAACGATTGCGACAATCATAATTTTAATAGCAATAACCAAATCTAAATTGGACTTCTATATACTTATACAACATGCATTGTGCACTGGGTGTTACGTAAAAGGTTCACGGATTATACATCTGAAAAGAAACATAACATGTAAATAACCTTTTTTAATTCCGTTTCATTTAGCGTTTATCTGTCTATCCGTCTGAATTTGTTTTCTTACACAAATCTTTACAAATGAGACGAATATTTGTTTTAAATATGGGATACATTACATTTACTACAATTTCTATTTATTACTACATTTTACGTTTCTGAATATTGTTGCCATATTTGTAAAGCTAAATATCTTAAAAACTACAACCTTTAGGGAAACATGCAGGAGCCTAAATAGTTGTATAAGTTTGTCACAAAAGGGTAAAAAAGTATAACTGTAATGAATATCAGATTTAAAAACACTTAGAAATTGAGTTTTTTACTAATACAAAGCGGTATTTTTTTATTCAATGTTTTCCTTACAACGGATTTTTATTGACAAAAATTGCATTTTCTCAGTTAAGTGTGGTCATGTAAAAAGTCCTCATACCATTATTTACTTTGACTGGTTTTCGGAATTTTAAAATGTTTTCCTAAAATGTAAGGTTTCTTTGGATATATAGCTTTAAAAAATAGAAACGCCCTAAATTTTGAAGTTGTGAGTATAGAAAATGTAATTTTAATACCATAATACCATTTAGTGTTTGCATGAAGTATGCTAAATTTCAAATAAATTTATCTTTTTTTAAAATATAGTTTATTAGTAAAAAACATAAAGACAGACTGACACCAAACGAAGAGGAATTTCTAAAATACCTAATCTACATGTTGTGTTACACTGTTAAGAGCATAATCCACAAATGTAGAGCCAGCGCACCTTTTACGAGGCCATTGAGCATTGATATTTTAAGTAGTAATCGTTTAACGCTAATTAATGAAGCCAATAAATGATTTTTCTAACCAATTAAAAAAATCCAAATCCCAATGAATAAATAAGTAAATTAAATTAATACGGATAATGAATTGATCATCAACAATTTATTGAGTATATTTTAACTTGGGTCGTGGGTCTTGGATCATGGATATCGGATACCAGATTCGGTTACTGTGGATAGTGAAATTGAGACTTTTGTTGTTAATCTGAAACGTTAATTGTAGATTTTGGATCTTTGGTTGAGGATCAAAGTCAGTTGATTTAGATTTATAGTCGTGGAACCTTTGTTGTTGATATTACGTATTTGATTGAAGTCATTGAAGTGGTGGATTAGGAATTACTTTTTAACTCTTGCTAATAAGGCACTTAATATCTGGTCCATATTAATATTATTTAAATAGTTAATTTAATTTGTATAAATTACAACATTATTTCGCTACAGCATCAAATAACACTATTTCGTTGTTTTTTAAACTAAATTATATTTGGATGATTATTAAATTGTGAACGGTACACGTTTATGTTATAAAACGCATTTAATTAGATTTATGTATAGTTAAGGAGGTCAAAAATGTCGTTAAAGATATCCCGTTGGAAAGATATACAGGTAATAGACATGGGTTACAAAAATTTGATTGAACTGTCCCTCGTGGCAATTTAAATTACTAAACTTATTTATCTTATTTAGCGTACATGTTATTGTGTTTCATATTAATACCACGTTACTATGCTATCAGGGATAATTTCGTTCAAATATGCGACAAAATGTCAATAGTTTTCAATAGTTTTAAAATAAATGCACATGGTTAGGATTTCCTGTAGACCACGAGAGAATATTAAAAATTAATATATAGTTTGTGGAGAAAACTTTTCTACGCCTGAAACTCAAGCGGTATTTGGCTCTTTTCCAACCACACTTCCACCTTGGAAATAAGCAGTTTCAAAAATATAACTTTGAATATCAATCGTATGAAAATTTGATACGAAAAATACAAAACACGTGTTAACATTATACAGGGTGAGTTTTTATTAATTCCCTCGTGTTTTTTTAACAGTTCTCAACATATCAACTCCAGCTACCGCCGTGATAATTTTGAGTGAGTTCATATTTCCGGCCACCGGGTGTCACAATTCCCATTATTTTACTCTGATTTCCACGCTGAACCCAATACCGCAATATAGTTTAAACATCACAATTCGTTCTCAAATATTGTCTCTTTTTTAAATGTTAAGCTCAAAAGTGTCATAATCATGGAAATCCTTTGAAAATCCGGAAGGATCTGTTTTTTACACAGTCCACCAATAGTATAATTATCTTTTTAATACAAAATAGATTGAAATCACGCATTAAAAAAGCAATTCATCTATTCACTTCTATACTCCTTTATTTTTACTGATTAAAGTAAATAACCAAACAATACGTTTGAGCGATGTAGTAATCTGTAAAGTAATCAAGTATCTCCTTTAGTACAGTTAAACTTCAAACGTTAAATTAGATTATAATTACTTTGCACAGTAATTAAACTGGATGAAATAAATATATATTTCTTTTATCAAAGCGATTACAAAATATTAAGGTTTCATATGAGATATTGGCTTGGGTTGGGAAAAGGTTTACATTTAAACAACAAAACCTGTTTGGCTGTTGACAATACGCCTTCCATAAAGAGTTGGGCAGCTCATTGTCCCAACTCATTGACTGCCATGACATGGGCCCTTATTGTAACCCCCAACTATGAAGGTTTTTCTTTGTTTTATTTTAATAGTAAAGAATTAAAATAATTCAGAAAATCAAACTACCAAAAAGCGATTTTGCTGTTAGGAACTAAGTTTAAACTTTATTATCAGGCCTTCTAACCAGTTGATCAAAAAATTATGGCATACTATTAGCTAAACTAAAAATTACTATAACAAAGAATTCTAGAACTTAATATCTCCACTAGGGAAGGAGTTTTATTTTTAATACATATAACCAACTTGACAAACAAATATAATTTTCATTTGTAAATATTGTATATATTTTGATCCATTTAAATTACTTCGTTGTTTTACAGAATATGAGATTATCCTGGCAACACCTAAGACTACTTATAAGAATCTTTAATTAATACCAGTTAGGAAACTTGTAAAATATATCATTTTCAAAACGTAAAATCTATTTTATAGGTTGTTTATTTTGTTATGACAATTAGCAAATCCCAAAAATGTTTAAAGTTAACTTTGGAAATGACATATATATATTTATTTGTTCTATACGATAAAACTGTATTACTATTTATAATTAAAATAGTTGATGTTAAAGGAACAAAAAATATAGCATACAATTATGCTAAACGAAAAAGTACTATCACAAAGACTATTAGAATTTAATATATTTATCCCCACTAGGGGAGGAGTTGTATTTTTAATACAAATAACCAACATGACAAACAAATACCATTTTCATTTGTAAATATTATATTTATTTTGTATCAACTACTTAAAATAGTTGAAGTTAAAAAAGAAATATTGTGTTATTAATAACACGAGTTCGTAAAAAGATGAAGCTAACAAAAATATAAGTTTTATCGGGAGGAGGTTAACATTGGATCAACTGTAACAAAGACAATTAGATTAGTAAAACCCATTGTTTTAGGTATTTTCTTACTACCAATGAAAATCCTAATTCCACCAACACGTTTTGTTTAAGGAAGAGATCTCTATTTCAATGGGAACTAATGTTCCAATCTCACCTGTATCAGCAGCGAACTTCCCCTCTTCTTCTTATAAAAAAATGCTAACGCTACATTTTCCTATCCACATTAAAATGAGATTGAGTTCATGAAAGTTCTAGTCAGAATTACATCTTAGAAACTGTGACATGATACGTGCTTCTATATGAATAAACGATTGAAAAGATAACGGTAGTTTTTTATTTGATAAATGTAATATACTCGTATTCTCCAACAACATTTTAGACGCTTTAAAACAATATTTTTTGCCTACGCTTGATTCAGTGTTAAGCAATTAAAGCGGTTTTAATTTGGCTAAAGTTACATCATACATGAGTAACTGATTCTTCCGGTAGTTTAATAAGACAATTATTAACATGTGGTTTCCTTAGAACAGAGATTAAAATATTTGAGTGAAGATTACATATATGGAGTAGTAAAATAAATCAAAGGGACATTGAGCTATAAATAACATCTGGAGTGACCATAAAAATGTAGAAAAGAGGCAAATTAGTTATGCAAATCTGATTATCAGTAGGGGGAAGTGGTGAAATATACTCCAAGTCATCTAAACCAACTGACTAGCCTTCCCCCGAGCAAAGCTCGGCCCCCCAGGTACTATTATTTAATCCTAGCATATACTTCGTACCTGCATTCCTAAATGGACATACACAACTATTGCGTGTTAAATGATTTTATGCCAGGTAAAAAACAATTAAATAATCGAAATAATATAAAGCGAATTATTAGGCTAGTTTAGTTCCTTGTAAGATTTGGGTTTTGCAATGCTTGTTAATAAACGTATATAAATAGGAATTTAAAATCCATAAAGATAAAGTGATAACAAAAGTCGTCGAGTTTTTTTATAATTTACCTTTGTCGTAAAGTTTTATTGAGTAGAATAATGTCGACAAATGCTAGTGGAATCATAATATCTTCACTTTTTACTCCTATCAAGATGATTCGCAAAATCAATTCCAATACCTCTCCTTTTAAACGATTAGATATAAGTTTAATGAAACTTCACCTGACCTCAAATTGAGTAATACTTTCTATAACCAGTTTTATTTTATAGTTACTAACGATTTTCAAAATGGTTATTTATACTTATTGAACACGAATATAATACAAGAAGCAAAGGGACACTGAACATTTCACAACACATGGCTGACCCTTACAAGTAATTCCTTTAAGAATAATTGTGTGAAGTTTTATAATAAGCTGCCTGAATCTATTAGAGTAGCCACCATTTATAAATTCAAGTCCAATATTTACTCTTGGCTTGTAGATAATCCGTATTAATCTATAAATGAATTTTTGGACTCAACTGTTATGATTGAGTAATTTCTTAGTTAAACTAAGGTAGTTTTGATTAAAAATGTTTCAATGTAAGACTTGATCAATGGCAATAAAGATTCTGATGTCTGATTTCACGTACTGTCTTAAGTATAAATAATTATAACATTAAATCTAAACATCTTACAATGTCTACTGTCGATAACACAGTTTTAGTTTGAAATGGTAAACGCTAAGTACGTATTCAATTTTAACAAACCCGGGTTATATTTATCCAAAACTAGATCCAGTTCCCGGCTGCAACAGAGGAATTCAATAGTTCTGTGATCTGAATTGTCTGTTCAGTTGAACCATTTTGAATAGTAAACAACGATCTAATTAATCATGTGATAAAATTCAAATCAAATTAAATATCAATTTAAGTATTGTCCATGCGAATAGCATTACAAAGACCCTTAAGTTAAATTATCCCTACTTTATTATCGGACCGTGAGTTGGCTTATCCGGAGCGCATTGCATAATTGTATTTTATTTTATTGTTTCTCAACGGCTTAAGCCAGTTAACAGTTAAAACAATATTAAAGTACATGGCAAAAAACAGTGGTTCGAACTATTACTCAGACGCTCAGATTACTATTACTCAGATACTTACAACATTATAAATACCTATGAATAAATATTACAATGAATAACAATATAACAATAAGTAGGCCCTAATAATTTAAAACTAAATAATTATCAACTTTTTTGCAATTTCAGTTTAATCAGTCCAGAGTTTATAAACGGAATATTCAAGATGACAGATTTAATAAAAATAACGATATCAAATTCTTTGTGTTTTCCACAAGTATCTACTATTATTTATTATTAATTTCACTGAAGGTCAAAGTATTACCAAAGTTTGATTTTAAATGAACCTAGTTTAGTTACATCAACACTTTGAAGCATTCCATACATCTACGTAAATAATGTTTTAGACTAATTTAACGTATTTCTGAAATCCCTAATAGATAACTGAAGCAAAATGGTGATAGTAAATAATATATAGGTTCCTACAGATTCAATTTAAATTTGTATTTTAAATATAATTTGTAATTAGTTTTTATTGTTATTTAAAATTATCATACGAAATACATTTATAAAATTTAAAATGATTTCCATGTTATAATGTATGATAAATTATCAGTAACTTTATTCACTACGAGTATTAAATTAGATACAGTTTGAATACAAGATCGAGGAAGTGAGTTTGTAGAAGTTGTAATTGGCCAAGTTGGATCTCGTGTTGAGATGGATTTGCTTGCTCAATGAAGCAGTCTGTAGAGAACTTCTTGAATGAAAAGGTATTGCTACTTCTCAGCTAGGACTGAATGGATTATTTTAAACAGTTCGAGACACTTACAGAATAGTTCAGAATATTGCCTACTTCAGAGAACACTACTTGTTTCTTTCTAACTAACACTAAACACACAAAACACTAATTTGTTTCTTTCTTTGGCAGAATGCTCTCATACATCAATATATATTTATAAATGTTTAGAGTTTGTATGTTTACATTTATATGTATATATATATATACATAAGGTATTGTTTATATATATATAAACAATAACAATATTTTAATATTAGTTGCGATACGAAAATAAATGCAGACAGATATTTTCTTATACTTCAATTTAAAATACTATACGATAGACAAATATTTATAATTTCTAAGATTGTATGTAAAAGTCAATTCTTAAGTAATTTAACGGGATTATTTCCTTATTTAAAAAACAAAACATTTTATTTAAAATTCTCAACATTTTTCCAAGATATTATGTTAATTGTGAGAGAATAAGCCTGTTATTAAAGATTTGTATTGTATTACCTTTAGAATAGAAATGGAATATTATCCTACAATTGAAATATTTAACGAGCTTGTTTAATAATGTGCACAGTTTAATTAATAGTACTTGAGAAAATTTAATCAGACAAACAAATTAAAAAAAATGTATAATTCTTATTTACGAAAACATTACTTTGCAAACTTGTAACTTGCTAGGTTCTAATATGTATCTTTCGTTAATTTTAAAGTCCATATAATTATATATGCATTCTCCATGTACTTATATGTGTTTTGTATAACCTTTAGTTTCTTGTTTATGTTCGGTTTTGCATATTGTGAATAATTATAGTCAAAATTATTCAAATTATTTATTACAACCATTCAGTATGTTTTACAATTGACTATGTCACCAAAACTAAGAAAAAACATAATAATTAAATATATTCATCGTTTTGACTCACAAGATTTATAATGTTCAAACTATGCAGCACTCTTCATGCATAAAAAAACAACAACAACAAACAAACACAAAACTCAAAACAATCAAACTATCACGCGCATAACTTCGGTTCAATTTAACTTTTAATAAGTTACGTTGAACCAAAGTTTGTTACATGATGTTTCATTTAATCGATAGTTCCGGAAATAAGTTTTAAAATAATTGTTATGTTGGTCAAACTGTTAATTTTGTAATAAGATATAAGAATCATTATTCAGTATGGAAGAACAGAAAACCGGAAAGATCAAATGTCGAAAAGTATCTCCTGGAAAATGTCCACACATTGGGAACAATTTAAGACAATCTAAGTATTCTTAAGAAAGAAAATATAGGGAATGTGTGGGAGGAATTGTTTATTTTGAAAGAACAATTTTAGGATAGGATTAAATTGATTAATGAACATGTCAAGTTTGACTCTGCTGGTACTATTTTCCGAACTTCCGGAACTTCCGGTAGCCAATAATATACAAGTTGTATGCCATCTTGTTTGTCATTCGCTGTTTGGGCATGATGACGACCGATGTGACTATTTGAAATCGATCGCCTTAAAACATTTTTTCTGTGTATTCTTACCGGTTTGCATGTAAGTACAGTGTAATTATATTTTTAGTGTTGTGAGACGTAGTTTTATTTGATCCTGTTTTATAATCATTCATGCGTTCATTTATCATAGTTAAGAAACAGATATATGTATTAGAAGAGGCTTGTTTTTTTTCTATGTGTATAGTTTATAATTAGTTCAATATTTTTAACTTGATATATATTTAACTTGAAAGGGCTGACTCATGCAGAGGTGTTTTCAGTTCTAATAATCTGTTAACATTCCCCTGTTGGTATATCCTAGATTGTTTGGCTAGGAATAAGCACATTTATCATCACAGAAACTCCACACAGTACAGTCTTCGAGATAATTCTTTGCTTTTTATTCCATTTCATGGAACCTCAACTTATGAAAAGCAAACATAGTTTTCCTCAATAAAATGATTCAACCCCCTTATGATTTACCTTAGGCAAAAATCAGACTTTGGAAAATTTAGATCGAGGTTGAAATTGCTCCTCCTGGAAAGAGAATACTATTGTGAACAAGACTATTTTAATGACAAGTTCTTTAGAAGTTGATCATTTATTTTACTGATCAGATTATATTGTCTGATTTATTTAATATACTATTATTTTGTTGTGTACTACTACGCAAATATTATAATTATAAGTATTTCTGACTTGATCTATTGTCAATGTTTTATATAGTCTGACGAAAATAAATTATTTGATTTTATATTGGGGCTGTAATTTATTTTCGAATCCATCTAAAATTACCAACAACTCTTTTACTACAAGAACATTTGACATGTGCAGTATTAATACTTATATAGAATATAGTTATCGCCCAGGAAAACTCGCGCATACACGTGTATTCTAAAAACATATATATATATTGCTAAAATATGGAAAAAATATATATCGTCCTGTACGTAATTTTGTAATTTAGGTGTTAGGAAAGAGGCAAACTCTAGGCTGTTAAAACAATTTTAGACACGATTTATTGTAAAAACAGTAGTAATTGACTCAAATAATTAACACCAATAATTGACACAAGAATTGGCGGAAACAATGTTTCCAGCCACGCATTGTCGGTAATTGCTTTAATTCCCGAAAACAAGACTGTTTTACGGATAAATTGTCCTTCAGTCACCAAACCCTTATCCGTAAATGTACAATACTAAATACAAATATAAGATGCACTTATTTCCTTTAGAAAAAATATAATCGTGTTTGAGATACATGCAATTTCAAGTATGTTTTTTCGTGGAGGTTCCTATGTTTTGATTATTCATAAAACCATTTTATAGTGACTTTTTGTTTACAAAATGTTTAGGGAACCACAAATATATAGTTGTAGTCTATTATCTAAATAAATAAATCTTAAAAAAAAATATCATTATGTTAAAACTAGTTTTAGAAAATAAAAAAATGTTTTACAAACATAGTTATAAAACAATGCTAACATTATTTCGTACTAAAATAAACTTTATATATAATTTGTTTGAATAAAAACCAAGACAAAACGTGTTTTATAACTGGTTATCTAAAAAAAATTATATTTATGGGGAAACTCTTCGAAAAAACATGTCTGAAGGCAAAACAACAGTGAACATGTCAGTTTTCATACCAACGGCCCCAACACAGTCCAAATGGGCAGTCAGACACGAACAAGGATTTGCTTAACATTTGTAGGAAACACAAAATTCAGACGTGTGTGTTTGTTTCTGGTTAACTAAAAGAATATTTTCTTTAAAAACTATATCAGAAAACCATAAAAAAATTCTCATTTTTAACTTTATTTGAATTAATAAATCCTTTAATTTACTAAATATAAAATTTTAAGTACGGTAGATATTCTTTTATTAAATTATTTTTAGAAATATCCAATCAAAACCCTTCATTAGAGGCATTACAGAATTATTTGACACTTAAAATGGTTTTAAGAGGTAAAATTGTCCTCCTTACCCCAAGGGTTTGGTAGCAACATAATACAAATTACCTATAATGCTCAATGTTCAACTTACATACCACATTTCTATGAAATCGAACAGTAAAGAAGAGGTAAATAATAATTTTTTCCCCCATAAGAAAGGCCTTAAAACACATGCTGCGTTTATCACTTAATTACAAATTTTAAATATTAATTACAATACACGTAACAATAAATCAATCAAAAGAATAACAAATTAAACATCAAAATATGTAATGCAATCTTTTGAGAAGACATTAACTTTAATCGCACGTTTTCCGGGTTAATGTTCTGATTATTAAACTTGTATAGTGTTACCATTTTATTCGAAGCATCTGCTAAGCAAAACAAACCAAAGAGTTAATTATTCAGTAAATAATTTTATTTTATATTAAACTTTACTATGGCATAAATATGGTAAGGTTATAACAATTTTCTAAATATTTAAATAAATTTTCATGGCTTTATCTACTTACACTGAAACGCGCAAACATTGAAACAATAAACTAAATGTGAACGTGTTACGTGTATTATCAAAGGTAATAAAACTTTGACACTTTACAAAAGTACTCAACACTTCCAGGCGCCGACTTGAGAACGGCCCACTGGGGCTAGTGAACAGAGCGCGGCCTCCTCTAATGCGCCAACTTATAAGGTGTTTCCTTTATTGCTGAGTTTACTTTAGAGAAAGTAAACAATTTTCGAAGAGAGCCACTGAGCAAAAAATATAACTTGATCAAATCCCATTTATAATAAAAGTTAATTTCTAATGATATTAAATTATAAAATAATAAATTTTATTGTTGCCAAATTTTCATTAGTGTACTGGATTCAATAATAAAAATATTGTTTGAACTATGTATATTGAATCACATAATTATACCCTTTTTACTCGACAAAGTAAATGCACGTTATCAAATACCAATAATTATTTGTTCCTTTATCTCAAATCTTCCTCATAAACTATGCATTAGTCTAAAAAAATGTAGAACGTAGTTTATTGTATGACAATGCTATGTGTATGATTACATATTGACTAATTCTAAATATGGTAAAATTAACATAATATATTGCCGTATTTTAGAATGTATTGATTATATTACTCTAAGGGCATACAAAAGTAGTTCAATCCAAATCCATAAATGTTTTTTATTACGACTTAAACAAAGGTTCTGTATGTAGGAACAATGTCTCATTTTAACATAGTGAAATAACAGACAAGATCGAAAAATTATTTAATCCGGTTAGCAAAGTTTGTTAAAATCTTTTTATTGTAAACAAAAACGTGGAACTATAATTTTTGTATTAAATTTGTGAAGTGTTCTAGAAGGAAAAATCTTTAACAAAGAACATTAACCCTGTTCGTAAGAACTTGAATCAGAGGTGAAAAGTTAGCAAGGTTGCGGGTTTTAGTCAAAGTAAGTTGAGGAAGTAATTTAAGTTTGTTGCAATTAATTACAATTTATTTAACTTTTTTTAAGAATATACGAGTCGATGTAAAACATAACACTTAATTCACGTAACACGTAATTAACTCGTAATTTACATCTTCTGTAGTGAATTACGTAACGTAATTACGTTCAGGGAATATAAGTGTTTGGGTATAAAGAAGTATTTTGAACGATCCTATGTTACCTGTTTATAAACAGGATTTGTGTAAATTACCCGACCTATATTTTCTTCAAGTAAAAAGGAAACAATAAGTGAGTTAAAAACAATTATAATTGAATACTTTAAGGCAATTTTATTTTTAGAATTGTTTACAATCTCAGATAAAAAAGAAAGTATTAGGAAGGAAGTTTTATTGACATTTATAGTACACTTGGTCTATGTTACTACATTATTATTTATGATACAATTTTAAGATAATGCTCAAGTATTGCTTAGTGCTTGAAATTTACAGAATGCGTTGCCATGATCAACCATTTAAAGTTGAATATAACATTATAAAACTAATATAACTCACATGGGATTTTTCCAAAAGTTTAATTCATAATGTAAAATTTGAACATCCAGTTGTGGTTTCAGGGGCAAGCGTGTCGTCGAGCTCTTTTAAACGCCAATAGTCTCGACCCGGCCCTGAGGTGTGATGGTCCCAGGACTACCTTAAAACTGGTCTATACCAGTTTTGAGGCTGACATTGGGTACAGCAAATGAAGTTGTCATTACATATTGTAAGTCTTTTGGCTGTCCATTATGACAAACTTCCCTTTCACCTTTGGGCCCTCTATTTGCAGGGGCTAGGGACAGAATCCCCTGGTTTGGTCCCCAACATACCAACATGAGAATGGATGGTCCCTAGCTGTTTTAAATGTATATCCTGTCAGTTGAGTTGACTAGTTGGAGGGTAGCATGCGGGTCTCCTGTTTGAGAGCCTCATCCCAACTGTCACAGGGGCACGGGAGTTGGCACTATGAAGGGTCGATTTGGCTACCGTCCCATCCCACCCTTCCTTTCCTGCTATATCCTATCTTTCCGGTAACCTAGGCAATATTCCCGCTTGTGGAAGATGGGACTAGCAGCTATGCTGGGGTTTCCTAATCTGCAACAGTGATAATGATGATGAGGTGTGATTTGGCATCCTCAAGACCTATGCTGAGTTTGACAATACCTATTCACAGAAATTCCGAAACCTTTGGATTTATGTAGAACTTCAACAAAATTGCTGTTGAAAGCCTAACTGGATGTCATTGACACCGGCAGCATTGGTATACAGTCAAAGGTAGCCACAATTTGTTTCCGTGTCCACTTACAAATTTTAAGCCATAGTCATATTACCGAACTATTGATGTTTTATGTTATTTTGCGACTTGAAAGATGAAAGGATGTAAAGAGGGTTTGTCAGGAAAATGTTGCATTAAATATGAGTCACATAGTTAAAAGTGATAGCTAAATGTATATATTTGTATATTCCAATTAAAACAACCTTGTTTTGTTCAAATGTGAAATGTTATTGGAAATTAACTAGTTCCATGCCGTTACAGTTGTGTAACTTACAGGAGATCACACATAACTTTTATTGTCTGAACCAGCTAACAGACGTTCACCGTATACACTATATCAATTGGCAATGGTTTCATTTTAAAGACATTTCATCCTTGGTAGTAATTTAATTTAAATATATTCATGAAATAACTTCATAGTACGTTTGGCAGCCTTAAAGATGTGTAGTGTTCTTCAACTGTTGTGGAACTTAAACAGCCCCATAACATAACCAACGATGCCACAACAAAACAACTAAGTAACGAATTACCAATAACATAATGGTTTATATAATATGTGTTACATATATCTGAAGTGGATAAAATATCTTACCTTAGGTAAGCTAAAATAAAACTGATATTAATAAAAACGTTAGTAACGTCAGTTGAAAAAATAGTTTTGTTACACACTAGTAAATTATGCTTCTGAAACCGAAACTATTCCTCTATCCTGTTTCTAAGAGGTAAGAAGCCCGAATTATTAGATGATTAGTATAGGAGAAAACTCAACAAATCAATGAGAATCTTAAAAGTGTTGCCTGTTCCTGGCCTGAAGAACCTGAAAAACCTTTTACATAGTGTGTATAACAAATTGTTACATAACTTTACACGTTTAGAACGTTGTAATTAAGGAGATACAATTTACCACAACAGTATTATATCCAAAATTGACTGTCTAAACCAACCATATATTTTCGCCAAAGGGAACAAATATTAGTTAAGAATTTAGGATAAAATGTACATTAAATAATTGAAGGGTTAAATTAACTGATTCAATCAACACTACTATGTATATGATTATAGCTTAATTGAAAATAAGTAAAATTCCTTGACTGACCTCGAAAGTATTTAGCTTCTGAACCATGTTTATTTGGGATGACAATTAGCCTCAGAAAACATGAATTCCTCAAAAGACATAGTTAGCGTACAGTGCGCACTCGCTGCGTTTGTAATTAAACGTTTAAATGTTGTTTACAGTTACTTTTATGGTTTAATCTGAAACATAATGAAATTACTAAAATGTATTCTCATAACTAAAATCTTAGAAAGTAATCTGTTGTAACAAATCCCTTTCATCTAGTAGATCAAACGAAACCGAGGTTGGAACTCTTTAAAGCGGTTCTTTAATCAATACCGTAATACATTACCACAGAAATCGAGTTAATGGAACCATTTCAATTACAAATCCGATGCCTTTGGTTCTCAAGCGAAACATCATTAACAGGCTCTTTTATCTTTGGTTAAGTAGTCGATACAAATCAAGCCAGGCTGATTACTCTGGTTAATTCTTCTTCTTCTTTGAAAAATCTATTTGTAAACTTATATACTTTGAGTAATGTTTATTACACATTACTTACTTTAATTCAAAGTTTCATAAGTTATTACAAAATAGTAATAATATATCAAGCAAAATAAATCAAAAAACCTTTAACATAAACTTTAACACAGGCTTCAATTATAGAAAAATTAAAATTATCATTCAAAGTTTATACAATTTTTAGAAAAATTTTATCTAGAGTCATTTGAATTTTCGAATTACAAATAAAGTGTGAGAAGAGGGAAAATAATCTTATGAAGTCGATCAGAAAAATGTTTTTTTTTCGACGTATTTAAAATAAAAAACGAATTCGCACGCAGCATGCTGACGTGAGGGAAGTGAATTTCCATATAACAACTTTTAAAACTCCAAATCAGTGTAATAACATTCATTTATTCCAATTTTCATTGAAATCTGAAAACATTGATTTTTTGGCTGTTCTGATGCTCCTGGTTTCATTTACCTGCAAAGCTGGGAATACAATTTTGTGCATTATAATGTTAGGAGAAGGTTTAGACAGGCTTGAAAGTAGGCGTGAGGTAGCTGGGGATGATAAAAGTACTCTAACAAAGGAATAACAGGCTTTTATAGTGTAAAATCCCCATAAGACAACGTACTGCGTTTAGTCGATACACATTTTTCTTAATAACTCAATAAATATGTATGCTAGAATGACAAGAGAGGGCTTAAAACTTTTGCCTCACTAATTTCCACTTTTTTACATGCATTAATTTTACATTCGGGGCATTTCTAACCCTTTTTGGGCTCAAAAACTCAAAATTTGAACAATTAATCCCCAAAAAAGGGTTTAAAGTTTTCCGATTGTTTTGCCCAACGATCTTGTCCAACTGATTACAGAAAGGAATGTTCCTACCAAATTTGAAGTAAATCGGGCAACAAATGTGACCGCTAGAGTGAAAACATATATATATATATATATATATATATATATATGTATATATATATATATATAGACGTGTTCAGGGGGTCACGTTAGGAACTTCTATGGTGGTCCCGGACTTAAGTTTCACTGTGCGGGTCATGCTAATAGTTCACTTTCCAAAGATTCACTAATAAACATCTCGTAAAGTGTAAATTTGTAGTACTTTTGTGCAAGTATTTTTGAAAAATATGAAAAATATCTGGCATTGTGAATTTAGATTTAGGTGTTTTAACTAATATATATATATATATTATATTATCTATATATATATAATATAATATCTATATATCTTATATATATCTATATATATATATATATATATATATATATATATAGATCAATAGTTTAAATGAAGTAAACTTTATCTGTTAACTTAAAACGAAGATTAAAATACGTTTTGTTTGTCTTGTCAATTATTTTATTAAATTAAAACAATTAATTAAATAAATAAGTATAGTTTATTTTAATGCTAGTTAATTAAAGTATAATGAAATAAAACAATATGCAAGGGTATAAAGTAAATATAATTGTATAAGGCAAAATCGTTTTGAAATTTCAAAAATATTTAGTTGCATCTAAGATTAAAAACCTCTCCCTAGGACGTGAGGTTGTCGAGTCGAGCACTCTTGTCTTGCGAGTTCTTCAAACTGGCTGAAGTATGAGACAAGAATTGCATTACTTTATATCATGTGGGAATTTAAATGAAAAAAGTCGTACTGTATAAAATGCAGTTAAGAAAGCATGTATTAGGCAAAGAAACTGACGTAATTTAACGAAGTACTAGTGAAAACTCATTAAAGATATATTTTTTGTTTGTTTGACTTGATGTTGGACGTGAAGGTGTGTTATCGGTTTATTAGAAAATAATATGACCAAGATATCTAATCTTAATATACATATAAATGAATCCCTATTTCCCTTGGTCACGCCATAACTAGAGAATAAGTGCACCAAATTGAATAATTATTTTTTGTTGTGTTCGTTATTGTTAGGACAAGGTTTTTATAAAAGAAAATCTTTAATCCGACCTAAGGGCTCTGTCCCACTGGCCTTCAAAGTTCCCATTAATTTGATCAATGTTTAGTTAGTTACACCAATCAGCTGTTAACAAGGATTATATCTAGACATACTTGAAAGGCATAAACATATTTTAATTATGGAAATAACAAATCTATTTATATGGCAACTCAAATTCTATTTTCGATGCTGAAGTTAGCACTTTAAAAATAGGTGAGTGAGCGTAGTGAACAACCTCATGTGGGATGAGAGTGAGCGAAGCGAACGAGCTCATATTGAAAATGAACGAGTATTTAACATCAATCAAGTTCATTGACATTAGGACAGGATAACGTCTCTCGGCCAGCTAGTTAAAAATAAATTATGCTATTTTAATATTATGTCGATAAATAATTTGTTATTGATTTATCCCGATTATTGTTGTAGTCATAAATCACATTTTTATTTGAATAGTTTAAGTATTACCGTAAAAGAATACTTACTTAATGTTTGTCAATAAAACTTGAGAGGGCAACATGATACTTAACATCCAGAGAGAATCTCGACTTTCAGCCCCAAGCTTGAAGAAGTATGAAATGAACAGCTAAGTGGGAAAGTTCTGATTACAATCCTCAGAACAGTTTAAAACTAAAATTTATTCCCAATATATATTTTTAAGATTTGTTATGCAGTTTTGCTGCTGTAATATTTTTATCTTTCGTAAATAATCTTAAGTAGATAATAGAGTTTTGTACAGTAGTTAAAGTTGTTTTTACCAATGTACAGTCTTAGAAGTAATTGTAAATTGGTTTGAGGCGAGTTCAAAAGAAAATTTGGTTTACGATAATTCATTTTAATTTATTATATTTGTTATCTCTACTAATTAAATTCCGTGTAATATTCAACAAACTGAAAAAAACTCGTTATTTGCCATACCATTTTATACATTATTGTATTGTATTGTATTGTAAAGCAGTTATCTATAACTGCAAACAAAATATTAAAAAAATACTTAATAATGATTTCCTTGTTAAACATAATCATTAGAGACCTTAGTAATGTAATAATTAAAAAATTAAAAGACAGTTTTCCAAAATAAAGGAACACAAATAAAATTTCAGTTTCACGTTAACCACAAAAATATAATTTTTAGCGAATTTTGCCTATAGGGAAGAAGCTATTACCGTAGTCGGCATGTTATGACCGAAGCCCTGGACCATGATAACTTTTTTTTATATATATGTCCGAGAGCACGATAACTCTCGCAAAAATAATCCGATTTTTATGATATTTAGTATAAACGTGTAAAGTAGCATTTATGATTTCAAGTTCGAAAACCGGACAGATCGACCTATCCGAAGGGGTATTTTGGGGTGGTTTTGTACCCCAAAAATGCTTTTTTTGAGTTTTTAACATATAATTTGTCCATTGAAATCACCTTAAAAAGACGCACAATTTGGTGTATTGATTATCGCTCTACGTCAAATGGATACAGAGATATTGAAAGTGCTCAACACAGTACGTTGTCCAATGTTATTCTTATGGAGAATAAGGAAAATTGTATACGTTGCTTATTTATCATCTTATCATGATGAAAATTGGTATATTGCTACATATCGTTGTGGCCTATTGATATTTGCACTAAAAAACATTTTTTGGCCGATAAATCCTGTAGCAGCAAACCTGCGTACTCAGCCCCCATGTTATTCTTATGGAGAATAAGCAAGGTGTTATCTCCCTTAATTATGAACATAAATTAATAAAATTTGATATGGGGCTTTACATACTTGAGTTATATTGATATCTGTATAAAACCCCATTTTTGTTCCTTGCTTCAACAAACCTGCACAC
Source organism: Allygus modestus (assembly GCA_963675035.1). Classification (NCBI taxonomy): domain Eukaryota; kingdom Metazoa; phylum Arthropoda; class Insecta; order Hemiptera; family Cicadellidae; genus Allygus; species Allygus modestus. The sequence goes on from OY776114.1 coordinate 114,755,716, forward strand.
TCAGCTGCCATGTTATTCTTATGGAGAGTAATTAAAGTGTCATAAATCGTTTATTTATGAATGTATAATGATGAAACTTGGTATGTGGCTTTATGTGGTATTAAGATACATATATATGCATTGGAAATTCCCTGAGTACGCAGGTTTGCTGCTAAGGGTGTATTATATTTATTACCTTTATAATTATTCCACATGACTGAAAATAGCAGTTATAACTGTGACCTACCATGATTGAATTTACACATTAACATAATACACATTTATACATTTACGCAATACACTGGTTTATACATTTTGACAAGACCGAACGGTTCTCTTAATCTTGACGCTTGCTAAGTTATAGTGGATAAATTAAAGTTGTTTATTACGGAATAAGTAATTTAATCCTAATTTCTGAGAAACACAATGTGATTTTTTTTTCATATCAAATCATCTCCAAATTCAGAAAAAACCGTTAAATGGTATAAATGCAAATAATAGGAAAAAATAATCTACATGCAAATAAGTATTTTGGATATTGTTATCTTACTTGGTAACTACAAATGGTAGGCTAATTGAGTCGTTCGCCTAGTTAAAACACTTTAGCCTATGGCCACGCTAGGCGACCTGGACTCCACGACGTGGTCGCCGCGACTAGTTAAAACACTTTAGCCTATGGCCACGCTAGGCGACCTGGACTCCACGACGTGGTCGCCGCGACTAGTTAAAACACTTTAGCCTATGGCCACGCTAGGTGACCTGGACTCCACGACGTGGTCGCCGCGACTAATTAAAACACTTTAGCCTATGGCCACGCTAGGCGACCTGGACTCCACGACGTGGTCGCCGCGACTAGTTAAAACACTTTAGCCTATGGCCACGCTAGGTGACCTGGACTCCACGACGTGGTCGCCGCGACTAGTTAAAACACTTTAGCCTATGGCCACGCTAGGTGACCTGGACTCCACGACGTGGTCGCCGCGACTAGTTAAAACACTTTAGCCTATGGCCACGCTAGGTGACCTGGACTCCACGACGTGGTCGCCGCGACTAGTTAACCCTAGCCGTGGCCAACCGGCACGCGGAGCTCCTTTCACGTGTCGCCTGAAATGGCCACCAGCACGCGGAGCTCGTACGGGTCGAAATTTTTGTAACGGTAAAAAAATAATTAAAAGTCAACTCAGAAGTGAACAATATTTATACCATTCGAAAGATCACATTCTAAACTTTCATTTTATTACATAAATGAACCGTTTACAAGTTGTATAACAGTGTCACGACGATTATAATTACTATGAAATTTTGCCGCTACGCCATTCTTGCAGTCGACGCTCGGAAAATGTAAAAACACGACTACTTTGGAATTACCCTGCTCGGGTAATTTTTGTCTTAGGATGTTGCGGGTGGTACCACTGCATAGCCAAAGAATTTAGTTTCACTGTGGTATTGATTTTTAGAACGAAATATTGATTGCACAACAGTTACGATTTTATAAACACAGCTGTTTTCTGAATTCGTAACAAATGGCCAACCGGCATGCGGAGCCCCTATGGAAAATGCGAATTACATCCAGTGCAAGTTATAAATACTAGTCATATAATATTTCATTTTGAAGAGGAAGAAATTTAGCTTTTGACATTGGCAGCCCTGCGCATCGCCTTTTCCTGCTGCTGTCTTGCAGCAGAAGGAAATGAGTCACTCATCTGACATTTGCTGCGCAGAAGTCAGCCATTTCGCGATTCTATCGGCGTCCTTAGTGAGTTTGCGCTCGCGTGTATCCGCGAATTATTGCTAAATCCGTTATTATTTCGGAGTGTTAGTGTTGGTGAAGTGTGTGTGTGTATATAACAGTAATCTTTATGCATTTTATTATGCATAAATATTACTGAAGTGTGTGAAATAGTGTTTCTAAAAAGTCGTGTTTTTCTTTTGTCTTGAATGTTCAAGTGTGATATAAACCAACAGGATAACATAATAATGGGAAGGGGGTGAGTAATTATATTTATTTTTATTACTTTTACAATTGTAAGGTAGGATGTATTTCATTATTGAGTAGGCCTAATATAAAAAATAATAATTTTGTAATTTTTCCTACATGGTTACCGCAATTTTCAAATTTTGCGGTTTTCCGTATATACTTACATAATACTTACAAATAAAATTCTTTCCCCAACATATTATACATTTCTATGTAGGGCATTGAATGTCCTACTAAATGTATATATAGTATTTGGAGGAATAAATTTCTAAAAAAAGTTATATACTAAATACCGTAGAATCTTTTTTTTTCCGAATACGCTAAAATTTTCAATATTCATCTAATCATAAGTGATAACAATTTTTTACCATAAACTTTATGACTTTTTTACATTCCCTATTTCATTAGCTTTACAAATATATACATATTATTATTAGCATATACATATTTACATTACCTTTTTACAGTACTAACTAACACTGTACAAATTTCACATTTTGCGGTTTTCCGTATATACTTACATAATACCTACAAATAAAATTTTTTCCCCAACATATTATACATTTCTATGTAGGGAATTGAATTGTCTACAAAATGTATATAATGAATTTTCCATAAAAAATCGGACAAAAAAGTTTTACCGAGGCTGCTTTTGAAATTTCAAAAATAAATTTCAATTTTTTTATATTTTTTTTACTTCGCTGAAAAAATTATCTCTTAGATCTTTTTTATTTGACTATTACATGATGCCCCTGTTCTTTCTGAACAAAATGAATATGTGGTTGGCTATGTTTAGTTCTCATTTCAAATTTATACGAATTTTCAAAAAAAGGTCTGCAAAATCGCCAAAATTGGTTGGCCATTCTACAGTTTTTGGGTGGCCACTGCTAGGGTTAAAACACTTTAGCCTATGGCCACGCTAGGCGACCTGGACTCCACGACGTGGTCGCCGCGACTAGTTAAAACACTTTAGCCTATGGCCACGCTAGGCGACCTGGACTCCACGACGTGGTCGCCGCGACTAGTTAAAACACTTTAGCCTATGGCCACGCTAGGCGACCTGGACTCCACGACGTGGTCGCCGCGACTAGTTAAAACACTTTAGCCTATGGCCACGCTAGGTGACCTGGACTCCACGACGTGGTCGCCGCGACTAGTTAAAACACTTTAGCCTATGGCCACGCTAGGCGACCTGGACTCCACGACGTGGTCGCCGCGACTAGTTAAAACACTTTAGCCTATGGCCACGCTAGGCGACCTGGACTCCACGACGTGGTCGCCGCGACTAGTTAAAACACTTTAGTAGATAAGAAATGAGGGTTTAACATACTATTCGGCACTTTTTTCCCATGTTATTCTTATGGGGAGCCGTTTTTGCACCGACGCCAGCTCCCGCCTTACACAAGTTTCCTGTACTAGTACCCTTGCCTTAAATACATTTTCCCCATCCTCTATATTTAAAAAAATCTAACTTTGGATTTGTCTGCAATTTGTCTAATGCATTAATAAATCATTTCCCAAATTAACTATTACGGTCGAATTCAAAACTGCCAACTGTCCGATTTTTGCACTCGCCCTAATTTCCTTTTTGGCCAGTACCCTTGCCATATTTTTCCCCTATATTTTTAAAATTTGCTCTAAATTCATTTTAATACATCCTTTGCAGAAATCCACGAGTTCTGGCTACTTGGGAACCCGAGCCATTTGACATATAATAAATCACCCTTCCTCCTAATTACCTTCTCTACCAAATACATGTCTTTATATTTAGTCTTTAACAATTCTTCTGTATAAAATCCTCCTTTGATTATATTGCCATTTTCATCTTTCAAAATATAAGTCACAGGCTTTGTTTTCTTAACTTTTGCTATTGTAAAAAGCTCTCCCGTCCAGTTAGGGGTATATCCTTTACTAAATACATGTTTATATTTAGATATCCTTACACTATCCCCCACCTTATATCTTGGCTTTTTAACTTGTACTTTAGATGCTAACCTTTCATGTACATCTTTAGAGTTCTTAGCACTTACTTGGTTAGGCTTCATCCCTATGGATCTATGTACTTTATTATTATATATCCTTATTAACTTTGGAAGTAAATCCAACCACTTGTAACTCCCTTGTGCACTAAACTCTCTATACAACCAATTCTTTAAAGTTCTCTGGAACCTTTCCACAATAGCCGCCTTAGTTGTAGAGTAAGTGTGGTAGTGATTAATATTTAGAATTTTCATTAGTTTGGTAAAATGTTCATTAAAAAATTCTTTTCCGTTATCAGATTGAATATTTTTAACTCCCTTTGGGAGAATAGTTTTTATAGCTTCTGTGACTACTAATCCAGTTTTATTCTTTAGTGGAGCAGCATAAGCTTTTTTAGAAAATGTGTCTATTAAAGTTAAAATATATTTATTCCCACAATTCTCTCTAGCATAATTCCGCATATCTATTAAATCTATTTGAACAGTTTCGTTTATACCCAACACCTTAAAATACCTTCTAACAAAGTTCTTTCTCGCGGGCTTATGCAATTCGTAAGCAATTTTTTCCATTTTTTATTCTTTATTTTTAATGTTAACGTATCTGCCAGTCTCTGTCGTTTCAAAAACACCTCCATTGCTACCAATTAACATACCATCACTCATTCTTTGATATACATAGTTTTTTGGCAAATATGCCTCTCCATCTAAAGTCTTAAATCCGCTTAAAGATGTAGGGTCTGCAACCAACAATTTAGGATTGTACATCATCAAATCGATTTCATTATTGTCTTGCATAAATTTATTAGTTTTATTGTTAAACCTTAATGCATGTGATTTTAAACAAATATCAAATTTAATATTGTCTTGTCTAAAAGTTTTAATATTATCGTCATACCTCAAAACCTGTGACATTAAACAAATATCACTCCTATCTTTGCCTTCAGGTACATTCTTTATTAATTTGTCCTCTGCATCCCACATATCTCTATCTAATGTTAATACATTATAATTTTTATCCCCCTGTTTTATTATGCTTTTCTCACCTTTTGTTAATATTTGATTAACAACAGCCACATCATTTGGCAATGTTCCAGGTAAAATGTTTGTTAATTGCTTATTTTTACCATCAAATTTAAGACCGTCTAAAGTCACAGTCTGATGTTTTGTAACACAATCGTTCTCATCAACAGCGGGTTTAACACGAACTAGCCTTTTATTATTAAAATCCCAAAAGTTTAGATCCATTTTTGGTACTTGAGAGACGTTTACAACATCATCGCTTTCTTTACCAGCCAACAAATTACTTATTTTTCGCTTTTTGGCATTCCAAATACCATTCTCCGATTCCAAAAATTCATAATTATTTTTGTCTTGTACAAAGACACCATCTTTTCTTATTAAAGTTTGCTCTAATGTGGGTACATCGGTTGAGCTTTCACCTCGTTTAACATTAGTAATTTTGCGTTTATTAGCGTTCCAATTATTACTCTTGGATTCTAAAAACTTATATTTAGTATTACCTTGTACAAAAGCATCACCTTTTCTGGTTAACGTCTGCCCCAAAGTCGATACATCGTCAGTAAACTCCCCACCTTTAACACTACTAATTTTATAATTTAAAGCATTCCAACCATCATCTTTTAGATTTAAAGTAGTTTCTTTAAAACTTCTAGCTTCTGGTTTACTATACAAGTTATATACGCGATAAAATTTATGTATCATCTTTTTATTTAATAAACAATTCCACTTTCCCTCAATTCTTCTATGATAGAATCTATCTCATTATCCACTCCAGAATTTCCCGCCAATCGGCTTAACCAAAGCAGTCTTAACCTATCTACAAGCTCATTAGGATCGTCCCAATAAACATAGTCTATTTTATTACCAGTTACCTGCCTTAAACCTTCACCAACAGTCTTAAACAGGGGTTTAATTATATTAAGATATTTAGTGTGTTTATTACTTGACATCGCCGCACCTGTTTTATAACCCTTTAAATGTGCATTTGTAGCTTCCAAAATCTCTTTATAATTTTGCAAATCAACCTGACTATAGTTTACGGGTTCTTTTAAAGTTAACAATTCCCACAATCCTTTTGTCCCTTTATAAATTTGTTCTCCAACTGTAACATCATCATTGGCAATTTGAACTTCCTGATTCCCAATAAAAAATTTATTTCCTTCTCGCCTAATACCATATGCTGTGTCTGTCATACTACTTCTACTAAGGTAATTTCCTAAATAGTCTGATGCTAAAAGACCAAAATCTAATTTGTGCGGTGTTATCTGGGTTATTCTTGGTATTCTAGACGGGGTCTTTTCTAAAATCATTGGGAGAACTGGCCTCTCTGTTTTTGTGGCTAATTTTTTTAATTCTTGCAAAGGCTCTATTAACGGTTGGAATGTTTGGAACCTCTCTTCAGCCTCTAGAAATTTACTACGTTTTAACGCCCTATATTTTTCTCTTATTTGTTTTGCAGACTCTACCAATTCTTGTTGAATATTTGTTTTCATTTTATTTACATTTTATTTATCTCATTTGTCAAAGGATTATACTCAAACACTTTATCGTGTATTATTAGGCAATATGCAGATGTGTTTGAAGGGACATTTTCTGCAGTTTCAATTTCTAATTTAATATCTACGACCCCCTCTTTTACTGATTCATTCTGCCTAGAACAATCTATTACAATTAGAGGATATTTCTTTATAAAGTCAGCTCTGTTAAACATAGGATCGGGGACGGTGTTGTAGTAACTCTCCCTAAACCTCACACACATCTCATAAGCTTTAGAGGCATCTCCATTTTCAAAGTCGAGATTTAAATCACTATAAGGATAATATTCAGAGTTTAAAAACACTTTGAGATTTTTCAATTTACAGTGATCAAATTCATCAGTTCTTTTTCGTGCACTGTTGTCCCTACCAGTTTGGAAACCAAATATAATATACCTGGGCTTCTCCAAACTCGAAGACGTCTTAACTGACCATGTATGTCTCTTGGTTTCGGGGTATGATGGGAGTTCGTGTAGCTCCAAACTTCTAAATGCAATTTGCAAATTTTTATTTTGCAATAACATCTTTTGTAATTGAAGCTTCTCCCCATCAGATGGAACCACATGCGGCATCACCCACTGAATCGATTTAAGTGTAACTTTAGGAATAGGATCGACCCCAGTTGGAGCATTAGATGTTGTTAATATACAATTTAAGTCGTTTTTGGATCTTTTCAACACCAATTCTTGTTTAACATTTACTAAAACCTTATTAAAATCCTCAAACACACCCATTAACAGCTCTAACGGGACACAAGTACTAAACTTGCCGCTTTTATGGAACTCCTTTAAATTTTCATCAGAATCAAATGCTACATTTGACAATTTCGTTGTTTTATTGTAAGAGCACAATATTTTCATAAGACTGGAAATTCCCGGATTTCTTACAATATCTATTTCTTTACCAGCAACTTCGTATCTAATTTCGTCAAATAAGAATGCAAATGCATTATTTATAAAATGTCCTTTATCATGATTCTCTATTTCTCCTTTAATATACAGATAACTCCTACATGGGAGTGTTAGTAAATCTTGATTAATTATGCATATTCGAATTTCATCGGAATTATTTATTGCTAAAGTGTTGTGTGGAACATAGGAGTGATTTGTAATTTTAACCACGCTATCGTCGTATTGGAATTTTCCTGTAACGTCTAGAAAATCTTCCACTTTTATTAATAGAAAATTTTAACTTCAACCCAATTGATCGCAGAAACCTGGCATTTTGCACACTCAGTCCGTTCTTGTAAATTCTCATATCTTTTTTATATGACAAGTAATTGTAGTTTCTTCTTTATTAAAGTCAATTGGCTTGTCGTGTTGATCTGCAAATGTAATGCTAACAACATCTAAACTTCTCTTATTTACAGGGAAGTATATAATATTTCTGGGAACCTCAATAATTTTGTAGCCAGGAGGAGCTTCTGGGTAAAAACTGTGTATGGTGTGTGATTTGTCACCATTTAAATAAGACCCATTCGCAATATTACATTTTACTCTAATCACATTTACATTATTTATGTTGATTTTATTTACGGATTTAAACGCAATATCTGGAGTAGAAAATCCTTTAAATCCCAATAATTCAGACCCTAAACACGGTTTTGTAAAATCAAACACATGGCCAGAATGTAATGTGGTTTTCATAGTTTTATTATCGGCTATAAGTACAAAATCTGGGAGTTGCTTTTGAATTTCCTTCGCAAGCTTAAACACTTCGTATGTACCTTCAGCAATTTCAATTACATTTGGAGCTTTGTGATCGTAATAATACACATCCTCACCCTCGTCTATAGTTAATTTTGTGTCTTTAAGTTTATTTAATTTTGGAACTAGCCCTTTGTAAAATATAAGTTTGACTTTTGTATTAATTAATGCTACTTTATTTTGTATAATAACTTCAACTTTACCATCTAATGCCCGGTTTAATTCGTCAATTGTGACCTCCCCTTTTGGGGTTGTAATTTTGTGCATTTTGTAATATGTCAAAGTATTTAGAGGTTTTTTAACATTAAATATAGAATTATAACTTTGAAAATCTACCAGTCCAATTACATAATCACCATTTAATTCTATAGGAGGAAAGAACACCGACTTCAACTCTGGCTCTGTACCCGTAAATGTTATAGTAAATGAATCCATTTTTATAAACTAAAATTTTTCAGAAATGATAAACATAAAATTCCACAAATGGAACTGTTTAAATCTTGTATTTGATCAGTTGTATAGTAAATTTTAGATGGTACAAAATATTCAATTACCTCTTTTGGAGGCTGTATTCCGAATGGGTCAAAATATATTACAATATCTTTATTTTTACGATATGCTGTCCAATGTGTGCCCCTGTCACTGTCTAAATTAATAATTCCACATTCTCTTACTTTTGGTCTCTGTTTTCTTAGCTCGTTTTTTAGGTACACTCCTCGAAAGTGAGGCACGTCTCTTGCGGCCTCTAACAGCTGAAAGTTGTCCATCTTTTTTATTAAATTTTAATCCCATTCCCATTTTTGCCTTGGCCTTCATCAAATTTGTCACTGCATAAGCTGCTGCTTTTTCGGCCAGATTGGCGTCCTTTGCCGAAACCCTAGTCCAAGCCTGGTCTGCTAATCTCATATCTGCCTTGTTCCGGGCGGCTGTATCAGGATTATTCATGTAGAATATATCGTGCTCTTTACAATAAGAGTCTAGCTTATTTTTTGGAGGTACATTTCTGGCTAAATTTTCACGTATCTTAGTTGCAGGACCACAATATAAATATGACGGGATGTGGAGGGGGAAAGGAAGGTTGTTTATAAGGGTATTTAACAAGCCACGGCCTCTATATGGCTTTAAGAATAATCCCTTACCTTGGACCTTTTTACACTTTCTCTTTGCCATTTTTATTATATAAAAAATGTCATTTATTCAACAAAAGAACAAATTTAAAATAGCACATAAAGAAAATACACCAAAGAAGTTGGGTCTATTTCCTAATAATATTCGCTGTCTTATAATAGGGCCTAGCGGTTCGGGGAAGACCGTTTTAATTTATAACTTAATTGTAAAAAAGCAAGGATTAAAGTTTACAAATTTATATATAATATCCAAATCTTTAGAACAAGAAAAATATAAAAAAATAATTGAAATATTCCGTCTGTGTGATGAAGTTAAATTACACACATATTCAAACTGTGAAATCACACCAAATGATGTAGAATCACACTCAATAGTTGTATTTGACGACATAAATAGTCCAAATATCACACAATTTTTCTCAATGGGCAGACACAAAAATATTAACAGTTTTTACTTGTGTCAATCTTACAGTAAAGTAAACAAACATTTACGTGACAATGTTAATTTTCTAATATTATTTAAACAAGACGATTTAAATTTGAAACATGTGTATAACAATCATGTGGGAAATGATTTTTCATTTAACCAATTTAGAAATCTCTGCCATCAATGCTGGGACAGGTCTAAATATGGCTTTTTTGTAATAGACAAGGAAAGGCCAAAGAATAATGGGAAATATAGATTTATGTTTGACCAATTTTATAATGACCAAGGGCAAGATTGTTAATGCCATCCAGAATAAACCTCTTGTCGTCATCAAAAGAGAGTACCTTTTTGTTCATCGTTAATGTTTGAAGATGGTGGTTTGTGGATTTAATTCTTGTAACATTCTCATAGTAATCTTCCCCGAATGCAAGACAGTTTAAGTAATGTTGGTGTCTTAAGAGATGTTTAACTGTAGCATTGTCAGCCCCCTTTGCCTTTTTAACCTCTAGCTCATTTTGCTTTTCTTTTTCGTATAACCATTGTAAAGGAATGAAAGAGTATAATTTTGGCCTTAAACCACAATATTCATACATAATTTTACCATTTAATTCGTCTTTAAACTTGCCCGTAACTTTTTTATTTTTATCAGAGTATAAGAAATGGTCTTTACTATATGCAGAGGTGTCAAAACAGTCCAAGTCACATTGTATTTCCTTGTAAAAGTCCTCTGTTACTATAGAATAAACAACACTGTCTGTGTCTGTCATTAGGAACTTTTTATTCTTAAATTTTGACATATAATTATAGTGGAAATCATACATTATTACTTTACTGATATCCAAAATGGTCAGTAGAGGCAATATGGGGAGTCTGGGACAGCTGCAAAATAATTGTTTTTTAATAAGAAGTGACGTTTGAGTGACGTGGTGATGACGTATGTGTGACGAGAGGGTGTGATGACGTCACGGCGATGACGTATTGGTGTGACGATACACATACGTCATTGGATGTGAGATAATGTGAAAGCGGGTGGATTTATATTCGTTAAGAAACGGTTTAGTTACGTCGGTTTGCGACTTGAAATGGCCAACCGTCCAGTTAAGTCGGTTTGCGACCTGAAATGGCCAACCGTCCATTTAAGTCGGTTTCGACTTGAAATGGCCAACCGTCCATTTAAGTCGGTTTGTGTTATCTTATCTTATCTTATCTTATCTTATCTTATCTTAGATCTAGATCTTAGATAAGATAAAAATTTTATCTTAGCAAGCCCACTTGCTTCGCTCCCCATCTCACGCCATAGAGTCCCCCTCCACTATTAACCCCCGCCACATTTACAGCTTAGCACAGAATCGCGCGTTACGATCCATTCACACTCCTGATCTTAGCCGCAACGCAACCATGGCTCGCAACTTACAACCGATCAAACGCCTTGCTGACTCTTCTGACGAGGACTATTCGGACGAAGAGGGCCACAGACGTCGCAGGAAACAGTTCAAGTTCTGCCAAACTAGACCGACGGCTGCAACTACTCCTGTGGGGAGAGCGACGATTCAAATAACGCGACACATCTTCACTTACCGACAGATCAACCAACTCATGGACATCTTGGACCGCTACCGACACCTTGCCGATCAGATGATTATCGAAGTTAGTAGCGGAGATCACTTCCACCTCATCCTCCAACATCAACACTTGGACACAGTCGACGCTAGCCTACGCCGACAACTACAACTACGACAAATTCTTCGGGTCGTCGCTTCCATCCCCCCACACTAAATCCACGACTCCACTCCTTCTACAAACGGCCTTTATCAAGGCCACCACTTATATCATTCGTTGTGAATCAGCCTAGCAACCATACATCATACTAAACCTACATTAAGTACATTTCAATCCAGATTCTCAGGAATTAGTCATTTAACATCAATCATTTTGGTGGCCTTTACAAAGGCCATTTTTACAAGTCTCAATTATTTTTAATTTCACAGTCTTAGACAATTCCTTTACAAGTCTCGGCCTCACATCTTGTTACTTCTTTTACAGGAGGAGTATTCAACATTTTCTGGACTTTGTCATTTATCCAACTTCAGTTTAGTGGCCTTTATAAAGGCCGTTTTAATAAGTCTCAATTTTACAACTTTCGCGGTAACAAAGAATAGTTATTCAGTTGTCGCTATGAATGTTTTAGGGGACTTTAAATAATTATAATTTATAGTCTACAAACATGTTCAAACGTGTTCAAGGTCATTTTAATACTTTAAAAAAAAGGATCTTGACTGTGGCGGATTGCCCTGCCGACCAGTCAAGAAGGGTCAGTTCATTCGTGGCGGTTTGCCCATGCCGACCGATTGAACTGCTTAGGGTATGGGTGGACCGCAGAAATCCACACTGCGCGAACCACCCGGGTTTGTTTTTGGGGTTGTGATGGGAATAGGGTAAGGGACAGAGTTTAACTTGTACAAATCAACAAATTGTGTTAGTGTTAGTGGGAAACCAGCGAAGCCATGCAAGACAGAAAAGGATTGTACAGAGAAGAATAAGAGATCGGCGCTGAGTTTAACGATCCAGATCCATTGCCCACCGCACTGTTCACCCAACGCCTGGAGCAGTGCTGACCACACAGGGGGACTTGTCTCAGGCCTTGTGTGACGCAGAAGGTGTTGACTCCGCCTCGGGACCCGGCGGAGATCAGCGTAGAGATGCCGGCCGATAGCAAGTGAGACCTACATATGTGGTGCTCGCTATATCACAGAAGTTCCAAGCCCGGGGTACCACTGCAGGGATTGCGGTACTAGGAGACCTCCGTGGATGTTCAGCTTCTCTCCGATGATCTCCGCTGTGTCCCGCTTCTCTGGAGCTGCTCTGGACTGGTCCCGTGTCTGCATGCCGAATGATTCGAGTGGAACGAGCGTCCCGGTTTTATGAACTTTTCCGCTGAGTCAGCAGAAAATAACCTCACCTCATTGGTTGAACTGTTTGACCAATGAGAAGCCGGCTTGTGCTAGTGAGTATACCGCTGTTCTTAAGCGAATCACTTTTGCTCACCCTTTCGTTACGGACGCAACTGCATCATGTTCAGGAAGCAGACCCGGCCTACGATGGTTGACATGCCTCGTCGGGAACCATCGTTCCAGCTTTCCAGCTCCAGGCCCCACAGTGTCACACCTCGGTCATCACTCCGGCAGCCTCGTCAACGTCCAGCTCCAATCCCATCCCCAAAGAGCGAGTCCGTGACAGGGCAGCCTCGTCAACGCCCGGCTCCGACACCAGCGTCAAAGAGTAGACCCGTCGATGTAATGTCTCGACGGGTAAACATATCGACTTGTGCCCGGGAACCGTTCTCTTTACTTAGAGAAATTCTCTCGGACAAGACGAGGGATCTGGAACCTGAGAAGAACTATACGGCCCAGATCCCTGTTATCGTTGAGCCGAGGGAGATTCGTCGGCCGAGCTTCGAACCGGCATTCCCTGGGTTCAAGCTCCACCGCCTGTGGAAACTGCAGCCGGGACTTTATTGTCTGCTCGGATGGGACAAGCCTTCGCGGGAGCTTTTGTTGCGCCACCGCAACTTTGTCTTTAGAAGTTACCTGCCGAATGGAGTGATTGAGCCACCGTACGAGACATTAAAGACCTACTTGGAGGTCGGGAAGCCGGAAGATGGGCAACGACGTCGGCGTGTCACCGTCCAATGGGTGTCACTGTAAACAATGACACTGATAAAAACGGCCTTTTTAAAGGCCACCAAAAATGTCAATCGTTTGACACTCAGTAGCGTAAAACATATATTTTGTTTTACCCCCAGTCTTACTCCTGCTGTAATGAAGTTTTATTATAAGTCCCATGAGGTTTCAATAAAGTTTGTTGGTATTTTGTACGGTACGGTACTTAGTTACCGACTTCAACAAATATGGTTTGACCGAGAATTTTAATCGTTCCTCTGTCAACATAGTTTGTTCAAATGGGTAAGCGCTTGGACTGGGACATTAAATAATTAAAATGGCCTTTCTCAAGGCCACTAAATAAAACGCTGAGTCAGTGTTATTAGTGCGCACCAACAGGAGACCTGCAGCGTATCCTATACGGTACGTAGCGTCGCACCTTAGAGACCAATGATTAGTGGGGCTCAGGACATCCTGCTTGCGCTGAGGAGAGAAGATGGAAACTACGGTGGAAGAAATCTTCGCTGAGATGATTGAGCGACGGGCTCCACTAGCACCGATATCCTCACTCCGGCCGCCTTGTCAACGTCCAGGAGCCTCGCAGAGGCGTGTTCACTTCGCTTTGGACTGTCCAGCTCCGAGACCAGTGGCAAGGAGCAATCCTGTCACTGTAATGGATTGTGTTGCGGCTACTCCACGGCGAAAGCTTCAGAGGCTGGAGCGGCGCTTCTACACTCCACTTGGGCAACTACGCCATGGCGAACAGAATCGACGGTTGTGGCGGATGAAACCCGGCCTGTACGAATTGCTATTTTTCGTACGCCAGGATGGTGAGGCTATTCTGCGGGAGGTTGGTTCCTTGGAGCTGACGAGAGTTCGCCTGCCAAGGAGAATGGAGTGGCCGTGGAAGTCGACGCATCTGAAGATTCACGGGCCGGGGGAGGACCCTTCGTATCCCAGAGGGAAGGCCGAATGGGTCCGTCGCTAGATCATCTCAAAAAACGGCCTTTTTAAAGGCCACCAGATTTTTCAATCGTTTTTGAACTCATGCATTTGCAAAGTTTTATTATAAGTCCCATGACATACTGGGTGTTGGTAATCTGTACGGTACGTAGTTGCCGACTCTAAATAATATATTTTGACCGAGAACTTTGTTCATAATTCGGTCAACACAGTTTATTTAGTGCGCTTAAAATAAATGTTATGGGGCTTAACAGCCATAGCTTGGAGTAAAGAATAAAATGAGTTGTGTTTGCAAACACAAACAATTCCACGTTTCTAACATAGAGTTACAGTCGGGCCAAGATTGGAGATACGTAGTTGCCGACTCTAAATAATATATTTTGACCGGGAATTTTGTTCGTTATTCAGTCAACACAGTTTGTTTAATGTACCTAAAAACAAATGTTATGGTGCTTAAGAGTCATAGCTTTGAGTAAAACATAAAATTGCTTTCAAACACAAACATTTGCAAGTTTCTAACGTAGAGGCACAGTCGGTCCAAGATTGGAACATAAAAACGGCCTTTATCAAGGCCACCATTTTTAGTACTTAAATTCAACTGACCAATAGGAGAAGAGTGCTGTGTCAGCAACGCCTATATAATAAGAGAGTGGTGCGATGTTTCCTCATTCCTCCACTGAGCTGATTGCTGATCTGATCTCCAAGTCATGGACTCTTCTGAGACTTCTGCAGCTGTAGAATCCATCCTGGCTGAGAACAAGGTGAAGTCTATCTTCGATCCGCCGGACGCACCTTCTACATCCACAAGCGTCGTTTCGCCGCCAAGTCCCCTGCACTTTGGAGCACCGACAGCAGAGTCATCGGATGAAGATAATAGGAAATTCATTTCAAAACATGACCCCTTCGTACCGAAGGCAACTTCATCCTCCAGCACACCAAGAATATCATTGAAGAAGACACCACGGGTAAGAAATGCGCCCAAGTGTACCCACCAATTTAAGAGAGGGCCGAAGAAGGGTGAAGTGTGTGCAGTCTTCTGCAAAATAGGAGAAAAGTTCTGCGCTAAACACAAACCTGCAGAAAAAAACCCGCCAGCATCTAGTTTTGACTTTGAAACTATAGCTCAGGAGGGAAAATTCCGAAGATTGAAAGTTTCCAAAAAATATAAACTCCTACAAATTAAAGAGCGCAAAGTAATTTTGGAAAACAGCGGAAGAATCCTAAAGGTAAGACTGCCTGGATATTTGCAACCAATACCCAAGACTGGGTCATACTTAGTATTTCAAAGGGCGGGCAAAGGCGAACTGGCAAAGGTGATGTGGGAGTGCGTCTAGATTGGATCAGCAGCTCAGAAACGGCCTTTTTCAAGGCCACCTATTGTTTCACTCGTTATAGTACTCACAGTGTGCTAACTCTGTTGTCTTTCACAAACAAAGTATATTATGTAAAATCCTACAACATAATTAACCTACATTGCGTAGCTTTCCTTCCAGTCAACAATGGTCGAGACCAGTCGTAAACCTTGGTGGAGAATTCAAAACGGCCTTTTTAAAGGCCAAAAATTGATTAACTCGTTATAGTACTCATAGTGTGCTAACTCTGTTGTATTTCACAAACATAGTATACTATGCACAATCCTACAACATAATTAACTTACATTGCGTAGCTTTCCTTACAGTCAACAACGGTCGAGACCAGTCGTAAACCTTGGTGGAGAATTCAAAAACGGCCTTTTTAAAGGCCAGCAAATGATTAACTCGTTATAGTACTCACAGTGTGCTAACTCTGTTGTATTTCACAAACAAAGTATATTATGCACAATCCTACAGCATAATTAACCTACATTGCGTAGCTTTTCTTACAGTCAACAACGGTCGAGACCAGTCGTTAACCTTGGCGGAGAATTCAAATACGGCCTTGTTAAAGGCCAGCAATTGATTCACTCGTTATAGTACTCACAGTGTGCTAACTCTGTTGTTTTTCACAAACAAAGTATATTATGAGATGAAATAAACTGATAATGCAGGCTGCAGACTGAATTAATATTTACAACTCTAATTTCATCGATTCTTTGCATTCAAAACAAGATTTTGTTTGTTTGTTTGTTAGGTTGACCTTGAAAATAATAAAAGCATTGTCAGCAGTTAAGATAAGAGACTGCTGAAAAGCATTGTCAGCAGTTAAGATAAGAGACTGCTGAAAAGCATTGTCAGCAGTTAAGATAAGATACTGCTGAATATGCAGTAGTTATTACTATAAATAGAGGCGTTCTGTAGAGTTGATCACATCCATCTGCGACGTTTACTTGACAACATGGTCTACGAGATTGTTCACCACCAAACAGCGAGAAGGGTTAAACGCTCTCCTCTGTGGCTGAAAACATTCTACCTCCGTGTTCCGATTTATTGGACGACGGAGATAACTCAAGAATGCGACTTGTGGAGAGTTTCTGAGGCTCTAGACAGTATCAGGGCCGACTGCCGAGCGACTACTATTAAATTGACAACGTCCGACGTAGGGTTCTGGATGGCGCCTACTCCTCTGGAAGATGACATACCCTTCAAGACCAACGTCATCAAAGACCTGAAGCGTTTGCTGCGGCTTGGCCAAAGGGTGACTCTCACCGTCATCGTTTCTTGAGGACGTATCCTGCAGACCCACAACGCCATCTCAAACTCCACCTTCTGAGGGCAACTACAAACGGCCATTTTCAAGGCCACCATGAATTTCACTCGTTTTAACTAAGCTAAGCGTATTATTTGAACCATACCAATTATTTATCTTTTCGATTATTAATGTTTCTACTAATAATGAAATTAATAATTACCAACACATGGTTTTTAAAATTTTTAGTTGTACAAAACACATGGTGGTTTCTTAATTTTACCTCAACTAACAATTGAAATTTATGATATTAAGTATGCACAAGTGTATCTCTTTCTCTCTCTCTCTCTCTCTCTCTCTATATATATATATATATATATATATATATATATATATATATATATGTATATATATATATATATACATTTTTTGAGATCAAAACCTATGTTTACGGTTTTTCTGCCATAACTTAGCACTTTTTTTACTGACTAAAACCTAATGCTCTTATTCGTTGTTTATTTTTGCTTGCTCATCACAAAATTCCCCTATAAATAAAGGTAAATAGTAGTCACCGGTCATTCATATCCTATCTACCATCATGGCACCACTAGACATCCCTCACCACTGGAAGCAAATTGGAGAAATAATTGAAAATGTCTTACAGGAAGATGTGGAGGAGATTGAAGATACTAGCGACTCCGAAGACCTGACCAACTCCGATGACAACACATCATCACTAGATGTCTCTGACATAGAAGATGCAATAGCATTTGTTCTTCACGAGGATTATCCGGAGTCAGTCGCCGACAGTATTGAATTTTATCTCCTGTCCGAAGATGAGGATGACAACAGGACTCCTGTCCTACGTGATGTTCCCGATGCAAGGCGGAGACTATTCGATAGTTCCAGTGGTGAGGAAGACGATGATGGCGTTGCATACCTGAGCGACTAATTAGAGAAGTCTGTTTCAAACGGCCTTTTTCAAGGCCACCAATTGTTTCAATCGTTTTAAAACTCAGCCGAATTCGCAATGTTTTTTTTTCCTTAAACTAAAAAAGCCACAAGCAGAGTATAATAAACGAATGAAAAAATGGTAGCCGTTAAAACGGCTGTTTGGATGTGTTTTTCAACTGTATAAAGGGTTTATTGTTCAACAATGATGTCATCATCTGATAGATAATCTGCCCCTACTAATCTTTCTAATGCAGCCATTACTTCTCTGGATTGGATAGTTGTTCTGCTTGATACAACGTTAACCTGTACTGGTTGATCATCACTTTCTTGTCTTTCCGTGGGTGTAAATGGTAATTGAAAAGGTGGTGTTGTGGAGGATATATCTGGGACCTGTATAGGCTGCTCCATAATTATGTTGTGGTTAGTAAGCTTATAGCAATACTAATTTATAATTTCATTTATGTTTACTTTTTAAATGAATGAACCAATGGCAATGAAAGTGATGATGTTAGCAAAAATATAAACCAATAGTAATTCAATGCTGAGGTCAGCATTTGCTATAAAACTAGAACATGTGAAAAATGGCTCTCAATACTACTTTTGGAGCAGTCTATAACACACTGAGAAATTTATTCAATCACAATGTACTATTGTCAACGTTGTAATGAAGATTTCATAAATGAGGATTTATATATATATCACTGTGAAATTTACCATAATGCTACTAATAATGCATTATCCGATTGTGAAGACCATCCCGATTTCTTACACTTCCTTGCTGACACTGAACACTCTACACGGCAGAGCAGACCAAGCGTAATTGCATATGCACCTCCTAGCAAACAAAACTCAGTGGATCCTGAAGATGAATCCTCACCCTCTACTTCTAGAGGGACTGCGAACGAAGATGCAACGTTGGGAGTCAACATTTTAGTGGAGGCGTTTGACAGATCTGTCGTTCGACATTACAGAATAAATAACATCAATACACTTGAACTACAAATATTTATGACCCTCGTTAAAGATGTTATAATTGCAAAATTAAATTATGAACTTAACCGTTTGAATTTCATTAAATTTGGATTACTATTGGACACAACATTTAATAATGTAGAAGGAGAAATATCCAACAGAGGGTTTCTTTCTAGAAACCGAACTATCATGGAGACGTCAAATTTAGATGAAATAGTTGATGAATGTTTACAAGAATTGGTGCTTAAAATAACTGAGCATGAAGCTCGTGGATCCGGATGGTCCTTGCTCAATGTAAACAACCTGGATTTACGAGTTCATAAACCTGGATACGGTGAACGTGGCAGCAGTTTTATTCCATTGCCAGCAAAGATTAAAGATAATAAATCATGTATTAATGTTCAAAACAATGACAATGAATGTTTCAGATATTCCATGTTGGCGAAATTTCTTGTTCATGAAGGTGTCCAACATCCTGAACGACCGAATAGAAGATATCAAGAACTAAATGGTAGATATAAATTTAATGGATTAAACTACCCAGTGTCATTGTCTGATATAGGAAGTTTTGAAAAACGTAATGCAGGTGTATCTGTTAACGTGTTTGGACTGGACAGAAGAAACAATGTGTACCCGTTAAAAGTGGTACCACGTGAATTGACTGACCATACTGATTTACTGTTACTAAAAGATGAAACTGTTTCACATTATGTGTACATAAAAGATTTTACTAAGCTCATTCACTATCAGCTCACCAAAAGAAAGTCACCAATAACAGTGTGTAAAAGATGTTTCTGTTTTAAAAATATCTCTATAAATAGAGGAGGTCGTAGTTGGCTGACGGAACACTCTAAACTTTGTGAAGATCATGCAGCAGCAAAAGTTATCCTTCCAACTCTGAATTGTTCTATTCTAAAGTTTAGGAATATCCATCACCAGTATCGCATCCCAATTGTAATTTACGCAGATTTTGAATCGTCATTGATACCAGTGGAAAATGTGGATCCTGACGCAGCAGACAGTAGGAAATACCAAAAACACGAGCCAAACAGCTATTGTCTTTTGGTAAAATCAACACTTTCATACGAGCATCTTCGGCACTACGATATTCCAACGGAGCCAAAGCTTTACCGTGGGGAGCAAGCTGCAACACGATTTGTTGATGATCTATATGATATTGCTGAAAAAGTATCTACCCTCTACAGTTACATTGTTCCTATGGAATTTCTCACTGACCTTCAAGAACTATGTCATCAAATGGAGGACATTTGTTACTTGTGTAAACAGGAGTTTTCTGAGGACAACATCAAAGTGCGTGACCATGATCATTTGACAGGAGCCTATAGAGGAGCAGCTTGTAACGCCTGCAATATCAACTTTAAGCTACCTAACTTTATACCGTTGTATTACACAATTTAAGTGGATACGACGCACACTTTATTATTCCAGAACTTGGACGAGACAAAGGACAAATTGACGTATTGGCTCAAACGACAGAAAAATTTATTAGTTTTTCAAAGAAAGTAAAAAATATAAAATTAAGGTTTATAGATTCCTTAAGGTTTATGCCATTCAGTTTGATGACACTCTCTAAGAATCTGGAAAGAGATGACTTAATTGAAACGAGGAAGCTGGTTCCAGAAGATAAGATGGAGCTCGTATTAAGAAAAGGAGTGTTCCCGTACGACTACATAGATTCCCTTGCTCGATTTGACGAGACTGCGTTACCTCCACCAGAAATGTTTTACAGTAAACTCAATGAATCTCCAGTAGATCCAGAAGATTATGAGCATGCTGTCAAGGTATGGAAGGAACTTAATATGTCGACGTTCGGAGATTATAATGATTTTTATGTGAAACTTGATGTAACTCTCCTTTGTGATGTAATGGAGGAATTTAGAAATTCCTGTTTGTTAGCTTACGGACTGGATTGTTTCTATTACTTCACATCTCCGGGGCTGGCTTGGCAAGCTATGATGAAGGAAACTAAATGCGAACTCCAACTTTTAACTGATATTGACATGGTTCTTATGGTTGAAGCTGGTGTTAGAGGAGGGCTCACACAATCGGTCACACGATATGTCAAAGCCAATAACAAACATCTTCAAAATTATAACTCCACTAAAGAATCAGTCTACCTAGGCTACTTCGACGCCAATAACCTTTATGGATACGCCATGTCAATGCCATTACCTTTTGGCGGATTTTGCTGGGTTGATTCTAATGTTTTAGGAGACATTATGAGCATCCCGAAGTTCAGCGATATCGGATACATATTGGACTTTGACTTCGAGTATCCTCAGCACCTTCACGACCATCATTATGACCTTCCTCTATTACCAAGGTCCGAGTTCCTCCAGGAGGCAAATATTCAAAGTTGATGACACTTGAAAATAAATCTAATTACATTGCACATTATTGGATTGTACAACAAGCAATTGAACTAGGAATCAAAATTGTTAAAATCAACCGAGTGCTTCAATTTACACAAAAGACCTGGCTAAAACCGTATATAGAATCGAATACTTCAAGAAGAGCAGCTTCCACATCAAGTTTTCACAAAGAATTTTACAAACTGATGAATAACGCCGTCTATGGGAAATGTCTTGAAAACAAAAGGAATCACATGAATTTGAAACTTGTTTCTGATGAAAAGAAAATGTTAAAATTAGTTCAAAAGCCTAACTTCAAAACATCTATCATAATAAACGAAAATCTTGTAGCTGTATGCATGAACAAAACAAATGTTGTCATGGATCGACCTCTTTATGTAGGAATGTGTATACTTGATATTTCAAAGACCCATATGTACGACTTCCACTACAACAAGATGGTTGCCTTTTATGGACGAGATCGAATTGGAATTAGCTACATGGACACTGACGGGATCGTATATTGGATCAAGACACTTGACATGTATGATGACCTTAGAGTGTTTCCTCACAGGAATGATTTTGACTTCTCCGACTACCCAGTCAACCATCCGACATACGACAACTCTGTTAACAAGAAGGTTTTAGGAAAGTTCAAGGATGAAACTTGCGGAGTACACTTGAAGAAATTGTCGCCCTCATGTCGAAGATGTACGCGTTAAAATTAATGACAGATAGAACAGCGAATGTCATATCAACAGTTGCAGCGGATGAGGATGAAGCAGGGATTATCAAGAAGGCAAAAGGAATAAAAAAGATGTACATATTGAAAAAAATGAAATTTGAACATTACTACAACTGTTTATTCAGAAGAGTTGGGTACAGTGCATCTTTTAACACAATCCGGAGCTTCAATCATAATTTATATAGTATAACTGTGAAAAAGAAGTCATTGGCAGACAAAGACGACAAACGTGTGATCCTTCAAAACAACATCCACACACTTCCTTATGGACATTATTCATTAGCATAAATTGATTAAGTGCATCATCATCCTGAGAAGTAAACTGGTGGAAGATCTATAAAATGCTAATTAATTATTTGTTAAATAAAGTTTTTAAAAAGCCACTTCAGTGGCCTTGACCCAGTTTTCGTGTGTTCAGAATAAGCAATTTTTTAAATTAGCAAAAACTACATTACTTATTTAACATTTAGCCTTTGTTAATAAATGAAACAGTTTTATAGTTCAGTTACTAAACGAATGGAGGATAAAGCGAACCGATGGACGAGAGAAAATCCATCGTTGAAGAACTTCACAAACCAGTTCGAAGAAATTTTCCTAGAAGATCAACGGTCGTGAAAGGCATTCATGACCTATATCAAGCGGACCTTGTAGAAATGAAACCGTACAGTAGGATTAATAAAGGTTTTAGGTACATTTTAACGGTTATTGATTGTTTTACAAAAGTAGCCAGTGCAATTCCACTGAAAAACAAAAGTGGATCGTCTATTACAGAAGCAATGAAAGAAGTACTTCAGGCGATAGGGAAACGTATAAAAAATCTGCAGACAGACGATGGTACAGAATTTTTTAACAAAGATTTTTCTGATCTAATGAGGAAAAATAAAATAAATCATTATTCAACTTATAGTGAAAAGAAAGCCGCTATTGTAGAACGTTTCAATCGCACTTTGAAAACATCAATGTACAAGACATTTTCAGAAAGAAGCACCTATGTATGGTATGATATTCTTCCTACTTTAATAAAAGATTACAATGATAAAAAACATCGTACAATAGGTATGAAACCAAATCAGGTGAATAAAGCAAATTAATCTAAAGTTTTGAAACGCATAAAGAAAAGTACCAAACCAATATTAGATAAGAAACCACCCAAAAAATTTGCAATAGGAGACAATGTGAGGATATGTAAATATAAACAGATCTTTACCAAAGGTTACCTTCCGAATTGGACAAACGAGGTTTTCACAGTGCATCGAGTACAGCCTACTATTCCTGAAACTTATATTTTAAAGGATGTTAAAGGAGAGATACTGCAGGGAGGGTTTTACGGACATGAGTTGTTAAAATCCAAGACTGGCAATGTTTATTTGGTTGAAAAGATATTAAGAAAAAGAGGTAATAAACTTTTAGTGAGATGGTTGGGATTTGACAAGAGCGAAGATACTTGGATAGACAAAAAGGACCTACTTTGAAATAAAAAATCAGTAACGGGACAGCATTTGAGAAGACTGTTTATGCAGTAAATAAATTATGGAAATTATCTGCCAGAATGAAAGACTTGATAATAACAATATTGATTGTTTGACACCGGATATTTTTGATAATGAGGTAAGTAAACATGGCTGTTTATTGCCTAACACAATGAGGTGTATTATTAGTGGGCCTTCAAACTGTGGAAAAACCAACGTTGTTTTTAATTTAATAACAAAACCAAACGGCTTAAGTTTCAATAATGTTTATATTTTTTCCAAATCTCTGAATCAACCAAAATATTTATTATTGGAAAAGATTTTGCATGATGTACCCGATGTTTCATTGCATAAATTTGACGCAAGTAGTGAGATTATAGAGCCTAACAATGCTGAACCGTATTCAGTTTTTATTTTTGACGATGTTTCCTCTGAAAATCATGATAGGATAAGAACATACTTCTCTATGGGTAGACATAATCATATTGACTCTATTTACATAGGTCAAACATATAGTAAAATCCCGAAACAATTAATTAGAGACAACGTAAACTTTTTAATTGTTTTCAAGCAGGATGAAAAAAATCTCAAACATATATACAACGATCATGTTGGTGCAGATATGTCATTTGAAAAATTTCGAGATGTGTGTGGGAAAGCTTGGAAAGAAAAATATGGGTTTTTAGTTATAGATAAAGAAAGATCTATGACAAATGGTCGTTACAGAATAGGGTTCGATGGATTTGTTTTATTACATTGACTTCTGCCTATAACAAATTCAGTATTTGTGGTGAAGGCGTTGAGAACAGTCGGAACTAATAATGTCGAACCAGGAGGAGTTGCTTAGTGAAATAAAAGTCCTAAGTGACTCAATACGGAAGAAAAACCTGCTACTAAAAGAAGGATTGATGGCTAGAAATAAATATTTGGAGGAAACCTTCAAGCCCATTGTCGAACCCCTGAATAAAATAAATGATAAAATGACCAAATCGACTCTACTAGATCAAGAAGTAAAAGAACGAGATAAAAAGATCGTTAAACAAGATGAAACTTCAGGAACATACGGATCAGAATCTGGGTCAGAATCATTTAGCAGAACGAGTCGTTCAGGAGAAGAAGAAGAAGAAGAAGAAGAAGAAGAAGAAGAAGAAGAAGAAGAAGAAGAAGAATATAAAGAAGATGAAGAAGAAAGTAAATCCGACATTGAAGGTGAAACAGATCCTTTAGAACCAACAGAATTCCCCACAAATATTAGTATTTTAAGTAAAGAAATTGGCAAAAAAGGACCTCTTTCACGAAATTATATACTAAAAATGCTACATGGTGCACATAAATCGAGTAAATACCACGTGTATGGAGCACGCTTGGAAAAAGACGGTCTTCGTATGGGGGATAGTATGCTAGAGATAGATGACAAAGATAATATAACAGTTAAAGACCAAACTTTTAAGGGTACCGCTGGACTGTTTGAATTGATCTTTAAACCCTCTCCAAAAAAATATACTAAGAAGGATTTTAAAAACATATGTATTTTAACCAACTCCCATAGAAAAGGTTATTCACATAATACACCTATTCATAGAAATAGATCGGAGAAGTATAGAGAAGTTATTTCAAAGCTGTTTTCTAGTATTAGAGGAAAACGTCCGAAGGCTAAGGGTAAAGGAATGTCGATGAAATCGGTGTATGATACAAATATTATATACTATAATAATGGGAATAAGCTGGTTGACAGAATGCGATTAATATATGAATATATACAGGCTGGGCATAACGGATTGGATAACGAAATGATTGTTTTAACGGAAGAGTTAAAAGGTCGGGGATACATAGCTTAAGTATTCAGTCTAAAGATGAGTGTTGATAAGTTCGGTCGTCATGAGAGCTCTTTGGTTCGAGAGGTTTTGAGAGGTCCACCTGGAGAAGGTTTTCAGTTGACTCGAGACGAAAACTATGATCTAAGAAGGAAACGTTTGTGCAATATTGCAGATCCTATTAACAAAGATGAAGCAGTAAACCTTGGAACAATACGTACATTTACATTAAATTGCGAGACAAATGACACCATGTTTGATGCTAAATATAAAAGAATTATACATGTGGCAATTGCAGAAAAAGATACAGATGCTGTGAATAGACGATTTGTTTTGGAAGAAATAAAGCAATTAAAACAAGATATTTACCAAAAAATCGACAAATTACAGTCTATGGTGATTCTTTTCACCTCTTCGAAGAAGGAAAGTCGGGGAACACCTTCAAACAGTGTAAACGCAATATATGATACAAACAGTGATGCAGAAGAGTCATTATCACTGCCAGACGTTAGAGTAATCTAATGAAGTAAGGTGTTAAAACAAAAATAAATTATCATACATGGAAGGAAGACGTTCAGTAGTGAACTATCACTCATGAAAAGAGGACGAGGACTCACTAGTAGCGCAGTGTCTCTTTTAAAAAAAGCATTTTCCACTTTACCTACAGGTGCATTAATAAACACAGCTGTTGATGCACTTCCAATTGAGCTACATTTGCCTGGAGGTTATCAATATTGTGGTCCAGGTACGAAATTGCGAAAGCGTTTGGTACGAGGAGATCCTGGAATAAACAAATTGGACGAAGCTTGCAGAGCACACGATATTGCATATTCAAATTACTCAGATTCGGAAAGAAGATCAATTGCAGATAGAGCTCTTGCTGAAAAAGCTTGGCAGAGAGTAAAATCAAGTGACGCAAGTGTTGGTGAACGAGCAGCTGCATTAGCAGTAACTGCAGCCATGAAAGCCAAAACAGCAGTTGGAGGAGGATCGAGGAGAAGAAAAACAAACACACGTCGCAGAAGAAATATTTCCGGTGGGGGCACTAGTAAAAGAAGGAATACTAATAAGAGAGTTAATCGTAAGCGAAAAAAGTGTTCAAAATGTTCAAAAAAAAAAGGTAAACGGAAGAGGATTATACCTAAGACCATACCGTGCATATTAAATAAAAACAAATTAATTTTGCCGAATAAACCTTTGAACAACGAGGAACTTGAACGGTATGCATCATGTTTAAAAATTCCTTTTTTCAGAGGGGTGTTCATGCGAAACGGATTGCCAAGAAAAATCTGGAAAAATGAAGCCGCAATTGTAAACCTTGATTATGCTAATGGTGCTGGGACACATTGGGTTTGTTATAAGAAAATATTTGATTCTGTTTTTTATTTCGACAGTTTTGGGAATCTTCCACCTCCTAAAGTGTTACAAGTGTATTTCGGTGCAGTACCTAACGTAGTTTTCAATTATGATAGAAAACAAAGAGAAGACACGTCAGTATGCGGACATTTATGTTTGGAATTTCTAGCCACAAGTGTCAGTCAACTGTAAGATGTCGTCTTGTACTGTAATAGTTAGTGGTTCATCATCAACTTTACGAAGTACATTATTTCCACCATTACACCTGAGAGATGATAGACAGTGGGAAATTGCACTTTTGGATTTTACTACTTACAACTCAATCCCAAACATAATAGAAGGTGTTAATAATAAATTTCACTACGTGAGAAAGAAAAATACTGAAGGTCTGGCTGATGTACGTGAATTTGTTGAGATTAAAACTGGTGCTTATGAAATAGCTGACATAAACAGAGAACTTCAAAATAAGTTAGGAAAGGATGTAATTGAACTAAGAGCGAATAATAACAATTTAAGAAGTGAAATAAAATGCAAGTTTTATATGGATTTCACTCTACCAGCATCGATTGGTCCTTTACTTGGTTTCCCATTATACAAGTCGGTTCTTGAACCAAATATCTACCATACAAGTCCAAAAACTGTGAACATAATTAAAGTTAATACTATAAATATCACGTGTAACATAGTTCAAGGGGCTTATAAAGATGGATCGAACCAACATATTTTACATTCGTTTTATCCAACCGTTCCACCTGGATTTAAGATAATTGAAAAACCTCATAATCTGATATATCTTCCATTAAACTCCACTCATATTTCAGACATCGTATTGAACGTACTAGATCAAGACGGTGACATCGTGGATTTCAGAGGAGAAATTATTACTGTACGTTTACACATTAGACAGGCACCGTAAAAGAACGATGGGACTTGAATTTACATATAACACTAAACAAACATCAGACAATTCTAGTATATCTTCTAACGTAGAGAGGTTAACTAGAGAGAACATTAAATTTTTAGAAGGACTTGGTTTCAGAGTCAATGATAATGGACATACTGGATATAAAACATGGACCGGTTTTCGACGAAACGTTGTGGGAGAAGGAGCTTCACACTCACAACCCTTACGCTTCATCGAAATTAGGAAATAATGATGAGATCCGAATTCCAATACAACATCAAGATGCATATACTTTACCGTCTGAAAGCTATATTTATATTGAAGGAAGGGTTTTGGAAAAAGATGAAAATACAACATCAAAAGTACCATTCATAAATAATCCAATGGCCTTTTTGTTTGAAGAAATCCGGTACGAAATATCTGGCATTGTAGTAGATTCGACTAAAAAAGTCGGTATAAGCAGTACGCTTAAAGGGTTGGTTTCTTTATCACCTAATGAAACGAACGCTTTAAAAACAGCCGGATGGATATTACCAACTACGACCAAAATAGTACCTAATTCAAGTGGTTATTTCGACTTTTGCGTTCCGTTGCGGCTCTTACTAGGATTCGCTGAAGACTACAGAAGAATAATAATTAATGTCAAACAAGAATTGGTTTTACTGCGATCATCCTCTGATGTGGATATTATACAAGCTGATAGCGGAACAACTCCCACAACACTTGAATGGAAATTGAAGTTAGATAAAATAGTTTGGAGAGTACCTCATGTACGGTTGGCCGATGAACGACGAGTAAGTCTATTACGGATTCTGGACTCTGATAGGGATATTGTGGTTCCTTTTAGAGGCTGGGAAATGCATGAATGGCCTGTCTTGCCTAAAACTCAACGTCAAACGTGGGCTGTGAAGACTTCGAGTAATTTAGAAAAGCCTAGATATGTTATTTTTGCTCTGCAAACAAATAAAAGATCTAATATTACAGCTAATGCCAGTAGCTTTGATCATTGTAAACTTTCAAATATTAAGTTGTTTTTAAACTCACAATTCTTTCCCTATGACAGTCTTAATATAATGTTTTCTAAGGACAGATATGGTATTTTATACGATATGTATGCTAGGTTTCAATCGTCATACTATGGAAGGACGAACTCGCCTCTCCTCAACCCTGAAACATTCAAGAGTCTCGCACCAATTGCAGTCATAGACTGTTCAAAACAAAACGAATCAATTAAATCATCAACAGTAGATATTTGCATCGAGTTTGAGTTGGAAGAGAATATTCCAGACCAAACAACAGCGTATTGTTTGATACTACATGATACAATCGTAACGTACACCCCTCTAACAGGCGTGGTTAGAAGAATAATATAGATGTTTTTACCACATTATTCAGCACCTACATATATTTACCCCCACCACAAGTTTATAAAAGGGAGATTCTTCTGCGATAGGACATCAGTATACCACCTGCAGACAGCAAGACAACATTGATAGTTAAAATGGACAGTATGCCATCTAATTTTCTTGAAGATGTAACGCTCGAGTCTGCATCAACAGAGGTGACAGCTGCATCTAAAACGTCGAATCAAGACTTACCTGAAAACACAAAACCTAGTGAGGACTCTGCAAAAACAACGGAAACTACTTCTTTTCCAATTGACAAAGACACAATTCCACCTGGTAATCCTAGTGAGGACTCTGTAAAAACTACGGAAACCACTTCTTTTCCAATTGTCAAAGACACAATTACACCTTATAATAATAATAATGATGATGTTAAAACTAATACAACACCAGCTGAAAATGTAGAAGAGTCCGCAGAAAAGGACACAACAACTACTGAGGAGATTAAGGCTGGACTCTCAGGATTTCTAACTTTTGAAGGAAATGATCAGAGGAAAAGGAAAAGATGTGAAAATGAATATGATGAACAAAATATGGATGTGATATTTGATGTATTTTTACGCGCAATGTATCCATTGAATTTAAACATGGATAAAACTGTTACTGTTGGGGTTTTCAAATCTTTGAACTTTAATCCTGCTGTGCTAATTAACTATTGCGGGAAAGCCTCATTGCAGCTTACGATAGACATGTGGGATAAATTTACTAAACACGTATCTATCATTGAAGCCTACTTATACAACAACTTGACAGGACGAAAAACTGCAATTGGATTTAACGAATCCGATTTAGAAATCGACAACATCAGACTTCGAGGTACTCAATTTGTGAGATTTAGAGATCTTTCTAAACACAATAAGAAAATCCTTTTAACTTTGGAAGAATTTCAAGTTCTGTCGAATCTAACACCAGTAATAATCAGATACATTCAGCAACTCGTCACATATGCTCCACTTATTTTTGATTACCTCAACAGTTCGGTGAACACACATCCAGTTTTACCACTGATCTATGGCCCGATAGATCATTCTATATACAACAGATTGCCTCAAGAGGTGTCGTTTTACAGAAGGACCGGATTCTTTTTTAATAAACTTCGAAGTAAAGGAACCAAAATTAAAGTTTCTCCAACAAAGGAATTGCCGGAGAATATTTCAAATAAACA
The DNA here is from genome assembly GCA_963675035.1 of Allygus modestus. Lineage (NCBI taxonomy): Eukaryota > Metazoa > Arthropoda > Insecta > Hemiptera > Cicadellidae > Allygus > Allygus modestus. The sequence continues at coordinate 114,785,850 of OY776114.1, forward strand.
AAAAGTGTAAAATTATTTGAATGATTGCGTCAAGCAAGTGCTCATGTTGGGAGCACTAAAACTTTTTAAAAAAAGATTTACGTGACCTTGAAACAGTTCAGGTTTGCATATGTTATTCTTCTTTTCGCTGACTATATACATATGAAAATACTCACGCTGTGTGAGTGCAGTTGATTCCAAGCTTCCAAACAGTACCTATCCTACTCAGTCTTGTTTATTACATGCTTAAGTAAACTTCATAAAATGGAAAGATACTGTTGTGAAAACAAGTGTTTTGTGCGACCGAAACTAGAGGTAGACGGATTAGCCTGTGAAATATGTGAAAGTTATGGTATTTGTAAATGTCGATGTAAAACATATAAACTTCCAACTCCAACACGAGAAACGTTCACATTGTACAAATCCCAACACTGTTATACATGTTGTCCTAAAATGTGTGTGAAATTTGGACTGTATAGCGATATAATAAAATATTCTAACAAATGTCGCAAAGGTCTTTGTGAATGTCTACTACAATATTGTGCAAACAGGAAGAGTTGGGCTGTGGATATAGAAGTAGAGTCAAAAGTAATAACAAGACGGAATAGCATGTAGAATATGTGAATGCTATGGTTACTGCAATAGAGTGTTAATTTTTAGGAAATGAAGGTTTGCATTAGTATAAATAGCTGTCACACCACCCACCCCATCTCAGAACAACTCCAGCTCTTGCCCAGTGAAAACCAACTTCATGCGCTCTCGTAGATTCAACACAAAATGGATGAGTATAACCTGTGGAAACAAGCGTTACTCAAAGAATATCAGGATACGAATGATTTAAAAAAAATTGTAAGCCAACTACCAAAAAGTATAGCTGAAGAAATTATGAATGAACATTATAAAAATTGTGCGACGGCTTTAATATGTTTCTATGAAAAAGATAGTCTTAGGATTTGTCGAAAGTGTTACGAGGATAACAAAAATGAATTTGCGGACTACGAACAAAAAGTTCTACATGAATCTTTTCAAGTCAACACGTCAACGCTACAATTGAAATATCAATGTATGAAATGTAACGGTACATGTGTAGAAGAGAGATACACTAAATGCGAATGAATGTTAGCAAACTCTGACTGTTTATACGGTAGATTGCATCAACAAAGTGCTCATGCTGGGAGCACTTAAACATTTTTAAAAACTAATTTACGTGACCTTGAAACAATTCAGGTTTCCACATGTTATTCTTATTTTCACCGTATATATATGACAATATTGGGGCTATATGAGTGCAGTTGATTGCAAGCTTCCCATCAGTTAACAGTTGCAAAAATAAATACATACTGCTGCAGTGAGAAATGTTTCATAGAACCAAAATTACATTGATACGGAATGGACAAACCAATTTGTTTTAATTATAATATTAGAATGTCCAAAAAGTGCGTAGTAGAATTTCAAGCTTTCAGGAACAACCAAGACAAATATATCATAAAAGAACTAGCTTTTTTTGACATATCTACTAATGTCATTAACTATTTTCTTTTTAAGCCGCCTTTTCCTTTTAAGAAGTTAAATAGCAAAAGCTCTAGAACCAATAAATGGTTAATGAAGTATCTTCATCACATCACCTGGGACGAAGGATTTACACAATACAAAGAGCTGGATAGCATAATGTACCATTATTGTCAACAGTATGACGAAATCTACACTACTGGGGATGAAAAATCAAAGTGGATCAGAATGTACAGTACTTCAAATGTGACGGATATTGTGTTGGATAAGGAATTTGCAACGGAATTAAATGGTCTTTGCATCGGAGTAAAAAGCCCTCAGCATAAAACTGCAAATTGTGCATTGTCACGAGCATACAGAGTAGGCCGATTTATATCCGGTGGAGGGGGAAATCCACATATACCCATGCACGTACCTCCGTAATATCAGTTGGACACAAGATCTCTTACAGAATACAACACCTAGCAAAAGAATCATATAAGCTTCTCCACAATGGCATCACCTTCTCCACTACAATCTCTTGCAGAAAAATTCAACCAACATTCAAAATCCGATCTCCTAGCAACAAAAAGATGTAGCGAACTTCAAGAGAAAAAACATTATGCTGTGCATTCGATGAAAAAGTTGGATACATCAGTTGGTGAAGCAGTTATAGCTGTTCTTGGAGATTCACCCTACAAAGAAGAAGATAAACCTAAATTCCAAGTTTACCTCCCGAAAAGATTTGTTAATGTTCTTATGAACGAAGATTTGGATTCTGTCAAGCCCGGCGTATTGTATTTAGTTTCCCATGGACCTTCTGGAAACAACTCTACAGAAATAACAATCCATGTTAACAATACTTTGTAAAATAGTTTTTGTACATAGCGTAAAATTCCATTGTAATCTCTGATTATTTTACCTTTTTAATTATGTATTATTTTTACTTAGGTATTATGTAATTATATTTTAAAAAACTCATCACTGTGACCTTGACATAGTTTTGAAAGTGTCGGACTTACCCCCACCATTTTATTCTGACATAAATAGAACCCGTACTAGTGGTCAGCTATCATTTCTCCATCAGCTCTCGTACCGTCAAGAACGAACTTAACCCATCAACATAATGAAGTTTTATCTGGTGATGCAAGACGAAGTGGATTTGGGAATACTTCACGAAACACTCCTGCATTTATTTGATGACGGAACATCCTCCGATGGTAATGAAGATTACTGTTGAATTCGACAGCACAACCTTCTGCGATTCGGAGACGACTAAATCACCCACTGAATGGTCTCCGAATGCCACATCCGAAAATACAGAAGAAACCAAACTACAAGAACCTCCAAAGTACGAAGAAGAAAGCCAACCACAAGAACCTCCAAAGCACAAAGAAGGAAATAATGTTTAATACAATATACCTAGTTTGCTGTAAAGATAAGTTATGCAAACCTTGATTAAATCTTTGTTATTTTTGACAAATATATTATCAAATCTTTTTTTAAAAACTACTTTCGATGACCTTGAACTTGTTTCTACATGTCCGTAACCACCCACCCACTTGAGAGTAACAATGACTCTAGGTTTTTTCTATAAAATGGTTACATTTAATTGGATAATTTTTAGCCAATTACTTGTCAGTGTTTCGTGATGACTAAGCATAAACAAGTAATAAAATCATGTCTGTCTGATCCTCACTACCATTCTCTCGTCTGACACCGATCCGCCAACATGTCTGCATCTACTCTGTGGTCCAAAGACATCGGCGACGAAGAGTTGGTGGAGATCACCCTGATTGCGGAGCATGGGGAGAGAATGAGAGCAATTTCAACTATGTCTGAGGACGAACTACAAGAAAATCACTTCAATGAGATAAAGGCGATCATGTCATACATTGCCCAACCGACGATGCTTCCAGAGCAGTGGCCGGCTATATCTCGGCGGATGGAATATCTCGCTGCGCTGAAGGCTGAGATCAACAGAAGAGGTCTATCAACTGAGATTTATGCAATATTTGTGTAAATTACAGATTTTAAGGACATGTGACAAACGGCCTTTTTCAAGGCCACCAGATGTTTCATTCGTTTGACACTCAGCAACCGCCAAATTCATTTTCAAATCACTCCCACGACTTCTATCAGTTTCGGAACAAATATTAATCCATCCGTTTTCACTTTACCCCACATCCAATAACGTATGTCGTTCGTCACACCAAAAGATTTTACATACATGTAACAAACGGCCTTTTTACAGGCCACCAGTTTGTTCAATCGTTTGACACTCAGCAACCACCAAATTCATTTTCAAACCTCTCTCTCGACTTTAAACAGTTTCTTAACGAATATAAATCCACCCGCTTTCACATTACCTCACATCCAATGACGTATGTGTATCGTCACACCAATACGTCATCGCCGTGACGTCATCACACCCTCTCGTCACACATACGTCATCACCACGTCACTCAAACGTCACTTCTTATTAAAAAACAATTATTTTTCAGCTGTCCCAGACTCCCCATATTGCCTCTACTATGGTCATTCCTAAATATATTGGTTTATCAAACTTTACAATTAATTTATTTAAATGTACAGCATGCAAATTGTTATCGAACATTTTGCTACAGTCAAACCTTGGCTTTGTAACGTACTTTGTTAACTTAGACTCGTCTACAAGATGTATATCACGAAACTTACGTTGGTTCATAATTGTTCGACCAAAGAGACTGTTATTTAACAGTTTGTAAAAGTCTTTTTCAAAATCGTGTTTAGCTTTTTGTCGCTTTTCAATATTAAAATTAATATAGGGTGCAAGCCATTTCGACTGTCTAAATTTTAAAATTCTGTGGTATTTTGTAACTACCAAACCCAGTTCTTCGTATTTGTTTAGTGCTTTATAATGTAAAATATATTTAGTTTTGTCATTTAAATTTGGTATTAATTTTCCATTAATTTTTTCTGGTGCGAGTGGGTAGTCATTATGCAAATCGTGTAAACTTTTATCGTATTTTAAATCAACTTCCAAAATAAATCCAAAGTTTTCATTTTGATTGTATTTATAATCTTTCTCATTTGTCCATCTAAAGCCATCGATGGGCAACGACTCGCACATTGCTGTAGAGTATAGCGAGTTACAGTCTAAGTATACAAGATAGGTGCTTTCTTGATTTGGGTCATAATATTCGCCCATGTACTTATTAGTGGCTTTAGCATAGCGCGTGGAAATCATACTTACACCGCCTCTAATGGCATGTTCTATAAACAAATGCATGTCAATGTCACGAAATAATTGTAATTTTATGCCGGTCATTCTAAGACATGCCTCCCATGTTAGTCCAGGCAGTGAGTACATATGAACAGGGTCAAGCTTATAATCCTTTAAACATAAGTCCCTAAATGTCTCAAACACATCAGCCAATAACAACACATCTGTTTTAAGGTATAAATCGTGATATTCTTTTAAATTCTTTATATTGAAATGATTCCATACGTTTTTAGCATGTTCATATTGTGCAGGAGATATACATTCTTTAGTTAGACTACTGTAAAATGCCTGTATGGGTGGGAGAGGCTCTAAAAACTTTTCTGGTCCTGTCATGTATTCGTACGGAAATTCGCCCTTACGTTGTAGTAGTGGATTGTCTATAAATCTAAATGTATTTAAATTGGAAGCTAATTTGCTTAAGGGAAGGGACAAAAAGTTGTAGGAATCCAAAAATACTAAATCATCAACAGAGAATGAAATATACTTTTCCATATCTTTGGCTATGCAATTCAATTTGCGATTAAATTTTTTTAAGTGTTGCATTAATAAATGACCATCATAGTTTTTAAGATTGTGGAAGAATACTGGAATTTTCTTAGTTACTTTATAGTTTAAATTACAAGAATTATGGGTGGGCCCTCTGAACTCGCCTGTTAAGTGACAATGGTCGCGCACTTTATCACACAGTAACGGCTGGCGGCATATGTGGCAGCGTGTAGAGTTTTGAAATAACGTCTCTTGCTCTGGAGTCATTACAAGGGGAACATATACTCCCATCTGACTTTTAATAAAGTCATAAGTTTTAAATAATTTTTCGAAAAACACATTCATTACATTTTCACCACTGTACAACTCTTCGTAAATAATTTTAGAATCTCTCACTACAACATAAGCAAATCCAGAAGGAGTGTGTTTGCCAGAGTTTATAAAGCATTCGAAATCTGCATAAATCACAAAGGGAGCTTTAAGTTGATATTTGTAATTCGTAAATTGTAATGTATCTTTTTTAGACATTTGTACTCTTTGGGCATCAAAGGTTTTACAATATGTTATGTGACGTTCCAATATATCTTTAGTGTATAAATGTTGCACACAGAACTTGCAAAAATATTTCTTATTATTGTGTTTTGTAGAATTAAACATTAACTTATCAAAATCACGAAATAAACAGTAATGTGATTTGCGGCCTTGATGTAAAAGCAGCAGGTTTGCGTGCGAATTACTATTTAGTTTAGTTATTCTCAATGGATATATTAACCCTAGCAGTGGCCACCCAAAAACTGTAGAATGGCCAACCAATTTTGGCGATTTTGCAGACCTTTTTTTGAAAATTCGTATAAATTTGAAATGAGAACTAAACATAGCCAACCACATATTCATTTTGTTCAGAAAGAACAGGGGCATCATGTAATAGTCAAATAAAAAAGATCTAAGAGATAATGTTTTCAGCGAAGTAAAAAAAATATAAAAAAATTGAAATTTATTTTTGAAATTTCAAAAGCAGCCTCGGTAAAACTTTTTTGTCCGATTTTTTATGGAAAATTCATTATATACATTTTGTAGACAATTCAATTCCCTACATAGAAATGTATAATATGTTGGGGAAAAAATTTTATTTGTAGGTATTATGTAAGTATATACGGAAAACCGCAAAATGTGAAATTTGTACAGTGTTAGTTAGTACTGTAAAAAGGTAATGTAAATATGTATATGCTAATAATAATATGTATATATTTGTAAAGCTAATGAAATAGGGAATGTAAAAAAGTCATAAAGTTTATGGTAAAAAATTGTTATCACTTATGATTAGATGAATATTGAAAATTTTAGCGTATTCGGAAAAAAAAAGATTCTACGGTATTTAGTATATAACTTTTTTTAGAAATTTATTCCTCCAAATACTATATATACATTTAGTAGGACATTCAATGCCCTACATAGAAATGTATAATATGTTGGGGAAAAAATTTTATTTGTAGGTATTATGTAAGTATATATGGAAAACCGCAAAATTTTAAAATTGTACATTGTTAGTTAGTACCGTAAAAAGGTAATATAAATATGTATATTCTAATAATAATATGTATATATTTGTAAAGCTAATGAAATAGGGAATGTAAAAAAGTCATAAAGTTTATGGTAAAAAATTGTTATCACTTATGATTAGATGAATATTGAAAATTTTAGCGTATTCGGAAAAAAAAAGATTCTACGGTATTTAGTATATAACTTTTTTTAGAAATTTATTCCTCCAAATACTATATATACAATTAGTAGGACATTCAATTCCCTATATAGAAATGTATAATATGTTAGGGAAAGAATTTTATTTGTAAGTATTATGTAAGTATATACGGAAAACCGCAAAATTTGAAAATTGTACATTGTTAGTTAGTACTGTAAAAAGGCAATATAAATATGTATATTCTAATAATAATATGTATATATTTGTAAAGCTAATGAAATAGGAAATGTAAAAAAGTCATAAAGTTGATGGTAAAACTTGTTATCACTTATTAGTAGAAGACTTTCTGAAATTTTTTTGGTATTCGGAAAAAACATATGTTTACAGTATTTAGTATATAACTTTTTTTAGAAATTTTTTCTCCCCAAAACAATATAAACATGTTGTAGAATGTTCAATTACCTACAAAAATATATATAACATTCATAATAAATTATATGTTTTTATATGTGTTATGTAATAATAAAAATAATCGGTGAACTTATGAAATGATGTAAATCGCGGTATATTCTAATACATGTAAATAATGCCATATTATATCTATATATTATTCCTGCAGGTATTTAGAAACAATAAAATATATAAATATACATATACACGGGGTAGTGGCATATTATATAAGAGATAACGTGCGATTGTTGGTCCGGTCACCATGGGTGAATGGTTTTATATTAGGCCTACTCAATAATAAAATACATCCTACCTTACTATTGTAAAAGTAATAAAAATAAATATAATTACTCACCCCCTTCCCTCGATGTCCCCGTGTGGTCGACTCTAGTTCTTCCGCCCTCGACGCCGTTCCAAGACGCAAGGAATGATCTTGAGCATCTGGAACCTGCAGATGGCGTGAACCCCATTTTGGCAGATGGTGCAGTGGTAACTTCCCTTTCGGCTGTGGCCTTGTCCTTGTCTCTTGCACACAATACACATACGCTTCGAGTGATTGGGCAGCAAAACGATGTTGTGGTTATTAGGCTGTTCAGGGTTGTCTCCACCTGGACCGACAACGGGCGGAAGGGGGGGTGGCGCACTGGAGATTGACAGTTGTTCAATAACATTGGCATTAAATTTTGACCTGGGCATTGGGTTCTCACACTGAGCCGCATACAAAAGGAATGCGTTCAGCAGAGCCATGTCAATGAAATTGTAAACGATCTTCCTCCAGTACTTAGATGACGTTCGAGTGCATGACAAGTGATAGACACTTTTGTCTTTCGAATCGACTCCACCCATAAATTCGTTGTACACCTTGATCATCGCTGGTTTTACTGAGACGCGATTAGTTCCTCGACTGGTAACTTCGACGTCTTGGGCATGCATACAGTTTGATATTAGGTGAACCGGTTTTCTGGTTGCACGCTCTTTGTATTTCACAAGGAGGACTGACGCCGAAGCCTCAAACCTCCTCCTAAAATACAAAGTCTCACCAACTTGTAGCTCTGTATCCAAGGCGACTTTCGAAAGATCCTTAGACCGCTTGTTGATTGTTCCTGTCAAAAAGGTGTTTCTCAGGCTCAACCAGCGGGCTAACGCGACCTTTGTGTAAAAGTTATCAGTAAACAAATGATAACCTTTGTCCAGTAAACCAGCTTTACCCATCAGGTAAGCAACGACTTTCTGAGTGAAGGGATCAGAACCAGCAGACAAAAAGTATTTACCGGAGTACAAGACGGACTGAAGGACGTAACCCGTCTTGGAATCACACAACTCAAATTTTTTTATGCCAAACCGTGAGTGCCGTTTGTTTGGCATGTATTGTATGAAAGTGGTTCGGTTTTTCATACCCACCATACTTTCATCAATACATACGTTCTGATGTGGAATGAAATAACTCTTAAAACTTCCATTCATCATGTCAAGGAATTCGCGAATCTTCACCCATGGATCATATCCTACATGACCCCGGGGTGGGGAGACGCGAGATGACAAATGAAGCATGGATGTTATCAGCTGAAATCTTCTAAGAGTCATGGTTTGGCCGAAAAACGGAATATGAAGTATACGAGTATAACTCCAATAGTCGGTGAGATTCTTCCGACGGGTCATTCCCATTGACAATAAAACAGAGACGTACTTCTTCATTTCGTCCACTGTGACGTCCACCCATCTGTGAAAACGGGATTGCGGGGACAATCCAGTTGTTCGCAGATGGTTGAGTTTCATGCGGGCATACCTGTTTGTCTCATTGACAAACAAGTCCCACATAGCCGCAGTGAAAAATAAAAGGAAGTACTGCAAAGGGTTTTCAAATTTTTCGCAATTTGGTCCAGGATTATCAACACTAAATTTGACACTCACGTCCACTGGTGGCTCAGGCGGATAGACCCTGACCCACGGCGCTTCTGACGGCAGCTCTTGCCGCGGCGGTCCTCCCTGCGGAACAGGATCAGCTCCTGGTTGGATATCAGGGGTTTCGACTTGACGGGCTGCCCTGGGAACCTTGCGTGGCGGGCTTAGACCTATCTCTTGCATGACCGTCTCATCCGTCACGAACAGCCGTTGGATGGACTTTTTTTTAGGGGGCCTAGGCCTCGGGTGTTCAGGAATAGGGTCGGCACATGTGGGAGGGGGAGGCGAATCGGGAAACTCTGCTGCACCGAACAGTCCTGAAATTTCCTCTCTATCAGTGGTGTCGAGGTCCTCCGGGTCGGGCTCGTACTCCTCATCACTGCCCGAGGAAAGGTCAATCAAGTCATCGGCTTCCACATCACTCTCACATTCCACCATCTTAGAGATTATGTCATAAAGTTTATGCCTGTTAGGCCGGAGATTGGACCTCAATGGCGATGGCCTCTGAGATGGAGGGGTTACATTAGTCTCTCTTTTTGTCAATATTTTTGTCCTCCAGCTTTCTGTATCGCGGGGGGGGTCTGGCCTGTTGCTTGGTCCAGCGACCTGGTCAGTCGCAACAAATATTGGGGGTTTGGTTGTTTTTGGTGGGGGGGTTTGAAAAGTTTGGGGGGCCACATCTGCAGATACACTAGGTGGGGGGGTATGAAAAGTTTGGGGGGCCACATCTGCAGATTCACTAGGTGGGGGGGCATGACATGTTTGGGGGGCCACACTAGGCTTCACTGGCCGGGGTGGTGGATTATCCACAGAGAATGGGGCCGCCTCAGAATGAGGAGGGGTGAAACAAGGCAAAACATCATCTACCGCCTCCTCATCCTCACTAAAAGGTTCGATATCAAACCCGGGAGAACTGAGATCTGTCTCCAACAAGCGGTTTATATCACACTCATATATTCCTGACATTGTACTAAAGAAAAACACAACTTTTACAAACACTATTTCCACACTTCAGTAATATTTATGCATAATAAAATGCATAAAGATTACTGTTATATACACACACACACTTCACCAACACTAACACTCCGAAATAATAACGGATTTAGCAATAATTCGCGGATACACGCGAGCGCAAACTCACTAAGGACGCCGATAGAATCGCGAAATGGCTGACTTCTGCGCAGCAAATGTCAGATGAGTGACTCATTTCCTTCTGCTGCAAGACAGCAGCAGGAAAAGGCGATGCGCAGGGCTGCCAATGTCAAAAGCTAAATTTCTTCCTCTTCAAAATGAAATATTATATGACTAGTATTTATAACTTGCACTGGATGTAATTCGCATTTTCCATAGGGGCTCCGCATGCCGGTTGGCCATTTGTTACGAATTCAGAAAACAGCTGTGTTTATAAAATCGTAACTGTTGTGCAATCAATATTTCGTTCTAAAAATCAATACCACAGTGAAACTAAATTCTTTGGCTATGCAGTGGTACCACCCGCAACATCCTAAGACAAAAATTACCCGAGCAGGGTAATTCCAAAGTAGTCGTGTTTTTACATTTTCCGAGCGTCGACTGCAAGAATGGCGTAGCGGCAAAATTTCATAGTAATTATAATCGTCGTGACACTGTTATACAACTTGTAAACGGTTCATTTATGTAATAAAATGAAAGTTTAGAATGTGATCTTTCGAATGGTATAAATATTGTTCACTTCTGAGTTGACTTTTAATTATTTTTTTACCGTTACAAAAATTTCGACCCGTACGAGCTCCGCGTGCTGGTGGCCATTTCAGGCGACACGTGAAAGGAGCTCCGCGTGCCGGTTGGCCACGGCTAGGGTTAATTGTCCTTCAATTCCATATACATTAACACTTATATTATTTTGGCTTTCAAATTTATCAATGTCGGATATTTTTACGGGATATTTTATATTTGTCATATTTAACTCACCTTCATAGGGTTCGTAGTAAAATAATCGATTTGCATTTTCTTTACAATTCCTTGGATTTAATTTTGCTAAAATACTCCACAAAAAACATTTATTATCACTATTTTTAATATTTAAAACAGCATGTTTTGATTTTATATTTTCTGGTGTGGGGATGTATGACTTGGGAGTTAGGGGTTTATACTTGTAAACATGCAGCTGCCAGTATTTAGTATGGTCATATATCCATCCACTGCCTTCTGATTGAAATTTGTGTAAAGATGTGTCGATTTTGAAAAGTGAATTTTCAATTTGTGTCTTTAATTGTGCTTTCTCAATTGATAAATTAGTTAAACTTCGAAAGTTAGCGATAGTTTCTTTATCAATTAATAATTCACCATTCTTACTAACTGTGTGTTTGATAAATTTCACTCTTCTAATAAGAATCCATTTGATAGGTAAAGGACATGATTGAAGGGTGTTTAATATATCCACGGACTCACCCTGAAACTTAAACACATTATAGGGTCGCTTGTCACATCGTAGGTGGTGGCGGGGTTTGTTCCGAGTGATGACTCTCTTACACACATTACAAGTATTGTGGTTATTAAGCATATGCATTTTAAAATTGCAATTTTCAAATATTTGATGACATATTTTACAAATTTTAGGAATAACTTTGTGGATGTTACGATAGTGTCTGATTAAATTACTTCTTTTGGAGCAGGGCACGGAGCAGATTGCACAGGACAACATGTTCGAAGTAAATAAATTTTGAGATGACATTACTCTGTTTTTTATAAACAAAAATTACCATTTTTAATGTTAAATTAGACAAAAATTATTTAACAGCGGTTTTAAATTATATTTTACTTTAACAAGTTTAATTTACGAATATGAGAGTTTAAAAATTACCTTTTTTAATGTTAAATTATACAAATCATTTAACAATGGTTTTAAATTATATGTTACTTTAACAAGTTTAATTTACGAATATGATAGTTCAAAAATTACCATTTTTAATGTTAAATTAGACAAAATCATTTAACATTGGTTTTAAATTATATTTTACTTTAACAAGTTTAATTTAAAACACGAAGTTATAGATGAGTTAAACCAGCGTCAGTGCAGCTGAACTGTTTGTTTGGATTGGATACGTCTTCACACTGCACAATATCATTTTATAAATAAAACTGCCATTTTGAAGCTATCAATCTACATATTCAATTAAAACAGATAATTTAATATTTAAAGTCTAAAATTCAAAACATATTTTACTTTAATATTTAGTTTGATCAAAGTACAAATAATTTTCAAACCACATTTAACTTTGAAGTGTAAGATAATTGTTGCGCCCTAAATTAATATCCTTAAAGCATCCTAAGAGGATCATTTGGTGATGGGAGTGACTATTAGATCACTAGTAATTTTGTATCTCCCAATTCAATAGTTATGTTTTACGATTACAGTTTTGAAATGGAGAATTAAATTAGTAAATGGTGAATTGGAAGTATGATTTACAAATGAGAATTTAAATATGAAAATCTATTTAAAATTTAATTTGGAAATGCAGCTGTTACATTTGAAATATGATTTATAAATGGATATATAAATATGGAAATCTATTTTCAAATTTAATTTGGAAATGCAGTTGTCACATTCGAAATATGATTTACAAATGGATATTTAAATATGGAAATCTATTTTAAAATTTAATTTGGAAATGTGGCTGTTACATTCGAAATATGATTTAAAAATATTAGGAAAGCTATTTCACTATTTTCGGAGCGATTATAAAAAAATGATGGATTAACAGTCAGTTGTGATTGTCCTCCGCTGAAGACATCATCTACACTTTAGCTACAACTGACTACCGTCGCTAACACTCCCTCATTATCAGCTAACATAGTCGGAGTCCTAGGTACGAGACGCCGGGCCCAGTGACGGGAGAGGTGAGCCGTGACGCGTCCAGTGCCACTGCGTGGTGACGTCATCCAATGCCGCTCGCCGCCTCAGAGTCCAATGCCACTCGCCGCCTCGAGGTCGTGTCACTGCTGAGAGGTCCTGGGTCCTGGGATATTGAACAATAGAGATAATGCTGTCGGTAGCTCCTTATATACACGTCGAGAGGCTGGATTTTCAATTTAACCAGGAAATTACCTCATAGCTAATTCTGGCCAAGGTTGGTCGGGTGCTTGCACGCATGCGTGACCGGCCTTGCCGTCATGGTCAGTGTGTCAGTGGGCAGCGGTGTGGATCGTTGGTGTGTGTTTTAATTACAAAAATCGGACAGTAAATAGTTGGCAGTATTTTTTTTTAATTCTACCGTAATAGTTAATTTGGGAAAGGATTTATTAATGCATTAGACAAATTGCAGACAACTCCAAAGTTAGATTTTTTTTTAATATAGAGGATGGGGAAAATGTATTTAAGGCAAGGGTACTAGTACAGGAAACTTGTGTAAGGCGGGAGCTGGCGTCGGTGCAAAAACGGCTCCCCATAAGAATAACATGGGAAAAAAGTGCCGAATAGTATGTTAAACCCTCATTTCTTCTCTACTCTTATAGCCACGCTAGGCGACCTGGACTCCACGACGTGGTCGCCGCGACTAGTTAAAACACTTTAGCCTATGGCCACGCAAGGCGACCTGGACTCCACGACGTGGTCGCCGCGACTAGTTAAAACACTTTAGCCTATGGCCACGCTAGGCGACCTGGACTCCACGACGTGGTCGCCGCGACTAATTAAAACACTTTAGCCTATGGCCGCGCTAGGCGACTTGGACTCCACGACGTGGTCGCCGCGACTAGTTAAAACACTTTAGCCTATGGCAACGCTAGGCGACCTGGACTCCACGACGTGGTCGCCGCGACTATTTTATTCGCGACCAGGTCGTGGGGAGGTGCCACACTACGGTGACAACTACAGTGTCGCAGTCATCAAAATGGCTCCAATGAATGAGGAGGATTTTACGCTAATGATTGCAGAGAGAGATTATTTTAAAAGATAAGAGAAATCGTAGATTCGGAGTTCATCCGATTAATGCGGTTCGTTTAAAACACGGAAAGTTTCGCACTATTATGATATTTCTCAGAGATGATAATTCTTTTTCTTATTTTCGTCTAATCGTAGCATTGTTTGACGAACTAATGTCGTACATTAATGACGATATAGTTAAAAAGGGCACTAAGGTTCACCTTCCAATCTCAACTGAAGAAAGTATAGCCGTTACTTCAATTTAAGTATGTAATTCATTATAATATTTTATCTATTATAGTCTTAAAATAATCCTTAACTGAACTCCAAGTCCACGTTATCAGTTAGTTTGGTTAAATTAACTGCTGTTGTTGTAGAACTTAATCCATTCATTTTCAGTTCAAACTAACTGACTTTTTATATTCATTAAATATTTTGTACAACATAAATTCATTATAAAAATAAACCAACTAAAGTAATAAAATATCGACATTGGTTTGTATATCGACATTTTTAATTTTTAATATATTTTATAAATATATTTAATAAATAGTTGTAATATAGGTCATAATCACTTACTAATCGTTCTACCAATGTAGTTTACATGCAACAGAAAAATGACTATTAACCATTAAGATTTTCTAATGTATTTGTGTTGTCATCCATTTATTAAATGTATGTATGAATAGGCATTGAAGTTGATAATAAAATAAAATATAAAATAGAATAATAAATTGTAACAATAATACAATGTTTGACCCAATTAGTATATAGAACCGAAGGGGGGAACGCGTGAAATATGGCGCGACCTGTCACAAAGTGTGGTCGGCTCCATAACATAACACTGGGAGCGTATTTGTCGCCGCAACCAGAAAACTCTAAAAGACGCGTTCAATTTGCCGTCGCAGGTCGCGAGTCGTCTAGTGTGGCCGCCTCTATTCAATTCAACGCTTTCAACTTGTTTTATCTGTCGCGGCGACCAGGTCGCCTAGCGTGGCCGTAGCCTTAGAGTGACAGAGGGTTCTGCCCGGAAAGAGGCAAAGAGCTAGATTTTAACAAATAATATTTTCTAGGACGGTTTGGCTCATTGTTGTTGATACAAAAATGAGCTAAATCTACAATATAAGGGTCTAGTCATTAACTACGTTACACCAATAGTGATGCTTATGTAGATGATCAACGTTGACCAAACTGTTATAGCTCCCTAGTGGAACATTTAAATAGCTCCCGCTCATTAAAAGTTACGTCCTAATACACCACAAATCAGTAATTAAGTCCGCCACATCGGATTGCCAGTTCATTTGGGGCTGTTGGTAAACTGACGCGTACATCTTACCGTGTTATACGATATTTACCTATTATAATTATTCACTCGTGACTTAACCCCCAAAACTAACTATAACCTTTATTTATAATATTGTATGTCCATAGGTTTTATTTAAAACCACTCGTTTCAGTAAAAAATAATTCAGGAAAATAATCACCGGTATAAGTATTTTTATAAACGTGTTTGTTTTATGGATGTTTAAAAATAAACTTATACATATATGAAGTAAATGGAAGAAACAACTTTGTATAATGTTTTTTGTGATATTTCCTGTAACTGTTTATTGATTTGTTTTGTTCCAATGATAATCTGGCAACGAATTACTTTATACATTTAAAATACTGTTACATATCTTTCAGTTATAAGTTTGTAATCATATAGTTGTGGTAAGAAAACTCTAATACTGTTCATATTATAATCATTAATGCTTATGCTAATTTATAGTTAGTGATCTGACTTTTGGATGATACCAGCACAACAATGCTATATCACAAACTGTATTAACGTACCCACTCAGGTCTGACACCATTGCTTTAGTGCAGGCACGCTGCAGCGAGGCTAATATTGTTAGATATGAGGATTACAGCGCCCATGACGGCAGTTGTGCCTTGGATAGTGAACTGGGTTTGGTTAAACTCTGCTGAATAATTTATTCTGTAACATAAAAGGATTTATAAACAAAAACACATGGAAATATAGTTTTAAATACTACAATATATTTTATGATTTTTCTAAACTAAATTAAATTTTGTCAACATTGTTAAGGTATAAGGTATTAAGGTAAGAACGCTAATAATCAACTCCCAATGTCAGATAACTCTAATAACAAATGTTTTTCTTAAATAACTGTCTCGATGTAAACTACTTACATTTATCAATGTTTGCATATAAAATAATATTATTTATTATCTATTGTCATTATTATTTTATCATTAGTTGTTTATTTTAATTTTTGTTGTAATGACGACTGAGATATACATTTTTATGTATTTATTCAAAATAAAGAATGTCCAGAATGTCTGAATGTCTATTGACTGAAAAATATTTGGCGAAAGATTTTTTTAATTGTACGTGATCAAAAGTAAGGATAATTCACGGCTAACCAGTTTAGGTGATGAGTAGGTTTTAGAGAAAGTTTATTTTTCATTTGTACTGATTTAGTAAACATTTGTAAACTATGGGTTTAAATAAATAAAATGAGCGTAAACTATAACTAATTAAAAATGTAAAATTCAAAAGTGTTTTACTGGGTTATTAAGACTAAATTATTCAAAAATGAAATAAGCTTAAACAAGTTTAACAGTCATTTTAATAATTAATTTTAGCATGTACAATTAAAATATCCGCAGTTCTAACTCTTATGTTTTGTTATTGTACGGAATTTATTGATTACAATAGGCAACCAGTGACTACAAGAAGGACCTGTCACTTTCTAGACGTCTTTTGTATAACAGAACAGTCAAACACACACCAGTTCGTACTTCCAATCGCTCAAACTAAGTTTAATTAATTACAGGTTGTCATGTTTAATCACAGTTGCGGCTTGTTCAGTTTGGCAGATTTGATTGGTCTGCCAGGCCAAATGCTGATTAATTATTACATAATCTGAATGTTAAATTGGGAACATGACACCTTATTGCACAACAATGCTGTTAAGATTAACTTTAGTGTTTTGAATTTTCTAGCATTAATCCCTAATAAGATAATATATGTGAATATTAGAGAATAATACCGAAGATCCTGAAGTGATTGAGTTGTATCAGCAATCCTGGCACTGCTATATCCTCATAATTAGATTGACCACGTCAGCTCCATAACAAGTTGTAATTCTTGGAGGGCTTAATATAACTTTCATTACACAGACGTAAACCTTTTACGGTCTGATGGCGTCCAATAAACTTGTGGGGTTAAATGAGCTCTCCACGAGGGGATGGCAGAATTATAACAAACTCTAGTGCAACTCATTGTTAGCAGAATATGTCAAAAACAGCCTTTATATTACTTTGATTTTATTCGACCATTTACGGTTGAGTAATGATTATTTCCCGATTAATTTAAATGCCATAACTGATTCTTACAAATCGTTCTCACATTTTAACATAAAAACCCATTACGACTGTTGAATTGAGATTTTGATACGGTATTTGAGATTCAAAACTGCTTTGGACAAGAGGTAAATTAACAGGAGATGTAATTAGGAACGTCTGACAACACTTTATACCTTTCACTGCACCATAGGTATTTTATACTGAATTACCATATTTGTAGTATGTGTATTATGAACGCATGCATATAAAATAATTATAATTTTAAAAATTAATTTATAATTTAATATGAAACAAGTAATGAATCCATATTTGTACATTATGAACAAAATATACTCTTTAATTAAAATCAAACTTTTAAATTTCAAATTCGTGGAATGAACATATTACACGAAAAATCATTAGTCGTGGAGAGAGACTCAAAATGAACGTATCCTAGTGGTAAAATAGTCTTGACAGTTTAAATCAAAATAAAATACCTTGCTGTCATCCCAGATTGGGACTGGTAGAGTATGCCAAACTCTATATCATTGTACACATCTATCACATTAAATTAATCTTTGAATCTGGTAATTAAAATAAATTATTCGATTTAAATGTGAGCCTAAGCATCTGTACTGAAAACTAAGAGCATGGGGCTTGTATTATTTAGATAATCATTTATTCACCTATTGTTTTTTAGTGAAATACCTCCATCACTCGATAGTTTGTACAAAAATGGTTAACCGTGTCGTTTAAATGAATTTTGCATATTGATTTACATTTTATAATGTAGATACACAAACCTGCATACAACATTTTATGTGGTTTTAATTTTGTATATATATATATATATATATATATATATATATATTTGATATTGAAGAATAGTTTCGAGAAGAGTTTATTAAGTATATTATTTTACCAAGAAGAAGATACTTAGATCATAATTTTCCTAAATTTAAAACAATACGAATAATCATTAATAATTTTCAAAGATCAGATAATTATTTGACCTAAATCATATCAGAGATAAAAACAAACATTAAAATCTCTCTCAATAAATAATATCCGGTGTAACAAAAATTTTCAAGCAAAGCACAGTTGCTTATTATTGTAGTAGACATTTTTCAACACTACTTAGCCTGTTATATTGTTAAGGGCATAGAAACAATCACCGGCATAAAGGGGAATAGACAGAACAAGCGTATCTTTTCACAAAGCCGTACTCGAGGTATGGGTCAAAGGACAAGGGAAATCTTATAACTCAGAAACCCTATCAGAATCTCTAGAGCATGACGAGATCAGGATCATGTAGTAGAGCCTGAGGCTTCATAGTGTATAACGCTGTATTATACTCAACTGCCTAGAATTGGAAGGTCAAGAAAACTTCCTGTACTACTAATACAAAACAATTAGTATTTTAAAATAGAAATGTCATATTTCTTAAACTCCAATGTTCCTCGAAAACGTGTTAGTGTTTTATCAACTTGCCTGATGAGGGACTTCGCCAATATCTTATAACAAAGTTTTTAGAAGCCAGCTTCTGTAGAAAATAGGTTCGCAATGTCAAATTTTGGTATAATTAAGTACTAAATATATTTTAACAAATATTTAAACAAATAAATAAGGATAACTATTGATATTGTAAACTAAAATACTATCGTAATTTAATACAGATTTAATGTTATATCCAAATATAATAGCTATACAAACATAATTGTGCTTTTTAAATGCAGGAGGGAGAGAGAGCAGTGTTTTGTAAAATCAAGTTACTTATTATCTTTCGACTAATATCAAGCAATTGTTAAAGCGAAAATTGTGACATTTTAATTCCCAGCATGACATACGGGTACAGATAACACATGTAACTCACGTTGCCTTTCTAACCTGACGTATTTACCAACAAGACACCTCAAACACATTCTACGTGTTTTACAGGGAGGTAAACTCCCCCACGCTGAACGCTCTGCTTTATCCCCCACTAGGGCCCGTTATATTGGATTGTCTACTGCGATGGAACCATCATTTCAAACCCTAAGACGTAATTTTTCAGTATGACATAATATGGCATATTAAGACTTAATATGACATCGTTTCCGTCACTTTGCATAATATACTGATTTTCATTAACAATAAGAACAGTTAATCGTGAGTGAATTTATGAAGATGTGTCCTTTAACTATATCTTAAAAATTAACGTATTATAGTTATCAAGTGTAATTGATGAAGTTTTTTATTTATACACTTTGTATTTCAATTAAAAATAATAAAAAATGTAAAGTTCGAGAATTTGGTCAAGAGCGTGACTGATCGTTCCTATTCTGAAATTAATGTTGGTTTGAAACAACTTAATCGATCTTATTCCACTCACTTTCCTTCTTTAGTCTTATCACGACCACCTATCGCAAAATTATTACAGGCAACCGGATCGTATTTAATAGGTTTAATATTCAGGGATGATTGGCTTAATATATTTAATAGGCTTTATAGATTTGTCAGAAAAGTAAGCTTAGGTCTGCCAGTTTTATTAGTTTTTATTATTTATTTATTAGTTGTTCGTAAACTAATTACGATGGTTTGGAAATAGTTAGAATCGGAATTACATTTACAATATTAAACCCAAAAAAAGAAAGCAAACTTGTTCTTACATGTTTAAATATTTAGTAACTGTCAGGTAAGGTGACAATTTCAGCGTTGCAATTTATTGCGAAGAGTGAGAGCGACAATTTGTCCAACCTGTCTCCCAACTGCTTATCAGAAAACGAATAAGTCAAACGATTTGTAGGGTTCCAGTCGCATTTTAAGATAAATGTTTTCCATACATATTCTACATACGTTCTGACTTTTCTAAACAAACTGAAACAAAATGGAATTGCCCTCATACAAGCTTGGTTTATAACTAAAGTTCAATTACATAATTTACTTTATGTCTAAAATAAAAAAAAGTAAAATGTTAACTACTTTAGAGCTCTACCAAGGGTTCTTAAACCCCTGTCTTTATTCTTAAAAACAGATACATCTATCGTGTTATATAATTAATAAAAGTATATTGTTCTAAATAGTTCACAATTACCCTTAAAATTAAGTAAACACAACTGGTGTAGTACCCAGTCAAAGCCGGTTAACATAGTTGAGTTATAGCACATCAGTTACATATTTGACCTCTCAAAGGTAATGTCTATCTACATTTTCAAGACAACTTAAATAACCAATACAAATGTGTTTCCCAATACGATGGGACAAATTTTATGTAAGATTTGTATTAAGTAGAACTATGAATTGGTGATTGATGTTCCTGCTTCAGGATAGAAAAATAACAAAAAAGTAGTAAATCGATTGGTGGCAATTAAAATATTAGTGATGAATAGATAATTTACATAAATGATGTGCAAAGGTTTAATAAAAGATTCCTAATTCCATAAGTGCAAGAGTTTACCTTGCTATTTGAGTTTGCATGTCTTTGGCAAACACCCCTCTGTATTGTTAATGTAAGGGTGGATTTGGTCTCTCGTGCACGTTTTACTTTTATCTAATCTTATTAATTATTATTCAGATTTCATAAGGAATGTTAACACTTAATTACAATGGTAATAAAGCTATATTAAAGCATAAATACTAATGGTTATACAAATGTTTTCAATATTTATTTTCGTATCGAATCATGCATGATTTATTACAGAAAGACAACCCGGTTTAAGAAATGATCAAAGGTTATTCTTAATCTCTGAATAAATTAACAATTTTCCAAATTGTAACATGTATAGTTTTTCAAGCACGCTGTGTTAGACATTTAAGGCCATGTTAGGTCTCTGGTATGTTAAGTAATAATTATTTTGTAAATGTACGTTCTTAGTTTGGAACGTTTAGAGATTGAATAATATGTTATGCTATAAGTAATTATGATTAGACGTGTGTGTTTAAAGCGAAATAGTACTCAACGATATATGTAAGGAACAATTTTTAATATCTTAGATCTCAACACAGTGGAATACATTATTTGACATTAACTAACCCAGATTATATTTTGTAAAACTTTAAGTATAGTATTAGATAGTTAAGTAGTATAAACTGCAGAAAAATACTAAATTATCTGTAAGGTATTAACTGAATATTAATATTATTTTATTTTTTGTATAAATTGGACTTTTCACCAAAATCATTCAAAGACACAGCAGATCTTAAAACTAACTCAAAGATTCTGTTGTAATAAATATACGGAAGCTATTTAATATGATATTCAAGCAGATTTCAGCTTTAGGTATAGTTTTATCCTACTCAAAACTGAAGAGAGGTGTATGAAAGATGTGTAGGATTCAAACCTATGCCGTAATCCCTTCTGTCAAGAGGATCGGTTTCCGATACAATATTATACAGGATGGAACTCCAGGCGACAATATGGTACGGCCGACTACAGTATGACATGTTACAGAGGCTCTGATTAGGTTTATAAGTTATACACTCTGCCTTTTACTTAAGCTTCGCACAGGGGGCATTTGGTATATTGTGTTACTGGCATGTTCCTAGGAAGGAACTTGGTTCGACTGCACATACAACCCCAGTATTTATTTTATTACATACTGCTGTTAATATTTAAAAACAATGTACAACTTGAATATACCTTGTGAATCTTTTTGAATACTTTTCTCGTTACAATTTACCTCTCTTTAATAACATGCCTAAAACGTCAAAATTAATTCTTAATTAAAACCTTTCACAGCTTATAAAAAATACTAGTTAACAGCTTATTGACATTTTGGTCCACCCAGTGGTCCTTCTTTGCTTTAAGTCCCCCCTAAGATTGTGATCCATAAAAAGGATTGATAATTTAACGTTATAACCTTAATATTCACGTAATAGGAACCAGAATGAACCGATGGGTCCTGAGCAGTGGTCCTGATCTGATTACCGTTGAGCTATAAACTATACTCGAACTCAAGAATCCACTTACAATGAAATTACATAACATTTAAATTGTTAGTTTTAGAATATTCATTTAGATCTGATCACTGAAAGTTAACTTTTCCAGTTCAAACGAAATTGTTTTAATTTATTCTTTTGTTTTTTAAGTATGGCGATTTTAAATTTAACTAACAGTCTATCTTTCTGATGCTCCTGGGTCTATTTTAAATGCAATATTACGATGGCAATGTTGTGCATTATACGTTTGAGAGAAGGTCCCATCAGGATTGCCAGTTGGTTCGGGGATATAGGGGTTGATAAAATTACATCAAGAAATGAAAAACGGCCAATTCAAATCCATAATCTCCTTAAGACAACGTACTGTATGTAGTAAATTCACGTTTTCTTTAATAACTAATTGGGCTAGAATGATTAGGGAGGGCTTGACGTATTTTTATTTCAACTTTATTTAATTTAATTTTCAATAATTTGAAATTAGGGGGTTTCAAATTATTTCCAACCTAAAAACTAAGTTTTCTAAATCCAAAAAAGGAGTTAGGGTTTCCCGATTGCTTTGCCTAACGAACATATCAAACTGATTACATAAAGACACTTCCAACACCCCCCAATATAATTATAATTTGGACCAATCCCCCGAAAACGTGTTCAGGGAGTCACGTTAGGAACTTATATGGGGGTCCCGGCCTACGTTTCACCATGCTTCTTGCTCACTTTTCCATAGGAAATTCGCTAATAATATACAAATTAATAACTTATACAAAAACGTTTGTATGACTTTCGGTGAGAAAATCCAACAGCTAGGGATCAATTCGTTTCTTTTAGATGAGGTCAAAGAGCATAAATATCCTCACTTTAAGTTCAATAATAATAAGGGGGTTTTCTTGGTTAATGTGTCCAACGTTTTACAAAGTAGGACGAGAGTAATCTTGGAAAAGTTAAATGACTTCCTGAACTTTGACACTTTCAGAAGAGTTCCCAACCTCCACTCTCACTGTTAAACTCTACTAAAACATATTTTTGGGAATAACTTCTTAGATAGTGATGGAAATTAGTTAAATATGCAAAATAAATAAAATAAATATGTTAACGTAAAATATGCAAAATAATATGTCGTATAAAGGGAGCAGGTCCATTTTTAAAATACAAAATAGCTTTATCTTTTAAATTCTAAAACAAACTCATTACATTAAGTTTAAAATGGTACCAAAATTAAAATCGACATGGAAAAATGTTTAAATGAAAATCCTATAAAGTATATTAACTTTAATACTTATGTGTGCAATTCAGTATAGAACGACCATTCCCAACCTCATTGTTTGTTGGTTATCCCGCAGTATAAACCAAGCTAGCTGGCTAATATATTTGGCCCACCACTAACGTAAATTTTGCTCGTTGTTGGTTAAATAATAACAATAATGATGTGTTTGTATGTTCTAATGTGTTTGTTAACAAATATTGCACTAGGGGTAATTTCATACAGCTATAGTTTCTGTTAAAAGTTGGTTTAATAAGAGATTTTTCATTATTTTAAAGTTAAACCTTATTTTTAAATATTTTATTCCTTGTTTAATATAGTTTATATTGAATTTTTACTTTTTATCATTTAACTTAAGATAATCTAAAATTGGGAGCTTTTAACCCTTTTTGGGCCCTAAAACCAAAAACTGTAGTATTCAAAACCCTAAAACAGAGGGTCAATCTTTTCCGATTGTTTTGCCCAACGATCTTGTCAAACTGGATATAGAAACTAACGTATTCACTAAAGCTTATTCAAATCGGGCAAATATGCAACACTTAACTCTTCAAGCCGTTTTATAGTCTTTATTAGGATATAAAACCTTTGGCTAATATATATTTTCAACTCGTTACTATAAAACACCTGCAAAGGCAAATTTAAATCGTCTCGTAAGTTAGGGCTAGAAGTAATTGAAGCCGAGTTGTACGTAAAAATGTTAAGTCAAATCCTCACAAAATATAGATCCAAGTTTGGCAACTGATAAAGGAGGAAGTAACCTCCGCAGCCTACCTGCCTAATGACTATGATAACCAGTACCCTGGAGACATGTGGGGGTTATGCCGCCGGCGTTTGTACCGTGATTAGTTATAGATCAGATAAAGTTCTCACATTTATAAATGTTTTTTTAATATCCCCTAGGCAACACTCAATTAAACGTATTTAATCATTGAATGTCCTAGGCATAGAACCACTACAACTGTTTTATTTTAACTATATTAAGGTGTACAATTGCTAACCCCACAGTTAGTTAACTTTATATTCATGAAGTTAATAAACCATATTCCAATCATATAGACGTGTTATGTCTTCGTATGATAGAAAATTTAAAAAAAATAGTTAAATCTCAAGAATTCATAGATAAATTTTCCCCAAATTAATCCCCATTCTTAATTTATTTATTTATAATACGTCATATAAACACGTTATAAAAATATATGCATTTTGATAATAGTTGATTACTACATTAATATTATTGGAAGAAAGCAATATTTATGCAAGAAAAGAAAATTGGAATTGGTTATGGTGAGTTTACCTTTTTAAGTAGTTAATGCGAAAACTTGCTATTACTGATTGGAGAAAAAAATCCACGAAGTTTGGTATACGTAACCTGAATCGATCTTCAGGTGAAAATAATACCTAGAACATAACAACACCGGTGGAAAAGCTAAAAAATCACTGAAAAGGTAAAACAGACAATTGTGAAAGCAGTACAACAAATAAATACACTAAAAGAAACACAATGGACTAACACTTACAAAAACACTGCTGCACTACTCTACAGAATGAAGGCTCAAGCAAGACTTCACGCCAGGGATGGAAAATGTGCGCAATAATTTCCTAAATAACATAAATCAAAACAAAATATTTATGCATAATCAAGTTCGAAGTGTATTTTAAATTAGAAAATTACATTTATTAGGTTTTAATGTATTGAACAACAAATACAATATTCTATTAACTTACAATGGCAAGCTGAAGAAATAGTGTAAATTGAACTAAATTATTAGCTGCAGATAGAACTAAATATACTATTACACATCTTTGTACAATTATTTTTCAATATTACTGGCCAACACTACACAGGAGTTCTTGTTTCTACTACACAGGAGATTTAGTAATATTATTAATGAGTCAGGATGGTAATAGTAATGCTCATAAACAGTTAAATTAAAGTTACTTCAGCTATCAGTTGATTACTGAAAATCAGAAACAGTTGATTAGTTATTGAAAATGTTGAGTTTTTCAACATTTTGCTTGAAAATTTTTTTGAATACCTTGAATTACAACAGCTAAAACCGAAAGCTGATACTAGTTGGAGAGAGTATAGTAGTAGCTAATATTTAACTGGTTTGTAAAACAGGAATCAATTTAGTTAAGCATAAGAAAAAATGTGTAAATAACTTTTTTTAGATTTTCCGTAGTACATAACAAAACAATGCGGTTGTGATCGGTATTGTAGTCATAGTGATCAGCTTACCTCAACCACTGACTCGAAACATGATAATACTGTGAGCTGTTAGCATTGGTAGACGTGGGGACGTGTGTTGCTGAAGAGATGATATGATTATTTGTGTATTTATTGGGTTTTATTCATTAACTATCCATGAAAGTGAAATTGCAGTTGATAGTGGTTTTTTATTGATTTTGTTTGAATAGCAATGTTGTATTGTAGCAGTGTTGTAGCTAATAATATAATTATTAATCAATAAGTTTAAAATACATCTATCAGTTTGTTTAGTAAAAATAAAAGGATATCTAACAGGTATTTTACTCCCATTAAAATTGAGTGTAGTTTCTTTTGTATACAAAAAAACAAACAGAAAAAACATGATAGTGAAGGAATTATTATTTAGACTGATATGTTTTTATATTTAACAAATAGTATTTATTTTTTTTTTACCAAACAATGTTTAAAGAGGTGAAAGGATAAGAAGAAAATTCTAAATTTTGAACTTGAAAAAGGAAATAGGGTCAATTGTAGTAAGAATATTTACCCTTTGGCAAATAAAGCATATAACTAATTTAGCTTCAAAAAGGTTAAGTTTTCTTGTCTCCTAAAACATAATGTACTCTAGCAGCTATTGGCAGAGTCCTAAGTATATCGATTTAAACAGCGGATTCTTTGTCACTAGGGGATTTTTACTACACAGGAGATTTATTTTTACCATCATCATAAATAACTGAAATTGTTCTATAAAACAAAGCACTAAAAACGCGGAAGTACTCAAGTTTTTTCTTTTATTTCCAAACTTAACTGTAGTTCTATTGCTTTTACATATTTAAATCGTATCTTAGCCTAATGAGTGTAGGAAATATAAAACTAAAATTGATTAAACCTAAAGTTTCCAAGGAAAATATGTTGATTAACGTGTGGTAAATTATTCAGAAAACTGTTATTGTTCTATACAATTATATTTATTCTCTACAACGTTAAACAAATAATTGTTTCAATATTGCGAATTAAAACTGATACCTATTACAAAGAGATTAAACATTTCAAACGTTGCTGGCAAACAAGCCAGGTGTTAAATTCCCCTCCAGCAACAGGATAAGAGAGACTGTACAAATTCACTGAAGCGTTCTCTAACACAGATGTGGGATTGTACTCACATAACGGTCTACACTTACCATGAATGTTTTGATGTTAGCTGCTGTACGGAAAGGAAATTTAGACCATTTAGATAACGTTAATATTCAGGTCGTACTTTTACAAATATATAGAAAACTATTAAACATTTCACTAAATAAATAAATTACATAAATGTTTCTATGTAAATTTCAAGTATAGGATTTCGTTATGAATACGTTGGATTAATTGTTGTTATTATAATGTAGATGTTTGACTTTTCAGCCTCTTCTTACAAGAGTGCAATGTGCGTATTTGCAAACCTACTTCTTATGATTCTAATTTAACTATGCTTCACATAATATACTTACCTTATACTTCTTACCTATGCTACTTATTGCAGTAAATCCTGCCATGCCCTGCTGTTATTGGTATTTATAATGATTTAGTATAGAATTAATTGTTTTATATTATAAAATGGACATTGCACCCAAAAATACAAAAATGTATTTTAAATTGGTTTTACGTCTCAAACAAGGTTAATCATTACATAAAGAAAAATTTATAAGGTCACTTTTAAAGACTTTTCAGTAACCAAAAACGGCTATTTAGTTTTGTAGAACTATAAAACTTTATTACTAATTTTTGAGGAACACTCCCCGTCCAAACTAATTTAATGTGTTAGAGTATATAGTTAGGACTCTCATCCACAGAACATATCACTATAGTTTTATATATATAGTCTGTTATATAAAGGTTGGCATTATGTATGTTAAAACCCTTTGAATAAGGCATTATTTTACCAATTAAAATCCTTAAAACTGTTTAATTTGTTTTTTCATTTACTTAAGTAAATTGGACTGGAATATAAACATTAACATTAACCATATTAAGCAAACATTAACCATAGTTCGAGTTTTTCCCCTAGAATCCCGAAGTTTTATTCATTTGTCAGCAATACTTGTTTTAATCAGTGATACACGGCTTGCAATAGAGGTTATTGACCCAGCGGCTCTAGATTAGACTGTATCACGTGAGAGCTGAAAACGTTACACCTAAAAATAGTAAATCTTGAACAAAACTAAACGATTTAAATAATGTTGATGCCAGTCACTTAAACCTGTTTTTTATAATATTTATATCAAAATCACGTATATATGTTTTGTTTTACACCATTTATTATTTTTAAATCAGAACAAATTACATCGGTAAATTTGTCTATATATGTAGTATTAGCGAATTTCCCCTATAGGGAAGAAGCTATTACCGTAGGTCTCATGGTAAGACTTAAGCCCGAGACCATGATAACTTTTTGTTTTGATGTCCCCAGATGTCCAAAACACTATTCGTTCAAATTTATATATATCTATATATATATCTATATATATACAAATACACAGGACTCAAGTTATCGCATTCACCGACACATATATATATATATATATATATATATATATATATATATATATGTGTCCGTGAATGCGATAACTTGAGTAAAAAACGTCCGATTTCGATGAAATTTGGCTCAAATGTGTAAACTGACATTTATGACTTTAAGTTCGAAAACTAGAAAAATCGGACCATGGGAAGGGGGGTTTATGGGGGTTTTAAATTTTCCAAAAATCAGTTTTTTGCATTTTTTACCCTAAAAATTTTAAAACACTTAATTTTGGTTTAGACCATGTTATAGAGCTTAAAAAAACAAATAATATGGTATTTTGAATTATTGACCTAGGTTAAGTGGTTGCGGAAAAAATCCAAAAAACATGCTCATAAAATCTCCCATGTTAATCTTATGGGAAAACAGTTTTTGGCTTTTCCTCAGTTAATTTTACTTTAAACTTCACATTTTCTTTTACCAATCACTTCAGCTCCAAAAAACAATCATTTTGGTGTTTAAATTGTGATTCTACGCAAACCGTTGGAGAGATATTCAAAGTGCTAAACACAGTACGTTGTCCAATGTTATCCTTATGGAGAATAAATAAAATTTGATATCTTGATTATTTATGAATGTATATTGATGAAATTTGGTATGTGGCTTCATGTTGTACTGGTATATTGATAATTGCACAAAAAATAAATGTTTTGTTGATTGTCCCCGTAGCAGCTAACCTGCATACTCAGCCCTAATGTTATTCTTATGGAGAATAAGTAAAGTTTTATATCTCCCTTAATTATGAACATAAATTAATAAAACATGGTAAGTAGCTTCACCTGGTTCAGTTATATTGATAATTGCATAAAAACTCATTTCTTATCTTCCTCGTTTTAGCAAACCTGCGTACTCAGTCCTAATGTTATTCTTATGGGGAATAAATAAAATGTAATAAATCACTAATTTATGAATGTATTTTTGTCAAAATTGGTGAGTGGCTTTATGTACTAGTGAGAAACATATCAATACATTGGAAATTCGCTGAGTACGCAGGTTTGCTGCGACGGGGGGTATTTGATTTTTCTGTGTCCATTTCAAAGGATTTTTTTATTGAAAATGCAGCTATTTTCATATAAATTATTAGAGTGCGTAAAAAGCAAACTTAACCATGAATTTTACAGTGGGTTTAAGAATATTTTATTATTAATTTTGTTATAACTAAACTCACAAATAACAAAAATGTCAGCGTAGATTCATACGTTAACTTAATTAAGAGACATGTAGCCACAAGACAGTTTTTCACGTTTAAAACTACCTTTCCCCACTTTTGGGTGGCATCTGTCTTAATTAAAGGACAATAAAGCCGCTGATCCATTGGAACGCTTACACTGACTACTTCCATTAGTATTAGCTGTACGTGACTGAATATTAAGAAGCTACTTCGTCTTACATAGCATCAACTGTCATATTTAATTGGTGGTAAAAATTTAATTTATGTTGAAAATTGTTTCTTAATTGCTATTTATCTGATTGGTTCTTCATGGAAATTTTTGCTTACATTTAAACTATTATAATTAAAATGTTATCGAACCCTGTTTCACAGAAAGATTTATTTTTTTACAGGATGTCGCATCATATGCGAAGTAAAAATAATTTTAAAATATATATTTAATTAAACTTTTACTGGGTATACATACTAGCCAAAATACATATTTAAAATATAGAAAACTTCTGTACAATACAACCGATTTAACATGACCCGCTTCCCAGTGTTAGGGAATGTAATATTTTTTTCCAAATCTTAAGTTTTAATTAACATTCATACACATCGTGCCTAGATTAATTAAACTTTAAATTTGTTAACATTAGGCTTTTTTATCCATGTAACAGTTTGATGTGCTATTTTTCCAGATTTTGGAAAGTGGAATAAAACTAGAGTTATTGTTTACTATGGCAAAAACAATAATAGGATAAAAAATAAATAATGCCACATTTGAAATAAATGAGTCCACATTAACTTCTAGCCGAAGCGGACTTGTCACCTGTTGCAAGTTGGTTCTAAAATACATGCGAACGACAAGAGAGAATGAGTGGTGTTTGTATGTAAATGTCCATACAAAGAGCTTTATTAGAGGGAAAACCAAAACCTTTTTTAAAATAATTTAAAAATATACTTATGTATTAAATATTAAAAAGAATGCAAATATATGGATAACAATTTGTAGTATGTTACAAATACATAGGAATTCTTTAATATACCTATTTATATTATTTTTAATATTCCTTACTAGTTTGCTTATATTTAAAAGAAAAGTATGTTTATTTATTTTGTAATCTTGCATAAAGTAATCAAAATTACACAAACACAGTTTGTTTGCATTTTTATACTCTTTAGAAACGGCATTACTATCAAATTATAATCCTTTACAGAACTCGAATCATTAATATAGGATAATAATATCGTGTTTAACTTACAATAAAGACATCACTTTTAAATTTTGTGCCTTATTAGCAATCTTCCTACCAAATCAGCTCAATCGGTTTAGTAGTTAGAGCGTGATTGAGCCACAAACTAATAAACAAACAAACTCACAAACTTTCAGCTTTATAATATTAGAATGATTAGTATGATAGCTGTTACTTCAAATTTTGTCGGTTGTCTCTCATCTCTTAAATCTATAACATATTTTAGTGACACGTTAACGTATGCTTGCGGACCTTTGCAAAGCTCCTTAGTTTTACAATATATCAATTCAAATTTTCTATAAGTAATTTTAAATACAAGTAAACTGTTGAAATCATTGGTATTTGTACTCGTACATTCACACATTTGTAATCTTTCTCTGTCAGATTGCAATACAAACAAATTATAATTATTTAGATATGTTTCATATGGTCTAGATATTTGAGGACCTATTGTAAAAGTGTTTGGTAAAACAAGGTGTAAGTTAACAAACGCTAAATACGCAACATGCCTATTCAAATATATCTTTAAAAATTCAGTCTTCGTTCATCCTCTTACGGGAAGAATGAGCGTACACCTAGTTTATTTAACTCTCTTAAGTACTTACATTTTCAGTGTTAATTTCAAGTTACACTTGGTGAATGCATTTCCAATTGATATAGTTTGTGACTACATGAGTAATATAACAGTGGACAGCGTTACTGATTGCTTTGGCTTTTAATATTTAAATACATAAAACTTTAATTATAATTAGATTAAATTATACATTTTTGACACACTTTAAGTTTGTATATTCATAAGTTCTAATTTATTCTCATCTATGATCAATCAAGGATTGTTTTAGCGAATTTCCCCTATAGGGAAGAAGCTATTACCGTAGTCGGCATGGTAAGACCTAGGCCCGGGACCATGATAACTTTTCGTTTTGAGATCACCAGACCCCAAAAACACCATTCGTTCGAAACTGTATATATATATATATATATATATATATATATATATGTGTCCGTGAGCACGATAACTCTCGTAAAAATTATCCGATTTTGATGAAATTTAGTATAAACGTGTAAAGCAACATTTATGACTTTAAGTTCGAAAACCAGCCAGATCGCTCTATCCGAAGGGGTATTTTGGGGGGGTTTTGTACCCCAAAAATGGGTTTTTTGAATTTTTTACATATAATTTTGGAAATAGTCAAATTTTATTTTTTCCATTGGATTCAGCTTAAAAAAACACACAATTTGGTATTTTGATCATTTCTCTACGTCAATTGGTTACCGAGATATTGAAAGTGCTAAACACAGTACGTTGTCTAATGTTATTCTTATGGAGGAAAATAAAAATTTTATATCTCGCTTATTTATGAACATATACTGACGAAACTTGGTATACGGCTTTATCTGGTTGTGGACCATTGATATTTCCTCAAAAAAACAATTTTTTGACAAAGGCTCCCGTAGCAGCAAACCTGCGTACTCAGCCCCATGTTATTCTTATGGAGAATAAGTAACGTGTTATCTCCCTTAATTATGAAAATAAATTAATGAAATTTGGTAAGTGACTTCACCTAGTTGAGTTATATTGATATTAGCATAAAACCCCATTTTTTGTGTTCCTTGCTTCAGCAAACCTGCATACTCAGCTGCCATGTTATTCTTATGGAGAATAATTAAAATGCCATAAATTGTTTATTTATGAATTACTTGTTTATTTATTGATGAAACTTGGTATGTAGCTTTATGTGGCATTAAGATAAATATATATGCATTGGAAATTCGCTAAGTACGCAGGTTTGCTGCTACGGGGGTATTTATGGTTCTGTTTGTCTAAGCAGCTACTATAGTTAATATTTATTAGCTGGTATACTGAGCAAATAATTATGCATTTAATTAATTAGCATACAATTTCAATATTTTCAGCCAAAAAATATAACTTTTTAAGCGTAGTTCGGTTTTGTAAAGAAGATTGATTACTGTGCAATCCGAACTAATCGCTTCAAATTAATCAAACCACAGCAGATGTGGCCTTATGTTTGGTCATATGGGTTTAGTTTATGCTTAAAACAACAGAGAATTTTAGTAAATGTTGCAAGGTTATCTCAACTTTTAAATTAACTAGATGATGTGTCAAAAGCATTAAAAAGAAATTGTTCCTAACTGTTTTAAAACCATTCGATTGAAATGTTCCAAATTACCATTGCAGCATATTAAAGTAGGAACATCATTTGCTTACAGGATGTAATAAATTAAGTTTTTCAACTCTCTATAGTATATTTCCATTATACCGTATATTAATGTATGATGGTAAAAGTGTATTTAACAGATTATAACAAGGCTATCGATTTCAATACCTCACATCGGCCATCATCAGTACCAAATGTAACTGTGTATACATAATGCTTGTAAATATATTGTTAAGAAGATGAGACGCATTTAATCGCATCCTCTCTAGCTGTACAAATTTGTATGATAATGACAAAAACCTTTTATCTTCATGGAAGTTACCGAATCAGTTGATAGTTTATATAAAGAGGAAAAACAAAGGTCGTTTAAGTGAGTAACTTAGCAGAGAAGCACTGTCAGATAATAGGTATCGTGGAATAAAATACTTAACAATATCTGAATGTTACCCAACCTTGAATCATAATCTGGTTATAAACAATACTAACCAATTAATGATAATAATTAAAAAGTTTGAAAAACTTTTAACTTTTTGAAAAATACTAAAGGCTATATTTAAAATGTTATACATGTAATGTAAATTGCATTAAAAGTTCGATTTTGCATTATCACGAGCAAGAATTTATTATGTAATACAAGATAGTAATTAGGTATAGTTATTCATAGTCGTGAAAAAATACAGACACTCTATAAAACCTAAGAATATTTCTGTATCTGTATGGTACGATTTTATCTATCTGTAAAATATAGGAAGTATTAATAGAACCATTGATCATACGATAGAACAAACATGTAGTTACTGGGATTTTACCATTTTGTATTTTTTTGAAAAGATATAAGATTTTTTAAATTATAAAGTAATTTGTGAAAAACACACTTTGAGTAATATATTCCATCATTGAAGTTATCTTAGAAGTTCACCTTTTTGTAGGCTTTTACTTTTTGAGGTTAAAGGTTGGAAAATTTAAGAGAGAAAGAAGGTCCTTTGACATTAAGGAATCCTTTAACTCCCACTGCGCATGAAGCACATACCAGCTTGCCCTGAGTGCCTTTTCTAAGAAAGGAAAGGTAATTCTAGGGGCATTGAATTAAGTGAGGAAAGTAAACATACTATGTAGTTGGTGTTATACGTAAACTGAATAATCTAATAAAAGATTTCAAAATATATTTTAATTATGTGAGGGTCAATAATTTTAAATGGTAAATATTTTCTGAGGCATTTTAATGCAATAAATCGACTCCGTATAAGGTCGTTCGTGATACCGTATTAGCTTGAGCACAGGCTTGTATAGGCTACATTCTGAGGTAATACTTTTTGTCTTTCTATCATGTGTCTACTTTTAAACATGTGTTCAAACATCATTTATCATAGTTTTTTATAAATTGAAATTTAGTATTTGGAATTGTGATCAGCTATTTACATGCCATTGCTATCATAAGAAATATTTAAAGGAGTCCGAATTTTTAAAGAGGTATTTAGTAAGAAAGAAAAGTGTTTACACAAAATGCCATGATGTTTACAGCACAGATGGTACGTTGTTACGCATATCAATAACTTTGAGAGAGCTCAACATTCCTCTTTTGTAATTTATATTTTAAATTTCAATCACTGTTAAGGTTATACTAATTGTTATAGAATAAGTAAAATTACAGACAATTTTATGATTTACTAATCCGCTAGATATTAACAATATTCAATTGTAGCCGTTCGTTAAGCTGAGAAGATTTTTAACGTATTCTTTATTGTTATACTTGTATTATAAAGTATAAATAGATGTAAATGTTAATAATAATTTAATAACGTTGGTCATATACATGGTTCTCATTTAAATTGATGGTGTAACATATTAGATAATATATTCAACATTATTATATAATTTATCTGAAAGAGTTACTATCATCAATTTATATCACTATGTCTCTCTCTATGTATCAACTCTCTTTTATGTCAGTTTTATCATCGTTCTATTTAAGTTCTTCCTGTTTTATTTTATTAATAATCATTAAAGACGCCTTACAATTTCCTACTACTTTGCTAATTAATTTAATCTATATATAAGTTATCACTATCTCATTAGTGAAAAATCAGCTCACACGATATGACAATCACACGGTTAAGCTTAATTTATAAAGTATTTGTTGTTTTACTTTCCAAACAGCGTAACACTACGAGAACCTCCTCCTGTCAAGGTCGTTAGATCAGCTGATCAATGACGTTTGTAGGGATAAGAATGTGTGGAATTGTTGACCCTAAACTTTCCTTATTGGAATTGTTCACTACGATAGAAGCTGTGATCAATGAACCGTGTAGTATTGAAGTAGTACACAATCAAACACTTTCGCAAAGTATCAGTACTTTACTATCATTCATAAACCAATTTTTAAACTAGCAGTTCGACACACGAAATAAATATGTTCATGTTACTTGCAGTTTTAATTTTTAAAGGCTTTTATGTTATCTCTACATCTCGCTTATGCCTTCCACTTTAACTACAGTATACTAACAGAAAGTATGGAAACAATAAAGCATAACCAGAGAGCATAAATCCTGGATTTGTATCTTACGATTTTCTGACGTTTTCTTATACATGATCCAGTTGTTTATCAGTTATGTTATTCATCTCAACAAGAAACTCACTTAAAATATTAAAAAGGCATCAGGAAAAGCAGGAAAATTATGACTGGTAATTAACCTTATCAAAGTCACATATTTCAATAAAAAAATATATAAGCCAGCTCGCTACATAATGATCGGGATTATATTATTGCAAATTTAAGAATGAGTAGGTTTTTAAAATTTATTGCTAGTAAATGTACTACACCTTATATCAAATCTGATTTAGAAAAAGTATGGTGGAAAAAATCTTAATTTTACGCATCATAACTGGATCTCCATTTTTTACTGTAATAGCTGAACAGGTTTGGTGAGAGTAACATAATCATAAAACCTAAGTGGCACACCGGACCCTTCGCCGTTAAGGTTTGATTGGGATACAACGATCACACTAGCCCAAGTCCATAACTTTCCTCAATATTTGGGCCCAAGCCAGTGTGAAGCACCGGTCCTCAGGGACCGATACCATTCGCTTAACATGAGTGAACAATAAAACTGATACGCCTGTTCAGCACTTATGTAAGCCGCTTCTTACTTATGTGTGTAAAAACATACACAACTTTTTCCCAATCAATTTCACAAAACCAACCAATGTATTGATATAACTGCATAAATATTTTTTTCTAAATAATATACAAAGTAATTTAAAATTGTTGTATAAACGCATCACACATTTTGCCATTAATCAAAGAATAATTTGCTGTCCTATAAACTAACAGCGCATCTCTTCAATCTGGTAATATTTAAATCTGTCCATTTCTAGTTTGACTGATGATGATGCTCACTCAAAGTGGTAAGATTGCAATATGATTATATCAATCACACCCTTTATTATCGGATTCTATGTGTCACTGGTAGATCATTTTGTATATTTTATTTATTTTTAGGGTGCACAACCTGATGTTGTAGGAAACAGGTGTACCAATAAATATAAGAAATCCTCATACCAATATGGAACTATTCTTTGGATTTATTAACGGTTCTTTTGCCAATTAAGAGAATATCCCTCTGCACATGTCCTTCAACTGTAAAGATGACACGAGGATAGAAAGAGACCTTTGACATTACGCCTTCCATTATCTCCTAGCAGGAAGGAATAAAATGACGACTTGAGTGGCCTTTGTGGGGTGAAAGGGAGGCTGTTAGGGCCAATGTCAAAGAGGGTGAAGTAAACATATATCTTGTCCTGAGCGAGACACAAATTCCTTAAAATGTTATTTCCTCGGGCATCAAATTATATTTCTCCACATGAACCTAATAAATGTTCTAATTATATTAAAACAGTTATGCAAGTTTAACAGCTAAAATATTTGTTTGTAGCGAAGGAGGATATTTCGTCTAAAGTAACTGCATTGAACTTAATGCGTTGTTTGTGAGGACATATAATCTTTCTTCAAAGCTAATTTATAATTAGTACCTCCAATAAGGACTCTCATGTACTCTACAATATAGTTTGTGATTTTAATTAATACATGTTTTTTTTCAGTTCCATTTAATTGGGATTGAATTTTATGAAGGTATTACAAGGGATTTATGTAACCAAACGATGGATTTGATTAAAAAACCCTAATTGGATAAATCCTATTTCATCATTGCGATTCAGTTATTGTCTCCACAAAAATAAATTTGTTAAACCAGAGATTGTAGGTCAAATAAAATGCATTTTACAAGTGTGAAGTAGATAAGCTATAACTTTTTTTAACAACGATAAAACTTAGCTGATAATGTTATCGAAATATTATTTTTGTCTAAAATAGAACAGTTTTAGAGTGCAAGTAAATTTAAAACCCTTTTCCTTTTCGAAAACATTTATCGTTCATATAATAATGTACTTTAAACAGTTTTATGTGTCATTAAAATAAGCAGGAATTATACTTAATCAAATAAAATATGAAGGAGACGATAACAAAACAATTTGATAGTTTATAACTACTAACCTACTAACCTTTATTTGAGATGATGTTGGTTTTTCCTTTTTTTCTGTATCTTTACAGCTGGGATAAAAGGGGGGTTTATGGTTGTTTTGACACATCAGTAACGGAAAGAGCCCGTTACGCATGGCAATTTAATTTATTTTTCTTAACTCTTGACAGCAGGAAAACCTTACTACTTTCACTAGCAAATATTAATGATATTTTTTTATACAACAATAGTATTTATTCAAGTTTGTTAAGTGTAAACGATTTAAGTTATAAGTGTTTAAAATATAACAATGCATTTGACCGTGGTAGAAAAGTAATAAAGAGTAATTTTAATAATCACACCAGTACAATTATTCCTTTAAAGTTTATCCGACTAAAAACTATTTAGTTTATATAAAAAGCTTGTTTACCTGTTTATTGTAAATAAGGTCAATAGGATCTCACTATCGTTATCAATGAGCCACTTCATTCGCCAATGACATTTTGTTTGTTCAGCCAATCAATAACTTTAAAATACTTGTGGTAAAGGGTAAATTAAATGTAAAGATTGATATAATATTAATTACTGGGTCAGCCAGTTATTAGCAACAATAAAAGACCATTTTTTTAGAGTTATCGATGGACTTGAAATAAAACTGTATTTAGATTATCCGTCATTGTAATTTTAGTAAGAAAATAAGATAAGCTACAATTTATATTTTATTTGCTACATTACCATGTAAAAGCATAACAATATTAAAATCAATAAAAAAATATTTAAAAAAGCTTGTTTTTTAAGTTTTTTAGAAACTTCTATTCAAATGAGGATACAATTACATAAAATCTTCCTCTTGATATTAAAAACTTGTTACAATTTATAAATACAATTAGTCCGACTCTCTTATTGTATAATCACGGTGTTAAACTGCAAAGGACGAGCCACCCTGATAGGCCATTAACGTAAATCAGCTGCTTTGTTACAATTAAACCCAATTTGCTTTCCTCCTCAACAGATAGTTGGCAGAGCCATTGTCGGAATGTTAGCATACTATTGTGGTTTACTTACTCGTTGAAACAATACTAATTTTAATATAATTGGTTTATACGGTACTGCCTACAACATATGTTACTAATACATGCTGCTTGAAATGGACAAATATTTTACTTACAAACTAATGGCCTGTATACCTAGTTAAATGCATGTACAGTATAATTTTATCAATGATTCTACTTAAAAACTAATGGCCTGTATACCTAGTTAAATGCATGTGCAATTTTATCATTGATTCTACTTAAAAACTAATGGCCTGTATACCTAGTTAAATGCATGTATAATTTTATCAATGATTCTACTTAAAAACTAATGGCCTGTAAACCTAGTTAAATGCATGTATCATTTTATCAATCATTCATATCGTATTTAAAAAATCAGCCTTTTATCAGTCCACAATCACTTTAGCCTTAAACTTCAAGATTTTTAAGAGAAAGAAAATAAATTTATTTCCCCGTTTACATATTTGGCCTTAATACTAATAAAATAATGAAATTTATTTCACCAATAATTGTACAAAAATAACAAATACAAAAATATGATTGGACATATTTACAATGTAATCTTTATAACACACTAGGGAATAATCAAGTAATTATGTTTGTTCAAAAACAACATAACTGACAGGTGTTTGATAATAATCATTAATTACCATATTTAATGAGAAGACAACGCTAATTCGTTATTGCCGTTTGATAACAAAATAAATGTTTTGAGTAATTTAATAATG
Source organism: Allygus modestus (assembly GCA_963675035.1). NCBI lineage: Eukaryota > Metazoa > Arthropoda > Insecta > Hemiptera > Cicadellidae > Allygus > Allygus modestus. Next base: position 114,825,200 of record OY776114.1, read on the forward strand.
TTGAATTCCTCAATAATTAAAGTTATTAAAATTTATAAAATTATTAACATTTAATAATTAAAAGTTCCTCAATTAAAGACGTATTAAATAACGAATTTATTAATTGTTAAACACAAATGTAATGTTTAATAAATTTACGACCTTAACCTACCTTCATCCGTTATACCATTCTTTTATGTCATTTTCAAAATTCTCTTTGCTGAAAATTTTAAGTGAAAGAGGTATTAGGTATAAGTATTATGTACACATATAGTACAGTTTTATATATAACAGGATATTCAAATTGGGATTAAATCAAGAAGATCTGCCTTGGAGATGAAGCAACATACCGGCAAGTTTAAGTTAATTAACAACTCGGAATCAATTATCTGTGGCAAGAGAGTTGGGTGTCCTGTCTAATTTTGGTTTTGAGGATTATGTATTTTGATTTTATAACGTTTTGATCATATTTTGTATTCCCGAAAACTGGGGAACAAAAACCTTGACGTTTTGGAAGAATCGTAATTTGATGTTTCTTGAATTAAATTCGTAAAAATACAAATCATATTAATAAACCTTGCAAAAAACTTAACTTAAAAATTTACATAATAAGTAAAAGATATAGAGTAAACAACTCCAAATGGCACAAATATTCGTTAAACTAGCATTTAAGGTCGAATAACATAAAATAAGAAGAATATTCGGCTGGCCTACACAATCATTACCAACCGATATTATCGTTACCAATTCTGTGTGCCAAGAAAAGTGCAGCTCGATACATCCAGACTCAGTGGAAGCTCCTTACATTAATTTCCTATAATATCGTTGACAGCAGTTTGCAGTTTGATGTGAGGAAATATCGTTGCTGACAAATATTCCTAACCATTTTTCATAATATACGTAAGTTTTATTAATATATGTATAATTCAGATTCAAATACATTTTAAAAAGAACAGCCTTTGTTTTTTTATATAATTTTTCATACTCTACCTCAAAATGTAAACAGTTTTTCACTGTTAAACTATTTTGTTTTGATTAATGGAAATATAGAATATTTCCGAATTGTTTTAATTTCTTTTTATCTATCGAATAATAATAATATTATTATTATTATAGTTTAATTTAGGAGGCTACTAGAGTGAAGTGCTTCTAAACCTTTTACCAAATTATAAGAAGATTTGTAAAAGTGAAAAGAACGTTGCGCCATTAGCTACAAACATGCTTCTCTGTTAGATGCACGTTTTACTACCATCAAAGGATATTTGTCATAATTAAAGAGCAATGTGGCTAGATTACTTTAATGGTTGTACTTCTTTGGTGAAATAGTTAGGTAAATCTGGAATAGCTTAGCAGTCGTTATCGTTATCTGCTGGATGAGCTTAGCAGTGATCTGAACTAACTCAAAATTGCTCAATATTGTAATTTAAGGAATAATGCAACCACAACGTCAATATCACTTGGGATAAGACAGGCTGAGAACAAATAATAAAATCAAATTGTTAAGTGATCCTCCTTTTCACTCTGCCATGCAATTTTAGATTTACTATTTTATAGTTCTCTTACTTTTATTTTATATTCTTTAAATACAACGTACAAATGACAACATTGTTCGTTAACTATTTTGAAATATATAACAATTTATGACGAGAAGTTAAATAGCGAGAACCATATCTTATACAAAACAATTTGTTTATTGAATGAAATTGATAGCATATATAATATGTTATTGAAAATTAGGTTTTCAGACTTAAAGCTAATTTAAAACAATAAGAAATTATAACATTTGCATATTATATTTTAAGTCGTACGGTAAAATATTTGAAAATAAAATATATTAAATTGGAGAACACTATTAGTTTAATTTTTCGTGATATATTTAGTTATAGAAAATTAACAGTAATGTATATTGCATTATTAGTTTTCGTAGCTACAGTTATACTCTAGCAGCCTTTGGTTACAACCGAGTTTAATGTGATGCAATGCAACTGACATTTAGTGATCAAATAAACTTTTCCAATCAGATATTCAATAACCGAACACACGATTACTCTGGATTATTCACTTGAGCTGCTGTCGCCCATGTTTAAGCAAGGATCATGTTATTTGGCCGAGTGTAAAATGTACTTAGAAATTGCTTTTTAAAAACCTTTTAACTGATCAAGTCTGTATAGCGAAATTGTAATTACTAATGACATTTTTTTATATATAAGTCTAATCTTGATTAAAATTAAACTCTTGAAGGTATCAAACTTGAATTTAAGAAACCAATTCTGGCAACAGCAAAATACTTCATCCTTTAAATATCGAAATTTTCGGGTCATTTAGTTCCCGCAATTTGCGATACAATCAATTGACGAATTTCGATGATTAGTTTTTTATATGAAGGTAATTTTGCGTATAAGTCGTAACGGAGGCAGAACTTCGATTTAGGCCTCAGGGCTCTGTCCCAAGGGTATTCAAAGTTCCCATTTTGTTCAAATGGAGGAGAGTTTTATTTGGCTTATATCCATATGTTTTTTCTTAATTCAAGTCATTAAAATAAACAACTGTTATAAGAATTATATCTCACTACAGACTGCCATTGTTTTGTTTATAATTTGTCTACTCTGAATACATTGAACCAGAACATCTCGTGGAGGAGTAGCTAGTGAATAAATTATCTGATGCTCTTATTTATAACCTAGTGGAGTGGAGTTAAAGCATCATCATATTGTATTGAAATGAAGAAAGTTCACAGATTAAACGACCTGACATTCCACCAAATTCGCATGAAAACAATCTAAAATTGTTCTGTGTTTATTAAATTAAATTATAAATCATTTAAATTTGAATATATGTTTGTAAGTTTACGCAAAAACCTATGTTTATCAACAAAAATGATTGTGTAAGTGCACAAATTATTATTTAATGTGTATTCCTGGTCAGAGTTACATGATTAAGCAAACATAAAAACGTAGCTGAGTATTTCTATCGGTGCTCACAATTGAAGGAATCTACAATAATTTATAATAATGTTAAATATTTAAACCCATTATTAAAATACAAAGACAAATGTGTAAAATTTTTTAAACGGTTAAAAATGTTATGTAAATAAACGGTATCAGGAAACTGACACATACTTTTTCCCTTTTAGCAAAACTTAAATAACAAATATATTTGTTATTTACTAAATATAGAATATGAAGTATAGATAAATATACAGAAAATTGTCTAAAATAGTTGTTTTCAGAAATATCCACCCAAATCCCTTTTTGGGAGGCCCTATAGAGTCCGTTGCTACACACAGTGGTTTTGAGAGGGGAAATGCCCCTTTGCCCACCCCCAGGGTTAAATAGCAACATATTTCGAACATCCTCTGTTGGTCAATGCTAACTTGACCTGCATATCAAGTTTTAATGAAATTAATCTCTAAATATGAGAGAAATAGTAATTTTTGTATTCCCCATAAGAATAACATTGGACAACGTACTGCGTTTACCGTTAAATGAAAATTTCAATTTTCTCTGCAACTAGCAATCGTAGAATAGTAATTTAAAATACTAATTTATTTAGATTTTTAAAATCTTTTAATGGTGAATAGTAATCTTTTTTAACATTTATGATTTTTTATGAAAAATCCAAAAAACTAAATTTGGATGTTTTAAGTCCTGTAATTTCTGAACCCAAATTTCTACAGAAATTCGAGTGGTGTCATTTTGCTGGAAACCTAAAGTTCTACAAACTAATAAAGGTTAATCAAAATTGTTAGAGCCGTTTTTGAGAAATTTGGATTTTACTTGTTTTTTGGCGATTTTGGGGGGATAATTACCCTTAAAAACCAAAAATTCAAAAAAATGAAAAAGACACCTGGAGATATTGAAGATTAGTACCTACATACCAAATTTCATAAAAATCGGTCCATAGGTTAGGGCTCTAGCTCTGTACACATCCACACAGACACACACACACACACACACACACACACACACACACACACACACACACACACACACACACACACACAGAGACATCACGTAAAAACCACTTTTTTGGGTTCAGGGAGCACCAAAACGTATATTTCCACTAACAACTCAAATTCGTAAATTTTTACAAAAACTATACTTTCTCCATATATATACTATGTATAGGGGGAGAAAGTAAAAAGTTTACAGAAAAGGTATTATCTATAGCAATTGTTTATTTTAAACTTTGCAATTGTTGAAACTTTGAAATGCTGCCTGACCTTTCCTATCCAGACCTTAATACCTGTGGTTCAGCTGTTCAGGGAAGAACTGTTCAACTTGTATTTGTGCATTTATACATAATTCTTTTAGAACTACATTAGAAACAAAATTAACAAAGATTTAAATACAAGGACAAAATTAATTAGGACTTGTAAATGCATCCAGTTGGCCGCCCGTAATTCTTACTGTATTTTAAGTCGTAAGAAATGCCAGGTATTTCCTGGACATAGAAGTTTTGCCTTAACAATGGTGAGATTACCTATTTTGGGTTCTTAAACAAGGGGAAAGTTAACAATAAAACAATTTGTATAAAAATCAGTGACATCACAAACCAGTATTTAAAAACATAAAACCATGATTGTGGTAACAAATATTTGGTTAAAATACTCAAATAAAATCCATTTAGTTTTAAAAACATACACTTTTGTGAATACAACGAGTTAAAGTTAAAAAATATATTTAAGAAGTTTTATTTAACATTTTATTTATGTTTTGAACTTTCTCGTTACAGCTATTGTGTATAGTCAATGGTTAAAGTGTGTAACGATTTCATTATGGAAGAAACTGTTGTAAAGGAAACTCCAAATGACATATTTATGCGATCCTATTAGTTATTATAATATTTATTTTATTTACCACACATTTTCAAATATGGAATATTTTTAAACTTATTAATTTACTAGACTACAGACGAATTACGAGTATTTATTATTAATATTAATCGTATACTCTTTTTATAAATAATAAGTAATGTAAAAAACAAAAAGAATATCCAGCAATTCGTTAATTAGTTTCTGATTTTAGTGATTAAATAATAAATAAACAGTTAAACCGAATTAAATAAATAAGTTTTTAATTGTAGGGTTATCGTAGCACAATAAAATAGTGTTATCTTATTTATGATTATTTTATTACGATTATGATGACGTAGAAGAGGATGAAAATGTTTATTTTTATCCTCATACAAAAAAAGTTATTTAATATTTAAAAAAGCAAAGCTATTTCTGCACAATAAATTGTGTTTAACAACCGGTTTCGTGCAGAAAAAGCAATACTGAAAACAAATTTATAAAACATGTGGCTTAAACATAAATTATGGGAATCTTTTAGGCAATGATGTTGATGGCTGCGTTTTGTAAACAAGATTGATCATCGGGCCGCTAATGCAGCCGGTGTCAAACTGATGGTGTTGCAGCTATTGACGCTTCTCCTGACATTTATATGTGAATCTTCATAAGTATCTTTATTAAAATAAACGAGAACTTACGCAATCATTATCAATTTGAAATTGTTTAAGGGGAAACATCTCTTATGCAGAATAAACTGAAGTAAAGGCGATTTGAACGATCCTAATAAAATTTCAAAACAGGAAAATTTACTAAAGTAAAACACAAGATATGTGAAAAGTCCATCAGAGGTCTGATTAGTCTAGTATGAACTTGTGCTGTGCTGCTATACAAATTCAGGCTCTTGGTAAAAAACTAATACATTTTATATTTACAATTTTACTTAAATTTAAGTTTGTCTAAGTAAAGATTAAATAAAGCAGTTTTATTGGTTGTTAAGTTAGTTCCAATAGTTTTGCAATTCAAAATATGTTTAAACTAGTAAAAAGTGCCGTACATTAAAAGAAATTATGCTTACAAAAACCAAAATCAATAGTTGTTTCCAATCCAAACACATACAACAATTAATTCATATTATATGTGCATTTAATATTATATATGATAAAATTATTTTTTATTATATTAAACTTTGGTTCACTTTTTATCAAGGTTTTATTTTTTTACGGGTACTAAAATACTTCTTAACTTCAAAAGATAATAATTTACTTCATAAAGTCATTATTTACAGACAATTTTAAGTCGAAAACCCATCAAACTACGACTAATTTATATTATTTTAAAACTAAAATATTAACCTAAAAAGTATTTGTCAGGTAGTGACAACAGCAACGTAAAGTTAAACAATACAGTGAGTGGAGTCCGTAAAATGGTATTTCTACTTTTGTTATTGGAATTGTTTACTACGATCTGGAAAAGAACGCTAGATTAATTTGGACTTTTTTAAGAAAGGGCTTTAACGAAAGACTTACATGATTTATAATCTACAACCCAAAATTAGCAATGATAATTAAAGCAATTCTATAAGTACACTAACTCTTCTAATTTGTATTGTGTTCACATATTACCTCTAATTACTGTTATTAACATTCATTAGGGGACGGTATTTTGGCTCTATCATTCTCCCATTGGGCCCGATGGTGACCAGTGTGACTTGTCGAAAACGAAATCCTCATATCAATATGAAACTATTATTTTGAATTCGAGACGGTCCTTTTGTCAATTTAGAAAGTATCTCACTACACAAGTCCGTCAACGTAAAGATAACACGAGGATGGAAAGAGGCCTTTGACATTACGCTTTTCATTATATAATACCAGGAAGGAATACAATGTTGAAGTCTTGAGCTGCCTTTGTGGGGTGAAAGAGAGGCCGTGAGAGCCTATGTCAAAAAGGCTCAGTAAACATATTTCTTATCTTAAGCAAGACACAATGTATTTAATACGTTATTTCTTCGAGCATCAAAATATATTTCTTCACATGAACCTATTAGATGTGCTATTTATATTTAAAAAGTTTAACTGTTTAACTGCTAAATGATTTGTTTGTAGTGAACAACGATATATCGTCTAAATACGGTATCCAAATTGAACTTAATGCCTTGTTTTTGAAGACATTATCTTTCTTCAAAGCTAATTTATACGTTTTTTCAGATCCGTTTGTTTGTTATTGAATTCTACATATTTATTACAAGGAGTTACGTAACCAAACGATGGATTGGATTAAAAAACCCTAATTGGAAAATCCTATTTCATCATTGTGAGTCGGTTATTGTCACCACAAAAATAAAGTTTTAAAACCAGAGATTGTGGGTCAAATTAAATGCATTTTATAAGTGTGAAGTAGATAAGTTATAACTATTTTTAACAACAATAAAACTTATTTGATTATGTTATAAACATATTTTTTGTCTAAAATATAGCAATCTTAGAGTGAAAGTAAATTTAAAACCCTTTTCCTTTTCTAAGACATTTAGCGTTCATATAATAATGTACTTTAAACAGTTTTATGTGTCACTCAAATAAGCAAAAATTATATTTTATCAAATAAAACTTGAAGGAGACCATAACAAAACAATAGTTTACAACTTTGGACCTTTACATGTAGGTTTGTAGGTTTTTCCTTTTTCTTTGTATTAACAGCTGGGATAAAAGGGGGGTTTATGATTGTTTTGACACATCAGTAACAGAAAGAGCCCGTTACGCATGGCAATTTGATTTATTTTACTTAACTCTTGACACCAGTAAAACCTTGCTACTTTCACTAGCAAATATTAATGATATTATTTTATACAACAATAATGTTCAATCAAATTTGTTAAGTGTAAAAATTACAGTTATACGTATTTATTTAAAACATAAAAATGTATTTGACCTTGTTAGAAAATTAATAAAGTGTAATTTTAATAATTACACCAGTACTATAATTTCTTTACAAGTTATCTGACTGAAAATGATCTAAAAAGCTTGAAGTTTATCTAAAAACCTGGTTTACCTTTTTATTGTAAATAAGGTCAATAACATCCCATTAACGTTATCAATCAGCCACTTCATTGACCCATGAAATGATGTTTGTTCAACCAAACAATCAATTTCAAATACTTGTGCTAAAGGGTAAAATAAATGTAAAGATTGGTAGAATATTAATTACTGGATCAGCCAGTTATTAGCTGCAATAAAAGAAGATTGTTTAAGAGTTATTGATGGACTCTAAATAAAAGTGTATTTAGATTATCCGTCCTTGTAATTTTAGTAAGAAAATAAAGTAAACTACAACTTGGATTTTATTTGCTACATTACCACGTAGAAGCATACAAATATTAAAATCATTAAAAACTATTGAAAAGAGCTTACTTTTTACGTTTTATTAGAAACTTATATTCAAATGAGGATACAATTACATAAAATCTCCCTCTTGATATTATAAACTTGTTACAATTTATAAATACAATTAGTCCGACTCTCTCATTGTATAATTACTGTGTTAAAATGCAAAGGACAAGCCAGACCCACCCTGATAGGCCGTTATCTTAAATTAGCTGCTTTGTTACAATTAAACCCAATTCGCTTCCTTACTCAACAGATAGTTGGCAGAAACATTGTCGGAATATTAGCATAGTATTGTGGTTTACTTACTCGTTGAAACAATACTAATTTTAAAAGAATTGGTTTTTACGGTACTGCCTACAACATATGTTACTAATACATGCTGCTTGAAATTGATAAATATTTTACTTAAAAATTAAGGCCTGTATACCTAGTTAAATGCATGGGACATTTTATCAATCATTCATAGTGTATCTAAAAAATCAGCCTTTGATCAGTACAGAAACAGTACAGAAAATTATTGCCATTTGATAACAAAATAAAAGTTTAGAGTATTTTAATAAAGTTGTTCCTCAATTAAAGAAGTATTAAATAACGAATTTATTAATTGTTAAACATAAATATAATGTTTGATAAATGTACGACCTTAACCTTCCTTCATCCGTTATGACCATTCTTTGATGTTATTTTCAAAATTCTCTTTGCTGAAAAATTTAAGAGAAAGAGGTTTTAGGGAAATACGCATTACAAAAAGTACAATTAAACAGTTATGAAAAACTAATGTGTTTAATGTCATTAAAAATAAATCCGTGACACTTTTAAATATGCTTTAACGAAAACTGAGTTAAATATGTATATATAACATATATTTTGTTAAATAATTTGGTTTTCGATCTAACCGTAAATCGTTTGCAGTATTCAAACATAGTATTAATATAAATAGTTCAAAGACTATCTTGAATAAACCTTTCAATCAGAAATGTATACCATCATGGACACACAAATATGTTATCCTCTGAACAGCAGCCAGTAATATTTTGAACCATTATTCTAGGCATCGTTGATTATATATTCGCTTTAACAAAGTTTTCACGTAGTTAGCTGAAGGGTGAGCAATATGTCTCTCCGTCGATTTCCCTTCCGCTATAAAGTCTGATAATGGTTTCTGTCACTCTAAGGAAATTTGCATTGGCGTTTATTGCCTTAGCAAATCTTTGTGAGATTTACCTTTGTTTTTCCAACTGTATATAAACGTTTACTGAACTCTCTGTAAAAATTATACTTGCCAACATTATAATACAGTATTTGTTAATACAAATATTACAACACATGTTTTAATTTGAATAATTAGAATTAATAGACATTTAAAAGTATGTTGGTCATGGTTTTGAAAATTTAATGTCAATTGTATTTTATGGTTTACAATTTATTTTCAAGATCAATTTAAGAGCGAAGGTGAAGTTATTTGGTTCAAGCAGCTATAAAAGCGTAAATTTAGATCTGTGATGTAAATGTCTAGCTTGGGCCACAACTTACGTCATGTTTATTCAAACGTTTATTTGTACCAGACTGCGGCACGTCAAGTACAGATGGTGCTTACGACAGTTATTGTGAATAAATGAAACTGGGTGAATTATATTAATACTTTGTACACGTGAATATTATGTGCCACTTTATAGATACAAATGTAATATTCATTTTACTTAAAAAAGTACTATGTGTGTTAGTGACTTTAGAGAAAAAGTATATGATATACTTACTTACTTACTGCTGCGTCGTCCAGCAGATCACATCAGCGATATAAGACCAGTCCATAAGATTATATTGAATAAGATCATAAGAGAATAGCAGACATAATGCCACCTATACCTTACTAAATATTAAATAATATATAATATGTAATATATTGATATTACATAATAATTAAAATTGTCATCTATTTAGACAACATTTTTAAATAAACTAATCAATTTACATAATGGTTTTAGTAAAGTTTCTAGAAAACAACGTTTTATAATTTGTTATTGTGAAATCGTTTTATTCTCAACAGTGATCCAAGTGTTCATATTTGTGCGAGAGAACCCTAGACAATGCATGGGGCGTCATCAAGCTTGATGTTATTTCTTGTAGGGGTGGGGAGCCCTTCCCAGATCACATTGACAGGGGGTTGGAGCATCACACTGAGAGATTACAATTAAACCATATTATATTAAAATATTAAACAAATGATTGAGGTTTAAAATCTACTTTTCAAAGATTTATATGTATTAGTAGAAATGCCATTATAAGGTATTTACGCGTCAAATTAATGCTTAGCAGTTTTCAAAATACTTTAAATGTTCAAATAATCGGATTAGTCTGTAAAAAATAACGTCGGCCTCAATTATCACATCTGTATTTAACACAATTAATGTATGAATGCACTCTGTTTTAAACGAACCTATTTTAATTCTACTATGATTTATTTAACATAAGCTTTATTAATTAATGTTCAACATAAATGCAAAATGTACAGTATAAATATAAATTTAATGTCAAAAATACACTGCATATTTACAACTTATAACTTATGAAACACTACGACAGAACATTTTAAGAACGAATGTTAGCTAAATTTTTTAATATTGTTCTACTTATAAGTTAAACGAAATACTGTTTCTTCTGAATAAAAACGACCAACGGTACTGTGCGCTTCTACCTTATGTGTCCCTAGGTAGTTGTGTGTTTCAGCTGTATTTGTTTAACCACTTTTCTGTAAACTTAAGTTGTAAAGTTTGTGTTTAGCTATGTATACGTAAACAGTGGTTACAATATTAAAATAGCATGGTTAAAGAACAAAATTGTTTATATTTATCGGACATTTTAAAGATAAATGAACAAGGAATTTTTTTCCGGAACTTCCGGCAGCAAATAGGATGTAAGCAAGGACACTAATTTTGATTCTGCCATTTGGCCTGATGGTGATCGGTGTGACTGTTCGAAATTGAGTGCCTTTTACCATATTTTATGTGTATTTACTGCCTTTCATATGAATACAGTATAAGTGTAAATCTATTTTGAAGTTCAATAATCATACTGATTAAGAAGTTGTTTATATATTCAGCAATCTCACTGTAAAATACCCTAACAAAATTTGGTTATTATATAATTACTTGTATCTTACTATTTACGGTTTAAAATTTAATTTGTTCTCAACCGATATAAATTTTGTAATAAACTACTATATTTTTTCAATTTTTAATGACTCGATCTTAAATTTTCCTGCTGAACGTGTAAAAAACATCATGTGAATATTATTGTACAGGATATGACTGGTTTTGTGACAGTAACTTAGATTTAGAAACATATTTGATGGGATTAATGTCATGAATTCGCTTAAATCCATTACATGGAATGTCTGTAAGTTAAGCAAATCTAGATGAACTCCCAAACACAATGGAGAGAGCAATATATCAAGATGAGAGCCGCAATATTGTCTGGCTAATTGTGACTCAGGATAGAATTGCGATGAATAAACATGAGCTGAGATGAGAGGTTGTTTTCGACTGTTGAATATCACTTTAACACGAGGTCTCCCCCCAATATGGACGATAAGTTTCATATTTTATAGGGTTTCTTTTTCAGAATTTGAAAAAAGCTAAACAACATGTTTAAAAACAGGTAATTGTTATTTTTCTTGGTAAGTTACTTCCAGGAGATTTTCCAGTATATACGTCTGCTCGGTTGGAAAAACAACTTATACAAGTTAATTAGTATTAAACTTTAAAGTTTGTACTCATGTGGAATGCATTTTAAGATATTTTGAAGTTTAATTAAAATTAACAAGTCGGTGCTGCATAGTTATAAAGTTGCTCGCAGAGCAGCTGTTTTGCTTTCTTAGAACCACTAAAATACGTCATTTGGCTAAAAGTAAAAAGTTTTGTCTAAATGTAAAATGTTTTAAATAGTTATAAATTTGCTAGATAATTTCTAATTCGTTCTATATTGTATACTTTTTCATGTTATAAAAATCTAATAAATGGAATCAATTATTTATATTCTTAGCACAATAAACTTTCATATACAAATTAAAAAGCAATTTAAATAATGAACTTTAATATATTCTAACGTAGTCTATGTCTACCCATTCACTTTAACTCAATTGTATTACCAATGCTCAGAAATGTGAAATAAATCGATAACATTTTTATTATAAAATTATCACGAAACAGATTTTAAAAACCGTACTATTACAAACTTATGTTACGTGGTATTAAAGTAAATATACGCATTTTATAATATAAATATAAACTGATCGATGTAAAATGATTATAACTCATTTCGAATTTACTTAATATTTTTCGCGTACCGTATCTATACAGTGAAACTTAGTAACAACTATTTATAAGTGAAAATAATTTAAAGTTATGTTTACATCATGTTGTATTTAGAGCGAAATTAAATATTAATTATACATTGTCAGCAAAACATTATGGGTTTATGTACGATTTTGTAAAGCTATTGATTTCAGTTACGTAACAACCTTAACAGATCATTACTTAAAATATTACATTATCTGCATAAGCTACTGATTTTACCTGTTTCCCATACATATCCTTGTTAACCAACGTCTCAAATTGTTGATTTTGTAATTAAAAGAACATTTTTACATTATTGCTGAACTGTTGGCTAGAAACAAACAGAAAAGCTGTTTGAAAATAAAATTAATTGTTTGAATACCACATATATTTATAATAATAGGTACATATCATAAAACCTCCAATTGTAAAACAAAGCGACATGAAGTCCCGACTCATATCATATGGATACAATGAAGAGAGTCACGATAAGAGCCACAATATTGTCTGACTAATTGTGACTAGTAACAGAGTTGTTGAATAAACATGAGCTTAGATAGGTATAGAGTATAAGGTAGTATAGGGGTAGTATAAAGTAGTTGTTGACTGTTGGGCACAACTCTAACAGAGGTTCTCACCAAACTTTGATTAGTTTTCGTAAATTATGTGTATGTGTTCCCCTTGGTAAATTTTACATTATAACCTCTCAGTAAAAATTAATTTTTTAGCACTAAAGCTGATAAAACTACCATTAACGGACTGTTAAACAATAATGAATGTACTGTTAAGTTTAGTAATTTGTTTCCATGACACTTCTAAATATTTATTTCGCAACAAAGAAACCGGTAATCATCCAATAAAAGGTAATGTTTGTGCAGACTTCAAGTTTCCAAAAAGTACTAGTTTACACGTTGAGTGGTAAATAAGGCTCAAAATGGGAAATGGGTTACAAAGTGCAAAAGGCAGTAGGAATTTAGTTGTCGTTGAAAACGGAAAACAGAGAACTATAACAGTTGTGTTATCGACATTGACAGGGTGGGAAATTATCTATTTTAACTCATCTTTCTTTTTGAGGTGTTTTAAAATTAAAATGGTTGGTAAATGTCCCCAAAACATTTGCAAAAGCGAATCCAATTACGAAATCTGTCTATTTAAAAAAAACCTGAAGACTGTAGTTTATAAGTTTTTAAGCTTCCCTGATAGTTTATAGCAGGCAAACGACTAAACGAATAGTATCAGCAGCTATAATAGTCAAATTACAAAAAAGAGTAAACTTAAAATATAATAAATATTGATGTAGAACAACATACATATAATGAAACGTAAAATAAATTAAACTAGTATAGCGGTCTTCTCGTAAAGTATCAATGCAAAATGATGAGAAAAATATGTTTAAGGCCAAAAGTCGGATCAATAACCCGCACCCCCCAATTTCAAAGGTCAAAAGTAAACACAATGGGGTGGGCTTTAAATAAATTACACAGTTTTAATCTTTTTAATAAAAAACTCTACACATTATTATTGCATTACAATATTTAAATAAACGTAAACTCAAAGAAAATTTACTTTATTCTTGTGCTTCATAGCTGTTAATTTGCAGTAAACAAATGACGTTGGTTTTCAATAATATTTGTATTTGTTATTTTTCCTTTGATCTGTTGATTTTGATTTCTACAATTAAATAAGGAAACAAAACAGTTTTTACAACTAAACGAATTAAAAATACCATTCATGGCAGTGAACCAAACTTCACTTCACTAATTAGCTTTTTACACCCATTTACACATTCGATACCAAACTTATAAGGAAATTACTCAATTATTTTAAATTAATACAACCTTAAAGTTGAGCAATTCATGTTTTGTAGCGCCAACAAGTTTCGTATCTGTGAAATGCCTGAATACTCTTCAGGTTCACTTATGCTAGAACACTACAGTTACTAACAAATGGACACAAGTATTATACCCGGCAGACTATAAACATAACTCTTCTAGTCCATCTCTTTTAATAAATGGATAGGGTGATTGCACCGGTGAATGACCGGTTAAGGGTGAGATCTCGGATCAACTTAAGATTACCCTCATACTAAATAGTGTACGATGTTTTTTAGATTGCCTAACCCTTGCCTAAAATCTAAAGATTATCATACAATATTGAGTATAGAGAAAAAAGTGTTATAGAATTTTTAGAAAACCATGTCATAGTTTCAGTGAATGCCCGGTTATGTTTTAGTGAAAGATTGGGTTCATTTAGACTAAGAAAAAAAAACATATTTTTGTAAAAATTTAATAATAATATCTTAAAACAAAATTGTTATAAAAAGAAAAATAACACAGTTTTGAATAAGTTACTTCCTATTCTAATGATAAATACATTTTGTTTGAACTCTTTTAGATTTTATTTTTTCTTTGTTTTTTTGTTGAAGCCAACTCTTAAAGATTTCGCGTGCTTTTTCCTTCCTAATTTTGTTTCTTATTCTCCTTTCCTCATCATTTTATCGGCTTTCATCCTCTACGCATATTAAATACCTCGCCAAAAGTCATACTTTCTCAATCACTCTTAATCTAATCGTCTGCTACAGCTCCCTTTAAAATCACGTGATTGAACATGTCTAGCCCAAAATATTACTATCCCTTTGGCCTCGGTCATTTACTGGATAGGACATGAAAACCCCTTCAATCTGAACTGTAATCATGGCAAAAGATTATATATTACTATTTGAAGGTATTTTGAGATCATTAAAGAATTCAGGTTATATTTCAGTAAATGACCGGTATCATAAAACTGATTAATATTACTTAAATATCTTGTGCAGATAGTTTAAACACAATATACACTTTTCATCTACAATATTAAACTATAGAATTAACATTGTACGATATATTAACAATATAAGAAACCATATATTTTTTTAAATAGGATTTGTCTTTCCTAAAATTACACTATAGGGTGGAGGCTCTGATGACAAAATTGGAAACATTAAAAAGTTAAAGCATCAGAACATAAATTAATAATTAACAAACCCAGCTCAGCTGATAATGAAATAATAATAATTCAAAGTAACTTCAGTCTTTTATATCTATTTAATTTATATTATTAGTAAATTTACTAGGGAAAAGTGAACTATTAGCATGGTGAAACTTAAGCCCGGGATCATTATAGAAGTTCCTAACGTGACCCCCTGAACACGAATATACATATATATATATATATATATATATATATATGTGTGTGTGTGTGTGTGTGTGTGTGTGTGTGTGTGTGTGTGTGTGTGTGTGTGTGTGTGTGTGTGTGTGTGTGTGAGTGTGTTCGCACTCCAGCGAACGCAACTTTTGTCCGATTTACATTAAATTTGTAGGAACCTTCCCTTCTGTAAACAGGTGGTCAAGTTCATTGGGCAAACAATCGAACAACTCTTAACCCCCTTTTTGTGGAATTTTAATTTTTACTATTTTGAGTTTTTGGGCCCAAGAAGTGTCAGAGAAGCCCCGAATGTAACATTATTGCATATTACATTATTGTACGTAAAATGCCAAAAATTGTAAGCCCACTCTCATCATTCTAGCCCAATTATTTACGAGTTATTAAAGAAAATGTTAATTGTGTTAACACAGTACGTTGTCTTAAGGGAATTTTACACTGGTAAAGGCAGCTTTTCATATGTTGATATAGTTTTATCATCCCCAATTCCCCCACACCAACTTGTAATCCTGACTATACCTCCTCCTAACCTTATCATGTACAACATTGCCATCCTAATAGTGAATTTAAGTATAACCAGGATAATCAGAACAGCCAAAAAACAACATTTTAAATTTTCCAAAAAAAATTTACCAGTGCTGTTTCAAAACCTTTATTAGAATTTTCAGAGGTTTTAATGCGGAAATTCCCTTCCCTTACATCAGCGTGCTGCTTGCGATCTCGTTTTGATTTGAACTCTTATTATGATTGTTTTCGGCAAACCAGTCCATTCACTGAATGTGGTCATGCACTAGTGCACTCACCCTAAACTCTATTTAATATGTAAATAATTTAACTATTAGTATTTTAACATTTTACTATCAAGTTTTAAAATTGTAAACTTGTCTCTCTCTTAGCTAATGCACACTTTTTTGCGTTGGATTAAGATACTAGGTAGACAAATGAGGTTTCATTAGGGATCTTGCTATCGGAAATGAGATTAAGGGATAGAGGCTCCCAAAGTGTTCCTGACGGAGTAGGGGGAGAGTGTTATGTGTGTGGGAGGGATAACTTGTTCCGGTGTAGAGACTTAACCCGTTATACAAAGATTTCAAAGTTAAAGACTCTGATTGTCCAAGAAATAAATGTGTTATATGCAATATGTGGTAAACGTTTACTGCGTAATACGATACTTATATCAACATTATTTTTACATGTTAAACATTGGTTTCAAATGTAAATCTTATAATGAAAAATCCTACCAATTAAATAAAAACCATTATAATTAATTGTTGTAATTTCTGGACTCTGCATATTAGACTAAAAAAGGGACATACCTTGTCGTGAACAGTTCAAATTGTAGTGATAAAATCCACCTCATATTTCGAACGAATGCGTCATTTTAAAGTGGTATACAATAAACGTATTATCCAAATAGGGTACGTCAAAGTTTTAAGATTTGAACTGTTGATGACAAGGTATGTATATATTTTAGTTAAATATAAACCCATTAACGAACGTTTGTTAAATAATTCCTATGTTTAAACTTATTTAAGAAAATAAATTAAAAATTGCAAATATAGCAATACAACTCGGTAAGATAAGTAACGTAATGTAACGTAAGATTTTATTTATGTAATAAATATTTTACGGATCGTAAAAAAAAGGTATATTTACTTCCTGAACGCCCTTAAATAAAAGTAGCAATTATAAGATGGAAAACTTAATAACTTATTCAGTGTATTATGTAATTTATCTGTATGGTTTAAATTAATTTAAATAAGACACGAACGACAATATTTAAAGCGTGATCATGTTCATCAGCAATAACATTAAAACTTAACATCAATGAAAGGGATATACATCTAAACATGATCCAACTTGGCCAATTACAACATCTCACGGACTCAGTATATCTTATTCAAACACTCTCCTCTCATGTACTGTATTGTGTCATTGCTAATTTGTATAAAATGTAGTTTTCCCTTCTTTTAGTATCACTAAAAAAATACATATACAATGTACTTAGTTATTATTTAATAAATATTTAAAAATAAAACTAATCTTTTGTCAATGGGAACACTTAATGTTGTATATTATTAAGTTATCGTTTGCCTGTTGACATCAAAGTCTCTAGAATAATTATATGGTAAATTTCATGCACAGCTTTGATCTCTTCTGCTGTTGGTTGGGCACCAGGGACGTCACAATGTTTGTAATTTTGTTTTGTTTACATTCCAGATCAGATCAGAATTAAAATGGACGCGTCAAAGTAAAAATAACAGTATCCAATCTAGTTTTGACAGATCGGAGCTTTGTTGTGTTACAAACAGCTGGTGGGCAGAACTGATGTCACTGATCTACTGCGCCTTGTTTATGATACCTACAGTATAATTATTCTAGATACTGTGGTTGACACTACTTTCATTTAAGTTTTGATAAGGAACGGTCCAAACCCCTGTCTTGATACTTTATACGGTGGAACTGCTCAAAAAACGTCATTAATTTACAGCCCAAAGACAAGTTGAAGTTGTACTAATAATTTAGAACCAAGATAAAACCGCTATGGTTTTGCTGGAGAAAGATGTTGGAAACCTCATGCTGTTAGTGAAGGCTTTAACCTTTACCCTACCTGGACGATTAAACTGTGGACGCTCTTTGTTTGATTGTTGTTTTTTAATGACTGCATACTTAATGTTAAACAATTTAAAAACGTATATATATGAGTGCACATTTATGACTACGAAAGTCAGGTAAACCATTTTAATCAAGTTTGCAGCTTACAAAGAAACCTCCAATCCAGTCTCTATTTACCTGTGATTTACACTTTATACCACAACCAATAAAAGACCAATAAGGGGATATTTTTCTTTAACTTTGCTTAAGATAGGAGAACTCTCATTAACCAACTAAAAAAAACCACAGACTAGGAAAAGATTGGAACCTTTAACTCAATCGCTTCTCCCTGGCAGGCAGAGTAGCGTCCTTATACAACTGGGCCAGCAGCTGTGGAGCTGAGGTGTTACAAATATAAGATATAGATTATTAGTGAATTTCCTTAGGAAAGTGAACTATTAGCATGACCCGCACGGTGAAACTTAAGCCCGGGACCACCATAGAAGTTCCTAACGTGACCCCCTGAACACGTTTTGGGGGGTCGTTCAAAATGTTATATATATATATACTGATTTCAGGAAAGGAACGTCCCTACCAAATTTGAAGTTAATCGGATAAAAAATGCGACCGTTAGAGTGCAAACACATACATATATGTCTATATATATATATATATATATATATATATATATATATATAGACATATATGTATGTGTTTGCACTCTAACGGTCGCATTTTTTATCCGATTAACTTCAAATTTGGTAGGGACGTTCCTTTCCTGAAATCAGTATATATATATATATATATATATATATATATATATATATATATATATATATATATATATATATATAACATTTTGAACGACCCCCCAAAACGTGTTCAGGGGGTCACGTTAGGAACTTCTAACATACATATATGTCTATATATATATTAACTTCAAATTTGGTAGGGACGTTCCTTTCCTGAAATCAGTTGGACAAGTTCGTTGGGCAAAAGAATCGTAAAACTCCAAACCCCTTTTTTGGGGGTTAATTTTCCAAATTTCGAGTTTTTGGGCCCAAAAAGGGTCTAAAAGCCGCAAATGTAACATTAATGCATGTAAAAAGATAGGAATTAGTGAGACGAAAGTTTTAAGCCCTCTTTTGTCATTCTAGCATAAATATTTACCGAGTTATTAAAGAAAATGTGTTTTGACTAAACACAGTACGTTGTCTTAATGGGGGTTTTACAGTAGAAAAACCTGTAATTCCTTTGTTAGAGTACTTTTATCATCCCCAGCAACCTCACGCCTACTTTCAAGCCTGACTGGACCTTTTCCTAACATTATGATGCGCAAAATTGTATTCCCAGCTTTGCAGGTAAATGAAATGAGGAGCATCAGAACAGCCAACAAATCAATGTTTTCAGATTTCAATAAAAATTGGAATACAAGTTTGTCTTTACACTAATTTTAAGTTTTAAAAGTTTTCATGTAGAAATTCACTTCCCTCACGTCAGCGTGCTGCGTGCGAACTCGTTAATCGTTTTTATGTTGTTACAGACTAATGTAGATCATAGATGACTCAAAAAGATATCAATTACTTAAGCACGATATAATTATGAAAACAATTATGTTTTTATTTACTCGCTATGCGTAAAAGATTTATATGTATGAAACGTGTTAGTTTGTTTTTTAATTCAATTTTGCGTGGATTTCTTTAACAATGCTGTTTCATTATTGAATAACAATCGAAAGAGAGAAAATGCATTACTCGGATGAAAACTAAAATTTGAATATAAATTAGAAAATAATATTGATCAAAATTAATTGTGTTATAAAAATATTAAATTTTCAGAATACTTCTTAAAACTTTTCATTAAGAAAGTGTTAATTAATTTAAGATATAGAATGTTAAAGGCGTTAACACTAACTGCATCTTAATTTCTGTAAAGGTTCCCACCCAAGTTCATCTGAAGACTGCAAACTATAACCTACAAGCATACTTGCTCTGGAACAGTTTTCAAGTAGTATTTATTTCTACAAGTATACTCTTTTTACGTAGCCGAGTAAACAGAGATAATTTGTTCACAGTTTAAGACCTTCAAACAGATAAAAATTATCCTCAATGTTAAAGACTTAAAGAAAAAACAAACAAAAAACAAAAACAATCTTTAACCACGCTATGTTATGGATATTTTATTAAGGAGACTACATTTATGGCCGAAGAACTTTATTAAATGTAAATGCATACACAATTTAATTTATTAATTAAATGAGGTTACATTATTGCTATCGCTGTTTTGTACTAATCATTAGTACTCCGTTGTATTTCATTACACGATTTTTGGACGTGAAATTGACATTTAATTTGTTTGGAATGAAAAAGGAATAAAATTATAAACTAATTACATTTTAATTTATTGTATTTAAGCGGTTCGCTATCCAATATTGAGTTGTTGTTTTTTTAACTGTTATTAAAAATACACTACTATCTGAGTCAATTTTACATAAAATGTAGTGCAACTGAAAGCAATAAAACCTAGGTGCAAGGAGGGTTAAATTTATGAGTCCCCAAGAGTAAACTAAATAAGGCTTACGGTTGTACGTTTATCTGTCCCTGGACGGTCCCATACCAAGCAAGGTATTGTATTTTAATTCCAAGTTAGTTTATGAATTATATAAGTAAAAATATAAAACGATTCTGAAATAAGATATTGTTTCGTAATTTATTTGTTTTAGATAATGTAAAACTTACGAGTATTTGTCTGCAGAAAAAACAACTCATAAACATTATAAACAAATACAAATATACAAGTTGTTTATTGTAAAGAACATATGTTTAAGAATTTATTTAAAACTAGCTGCCATCGTAACCGGTTTCACCCGGGAATACAACAGTTATATGTGCTGCATTCTGTGGTTAGCCCGTGAATCTACTACGAATCAAGATCAGCTGTTTGTATTTTCATCAGCTCAAACAAAAATTATGTCCATTAGGAATACATGAGAACTTTAAACTCCCGTGGGGCAAAGCCCTATAGGATTTTCAAAACAAAAATAGGCCTTTCTGTTTATTTGGTATATAAGGAAAATTCCTGTAAATGTTCATGCCAATCGGTTCAGTAGTTTTTGTGTGATTGAGGAACAAAAAGCAGACAGACAGACAGACAGACACACCCCATCCCATTTTTAATGTTAGTAAGGATTATGTAAATAAAGTAGAATATTCTATATGAAATACACATAGGTAATAGAAAGTGTAAACAAAATTGTCTATGTGAATAATTCTTTGAAAATGCGATTTTCGTTTGTTATTACTGTATCATATCAAATACAGAAGAATTATCGTAACGATTTTGTCAAAACAGGATATTTCCAAATTTTAATGCTACAGTATAGAGGAGGCAGCAAAACTTGCCATCTTCATTCCATTCGTCATTGCAGACTCCTCGTTTACGGCCTACCAATGACGTCACTTCTTTTAATCACGTGACTAGTCAGTTTCTTAGCTTCCTACCAAATATATTAATGACTATATATTTAATTTGTTGTTTATATTGTTTATAATTCTTTTGATGGTTGTAGCTTATAGTGCCTTTTTATTTTTAAAGCACATGTATTACAACTAATAGTTTATTATTAAACTACTTATCTCAGTAAATGTCCTTTTTTATAACTGAGGTTGTTCCAAAACTGGTATTTTTCGGTAAAATAGTGGAATATTTCAAACGTATTTAAAAGCTTTTTAATAGTAAAACGAAAGAAAGGTTTGTTTCCAAAGGGTTTTGACTACTTAATCTTTCTGAAATAATAATTTGCAATATTCTAACACGCTATATAAAGATACAAGTTTGTCTTCCTAATAAAAAAAATATTATTTTGGTCTTAGTTTAATGCTGTAAAACAATACATTATAAAAATAACTAAATATCCCTTCATTGTAAATTTTAATAAACGGAAAAGGTTATTAACAGATTATAGGTGTTGTTGCATTTAAGAATACCTGCCTTATTTATATTAGATTCTCACATTTTCAATTGTTTTACTAAATATGTCATCAAGGTTTGGTAAAAATATTGATTTAAATAACAACTTGTGTAAATTTAAATAAGACAAAAAATGTAACTAACAACTGTCCAAGCCAGACAAACAAAGTAATTAGCACAAGTGTCAGAACTTGTTTTGACTGCGTTAAAACAGTATTTTTTTAATGAAACAACCTCTTTACTTAACTTTAAAATTAAAATGTTTATAAACTCTGAAACTGCCACGACCAAATGTTAAACATCTTGTATGATGTAAGAGTTAAAGATGATTTGCTTTATTATTTTGTATAAAAAATTATTAGTAACAATGTTAAAAACATAAAATAGAACTCCAGTTCTTAATTAAATAATTATTTTGTATAGTTTTATGGTCAGGATTTTAAGATTGAAATGCATCATGTAAGCAATTTAAAATACTTAAAATAAAATCACATTTTAATTGTAAAAATAAAACAAGACAAAATACGCACATGTAGCCAAACACACTAGTCTCGGTGCTTTTGGGCACTCATATTACATTGTTAAAGTTTAGTTTGCACATGCTCACATGTGGTACACTACTCATCATAGCAGCTTCTCCATATATTTATATTTATTAAGAAAGGAGTACGTAAGAGCAAGTTTATTCAACAAATAAGTTTGGCACAAGGTTGGCACTCAGTCGAGACGGGAAGATTGAAAATGATTAAGAAAGAAAGTAGATGGGTTTTAACCATAATTATAACGTTGTTTATGTTTTACAGAACGTTTTATAAGTTACACAGATTTAGGTTTCAAACAAGTGTTTTATCAAGTTAAAATCCATAGCTCCCCTGATAATTTAAGATAAATATTTATATTTTATTCTGAACTGTTTCTACAATGTGAATACCATAATGAAAAATGGTATATCAACCAAAGAACGATTATTTTATTTGACTTTGATCATACATATCATAACTACAGTAGAATCATATTACTCAGGACATCAGGACATTATTATTTGGAATACAGTTTTACTGAGGGCCAAGCCGGACCACGGTAGATGTGGCTTTGTTGTAGAATATTTAGAGTAAGCGTTTCAAAACTTACCTGAATAATGATTGCGGTTTATCCCTTCTAATAAATATTATTGTCAATTTTTTAAGTATATGCTGGCGATTTATGATCACAATCGATAATATGAATAGATTAAAATATAGAATTTATAATATAACGCTTCATTAGTTTTAAATCAGTTTCTGTTTAGGAAGGGTGGATGTTGTTAGTGAGAAGGAGAACAATATATCCACAATGACTATTCATAAAGTTTATTTACTTGAGGTAGGTACATTTTAGTTTAATCTGTAGTTAAAAAATAATTAAATTAAAAAATAATAATTTCACACACATCCAAGTTCACTGTTCACATGTTTAAGATGTACTTGCTAGGAAAGTTCAACGAGATTATTAAATTAGATATATGTAAGGACATGTTAAATAGCTACGAGGGAAAATAAGACGACTGTCTTGTCAATCTAAGCACAGAACTAAAACCCAATGCAAGCATTATTTAGCATTATTTAGCAATCTCTTTCTTTCTGCAATCTGGATCGAATCCATTAAAACCATAAAATATAACAGTTATGTCAATAAAAAGAGCGTAACTTAGGTCTTTATTGATTGTGAGACAACTGCTAGTCGCACAGCATTTTAGCGAAAGCCTCAAAGGTGCTTTAGACTTGGACTACACACCCGTTTTCCAATAACTGTAATTTTAGTTCCTCACATAGCATAGACTACTAAATTTAACTTTCATCCATTTCGG
Source organism: Allygus modestus (assembly GCA_963675035.1). NCBI lineage: Eukaryota > Metazoa > Arthropoda > Insecta > Hemiptera > Cicadellidae > Allygus > Allygus modestus. The sequence goes on from OY776114.1 coordinate 114,849,299, forward strand.
TTGAATTTATGGTATTAAGGTTATAAAAAAACTGAGTCGGTTAGTTTGTTCCAAAGGAAAAATCCAACATATATTTTGTTCAACTGGTTTTAGCTGTTGATTACCACAGCGAGCGATAAAGTAAGGCACAGCGAGCGACAAAAACTTTGTCGCTAACTAAACAGAAAACAGTTGTTTTCTTATGTATTTGGATATCGCAAATCTATTATTTAGGTGCTATTGTAGGAAAAATACGTTATAAGTTAACTTCACCTGTATATAAATGAGTCTATACAGAAGGTGTGTCTGAAACGTGTTTGTAAGCATCCCAACAAACCCAGTTCCAACACATTGCAGAGACGTAAACGTGAGTTATGTTGCAAAGGGCGTCTTTCTCCAACGGACATGGCAAACAGAGAAAACCTCGGGGCTTTGATGAATATTTACATCGGGAGAGTTTATTTATATTCCAACTCATTCTGTTTACACGTTAACCACATAAATTGTATCAATAAAATATGTCCTTACTAGGTTTGTCTTCAGTGTTATAATATGATGTTAGCAACGAATTTTAATTAGTTAATTATATCGTTTTATATTCATTATGAATAATTCATAATACATTTGTAATTATATGTTTACGGATTAATGTATATTTTTATTATATTTACGTAAGATGTATGTATAAAATAATTAAAATGTATGATATATAATATAATGTAATTCATAATGCTTTTTAGTTATCAAAGTGAGTTTTCATTACTGCAGTTTTCAGTATCGCGGTCTCTATATCATTGAGCAAGCGAACACCAAGAAATAGATAAATAGACTGGCATCAGGGTGAATACACATTTAATTTAGTTTAGGGTATTATGGTTAAATCTTTTGTAATTGTTTTCTTTATAAACTAAGAGTCAGGGATCAAATATAGTGTTCGTATTTGCATTTTTATTTGAACTTGTTAATATTTATAAGCATATTGCGGACGAGAGAGCGTATCCCCTGAATAACAATAATAGGAAGATAGCTAAGCAAACAAATCTTCCCAGTTTTTGTAGTTTTGATTGTTGTTTGAAACACTTTTACACTTACAGATTATGGCTAATAATCTCGTACGTACTTATTGGTAAAATATATCTGATTTAACATGTATTTGTGTTATTCAAAGAAACATATATGAAAATAGGAACTTAATTTTTGTATTAAATACAACGTTTGGATATTTATTTACTATAAACATTAACTACATTTGAAGGTTTCATTACTTTTTTAGTTGAAAGAAATTTGAATGGGAAGGTAAGTTTAATAAACATTAGTTAAGTTGTAAATATAAAAGGGTGACATTTAAGTGACATTTAGTATTTGAAATTTAAAGATACATACAATTTAGATTGGTTGGAACAATTAATTGGTTTAAAAGGCACCACGTAAATTATTTAAATGTATATAGATAAATGAACAGGAAACACAAAGCGAAGTGCAAAGGCTGCAGGAAAGGTCCACCTGTTTAGATACAATTTATTGTGCAATTTAGTATCGACACCATCTACGTTCAGATCGAGAAATATAGTCAGTATATTTGCATTTTGTATTTACCTCCACTATATTTGTAAATGCAATATATAATCCAATAGATTTCACATGGATTTGTTTATAGGAAATCTTCGATCGGTGTTATAATTTATTTTTATGTCTTTGACCTTTCCACCAAGAAGGATCGTACCCACCTAAATGCTACTCATTATGAACCAGATTACCTTTTATGGATTGAAAACTTATTTTATGTTAAAATATATACGAAAATATATTGAAGATGATTTTTTCTAAATATATTTAAATATGATAGTTACTATAATCTATGCAATAGCAGATCAGTTTTGATAGAGTTACAACCGTTTTTAGCAGTAAAATATTTGAGATTTTAAAATTTACTATTATAATAAATATAATATACTATTGTAATCATTAAAAAAATGAGTTCATCTCCACAAATATCGTTTAAGTTTCTACAATATCTTTATTTAAAAAATTGGGTCAGTAATTCAACTTTATGTTTGTTACAAAGTGCAGTTTATTCAGTAAATTAATTCACACATAATTTACAGATTGCAAAATATAAATTTATAATTTTAAGGAGCGTCTTTATTCTTATGGTTAGCGTATTAATTTCGCAGCCAGCGGTCACGTGTTTGATTCTCGGCGTTCCCAAATTACTTTAAGATGTTTGGACTGTTGGTCTTTAACAATTATTGTAACTAGAATACCAAAGGTGTAAACAACAGGAAAACAACTATTTATTAGCAAGATTAAACATATATTAAACACATGTGTTTAGCAGAAATATTAAAGACATTCTGGATTCCAGGAATATTTTAATGGATTTTTTCGCCGTATAATTGAATAAACTTGAAATTGCTTGTTAAAGGTTCAATGTATATTGATCATTATTTTATTGTATTCCCTTTAAAACTTAGTAAAGTATAAAAGAGACCGAGGAAACTAGTTAATTTCTCGCAGAACCATTAACACTAAGAGCTAAATGTTCCTCTGATTAGCATGATATCATGTTACTCTGATGGTTTATTGTTTGACTAAGATATGGAGTATATGAAATAACTTGCCTCCTTTAATTCACTTATTTATACAGTAAACAAACTAATCCGTTTTTTCATTTTATTATATTTTTACCAAGTCATCAACTTTAATTGCTCTGTCATAAAATATTTATTAATTCTCTCTTTGGTTTCTTATCAACTTTAATAATTAAAGTTAAGTACAGATTAATCAAGATCAATTTATACACTGTGATTTATCAAAGGCAGGTTTCCACAAGCAAACACTATGCTATTATGAAATAAAATGGAAAAGTTTAATCAAAGTAAATAATAATTGCTAACCACATTTCAATTAAATAGCAAACCTCTCAAACTAAGTAACTGATTAGTTTGTGGAAGCGAAGGATTCTAATAACATTTATTTACAAAATACTAAAAGTTAATTTTGATGATCGTACAGGTCATTACAAACTTGATTTTAATAAATTCAATAAATTCGTTGTAATCGTATTAACACTATTAAGTGTGATTTAAAAAATGCTACGTTCTTTTAAGGAAAGAATATTATTTTTAATCTGAATTCATTTGAATTTTTAATCTGTATTTATAGTCTTATACACCCGTATAATGTTATGTAAGACATTTTTATATATTATAATTATATTTATTTTTATTTTGGTATATATTTGCATTTTTTTACTACAATTTTTACTCTTTTATATTCCTTACTGGGAATTCAATTGCACTGTATTGCCGACAACAGAGTATTGGACTGCTGCAGCTGTCAATGCCAATGTTGTACGGCTTATTCACTGGTTTTACAAAGCCCAATCAAGTGGTTTTGTTTTCATTTCCGTTTCCACTCCATCAGTTGACAGTGATCAACCTGTCTGTCGCAGTCCAATCATCTGCATTGTCGACTACAGAGAGGGAATTTAAATGACTGATCACTTACGGCTGGATGGTACAGATTACAGCGTTTTTTTGCCAGTGTTAGTTATGTTGTTGAGATTTTATTTCTTGCCATTAAAAATAATAAAAATGTCCTATTCTTTCTTTAAAGTTATTTGTTGGTGTTGGTGATTTTATGATATTTAATGAATTGTTGTGGATATTTTCCATCACTTGTTAGTATACATTACCACATATTACTTATTTGTTTTTAATATCAAGTGTTGAAAAATGTACTCAATAATTCTTTAAATAACAAATTGGCCTATGTTTAAGATATACAAAGTATTAATTTAAATTAAACATATTGTTTACGGGTGATGATAGTTGGGATAATTTACATTTAATTATAAATTTAATTTTTCCCTATGAACATCGCAAATCTTCGAGGTACATATTAATTGCAAAAAATCTTAAACTAGAATTCAGTATACATTGTTTTACTTCGTAAATAAAAACAACTATGTGAAACAAAGTATAATTTAAACAATTGTTATAGTTTACAAAAGTTAACATTTTTGCTCTGTTTCTGCACTAGTTCTCCACTAGCCAGTGACAGTTTCGTGCGTAGGTAGGTCGACGTGTTTAGTGTCAGTGTGCCCGCTCCATTGGTCATTCTAGAGGCAGCTATGCAGAATGTAGGCAATGTGTTTCAGTTGCTCATCCACTCAATGTGGTTTGTTAATCTGCCCTTGTTTAATTAATGTAATAAGTATGTTATTTTGTTATTGCATATGCAATATCAATGTTATTGCATTCTTTACCTGTTTTGATAGTATAAGGTATCAAATACTTGTATTATTGTTTTAATAACATTTACATAACCGTAATATATAAACGTGTAATATAAGCAATTTAAAACCAAAGCAGAGGATAATTAGATATAATGATATCTTTGTGGGATTGAAAAAAGCATATTTTCTTTGATTCACCGAACAAAACAACTATCCGTTTTTTTTAAGTTGAAAAATATATCTAAAATATTCATGTTAGTACAACAGAACATGTAAATATGCGTTTAAAAATACGTATAAAGCGTTAAATATTATTGTTTGTAAATCATTAGCGAAAACCCCATAAACCACATTGTTTGTTTATTATTGCACATATTCTAGCAAACTACCTATGTCAGGTTAAACAGCTCACGGCTATACATGGTAATAGTTATTGGTCAGGTAATTGCAATGACTGTTCATATGTAAACATATCTTTAACTGCAAACACAATATTGATCAAATGGCTGCAATTAACTTGTTTATTTGACTCAACCCAATATTTTGAGGAAAACATGTATTTGTGAACAGATATTTCCTGTTGCAATTTATCATGTAATTTTAACTTTTTCCATTTTATTTCATAGTTTCATTATACATTTACATTATATTTTCTTTGTTTAAATTCATTGTTGCTGATGGTGATTGTTAAACAAGCATACTCTTTAATTAACCCTTTCACAAAGAATATATTTTAAGTTGCTTAAAAAATAATTATTTCAATGAATAAACAAATATACATACAAACATATGTATCAGCGTTTTGTTAAAGTTTACCGTGTGTAAACTTATTTAATGATTCAATAAGTTGGTCAATTTATTAAGGAAGACTTCAACTTTACACGGTTACCTGCCTAATTATCAAGATGAACAGCCCTCTAGAGACCTGTGAGGGTCAGGCCTCAGTTGTATCGGGATCGATTATATGTAAATGTATACATAAGGTAAACTTGACACATCATCAAATCTTATTGATAATTTCTCTTAGATAATTCATATTTGGAAAATGGAGAAAGTTGTTGACATAAATAGACTAAAATATATTATTAGCTTATCACTTGAATATTAGCCAAACCTGCCACTACTCATATACCATTTATAAAATTATGTACAGAATGTGTTATCATGATATATCACCACGTATAATATTGGTGTCAAAACCGAAAATAAAAAATAAAAAATAAATAAGGAGTAATTCGTTATTTGCAATTTACGTTTTGTGGATTCATGTGAAATATTTATAACTAATTTATATAACTTTTTATTTCAAAGCCAATGGTACCCTACATTTATAACATTAAACTACATTTGGTACTTTTTAAGGGATTACTAAAAGCTCTTTAAAAGCATGTAAACACTTTTAAGGGAAAGCTGTCCAAACCCCCAAAGGGATTTGCCACCCCAGGGATCAAAGCTTTACACTTCAACTGAAGTCCAAGATGCTAAACGTTAAGATATGGAGATGCCTGTAATAATAGAGCCATATTACTATATAAATCACAAAAAACATATTACATTAACTGAATTAGTCACAATCATTATAAACCAGTCTTTTCAGTCGTATTGAACCATAAATTAATCTAAACGTAATTCTGGTTGTAATCTCGATTCTTTTAATAGGCGCAATTCATGTTTTCGTAAAATACGAATAAATTTGTAAGAACAAGGATAAAATGGTTCTCCAACAAAGTGATTTTAGGTAGATTCAACAACAATACAAATGGGTTTAGTGTTGTAGGTGTTGCGATCTGCTTACCTCAGTCCACCGGCTCGAACCATGATAATACTGTGAGCTGTGTTGTATTGGCAGTCGTGAGGACTTGGCAAGATATATGTATTGTGGATCGTCAAAAATGTGTTGTCAAGCTAATGAGGAAACTTTTCAATATCAAGTGAAATGTATCATAAATACATATATTATAAAAGTGCAAATTAAACTTATTTGATTATTTTAATTGATATATACGTTTGTTTGTATATATTATAAAATTAAAAAATAAAATCAATAGTGTTTTGAGATATTTTTACTTTTTAAAATATTTGACAACTGAAAGAGTTGCGTATTTTGTACTTTTCCCTGGTGCAGAGTCGAATAGAATATGGGATAATTTTTTGGGGTAATGCGTACGAAACTCACCTTAATTCCATCAGTGTCCAGCAGAAGCATTTAGTACGTTTAATCTCTTATAAAGGTAAATTTGAACCATCTCGTCCCCTCTTTATTGATAAAAAAATACTACCATTGAAGTATCTATTTGTTTTTAAAGTGTTAATGATGTTTTATACTAGAAGTGGAAACAGGCCTCCCAATGACAATTTATATAGAAATAAACTTAGAAATGCAGAACAATTCGTACTACCAAGACCAAATAACATGTTTTTTACCAGAACCTATAGCTTTATTGCACCAAAAATATTCAATATATTGCCTGATAAGTTTAAAAATTCAAATAGCGTAACTACTTTTTCAAACAATTTAAATAAGTGGCTTTTCAGTTTAGAAGACATTATTTTTTTTAATCATAAAATAGATGTAGGTTAAATTCAAGTTAAAGGATGTAGGGTTAGGTTAAAGGATTAGTTGTACAGATAAAGGCGCACTATGTCTAGCTTTGCCACACAGGGAAAAGCATTGCATGCTATGGGCTTTGACAGCACCTGGGGAGACCAACTCCAGAGGCAAGTCACTGGGGACGTACCATGAGCCGCCTGGTGGTGAAGTGCGGTGCGCAGTTTGAGAGCCTCTAACCATAGTTAAGTTTCGGATGTATTACTTTCTCCCCCTATACATCATAGTATATGGAGAAAATATTGTTTTCGTAAAAATTTTCGAATTTGAGTTGTTAGTGGAAATATTCGTTTTGGTGCTCCCTGAACCCAAAAAAGTGGTTTTTACGTGATGTCTGTCTGTGTGTGTGTGTGTGTGTGTGTGTGTGTGTCTGTGTGGATGTTTACAGAGCTAGAGCCCTAACCTATGGGCCGATTTTTATGAAATTTGGTATGTAGGTACTAATCCACGATATCTCCAAGTTTTTTTTCATTTTTTTGAATTTTTGATTTTTAAGGGTAATTATCCCCCAAAAAACATGAAAAATCCAAATTTCTTAAAAACGGCTCTAACGATTTTGATGAAACTTTCGTGGTTTGTAGAACTTTAGGTTTCCAACAAAATGACACCACCCACATTTCTGGAAAAATTCGGGTTCAGAAATTACAGGACTTAAAACATCAAAAATTCAGTTTTTTGGATTTTTCATAAAAAATCATAAATGTTAAAAAAGATTACTATTCACCATTAAAACGAGCTCAAAAAACTAAATAAATTAGTATTTTAAATTACTATTCTACGATTGCTAGTTGCGGAGAAAATTTAAATTTTCATTTAGCGGTAAACACAGTACGTTGTCCAATGTCATTCTTAAGGGGAATACAAAAATAACTATTTCTCTCTTATTTACTGATCAATTTCATTAAAATTTTATATGCAGGTCAAGTTAGCATTGACCAACAGATGATGTTCCAAATGTGTTGCTATTTAACCCTGGGGGGGGGCAAGGAGGCATTTCCCCTCTCAAAACTACTGTGTCTAGCAACGGACTCTACAGTGCCTCCAAAAAAGCAATTTGGGTGGATATTTCTGAAAACAACTATTTTAGAAAATTTTCTGTACATTTATCTATACTTCATATTCTATATTTAGTAAATAACAAATATTTTTGTCATTAAAGTTTGGCTAAAAGGGAGAAAGTATGTGTCAGTTTCCTGATACCGTTTATTTTATGTTATTTTAGTTAAATCTTTAGGCACACTTGATTCTGTAAACCGTTTTTGTTTTTGTTTATCACGTTTTGTTTATTTTATCTAATCGCTGTTTATAATTTTGTTTATTTTGAAGGAAAGGAACCTCCAAACAGGCTATGCCTTGGAGGCCCTACATTTTCTCCAAATTTGTTTAATTGCACATAATTTATAAATAAAAGTAAATGTAAATTGAATATAGTTGTTTTAAATTAAAATTACTTGTATATACCTTTTTGTGTAATAGCGAAGCTGTATTAGTTTATTAATTCCTGTTTTATTTATAGAGACAATCAAAAGGAGGCAGATTTAAGAGGATAATTTGAGTATTGTTTATTTTGTTTTGTGTAGATTATTTTAATTATTATATATATTTAATTATATATTTTGAGGACAAAATCAATGAACAGGAATATGTGTGCATATTAGAAATACTCTGTAACATGTTTAATTGGAGAAAATAAATCATTCTTATTCTTATTCTTATTTATGGTGTTTTTAATGCGTGGATGTGCCATATAAAATGATGTATACCTCCTGACAAATATAAACCATACAATATGTTTGTATATACAAAAAATAACATAAAAATGATCTTTATGCTTTCAAACACCAATTAGATTTACTATTTACCTTTTCCTGTTTGTGTCAACCAATTTGGGTTAATAGCAATTTATTTAGGCACAAAATAAACAAGCACAGTATTTGCCAGGACAGCTTACTGCACCTACTAAGGGCGCGATTATAAACTGGAAAAAGGGCTGTGAAATTCTTTGGACCTCAAAAGTATAATGCTTTACCACCTGCGTAAGAAAATAGTTAAACAAAATTTACAATCAAGACCTTTTTATTTGACCTTTATTGCTTATTTTTTATTATTGTAAATATGAATTGTACATTGTTGACAAGAGTTAACAAGACTATCGAAGTCGCGTGTGTGAACCACAGTTTTCGGAAAACTCGAGTCTAGTGACTCGAGTTTTCCGAGAACTGTGGTTCACACACGCAGCCCCAGTGAAATCCCGTTTGCAACAATAAAAGTCGCGCCTACTGGTGCAAACTGCCGACGCGATTAGTTGCAGAAGTACGTAGTGGTTTGTGTGCACCAGTAGGCGCGACTTTCAAAGTTGCAAACGAAATTTGACTGCGGCTGCGTTAGTGGCTTGACTTTCCCCAGAACTTTCGTTCCTGTTTGCGACTGTGATAGTCGGCAGTGTGCACCCGTCCTAATGCCGTTACGGTACCTCGCTTTCTTTAGTTCACCGCTCAGCTTAGTAGCCTATAGTAACGGGCAGTTTAGGTTTAAAAAATAATAATAATTTAATATTTCTACCAGCGAATATAGGTCAAGTGCAAAAGTTGTGTCGGCAATGGATTGTCGTGACTAGCAAACAGCTCAACTAATCCACAAAGCCTTTTAGACAGGAAAGCCTGAATATCTCAGGAAGATGTTATCTTTTAGTTACAAAATAAACAAGCGTAGTATTCGACAGGACAGCCTACTACACCTACTAAGGGCGCAATTATACACTGGAAAAAGGGCTATGAAATTCTTTGGACCTCAAAAGTATAATGCTTTACCACCTGCAAAAGAAAATAGTTATATCAATTTTAAAATCAAGTCCTTTTTATTTGACTTTTATTGTTTATTTTTTATTAGTGTAAATATGAATTGTACATTGTTGACAAGAGTTATCTTGAAAAACTGAGTTTTATTTTGAAGAACACTATAACAAAGAAATTATTTTGTTTGGTGTTCATTTAATTCATCAACATTTAACACTAGTAAAATGTTTTAAGGAGAAAAATACAACATTTATGATTAACTAATCGAACAACTTTTATAATTAAGGTAAACTAATTAAAAATGCACATCGATGTTAATTTTAGTGAGATTTAACATTACAAAGGATTCCAGAAAATAAAGCAATGTGTTAAATTGCTCTCTAGCAAAAGGATGGAACAAATTTACTGAAACGGTTACGTTCTCAAATATAGTTGTGGGATTGTCTTATGCATAAAGATATGTTCTTATACATGGCGGTCTATATTTTGTTCGTAGCTGCTGTTAGGGGAAACTAAATATTTAGCCAAACAGAAACAAATATTTTAAGTATAATTTTACATTTTATTAACGAACTATATTTGAAACACCTGATTTCCTAAATTTATCTATTGTTAATTGACACAGTTATAATAGATGTATAGTTTTATATTTTTATAATATTCTTCACAAACATATTATTTTATACGTTGTAATATGTGTATAATTCAGTTCCTGTAAGTGGTTTGTTTACATCATATTGACTATTATTGACTTCTTTAGGTATTCTTTTGTATAAAGAGTTCGTCATATCACATTAGGAAATAGGCAAAGTTTTAAGTAAAATAATACTTAAATTCAAACATTTGAAACAGTTGTATTAATTAATTTGTGTTTTTATTTTCAGAATAATAATATTTTCAATAAACGGTACAATTGTATTGCTATTGAAGAATTCGTTAAGAGCACAAGCTATGCAGGTTATTTAAAAACTATATCGAAATTGTTAACAGTTATAAATGATCACACCCTATCCAGTATCCGTTAAAACCGACTATTTTAAAAGTATTTGTTCTGTAATCCAATCTTAAGATGATAAATTCTATCCTTTGTACCGTTTACTCTGCTTATGTGTATTACGTTTTGTTAGGTCAGGACGCCTTAATATTTTTATAAATTTTATATAGAGAGCATTAAACTTGAAAACGTTTTATTAATTAATTGAAAACAAAAGGTTATTTTTATTTAAATATTGTTCTTTTGAATTTATATAACTCTTTAGGCATTCTAAAAAATCAAAAACCCACCGTAAAAAGACTTAAGGAAGCTGGACTGTAATAGATCTTATTCCACTACTGGGATTGATTTTTCGCTACACCCTGCCCCAATATAAAGTTGGCCCATGAAACTGCCTGGCAACAAAACCTCTCCAATCAGCGTTTGTTACACGGCCTGCAATAGAGGCTGATGACTGCGGCTGCAGATTAAACTGTGCCACGAGAGAGCTGAAAAACTTGATGACGCAAAAAACAAATCAAGTAGTACGTCATTAACGCAACAAAAACATGAACTAGTTTCTATGGAGTGGGAAACGTTTTAGTTTTCTACCACGATGGCAATAAAAAGTTCATCGGTTTGGTATGCTATTAAACAGCAACTAAAGAATTGAACAACTCGTGTTTCATAAAGGAGGTTTATTTACAACCAATAATTTTTATCAGTATTTGTATGCCGACTTTTATTTAAAAACAATGAACAGCTAAAATTCCCCTTTTCTGTTGTGCTATATATTTTTATATCCACGATCTGTTATTTTAACCGTTCACTGGGTATTGAACATTGGTTTTATGATTTGTATTGTAGAGTTAAGTCGGATTACGATAAATAGTTTTAGCATGGTACGTAAGCATTGATGACTTATATGCCCTGTCAAGAACTTCACGAGTAATGTATTTGCTCAATGGTTCCATTAGTTAAGTTCTTTCAGCTATGACTTTAACTAAAATATCTTTACAATTTAAAATATATACTTCCAATTATAAACAAATCCAACTATACATAATTCAGGAAATGTATACCTCAGATAGACCAATAAACAATCACACGCAGTTATTCTTTTTAAATTGAAAGTGTTGTTATTGTCTTGATAATCTGTTCGGAAAATATAAATATCCCGTTGTCCTGGAGATAACGATTCACACTTATAGCTAAATTTTCACACATTTAATTAAGATAAAGTCATTATCTTAATCTTTAAGCCATATGTCATGTTTAAAGAAGTATAAGTCCTTAAATCCGCTAAAATAATGACGGTTCCTACTTACTTGGTAAGTGTACTTCTCTGAATGCCATTATCTTTGTATTATACAGAATAAACTTGTTATACATATGTAAGAATAAAATTGTAAACGGTGTACATACAGAATAAAACTTTAATAAACATGATAAAAAGTAACGAACATATTCTTTGGACACCGAACCAGAAAGCAGATAACAAATTTCAAGGGAGATAAAATTGTGTTGCTTATTGCAACATGGTTTTTTGAAGGAAATTAAGAACAAAAGGTTGAAAATCTAAAAAAAAACTCACCAGTTCAGTAATCAAGGGTAACAAACTGAGAATAGGAAAGGTGGTTACCACAAATCACCTGTGTGTTTGGTCCAAAACACATGCAAACGACAGATGGGGGTGTGTCATGTTGTTTTATGTAATAAACCAGTCCTTTTTGAAGCCCCCAGAGAGCTTTGTTACTGGCAAAAGAGAAACAAATTTGAGAAATAAATTGGTGACGAAGAATAATAACTTTGTGGCATATTTACAATATTGAAATAAACATTATATTTCCACAATCTTTACTAAGATAAACTGATCATGTTTAAAAAATCCTAAAGTTTCAATCGTGACAATATTAGCTTAAAACTTTGTTTAACAATACGTATTCTTTTCTAGAACATTTTTTATCAACAATGGCTTCTAAACAACAGTTACACCAAGACACCCTTCCCTCGTGTCAACATTGTTGGACCAGCTGATCAATGGCGTCTGCAGAGATTGGAATTTGAAGAATCGTTGCCATTAACTTTACTTATTGGAATTGTTCACTTGGTTTGGAAATCTTACCTTTTTACACCATTACCATCAGCTACGGTTTACTACTATAATGAAAAGCCACTCTAGCTTACAACTTTCTTTGGGAAACTGGTATTTCGATAAAGGTTATAGGAAATAAAGCATTAAAATAACCGGTTCAATATGTTTAGCTAATCCCTGCAACATAGCCCCTGCATGTGCTTTGCGATAGTGTTAACTTCTAATGTTACATCATCAAATGAACCACTCATTATTTACATAAAAAATATTAGTTTTTCTACCATAATATAGTAAGATTCAAAATACCATTTATGTGGCCAATTTTCTAATAACTTTTAGCGTATGTTATTATATTTGTTTATAATGTTTTTGAGTCAGTAACCTACTTATTAAAACAAGCAAAAATAGAAGTACTAAACAGTATCAGGAGTTTATCTTGACTTATTGGGCTTTACACAAGACTTTTGTATACCAAACCGAACCACGAATTCAAATATAACAGATATAACTCTTGAAAGTCTATCGAAGTTTGTGACTTTACCTTCTCAAACAGAAACTAACTTCGAGATAAACTATCGGATGGGAACTCAAATACTTACAAAAGAGCTGGAACTTGGCAACCACTTGAAATATTTTTACAATCTGGTCAATTGTATGTGAGTGTTTACCAGGATAAAAACTAAATTGAATAACATTTTAGAATTATGTAGGATAGGATCTATTCATTAAATAATTTAAAAAGTGCAAACCCTCTATCAAATAAAGTGTATTAATTAAAAGATGATTTTTAAGTTTAGTATTTGATAATGTGATGTAATAATATATAAATATGATCATTCTTTTTTAATCTGCCTGTTTAATAACTGCTGGGGAACTTTACCATGACTACGGATGTTTTATTACTTTTATTGACTTATGATAAATTCGATAAAGCTGGAAACCTCCCCTAGAAAAAGCTTTGCCCTATTTCATAGCAGGCAGCTTTTTCAAGTACTAGGACAAATAAACAGTAACGCATTTGTAGTGCCAAATTAGGTGTTATCCGATAAGCATGGTCATAGAGCCTAAATTTTATATCAGTTTGCTGAAAGGGTGCTTGGGACATGACGTTCTTACTCATTTATGTACATAACGGCCTTTAATAATTGGGTTCAAACCAAAGTGGAAGGCTTGGTGTCTAAGGCCCAAAAGAGAATAGACTCGTCGATATGCAGGTGCACACAATTTATTTTAATTAGGCACTTGAATGTTGCTTTAGTTTAAAACTTAAAGTGACAAAACAGATTTAATTAATAATGTGTTTTGAAACAAAAGTGTACTAATAATTTAATCTATCCTTAATTAAAAACCATTTCAGTCGAAAATCACCCCACAAACACACGCCAGTTCCTTGTGTTTCAGTTGCTCCCTAGAGTCCATCCAATGCGGCTACGACACATGCGTCCGTGATCGCCCTTGGAGGAAACACGGCCACCTGATTGAATGACTAGTTCCCAATGCACACCTTGGAGGCATGCGATAATCTCTATGAGAATATCGTACTGGTGCCCGTGTAGCATTCTAGGAGGAACGTGCAGTTTTTGGTTTCCTTGTCATGTTCCCGTCGATACAGACGGGTGGGTAGCCACAGCTGTGTCGTCACGTGCCCCTGGTGGTAGGAGGGGGTAACGGCTCTCTCCCCTCTACTACCGCTAGCCACTAGTCGAGTGCGCGATCTGATGGCGAGTGGACGTGAGAGTGAGGTTTCCCGTGTTTGCCGTCTGCTTGGAGGCAACGATGCAGAACAGGTAATGTATTGTCAGTTTTCCATTTGTTCGTGTATATAAATGTTGTGTAAGTGTATTTTATTTGAATTTTCGTATATGTATTTGTTTTTTGTGTTAGTGTAATAAAAATGTAAAAGAAAAAGATGAAAACAAATTAGGTTAGTTAGGTGTAAGAAATTGATATATAGATATATATGTAAGGAGGATTCACTTGATAACGGAAGTAGTTTCATTACCTCCCGAAACATAGTGCAGTTTTAAACAATAGAAGCGATATGTAAAGTCCAAATAACCAAAAAAATAAATTCAAATCCATCGCTATAATGAGTTTCAAAAATACAATTTAATCTATTTGTCAAAATCACATACATTTTCTATTTGTGGAATAAACATGAATCATCTTTATGACGCTGAATACCTTGTGAGTCGCTGGCGTGGAGATCAAGACAACGGACTCCAAAGCTGTGGCAGCGACCCTGTCGTTGGTTCGAATCCTAGTCCTGACAGGTAAATTTGATCAGTACTGTAAAACTCGTACTGGAGCAGCTCACCCCTTGCTTTGCTGAATACTTTCCAGGTACATTTGTATTTTGTCTCTAAATCACTTTTGATGACCATAATAGGTATAGGTTTACCCGAGTCTGCCAGATTGATCCAACATGTATCCTTCTCGCGGATTACACGGTTTGATGATTAAATGCCTCATCTGCAAATCTCAGAAATAGAACGATTAAACTATGACATTTATAGTGGGAGTTTATCACAATAATTCTATATTTGGACTGGATTCAAATATTTCAAAACGTAACGTTTTAATTTAATTTGACTTATTTCCACTTCATCTGGAATCTCCGTCAGGATCTGGTAATAAATTATTTAAAGGTGTTTTGTTAAATAAATATGAGGAAACGGCAAGTTCAAGAGCTGCAGGAAAATGCCACCTGTTCGAATAGGATTTATTGTTACATTTACTATCGGTCCAATTTATGTTGGGATCTAAATAAAATAGTTTTTATATTTGCACTGTATTACCGACAACAGAGTACCGCAGCAGCTCTCAATGCCGGTGTTGTAGGGCGTATTCACTGGTTTTACAAAGCCCAATCAAGTGGTTTTGTTTTCATTTCCGTTTCCACTCCATCAGTTGACAGTGATCAACCTGCCTGTCGCAGTCCAATCATCTGCATTGTCGACAACAAAGTGGGAATTTAAATGGCTGATCACTTAGCTCCGGGTGGTACAGATTACAGCGTTGTTTTAACTCAGTGTTAGCTATGTTTTTGTGTTTTATAATGATTAGTATTAATAACACAGAACAATTTCCATTTTTGTAAAAGGTATTTTTTATTTGCAGGGAAAACGTGTTGTTAAACAATACACCGAACAATAACAATTTATATTAAGCTAAAATATAACCAACATTTTCACGATAGTAGTGTAAGTCAACATGTAAATATGAAATATATATATATATATATATAATACGTTATTATTTGTAATGTTATTGTGTGCAATGCAGGAGGCTAGTAAAAACCCAATTTTAACCTTATCGCTGGTTGGTTATTTTACGTTTTAAAGCAAATTATATTATATTATATTTCTGGATAATGTGGTAGAGCTAACAGCTATCATCAGGGATAATTGTTATTGGTTAGACAATTGTAATAACTGTGTTTATATATAAACGGATCATCCACTGCAAACGCATATGCATATAATATTTGTGACTAAATTCTTTAATTGACTAAACAAATTATCCTATATATTAATACACGGTTGAACCGCGGTTGTGAAGTCTCAGTGACTCACAAACCAATTTACAAGATTGATGTGCCAAATGAAATGGGATAATGCTTATATTTGCCAAATTTCCTCAGAATTCACGTTTGCTCTTAGGGCTACGCCCCACAGTCCTTAAGAAGTTGTAAAGTTAATCTATAGGTGAACAGTAATCATTTAAATTGAGTATTTTACAGCTGTTTAAGGCAACAAAACACAGATCAGAAGCAAGAACAGGTTTTTAAGCTAACTTCTGGAATGGCATCGCAATTTAAACTGCTCGAATTCATGCAGGTGGATTTCCTAGTTTCTATTAAACCATACCTTTATGAATTGAGATTTCCATTTCAACCTGTATGTTTACCACCGTACTTTTTTAAGATACTACTCAAATATATATTCCGCAAAAACAATTTTAAAAAATCTTTTCTAAATATTATATTTAAACTAGATTACAAATAATTATGTCAATAAATTGTAACTGTATATTCAGACAAAAATTGTATTAGCGTTTTGAAAAAGACTAAGGTTTGCAACTAGGGATATTATTTGTAACTGTTGTAAATTATTTACTGAGTAAGTCAATGTATAAGGGTGGGCTTAAACTCTGCACAGTTGCCTGCCTAATTACCAAGAGAAACAACACCCTGGAGACATGTAACGGTTAGGCCTGGATTGTATCGTGATCAGTTATACGGTAAATTGTGGATAATGTAGTATTTTTACAATATAAGGTCGTTAAGGTAATTACCCTTGTGTAATACATAATAAGGCAATATAACAGGTCGTAGGCATAAAGTATGATATACTAAATTGAATTATCTATCTTATCAATAAATGAATAATATAATTTATTTATTTGTCTTTTGGAATGTTAACACATATTAAATATAAATATTGAATTATTTCAAATTCACATTAAGTTTATTATTTAATATACGTAATATATTTGTATATATTTGATAATTTGACGCCAATGAAATTTTTTTAAGGCACTAAAAGACATTTAATTGCATTATAGGTTTAAGTGAAAACGGTTCAAACCCTAAATTGCTGTGGGAAACCCGGAAGTAAAAGCATGTGTCCTCTTAAACTGAATTCCAAGGCGCTAACCGGTAATGATAATAATATTTTTAATTACTCATAATATATCGAGATGCTCTAAATACACTATATAAATAATATAACCCCACTCCCCAGAAGGAAGATACACATTAATTGTAAGTACAAGGATAAAATGGTTCCCCTCCAAAGTTATTTCGGAACCATGCAACAGTGATGCGGTTGTGATCAGTGTTGTAGGTATAGCAATCCGCTTACCTCAACCACTGACTGGAAACATGATAATACTGTGAGCCGTGTTGTATTGGTAGACAAGGACCGTCGAGATATGTGCTATGTTCAGTCAATAATGTGTTGTCGAACTGATGAGGAAATGCCAATATAAAGTGAAATGCATGTCAAGTGTAAGAGACAAAAGTACAATTCGAACACGGATATCTTTGCTTAGGTTTTTGTGTTTTATAATGTGTATGGACATACCATACAAATAAGTATTCCTTAAAAAAACCTACGGTTCACTTTTATAAAAAAATAATAGTTATTATAGTTTAACTTCCAAACTCCAAATAGGTTATTTCACGTATTTTTATTTATATCGAACCATTTATTATCAGCCACTAAATTAAGTTGCCACAGGGAAATGAGTCCCGCGTTAATCACTCCTCTTCTTACCTCAAAAGTTATATATCTCATTGTAACTTATCTATAATAAAAATAATGATATTAAAATAAAACACTTAAAAAGTGTGTGCGACTAATTATTCGATTTGACTTATCTAATCAGCTAGATTATCCTAATTTTTAGTAAGGGCGAGAAATAGTTTCGAATACTTTAAAATAATCATTTATGCCGATTTCAAAGGTCTCTAACAAATAAAGCGAGGTGTTACATTTCCCTCCAGCTAAAGAATGAGAGAGGCTGTCCAAATCTACCGAATCGTGTTGAGTTTTCAAAAAATACATTTGTGATAATGGATCCGCATATGTATAATGGTATGCGCTTCTGTACGATCCTCTGCGTTTTATTTGTAGCTGCTGGTTGGGCAAATTTATTATTTGGCCATTGTGAGAAAAATATTGTAAGATAAATTTATATTTAATATTTTCCTAGTTACTATATTTTAGTTGAGTTGAAACTTTGGTTTTATTTAAATTAACTAAGTGTAATCTATATATTAATACACTAGGGGTTTTTCTTCACAATCAAAACTCGATAAAGGCTGGATGGATTTTAAAGTTTGAGGTGCAAAATTAAAGGTATTTTACGTAGATTTGCCAATACATCTTATAATTTGATGAAAATACATCACTTAAACACAGTAAAGGGCTGAATTTTCGGTACAGTGGCGCTAACCGACGCCGACGGCGAAAGTCTACACTACGTGTTGATTGAAGGTATGTTATCATCCGTTTTATTATCACATGTTTTGTTAGGTTTGTTGACAACCGAAGTAACCTTTCGGTGGGTACAAACTTGCTCGGATTCGAGAAACAGGACAACTATTCTGTATTATTGTGATAAATGTAGAGTTTTTACTTTTCAAACAATTCATTCAAATTCCTTAATATAGTTAAATATAGTTTCAACTCGATAATTGGATGTAGTTGTTTGCTACCATATCGACTATGATTTAATTTTATAATTTTTTTAAAATAGAATTTTCATATTACTTTCGAAAAAAGGGGAACTTTAACGCAAAATAAAACTTAAATACAATCATGATTTTGAAAGATTTATTTATATAAATTTCGTTTTGTTTTTCCTTTTAGAAAATTAATATTTTACTTGGATACCCAGTAAAATTTCCTTGCTCTTTAAAAAAAAAATGTTTTGTAAAAGAAATGCAGTTTATAGAAAACTGTAACGTAATCGTTAACAAATCTAAAGGATCACAACAATCCCAGCAAAACAATGGCTATAAATCTACAATTAAAGGTTATTTTTACTTAAATCCAATCTGAAAACAAATAATCCAGGCCGTAGATATTTTAGATTAAATTGGTTATTTACAATTTTATTGTTTTAGAAGATTTTAAATTTTGTCCAATAGATAGTATCAAAACATTTATGAGTAATTAAAAACCAAAGCTTATATATATTTAAATATAGTTTCTGATCTGAAATACCTCTTTAGTTTATATAAATTTAATCAAAACTCAATAAATTACACACTCAAGGTAGCTGGGTTGAAATAAATAATGTACCTTTGCTGTAATTTGAGTTTTTCTGCTCGAAACTATCTCACTATAACGTTTGGCCCATGAAACTGTCTGGCAACAAAACCTCTCCAATCAGCGCTACACGGCCTGCAATAGACGCTGATGACTGCGGCTGCAGATTAAACTGTGCCACGAGAGAGCTGAAAAACTTTATGACGCAAAAAAGTGAATGAAGCAGAACAAAAACATAAAACAGTTACCATAGAGGAGAACATTATTTGGTTGTATATCACGATGACAATACGACGTAATTGGAATGTTAAGAAAACATTCTTAACAACTGATTTAACTTGGGTTTTATTGAAAAGGTTTATTAATAACCAATCATTTATGTTGTAAATCTTTATGAAAAATGTATTTATAATCAATGAATAGCTAAATTAGTCCTAGAGTTTTGGGTTATACATTTGTACAGTCATAAACTTTGTGATTTACTACTCATTGAGTATCAGAAATGTTTTTAATACTTATCCTGCAGAATTGAGTCAAACAACTATATATAGTTACACGTAAGCATTGATAATGTATTGGCCTTGTCAAGAGCTTCTCCAGCAAAGCATTTGTTCTACACCTTTATATAACTGTGTAATTAGCTTAGTTCTTTCAGCTATGACTAAACTACAATAATTTTGGAACTTAAAATAAATCATAATCATAAGAACAAGATCCTTATACTTCAATTAGACAAATAAGCAGTTGTATCCAGATTTGTTGATATTGACAGTGTTGAGATTAACTCAAGAATTTGTTTGTAAAACATAAATATCCCGTCATACCTTAAAACACTATTCACTCTTCATTATCTTACTCATAATCCTATTTGCAACGTTTAAATAAAGTTCAGTTTATAAATCCGCTGTATGATTGATGATTCCTACTTACTTGCTCTACTTCACTGTTTGCCTTTTTTTTGTCTTAAATTGTATACACTCGCATTACCATTGTAATGATAACATTTTAAACAATGTACACATATATATTACTTCTTACAAGTATGACTACAAGTAACGAACCTTATTTTTTACATTTAACAGGAAGCAGATAGAAATAGTCAATCAAGATAAATGTGTGTTACAGCATAAAGTTTGAAGTAGGTTACAATCGCAATCATGAAATTATATAACAAACACATTATTCAGTAATCAAGGCTAACAAACAGTGAATAGGACAGGTGGTTCCCACAAATTAGTTGTGTGTTGTTTGTTTGGTGCAAATCATATGCAAATGACAGGAGTGAGTGTGTCACGTTTGTTTGTGTAATATTCTCTCCCTCTTTGAAGCTTAGAGAGACCTTTGTTACAGGTGGAAAGGGAGATCATTTCAGAAGACCTGGTAACGAGGAACAATAAACGATAAAGTAATTCCCAATTGTTATATCTAAATATTGTTCGTACTATTTGTAAGAATATATATATCCAATATACAAAATAATAATTGAATATGATTGTTCCTACAGAACTACCGTTTATGAAAATATTAACTTCTAGTTAATATTATTGAAACAATTATATGATCTCTTATTCCCTGCGAAAGACGCCAACACAACTCATGAAATCCCGGGTATTGATTTTGGAGCGCTTACTCAAAAGCGTTTGTAATGTGTCTTAAATAAAAATTGCGCCGGTGTTAAAATGCAGAATACACTGCCGTAATGAAAAATATTAGAATAGTGTTTTAAATTATGCCAAACCTTGTCCTGTAAAGACTATTTTGTTATTGTGTGATCAGCAGCAAGTTCAGATCCATCAAACTAAAACTACAGCATCATGCATACCATATTAACCACCAGGGGTTAGTGTGGTAACGTTATGGTTATGGATGGCCTAATAATTACTTTCATTCAAAGCCGTAGGGCAAGTTTAGAACTTAAAACTGTAGTTAAACAAATGTGAGTTACAACAATAATATTTCACTACAGTCAGGAACAATTTATGACAACTATATAGTTTTAGCTGTGGTAAATGTAATGTTTTTTAATAATTTAATTATATATTGGAACATATATTTTTCCTAATAATCGTGTTGTCATAAATCTGAGGTTTTAACCATAAATAAAGGAATGAGAGACATTTCAATGAATATTATTAAAATAAATTAAAACGTACTGCTCAGTTAGTTAAAATTAGTATGCTCGGTTAAAATAAGTTATATTAATCTTAACTCCTCCTTTGTATATCCTTATTATAAACTGATTAGGATTACTTGCGCTCATTAATGTAAATATGTCAACTCAATTATTGTATTTAATGGTTTTTTCATTAATTTTAAATTTTAATCTCAACAAACAACCAATTTTTTTATTGTATTAGAACTTTGTATATTATCTAGAAAAGAAAACTATAACAGAGAAAACAAATATAAGAGATAGAACTCCTTAAAGAGTAACGAAGTTTGTGACTTTACCTACCCAAACACAAACTAACTTTGAGATAGAGTTAAACTATCGGATTTGAACACAAATACCTACAAATAAGCTTGAACCCCAAGGACCTTTAACACTTGGACTCAAGCCAAAGTGCAAGTCTTGGTCCCATGAGTCCTAAAGGGAAAATATATGGAGGTGCACACACATTGTGTAAGTGGGTACTTTAAAATGTCGTAGTTTAGAAACTCACACTTGGCTAACACACTAAATATGTCCAAAGTGTAATAAATACGATGAATGTGTATTTAATATTCAACCGCTTAGTTTGTTAACATGTGGAAATTACGTATGGGAGGATGTTGTTCACTAAAAATTAAAAAACTACCTACTGTAATATCGAACAAATAAAGAGCGTTATTTGTATAGAAGTGTTTTATCAGGCATAATCCTATACTATAGTACGAGCTATGTCTGGTTGTTTGCAAAATTTAACTCGAGATCCAGAGGAAGGATTTTTAAAATTGAAAATTTTAACATTGGACTTATTAAGTTTAAAATTAAGTTTAAGTTTAGCAAAAAGGAAATCATTAAATCAGCTTCTATAAATTAAAATATTGTAAACAGCTGTTTATCATTATGGAAATAAAAAACCTACTTGAATGGCAACTCTCATGATGAAAATAAAAAACTACTTGAATGGCAACTCAAACTCTTTTTTCGATAGGCGAGTGAGCGTAGCGAACGAGCTATTCCGAGAGGTGAGTGAGCGAAGCGAACGAGCTCATATTGAAAATGAACGAGTATTTAATATAACAAATCAATGCCTCTTCTGTGGAATCAAATACCGAACATGGCTTGGTCTCCCTGTACTATGGTGTAATTTAAAATCATTTTATAACATGATCATTTTTATATATTCCTGTTTAACAACTAATGGAGTGTTTTACTAACTCTACGATGTTTTTATGCCCTAGCACCCGTCCGTTTTACAACTTGTATCAGGCTAATCGTGGTAGACTAAAATGAGGTATAAATCGATAAAAAATGTTTACTCATTTGAAAATCTTCTCCTAATCTCAAAGCAGATTCAGTGTCAAAGTGAAAAAATATACAAAAACGTATTTGCAGTATCTAAGCAGTTTTGATCCGATTGACATGGCAATAGAACTCAAGTGTTATACTAACCGTTTGCCGGTAGGGTGTTTGGGATATGATGTTCTCAACCCCAAGGACTTCACTCCCTTTAACACTTGGACTCAAGCCAAAGTGTAAGTCCTGGTCCCATGGGTCCTAAAGGGAAAATATATGCAGGTGCACACACATTGTGTAAGTGGGTACTTGAAAATGTCGTAGTTTAGAAACTCACAGTTACAAACAAGAGTTAATAAACAATGGCTTTCGAAACTTATTTGTTTTAACAATCAGTCTAACTGTCTAACTTATGAAGTGAATAAACATGAACAGCCGTAAACACGGAATAAGAGATAAAAACAACACCAAGAAAAGTTGACGCAATTACATCACTATCAATACAGCCACCAGATCGGTTATAAAAAAGTAATTAAATAACTTCAAAAATGGTTCTAGGGTTTAAAACAATAAAAAACACCAAATAACAACTATTTTACAATTTATATCCGAGGTTCAAGTCAAATAAGCCTGGAAACAAAAACACATGTACCGTAATCAAGTATATTAGACATGAATTGGGAACTGCTTCAATCATTGTTTTTAAAATACTCGTATTAATATAAAACATTACATTAATTATTCGGTTAGTCAAAAGTGGCTTATATCTTTAATATTTGTGCAGTATTGTTTACAATGTAAGTATGTTAAAGGCCGCTAACCTTTTTACTATGTAACTGTTAGTAACACTTATGGCATTCCAGTCAGATAATGTTTATGATATTTATTATTAACAATATACTAATTAAGCCAAAAACAAATTCATTATTATAACGTAGACAATTAATTTAATATCGGAAAATCTTAATGGAAGCAAAAAACTTGTTAGAGCTTTTAAATGCAATTATGCTTTAAAATGTTTTTACGAATAAGGGCTCTAAGCATTACTATTCAGATTTAAGTTCTCAATGTTTTCATCTTACATTATGGATTTAATTAAACATTACTATAAACATTTTTCAGTCAAGTGTAGTACCACTTAACTAAAACAGACAGCTTGAACTAAAGTAGTTATAAAGGAAAATCCGCCTTGGAGGCAAAACAGTAAAAAACAAGTGTGGGTTAATTAACAACTCAGAAACAACCCCTCATGACAACAAAGGTGGACATCAGAATTAGGCTTTGGGGATTATACATTACACTGTATGTAACAATTGTAATAAACATTTTTATCAATTAGATTTAAAACCCAAGACAAATAAATTAGCTACAATAATAAAATATATAATAACTGGTTTAATGTTATTACAAATAAACATTTTAACTATTGTAACACAATCTCGTTTCTAATTTCGTTGAATTAATGCAATCTAATTTCTGGACTGCAGTAACCAATTGTAAAAATGGATTCACAAGTGTAAATTCTAATACCAAACCATTAATACATTTGCATTATCCTTTGCGAAACATATGTATTTAGTAAACTATATGTACAATATATGTACATATATGTACAAACTTTAGTTGGCTGTATCTTACAGGACAAACCTACTTATAGAAGATGCGTCATTATTTTTGTGTTAAATTTTAAATATTTCTTTATGTGTGCTTGGATTTTAAAATAACAAATTTGAACAACCCTAGTCTACGCATTGAAGTCCAACTCGATACTTCCAGAATCAGCGTTAACTCATTTCATCGATCCTGTGTATTGGGGTTCATTTGCCATTATTGCCTAGGTACAGAATATTGCTTCCAAGCAATATAAAACATATCACTATAAAGTTAGGTCATATTATTTCAACCAATGCTCGTTATCATCACTATTTACTATATGTATATAAAGAGTATCCGGTTCCATCCATACTTCGTAATAAAATAATATTGCTATAAAATGCTGGGTTTTACATTTTATCTGAAAAAGTAAAAAAAAACTTCAAGATAGGAATAAAATAACGGCTAGTTAATGTTGTCCAAGGATTTATTAACTATTTAATAGTTAAATATTTTTAACAACGAGTATCATTTACTCATAACCTTAACAATATGTTTGTAATCACCTTTTTCATGGTTATCTTGCACTTTAAATTGATAATTTATTTTTTTTATATAAAAACATATATTCTTAAAAACAAATATAATCAAAAGAAAAAAATATTTAATTAAAACAAATGGTGGTCAGATTGGATACTTACTAACATGCAACGAAAGTAAAAAAGTACGATTTCAAAAGAGGACTTTAGCCCTAAACTATAAACATGTTTCTCTGTTAAAATCACGTTTTACCACCATCAGCGAACGTACGTCTTTATTAAAAAGCAACACTACTACTCCGCTTAAATCCTTTTTGTTTTATACGTTACAGATATAAGACAAAGTGTGTACGGGTATAACGAATTCTGCTCCCAACGTTTCCAACGGATTTTACATTTCGTGTTTTTAAGGTTTTCATAAGTGTCATTATTTATTATTTTTTAGAAGAAAATGTAATTTTACAAGAATTAAAAATGTAAATATTACTTACAAATCAAGTGAAATAGCTTGCTGGCAAGAATCTGATCGCATGATATGGCAATTCATACAGGACAGTGAATATTGTTTCATTAAACAATAGTCTTCCTTTATTTAACATCCTTTTGAAGTGTTTTGTCAATCTCATACTTATTGCTGATACTGTACATCTTGACATATATTAAACACCCACCTATAACATTTATGTTATTTAAAATTATATCTATTATTGGTAGAAGGTTTTGGCTGATGAAGAATTACATTTCATATCAATTTAAAAATAACATTGATAAACTAAATATACATAAACAATAAAAATTTCGATAACCAACTAAATTACATTAACAATGGCATAAGAAAAATCGTTTGAGTGTAATAGTTCAATGATACTGTTACCAAAAAATAAGCTAAAAACATAACTGACCAATTAAATAGTTTCTTAACAAGCAACTAACTCTGAGGATTATGCTAAAATTCAGATAAGGAAAGTAATTAAAAATTAAGGAAATACATTTAATAGTAAAATAAATGTGACGATTCATAAGGAATGGTTAACCGGATGGAAATGCAAATGAATAAGACGATAGGTGTACACTAAGTGTTAGGACGTGACAGGAAGTGATAGGAACGAAAAGGAAGTGTCAATTTATAAAACATTTTTTCTAACTGAAATTCGCTCTAAAATAAAGACCTTATTTATTTTTTAAGTGTCAGGAAATAACAGAAAGTTCCATAAAGTGATAGGATAGATGGTCTGTGAAATTTAATAATTATTTGGTAAGGTATAAATTGTACAACACGACTTGAATAACTAGTTCACACAATACTGTTATTAGTCACTGCAGTTGTTCTTTGTTTTTGATTCGGTCAAAAATATCTTAAGAGCTTAAAAAAAGGATCAAGATCAAAGTAATCATTGAGAGTGCTTAGTTAGCCGAACTTTACCAACACAGAGTAATACAAATTTGTTCAAGGGTAAAAATAATTGTTTGGTTTTAACATTTGTATTATTCCTAAGTATTAAATAGTATTGGGCAATGTGTGGAATATTTAAACATCTAGGAATAGAATATTACGTGTAGTTTTTCATAATAAATACTGCAAAAGTTATACCAATTTTGAACATCCTTAAACAAAAAGGGTTTTTAAAGCAACAATAGCAATTATCCAAAAGAGTTTATAATTACATTTTCACTTCCCTTGTTTATTTTTGTGAGATGAATAAAGTGCAATGCTGCATCTAAGTAGTTCATTCATAAAACACTTATAAATCTGTAAAATAACCCGATAAAATATAAAGTTTGAAAAATATCACATTCTGTAAAAAATATTGCATTGTATATAATATTAAACCTTCGACAGGAATAAACGTACCATGTTAACGTATATTTAACGTGCGATGGATTTGACATAGGTTTTTGCATATCTTATCCCTTTTAGACTGTGGGATACTATTTGTACTATGCAACCCCTTGTTCATAATACTTCCCATTTACTTCATACTATATTATATAATGCAGAATTTGAAATATTTGCGATTGATTAAACTAACATTGGACACACATGTTATCCTTAAGTGATAATAGTATTTGCTAATGCATTTAAACAAATAAAATATCCAAAGATAATTGTGAAACAGTTTAGAATTTTTAAAGAAATTTAGTGAAAGTAACAAAAAGCAGTAATCGCAAGATTCGCCAAACTCCAACGTCAATATCACTTGAGGGCAGACAGGCTGAGAAAGTGAGGTAAGTGAAGCTGCCAAGGGTTCCTTCACCTCGTGTCTGACCTGGGCTTTTATTATTACTTTCCATTAGCTTCTTTTCTTTCTGTCTTACTTTACTTGTTTCTTCAATGGTCCAGCTTTCACTGATATCAGTACAGAAACTGTAAGGATGGATGGATATTTGTGATTTAGTGAATAAAATAACATTATTTATTAGCTATCTTAAGGCTAATTTGGCAATTGAAATGATAATGGGGACAAATGATTATACAATATAAAATATAGAAGTCCGTGAATTGATTTATAATAAATGTGCCAAAAATCTGTTTAGTGTCCCTTAACTCCGTTATAAGCCTGTACAAGGCTTTAGGAAGCAAATGAGTAACATTGAATACATCAAAACAATCTGTAGCAATAATAACTCCAGATAATTTACAGTTTATTACGTCATTCTACATATTTTGAGAGTTGTATTTGTGACTCAACAAAATAAGTTTAAAAAAACAAAGCTAAAGTAAAAAATACGGTCCAATACATTACCATTAAAGCAAAATTTGATTTTTTATTGCCAAATGTTTGTAAAGTAAATAGTTCAATTTAAGTAAATAATTTTAGCGAAATATGTACTTCAACATACAGGTATATTTAAAAGTGAGAATAATATATTAAATATATTGGTTAAGTTAGTTCTTCGATGCTTTTAAAACGTGAAAAATATCGTATTCAAGTTAATTGTTATGCATTGCAACTTACATGCAGTGATCAACTAAACTTTTCCAATCAGATATTCAATAACCGAACATACGATTACTCCGGATTATTATCTTGAACTGCTGTCAGCCATGCTATGTAAGGACAAGTTTATTTAACTGAGTATTAAATGTACTTTGCCATTGGTACATAAGGGATATTAGGCCACATTTATGAGTTTTGATTGACGTATTTGCACGTTCTGATTGCAGTAATTATTCTGGTATGAGTAACAGTATTCACAGATAAAACCTTTTATTTTATCGTTACTGGATAAAGTCAAACTTGATCTATAATTGTTACGTTATCTCACTGATGTCTACAGGCAAGTAAAGCTCTATTGAACGGTTTTTTACCAAAATGATTGACTTTATTGGGAATATTAAGATATAAAGTGAATCAATTTACTTAAATCATCATTAATTACCTAATAGTAACCAAGAGTTAATTTATTACTACTCGATCGTTACTAACTAATAATTATTGAATTTATCTTCAGACTTTCCTTTTTGAATTGATGCGACGCATTTCGTCAACAAAATTACACTATCATGATTTTTGTATTTTATTTATTTTTTATTTAACTATGACGAAAATCTTATGTGTGGATACACCACCATGATACACTTTGTTGACGGAACGAGTTTCATAAATTAAAAATGAACGTCAGAAGGTTAATCTAACATTGATTCAAGTAGGCCTAGTATGAAGCCATTTGACAAACAGTTCCTAGATTAAAGTCCGAAATAGAAGAAACAATTTTGTTGTAGATAGACAACGTCTTATATGATTCTCAAACCAAACCTGGTTACAAGTGTAGAAGAATGCACTTTTTCGCCCATCAAACAAAAAATTAAATAAATAAATCAAATAAAAAATCTGTATTAATACGAGTACTTAACTGCAATATTTTGCATGTTGCTTTCTTATACAAGCAATCCCGATTTTAAACCAAGTTCAAGTGGTCATGGAATAAAAAATAAAAAACTTCGAATTAACTAAGCAGGTTTTGCAAATGAGGTTGAGAGTTTACGAATAAAACTTGAACGTGAGCTCTGTAATGGTGGGTAACTTACAAGATAAACACTTAATGGCAGGGAAGTGCAGAAAGTCAGTGCTTCTTGACCTTCCTTAACCAGCTCTAATATGTTCAGCAAAAAATAGTTCAAATTTAACGTGTGCATACACTTTCATATAATAAAATTGGAAACAGCAACAACTAGCAAATAACTGTAATCCAAAAATAGATACATATCTGTTCAGAAAGGTGTATTTATATTTATGAAATATATATTCCAATAAAATCTAAAAGGAGTAATACTTATAAGATTTACCAGTTCATTATTAATATACCATATCAATCTGTATCGTAAAGAATATGAGTAAAATATGGGAAAGAGTTGCATTACAATTAATCTACCTACTATATCACTGAAATATAGCAGAATGTTTTATATTGGAGTCTCATAAACATATTGCTTTTAATAAAAAGCTGATCAACGCTATTTTATTAAGAGATGTGAATTACTTAACAATACACGAAATATACACGAAACCGTAATAAAATCACTTGTTCCTAAATATATGTATTTCTTTACCGGGTATTATAAACCCAATATATTTTTGATGAAATTGAAATCAATTATCATGCAAGAATCAAACAACTATAATTATCTTGGAAAACTATAAAATTGTGATTAAAAAGAGATTTTCTTTAGAAGGGTTGCCACAGATCTTGACTTATGAATCTGTGGGGTTGCCACAGATTGTGAGACAATATGAAAACAAGACTGTTTCGACACCGCGCTGAGTATAAATTTTTCTTACATAATATTTCACTCTTATAAAACCTTACAATCGTACACACGCTTCTATGAGCCTTATAGTCAGCGCAACGTCGAAACAATCTTGTTTTCAAAATGTCTAGTAGCGCTGATTCATCCGTCAAGATGTGTGCGACCCTTGTAGACGAAGAGTTAAAAGCAACGAAGGGAATCTAATGTTAAATGAAAAAGGGGATTTAAACACCTGTAAAGAGCTTCGATGTTTCGTGTTGTTGAATTTTATTACAAATAAGAAATCTAATTTTAAATTTAAATTATAAAGTAAGTTTCTAAAATACGCCGAAACGTTAAATGCTTTTAACAAGTTTGTATATGTTTGTTTGTTGACAAAGAACATCTAGTTACTTAAATTTAGAGAAAGAACTGCATAATCTTGGATTTTGTTTTCGTGGAAAAAGTTTGTTTTTAACCTATTTATAATATAATATAATACAAAATATGCGAAAACTTAGCCCAAGTAAACATTAAAAATATAATGTAATAAAATGTATTCAACCTGTATTACGAGTGTTTAATTTTATTTCACGTAGTGTAACCTTGCAGCCTATTATCCTTTATACTGTATACTATTGATCACCGATATTGATTTTGCCTCATGAATTAGGGGATCAGTAATAGAGTAAAAGAAAAAACTAAATTTAAATTAAATATTTTCTTAGTACCATAATAGTTTATGAAATAAATTCTTACTCATTGCATAACAATAGAAGATATCAACGAATGTGTGAATTTTTAGTATATTGTTGTCCATTGATTAACGCATCTGGAAATAATAGTTTATAAACAATTAAATACTGTAATCAATCAGTTTTCTAAATGATATTTTATTTTTGAAAGGACAGATATAACAACTGTGATACAATACAGTTTTCTAATGAATATATATGATGTTTTACAGTAATATCCAAGAGTAGTTTCTGTTATTTATTCTCGATGGTCCGTGGCTGCAACGCTCTTTGCGTTTTATCGCCTTAACTAGGCAATGGAATTAATAAATTAATGACAACTTTGTTAATGGCCTTCACAATGATTTTTGAAAGCAATTATGAAATTTAATAAATGATTTTTTTTGCAATTTAAAGTTTTAATAAACCACAGTAACTATATTAAATATTACAATAGGTAACACTAGCTGTGTATCCGTCCTTCGTACGGGTAGCATGAATAAATAATAGATTAACTAAAGAAAATAAAAACCCATGTAATTTTGAAATATTTAAATCACATTTAAAATTTTTGATGTGAAATTAAATAAAAGTTAAAGAAATATACTGGTAGATAGTTTGGGGACTGTTGCTAAGTCGAGGAATTCTGTCGGGAAGTGAACGGCAAGGAATGAATATGTTTGTTCCTCGCTTTGGTAGTGACCTACCTTTGCGTTGATCTCCGTTGCTTAATCGTTCATTCTTGGACGTGAGGATGGCACAATCACAGAGCCAGGCACTTTCCGAATTAAACACTTTATGAATTTTGGAAAAAAAAACTGTTGATCGGTAAATCCTGTGATTCAACGATTGTGCTGAGTGAAGGGGAGATGTTGTTTATGAGACTACATTTGTTTTAAATGCCCCGTTCCCAACATTTAAAAGGGCATAATACAACTTATCAACCCCTTAACATTCTCCAAAATACATTTTCATATTTACTGTTAAGTTCAGACACTCAGTAGTCGGCTACATAAAATTTCTTTTTAGAGAGGCGTAGATCTCGTCCACCCATGTCTCACGCACGACAAAGGGTTTGTGTGAAATCTCCAGAGGACAATACCGTGACTCCCCATTACAGTCATGATGTTTCTTATGTTCTTTAAGGTACCGAATTTCAGCTCTGTTGGTGGAGTAGTTGGAAGGTTTCATTACTTTTTTAGTTGAAAGAAATTTGAATGGGAAGGTAAGTTTAATAAACATTAGTTAAGTTG
Source organism: Allygus modestus (assembly GCA_963675035.1). Classification (NCBI taxonomy): domain Eukaryota; kingdom Metazoa; phylum Arthropoda; class Insecta; order Hemiptera; family Cicadellidae; genus Allygus; species Allygus modestus. The sequence continues at coordinate 114,881,058 of OY776114.1, forward strand.
TAAATATAAAAGGGTGACATTTAAGTGACATTTAGTATTTGAAATTTAAAGATACATACAATTTAGATTGGTTGGAACAATTAATTGGTTTAAAAGGCACCACGTAAATTATTTAAATGTATATAGATAAATGAACAGGAAACACAAAGCGAAGTGCAAAGGCTGCAGGAAAGGTCCACCTGTTTAGATACAATTTATTGTGCAATTTAGTATCGACACCATCTACGTTCAGATCGAGAAATATAGTCAGTATATTTGCATTTTGTATTTACCTCCACTATATTTGTAAATGCAATATATAATCCAATAGATTTCACATGGATTTGTTTATAGGAAATCTTCGATCGGTGTTATAATTTATTTTTATGTCTTTGACCTTTCCACCAAGAAGGATCGTACCCACCTAAATGCTACTCATTATGAACCAGATTACCTTTTATGGATTGAAAACTTATTTTATGTTAAAATATATACGAAAATATATTGAAGATGATTTTTTCTAAATATATTTAAAGATGATAGTTACTATAATCTATGCAATAGCAGATCAGTTTTGATAGAGTTACAACCGTTTTTAGCAGTAAAATATTTGAGATTTCAAAATTTACTATTATAATAAATATAATATACTATTGTAATCATTAAAAAAATGAGTTCATCTCCACAAATATCGTTTAAGTTTCTACAATATCTTTATTTAAAAAATTGGGTCAGTAATTCAACTTTATGTTTGTTACAAAGTGCAGTTTATTCAGTAAATTAATTCACACATAATTTACAGATTGCAAAATATAAATTTATAATTTTAAGGAGCGTCTTTATTCTTATGGTTAGCGTATTAATTTCGCAGCCAGCGGTCACGTGTTTGATTCTCGGCGTTCCCAAATTACTTTAAGATGTTTGGACTGTTGGTCTTTAACAATTATTGTAACTAGAATACCAAAGGTGTAAACAACAGGAAAACAACTATTTATTAGCAAGATTAAACATATATTAAACACATGTGTTTAGCAGAAATATTAAAGACATTCTGGATTCCAGGAATATTTTAATGGATTTTTTCGCCGTATAATTGAATAAACTTGAAATTGCTTGTTAAAGGTTCAATGTATATTGATCATTATTTTATTGTATTCCCTTTAAAACTTAGTAAAGTATAAAAGAGACCGAGGAAACTAGTTAATTTCTCGCAGAACCATTAACACTAAGAGCTAAATGTTCCTCTGATTAGCATGATATCATGTTACTCTGATGGTTTATTGTTTGACTAAGATATGGAGTATATGAAATAACTTGCCTCCTTTAATTCACTTATTTATACAGTAAACAAACTAATCCGTTTTTTCATTTTATTATATTTTTACCAAGTCATCAACTTTAATTGCTCTGTCATAAAATATTTATTAATTCTCTCTTTGGTTTCTTATCAACTTTAATAATTAAAGTTAAGTACAGATTAATCAAGATCAATTTATACACTGTGATTTATCAAAGGCAGGTTTCCACAAGCAAACACTATGCTATTATGAAATAAAATGGAAAAGTTTAATCAAAGTAAATAATAATTGCTAACCACATTTCAATTAAATAGCAAACCTCTCAAACTAAGTAACTGATTAGTTTGTGGAAGCGAAGGATTCTAATAACATTTATTTACAAAATACTAAAAGTTAATTTTGATGATCGTACAGGTCATTACAAACTTGATTTTAATAAATTCAATAAATTCGTTGTAATCGTATTAACACTATTAAGTGTGATTTAAAAAATGCTACGTTCTTTTAAGGAAAGAATATTATTTTTAATCTGAATTCATTTGAATTTTTAATCTGTATTTATAGTCTTATACACCCGTATAATGTTATGTAAGACATTTTTATATATTATAATTATATTTATTTTTATTTTGGTATATATTTGCATTTTTTTACTACAATTTTTACTCTTTTATATTCCTTACTGGGAATTCAATTGCACTGTATTGCCGACAACAGAGTATTGGACTGCTGCAGCTGTCAATGCCAATGTTGTACGGCTTATTCACTGGTTTTACAAAGCCCAATCAAGTGGTTTTGTTTTCATTTCCGTTTCCACTCCATCAGTTGACAGTGATCAACCTGTCTGTCGCAGTCCAATCATCTGCATTGTCGACTACAGAGAGGGAATTTAAATGACTGATCACTTACGGCTGGATGGTACAGATTACAGCGTTTTTTTGCCAGTGTTAGTTATGTTGTTGAGATTTTATTTCTTGCCATTAAAAATAATAAAAATGTCCTATTCTTTCTTTAAAGTTATTTGTTGGTGTTGGTGATTTTATGATATTTAATGAATTGTTGTGGATATTTTCCATCACTTGTTAGTATACATTACCACATATTACTTATTTGTTTTTAATATCAAGTGTTGAAAAATGTCCTCAATAATTCCTTAAATAACAAATTGGCCTATGTTTAAGATATACAAAGTATTAATTTAAATTAAACATATTGTTTACGGGTGATGATAGTTGGGATAATTTACATTTAATTATAAATTTAATTTTTCCCTATGAACATCGCAAATCTTCGAGGTACATATTAATTGCAAAAAATCTTAAACTAGAATTCAGTATACATTGTTTTACTTCGTAAATAAAAACAACTATGTGAAACAAAGTATAATTTAAACAATTGTTATAGTTTACAAAAGTTAACATTTTTGCTCTGTTTCTGCACTAGTTCTCCACTAGCCAGTGACAGTTTCGTGCGTAGGTAGGTCGACGTGTTTAGTGTCAGTGTGCCCGCTCCATTGGTCATTCTAGAGGCAGCTATGCAGAATGTAGGCAATGTGTTTCAGTTGCTCATCCACTCAATGTGGTTGGTTGATCTGTCCTTGTTTAATTAATGTAATAAGTATGTTATTTTGTTATTGCATATGCAATATCAATGTTATTGCATTCTTTACCTGTTTTGATAGTATAAGGTATCAAATACTTGTATTATTGTTTTAATAACATTTACATAACCGTAATATATAAACGTGTAATATAAGCAATTTAAAACCAAAGCAGAGGATAGTTAGATATAATGATATCTTTGTGGGATTGAAAAAAGCATATTTTCTTTGATTCACCGAACAAAACAACTATCCGTTTTTTTTAAGTTGAAAAATATATCTAAAATATTCATGTTAGTACAACAGAACATGCAAATATGCGTTTAAAAATACGTATAAAGCGTTAAATATTATTGTTTGTAAATCATTGGCGAAAACCCCATAAACCACATTGTTTGTTTATTATTGCACATATTCTAGCAAACTACCTATGTCGGGTTAAAACAGCTCACGGCTATACATGGTAATAGTTATTGGTCAGGTAATTGAAATGACTGTTCATATGTAAACATATCTTTAACTGCAAACACAATATTGATCAAATGGCTGCAATTAACTTGTTTATTTGACTCAACCCAATATTTTGATTAAAACATGTCTTTGTGAACAGATATTTCCTGTTGCAATTTAACATGTAATTTTAACTTTTTCCATTTTATTTCATAGTTTCATTATACATTTACATTATATTTTCTTTGTTTAAATTCATTGTTGCTTATGGTGATTGTTAAACAAGCATACTCTTTAATTAACCCTTTCACAAAGAATATATTTTAAGTTGCTTAAAAAATAATTATTTCAATGAATAAACAAATATACATACAAACATATGTATCAGCGTTTTGTTAAAGTTTACAGTGTGTAAACTTATTTAATGATTCAATAAGCTGGTCAATTTATTAAGGAAGACTTAAACTTTACACAGTTACCTGCCTAATTATCAAGATGAACAGTCCTCTAGAGACCTGTGAGGGTCAGGCCTAAGTTGTATCGGGATCGATTATATGTAAATGTATACGTAAGGTAAACTTGACACATCATCAAATCTTATTGATAATTTCCCTTAGATAATTCATATTTGGAAAATGGAGCAAGTCGTTGACATAAATAGACTAAAATATATTATTAGCTTATCACTTGAATATTAGCCAAACCTGCCACTACTCATATACCATTTATAAAATCTTGTACAGAATGTGTTATCATGATATATCACCACGTATAATATTGGTGTCAAAACCGAAAATAACAAATAATAAATAAATAAGGAGTAATTCGTTATTTGCAATTTACGTTTTGTGGATTCATGTGAAATATTTATAACTAATTTATATAACTTTTTATTTCAAAGCCAATGGTACCCTACATTTGTAACATTATACTACATTTGGTACTTTTTAAGGGATTACTAAAAGCTCTTTAAAAGCATGTAAACACTTTTAAGGGAAAGCTGTCCAAACCCCCAAAGGGATTTGCCACCCCAGGGATCAAAGCTTTACACTTCAACTGAAGTCCAAGATGCTAAACGTTAAGATATGGAGATGCCTGTAATAATAGAGCCATATTACTATATAAATCACAAAAAAAAACATATTACATTAACTGAATTAGTCACAATCATTATAAACCAGTCTTTTCAGTCGTATTGAACAGTAAATTAATCTAAACGTAATTCTGGTTGTAATCTCGATTCTTTTAATAGGCGAAATTCATGTTTTCGTAAAATACTAATCAATTTGTAAGAACAAGGATAAAATGGTTCTCCAACAAAGTGATTTTAGGTAGATGCAACAACAATACAAATGGGATTAGTGTTGTAGGTGTTGAGATCTGCTTACCTCAGTCCACCGGCTCGAACCATGATAATACTGGGAGCTGTGTTGTATTGGCAGTCGTGAGGACTTGGCAAGATATATGTATTGTGGATTGTCAAAAATGTGTTGTCAAGCTAATGAGGAAACTTTTCAATATCAAGTGAAATGTATGATAAATACATATATTATAAAAGTGCTAATTAAACTTTTTTGATTATTTTAATTGATATATAGTTTGTCTGTATATATTATACAATTAAAAAATAAAATCAATAGTGTTTTGAGATATTTTTACTTTTTAAAATATTTGACAACTGAAAGAGTTTTGCGTATTTTGTACTTTTCCCTGGTGCAGAGTCGAATAGAATATGGGATAATTTTTTGGGGTAATGCGTACGAAACTCACCTTAATTCCATCAGTGTCCAGCAGAAGCATTTAGTACGTCTAATCTCTTATAAAGGTAAATTTGAACCATCTCGTCCCCTCTTTATTGATAAAAAATACTACCATTGAAGTATCTATTTGTTTTTAAAGTGTTAATGATGTTTTACACTAGAAGTGGAAACAGGCCTCCCAATGAAAATTTATATAGAAATAAACTTAGAAATGTAGAACAATTCGTACTACCAAGACCAAATAACATGTTTTTTACCAGAACCTATAGCTTTATTGCACCAAAAATATTCAATATATTGCCTGATAAGCTCAAAAATTCAAATAGCGTAACTACTTTTTCAAACAATTTAAATAAGTGGCTTTTCAGTTTAGAAGACATTATTTTTTTTTTATCATAAAATAGATGTAGGTTAAATTCAAGTTAAAGGATGTAGGGTTAGGTTAAAGGATTAGTTGTACAGATAAAGGCGCACTATGGCTAGCTTTGCCACACAGGGACTAAGCATTGCATGCTATGGGCTTTGACGGCACCTGGGGAGACCAACTCCAGAGGCAAGTCACTGGGGACGTACCATGAGCCACCTGGTGGTGAAGTGCGGTGCGCAGTTTGAGAGCCTCTAACCATAGTTAAGTTTCGGATGTATTACTTTCTCCCCCTATACATAGTATATGGAGAAAATATTGTTTTTGTAAAAAATTTCGAATTTGAGTTGTTAGTGGAAATATTCGTTTTGGTGCTCCCTGAACCCAAAAAAGTGGTTTTTACGTGATGTCAGTCTGTGTGTGTGTGTGTGTGTGTGTGTGTGTGTGTGTGTGTGTGTGTGTGTGTGTGTGTGTGTGTGTGTGTGTGTGTGTGTGTGTGTGTGTGTGTGTGTGTGTGTGTGTGTGTGTGTGTGTGTGTGTGTGTGGATGTTTACAGAGCTAGAGCCCTAACCTATGGGCCGATTTTTATGAAATTTGGTATGTAGGTACTAATCCACGATATCTCCAGGTATTTTTTTTATTTTTTTGAATTTTTGATTTTTAAGGGTAATTATTCCCCAAAAAACATGAAAAATCCAAATTTCTTAAAAACGGCTCTAACGATTTTGATGAAACTTTCGTGGTTTGTAGAACTTTAGGTTTCCAACAAAATGACACCACCCACATTTCTGGAAAAATTCGGGTTCAGAAATTACAGGACTTAAAACATCAAAAATTCAGTGTTTTGGATTTTTCATAAAAAATCATAAATGTTAAAAAAGATTACTATTCACCATTAAAAAGAGCTCAAAAAACTAAATAAATTAGTATTTTAAATTACTATTCTACGATTGCTAGTTGCGGAGAAAATTGAAATTTTCATTTAGCGGTAAACACAGTACGTTGTCCAATGTTATTCTTAAGGGGAATACAAAAATAACTATTTCTCTCTTATTTACTGATCAATTTCATTACAATTTTATATGCAGGTCAAGTTAGCATTGACCAACAGATGATGTTCGAAATGTGTTGCTATTTAACCCTGGGGGGGGCAAGGGGGCATTTCCCCTCTCAAAACTACTGTGTGTAGCAACGGACTCTACAGTGCCTCCAAAAAAGCAATTTGGGTGGATATTTCTGAAAACAACTATTTTAGAAAATCTTCTGTACATTTATCTATACTTCATATTCTATATTTAGTAAATAACAAATATTTTTGTCATTAAATTTTGGCTAAAAGGGAGAAAGTATGTGTCAGTTTCCTGATACCGTTTATTTTATGCTATTTTAGTTAAATCTTTAGGCACACTTGATTCTGTAGACCGTTTTTGTTTTTGTTTATCACGTTTTGTTTATTTTATCTAATCGCTGTTTATAATTTTGGTTATTTTGAAGGAAAGGAACCTCCAAACAGGCTATGCCTTGGAGGCCCTACATTTTCTCCAAATTTGTTTAATTGCACATAATTTATAAATAAAAGTAAATGTAAATTGAATATAGTTGTTTTAAATTAAAATTACTTGTATATACCTTTTTGTGTAATAGCGAAGCTGTATTAGTTTATTAAATCCTGTTTTATTGATAGAGACAATCAAAAGGAGGCAGATTTAAGAGGATAATTTGAGTATTGTTTATTTTGTTTTGTGTAGATTATTTTAATTATTATATATATTTAATTATATATTTTGAGGACAAAATCAATGAACAGGAATATGTGTGCATATTAGAAATACTCTGTAACATGTTTAATTGGAGAAAATAAATCATTCTTATTCTTATTCTTATTTATGGTGTTTTTAATGCGTGGATGTGCCATATAAAATGATGTATACCTCCTGACAAATATAAACCATACAATATGTTTGTATATACAAAAAATAACATAAAAATGATCTTTATGCTTTCAAACACCAATTAGATTTACTATTTACCTTTTCCTGTTTGTGCCAACGCAAATTGGGTTAAGAGCAATTTATTTATTTATTCAATGATTTCTAATCGTACTGACGTATTTATCATCAGCTGTTAATACAAGTGGCCCCTGGAGGTTTGTTCTATGGTAACCTTCCCTCTTGTTGCCTCCAACGTTATATCTATCTTCAACCTAATCGGTATAATAATTAGGCACTTTACTGGACGCGGTAGCTCAGAGGTAATTTTCCTGACTAGTAAGTCAGGCGGGCCGGTTCGATCTCGGTCTCGGCCGACTCCTGTACGATCATGATCGGCCACCTCTAGCTTGCTCATGTGACTAATATTTATTTATTATTATTTTTTAAACCTCAACTGCTCATCAAATAGGCTATTGACTGTGCGGTGAACTAAAGAAAGCGAGGTACCGTAACACCATTAGGTCGGGTGCACACAGCCGACTATCGAAGTCGCGTGTGTGAACCACAGTTCTCGGAAAACTCGAGTCACTAACGCAGCCCCAGTGAAATCCCGTTTGCAACAATAAAAGTCGTGCCTACTGGTGCAAACTGCCGACGCGATTAGTTGCAGAAGTACGTAGTGGTTTGTGTGCACCAGTAGGTGCGACTTTCATTGTTGCAAACGAAATTTGACTGCGGCTGCGTTAGTGGCTTGACTTTCCCCAGAACTGTCGTTCCTGTTTGCGACTGTGATAGTCGGCAGTGTGCACCCGTCCTAATGCCGTTACGGTACCTCGCTTTCTTTAGTTCACCGCTCAGCTTAATAGCCTATACTAACGGGCAGTTTAGGTTTAAAAAATAATAATAATTTAATATTTCTACCAGCGAATATAGGTCAAGTGCAAAAGTTGTGTCGGCAATGGATTGTCGTGACTAGCAAACAGCTCAACTAATCCACAAAACCTTTTAGACAGGAAAGCCTGAATATCTCAGGAAGATGTTATCTTTTAGTTACAACATAAACAAGCGTAGTATTCGACAGGACAGCCTACTACACCTACTAAGGGCGCAATTATATACTGGAAAAAAGGCTATGAAATTCTTTGGACCTCAAAAGTATAATGCTTTACCACCTGCATAAGAAAATAGTTATGTCAATTTTACAATCAAGTCCTTTTTATTTGACTTTTATTGTTTATTTTTTATTAGTGTAAATATGAATTGTACATTGTTGACAAGAGTTATCTTGAAAAACTGAGTTTTATTTTGAAGAACACTATAACAAAGAAATTATTTAGTTTGGTGTTCATTTAATTCATCAACATTTAACACTAGTAAAATGTTTTAAGGAGAAAAATACAACATTTATGATTAACTAATCGAACAACTTTTATAATTAAGGTAAACTAACTAAAAATGCACATCGATGTTAATTTTAGTGAGATTTAACATTACAAAGGATTCCAGAAAATAAAGCAATGTGTTAAATTGCTCTCTAGCAAAAGGATGGAACAAATTTACTGAAACGGTTACGTTCTCAAATATAGTTGTGGGATTGTCTTATGCATAAAGATATGTTCTTATACATGACGGTCTATATTTTGTTCGTAGCTGCTGTTAGGGGAAACTAAATATTTAGCCAAACAGAAACAAATATTTTAAGTATATTTTTACATTTTATTAACGAACTATATTTGAAACACCTGTTTTGCTAAATTTATCTATTGTTAATTGTCACAGTTATAATAGATGTATAGTTTTATTTTTTTATAATATTCTTCACAAACATATTATTTTATACGTTGTAATATGTGTATAATTCAGTTCCTGTAAGTGGTTTGTTTACATCATATTGACTATTAATGACTTCTTTAGGGATTCTTTTGTATAAAGAGTTCGTCATATCACATTAGGAAATAGGCAACGTTTTAAGTAAAATAATACTTAAATTCAAACATTTGAAACAGTTGTATTAATTAATTTATGTTTTTATTTTCAGAATAATAATATTTTCAATAAACGGTACAATTGTATTGCTATTGAAGAATTCGTTAAGAGCACAAGCTATGCAGGTTATTTAAAAACTATATCGAAAGTGTTAACAGTTATAAATGATCACACCCTATCCAGTATCCGTTAAAACAGACTATTTTAAAAGTATTTGTTCTGTAATCCAATCTTAAGATGATAAATTCTATCCTTTGTACCGTTTACTCTGCTTATGTGTATTACGTTTTGTTAGGTCAGGACGCCTTAATATTTTTATAAATTTTATATAGAGAGCATTGAACTTGAAATCGTTTTATTAAGTAATTGAAAACAAAACGTTATTTTTATTTAAATATTATTCTTTTGAATTTATATAACTCTTTAGGCATTCTAAAAAATCAAAAACCCATCGTAAAAAGACTTAAGGAAGCTGGACTGTAATAGATCTTATTCCACTATTGGGATTGATTTTTCGCTACACCCTGCCCCAATATAAAGTTGGCCCATGAAACTGTCTGGCAACAAAACCTCTCCAATCAGCGCTACAAGGCCTGCAATAGAGGCTGATGACTGCGGCTGCAGATTAAACTGTGTCACGAGAGAGCTGAAAAACTTGATGACGCAAAAAACAAATCAAGTAGTACGTCATTAACGCAACAAAAACATGAACTAGTTTCTACGGAGTGGGAAACGTTTTACTTTTCTACCACGATGGCAATAGAAAGTTCATCGGTTTGGTATGCTATTAAACAGCAACTAAAGAATTAAACAACTCGTGTTTCATAAAGGAGGTTTATTTACAACCAATAATTTGTATCTGTATTTGTATGCCGACTTTTATTTAAAAACAATGAACAGCTAAAATTCCCCTTTTCTGTTGTGCTATATATTTTTATATCCACGATCTGTTATTTTAACCGTTCACTGGGTATTAAACATTGGTTTTATGATTTGTATTGTAGAGTTAAGTCGGATTACGATAAATAGTTTTAGCATGGTACGTAAGCATTGATGAATTATAGGCCCTGTCAAGAACTTCACGAGTAATATATTTGTTCAATGGTTCCATTAGCTTAGTTCTTTCAGCTATGAATTTAACTAAAATATCTTTACAATTTAAAATATATACTTCCAATTATAAACAAATCCAACTATACATAATTCAGGAAATGTATACTTCAGATAGACCAATAAACAATCATACGCAGTTATTCTTTTTAAATTGAAAATGTTGTTATTGTCTTGATAATCTGTTCGAAAAATATAAATATCCCGTTGTCCTGGAGATAACGATTCACACTTATAGCTAAATCTTCACACATTTAATTAAGATAAAGTCATTATCTTAATCTTTAAGCCATATGTCATGTTTAAAGAAGTAGAAGTCCTTAAATCCGCTAAAATAATGACGATTCCTACTTACTTGGTAAGTGTACTTCACTGAATGCCATTATCTTTGTATTGAACAGAATAATCTTGTTATACATATGTAAGAATAAAATTGTAAACGGTGTACATACAGAATAAAACTTTAATAAACATGATAAAAAGTAACGAACATATTCTTTGGACACCGAACCAGAAAGCAGATAACAAATTTCAAGGGAGATGAAAGTGTGTTGCTTATTATTGCAACATGGTTTTTTGAAGGAAATTAAGAACAAAAGTTTGAAAATCTAAAAAAAAAACTCACCAGTTCAGTAATCAAGGGTAACAAACTGAGAATAGGAAAGGTGGTTACCACAAATCACCTGTGTGTTTGGTCCAAAACACATGCAAACGACAGATGGGGGTGTGCCATGTTGTTTTATGTAATAAACCAGTCCTTTTTGAAGCCCCCAGAGAGCTTTGTTACTGGCAAAAGAGAAACAAATTTGAGAAATAAATTGGTGACGAAGAATAATAACTTTGTGGCATATTTAAAATATTGAAATAAACATTATATTTCCACAATCTTTACTAAGATAAACTGATCATGTTTAAAAAATCCTAAAGTTCCAATCGTGACAATATTAGCTTAACACTTTGTTTAACAATACGTATTCTTTTCTAGAAAAACTTTTATCAACAATGGCTTCTAAACAACAGTTACACCAAGACACCCTTCCCTCGCGTCAACATTGTTGGACCAGCTGATCAATGACGTCTGCAGAGATTGGAATTTGAAGAATCGTTGCCATTAACTTTACTTATTGGAATTGTTCACTTGGTTTGGAAATCTTACCTTGTTACACCATCACCATCAGCTACGGTTTACTACTATAATGAAAAGCCACTCTAGTTTACAACTTTCTTTGGGAAACTGGTATTTCGATAAAGGTTATAGGAAATAAAGCATTAAAATAACCGGTTCAATATGTTTAGCTAATCCCTGCAACATAGCCCCTGCATGTGCTTTGTGATAGTGTTAACTTCTAATGTTACATCATCAAATGAACCACTCATTATTTACATAAAAAATATTAGTTTTTCTACCATAATATAGTAAGATTCAAAATACCATTTATGTGGCCAATTTTCTAATAACTTTTAGCGTATGTTATTATATTTGTTTATAATGTTTTTGAGTCAGTAACATACTTATTAAAACAAGCAAAAATAGAAGTACTAAACAGTATCAGGAGTTTATCTTTACTTATTGGGCTTTACACAAGACTTTTGTATACCAAACCGAACCACGAATTCAAATATAACAGATATAACTCTTGAAAGTCTATCGAAGTTTGTGACTTTACCTTCCCAAACAGAAACTAACTTCGAGATAAAATATCGGATGGGAACTCAAATACTTACAAATAAGCTAGAACTTGGTAACCGCTTGAAATATTTTTACAATCTGGTCAATTGTATGTGAGTGTTTACCAGGATAAAAACTAAATTGAATAACATTTTAGAATTATGTAGGATAGGATCTATTCATTAAATAATTTAAAAAGTGCAAACCCTCTATCAAATAAAGTGTATTAATTAATAGATGATTTTTAAGTTTAGTATTTGATAATATGATGTAATAATATATAAATATGATCATTCTTTTTTAATCTGACTGTTTAATAACTGCTGGGGAACTTTACCATGACTACGGATGTTTTATTACTTTTATTGACTTATGATAAATTCGATAAAGCTGGAAACCTCCCCTAGAAAAAGCTTTGCCCTATTTCATAGCAGGCAGCATTCCAAGTACTAGGAAAAATAAACAGTAACGCATTTGTAGTGCCAAATTAGGTGTTATCCGATAAGCATGGTCATAGAGCCTAAATTTTATATCAGTTTGCTGAAAGGGTGCTTGGGACATGACGTTCTTACTCATTTATGTACATAACGGCCTTTAATAATTGGGTTCAAACCAAAGTGGAAGGCTTGGTGTCTAAGGCCCAAAAGAGAATAGACTCGTCGATATGCAGGTGCACACAATTTATTTTAATTAGGCACTTGAATGTTGCTTTAGTTTAAAACTTAAAGTGACAAAACAGATTTAATTAATAATGTGTTTTGAAACAAAAGTGTACTAATAATTTAATCTATCCTTAATTAAAAACCATTTCAATCGAAAATCACCCCACAAACACACGCCAGTTCCTTGTGTTTCAGTTGCTCCCTAGAGTCCATCCAATGCGGCTACGACACATGCGTCCGTGATCGCCCTTGGAGGAAACACGGCCACCTGATTGAATGACTAGTTCCCAATGCACACCTTGGAGGCATGCGATAATCTCTATGAGAATATCGTACTGGTGCCCGTGTATAGCATTCTAGGAGGAACGTGCAGTTTTTGGTTTCCTTGTCATGTTCCCGTCGATACAGACGGGTGGGTAGCCACAGCTGTGTCGTCACGTGCCCCTGGTGGTAGGAGGGGGTAACGGCTCTCTCCCCTCTACTACCGCTAGCCACTAGTCGAGTGCGCGATCTGATGGCGAGTGGACGTGAGAGTGAGGTTTCCCGTGTTTGCCGTCTGCTTGGAGGCAACGATGCAGAACAGGTAATGTATTGTCAGTTTTCCATTTGTTCGTGTATATAAATGTTGTGTAAGTGTATTTTATTTGAATTTTCGTATATGTATTTGTTTTTTGTGTTAGTGTAATAAAAATGTAAAAGAAAAAGATGAAAACAAATTAGGTTAGTTAGGTGTAAGAAATTGATATATAGATATATATGTAAGGAGGATTCACTTGATAACGGAAGTAGTTTCATTACCTCCCGAAACATAGTGCAGTTTTAAACAATAGAAGCGATATGTAAAGTCCAAATAACCAAAAAATAAATTCAAATCCATCGCTATAATGAGTTTCAAAAATACAATTTAATCTATTTGTCAAAATCACATACATTTTCTATTTGTGGAATAAACATGAATCATCTTTATGACGCTGAATACCTTGTGAGTCGCTGGCGTGGAGATCAAGACAACGGACTCCAAAGCTGTGGCAGCGACCCTGTCGTTGGTTCGAATCCTAGTCCTGACAGGTAAATTTGATCAGTACTGTAAAACTCGTACTGGAGCAGCTCACCCCTTGCTTTGCTGAATACTTTCCAGGTACATTTGTATTTTGTCTCTAAATCACTTTTGATGACCATAATAGGTATAGGTTTACCCGAGTCTGCCAGATTGATCCAACATGTATCCTCCTCGTGGATTACACGGTTTGATGATTAAATGCCTCATCTGCAAATCTCAGAAATAGAACGATTAAACTATGACATTTATAGTGGGAGTTTATCACAATAATTCTATATTTGGACTGGATTCAAATATTTCAAAACGTAACGTTTTAATTTAATTTGACTTATTTCCACTTCATCTGGAATCTCCGTCAGGATCTGGTAATAAATTATTTAAAGGTGTTTTGTTAAATAAATATGAGGAAACGGCAAGTTCAAGAGCTGCAGGAAAATGCCACCTGTTCGAATAGGATTTATTGTTACATTTACTATCGGTCCAATTTATGTTGGGATCTAAATAAAATAGTTTTTATATTTGCACTGTATTACCGACAACAGAGTACCGCAGCAGCTCTCAATGCCGGTGTTGTAGGGCGTATTCACTGGTTTTACAAAGCCCAATCAAGTGGTTTTGTTTTCATTTCCGTTTCCACTCCATCAGTTGACAGTGATCAACCTGCCTGTCGCAGTCCAATCATCTGCATTGTCGACAACAAAGTGGGAATTTAAATGGCTGATCACTTAGCTCCGAGTGGTACAGATTACAGCGTTGTTTTAACTCAGTGTTAGCTATGTTTTTGTGTTTTATAATGATTAGTATTAATAACACAGAACAATTTCCATTTTTGTAAAAGGTATTTTTTATTTGCAGGGAAAACGTGTTGTTAAACGATACACCGAACAATAACAATTTATATTAAGCTAAAATATAACCAACATTTTCACGATAGTAGTGTAAGTCAACATGTAAATATGAAATATATATATATATATATAATACGTTATTATTTGTAATGTTATTGTGTGCAATGCAGGAGGCTAGTAAAAACCCAATTTTAACCTTATCGCTGGTTGGTTATTTTACGTTTTAAAGCAAATTATATTATATTATATTTCTGGATAATGTGGTAGAGCTAACAGCTATCATCAGGGATAATTGTTATTGGTTAGACAATTGTAATAACTGTGTTTATATATAAACGGATCATCCACTGCAAACGCATATGCATATAATATTTGTGACTAAATTCTTTAATTGACTAAATAAATTATCCTATATATTAATACACGGTTGAACCGCGGTTGTGAAGTCACAGTGACTCACAAACCAATTTACAAGATTGATGTGCCAAATGAAATGGGATAATGCTTATATTTGCCGAATTTCCTCAGAATTCACGTTTGCTCTTAGGGCTACGACCCACAGTCCTTAAGAAGTTGTAAAGTTAATCTATACTTGAACAGTAATCATTTAAATTGAGTATTTTACAGCTGTTTAAGGCAACAAAACACAGATCAGAAGCAAGAACAGGTTTTTAAGCTAACTTCTGGAATGGCATCGCAATTTAAACTGCTCGAATTCATGCAGGTGGATTTCCTAGTTTCTATTAAACCATACCTTTATGAATTGGGATTTCCCTTTGCATTATAACATTTCAACCTGTATGTTTACCACCGTACTTTTTTAAGATACTACTCAAATATATATTCCGCAAAAACAATTTTAAAAAATCTTTTCTAAATATTATATTTAAACCAGATTACAAATAATTATGTCAATAAATTGTAACTATATATTCAGACAAAAATTGTATTAGCGTTTTGAAAAAGACTAAGGTTTGCAACTAGGGATATTATTTGTAACTGTTGTAAATTATTGACTAAGTAAGTCAATGTATAAGGGTGGGCTTAAACTCTGCACAGTTACCTGCCTAATTACCAAGATAAACAACACCCTGGAGACATGTAACGGTTAGGCCTGGATTGTATCGTGATCAGTTATACGGTAAATTGTGGATAATGTAGTATTTTTACAATATAAGGTCGTTAAGGTAATTACCCTTGTGTAATACATAATAAGGCAATATAACAGGTCGTAGGCATAAAGTATGATATACTAAATTGAATTATCTATCTTATCAATAAATGAATAATATAATTTATTTATTTGTCTTTTGGAATGTTAACACATATTAAATATAAATATTGAATTATTTCAAATTCACATTAAGTTTATTATTTAATATACGTAATATATTTGTATATATTTGATAATTTGACGCCAATGAAATTTTTGTAAGGCACTAAAAGACATTTAATTGCATTATAGGTTTAAGTGAAAACGGTTCAAACCCTAAATTGTTGTGGGAAACCCGGAAGTAAAAGCATGTGTCCTCTTAAACTGAAGTCCAAGACGCTAACCGGTAATGATAATAATATTTTTAATTACTCATAATATATCGAGATGCTCTAAATACACTATATAAATAATATAACCCCACTCCCCAGAAGGAAGATACACATTAATTGTAAGTACAAGGATAAAATGGTTCTCCTCCAAAGTTATTTCGGAACCATGCAACAGTGATGCGGTTGTGATCAGTGTTGTAGGTATAGCAATCCGCTTACCTCAACCACTGACTGGAAACATGATAATACTGTGAGCCGTGTTGTATTGGTAGACAAGGACCGTCGAGATATGTGCTATGTTCAGTCAATAATGTGTTGTCGAACTGATGAGGAAATGCCAATATAAAGTGAAATGCATGTCAAGTGTAAGAGACAAAAGTACAATTCGAACACGGATATCTTTGCTTAGGTTTTTGTGTTTTATAATGTGTATGGACATACCATACAAATAAGTATTCCTTAAAAAAACCTACGGTTCACTTTTATAAAAAAATAATAGTTATTATAGTTTAACTTCCAAACTCCAAATAGGTTATTTCACGTATTTTTATTTATATCGAACCATTTATTATCAGCCACTAAATTAAGTTGCCACAGGGAAATGAGTCCCACGTTAATCACTCCTCTTCTTACCTCAAAAGTTATATATCTCATTGTAACTTATCTATAATAAAAATAATGATATTAAAATAAAACACTTAAAAAGTGTGTGCGACTAATTATTCGATTTGACTTATCTAATCAGCTAGATTATCCTAATTTTTAGTAAGGGCGAGAAATAGTTTCGAATACTTTAAAATAATCATTTATGCCGATTTCAAAGGTCTCTAACAAATAAAGCGAGGTGTTACATTTCCCTCCAGCTAAAGAATGAGAGAGGCTGTCCAAATCTACCGAATCGTGTTGAGTTTTCAAAAAATACATTTGTGATAATGGATCCGCATATGTATAATGGTATGCGCTTCTGTACGATCCTCTGCGTTTTATTTGTAGCTGCTGGTTGGGCAAATTTATTATTTGGCCATTGTGAGAAAAATATTGTAAGATAAATTTATATTTAATATTTTCCTAGTTACTATATTTTAGTTGAGTTGAAACTTTGGTTTTATTTAAATTAACTAAGTGTAATCTATATATTAATACACTAGGGGTTTTTCTTCACAATCAAAACTCGATAAAGGCTGGATGGATTTTAAAGTTTGAGGTGCAAAATTAAAGGTATTTTACGTAGATTTGCCAATACATCTTATAATTTGATGAAAATACATCACTTAAACACAGTAAAGGGCTGAATTTTCGGTACAGTGGCGCTAACCGACGCCGACGGCGAAAGTCTACACTACGTGTTGATTGAAGGTATGTTATCATCCGTTTTATTATCACATGTTTTGTTAGGTTTGTTGACAACCGAAGTAACCTTTCGGTGGGTACAAACTTGCTCGGATTCGAGAAACAGGACAACTATTCTGTATTCTGTGATAAATGTAGAGTTTTTACTTTTCAAACAATTCATTCAAATTCCTTAATATAGTTAAATATAGTTTCAACTCGATAATTGGATGTAGTTGTTTGCTACCATATCGACTATGATTTAATTTTATAATTTTTTTAAAATAGAATTTTCATATTACTTTCGAAAAAAGGGGAACTTTAACGCAAAATAAAACTTAAATACAATCATGATTTTGAAAGATTTATTTATATAAATTTCGTTTTGTTTTTCCTTTTAGAAAATTAATATTTTACTTGGATACCCAGTAAAATTTCCTTGCTCTTTAAAAAAAAAAATGTTTTGTAAAAGAAATGCAGTTTATAGAAAACTGTAACGTAATCGTTAACAAATCTAAAGGATCACAACAATCCCAGCAAAACAATGGCTATAAATCTACAATTAAAGGTTATTTTTACTTAAATCCAATCTGAAAACAAATAATCCAGGCCGTAGATATTTTAGATTAAATTGGTTATTTACAATTTTATTGTTTTAGAAGATTTTAAATTTTGTCCAATAGATAGTATCAAAACATTTATGAGTAATTAAAAACCAAAGCTTATATATATTTAAATATAGTTTCTGATCTGAAATACCTCTTTAGTTTATATAAATTTAATCAAAACTCAATAAATTACACACTCAAGGTAGCTGGGTTGAAATAAATAATGTACCTTTGCTGTAATTTGAGTTTTTCTGCTCGAAACTATCTCACTATAACGTTTGGCCCATGAAACTGTCTGGCAACAAAACCTCTCCAATCAGCGCTACACGGCCTGCAATAGACGCTGATGACTGCGGCTGCAGATTAAACTGTGCCACGAGAGAGCTGAAAAACTTTATGACGCAAAAAAGTGAATGAAGCAGAACAAAAACATAAAACAGTTACCATAGAGGAGAACATTATTTGGTTGTATATCACGATGACAATACGACGTAATTGGAATGTTAAGAAAACATTCTTAACAACTGATTTAACTTGGGTTTTATTGAAAAGGTTTATTAATAACCAATCATTTATGTTGTAAATCTTTATGAAAAATGTATTTATAATCAATGAATAGCTAAATTAGTCCTAGAGTTTTGGGTTATACATTTGTACAGTCATAAACTTTGTGATTTACTACTCATTGAGTATCAGAAATGTTTTTAATACTTATCCTGCAGAATTGAGTCAAACAACTATATATAGTTACACGTAAGCATTGATAATGTATTGGCCTTGTCAAGAGCTTCTCCAGCAAAGCATTTGTTCTACACCTTTATATAACTGTGTAATTAGCTTAGTTCTTTCAGCTATGACTAAACTACAATAAGTTTGGAACTTAAAATAAATCATAATCATAAGAACAAGATCCTTATACTTCAATTAGACAAATAAGCAGTTGTATCCAGATTTGTTGATATTGACAGTGTTGAGATTAACTCAAGAATTTGTTTGTAAAACATAAATATCCCGTCATACCTTAAAACACTATTCACTCTTCATTATCTTACTCATAATCCTATTTGCAACGTTTAAATAAAGTTCAGTTTATAAATCCGCTGTATGATTGATGATTCCTACTTACTTGCTCTACTTCACTGTTTGCCTTTTTTTTGTCTTACATTGTATACACTCGCATTACCATTGTAATGATAACATTTTAAACAATGTACAAATATATATTACTTCTTACAAGTATGACTACAAGTAACGAACCTTATTTTTTACATTTAACAGGAAGCAGATAGAAATAGTCAATCAAGATAAATGTGTGTTACAGCATAAAGTTTGAAGTAGGTTACAATCGCAATCATGAAATTATATAACAAACACATTATTCAGTAATCAAGGCTAACAAACAGTGAATAGGACAGGTGGTTCCCACAAATTAGTTGTGTGTTGTTTGTTTGGTGCAAATCATATGCAAATGACAGGAGTGAGTGTGTCACGTTTGTTTGTGTAATATTCTCTCCCTCTTTGAAGCTTAGAGAGACCTTTGTTACAGGTGGAAAGGGAGATCATTTCAGAAGACCTGGTAACGAGGAACAATAAACGATAAAGTAATTCCCAATTGTTATATCTAAATATTGTTCGTACTATTTGTAAGAATATATATATCCAATATACAAAATAATAATTGAATATGATTGTTCCTACAGAACTACCGTTTATGAAAATATTAACTTCTAGTTAATATTATTGAAACAATTATATGATCTCTTATTCCCTGCGAAAGACGCCAACACAACTCATGAAATCCCGGGTATTGATTTTGGAGCGCTTACTCAAAAGCGTTTGTAATGTGTCTTAAATAAAAATTGCGCCGGTGTTAAAATGCAGAATACACTGCCGTAATGAAAAATATTAGAATAGTGTTTTAAATTATGCCAAACCTTGTCCTGTAAAGACTATTTTGTTATTGTGTGATCAGCAGCAAGTTCAGATCCATCAAACTAAAACTACAGCATCATGCATACCATATTAACCACCAGGGGTTAGTGTGGTAACGTTATGGTTATGGATGGCCTAATAATTACTTTCATTCAAAGCCGTAGGGCAAGTTTAGAACTTAAAACTGTAGTTAAACAAATGTGAGTTACAACAATAATATTTCACTACAGTCAGGAACAATTTATGACAACTATATAGTTTTAGCTGTGGTAAATGTAATGTTTTTTAATAATTTAATTATATATTGGAACATATATTTTTCCTAATAATCGTGTTGTCATAAATCTGAGGTTTTAACCATAAATAAAGGAATGAGAGACATTTCAATGAATATTCTTAAAACAAATTAAAACGTACTGCTCAGTTAGTTAAAATTAGTATGCTCGGTTAAAATAAGTTATATTAATCTTAACTCCTCCTTTGTATATCCTTATTATAAACTGATTAGGATTACTTGCGCTCATTAATATAAATATGTCAACTCAATTATTGTATTTAATGGTTTTTTCATTAATTTTAAATTTTAATCTCAACAAACAACCAATTTTTTTATTGTATTAGAACTTTGTATATTATCTAGAAAAGAAAACTATAACAGAGAAAACAAATATAAGAGATAGAACTCCTTAAAGAGTAACGAAGTTTGTGACTTTACCTACCCAAACACAAACTAACTTTGAGATAGAGTTAAACTATCGGATTTGAACACAAATACCTACAAATAAGCTTGAACCCCAAGGACCTTTAACACTTGGACTCAAGCCAAAGTGCAAGTCTTGGTCCCATGAGTCCTAAAGGGAAAATATATGGAGGTGCACACACATTGTGTAAGTGGGTACTTTAAAATGTCGTAGTTTAGAAACTCACACTTGGCTAACACACTAAATATGTCCAAAGTGTAATAAATACGATGAATGTGTATTTAATATTCAACCGCTTAGTTTGTTAACATGTGGAAATTACGTATGGGAGGATGTTGTTCACTAAAAATTAAAAAACTACCTACTGTAATATCGAACAAATAAAGAGCGTTATTTGTATAGAAGTGTTTTATCAGGCATAATCCTATACTATAGTACGAGCTATGTCTGGTTGTTTGCAAAATTTAACTCGAGATCCAGAGGAAGGATTTTTAAAATTGAAAATTTTAACATTGGACTTATTAAGTTTAAAATTAAGTTTAAGTTTAGCAAAAAGGAAATCATTAAATCAGCTTCTATAAATTAAAATATTGTAAACAGCTGTTTATCATTATGGAAATAAAAAACCTACTTGAATGGCAACTCTCATGATGAAAATAAAAAACTACTTGAATGGCAACTCAAACTCTTTTTTCGATAGGCGAGTGAGCGTAGCGAACGAGCTATTCCGAGAGGTGAGTGAGCGAAGCGAACGAGCTGATATTGAAAATGAACGAGTATTTAATATAAAAAATCAATGCCTCTTCTGTGGAATCAAACACCGAACATGGCTTGGTCTCCCTGTACTATGGTGTAATTTAAAATCATTTTATAACATGATCATTTTTATATATTCCTGTTTAACAACTAATGGAGTGTTTTACTAACTCTACGATGTTTTTATGCCCTAGCACCCGTCCGTTTTACAACTTGTATCAGGCTAATCGTGGTAGACTAAAATGAGGTATAAATCGATAAAAAATGTTTACTCATTTGAAAATCTTCTCCTAATCTCAAAGCAGATTCAGTGTCAAAGTGAAAAAATATACAAAAACGTATTTGCAGTATCTAAGCAGTTTTGATCCGATTGACATGGCAATAGAACTCAAGTGTTATACTAACCGTTTGCCGGTAGGGTGTTTGGGATATGATGTTCTCAACCCCAAGGACTTCACTCCCTTTAACACTTGGACTCAAGCCAAAGTGTAAGTCCTGGTCCCATGGGTCCTAAAGGGAAAATATATGCAGGTGCACACACATTGTGTAAGTGGGTACTTGAAAATGTCGTAGTTTAGAAACTCACAGTTACAAACAAGAGTTAATAAACAATGGCTTTCGAAACTTATTTGTTTTAACAATCAGTCTAACTGTCTAACTTATGAAGTGAATAAACATGAACAGCCGTAAACACGGAATAAGAGATAAAAACAACACCAAGAAAAGTTGACGCAATTACATCACTATCAATACAGCCACCAGATCGGTTATAAAAAAGTAATTAAATAACTTCAAAAATGGTTCTAGGGTTTAAAACAATAAAAAACACCAAATAACAACTATTTTATAATTTATATCCGAGGTTCAAGTCAAATAAGCCTGGAAACAAAAACACATGTACCGTAATCAAGTATATTAGACATGAATTGGGAACTGCTTCAATCATTGTTTTTAAAATACTCGTATTAATATAAAACATTACATTAATTATTCGGTTAGTCAAAAGTGGCTTATATCTTTAATATTTGTGCAGTATTGTTTACAATGTAAGTATGTTAAAGGCCGCTAACCTTTTTACTATGTAACTGTTAGTAACACTTGTGGCATTCCAGTCAGATAATGTTTATGATATTTATTATTAACAATATACTAATTAAGCCAAAAACAAATTCATTATTATAACGTAGACAATTAATTTAATATCGGAAAATCTTAATGGAAGCAAAAAACTTGTTAGAGCTTTTAAATGCAATTATGCTTTAAAATGTTTTTACGAATAAGGGCTCTAAGCATTACTATTCAGATTTAAGTTCTCAATGTTTTCATCTTACATTATGGATTTAATTAAACATTACTATAAACATTTTTCAGTCAAGTGTAGTACCACTTAACTAAAACAGACAGCTTGAACTAAAGTAGTTATAAAGGAAAATCCGCCTTGGAGGCAAAACAGTAAAAAACAAGTGTGGGTTAATTAACAACTCAGAAACAACCCCTCATGACAACAAAGGTGGGCATCAGAATTAGGCTTTGGGGATTATACATTACACTGTATGTAACAATTGTAATAAACATTTTTATCAATTAGATTTAAAACCCAAGACAAATAAATTAGCTACAATAATAAAATATATAATAACTGGTTTAATGTTATTACAAATAAACATTTTAACTATTGTAACACAATCTCGTTTCTAATTTCGTTGAATTAATGCAATCTAATTTCTGGACTGCAGTAACCAATTGTAAAAATGGATTCACAAGTGTAAATTCTAATACCAAACCATTAATACATTTGCATTATCCTTTGCGAAACATATGTATTTAGTAAACTATATGTACAATATATGTACATATATGTACAAACTTTAGTTGGCTGTATCTTACAGGACAAACCTACTTATAGAAGATGCGTCATTATTTTTGTGTTAAATTTTAAATATTTCTTTATGTGTGCTTGGATTTTAAAATAACAAATTTGAACAACCCTAGTCTACGCATTGAAGTCCAACTCGATACTTCCAGAATCAGCGTTAACTCATTTCATCGATCCTGTGTATTGGGGTTCATTTGCCATTATTGCCTAGGTACAGAATATTGCTTCCAAGCAATATAAAACATATCACTATAAAGTTAGGTCATATTATTTCAACCAATGCTCGTTATCATCACTATTTACTATATGTATATAAAGAGTATCCGGTTCCATCCATACTTCGTAATAAAATAATATTGCTATAAAATGCTGGGTTTTACATTTTATCTGAAAAAGTAAAAAAAAAACTTCAAGATAGGAATAAAATAACGGCTAGTTAATGTTGTCCAAGGATTTATTAACTATTTAATAGTTATATATTTTTAAAAACGAGTATCATTTACTCATAACCTTAACAATATGTTTGTAATCACCTTTTTCATGGTTATCTTGCACTTTAAATTGATAATTTATTTTTTTTATATAAAAACATATATTCTTAAAAACAAATATAATTAAAAGAAAAAAATATTTAATTAAAACAAATGGTGGTCAGATTGGATACTTACTAACATGCAACGAAAGTAAAAAAGTACGATTTCAAAAGAGGACTTTAGCCCTAAACTATAAACATGTTTCTCTGTTAAAATCACGTTTTACCACCATCAGCGAACGTACGTCTTTATTAAAAAGCAACACTACTACTCCGCTTAAATCCTTTTTGTTTTATACGTTAGAGATATAAGACAAAGTGTGTACGGGTATAACGAATTCTGCTCCCAACGTTTCCAACGGATTTTACATTTCGTGTTTTTAAGGTTTTCATAAGTGTCATTATTTATTATTTTTTAGAAGAAAATGTAATTTTACAAGAATTAAAAATGTAAATATTACTTACAAATCAAGTGAAATAGCTTGCTGGCAAGAATCTGATCGCATGATATGGCAATTCATACAGGACAGTGAATATTGTTTCATTAAACAATAGTCTTCCTTTATTTAACATCCTTTTGAAGTGTTTTGTCAATCTCATACTTATTGCTGATACTGTACATCTTGACATATATTAAACACCCACCTATAACATTTATGTTATTTAAAATTATATCTATTATTGGTAGAAGGTTTTGGCTGATGAAGAATTACATTTCATATCAATTTAAAAATAACATTGATAAACTAAATATACATAAACAATAAAAATTTCGATAACCAACTAAATTACATTAACAATGGCATAGGAAAAATCGTTTGAGTGTAATAGTTCAATGATACTGTTACCAAAAAATAAGCTAAAAACATAACTGACCAATTAAATAGTTTCTTAACAAGCAACTAACTCTGAGGATTATGCTAAAATTCAGATAAGGAAAGTAATTAAAAATTAAGGAAATACATTTAATAGTAAAATAAATGTGACGATTCATAAGGAATGGTTAACCGGATGGAAATGCAAATGAATAAGACGATAGGTGTACACTAAGTGTTAGGACGTGACAGGAAGTGATAGGAACGAAAAGGAAGTGTCAATTTATAAAACATTTTTTCTAACTGAAATTCGCTCTAAAATAAAGACCTTATTTATTTTTTAAGTGTCAGGAAATAACAGAAAGTTCCATAAAGTGATAGGATAGATGGTCTGTGAAATTTAATAATTATTTGGTAAGGTATAAATTGTACAACACGACTTGAATAACTAGTTCACACAATACTGTTATTAGTCACTGCAGTTGTTCTTTGTTTTTGATTCGGTCAAAAATATCTTAAGAGCTTAAAAAAAGGATCAAGATCAAAGTAATCATTGAGAGTGCTTAGTTAGCCGAATTTTACCAACACAGAGTAATACAAATTTGTTCAAGGGTAAAAATAATTGTTTGGTTTTAACATTTGTATTATTCCTAAGTATTAAATAGTATTGGGCAATGTGTGGAATATTTAAACATCTAGGAATAGAATATTACGTGTAGTTTTTCATAATAAATACTGCAAAAGTTATACCAATTTTGAACATCCTTAAACAAAAAGGGTTTTTAAAGCAACAATAGCAATTATCCAAAAGAGTTTATAATTACATTTTCACTTCCCTTGTTTATTTTTGTGAGATGAATAAAGTGCAATGCTGCATCTAAGTAGTTCATTCATAAAACACTTATAAATCTGTAAAATAACCCGATAAAATATAAAGTTTGAAAAATATCACATTCTGTAAAAAATATTGCATTGTATATAATATTAAACCTTCGACAGGAATAAACGTACCATGTTAACGTATATTTAACGTGCGATGGATTTGACATAGGTTTTTGCATATCTTATCCCTTTTAGACTGTGGGATACTATTTGTACTATGCAACCCCTTGTTCATAATACTTCCCATTTACTTCATACTATATTATATAATGCAGAATTTGAAATATTTGCGATTGATTAAACTAACATTGGACACACATGTTATCCTTAAGTAATAATAGTATTTGCTAATGCATTTAAACAAATAAAATATCCAAAGATAATTGTGAAACAGTTTAGAATTTTTAAAGAAATTTAGTGAAAGTAACAAAAAGCAGTAATCGCAAGATTCGCCAAACTCCAACGTCAATATCACTTGAGGGCAGACAGGCTGAGAAAGTGAGGTAAGTGAAGCTGCCAAGGGTTCCTTCACCTCGTGTCTGACCTGGGCTTTTATTATTACTTTCCATTAGCTTCTTTTCTTTCTGTCTTACTTTACTTGTTTCTTCAATGGTCCAGCTTTCACTGATATCAGTACAGAAACTGTAAGGATGGATGGATATTTGTGATTTAGTGAATAAAATAACATTATTTATTAGCTATCTTAAGGCTAATTTGGCAATTGAAATGATAATGGGGACAAATGATTATACAATATAAAATATAGAAGTCCGTGAATTAATTTATAATAAATGTGCCAAAAATCTGTTTAGTGTCCCTTAACTCCGTTATAAGCCTGTACAAGGCTTTAGGAAGCAAATGAGTAACATTGAATACATCAAAACAATCTGTAGCAATATAACTCCAGATAATTGACAGTTTATTACGTCATTCTACATATTTTGAGAGTTGTATTTGTGACTCAACAAAATAAGTTTAAAAAAACAAAGCTAAAGTAAAAAATACGGTCCAATACATTACCATTAAAGCAAAATTTTATTTTTTATTGCCAAATGTTTGTAAAGTAAATAGTTCAATTTAAGTAAATAATTTTAGCGAAATATGTACTTCAACATACAGGTATATTTAAAAGTGAGAATAATATATTAAATATATTGGTTAAGTTAGTTCTTCGATGCTTTTAAAACGTGAAAAATATCGTATTCAAGTTAATTGTTATGCATTGCAACTTACATGCAGTGATCAACTAAACTTTTCCAATCAGATATTCAATAACCGAACATACGATTACTCCGGATTATTATCTTGAACTGCTGTCAGCCATGCTATGTAAGGACAAGTTTATTTAACTGAGTATTAAATGTACTTTGCCATTGGTACATAAGGGATATTAGGCCACATTTATGAGTTTTGATTGACGTATTTGCACGTTCTGATTGCAGTAATTATTCTGGTATGAGTAACAGTATTCACAGATAAAACCTTTTATTTTATCGTTACTGGATAAAGTCAAACTTGATCTATAATTGTTACGTTATCTCACTGATGTCTACAGGCAAGTAAAGCTCTATTGAACGGTTTTTTACCAAAATGATTGACTTTATTGGGAATATTAAGATATAAAGTGAATCAATTTACTTAAATCATCATTAATTACCTAATAGTAACCAAGAGTTAATTTATTACTACTCGATCGTTACTAACTAATAATTATTGAATTTATCTTCAGACTTTCCTTTTTGAATTGATGCGACGCATTTCGTCAACAAAATTACACTATCATGATTTTTGTATTTTATTTATTTTTTATTTAACTATGACGAAAATCTTATGTGTGGATACACCACCATGATACACTTTGTTGACGGAACGAGTTTCATAAATTAAAAATGAACGTCAGAAGGTTAATCTAACATTGATTCAAGTAGGCCTAGTATGAAGCCATTTGACAAATAGTTCCTAGATTAAAGTCCGAAATAGAAGAAACAATTTTGTTGTAGATAGACAACGTCTTATATGATTCTCAAACCAAACCTGGTTACAAGTGTAGAAGAATGCACTTTTTCGCCCATCAAACAAAAA
Organism: Allygus modestus; assembly: GCA_963675035.1. Classification (NCBI taxonomy): domain Eukaryota; kingdom Metazoa; phylum Arthropoda; class Insecta; order Hemiptera; family Cicadellidae; genus Allygus; species Allygus modestus. Next base: position 114,908,833 of record OY776114.1, read on the forward strand.
ATTAAATAAATAAATCAAATAAAAAATCTGTATTAATACGAGTACTTAACTGCAATATTTTGCATGTTGCTTTCTTATACAAGCAATCCCGATTTTAAACCAAGTTCAAGTGGTCATGGAATAAAAAATAAAAAACTTCGAATTAACTAAGCAGGTTTTGCAAATGAGGTTGAGAGTTTACGAATAAAACTTGAACGTGAGCTCTGTAATGGTGGGTAACTTACAAGATAAACACTTAATGGCAGGGAAGTGCAGAAAGTCAGTGCTTCTTGACCTTCCTTAACCAGCTCTAATATGTTCAGCAAAAAATAGTTCAAATTTAACGTGTACATACACTTTCATATAATAAAATTGGAAACAGCAACAACTAGCAAATAACTGTAATCCAAAAATAGATACATATCTGTTCAGAAAGGTGTATTTATATTTATGAAATATATATTCCAATAAAATCTAAAAGGAGTAATACTTATAAGATTTACCAGTTCATTATTAATATACCATATCAATCTGTATCGTAAAGAATATGAGTAAAATATGGGAAAGAGTTGCATTACAATTAATCTACCTACTATATCACTGAAATATAGCAGAATGTTTTATATTGGAGTCTCATAAACATATTGCTTTTAATAAAAAGCTGATCAACGCTATTTTATTAAGAGATGTGAATTACTTAACAATACACGAAATATACACGAAACCGTAATAAAATCACTTGTTCCTGAATATATGTATTTCTTTACCGGGTATTATAAACCCAATATATTTTTGATGAAATTGAAATCAATTATCATGCAAGAATCAAACAACTATAATTATCTTGGAAAACTATAAAATTGTGATTAAAAAGAGATTTTCTTTAGAAGGGTTGCCACAGATCTTGACTTATGAATCTGTGGGGTTGCCACAGATTGTGAGACAATATGAAAACAAGACTGTTTCGACACCGCGCTGAGTATAAATTTTCTTACATAATATTTCACTCTTATAAAACCTTACAATCGTACACACGCTTCTATGAGCCTTATAGTCAGCGCAACGTCGAAACAATCTTGTTTTCAAAATGTCTAGTAGCGCTGATTCATCCGTCAAGATGTGTGCGACCCTTGTAGACGAAGAGTTAAAAGCAACGAAGGGAATCTAATGTTAAATGAAAAAGGGGATTTAAACACCTGTAAAGAGCTTCGATGTTTCCTGTTGTTGAATTTTATTACAAATAAGAAATCTAATTTTAAATTTAAATTATAAAGTAAGTTTCTAAAATACGCCGAAACGTTAAATGCTTTTAACAAGTTTGTATATGTTTGTTTGTTGACAAAGAACATCTAGTTACTTAAATTTAGAGAAAGAACTGCATAATCTTGGATTTTGTTTTCGTGGAAAAAGTTTGTTTTTAACCTATTTATAATATAATATAATACAAAATATGCGAAAACTTAGCCCAAGTAAACATTAAAAATATAATGTAATAAAATGTATTCAACCTGTATTACGAGTGTTTAATTTTATTTCACGTAGTGTAACCTTGCAGCCTATTATCCTTTATACTGTATACTATTGATCACCGATATTGATTTTGCCTCATGAATTAGGGGATCAGTAATAGAGTAAAAGAAAAAACTAAATTTAAATTAAATATTTTCTTAGTACCATAATAGTTTATGAAATAAATTCTTACTCATTGCATAACAATAGAAGATATCAACGAATGTATGAATTTTTAGTATATTGTTGTCCATTGATTAACGCATCTGGAAATAATAGTTTATAAACAATTAAATACTGTAATCAATCAGTTTTCTAAATGATATTTTATTTTTGAAAGGACAGATATAACAACTGTGATACAATACAGTTTTCTAATTAATATATATGATGTTTTACAGTAATATCCAAGAGTAGTTTCTGTTATTTATTCTCGATGGTCCGTGGCTGCAACGCTCTTTGCGTTTTATCGCCTTAACTAGGCAATGGAATTAATAAATTAATGACAACTTTGTTAATGGCCTTCACAATGATTTTTGAAAGCAATTATGAAATTTAATAAATGATTTTTTTTGCAATTTAAAGTTTTAATAAACCACAGTAACTATATTAAATATTACAATAGGTAACACTAGCTGTGTATCCGTCCTTCGTACGGGTAGCATGAATAAATAATAGATTAACTAAAGAAAATAAAAACCCATGTAATTTTGAAATATTTAAATCACATTTAAAATTTTTGATGTGAAATTAAATAAAAGTTAAAGAAATATACTGGTAGATAGTTTGGGGACTGTTGCTAAGTCGAGGAATTCTGTCGGGAAGTGAACGGCAAGGAATGAATATGTTTGTTCCTCGCTTTGGTAGTGACCTACCTTTGCGTTGATCTCCGTTGCTTAATCGTTCATTCTTGGACGTGAGGATGGCACAATCACAGAGCCAGGCACTTTCCGAATTAAACACTTTATGAATTTTGGAAAAAAAAACTGTTGATCGGTAAATCCTGTGATTCAACGATTGTGCTGAGTGAAGGGGAGATGTTGTTTATGAGACTACATTTGTTTTAAATGCCCCGTTCCCAACATTTAAAAGGGCATAATACAACTTATCAACCCCTTAACATTCTCCAAAATACATTTTCATATTTACTGTTAAGTTCAGACACTCAGTAGTCGGCTACATAAAATTTCTTTTTAGAGAGGCGTAGATCTCGTCCACCCATGTCTCACGCACGACAAAGGGTTTGTGTGAAATCTCCAGAGGACAATACCGTGACTCCCCATTACAGTCATGATGTTTCTTATGTTCTTTAAGGTACCGAATTTCAGCTCTGTTGGTGGAGTAGTTGGTGCGTGATGATTAACACGCATATATTAAAGGCCAGTGTGCCATAGCCCTTAACTATACTAGGAGTACGCTCTTATATCGCGTATAAGGATTGAGCCTACAGTTAAAAAAAAAAAAGGTTTCAATTGACAATATACCTCATGGGCCCTCCATTATAACTGCAGCTTGACATACAAATCCAGAACATGACAAACAATGAGGCCTGAAATCTGTCAATCAGTCAGACAAAGTGCATATGAAGTAGTTATTCACCCCTCAGTCTCACTGACGGCTGTATCATGTAGGCCCTCAAAATATTAGCTGAAGATTTTGATAAAATATAATATGTTGGCGGCAATAAAGGTCCCCAATCAGTGAGAGCACGTGGTTTAAAAGTAGTTAAGTTTATTTACACTTTGGTTCTACTGGAGGACCCATCAGGATATTTATTTTATTGTAGCTTAATGTTGCTGTAAAAATCTATAAGTATAAATACAGACCTTGATGAGCAATACGTTTTAAAATCAGTCGATTGGTTTTGAATGCCTAAATATTTTAAAATCTAACCCAGAGGTTTTAATGTAACACATTAACCTTACTGGGGGGAGGGGGGCTGTGCCCCCAGGCCTCTCATTGTTATTGTAGCTTGATACGGTTGTTCAAATACATAGGTAACCTATAAATGCAGAACTTAAAAAACAATAAGGCTTAAATCATTCAATTTGTTTTTAAGAAGAATAAATTGCCTTATTTCAAAAAGAAAGGAAAAGTAGTATCTTATGTTAAATATAATCTAGGAAGAAATTAAAACTCTTTGACCCACTTCTTAGAATCCACGAGTCATTGTGTCAAGGTCCAAGATTTTGTATACATCTTAATATATAAATACCCCCGTAGCAGCAAACCTGCGTACTCAGCAAATTTCCAATGCATATATATGTATCTTAATGCCACATGAAGCCACATATCAAGTTTCATCAATATACATTCAAAAATAAACGATTTATGACATTTTAATTATTCTCCATAAGAATAACATGGCGGCTGAGTGTGCAGGTTTGCTGAAGCAAGGAACTCCAAAAATGGGGTTTTATACAAATATCAATATAACTCAAGTAGGTAAAGCCACATACCGGTACCAAATGTGAATAATTTATGTAATTAAGGGAGATAACATTTTACTTATTCTCCATAAGAATAACATGGGACTGAGTACACAGGTTTGCTGCTACGGGAACTATCGGCCGAAAAAGTGGTTTTTAGTGCAAATATCAATAGACCACAACGATATGAAGTAATATACCAAGTTTCATCAGCAAAAGTATATAAATAAGCGAGATATACAATTTATCTTATTCTCCGAAAGAATAACATTGGACAACATATTGGGTTTAGCACTTTCGATATCTCTGTAACCATTTGACGTAGAGCAATGATAAAAAAACTAAATTGTGCGTCTTTCTAAGCTGATACCAATGGGAAAAACTAAAATTTGACTTTTTCAACAATTATATGTAAAAAGCTCAAAAAACCCACTTTTGGGATAAAAAATCCCCCCCAAAATACCTCTTCGGATAGGTCGATCCGTCCGGTTTTCGAACTTAAAGTCATAAATGCTGCTTTACACGTTTATACCAAATTTTGTCAAAATCGGATACATTTTACGACAGTCATCGTGCTCACGGACACACACACACACACATATATACATATATATATATATATATATAGTTTTCTAGGCCCCGTGATTGTGGCCCAGGCGGATACTTTTTACCTGTGATTGTGGCCCACGTGGGCCACAATTGAGGGCCACATTCGGGGTAGCAAAATACCACCAAATGTGGCCCAATATCGCGCTGTTGCCATGTTGTTCAGTTTTAGTAGTGTGGCGAATTGTATCAGTGCGTAGTGTGTGTTGATAGTGCTCTCCCCACGTGTAGCCACCATTAGCCCAGTCAATAAAGGTTTCGTGTCGCAACTAATTTGGGGAAAGCTGAATTTCAGCAGGATGTTAGTATACTAAAAAAACACCAAGTCCCAACCCCCCCCCTCTTGGTCCCCCCCACCATAACCTTACAAGAGCAGTACCCTGGTTAAATGCGTACAGCTCAAAAACTAATGAAGTTACGGACACGTTATTTTAATTATTCTATGCTCAACGATGTTCTAAGCAAATTATCTTATATCCACTTGTAATGTAGACAGCTTAATTTCACCGTAATACTTCAATATATACAAAAAAACTTCCACTGCGAAAAACAAAAAGTAGCTTAAACTAATTGTACATTTTTTCCTTGGAACATGGGATGAAATTTTGTCAACAAAACTTTTAGCTTATAGATAATTTAATCAGTTTTGAAATGATGGGTCTAGTAAAGATATTTGTTCAAATGATGGTTTCATAGAAATTGATGAAACAGTAGCGGACATCGTGCTGCCGGGCCTCGAGCCGGCCGATGCCACTCGCTGCTGAGGGGCACCGCTGTATGTACTCGTATCCGTAATCTTGAATAGTTATTCAGTTTGAATGTAGATCAAATAGAACAACTTTTAATTCTAGTTTCATAAAAAAAAAAAAAAAAAAAAAAAAACAGTTTAAGTACACTTTTATCACTGATAAATAATAATAGTATTTTCAATAACTTACTAATCCCTGCACAACAAATAAAATTTATGATTACAATTTTTCTCTTTTTAGTTGTTTATAAAGGTAATTTTCTAATATTTCGTCTGTTTGGTCCGAAGAATTGTTACAATACTTTCTACTGCAGTGCCCACACATAGATGTGCAATCGAACCCAGCTTTATGACAGCTACAGTTTGTAACACACTATGGTTTACAGTTGCAATATATTAGTAGGAAAAGTTCACTTGGAACAGGAGGATTCATCATGGGCTTAGGGATTAATATGTTGTTTTATATATACTGTCAACCCCATTCTTCTGCTGGAATTTTACACCCTAACAAGTTTGAATTTGGTGGTAAACCCTCAAAAGATTTTAATGAGCAGCAGTTGGTGGAAGTTTGGTGTCGGGAAAAAGCGACCAGCGAAATATGCACAATCATTTTTAATTTAAATATTTTTTCCTTTTGATATTTTTTAAATAATACGAGCGGTTTCCGGCACGTTGTTCAGTGAGCTGTACACAATCTGGAGAGACTACTACCTTGCAGTTTCTGACAGAAAGCGTGCCATATTTGAAAAGCAGCTGGAAGCACAATATCTCCCCTCTACAGTAACAACATAAGATAATGAACACCATGTACCAAGGTACCACCATCGTTTTGTAATGTTTTGGTATATAAAGGGGAAAATTCTGCCAATGACACAAAAATCCAACCAGCATTAATCTCTCCAGTTATTCATAGAGCTCATTGGTGTTGCTAGCCTAAGAATTGTGTTTAAAAATCTTCATTCATAACATTTAGATTACAGCTCGCTACCTAAATGAGTTAACAAATGTTTACAATAATTAAATTAGTCATCTTTGAAAATCATAACATATCTTTCCTCCGTTAGAATAACATGGTAACTTTGAAGTCTGGTGGGGGAGAGGTAAGGTAAGGTAAGGGAATTTCGGCCGCTTATTTCCCACATACCCTGGTTGAATTACCTCGAACGGGGGGTGGGCGGGACTCAAGGAAGTTTGGCCACTTATTTCGCTGGTCACTTTTTTCCGTTATTTGGAAGTTTTGCTAAATACAAATTTGACAAGAGACATTTTTGTGGTTAATTGGTTAAACTTAAAGTATCATTGAGTTTCATTAGGTTTCATTGAGGCTTTTGAGCTTTGATAAGTTGTACATGCTCAGAATAAACTGTTGAGTGTTACATTCACTGACACATAGCAGATTAGGTGGATGAATAAAAGGTACTATGTGTTTGAATTTGTTTTCCTTAACGATGTAACATCTGAAAAGTCGTCCATAACAATGCCAGCTACGTCACTTGTTTTTCACTTTACATACGATCGTTTACGAATTTATTCTGCAACCTTAAACGATCCGCCAATTAATCTAGGTATTTATAAGGTGATGGAGACATGGGACGATGGAGTGATACATGAGTAGGGACTATTGGACACTTCTGGCTCAGAAGGAGCCAGGAGGAGCCCCCCCCCCCTAATTGGGATGCGAATTTTTTAATTACCCTAATTAATATGAAAAATTTTTAATTACCATAATTAATATGCAAATTTTTTAATTACCCTAATTAATATGCAATTTTTTTAATTACCCTAATTAATATGCAAATTACCCCCCAAATACATCATTCAGGAGGAGCAACACCCCCCCCCTTAGTACATCAGTCAGGAGGAGCAACCCCCCCCCCCTAGTACATCATTCAGGAGGAGCAACCCCCCCCCGGAGTTTTCGGCTGAGACGCTTTTGCCTAGGTGCCTGCACCTACACTTAGAAGAAAATCTCCTCTTATTAGAGGAGTTTCCTTCTGTCCCCTAACATGAAAAGCTTTTGTGGCCTTGAAAAAGGCCGATTATGATGGTGGGATCAGGTGGAGGCTCAGGTGTTGGGAAATATTTATTTTTGAATGTCGAAAAACTTTGTTATTTCATTCGGGTGGAGTTCATCCGTTCGTCGATTCCACCACATTTCGACAAGCATCATGTACTTCTGCTCATGTTCAATGGCGTAGATGTGCTCCTCTTCAATAGGGTAGAAATTCATCTTGTAGTCCATGTCCCGCTGCCAATACTCCCACTCAAAGTCGTCCAGCGGGCAATGGTTCCACATGCCGTTGATTCCCCGTTGTTTGGAGTACAGAGCGTCGTCAAGATCTTGGGTAGTTGAATACATTTTTTGTTCATGAACGTACTTGAACTTTTTCTCAATGCGCCATAGCCTCTTCTTATGGAAATGCTTCAAGGTGCAATCATCGTCGTCTTTTCGGTTGTAGAATTCATCACCTTCAAAGTAATCATCTTCATCGTCAAACGGTCTCTTCTTATTATTGCTATTCATAGTCGTTTCCGCTGCAACACATACATCCTCCAACTCGACGTCTGTGATGTCACATTCCCACTCGATGTTGGTCATGATCTCTTCGTAGCTGTTGACGCTTCGAAACTCAAGACTAAACTAAACTTTGCTGCTAGGAGCGGGCCGCGCACCGTGGGATGATGGGCGCAGGTGTACACACAAAAAACCGTCTCGTCGGGACCTGTCTGGGAATGCGGATGCTCTAATTGACTGATGGCGCCAGACCCTTCCAGGAACCTATAATTATAGTCCGCCCGAAGCGTAGAGACCTGTCTAGGAATGCGGATGCGCTAATTGACTGTTGGCGACCGACCCATCCAGGAACCTATAATTATTGACCATCCGCGTCGAATTCCGAGCAATAAATCACCAGTTGTCAAACACCCACGGTCTCATCCTTGTTCTAGTCTTCAACAATTCCTGACGTATGGGGGAGCGAAAATCTCCCCCTAACCAATTATGTGTTAGGGGGAGCGAAAATCTCCCCCTAAGCGGCGCGCGGGTCGCGACACGTCACAGTCTCTCGATAGACTTCTTCGAAGACGGACGTCTACATTAATTCGATAACAATGTCGTTTATTCATCAGAAATCGTGTGAATGTGTGAAGACTGAACTGGACTTGTTTTCGTTACCACCTACACAGACCAGTATCGAGAGCGGTAAATGGGTTCAATACAAACCGATCTCATCGCTGACGGACGATTCGCCAATAGAGTTTGTAATACCCGGTCACGGTGACGAGTACACGGACCTGACACAAACGTTATTACACGTGAAAGCCGCTATTGTGAAACAAGACGACACTAAAGCGGACGGTGGGCAGCCTGCTAAAGAGGTGGGCCCGGTGAACAATTGGCTCCACTCGATATTCAGTCAAGTGGATCTCTATCTCAATCATAAACTGGTGTCACCACAAACTAACACGTACGCTTACCGTGCCTACTTGGAAAACCTATTGAACTACGGATGTAGAACCCGAATGAAATAACAAAGTTTTTCAACATTAAAAAATAAATATTTCCCAACACCTGAGCCTCCACCTGATTCCACCATCATAATCGGCCTTTTTCAAGGCCACAAAAGCTTTTCATGTTAGGGGACAGAAGGAAACTCCTCTAATAAGAGGAGATTTTCTTCTAAGTGTTGGTGCAGGCACCTAGGCAAAAGCGTCTCAGCCGAAAACTCCGGGGGGGGTTGCTCCTCCTGAATGATGTACTAGGGGGGGGGTGTTGCTCCTCCTGAATGATGTACTTGGGGGGGGGGGGTTATTTGCATATTAATTAGGGTAATTAAAAAAATTTTCATATTAATTAGGGTAATTAAAAAGAATTTCATATTAATTAGGGTAATTAAAAAATTTGCATATTAATTAGGGCAATTAAAAAAATTTGCATACCAATTAGGGGGGGGGCTCCTCCTGAGCCCGAAGTGTCCAATAGTCCCTACTTACATGCGATTCCTCCCATATCATGAAATGTATTTAAGCCCTGTCTAATGATTTTACGTTAACGATAGCGTTGATGGAAACATACTGTGTAAAGAAATTATTTTGTTAGACTGGGGGGCCCAGCATAATTAAATACCTTATGTATCTGTCACTTTCATAGTATGAAGATCATTAATTATACAGCGCATCGCAGAAAGTTCCTTCAGTCAGATGTTGTGACCCATACATTCTATTCCAATATAGAGACAAAGACGTTTGTATTGACGAAAAGGACGACCTTCGTCTTACAGCTGAAATTATTGTATGGTTAATTACAGGATGTTTTCCATATATGTCAGGGGACGAATTTCCATTTCTTTCTTTAGTCACTGAACTCGTAAATATTGCTAATGTATCAGGGATAAATCATTGTATACAGTATACTCAGTTCCTTTTCACTTGAGTATTTTCCACAGTCGTTATTAATTTTTTCAATGTCTTCCCTAACGATTTCTGCTGCTGTATATTAATAATAATGATAACCTTTTGTACCTAATAATAATTCTTTTACGTTCCTATCAGTACTTGTTTCTCTGGTTTTGTGCCATGAATGTAATACCTTGTGACTAGTTAATTTAGTGAATAAATTTTCTTTTGATATAAATTAAATTTCGCCCAAAAGTCAACAAAAAAACTGTGATAATGTTCATTGGGCTCCAATGAACAAACCAAAAACTTCAGAAATTTCTATGTCATTTCTATGTTTCTAATAATCTTAAAAATACCATATCGTCGTTGGTAAATAAATCATTACCTTTTCTTGATTGACATCTGTTGGCTGGCTTTGATTTGTTTCAACCCGGACTGTTGGATCGATGATAAATCCATTATTTCTTCTTCTGTTTATGGAAATGATGTCCACTCTTCTGGTTGAATCATTTTCTGCTATGCCATTTACTTCTTCATAAACTTCAAAGCTTTTTTTAGTTCTTCTACAATTAATGATCCTATTTTGTGGTGACGGGCATTCCTCATGAGCTCTCCAAAATGGCACTGTCCAAGGGCATGGGGCAAACTTTCAATAATGTAATTCTTGGTAGTACAACATCGTCTACACCGGTGCCCGTCCCGGCCGTCCCTAGACCTGCATTGGATGCCTCGCACAGGAGCTACATCACCAACCATACATATTCACGTAATATTTATACTCACTCTCCGTTAATGAAACCATTTGACTTAATAATTTATCGGTTTTCTGGCAATTAACAATATAAAATAAAGTAAAACAATATCAAATCACGGCACCGCAAAGGAACATTGGGTAGGGAACACATAAACCATTGCGACATGGTATTTAACATTTTAATTTAAACAACTTTGACCATTATTAGTTAAAATGGACAGATTGAACACGCATTTGTTAGGAAGATAGTTAATATTTTTAGGATAAAACCAAGACCTTTGCCTACCCTTGTTCCAAAACTGCTTTAGGGCCCTCCAAATTTTGGTACTATCAAATTTGTGGGTAAAGGAATAAGTTCTAATCAGGCCTCATCCTCAGGAAAAAATAGTTATATATAAAAGTTGTTTGAAAAAAACATTGGGTTAGGGTTAAGATTTGTAAATAAAAACAGAAGAATCTTAACAGCTGTTCAAAAACAACCACTCAGTTGTAAAAATAGCATCCACTTGGTAAAAAATCAGTATGTGATTTTTGTGAGAATAGTGATTAGAACCAATGTATACGTAAATTTAATGTATATATTATTAGGTTAGGTATATATTTCTAGAAACATTATAAATTAAGATATAATAATTGAATGTAAAGCGGAAATGTCCAAAATAAAACAAAACTAGCAAATGAACAAAGTAAATATGTTCGTCTTGGAGAGAAACCTTGAAGATAGTCATTCGTAAAAAAATTGCCTGGCTTTTCAAGCAAAGCTTCGTCCCCCAGGTGCTGACGAAGTGCTTTACGAAATATATTTAACGTTTAAAATATAATATTGCACTTTGATCGTGAGCGAAGCCGTGACAGGCTACTAGTAAGATGATATTATTAGTGAAAATTTGCAGTATTCAACAAGCACTGTAGAGAGGGCAGTAAAAACCAGGATCAATGTGCAGTCCGACTTACGTAGACAGCCAAGCGCCAGAGTACGCAATACGCTGCGCTGCTAGGCCCGGCGGTGTTGTGTCTGCTACTGTTCATTGCTCTCTATGAAACTATCACGTTAACAAATATCTTTACTAGACCCATCATTTTAAAGCTGATTCAATTATCTATAAGTTTTGTTGAAAATATCTCATCCCATATGATGCAAGAATTAACATGTACAATTAGTTGAAGTTACTTCTTGTTTTTTGCAGTTAGTATATATTAAAGTCCTACGGCGAAATTAAGCTATCTACATAAAAAGTGCATGTAAGATAATTTTCTTAGAATATTGTCAGGCATAAAATAATGAAAAAACCACGTCCGTAACTTCATTAGATTTTGAGCTGTAAGGATTTAACCAGATTACTGCTTTTGCAAGGTTGGGTAGGGGTGGGGGAAAAGCAAGAGGGGTGGGGGGAAAGCAAGAGGGGTGGTTGTCGGGACTTTGTGTTTTTAAGTTTATATTTTGTATACTAACATCCTGCAAAATATTAGTTTTCCCCTAATTAGTTGTGACAAAGCGTTTCTTTTACCTTTATTGACTGTGTTATAGTACCTACAGCAGGGCGAGAACAATGTTTCAGCTGATACCTGCTAACTTAAGTGTCAATTTATACTGTTCTTACTTTACAAGGCAAGGAAACCCTTAATGTGGCCATCAATTGTGTCGTCACTATTTTTCTTATTAATAACATTCAACAGATTTGTGCAATAATAACTATTGTTGTAATGGCTATTGTTAAAGTAACATTTTTAGGTATAAAGGACAGGCCAATGTTATCAGTGGCAGAAACTATGAAACCAGTTCTGCGCAAGGTAGTTTCAGTCAGGGTAAGTTAGGCAGCTCTTACAGGTTATACGTCTGAGAACGATTCATATTTTTTAAATGCTGCTTATCAAATCATCTGTAGGTCTGTGTGTAATCGTGGCCTACAGAAGGAAACTGTAAAACAGCCCACCCTTGTCAATTGGCCATACAGCAAGAACCAAAAGATACTTAATAAAATATGTAATAGTCACGCCACTCATTGAAACATCTTCATTCAGGGGTTTCACATAATTTTTATCGTACTAATACACCTCCCCTCATGCTACGATTATACAGGGTGTTAAAAAAAGGTGCACTGGCTATATATTTCGGATTCTATATTTAAAATTAAGCAAGACATGTATGGTGTGACATTTTTTGAAATTCCGCTCCGTTTAGCGTCAGTTGGTCTGTTTGTGATTTTCATTAAATTTGGTGTATCTTTTGAAAATATAAAAGTACTGTTTTGAAACTTGGCATACGTAATGCCTATACGTAATTATGTTTTGGTATTGAATTTAATGTTTCTATCTTTCACAGTTTCAAAATGGCAGCCATTTTGTTTCTCAAAGCTAAATATCTTATAAACCTTAATACTGTAATTAGTACAAACCGTAATAAACAAAAAGATTTTGTCTCTTTCTCAAAATCAATGGTATAAAGATTTTGATTATCAGATGGTAAATAACTGAGTTGTTATGATATGTATAAGTTAAAAAAATGCTTTTTTGGCATTTGTGGGCTGAAAAAGCATGTTTTAACAAATAAATCCCAACAACTCAGTTATTTATTATCTGATAATCAAAATCTTTAAACTATAATTTTAGGGACAGAAATGCGAAACCTTTTGGATCCTTACGGTGTTTTGCTAATTATTAAGGTTTTTAAGATATTTAGCTTTTAAAACAAATATGGTCGCCATTTTGAAACGGTGAAAGATATAAACTTTAAATTCAATACAAAAACATCATTAAATATAGGCATGAAGTATGCCAAGTTTCAAAACAGCACTTATAAGGGTTAGAAAGATATACTAAATTTAGAAAAAAATACAAACAGACCGACTGACGCTAAACGGAGTGGAATTTAAAAAAATGTCAATCAATATTTCTTGCTTAATTTTGAGTGAAGAATCTGAAAATATACAGCCAGTGCATTTTTTTAACAACCTGTAAAATAAACAATTTATTTCGTATAATCTTTTTATGTATTTACAATTATGCATACAACAATAATTATAAATTTAATAAATTGTTTAGTAAATTACCATTTTATTTAAAAGTTTACCCTAAATGAAATAAATCATTTTGGCCTTAAATGTTCAGTTCAGTAAAATCAGACTAGCTAGTTTCCAGCCTTGGAGGATGGAAGTTTGGTTATAAGAAGAAAAATAAATCTGGCAACACCGCAATCGGGCTATAATTGGTGGATTTTGTAACTTGGGCCACAATCGAATGTAAAATGATACCCATGTGGGCCACAATAGGGGGGTTTATATACCTTAGTATAAATGGGCCACAATTGAATGTGAATTAGCGCACTTTATAGTAGCTAAACCACTGGATGTATATACATTTACAAATAAAATATTGTTACGAAAACCATTTTGGAGTATGTACACAAAATTTCATAAGCACTGATTGTCTAGTTATGAAAATATATCCGTTTTTAGAGTGGGCCACAAACGATGGTTATTTGTCACCCGGGCCACAATCAAGGGATCTAGGTAAATATATATATATATATATATATATATATATATATATATATATATATATATATATATATATATATATAATATAGTGTTAGTATAACACTAACAAATGGACATCCCAAATGTCATTTGTACACGGAATACCCAAAGGCCCAAGGCTAGGAATATATATATATATATATATATATATATATATATATATATTATATATATATTATATATATAAAGTTTTTTAACGAATGGTGTTTTTGGCATCTGGGGACCTCAAAATGAAAAGTTATCATGGTCATGGGCCTAGGTCTTGCCATGCCGACTACGGTAATAGCTTCTTCCCTATATGGGAAATTCGCTCAAATGGATCCCTATTTCCCTTGGTCACGCCATTACTTGAGAATTAGTGGACCAAATTGAATAATTATTTCTTGTTGAGTTTGTTTATGTCAGGACAAGGTTCTTATAAAATACAATTTTTAATCCGACCTAAGAGCTCTGCCCCACAGGCCTTCAAAGTTCCTATTGATTTGATCTAAGTTAGTTAGTTACACCAAGCAGCTGAAAACATACTTGAAAGGCATACACATATGTTGATTACAGAAATAAAAAGCTACTTGAATGGAAACTCTCATTTTGGAAATAAAAAGAGTACTTGAATGGCAACTCAAACTCTTTTTTTTACATTCAAGTGAGCATAGCGCATGAGCTAATCCGGGAAGCGAGTGAGCGAAGCGAACATGCTTATCTTGAAAATGAACGAGTATTTGAAATAAAACAAATCCAATGACATTAGGACAGGACTGTTGGGCCAGCTAGTTATATATATATTAATGATTACAGACGCTGTGTAGCATTTAAGTATCCAAAAACATTATGATCACATCCTTTTTAAGTAACGGTGTATTATAATCCCACTTATGTTTTATATTATTGACGACTATCTCAAGTTTAAGTTATGCAAAATTTCTTTGCAGTACAAAATAATACGGGGACTTCTGCTTGAAACAATAATTATTTGTGTATTAAGGGAGTAAAGTACAACTTTGTTCCCAAAGGGAAATTGTTGGCGCCCGACGCCGTAGGCCAGGGCGGTAAATTTACACACAACATTTTTCCCAAACCTCAAAAGCCACAAGTATTGATAAGTATTCACATTCACAATCGCTTTCCATTTTGGTTGCGTAATGCGTAATAACTAAACTCGGAACGTTAATTGCAGCTGGAGCAAAATATCAATCAGCTGATCCGATTCCCTTATAGCTGAAGCATTAATGATTGCAGCGAAATGTCAGCTGATTCTGTTCCAGGAGACAAAGTAGCACTATACTCCTTCAATACAAGGATTAAAATTTGACTTTACTAAGTAGGTGGGGGAAAAAAAATTTATTATACAAGATAGGAACGACGTTTCCTTCCATTTTTAAAATGTATTGTATTAGTTCACACATACGCCAAAAGTAAGGGAAAACTTAGTAAACAAATTTCTGAATCGGCCTGGAAGGACAAGTCCTGCTCAGTCCATTAACATATATATAATTCCAATTTCTGGTAAATAGTTCAACTAAATTTGATCAAAATGTTAAACAGGAGCATCTCTTTTACTTGTTAAACATTAAAAGTAATTTTTCACAGAGAAAAACATGTTTTCTGGAAATCTCTGTAGGACAGGAGCTTCAATTTCAGATCAAAACTGTTTAAATCGGTCCTTTAGTTTTTGTTAGTGTATTTACAAAAGGAGTGTTGTTGATATTTGAACATGTGCTCTTA
Organism: Allygus modestus; assembly: GCA_963675035.1. Taxonomy (NCBI): domain Eukaryota; kingdom Metazoa; phylum Arthropoda; class Insecta; order Hemiptera; family Cicadellidae; genus Allygus; species Allygus modestus. The sequence continues at coordinate 114,924,514 of OY776114.1, forward strand.
TGAGAGCTAAAATAAAAATAAATTTATCATTAGAAACAACACATCTAAACTAAACAAAGATATTGATGACATTAGTGTATGTCAAAACCTATTATAAGTTATATAGGTTAAGCTATTATAACCTATATAAGTATTATATTTAATAGATTTTGCTAGTAATGTACCGTAAGAGATTAATTGAAAGTTGAACAATATTTGTTATGGGAATAATAAACGCAAACATTGTGCGTTAAAAACACCTAAAAAAAAGAAATGTAATTATGACAAACTGCAGGCCAAAACCTTTAATTTAATACTAAAACAGTTAAAATTAGCACAGTAGTTTTTGCTAATAGATTTACGTAAAGAATTAAAAAAAAAATTTTAATCGGGCTGTTTCGGGAGCTAAAAGTATTTTGTATTGAGAAAAATCTATACTTATAATGTAATGGTTGTGCATTTGCGTGTATGTCCCAGGGGATTTTGAAAACGCCAACTCAAAACTGCTCCGGACCATAATGTTGTAGATGATCAACAAATTGCAGATAGGTACTTTTTTGTTTTTCCTCAAGACCTCAGGACTCTGCCCCAGTGGCATAAAAAGCCGCCATGTTATTCTTATTGAGAAAATGTTTTGTTCTAACGGCTCCTCAAACTTGCTCAAACCGTAACACATTGTTGGAGGGACTAAACGACTGGATATTCTTATCAGTGCTTAGTGTGATTTCCATAAATCCCTTACAATGGTTGTTCCCGGCAAAACATGTTTAAGATGAAAAACATGATTAGTGGAATCAACATTTGGACAAATTATAAGACAATATCTTTTGAGATCGAATTATAACTGAAATCTAAAAAACCGAAACCAGGGTAGACTTTCATAAGTGGAACGATATAAAAAACCGAATGAAATTGTTCCATAGGGTATAGCGATTATTTAGGTTATTCGGTTATGGTTACAGTTAGGCCTATTAAGGTTTTGGTTATTTAGTTTCAGTTAGGCCTACCGTAAAACAGGCTTGACCCGGACACTTTTTTACTATTTTTAGGTTATAGTGCCTTCCCATTAACATGTCACCATAAAAACCAGACCATTTTAAAGTGTGTGTACTATTTACAATATCCATTTACCTTTAGCCTAACTTATATATTATTATGTTGGATGTTATTATAACAAAAATAAATACCCCTGTAGCAGCCAACCTGCGTACTCAGAGAATTTCCAATGCATATATATATATATATATATATATATATATATATATATATGTACCTTAATACCACATAAAGCCAAATACCAAGTTTCAGCAATATACATTTTTAAATAAACGATTTATGACATTTTAATTATTCTCCATAAGAATAACATGGCGGCTGAGTATGCAGGGTTGCTGAAGCAAGTAACACAAAAAATGGGGTTTTATACAAATATCAATATAACTCAAGAAGGTAAAGCCACATACAAAATTTTATTAATTTATGTTCATAATTAAGGGAGATAACACGTTACTTATTCTCCATAAGAATAACATGGAAGCTGAGTATGTAGGTTTGCTGCTACGGGAACTATCAGCCGAAAAATGTTTCTTAGTCCAAATATCAATATACCACAACGATATGAAGCAACATACCAAGTTTCATCAGGAAAGTTAATAAATAAGCGAGAAATACAATTTTTGTTATTCTCCATAAGAATAAAATCGGATAACGTACTAGTAGGGGGCATTGGGGCATTCAGAACCAGCAAAGGCGCGGTGAGGAGCAAGTGAGGAGCCCCCCCCCGCCCCCCCGGGTGACGTCAGCCCCCCCCCCGGTGACGTCAGCCCCCCCCGGCCGCCAACGGCACTTTTCGTGATGACCTTGAACATGAGGAAAAAACTTTCGAAAATTAATAACTAGCCTATTTATCCACCGATTCCCACGGGACTTTTTCCAGAGTGTAGGCCTACCCCCAAGGAAGCGAATGACGTAAGAACCCCATAGATCCACCATTAAACAAGGCCGCTATTAATTTATAACCGCGTTTTCCTTATGGGATCTCAGCTGTTTACCAACCGATTTTGACGAAACCTCACCACATGTTGGGCCGTGACCTAAGTAAACCATCGCTTAAAGAAAATTGAAAATCCACCGTTAAACGGACCCGCTATTAATTTATAACCGCGTTTTCCTTATGGGATCTCAGCTGTTTACCGACCGATTTTGACGAAACCTCACCACATGTCGGGCAGCGACCTAAGAAAACCATCGCTTGAAGAAAATTGAGAATCCACCGTTAAACGGGCCCGCTATTAATTTTTAAACGCGTTTTCCTCATGGGATCTCGGCTGTTTTGTTGACCAAACTTGATGTGACTTCGTTACACGTTGTATGCTGGCTTGACTAAGCCAAACTGCACGCGGCTCCGCGATGTCACGTGTCGAGGCGCGTGCTAGGGCCTACGTGACTGTCCCAGCCTGTTTACTCATCAGCGGCCTTCCAGACCCCTCATCACTCCCACACTCCTCCGTTCTAGAAGGTTCCGACAAGTGTGTTGCATGAGGCCTCCTGACTGGAGTGCTCCCCGTTAGCGAAAGACCACCTCTCACGTTTCTGGAAGCTTCTAGAAGGTTCGCTGAAGCGTGCAACCTGGGTATAAAACCGAGGCAGAGAAGCGCGCGCGACCTCAGTGTTGTTCGAGACGTCACCATGAACGGAAACGGAGTCAGTGCAGCTGAAGTGGACCAAACGATCCGCTCCTTCCTAGAGGAGCTGAACGCAATGAACGATGAGAACGCCAACGCACCACCAGTTCAGCAGGGATGTGCGTCAAAGAAGAAAAAGCTCGATGGGTGGACTGTAAAGAGGAAGGAAGTGCCTATCGATTCCCCGACACTGTGCTGGTCCGCTGGCGGATATCAGTACACTGTGAAGAACCCTACCAACAGCGGTAATGTACTGTTGAAGATGAATGTGTTCAAAGGAGGTCGCCCCACGTTCAGTTGCGGCTTGTACTTGGACGAGGAGCGAAACGATGAAATCTGCATATGTCTAGAGGACCTGTTATCCAGATTACAAAACCTATGGTTGGCAAATAGCGAGACGGGAGAGACAAGATACGACGGGATCACTAGGACCGCTACTCCTCTACCCACCTGGCGAAAGACCGATTGCATCATCTCAGGGAAAACCAAGAGGAGCGCACACTCCAAGTGCACTACCCAGTAAACGAGAGAGCGTGGAAAATTCCACTAAGCAGTTAATAACCGAGATGCTTCTAGAACAATCCACTTGTTTACGCAGTAAAGCTTTCCATTACGTCAGCCTTCCTGGAATTGAGCGTGGAAACTTCCACTAAGCAGTTGATAACCGAGACGCTTCTAGAACAATCCACTTGTTTACGCAGTAAAGCTTTCCATTACATCACCCTTCCTGGAATTGAGCGAGTAACTATGTCATCATGTTGTTGATACGCGCGAGTTGGCACGTAGACACCGCCAATAAAAGGCGACTCGGTGGCGAGAGCCAGTCATTCTGCATCCAGCCGCTGCGCCATGCTCAACACGGACCAGAAGATGGACCTCAGGACAGCCCTCAACAGCTGCAAGGCCGCGGGTTACACTCGCATAGCAGATCTGCGGGACAACGCGGTGTACCCGATCCGCTCATTCGAGCGGGTGGACACACCGTACGGCGAGGCAGTGATGGCCACCTTGGAGGGTCTCGTCGGCGATGACCCGATCCGGATTTACATGCCCCGGCGGTACCTCACGGTCCTGGACGACAACGCCATCTCCCAGTACAATGTTGGCGTGGGGCCGAGGACGAGCCTTGTAAAGAGGAGCGGCCCTCCTGGCAGCAAACTTCCTTTCCTGGAATTTGTATAAATAAACGGTATTTCCTATTCCCTTATTTCCTTCAATATTAAAAAAATAAAAATAAATAAAAAGAAGCAAGAAAAAGAACCTTTAGTTACAAGAGCCGAGGTGGCGGTACATGGTAGTCAGTAGACGCCATGGACTTGAGGTGGAAACACCCGTTCACCGCCATCGTGGCTGGGCCCTCTGGCAGCGGCAAGTCGCACTTCGTGGCTCGCTTCATAGAGCACGCCGACCGCATGTGCGATACGCGGTTCGCCCGCATCACTTGGCACTATGGCAGCGGTGGCGGCGGTGGCAAGAGCCGTGCGGACTCTGCCGTGCGCTACGTAGCCGGCCTGCCAGACCTGGACGACTACGACGGTAGCGAGCCCACCCTGGTTATCGTCGATGACATGATGCGCGAGGCTGGCTCCGGCGTGGCGGACCTGTTCACCAAGGGCTCGCACCACCGCAACATGAGCGTGTTCTTCATCACGCAAAACCTGTTTCACCAGGGCAGGGGCCAGCGCGACATATCGCTGAACGCCCACTACATAGTGTGCTTCAAGAATCCCAGGGATCGTGCTCAGATCAAACACTTGGCTCGCCAAGTATACCCGGAAAACCCCAAATTCGTGGAGGAGGCTTACGCGGACGCCACGCGTGATCCGCACGCCTACCTGCTCATAGACTTGAAACAGTCCACGCCTGAAGAGATGCGCGTACGTTCAACCATTTTCCCAGACGATCCGGTGAACTACGTGTACCTGCCCAAGAAGAAGTGATAAATAGGCCGAGCGCGCGCCAGCGTCAGTCATCATGTCACACCGTGTGAAGAAGGACGCGGCGCTGCTGAGGGCCCTAATACACGCTACGCCCAAAGAACGCAAGGCCCTGTTAAAAGCGTGCGACAAGAGTCGCATCAAGTCATTGTGCGAGTGCGCGTATAACGTGCTACGCGGAAACGTACCGCTTTCCCCCTGTCTCAAACGCAAATTGAGCAAACACAAACAGGCGCTCAGACGGCTGGTGAAACGCGGCGAGGGCTGGGCCAAGAAGCGACACTACCTCGTTCAACGGGGCGGAGGGATCCTCCTACCTTTACTGTTGAACGCTGTTTTGCCCGTTCTAGCGCAGAAGCTAATCGGACATGGAGTACGCTAGGAAAATGGTGGTTGTACCGCAGGAGCTCATCGAGAGATTGTGAGAAGGACCGGGACCAGAGCCGGGACCAGGACCAAGAGGAGGAGCAGGTAGCGCCAATAAGCCAGCCAGCCTGGACGCTGAGATGCATCGCATATTGAGCGACAAGCGGCTGGACGATACGGAGAAATGGAAACAATATCAGCAGGTGTTACAGCGGTTCCTGCACTTTTCCGCGGCTAAACGTCAACCCATAGGTCTGTCAATCATCGAGGGTGAGGAGAGGGAGGAGGAAGCGGCGGGAGGTCCGAGTCAGATGAAGCACGAGTCTAGCGCCTCGGCGGAGGAGGACATTGTGGAATCGTTCTCAAAAATCTACAGGTCGGTGGCGCACAACTTGTTGCGATTCATGACCCGGCAAGGCAGCCCCATCGCCTGGGACGCCAGTGGGGCGGTGTACGTGAACAAGGTGAAGATCCCCGATTCCAATATAGTGGACATCGCGCACAGCATAGTGAGAGCGCGAAGGGCGGACCGATTGCCCACCGGCTGGCATCAAGTGATGGCCGCCTTGAAGGACATGAACGTGCCCAAAGAATACGTGAGCAATCCCACGGCGTTGCGTTACTTAGGCGTGGGACTGGACTCGGCATCGAGCCCCTGGGGAGACACCACGACAGCCTCATCGACACCCCTCTCACCGAGGTTGACGCCGATACTGGACCGCTTGAGACCGCGACCTCCAGCGGCCCGAAGAAGGATAATAACCGAGGAACCCGACCGGGAATCGTCATTGGACAACTGGGAGCCGTTCACACCGTAATGGAGAAGTTGTACTACGACCCGAGCCAGCCCGGTTCCCTCGGCGGGGTGGCCGCCCTGGCCAGAGCCGCGCGCCTACCGAAACGTCGGGTAGTCGACTGGCTGCGCGCCCAGGACACCTACACGCTGCACAAGCCTGCGCGCAAGCGGTTTCCCCGCAACCGCTACGCCGTGTTCGGGCCCCGAGAGCTGTGGCAGGCGGACCTGAACGACATGCGCGGCCTGAGCCGGTACAACGACGGAGTCAACTACCTGCTGACTGTGATAGACGTATTCAGTAAGCGGCTGTTCGCGGTACCACTGAAGAGGAAAAGCGGGCCTGAGGTGGCTGCAGCGTTCGAGAGGATATTCGCTGAGGCGACTCCTCGCTGCCTACAGACCGACAAGGGGACGGAGTTCACCGGGGCCGCGACCAAGAGAGTGTTCAAGAGTCACGGTGTCAACTACTTCACCACGCAGAACCCCGACGTGAAGGCGGCGGTGGTGGAGCGAGTCAACCGCACGCTCAAGACCCGCATGTGGCGCTACCTGACCTACAAAAACACGTATCGCTACGTGGACGTGTTGGACAGGCTTGTGGACGCCTACAACCGCAGCCCGCACAGGAGCCTGGGTGGTGGCCTACGACCCGTGGACGCGGACAGCGGCGATGGTCAAACGGTGTACAAGGTGTGGCGTCACATGTACGGAAAGGCGATCCGGCGACACAAGCCCAGGTTCGAGCCGGGCGACACGGTGCGCATAGCCGAGGAGAAGGGTACGTTCGCCAAAGGTTACGAGACCAATTGGAGTAAGGAGCTGTTCGTGGTGGATCACGTATACGGGTCGCATCCTCTGCCATTGTACGTGTTGCGCGACCTGAACGGGACGCCGCTGGAAGGGCGCTTCTACGAGCACGAGATGCAAAAGGTGACGATCGCCCTGGACCGCCTGTATCAAATAGATAAAATACTGGACACCGAGGGGCGAGGCTCCAGTAAGCGCTACCTAGTCAAGTGGGCCGGTTACGGAGAGGACTTCAACTCGTGGGTACCCGCAGCGGACGTGCAACAGCTGTGATGATGAGGCACGACCAGTTTTACCTGACGTTGCCCAGTAACAGTTCAATGAAGTACTATCCCAACAACATGGTGACAAACTACACGACCCATCAACCCTCGACCGTTGATCTGTCAGACGGCGAGTGGGAGGTCGCTCTGGCGGAGGCGCACTACCCCTTCTCTTTTCTGACCGTCGGTGAGGGAACCTACATCAAACTAGTGCTGGGAATGAGGGACTCGAAAGGCGGGTTGGCCGTGGTGGACATGTTGTTAATCAAAGTGGAGCCGGGCAATTACAGTAGTACCGAGGAACTCGTGCACGCAATCAACAACTATCCTCAAATGAAGACTAACCTGTGCACCTTCTCGTATGACGAGAGGTCCTCCAGGGTGGAATTGATGTCGACGTCTTCAGCCGTTCAGAGCCTCAAACTGAGCCCCAGTTTGGCGCTACAGTTTGGCTACGAGGTGGATACGGATATCGTCAAGCGTCACAGGTCCGTGAGGCCGGCTAACCTCTTCGCCGGTCTGCCATCACACATGTACGTGTATTGCGACCTGGTGGAACCCCAACTGGTGGGCGACGCTGTGGCGCCACTACTGAAGATCCTCAACATCGACATCAGGAATTACACGTACGGTGCCAACACGACAGTGTATATAATAGACCCGCACTACGTGCCGGTGATTAAAACCTCATTCGAGAGCGTGGAAATCGATTTAAGGGACAACCCAGGGCGACACTTGCCATTCCACTTCGGGACCACGTGCATGAAGCTTCATTTCAGGAAAGAGAGGCAGCGGCAATGAATCCGAGCGATCCCTATCTGGCGTATTACCGCCACCAGCAGGCGGGCCATGGCGTATCCTCCGTATTCAGAGGAGCCGCTTTCCAACGCGGTCACGGCATCGGCAGTTTCCTAGGCGGGCTGATGCGTACAGTGGTCCCTTTGATCAGATCCGGCGCATCGGCGCTGGGCAAGGAGGCGCTGAGGTCCGGTGTGGGCTTCTTGGGCGACGTGGCGGTGGGCACAGCCGACCCCCGAGTCGCGGCCAACGCCCGGCTCAGAGAGTTTACCGGGTCGCTGAAACGTAAGGCCGATGAAAAACTGGATCGCGTGCTGAGCGGTGGTGGCGCCTATAAGAGGAGGCGTGTACAGCAGGTTACTCCTCAGTCTCTGGCGAAACTCCTCGGAGCGAGGAAGAAGAGCGCTGCGCCCAAGAGGAAGCCCGCAAAACGTGTCGCTAAGAATAGGAGAAGCAAGAAGAGTGAGAGTACCGTGAAGGACATTTTTGGATAATGGCGTTTCTACATCAGAAGTCGTGCGAGTGTGTCAAGACCGAGTTGGACCTGTTCTCGCTACCGCCCACGCAGACCAGTATAGAGAGCGGTAAATGGGTGCAGTACAAGCCCATCTCCTCCCTGACAGACGACTCGCCCGTGGAGTTCATAGTTCCGGGTCACGGGGACGAGTACACGGATCTGTCACAGACGCTACTGCATGTGAAGGCTACCATTAGAACGGCTAACGGAGGCGCTGTAACGGGTGATCAAGCGATAAAAGAGGTGGGTCCGATTAACAACTGGCTGCACTCGCTGTTCAGTCAAGTGGACCTGTACCTGAACAACAAACTGGTGTCTCCTCAGAACAACACGTACGCCTATCGCGCCTACCTGGAGAACCTGTTGTCCTATGGCGGTGATGCCAAGACATCGCACCTCACCGCGGAGTTGTTCTACGAGGACTATGCCGGGTACATGGACAATACTGAGGAGGATAATGCCGGGCTCAAGAACCGGAGGGAGTTTGTCAAGGGCAGCCGGTACGCGGACATGGTCGTACATCTGCACGTTGACCTGTGCAACCAGGAGAAGTTCATGTTAAACGGCGTGGAGATGCGCTTTCGCCTGATCAGGTCAAAGAACTCATTCTCCATCATGTCCAAAACCGTGACAGACTACAAAGTGGACATCGCCGAAGTCAACCTGTTTATGCGCCGCTGTAAGATCAACCCGAGCGTGCTGTTGGCTCACAGCAGGACGCTGGAGTCGGGCACAGCCAAATATCCCATTACGCGCGTGGAAGTGAAATCCTTCACGCTACCCTCCGGTATCAGCAGCAAGACTCTGGATAGTGTGTTTCTGGGTCAACTGCCGAAACGCGTTATAGTTGGCCTGGTCAGCAATCAGGCGTTCAACGGGGACTACATGAAGAACCCGTTCAACTTCACCCACAGCCACGTGAACTTCTTCGCGCTGTACATAGACGGTGAGCAAGTGCCATGTAAGCCGCTTCAACCGGATTACACGTTCGGTCAGGAGTTGTGCGTGCTCGCCTACCACACGCTGTACACCGGCACCGGCATCAATTTCTCAGACTGCGGTAATGAAGTTAGTCGCAACGAATACCCCTACGGATACTGTCTGATGGCGTTTGATCTGACACCCGATATGGCGGCCTCTCAATCCAGCCACTGGAACCTGGTGCGCAACGGTAACCTGCGCATAGAGATTGGGTTCTCCGAAGCCTTGGCGGAGGCGTTCAACTGCATAGTGTACGCCGAGTTGGACAACGTCGTGGAGGTGGACCGTCATCGCAACGTCACAGTCGACTTTGGCGGGTAAACGAGTTGCCGCGCGCTCAAGGTCACCGCGGACCGTTAGGTGATGGCGGCGCGCGCACCCAAGGTTATCCCGCTAGGCGCGCTCCCGCCAGCGCTCAGTCGAGTTCAGTCAGCCGTACGGGATGGACGTGCCGCCACCGATCTACAACGAGCCACCGCCAGCGCGCTGTCATCACGGAAGCGTGGTGATGGATATGCAGTGTTTTAAAGACAGTGATAATGACTTTCTACTGAAAGAGGTTTGCGTGGTGGACGTGACTACCGGCACGCTGCTCCTACATCACATCGCCCGCCCACCCTTCAGTAAGGACCTCCTGACTTCCGAGAAACAGCGCGAGAGCGTCTGGGTCACTCGCCACTGCCACGGCTTGGAGTGGGACCAGGGGGACATCGCGTACGTCGCCCTGCTGGACAAGCTGCGCTCCTGCCTCATCCACCGCCCCCTGGTCTACGTCAAAGGATCGCAGAAGAGGGACTTTGTTCAACGCCACCTCATAACCGAGCCCGCCGCCACCACCGCTCAGGACATGGAGGATCTGGGCTGCGGGTCGCTCAACGGTCCGCCCACCTACCGGACCCTGCGCTGTCGCCACCATAAGAGCTCCCACAACCGTTGCGCCCTTCATAACTGCATAGTATTGCGGGACTGGCTCGTGGCTAACGACAGGTCGGACCCGTCCGTCTCAAGCTGCCTGTGCTGCTTCCGCCCACGATGAATACCGTCCAAATCAGAGAATGCCTGGTGAGGATCCCCGGACTGAGGAACGTTGCGGTCTACGCCTCTGACCAACTACCGGACGTGCCGGTCAAGCCTCTCACCGCCATCGTGTCCAACACGGTAGCACACACCGAGGGAGGCGAACACTGGGTGGCGTTTTACTGCTCGGAAGAGGACAGACTCGAGTACCTGGACAGCTACGGAAGGCCGCCATACCAGGCCGACTTTCAAATGTTCCTGAGGCGCAATCCTCATCACCGCCACTACGTCTACAACAGGTATCGACTCCAGGGCTACGATACTTCTGTTTGCGGCTACTACTGCCTCACTTACCTGTACTGCCAGGCTGTTCTCCGCACGTCACTCAGCGACTACGTCCAGCTCTTCGACCCTGCCGCTCCCGCCGCCAACGGCGCTCTGGTCCGCAGGCTCTTCCACTCCATATTCGCTTAAAACTAGTTTGTAAGATTTTTTGTAGTATGTGTATGTAACCTTATTACTGTACAATACATGCCTTATAATGATAAAGCTTGTGTCTTCATTTCTCCTTTCTCCTTACTAACTTTAAAAAAATTAACAAAACTGAGGCAGCGGGGCTGGACCTCAGGTTTATATACCAGCGGCGCGTGTCACTGGCTGAGCCCCCGCCAAGCGGCAGTGAAGGTCGCCAAAGAGGGCGCGTCACGAGACCCCTCGGACATCAGCAAACCGCTGAGTAATTCGAGGGTGCAACCTTGAGCGTCAGCAAACCACTTAGCAACTCCTTCCTGGGCAACTCCTTCAGGGCCGTCCCCGACACGCGCCGCCAATCGCTCCCGGTTGGCGGGGGCTTTTTAAGCTGCACGGCTCGGGCCAAACGGCCCATAACGCCTTTCCGAGCCTAACGGCTTGTGACTTTTGAGTGAGCAAAGGAAGGAAATAAACAACTCGGGTTCATGCTGTACATAAAGCTATTATATTTTCTTACAAATACTATTTACAATTTTTTTCTCTTATAACTAATATATACAACTAGACGGGGAATTCCTCTTCTTCCTCGTCTTCGTCCTGGCGCTGTCCCTCCTCCTCCTCACCATCCACCTCCATCCGCTGCGGATCTTCTCCTCTCCTCCTGGCTGGCGGTAGCGGCGGGACGTCCTTGTGTCCCCACGGCAGAGTGTGGATGCCGTCGGGGAGGACGCACCGCTTGTCGTCGGTCGGGCTGAGGCTCAGCTTGTTCACTTCCACGGTGTAGACCCGGTGCAAGTGGGACTGGAACCGGACGTTGGTGGTGTGCTTCCGGACCCCGTCAAACAGGCACTCTCTGTAGTCGTCGGGGGTGAGGACGTTCTTGACAACGCCCTTCGCCACCCCCTTGGCTCGCTTGAGAGCCTTGCTGCCGCCTGTTGCCGCGTCCTCGATGTCCATAAAGTACAGCTTGGACCGCAGGCCGAGGTACTCGTATAAGGACAGGCCGTTACACTCGTCCTTAAACTTTCCGATGACCTTGGCGTTGACGGGGTTGTAGCAGGGGTGAGACCTCGGATAGCCGCTGGTGTCGAAGTCGTCCAGGTGTTCCTTCATCTCTGCGTAGACGTCCTGGGACACGATGTCAAAGACGAAGCTGTCCGTGTCCATGTAGTCCACGGTGAGGCGGTCACCGTAGCGCTCCTTCATCTTGCGCAGGAACTCGTACATGAGCCACTTGCTCAGCTCCAGGACTGTCATGCCTACGTAGACGGGCTTGTCCAACACGATGTTGACCTTGGACAGATGCACCAGGGCCACGTCCTCCGTGTAGTACGTCCGGTCCAGGAAGTTGGATCTGGCGACGTACTTGGAAAACCTCTCCGGGGTGCACACCAGCTTCACGTTGAGGCGCTTCCGTACATTCTCGATGGTCTTACCGAAGACTGCGTTGTTCATGAGCTTGAAGAAGTCCTGTTCGAACTTCGTCCTGGCCTTCTTCCGCAGCTCCGTGTTCATCAGGATGTACGGTTCCAACCACCGCGACTGGCGAAAGGAGATCGCCCGATGCACCGCGACCAGCTCCAATCCGTTTTGCAGCGCCTGCTGCAAGACCCTGTAGTGACAGATGAAGTGCATCTTGTCGTCCAGGGTCGTCAACAGTTTGGGGAACTTCTCTATCGGCGGGCGCTTCGTCTCGCAGCAGTAGGGAAGGTCCTTGTGCAGGTCGTGTAGGCGCGCGGGGTAGTGGAGGTCCACCTCCAAGATGTAGCCTCGATCAGCCTCTGCGTCCAGCGCCGCAATGTCCAACGCCTGTATTTCCTCACGGCTGAGCCACTCGAAGTCTCCGGTCGGCAGGCACTGGGACATGGCCCAGCCGTACAGGTTGTTTGCGTCCAGGTACAGGAGGAAGCGCGTGGGCTCGTCCGGGCGGTAGTCCGGGCACCTGTCGTGGTTGGCCTTGGCGTATCGGGTGATGGCCTGAGAGATGCCTCCCCGGATCCCCTGCTCCACAAACAGGTACATGTCAAAGTCCTGCAGCGTGTCCAGCTCCACACCGCAGGTCTTGAGCATTACGTCCCAGGCGTAGGACGGTAGGGTGTAATAGTGGGCGGGGTCCAGCCCGTACTCTGCCAGCGAGGTGTCGCGGAACTGCTCAAAGACATCGGTGAGCAGGGCGATGTCACATCGCAGGTACTTGTCCGCGTAGTCCTTGAGGTGCTGACACTCGAAGGCTCGCCACACGTTGAGGGCGTGCTCGTACTCCTCGTCCTTGATGTCCTCCAGGGTCATGGAGTTCCTGAACGCCTCCTTGGGCGGCAACTCCCTGGTCCTGTACAACGTGTCGTAGGACGTAACGAAGTCGTAGGGGAACACGCCCTTCCTACGCACCAGGTCGAACAGCCGGTCGTCGGGGAAGCGCTTCCTCGTCTCGCGCATCCTGTCCGTGGGAAGTCCCGCCGCCAGGTTGGCCAGGCTCATGGACAGGAACCTGTAGGTGTCCAGGAAGCGCACCGCGAAACTGCTCTGTCGTTGGTTGTCCCCGTGCTGACCAAAGTGGAATCGCTTGGTAAAAGCGATGTACCGCTCCTCCGTGTGGGCCAACACGTCCACGTCGCCGGGGTCGATGGCTAGCTCGCGCACTACGAAGTGGGCGTCGTAGTTGGACAGGTTGTGGAAGTAGCAGTTGATGTGTCGCTGCTCCCGGTACCTGAGGTTGCACGAGCGATGAGCGGCTCCTCGGAACTCGTAGGGCGGGGCGTGATTGTGGTCCCGCACCTTGACGTCCTGGTCCGTGAACTCCTTCCCGCAGAGGTAGCAGTGAGTCGCCGCCAGGTACTCGTCCATCTCCTGCCGGGTCAGAGAAGGGTGCAGAGCTCTCATGCTGAATAGGAACTCCCACAGCGCCAGCACGTCCATCTTCAACCTCTCCATGAAGACCTTGGACGCGTCAGCCCCGAAGTAGACGCGGGGCTCGAACTCCTCCAGGCCGAGCGAGTCCACGATCTGGTAGGCGAAGGCGTACGGGACGTGCAGTTGCAGGGGCCTCGTGCCGGGCGGCGCTTCCGCTGGGTCAACAGTGACGGGCTGCAGAGCACACTCGAAGTCCGCGTAGATGCAGAACCTCTCCCGCCTAGTGTACTCGGGGTGGGCGAAGCGGATCTGCTGCTTCTTCGACAAGTCCAGGCGAAGGGGAGCCTTGGCGGTGCAGTATCGCATGTGCTCCTCCAGACGCTCGGCACCGGACAGTTGCAGCTTGTTGGACCGGTTGTCGAAGTAAGCGAAGCATCGCTTACACACGTGGATAGCGCCGTGGTGGGACGTCAGCTGAGGTCGCACCAGCCTGCTGACGTTCGCGATGTAGGCGTAGTGACTGTCCCCGCCGGTGGTCACGTACAGCAGGTCCCGGTGATCCTCCAACTCCCGCTTGCAGATCTTCAGCGGGAACACGCAGTCCTGGAACTTTGGCGATCCGTCGGGGCGTCTCCCCACCATGGCGCGCTCGATCCCGTACACGTTGACGCTGATGGCGTTCTTCCTCTCAAAGACCTTGATGTCCTTCACAGCCACGGGGAAGCGTAGGCCGACCCAATCGTAGCGTGCCATGACGTCCGGTGTGTACGATGCAGGCCTCTCCGGGTGTCGCGCGACGAACTTGGCCAGGACGGCATACGCGAAGCACATGTCATCGACGTTTTGCACGTTGATAACGGCGTGCGTGTCGCAGATGGTCCTGGGAAGCTGGACAAACCGGGCTCCGCGTTCTCCCAACGGGGTGTAGAGGTTGACGCGGATCTCCAGGTCGCGTATTCGGAGATAGCTCCACCCGCTGCCCACTAGCAGGCACTGCTCCTTCTCTTCCTCCAGCTTGTGGAAGGACGCTGATAGGAAGTCCTCCAAGTTGGACGCGGCGGTGAGAGGCACGTTCTTTGTCTTGAAGGCCCGCAGACAGGTGGCTCCGTGAACGTTGGCGAATTCGCACTCTAGGAACATGTTCACCTTGGTGTTCGGGTGTCGGGTCCTGACGTCGGCCAGCAGTTCCAGGACGCTGTCGAACAGCAGCACCAGCGCGTCCTCCACGGTCAAGAAGTCCTCCATGGGCCGGGACAGGCCGAAGGTCAGGAGGCGACCGCGGAACGCCCGTTGGATGGGGCGGAACTTAAGTAGTCCGCCACCACCCACCATCCCGTCGGGTGCCGTGCTTGGTCCGGGCTGGGGCTCGCGGCTGGGTCCGGGCTGGGGCTCGTGGCTAGGTCCGGGCTGAGGCTCGGAGCTGGGTCGGGGCTCGGGTGACAGAGTGGGCAGGTGCGGCATCTCGTCCACAACGAGGTTCCTCACGATGGGGCAGTTGTGGGCCTCGTGCTGGTCCCGGTTGTAGCGCCGGGTGAAGCCTCGGTCGCAGTAGGCACACGCGAACCTCATGCCGCGGTGGACGCTCTCCATGTGCCGCTGGAGGTACGCGGCCCTGCGGAAAAGGGCGCTGCACTCGGTGCAACGGGCCTCGTTGACGTGCACCAGCTGCACGTGGCGCCGGAGCAGGTCCTCGCGGGTGAATCGCCGCCCGCACGCGTCGCACTCGGGCCGTGGGTCTCTGACGGGTGGCGTTGCGGCGGAGGAGGAGGAGGAAGTTGAAGCAGACGGGCTCGCACCGTGGACCGCTTCCATATGGTGGCGCAGATCCTCAGGACTCGCCAGGGCGACAGCGCACAACGGGCACGGACGGCCTGCGAACAGGAAAACAAGTCCTATTAGTTACCCTATAAACACAAGGATGAGGAACTATACAGTGGACTGACGACCTCTTGTTTTCCCCTAGAGTCTGTTTCCTCATCTCAATCGCCAGTTACCCAAGCCTGTTAAATACAAGGGTGAGGAGATGGCGGTGAGGAACATGCAGAGGGCTGGCAACCTCTTGTTTACCTCTCGAGCCTGTTTTCTCGTCTTAATTGTCAGTTTACCCAGTCAGGGCCGTTTACTCTCTCATAAAAACAAGTCATTAGTTATCAAAGTCCACGGGCGCGTCGTGACGTCATGGGTGAGGACAACAGGAAACAGTATACTTAATAAATCTACTGGCGGCTTCTTATTTAAACTAAAACTGTACCTGGCGCTTGGTCGTGAGGAGTGGGAGGATGAACTGCAGCGAGGTGGCGTCGCAAGTTGTCGCTTCGCCCGAAGCGTTTGCCGCAGACGTGACAATCGTAATGGTGATCGTTGTGGACAGATGCTACGTGGCGAGTCAGGTTTCTTGCAACCCCGAAACTGCGTCCGCAAACCTCACACAGATGAACAGCCATCTGCAACATCGGGTATCTGTACTCTCCATCCGTCACAAAGGCGCAGTTGCCCTCAACATTTCGTTTGGAAAGTAAAAACAAAACAAAAAACTACTTTTATTTTGCTCAAACTTTTTAAAATAAAAAAGAGTGGTAATGAATCTATTTTGCTTTTTAGGTTTGGCTTATTAATTTTAATCGTTATAAAACACGACTGTTTCAAGGTCATTACAATTCCACTCATCTCCATCTGAAAGGAAACGACAAGACCCCATGTACTGGGATATGAAAAAGATGAAATATTAATGTTAACTAATTAGGTTTTAGGGCATCGAAAACTGGTTGATGAAAAAGTAAATTACATGTTACTTACATTTTAAGATATCCAAAGACAAGGCTCTGCACAGACACACAAATACTCGTAGCGAAAACACCTAGCTCCTCACAGGACGATTTGCCACTAGATACTGAAGTAGCTTGGGAAAGTAGCGCGCTTAAATAGACCGGTTGATGACGCCGTGGAACTTTCTATCACACTCCGGAGGAGCTTCGCAGTGGAATGTAAGCGGTAAACAGTTCCCGGAACCGCTGATGAGTAAACAGGCTGGGACAGTCACGTAGGCCCTGGCACGCGCCTCGACACGTGACATGCTCATACATAGCACTCCAGTCAGGAGGAGGCCCCATGCGACGCACTTGCCGGAACCTTCTAGAACGGAGGGGTCTTGAAGGCCGCTAATGAGTAAACAGGCTGGGACAGTCACGTAGGCCCTAGCACGCGCCTCGACACGTGACATCGTGGAGCCGCTTGCAGTTTGGCTTAATCAAGCCGGCATACAACGTGTAACGAAGTCACATCAAGTTTGGTCAACAAAACAGCCGAGATCCCATGAGGAAAACGCGTTTAAAATTAATAGCGGGCCTGTTTAACGGTGGATTCTCAATTTTCTTTAAGCGATGGTTTTCTTAGGTCGCTGCCCGACATGTGGTGAGGTTTCATCAAAATCGGTCGGTAAACAGCTGAGATCCCATAAGGAAAACGCGGTTATAAATTAATAGCGGGTCCGTTTAACGGTGGATTTTCAATTTTCTTTAAGCGATGGTTTACTTAGGTCACGGCCCAACATGTGGTGAGGTTTCGTCAAAATCGGTCGGTAAACAGCTGAGATCCCATAAGGAAAACGCGGTTATAAATTAATAGCGGCCTTGTTTAATGGTGGATCTATGGGGTTCTTACGTCATTCGCTTCCTTGGGGATAGGCCTACACTCTGGAAAAAGTCCCGTGGGAATCGGTGGATAAATAGGCTAGTTATTAATTTTCGAAAGTTTTTTCCTCATGTTCAAGGTCATCACGAAAAGTGCCGTTGGCGGCCGGGGGGGGGCTGACGTCACCGGGGGGGGGGCTGACGTCACCGGGGGGGGGGGGCTGACGTCACCGGGGGGGGTGGGCTGACGTCACCGGGGGGGGCTTCTCACCTGCGTGCTGCTGCCGGCCGGGGGGGGGGGGGCTCCTCACTTGCTCCTCACCGCGCCTTTGCTGGTTCTGAATGCCCCAATGCCCCCTACTCGTACTGTCTTTAGCACTTTCAATATCTCTGTAACCATTAGACGTAGAGCAATGATAAAAACACCAAATTGTGCATATTTTTAAGCTGATTCAAATGGGAAAAACTAAAATTTAACTTTTTCAATGATTATTTGTAAAATACTAAAAAACTTATTTTTAGGTTACAAACCCCCCCCCCAAAAAAAAATACCCCTTCGGATAGGTCGATCTGTCTGGTTTTTGAACTTAAAGTCATAAATGCTGCTTTAAACAATTATACCAAATTTTGTCAAAAATCGTACTATTTTTACGAGAGTTATCGTGCTCATGGACAAATATATATAGGTATTTACAGTTTTGAACGAATGGTGTTTTTTGGCATCTGGGGACCTCAAAATGAAAAGTTAATCATGGTTCTGGGCCTAGGTCTTACCATGCCGACTACAGTAATAGCTTCTTCCCTATAGGAGAAATTCGCTAATCCCTAAAGGGTTTATTCGCAAAAAATAAATAAAAGTGTCCGGCAAAAAAATCAACAACTTATAAAATATAGACAAAACAGCTAGGATAAACCGAAAAATACCTGAAACTCATTCCATTGTAATATTAAAATAAAATTACAGCCACAGTATAGTCCCGACACAGACTTGCTTGCTACGTTGAGAAATACACTCGCTACTGGCTAAATACAACGGCTATTTCATGTACTTCAGAACTTGCCAGTAAATTAAAACATGTTGGCAATATTGGCAAAATATGTACGTACCACTAACTGCTTAAAGTACGTTGTATTCAGCTGTTCAATTGTTAATCATCAGAAGTTCACATTTCTGATCCCATTCATGGCCACGACGCCTCTACCTTCCACAAAAAAAAAACCCTCAAGTGCGAGGCCTTCGTAAGCGCGAGGCCTTTGTGCGTCTGCACCTGTCGCACCACCCTAAAGACGGCACTGGGTGCTTATCACGGGTAGACTTTCATAAGCGGAACAATATAAATAACCAAATGAAATTGTTTGATACAGTATATGGATTAGTTTGATATTTTTATCGATTGCAAAATATTTTATCGTTTGTATCTTGGTTATTAGTCATCATGTTTGGTTTGTTTTTCAACTAACATTTGCTATCCAGACAAATTCCAAGATACCTAAACTGAAACATAACATAACCGAAACCTAAAGAACCGAATAACCTACATAGGCCCCTAATCGAAATACCGTATCGAACAATTTCATTCGGTTGTCATATCGTTCCGCTTATGAAAGTCTACCCCTTATCACATTAAGTAGATACCTTGAGTTAGGTAAGGCTTATTAACGGTTTGGTCTGTTGGATTCATTGTAGTATGTTTGGCCATTCCAAGTAGGCTTACAGTTTGCCTCAGCGAACTTAAGTTTCTCACGGTAAACAAGTGGACATTTAGTAACTCGCAAATATAAATATAAGCTAGGACTATCATAAAATCCCCCCTGTATAGACTACCAAGACCGACTTATGGTTAGAATACATTTACAGAAAGGCTAAAATTAAAATATGATGATTGACCAACTTGGGATGGTTGAGAAACAACAAAAGCGATGGCCTACCTAAATTAGCCTAATGAAAGGTAAATAGTCAAAGGATACTGTTTGTTATGGTGATTAAAACTTTGTAGACAATATTTCAAGTTTATTAATAACATAAAAAGTTAGTTTTTAGTCCCACCTTGTGTTATAATCATCCATGTTATGGCTACAACTATAGGCTAATATACAAAACCTGAGTATTATTCGAACACAAACTATCTGCAAAAGAACACAGGTACAAAACCACCAAGATTTATGGTTGTTTTTTAGTAGTGCTGAATAATGTTGGCATTCTCGCTGATGACACTTTTTATCGTATTAAATCCAACTTGAACCACAGTGCTTCACATAAGTTATGTGTATGGAAGTCACAAGGTAACATCCTTAACTTACAGAAGGTTTACATTTGATTATTGCTATAACATTAATGAAATTATTATGGGTGCAGTTTCTTATCTGGGCTCCTCTAACCTCAAACATCAAACGGCGATTGCGAACAAAACAAAATGACAGCAGCTGAGCTGATGTATTTTGACAGTTCTCCAACAACACGGTACCACAAAGCTCAAAATATGTACTGAAATAATGTTCAATAAAAAAACAGATAATTATTAAAATGTAATAATAATTCGCCAATTATAGTTTATTTAAAGCATTAAACCGTAAAAACTTTATCCTAAAAATGTCATGACAATCCATCAAACCGTTAAAATGTAGATAGTGTCACACTACTTCGAATTCCAAACTGAGTATAAGGATTTCGTTTCTCTCAATCCAATTAGTATCTTGAGTAGGTATATGTCTGCATTGAGCTATCAGCTATATTCCTACCGAATCTCAGCTCCTTCAGTCCAGTAGTAGGTGCAAGATTGTTCAAAAATTGTATTTTGAAATTCCGGGGGGCAAAGCCCTTAAACATTTTCATGACGGTAATATAGGCTTGCGTTTTGTTCTGATGACGTAACTAATGTTACGTCCCTACCAAATTTAAACTTACAAGGTCCAGTAAATACTAATAGTCATATGATTGCCATTACAGTCAATTAGGGCAGAGCCCTATCGGATTTTTTTAAACGTATTCTTATTGTACATCAGCAGTATAAGGGGAACCACCATGCAAGATTTCTCTTCATAAAAACTGTAGTTTTTAGATAAAGGGATAACTATGTCAGTGAGTTTAATGAGTCTGACATATATAGATTTGTATCATATATACACTCTGTATACTAATGTTATTTATTAACAATCCATACTCAAAGTTTTAAATGAGAACTGCAACAACTATTTATGTAATTTATATAACCTATTTAAGTCATATGCACTCTGTATACTTATGTTATTTATTACCAATCCTCACTCAACGTTTTAAATAAGAACTACGACATCTGTTTGTAGAAGAAACATTCTTAAGTCATCATTTGGTTCAATATAAATAAATGCGTTGTCCAAAATAATAACATAGGATTTTTAAAACCCTATGAGGCATAGACCTAAGGCGATTTCAAAAAATATAATTAGCCTAAAACCTTCTAACGCACGTATAAATCATAGACAAAAAGTTTCATAGATATCAGTCCACCCGTTTCCCTATGAAAAGCAAACAAAACCTGACCAAAACCACACAACCTCACGTTTTTGAGCGGCCGCAATTCTTTTTTCAAAATATGTAAGCTAGTTCAAAGTGACCTAAAACCTTCCCACTCATGTACAGAACAAATGTATACAAAGTGTCATCAAAGTCAGTGCACCCGTTTTGTCGGGAAAAGAGAACAAAACCCCGTCCTTGAGCGTTACCGAAAGACAGACACACAGAAATAGAGATAAGACTTTTTTGGCTTCCCTAGGGTGTAAAACCTGAAAATAAGGAAAACTTTAATAATTCCAAGCAATGTAAAGACAAAACTCTGATTTTTATTTATATATATTTAGGCCGATCAGGAAAATTAAGAGTCAATATATATTTGTTTTGCGTCTGCTAACTATCGTCAAAAAATTCCTTAATCAATATGGTTTATCCTTATTTAACGTTAATAAAGTAATTTACAGTTGAACACACGGCAGTTTAATAAATTCGTTTCTAAAAGCCGAAACACAAAGTTATCGACACGCTCGACGAAGCGTTGAATAACAAGCGTTGATCATGGAAAATTATTTATTGAATAATGAGGAGAAGCTGATTTTATCAGTTTGCAACATTTCACTCAATCGTTGTCTTTATTTTATAACAATTTACTTATTCTACACCTTATTCTGATACATGAAAGTTATCTTATAGAGAAGATCAGACAAAAATGCATAATGATGTATGAACGTTAGTAAAAAGTATAAAATAATACTCATTTTAAAGTCAATCTAAAAGTACACTGCTTAAACAATATGCGAATTTCTTTACAATATCTTGTGCGTAATCTTATCCAATGAATATCAAAATTTTCCAAAAACGCTTTTCACCTCGGGAGGTCTATTAAATAACGCTTTTCCTACAAAACTCAAGTCATGTCAATGCACAAGTAGCTGCTGTCAAATACGAGTATGATATATCAAATTTGAATTAAAATTTTTATTTATAAAACCAAAACTAGTAGATTTGCGAAAATATATTGTTAGTTTGGTTGGTATAATTTGTTCGGATTACCATTAGCAACTGTATAACACACCTATTAATATCTAGACACGTTTTACTATTTTTAAATTTACCGAGTCTCAAACTAACTATTTCAATTAAAATATTTCAATATTTCAAGCAAATAATAGAAAATGACGAGGGCGTAATTAACTGCACAAATAAGCATTATGAAACATTCATGTTAAATTAACGAAGTGAACTTTTTCCAAACGGTGTTATTAGAAGTTAAATTCCGAGCTATTAAATGAAAATACGGGTTTCTAGGTAAAAAAATAGTGAATTTCCCTCAATCATCTGACCTACTTGCAAGCATATTTATATTATAATTTATTGTTGATCTAAATCATAGTTTTCCAATGCTAATGTATATCACACAATAGATGTACGGGACTCTCATATACTTATAACAAATAAAATTACTAACAGTTGACAAAGTCTTATTTAAAACATTTTTAATTTAAAAAGGGCCTAGGAAGCCACAAACCCATTTCAAAAGCAACTGAATATTAAACTTCCCATATTTCAGCTTTCACTTCCTGAAATTACTTTTGTTCAATTGTACTCTTATCTATATTATTCATATTTTATTCTTTGTCTAACATATTTAGAGGTCAAGTATAACCTAATCTTACTACATACTTACTACATAATTCTCCTAGTAAAAATTAAAATTTGCACTATATACTTTATTAAATGATAAACATTGTTCAAATTCTACACATTTTAATATGCTTTATTTTTGGTGTGCGTTTCCTTTAAGATAAATGGGAATACAGTGAACTCCTGTAATTGTATAATTTGTGAAGTTATAATGGTGCAACTTGAACCCTACAGCATAGTCTCACAAGATTGCCAACATAAACCCAGTGGCTTGGCGAGAAACTAGTTGATAGAACACCACAACAAAGGACCGGTTTAGTGTATAGTAAATGTTCTGTAGGCTACAACATATTGATTTTAATATTAGATATTTTATTCGCCTGGTTTCGAAACAAAAATATTTCCCTTATTCTATTCACTTTCGTTCAAATTAAGATCCGTATCCTCTTAAATTTCAAAAGTATAAAACCTCACGATATTCTTTAATTTATTTTGCATCAAATATATATATATATATATAGTTCACTATCGTAAATACAATGTTATTTAGAAAAATAATCACGCAAGATAAACATTTCGTGTATAACGTTTTTTCTGATATTTATATAAGATAGTAAAGTTTTTTTTTGTGATATAGTACCATTCACAACTTTATTGGGATGCATGTGTTTAATGATTCATAATTTAATATTTAAATTTAATATAATTTCAATTTTTTTATAATGCGTTTCATTAGCAAACTATTGTTTCCTAATGATTATAATGGGGAGGTAAAAAATATTTTTTGTTTGGAATGTACAATTTACTGACAAACAATTATTTGATATTAATTTTTCTTCACATTAAATATCCATTACCTAACTTTATGCGAAAAAAATAACAATACCGTCCTTTTTGAATCTCAATTAATTTGTTTTATCTTTGCCAACATAGAATAATATGTAACTAGAACAAACAATTATATAACAGGTCAATGTTCAACTTGTATATGTAAAACACAATCTTGCTCCTTTTAAAACTGAAATCTGGTTTATCCAGCAGCTACATTGTAAACAGAAGTAAACAAGACTGCACAAGTTGCAGGTGTTTATCCTGTCTTGGACTGCATCATTATCATAAATGCATATTATATTTAAGATGCCAGAATTTAAGAAAATGGAATTAAGTAAAACTGTTACTACAAACCGAAACACTATCATTCCTGTAAAAAGTTACTTACTGCTGTATTTTTACTTTTTTATAGTAACCCAAATGTTATAATATACTTTCAGCTGTGTAATTAATATTTCTCAGATAGATCAATTATCTTTTAAAGTCAGTCTTCAATGAAAGTTTCAATAAAAACTAAATACTCCCTTATAAAATAAATAATAAGTAATCACAGTTCATTGCTTTGTTTAAGTCAACTGATTCTGCCGTGTAACAGTAAATGTTTCACATCACAAAAACCCGAGTGTAATCTATAATATTGTCACAGTGAGGGTTGCCCTTTTTGTCACCCTCTCCATTATCCGTGCCTCACCTCATTTAATACGTTAACCTGCACAAAAGGTCTCGGTTGTTGTATTATACAGTGTGTCTCATAACTCTCTGGACAAAGATATATAGCATTATTCCTTAGGTCTATTTATACAAATTTTACCCTATGATCAAGGGTCTACTGTTAAAATTTTCCGTTTGTCTGTATGTACCAATTTGTGTTTGCCTGTTTTTAAATATTGACTTTAAATTGAAAACACATAAATACGGACTAACCGAAAACTATTCACGAGAGGCCAATGTTCATCTGATAAAATGAGTTTTTCTTTACCCAAGGATATATACCTTTGTCCAGAATGTTACGGGACTCCCTATACGCAAAGCGATTTAATTTCCTATGGAATTATACTATTATAACATCAGTAACTCATATAAATAATGTTATGAAGCTCTGTTAATGAAAATCTAAATATTGTATGAAATAGAAATCCTGAATATCAAAAAAAAAATGTGTTAAATACATAGACTAAGTTGTTTTTAGGTATGGTTAAGTTTTCGTTTTATTGTTTGATAAAAATTGTACATCCCAGGTCATCAGATGTTTATTCGCTTATAAAATATGAATTTAACAAATGATTTAAATCACAGTTTTTAAGATAAAAACTAACTTTTGAAGGTAACCAGGTAATACAAGTTTAGCTTTCAATCAATTATTTGTGATCTTAATAGTTGTTTGCAGTTTGATAACAAATTTACTTCATCACTGGAACCTCGATATGACCCAAAGTGTAATAGCCAAGACCGGAAAATAAGCAAGGATGTAATATATTACATAATCTTGACT
Organism: Allygus modestus; assembly: GCA_963675035.1. Lineage (NCBI taxonomy): Eukaryota > Metazoa > Arthropoda > Insecta > Hemiptera > Cicadellidae > Allygus > Allygus modestus. Next base: position 114,949,066 of record OY776114.1, read on the forward strand.
AATTATTTGTTTTATCACCAATTAGGTTGTTTTAATATGTTTACTGATAAATTATTACATCATAACCATCTGCCTCGCGGGACAAGTAATTTAGCACTAAGGAGGTGAATCATTCTCTGTCTGTACGATTTATCTGATGATTTGTTATTTTTGGCGGTTTTTAAACAGGAGATACTCCTTTTAAGACAACGGAAATTACAGTAACATTCTCCAGATTCATCCTCCCCTTTCCCCTTCTAACCTATATTAGCATACCAATGTTTTTAGTAAGAATTATTGTTATATTTTATGACTGAGTCATAAACTCGATGTAGATTGTTAGCCATGCCAGAAAATGCCTTAACATTTATAATCTTATTAGATAGTTTCATAGAGCTACTTCTTACAACAATTTCATTGTTGTAAAGTTATTGATTACAGTTCGAAAGATTATTGTTGGTGTATGAACATGTTAATGCAATTTATTGCGTCTAAAAAATAAAAATAAAATAATCCTGTCTACGTTGTATAGCACACACATATAGCTATTATACCTTGTAATAAGCGATAAGCTATATAATCGATTACAAAGGTTATAGTTCGATTGTAATTCGACCTACATAAAAGAGCCTCTTGTAAAATACGGGTTTTATAAGAAGTTCAAACCCCAAAGTGGCACTGGACTCGTGACTGGGACGCAAACAACAACAGATGTTTGCAACATCTGGTACAAAGTTACATCGAGGCAGACCTTGGCTAAGGAACTTTGTACTTGCTTGTTTGGCATTACGACTTCTATGACATTGTCATTCTAACTCTTACGAGAAACCCAGCCACTGTCACACAGTCGTAACAGTACGGTTGTGGCTGTCAGGTGTTCCTCAACCTTACATACCCCCTCCCCACCATTTGCCTTGTTACTCAGTAATGACTGAAGATTACTAGATTGGTTTCTTACAATCCAAATGTAGATACATAAAAATTATATCGACTATAGGCTTATAAATCTATAATCTGTCAATGCAATACAGGTAAGTTGCTATTCATTCGGTTCGCATCGGCGAGAGGTATAACGTTTGTTTTACAAAGACATGTACACAAACACAGAATACGAAGGGAAATATGCAAATTAAATTATCTTGAGATAACAATGCTTAACTATACTTTGCTAAAACTATCGCTATACTATTATAAAGTGTTAATAACCGCAAAAAATAGGTAAGATTACTATTATAATTAGGTTTTATTTTTAAATCTTTTGTTCTTGCTCTTATAAATGGGCCATTTATAAATGTATCTAATGGAATAAATAACGGGAAATTTTAACTTAATTTTTAATTCACTAAGCAAAATTTTATAATATTGGATCAGGTTTTTATGCGAAAAACAGAAAAGAAATGATAGAGAGAAATCTCCTTTATATTTTTGTATTATAATTAAACAAAATAGTGGGGAAATCACTAAAATCCTTGAAACGTATTAGGAGAAAAAAACAATAAACGGTTTTGTATTTGTATAGACTTAACCAAGTAAGAAATCAATTTTATTTCTTATCTTAGTTTTACTGTAACAAAGACGAGTTAGAACATTGTTGTACCCTACCTTAATTTATGGTAATTTCCCTCTACATTTCGACAACTATCACATAAATTCTCTGAAACCACTTTGCAGTACTCCAGTGCTTTTTATTACCTTGACATCTTAAATATAATTTAGAACACTGGCAGGTAGAGACAATTCGTGAGGTTTTTTTAAATTAAAATCAATATACAATTATGCTGTTACAAATGCCTTTTTTAGCGAATTTCCCCTATAGGGAAGAAGCTATTACCGTAGTCGGCATGGTAAGACCTAGGCCCGGGACCATGATAACTTTTCGTTTTGAGGTCCCCAGACCCCAAAAACACTATTCGTTCGAAACTGTATATATATATATATATATGTGTGTGTCCGTGAGCACGATAACTCTCGTAAAAATTATCCGATTTTGATGAAATTTGGTATAAACGTGTAAAGCAACATTTATGACTTTAAGTTCGAAAACCAGCCAGATTGCTCCATCCAAAGGGGTATTTTGGGGGGGTTTTGTACCCCAAAAATGGGTTTTTCGAATTTTGTATATATAATTTTGGAAAAAGTCAAACTTTAGTTTTTTCTATTGGATTCAGCTTAAAAAAACACACAATTTGGTATTTTGATCATTTCTCTACGTCAATTGGTTACCGAGATATTGAAAGTGCTAAACACAGTACGTTGTCTAATGTTATTCTTATGGAGGAAAAGAACAATTTTATATCTCGCTTATTTATGAACGTATACTGACGAAACTTAGTATACGACTTCATCTGGTTGTGGAACATTGATATTTGCCCAAAAAAACAATTTTTTTCCAAAGGCTCCCGTAGCAGCAAACCTGCGTACTCAGCCCCATGTTATTCTTAGGGAGAATAAGTAACGTGTTATCTCCCTTAATTATGAAAATAAATTAATGAAATTTGGTATGTGGCTTTACCTACATGAGTTATATTGATATTTGTATAAAACCCCATGTTTTATGTTCCTTGCTTCAGCAAACCTGCATACTCAGCCGCCATGTTATTCTTATGGAGAATAATTAAAATGTCATAAATCGTTTGTTTATGAATGTATATTGATGAAACTTTGTATCTGGCTTTATGTGGTATTAAGATACATATATATGCATTGGAAATTCGCTGAGTACGCAGGTTTGCTGCTACGGGGGTATTTTATTTATATGAAAATAATTGAAGTTAACAAAACTAAGCTTGTTCCAATTTACCTTGTCATAATATTAACATAAGATAATAACACCTTTTTTCATTAAAAAATAATATCATCATCATACCCCTTTTACTTATACAATATTTTATTAATTTGGATTAGGTAGGAGATAGAAAGGATTGCTCGTTCTGAAGCTCATTCCCCATACTCTTGAACCCTTTAACATGAAACAAGCGCAGTCCGCGCTATAGAAATTGCTTCGAACTAATTACTCAATTTTAGTTATTGACCATGTTATTTTCCCCAACTTTTACTGCATTTTACTTTACTGTACAAAATACTCGGTAGCCAGACTCAAAGTTATTATAAAAGAAATCTAAAATGTAATAAATTATCCTTTAAATTCACCTGAAAAGACAATACATAATTTATACACTCCTGCTACTATAATAAATACAAAGTGTTGTGAATACCTTCAAAAAGGGTGAAATGTACGAGACCAGCGATTCAGCCGACGACGAAGACCGCCGACCAGATGCTCACCAACGCCGCCTTCTGAATGAGAAGTCCCGTCCTGGTCGGGTTACCCCCTCTTGCTCTCTTATAATTTAATCCTGTCTTATTCTAGTTTCAGCAAGATTTTAAACATAACTAATCCTATTATCTAGTATCCTGTATATACTGGTATTGTGAGTCATCCTTTGGCTTACCGAGTTTTACTTGAACTTTTAAAATATTGGCAAAAATTAAATTAAAACTCTATATTTTATAATAACTAAATTAATGTACCAATGGCAATTACGGTACATTGTTAATAATTATCATTTACAAAGTAAGGAAAGCAATTTTACAAATAGAGAAAGTTCAATTACGAAAGCAAAGGGATAACCTGTATTAGAGTTAATTTCCGGGTTTTCTTTCTTTGTAATGAGAAACGTTCCTTTTATCTAAACAAAGGATCTGGTCGTATAATTGTTTGAATTCAACCCTTCTTGATTTTACGAAGGCTTATAAAGGTAAATGGTATTTATAAACCTTTAAGAGAAAAACATTGCATGGTTGTGGTCATAAAAAGTAAATATTAGGAACTTAAATTCTAGGATTTAAAACAATGTTTTATAAAAAACAGTAAGGGCCATTGCATACATTGTATTGTATTTTTGGTTAGACTGTTTAAGTTACTCTGCTATACTGCTCAATCAGGTAGTTAAAAATAGGTAATTAAAAAGGGCTAATTAACATATTGTTATACATTGGCCTAAACCTTTAGACGCTTGCCTCTTGATGTCTTAGTGCAACGAGTTAACTTAGGTAGGTGTAATTGTACCAATGAAGGTATATATATATATATCGAAATCTATTTTAGTGTTTAAGTAATTTTATACAATAAATCTACTGCAAAAGTACCCAAGACGCCAAGGTATTAGCGTTTTTAAGTTACTTCTTTTCAGCACTACCCGGACGTTTGTTGCATTATTTTCTGTGTTAAAGAAGTTTAGAAAATAATACTAGGGTCTAATAATTAAATCGTTTCAAGTGATTTACTTTTTCCTGTGTTAATCAAACTACATAACAAAATTTTCTAATTTTATCTGGAAATTATATTTTTGGCTTTACATTTAGTTGGTTATAAATTCTGTAGAATATGCGATCAGAAATAAAAACTATACTAATTTACTTATTGAAGTTAAGATTCCAGCAACCGATTAGTTTAGCATCTCGGAAACACCATTAAAATGCAGAGCTTAAAAATAACAACTTGAACATTTCAAGGTAAATTAGACACACATGGCATAAAATATGAAGAATTTTTACTGTTGATCTCAATGTTATTTATTTTTTTTTTAAATACAATGATCTTTCACCTAACAACGGCGTCAAAGTAAACAATATGGCGATGTAATAGAAAAGTGAAAGGGCGAGAGCAGGTCTTAAATTTCTAATCACCGCAAAAGCAATTAAATTGTTACTCTTTTAAATTTTTAAATTTATCAGTTGTTTATAAGTCAACAATTTTACAAGATTTGAATTTAATTATTATTTCACAATCAGTATTTACTAATAAGTTTTACGTAATGCAACGATTGGTATAACTAAATCAGTTGTATATATTCAAAACAATATACGAGTGAAAAATATATAAACAACACTAATTTTAAACAATAATTAACGCATTTTTTCAATTAGATAATTGGTTATTTTAATGGGGAGTTAATAAAATGTAATTAAAACCACCCAAGGGATCAATAATCAAACTAATCTTTCTGCTATTAATATTCAATTACGGTTGTGACCTTTTTGGCAGGTTATGTTATTCTTGCACAATATTTACTATTTTAAAGTTAGTTTCATCACCTATTAAAAAAATATAACATTTTAGAAGTCATTTTTGATTGGGTATCAAATTGGTAAACCACTTTGGTTGGATACTGTTCTGGTTTAATTAATGCAAATTTGTCACATGAGTTTGTAGGGGAGGACTGTAAAAGTAGAACTAGCTCGAACAGTCGAATTCGGGGCAAGTTTCAGAGGGCACAATTAGTTTTCCGTTTTTAAATTAAGCTATCAAGTATTATACAGTTGTTAGGGTCACCCTATGTTGCTGTAAAATACCTCGAATTCTACAACAAGATCAAATTAATCTAAGTAATTAATCTTGTATTATTATTTCTCATCACATAATACACAAACACCCAAGTCTTAATAAAATTTTTATGAATTGATGTAATAAAGTTGTACGAATTAAATTAGATACAGTTCCGTTTTGCTTTTGTTATAATAACAAAAAATAATCAAACTAAACTACCTAATATTACTATATCTCATCAAAGCTTAGAGTACATATCCCAAAATTAATTAGATAGAAAACCTTCGTAGGTGTTAATAAACCTCAGTTAATTATAGTTTGTAGTAGTTCAGGTACACAGCTGGATAAAAAACTAGCTCGAAGGAAACCACTTTATGTTGGAAGATATATTATGTTTACACTAAACGAAACATTTTGCTGTCCTCACCGTTGGTAAATATCCTCATAAATTATTTAAACGCTCTCTTTTATCTCAAACGACCACAGGAAAGGCACCTCCCCATTTAAAGGAAATCAGAACATCCATAAACTCAAATAAAAAATTTAAAAAATAAAATCAAAGCAAAATTTCAGTCTTGTCTCTTTTCAAATTTGTTATTCCTTATAACGTATAATTTGTATAATTTTATAACGTAGACACTTAACATCACTTCACTTGATGCGTGAACACTACGTTTTATTTTTAGGTTTGTTATTTATTTGTATGCAGTTATTCTTATATATATATATATATATATATATATATATATATATTAGAATAACTCTGTTTTCAAGTAGATAAAATAATATCTTAAAAATTAAACGGGGTTTTAAAATGCTACCAGAACAATCTGTCACTAAGAATAACATTTCTGGATTGCGTTTGCATTTCTATTTCTGAGAGCAGGATTTACCTAATGAGTTATTCTTCCTGGTGGCTTATAAAGTGGAGATACTCCTGAAGTAATGGCGGAAATTACAGTAATGTTCCTCAGATTCATGCTTCCTTCTTACTCCTTGTTCTAAACAAAAATCTTATATTTTTAGTTATGATAGAGTTACTTTATTTTGATCGATTTCCTAACTGCAGCTTGCTAGCTCAAACTTCTTTTAAAACCTACGTGTTTATCATTGTATTTAATTACGAATATTTTGAGTACTTATATTCTGGTATTTCTGATTTACGTGATTGAACTAAGCTAGTGAATAGAAGGGGCCATGGCCCTAATCTTGCTCCAATACTCAGCTGCATCTGATTTTCATTTTACTTTTTCATGTTGAGGAAAATATAAAACAATGTAAGTAGGAGGAAATTCCATTTTGTAAACCAAGTATACATTTAATCACATTTTTTTATGTAAACAAGGCAAACGTTTTTAAATCCTCATGCTTGTCTTATGTTGAATTGTTTACGTTATTCATCGTTTGCTGGTAACTTTTTGAAAATATTGCTATTTTTCTCGAGTCCCTGGGTTCAAGAACTTTAATTTTAAACATCTCCCATCAACCGAAGATTTTCCTAACACCCACAATTTAAATTTAAAATTTTCGCTTACATAATTATATATAAATATACTGAAAAAAAGTAATTTGGTCTGAGTTAAACGTAACCGTTAACTGTTTGTGAAATAAAATACCTCGTACACTAACGGAGGTTACGGTGTACACTAACTGATGTTACGACAAGATTTATCAACTGCTTGGTATCACACTCAAACTTTTGTAATAAGAAGACAATTCGAGGTTCATGATAAGGTATGACTTAAACCACAGATATGTTTCACTTAAAAATAAAGTTTGTTTTTGTGAAAGTCTACGATAGGATATTTACCGCATGTCAAAGAGAACATTAGCCACGGATCAAAAGCTTTAGAATATGAATGTAACACACTTAAAATTAACTAGCAAATAATAAAAAGAAATATCTGCCCAAGGTTAAAAAGCCCAAAGATAAAGCCAGATTCGTACACTTTTGACGTAGCAACTTATTATTTTCATACAAACAAATTGTAAGATAAGTTTCAGTAGTTATAATGAACAATGAACAAGAATATGATCACAAATATTTGATAAGTCATTTTGTACAAACCCGACTGTTTTTTATACAGAGTATTCTGAATATGAGTTTGTGGAGGAGGATTGTAAAAGTGGGACCAACAGCACAGACAGTCGCAGTGGGGAAGGTGCAGTAACAGGTGTCCTATTAAAATGTAAATCAACCAATCAAGCGTGGTACAGTTGTTCAGGCTGCCCGCTGTAGCTGTGAAATACCATGCGGTCCTGAATATTTAATCGATTCCTTTTTTAGGGACGCTATTTTCCTAGCTCACATCATTAAGAGCTACATAATTTGATGGTATTGACATTTTACTAACCTAGACTATTCATTTTTATTATTACCGTATGGTATACAGGGTGTCCACATATTATCATTACAACTTTAAAGGTTTTTCGAACGTAAAATAATAGTTATGTATTAGTGGGATTTGATTTTCGCACAACAATTGTATAAAGTGTTGTTTTTCCAAATTTATGAATTCCCAATGCATGAATATATTTCTTACTACCACATAAAGCCACTTACCAAGTTTCATAAAAACATATAAATTAATAAGTGATATATAGCATTTTATTTATTCTCCATAAGAATAACATTAGGGCTGAGAACGCAGGTTTGCGCAACAAGGAAGATAAAAATGTATTTTTTTTTGCAATTATAAAAATAACTCGACCAGGTGAAGCTACATACCAAGATTTAATAATATATTTTCATAATTAAGGGAGATATAGTACTTTACGTATTCTCCTTAAGAATAACATTAGGGATGATTATGCAGGTTTGCTGCTAAGAGTATAATAAAAAAAATATATTTCTTGTGCAAATATCAATATACCAGTAATACGTGAAGTCACATACCAAGTTTCATCAATATACGTTCATAAATAATCGAGATATAAAATTTTAAATATTCTCCATAAGGATAACATTGGACAACGTGCTGTGTTTAGCACTTTGAATATCTCGGCAACGGTTGGGTGTAGGATCACAATTCAAACACGAAATTTATTATTTTGTAGGGCTAAACTGATTGGTAAAAGCAAATGGGAAGTTTACTGTAAAATTAATTGAGGAAAAGCTAAATACTATTTTCCCATAAGATTAACAAGGGATATTTTATGAACACTTTTTTGGATTTTCTCCGCAACCACTTAACCTAGGTTATTGATTAAAAATACTATATTATTTGTTGTTTTATAAGCTCTATGAAATGGTTGAAAAAAAATTGGGTGTTTTAAAATTTCAGGGTGAAAATTGCAAAAATCCGATTTTTATAAAATTTTGAAACCCCATAAACGCCCTTTTCCAAAGTCCGATTTTTCTGGTTTTCGAACTAAGTCATAAATGTCACTTTACACGTTTGAGTCAAATTTCATCGAAATCGGACTTTTTTACTCAAGTTATCGCATTCACGGACACATCGGTTTTCTGTCAACCATAAAGACAAACACAAGCCGGTGGTCTTACACGCTGTTCAACATAATGCTGAGTTTGAAGATTGTTTCGATCTTAAAGCTATACAAAAAATCCAAAGTGTTGAAAACAAAGAACTAAATTACATGAATTTGAGAACAGTCCAATTGGCTCACCAAATAGTAATTAGTTTTAAGAACGAAACAACCTCATGGACTCAACATTCGTTAATTTCATAATTTATTGCTCCTTATTTTTTATACAGTATCAAAATATTTTCACCCCACATCATCTGATCTTAACCAAATGTGTAAAAACATCTAATCCATTGTTTTTATATTTTATTTTTCATTAATTGTTGTACTTGATAAAAATATTATATCGAAATATTGCAACGAAATGGTTTTAATTTCTTAAATGAACATTTATATAAATTTGAACGAATAGTATTTTTGGCATCTGGGGACCTCAAAACAAAAAGTTATCATGGTCTCGGGTTTAAGTCTTACCATGAGACATACGGTAATAGCTTATTCCCTATAGGGGAAATTCACTAAAAAGTTATGTAAAGATTGGAAACTCCGTTGTATAAAATGTGTCAATATTTTCGTTCATTTGGTAAGTCTCTTGTTAAAATCGAACAGGCCGTTTCGGAGCTGTGATACCGTAAACTCGAGTATCCATAATTTCTGCGCGGGCAGTAGATACAATGGTCCACTTAATGGTAGGCCTACTATGTTTCATGATTAGGAAAAAGTGAAGCTTTCCAACACAATCTCAAGTTAAATGAAAATGAGCGAGTATCAAAAAGCCACTTTTGGTTCTAGTAATTAAATATATTTATTCGTCATAATGCAAACAATATTAAGATAATAATTTTTCAACAATTAGTTTTTATTTACCAGTTTACCTTCAAAGGTTTGCTTCCATATTGATCTAGCTACTAAAAAAATCTCTTACAAAAGATTTCATTGTTTTAAAGTTGAATAATTTGTTTAATTCATATTTAACAGCTGACCAAAAAGTGTTATCAAATGATTTTTTGTTGTGCTACGGCAAAACATTCATCAAAGCAATACTTTTCTATCCAAAGGATAAAACACAAGTTTAGCATCCCAATTAATGTGTTGAAAGCATCTGTTTTTGAAGTATTATGACGATATAGATATTTATGTGTTAAGAGAGTAAAGTAGGTATTTATCGCTTGAGAGAAAAATGTATCTTTCCGAAAACGACAAAGCACTTGACACTTGAATAACATACAAAATGATTCATACAACTGCAACTGTGGATACCCGAAACATACAAAAATTCCTTTTCATCTGTTTTGGCTCAAATAAAGAGAGTGAGGTTATAATCACCGAGTCAGCTAGCTTCTTTCAAAGCAACAATCAATCAGCTGTTTATTGTTGTCAGCGAACGGAAAAATAAAGCACAGCAAGCAAAATATACCTTTTTGCTTGCTAAGCATATAAGATTTGTTTTTACGATGTGTTTTTGGATTGTAAATTAGCACTTTAGGTGCGGTTGTAAGAAATATATACTTTGGAACCTTATATTTATTGAAACAGTTCCTGATGGTGCCCAATATGTGACAGTGGTAAAGAATATTCATAGAAGTAGGATGTATACTCCTCTTTGAAGAAAAGTACTTGGAGTAACTAAAACACACACTTTGTATGTCCTTCTGGAGAAAACTATTTTTAATAATATAAAAAAAATAACAAACGAATAATAAATAATAAGAACACAATGAGACTGTAAGCTAATAAATTGTAACTGTGTTTATAAAATGGTAACCTTTCTAAAATAGTTTTGACAATTTTTACTTTCCATACTCGTTTCGCAGTTCTAAAGATAATTTGGTGAGTCCCAAGTATACCGTATATTGTGCATTTGATTTCCCAATTTTTTTAGACACATATATATTCATATTTTATAGGGTTTATTTTTCAGGGAAAGATAAATGCATATTTTTATATCCAAGCAGTATGACCAAGCACACACGGGACGTATTATAGGCTCATCTAATACTTTTATCACCAAGCACACACGGGACGTATTATAGGCTCATCCAACACTTTTATCACCAAGCACAAACGGGACGTATTATAGGCTCATCCAAAACTTTTATCACCAAGCACACACGGGACGTATTATAGGCTCATCTAACACTTTTATCACCAAGCACACACGGGACGTATTATAGGCTCATCCAAAACTTTTATCACCAAGCACACACGGGACGTATTATAGGCTCATCCAAAACTTTTATCACCAAGCACACACGGGACATATTATAGGCATCCAACACTTTTATCACCCCTTGGCAAAGTCTCCCCACTCTATCACTAAGAAATGCGGGATGGCGGAACAAACATTCTCTGGTTTATGATACTTGGTCAATAGACTTTAGTTATATTATAGAGGGTGTATCACAACAGCACGTCCATCAGTTCAACGAACAAATTTCTGGAAGCCACCTTTTAAAAACCAATCAAAATCACAACTTTTTTAACATAAAAAAACTTTACAAAAGCCTTTAATTTTAAATCAATTTGATTGCTGTCAAATTTTAATTTTAAATTTAATCAAACATTATTAAATAATAGTTTTCATTGTTTTTATATGAAATAAATACCCCAAGAATATATTAGGCTAACATTCAAAATATTAAACAACTTATATGAGAAATCCATATTGAAATATAAAGTAATGATTTTGATGTAACGGAGCTTATAGATTATCAAAAATAATCAACAAATTGTATATTACTGTAATAATATAGTAGTAATTTGTACTAAGTTAGAATATCTAGCTTTCTGTTTCACTGAACGAATGAGGGTCTAAATAAATTATATCCCATCCAATTATTATTTAAAATTAGAGAAGCAATAAAACTCACGAATTATATGTTGCTTGATATTTTCACAGGATTTTAATCTGAAATTACCTTTGTAGACACGAGTAGAATCTTCAAACTTATCGTAGTATTATGGGTATGAGACAAATTACATATTGTGCACAAAGTTTAGAAAAAAAGGATATTTTTTTGTAATTTAATATTCAAAACAACTTATTATTATCTTTCAATTAAAAATAGAAACAAGTCCTTTTTATTCAATAATTTGTATTGGACAGAAAACTGTAATAAAAAATATGTTTACTTTTTTGCTGATCCAAATTAATAATAAACTATTTCTATTAATACTATTTTAGAGTTTTTAGTTAACTTTCATTATTTCAGCTATTATCAGTATACACAGTTAAAGTTTAAAAATAATTCTGTTTATAGGTATATAAAAGTTAAAAGTAAAACTGTATTGATCATCACTAAGATTAATGACTTAATACTGTTTATCATATTACTCATATTGTTCAACGTAATATGCATTTAGTAACAAGTATCTTTCATAAAACCGATTGTAAGCCAATCAGTAACACCATAGATTAAGCATACTCTATGCTTAATCTATGGTAACACACTTATACGTTAGGTGGGTCTGCTCCAGTTGTTGTCATTAGTCAGCTTATCATGTAGACACAAAGGTACTTCAAGGTTACATCTGTTATACTATTGTCATATCAGAAAGTGTCAGTTTGATAAGTATGATTATAAAAGCTAAAACTTTGATGATCCCTCCTCGGACACTTTAAATATAGTTACTGTGTCATATTAATTTATCTTACAGGGGTTATAAAAATGGCTCAACTTAATAAATTGTTTTATTATTTTTGTACATATAAAACTTCCACCAAATAAAAGAATATTTATATTTTTGTAGTATCAATGTGCACTGGACCTTGATCTACCTCAACGAGCTTTTCATTAATGGTACTAAATAATGTATGTGTATAATAATTCAGCCCAAATACGACTTTATAGTAACATTAATTTCAGAAGACGCTTCCATTTAATTCTCATACATTTCTTGCACAATGTTATAATCGTAGCCTTAAAGTACGATTTCAGTCTGAATATATTCTACGCAGAACAACTACGTATACTTAGTTTTAATAAACCATAAAACACCCTGTTGAACTTGAGAGCCCTTTACTATCAGATTGCGTTAACATAAATCATCTATTTAACTTTATTTGGCAAAAATAATAAACCAATTAGTTGATAAAATTAAAGCTAATATACCCATTTTAAGTAACTCTTCTAATGGTGTCAACAAACAAATCATATTTCCAATCAGTTATCAAACGAAGGAAATTAAATTTGTACAGTTTTTTAACACCTTATATTTTGAAGAATATTTTAATTGCAAAAATATATAATGATAATTATATTTTTATGTGGCAGCTAATGGTAAATAATTTGCTCACAAGGGATCAAAAGATTCACTTCCAGTACATGCACTTGATATAACTGTAGTAGTGAAGCTTGGTCAAGTTTTCCGTGTTCATCCAGCAAACTTAGTTTTGGCAAAGACTGCTATGAGTATATAGCTATGAGTATACTACTATGAGTTACTGCTATGAGTATATGAGTACTGTCACTATGAGTATACTTGAATTAGTACTAAAGCACTGCCTTATTAGTTAAAAATATATAGCATAGGCCTACATAAAATATTTTAATACATTGCCTTCTGAACATATAAACTTACTTATTTACATTAATGCAAGCTCCGCAAAATAAGTATGCTAGTTAGCAAAATAGCTCACTAAATTTTATCCTAATAATTTCTGCTATAAAATTTGTTTCCATAATAAATGTATTGTTTATCAGAGTTAAGAGATTCTTAAGAGCTGCTAAATGCAACATATGATTTAAATTAGATCTTAAGGTTTACTAAATATATGTTTCAAAATGGATTTGCTATCTTTTTTCTTACCTCACGTCAGCAAGTTGTAAGGTGAATTCGAGTATAACTAATAAACTTATATGCATCGCCGTAATGTGTAGTATATTAGGTATAGGTTATTTACAAGTTCGTATTTTATATCTTAGACATCGATTTTGCAAAACGAAATTCACATACTATGATTTAACAAAGTTTTTTAGAGGTTGAAAAAATGTTGTGTTAATTTCTCTCGATCACTTGGGATTTGTATACTTTTAGGTCACTCACTAAATATGCGATTAGGTACTAAAGTACGAGCAATTTAAACCTTTTCCGTTAAACCATACAAGCTAACAACTCATATTTTTGTCTTCAAGGTTGGCGAAGGCGCTGACTTTTTTCTTCCAGGTAACATGTTTCATTCCTATAATATTTGAAACTTACTATGTTTCTAAGGGCTTCTTTAGGTATACTAAACTAAAATAAACTATACATATCTTAGGTCAATAAGGGGTTTAATAAATCAAACTGAATTCCATGGTTATTTAAATACAAATCATAATAACCTCTGACATTACGTTTTACACAAAAATTAATAATTTGCAAAATTTGTAAATTACTAAAGGCAATGTTTCTAGTTAAATTATTCCTTATTTTTACTTATGGATTTTTTATTAACGTTAATGAACAATGAATATGTCTAAAGAAAGTCACAGCTGTTTCGTAATACCAAGCCCTCTGCCGAGGGAATATATATAACAATGAGTTACGCCAAGTTAATTGGTTAATACAAGGTACAATGGTAAACTTAGTTGTGTTATTGTAGTAAAGCTCTCCTGCAGTTTTGATCTTTTATAACATTCTGAAGTAATTAATTTATTATTGTACATATATAAATATTACAAGAATTCTTAAAAACTGCTAGTGATATAATGTTTACCACATCAATATTGATTTTTAATTTTACATTTTTAACTTTATCTTGTTGTTGAAATATAGTTGAAATGATAGGTAGCAAAGGTTAGTCATGCGTTAGCCTTTCAAAATATTAGTGTTGTTCTCTTAAGCCCTTAAACAACGCAGTATTTAGGGACCTGTTGAAATGTAAACAAAAGCTGTTACTACTTGCAGATATCTTTACGTTTATACCTACTTTACGCGCTTTACGTAACTTAATATTTTTCAAAAACTACTTATGTAGATTATAACTTAAATCACTATTTTTTCACGTACCCTGTGAAATTTGAATTATTCATTTGACAATTCAGACCAATGAGTAACCATAACACAATAACTATATTGCCACTTATGGATAAAGATTCAGCAAACAAATTTCTTGTAAATAAAAATTCATTGCTTAGTATTGTTCTTTCATAAATAAATAAATAAGTGCATTAATAATATACTTTTAACAATATTAAAATACATGGATTTATAATTGTTAGTTACAATAATTACATCCATACGAACATTAACATTGTGGGATCATTTTTGTTTTATATGAAGTGAAAATATCATGATAAATTTGGTCCCAAATGATGAATATAGTAATAAAGGCGATATGGGCACATCAAAGCATTATATGAACTTTCATTACGCAATAACAGAGACTATAAAGCCTTAACGACTGACGCCATCACGTCAACTAACTACCGCCGTCAATATAACAGGTGCTGTTTAGCATCTGAGGGTAGTAGATTATAAAGAAAACTAATTATTAGTGAATTTCCTATGGAAAGTAAACTATTAGCATGACCCGCACGGTGAAATATAAGCCCGGGACCACCATAAAAGTGGAACCACACGTTTGGGAGGTTGTTCAAAATGTTATATATATATATATATATATACCGGACTCGATTTGAGGCGGAACGTGGGCGGAACGGCGTCCGGGACCTCTCTCTCTGAAAAATTAAAATGTTGGCACTAAGAAAGTTTTAAAAAGTCGGTCACACATATGTGTTTGAACTCCAGCGGTCGCATTTTTTGTCCGATTTACCTCAAATTTGGTAGGGACGTTCCTTTCTATAATCATTTTGACAAGTTCGTTGGGCTAAACAATCTAAAAACTCTAAACCCCTTTTTTGGGGATTAACCTTTCAAATTTCGATTTTTTGGCTCAAAAAGGGTCAGAAAACCCCCGGATGTACAATTAATGCATGTAAAAAGATGGGATTTAGTGAGGCAACATTTATAAGCCCTCTTTGGTCATTCTAGCATAAATATTAACCGAGTTATTAAAGAAAATGTGTATCGACTAAACACGGAACATTGTCTTATGGGGGTTTTACATTAGAAAAACCTGTTATTCATTTGTTGGTGTACTTTTATCATCCCCATCAACCTCACGCCTACTTTCAAGCCATTGGACCCTCTCCTAACCGTATAATGAGCGAAAGTGAATTCCCAGAATTGCAGGTAATTAGAACTAAGAGCATCAGAACAGCCAAAAAGTTAAATGTTTTCAGATTTTAATAAAAAATTTAATAAATTCTGAAGTAATTAATTTATTATTGTACATATATAAATATTACAAGAATTCCTAAAAACTGCTAGTGATATAATGTATTGCCATATCAATATTCATATTTTTGACTTCAAGTTTGGCAAAGGCGCTGACTTTGTTCTTCCAGGTAACATGTTTCATTCCTATAATATTTGAAACTTCAAAAACCCAAGACACCTATACCTATAGCTATGAGCCAAGTAAAACTACATAAGTTATATTAAACCATAAGGCCTTTTATACATAACAATTCCACAAATAAACCATAAAATACAATGATATATAAACATAAACCTTAAACAACGTAGTTTAATACTGTATATGGATAATATATGACGTTATTCTTATAATTATACGTCGCTCGGTATTAATATTCTTGTTATTTTATCCATGTATTAATATTCTTGTTATTAGTGAATTTCCTATGGAAAGTGAACTAGTGAATTTCCTATGGAAAGTGAACTATTAGCATGACCCGCACGGTGAAACTTAAGCCCGGGACCACCATAGAAGTTCCTAACGTGACCCCCTGAACACGTTTTGGGGGGTCGTTCAAAATTGTAAATATATATATATATATATATATATGTATGTATTTGGACTCTAGCGGTCGCATTTTTCGTCCGATTTACTTCAAATTTGGTAGGGACATTCCTTTCTGTAATCAGTTGGGCAAGTTCGTTGGGCAAAACAATTGAAAAACTCTAAACCCCTTTTTTGGGGATTAATCTTTCAAATTTTGAGTTTTTGGGCCCAAAAAGGGTCATAAAAGCCCCGGATGTAATATTAATCCATGTATAAAGATGGGAATTAGTGAGGCAAAACTCTTAAGCCCTCTACCGTCATTCTAGCATAACTATTTACCAAGTTATAGAAGAAAATGTGTATTGACCAAACACGGTACGTTGTCTTATGGGGGTTTTACATTAGAAAAGCCTGTTATTCATTTGTTGGTGTACTTTCATCATCCCCAGCAACCTCACGCCTACTTTAAAGCCTGACTGGACCTTCTACTAACCTTATAATGCCCAAAATTGTATTCCCAGCGTTGCAGGTAAATGAAACCAGGAGCATCAGAACAGGCAAAAAATCTGTGTTTTCAGATTTCAATAAAAATTGGAATAAATGTATGTTTTACACTGATTTTGAGTTTTACAAGTTTTTTATGTGGAAATTCACTTCCCTCACGTCAGCGTGCTGCGTGTGAACTCGTTTTATGATTTACACTGATTTTGAGTTTTAAAATTGTTTTATGTGGAAATTCACTTCCCTCACGTCAGCGTGCTGCGTGCAAACTCGTTTTAAATATCGAATCATTGTTATTTTTCAAGCTTTTTGGGAAGATGAATAAAAGTGACTAAACATTCTAAAAAGAGAAGTAAGTTGAATTATGAATAAGATTACTACGATGAATTTAATAAACGTCAAAGAGTGAGCATAACTCGAGTTTTACCTTTTGTTATCCCGTTGTTTAATTTAAATTGAGGTATAGAATGGAAGTTAAACTAGATATAGGGTTGTACAGGGGGAATGTCTCATCCCTACCCCTGACTACTCTTTTTGTTTATTTGTTAGCTCATCTCCTGAAGATTATTAGATTTAGAGCCACAATTAATTGTGTGTCACTGTAAATGTATCCATTGTTCCTATTATTTATTCTTAAACGTTATCTAGTTCAAAGCGTTATCGTTGATTTTTATATATTTTGTATATGCAATTTGTAGGCATTATTCAGTTTTGGTGCTTGAAATATGTTAAAACCAAAAACACACTTGAAAAATTCCCAACAACATTTCACAACTGTGATCCCCGCTGTCGCAGCCGCCACGTGATATCAGTCAACTTGGCCCGCAGCTGATCTCTTGTTGTTGTGGATATTCAGGCTTAAAAACACAAAACTTACAACTGTCATGTCGTTACGTCGTTGGTGACGATGAAAAATTGTTGTTTTTGGAATACGTCGTAAATAAAGCAGTTAGTGTTTCTAAAAAGTCTAACACGTTAGCAGAGCTAAAAAAATACATCAACGATACAATAGTACACAATTATAATGAATAGAATTTAATAGCGCCTATTAATATTATCTCTTATTAAAGACATTTGGTTTATGTCAGTCGAGGATTGAATTTACTCTTGTCGTTTAGATTACTGAACGTTTAAATGACTTTAATTCGGTTTTATGCAATAAATAACTATTAAGGCTCTTTAAAAATTGCATATTATTAAACGGGAATAGCCTAGTAAGATCAGTTTTATATTATAGCCTACATAAATTTATTTATATTGCTAGTTTTCAAGCAATCTCTGGGATTAAAGTAAATTATAAAGAACAACCTATAAATGTTAACCTATTTATAAATGTCAAATTACCTACAATTCTTAGTAAACTGTAGAAGTGAAATTTCGTGAAAATTTATAATATTACAATATATGTCTTTATTATGGACCATAAAGTATTATGTGAACTTTTATTACACAATAACATGAACTATAAAGCCTGGACGACTCACGGCATCAAGTCAACCAACAATCTAGTCCTCTGAAATTGTCACTGAATTATCCGATATTTGCTCCTACGATTAATGTTACCGTTAAATTATTAAACTAATGAACCCAGTTTTTGGTTAAGGTATCTTATAGCAAGGAATAAAGCAATTTTAAAAGAGAAAACAAATTTTTGAGGGAACCTTCACCAGCTGTAATTTACGGTCTTTGTTTCCATGTAATAATAAATGTTCTGGCGCTGCTCAAGGAAGGTGTCCGTCGCTCAGTTGATGGTTCTGCTTTCAATGTGCCAGACGATTAATTATTATAACATTAAATTTAAACTGTAACTAATTCATTGGGCTAGAATTTATATGTGTTTTATTTCCCTGCTCATTTGCTGGAATTTAAATTTAAAATGCGTTCCTCACAGTTTATTTGCATCCCCTAATTGTTAAGACTAGCTTTTTTTAGAAAAGCTTCTATAAATATCGACTTAACGTAAGTTAGTTATTTTTAAAATATGTGGGAAAATCTTTTGTACCCGAATTCCGACAATTAACCCTAAATAGTTTATAACAAGCTTTTTAACTACCTTTGTTTTATTTGATTCATGCAATTAATATCTCAGGAATGATTCTAAAACAATATTTTATTTATTTAAGACTCAAATGTTCAGGAATTATTCTAAAATAACTCTTCTGCCTATACTATTATGAATTGTTTTAATTTTAACCAATCCAAACAATGTAATATGTGTCTTATTATGTTTAAAGCTTCAACAACCACAATAAAATCAATCGCTTAGAATTAGGCAACGAGGGTGCTAATTATTTACCAAAATCATTCGCGTGTATTCGAAACGCTAATCTGGCGAAATTACTTATCATCTCGTCTTACCTTAATATTATGCAAATTTGTTATGCAAAGCTATGGCCAACATGTTTAAAGTTACTGTGAATTTATAGGAGTTAACATTAATCAAAATATCATAGTTTTATTATCTTTTACACACAGAAAAATAATACATACAATTTAACAGGTCTTTTGAAATTGATATTGCCAAAAGTAAATGGTATTGTTGGAAAGCCATTTACGTGGATATTCATTTACGTGGATATTTCCCTAGGCCTAACATTTCAAAAATGACACAAACTAAAATAAAGAGGAAACTTATAAAAAAACACCTCTTTATTTGATAACATATGACGTCCTTAAACAGTAAAAATGCAACGGAATGACGTAAGAAAAATAAATACCCCCGTAGCAGCAAACCTGCGTACTCAGCGAATTTCCAATGCATATATATGTATCTTAATACCAAATAAAGCCACATACCAAGTTTCATCAATATACATTCATAAATAAACGATTTATGTCAATTTAATTATTCTCCATAAGAATAACATGGCAGCTGAGTATGCAGGTTTGCTGAAGTAAGGAACACAAAAAATGGGGTTTTATACAAATATCAATATAACTCATGTAGGTAAAGCCACATACCAAATTTCATTAATTTATTTTCATAATGAAGGCAGATAACACGTTACTTATTCTCCATAAGAATAACATGGGGCTGAGTACGCAGGTTTGCTGCTACGGGAGCCTTGGGTAAAAAATTATTTTTTTGAGCAAATATCAATGGTCCACAACCAGATAAAGCCGTATACCAAGTTTCGTCAGTATACGTTCATAAATAAGCGAGATATAAAATTTTTATTTTCCTCCATAAGAATAACATTAGACAACGTACTGTGTTTAGCACTTTCGATATCTCGGTAACCAATTGACGTAGAGAAATGATCAAAATACCAAATTGTGTGTTTTTTTAAGCTGAATCCAATGGAAAAAAATAAAATTTGACTTTTTCCAAAATTATATGTAAAAAATTCGAAAAACCCATTTTTGGGGTACAAACCCCCCCAAAATACCCCTTCGGATAGAGCGATATGGCTGGTTTTCGAACTTAAAGTCATAAATGTTGCTTTACATGTTTATACCAAATTTCATCAAAATCGGATTATTTTTACGAGAGTTATCGTGCTCACGGACATATATATATATATATATATATACAGTTTCGAACGAATGGTGTTTTTGGGGTCTGGGGACCTCAAAACGAAAAGTTATCATGGTCCCGGGCCTAGGTCTTACCATGCCGACTACGGTAATAGCTTCTTCCCTATAGGGGAAATTCGCTAAAATAAACACCTGATTAGGTTTTTTTCCAAGACACTTATCAGTAAACTACACCTTAAACATTATGAACAAATTGAATGTTTTTATTAAAAAAATATGATTTTAAGGTGTTATTTTAATAGTTGTATAGCTTACCTATAATCAGTCCCTGAATCACGTAAAAATTCAACATTCTCGATGACAGCTTTATCTGGAACTTGTTGGGATAGATCTCCTAAACGAAAATATAGAAAAAATAACTAATATTTGTCAAAACATAAAATATAAAACGAAAAGCTTTTGCAATAAAAGGTCCGTCTGCCTTCTAGTATGTAGATCATATATAATAATATTCCTCAAAAAATTGGTTTCATAAAATAGTTAAATGTAGGAGTATTTATTAGAACGAAATATAACACATGTTAAATGTATTAGGCAATGAGAGTAAATTGAAAAAGAGTTCTGTATTCAAAAATTATTGTGTGACTAAATAGAAAAACAAAATTATTGTGTAATTAAATAGAAAAACATAAACATGAAAATAAAACAGGTTTAAATTATAGTTACCCTTGGCTACTTTTATTTTAAACCATGTAAAGTATTGAATAAGTATTATTTTCCATTCGATTTCTAGGAAGACGAAAACGACTAAATGCCTGCGTTGAAAAAATGCATCGTGAATCATCTAGGAGAAGATTTACTTGTTGAAGGCAGCAAAACGCTTTCCTCTTTGTTATTTCAGGGCTTCAATGTAATAATGTTTATCTTTTCAACGTACCGCCTTGCTTTGTGAATTATTTACCATGAGTTATAAATAAAGGCTTTTAGGCAAAGTTCAGTGTTTGTTTAAGATTTTTAGAACTTTGAAATAATATATTTTTATTTTATAGTAAATTACTTTCTAATGAGATAAAATTTTATACTTATTTTATACTTTTATACTTATATTTTAGTACTTACAATTTGTTATGTTGTGTGTTTTGTGTTTTTTATACTGAAGTGTGTGTATATTGTAGTATTTCTTGTAAATTATTTGTTATTGAATACAAATAATAATAAACAAACAAGTCATAACGAACTAAGGATACGTCTCAGAATCAAATGTTTTCATAAATACAAATCGTAATTTTTATAAATCGAAGGACAAATTTAGAAAATATGTGTCACTATACTTATTTACTTACTTAATTCAATGATACAATGATACTAACTTAATATTAATGCTTATGTTGTATGGATTAGAGAAAGCAAATGTTGATTTGTAGAACTTCTCAATAAAAGGGGTCTTGAATGTGGTTAGATACAAAAACTAACCAATTGGATAAATGTTGACAAGGTGCCCATGTACTGCGTGGGTGTCAGGCTTCATGACCTGAGTTGGGAGTTTTTCACTGAATTTATAACTAGACATCTATATAAAAAGACAAATCATCCTAGGAACATTTGAGAAACCTGTACGACTTACACCCATACGTAAACTATACGTGAACCATACGTAAACATACGTAACCATACATGAACCATACGTGAACCATACGTAACCGTACGTGAACTATACGTAACCATACGTGAACCATGCGTAACCATACGTAACTATACCTAACCATACGTAACCATAGGTGAACCATACGTGAACCATACGTAACCATACGTGAACCATACATGAACTATACGTGAACCATACGTGAACCATACGTGAACCATACGTAACCATACGTGAACCATACGTAACCATACGTGAACCATACGTAACCATACGTGAACCGTACGTAGCTTTACGTGAACCATACGTGAACCATACGTAACCACACGTGAACCATACGTAACCATATGTGAACCATACGTAACCATACGTTAACTATACGTGAACCATACGTAACCATACGTAACCATACGTGAATGAAAGATCTCGGTTAGATAATCGTCAAAAGTTTCAATTTAAAAACATTTTTAAATAAGTGTTGTTTCCGCTTTTAGTTACAAATTTAACTTTACAAATTAAATTAGGGGAACATGTATTATGTATCAACCCATAAAATGTGTTATGAGGAAAATATCGCAAAGCTTATAGTTACTAATTAGAAATCATTATGAAAAGAGTTTCCAATTTTACATTGTCGATATACATTAAACATCTAACTGTAACTAAAAAGTGGCAACAGAACAACTTGTTTACTTTACATTGTTAAAACAGCGGGTAAATGTATGCGCCTAAAGAAATCATCTCCAGCCATCCAACGCACTTAATCAACGCTAAACGAAGAAATTGTGAAATAATCAGCAGAGCGTCGTCCCTTTGTTGGGCTAAACTGAACATTTCTCATTACAAAGAAAGCGAAAATTACCGGTAATGAAGGTTATCCCTTTGTCAGTGTAATTACGGTTTAATTTTTGCGAAACTTACTTTCACCCTCATTTTATCCAGTAATGTGAATTTTGTTTTGTGTAAAGTTGTTTTAACACGTGAAACTTCATTTGAAAATAGTTTTTTGTGTAGTAGGGAATTAAGTGCAACTGTCTTCCTGAGGGAAATTGTTGGCGCCCGTTGGCGATTTCGAAAATTTTCCCGAGGGAGACAATGTACTTTACTCCCGTAATTCACACATTTTTCCCACAACCCAGAATCAAAGTTTCGACAAGTATCAGTTAAGTATTCACATTCTCAATCACTGTCCATTTTGGTTGCATAATGCGTGATAACTAACCACGGAACTAGGAACGTTAATTGCAGCTGGAGCGAAATATCAATCAGCTGATCCGATTCCGTTATAGCTGCAGCGTAAATTATTGGAGCGAAATATCAGCTGAGTGTGATCCGCATGTTATAGCGACAGCTTTGCCAGTTTTTCATTGCACTGTGTTGCAAGATTGTCAATGTTATTCTTAAGGGTTTACTTTGTCTCCCTACGAAATATTATATATTTATATTGTAAAGAATAATTTTATTTCCAAATGTAAAGTGTTAACATTTATAAAATTTAGTCAAAAATGTTAAAAAAATTCACTAAACTAATGTTGTATAAGTACATTGAATTTCACAGGGCAAAATATTTATGTTTGGAGAGTAAAAATAAAAAATATGTATTCCTTCAATAAATAAAAGTACAGCTTAATATGAACTAATATCATAAGGCCATCGTTTCTGGTAGTTTCTGGCCATCAATGACTCACGATGTTTAGATTTATTAAACTAGGATAGGCCCAGAGGAATTATTATTGTTTTATTTTTTATAATCTGTAATGTAATAATTGCACTTTGAATTTAAAATGGAGTTATATATTTATTTGTTACTATACGTAGTATATAGTTTAATGAGTATCATCAACTCCATAGGAGTTTGAGACAAGTAACAGCCTATAGATTTAGTAGTTTTACTGTATATTACTGAGTATTTGAGATTACTTCAAGATGTGATTTTTACATTGAGTTTGATAAAATGTAAGTTACGCAATGTTTGTTTTTTATTTTAAGAAATTAGTACTTATAAACAACCCGCATTTTTTGAACATAACGTTAAAAACTTCCTGCTTTAATCTCCTAGATTTAAAAATTTTCTAAACCAAGTCTTGGTGGTTAAGGTTTTTTGGACATTAGCAGACTGTTCATCTAAAACTTTCTCCATGCAAAGAAATATACTTTGAAAATACTTTTCAACAAACTCTTGTTTTTTGTAAGACTAATTAATATTATTAGAGACAACTTTCAGCTGTAAAAGTTAATTATGTCTGTTGTAGTGGTACATATAGTATTACCAGCAACTTTCTGAATTATTATATTGTTCTGAATATCAGTTTACATTGAAAGGTTTTCTAAAGATAACAATAAAATTACTAGTAAAGCATAGAATGCAACTAAGATTATAAACCTTGGTTTATTCTTAATATTACATAAACTATAATACTTTTCTAAAGCATATCAGATTAAAAAACATATTTGTTTACATTACTAGAAACATGCACTCTAACAAATATGACTAGCATTACATAAACTATTATTTGTCCATTATATTATTGAATTGACAGTGAATGAACCATTAATCTATCTACAAACTAAAATGAAGGTTAATCTTTCAACTAAAGTAATAGTTGAACATATTTTCTTTGTAGATTGTTCCATTATTCTGTCTATTCTAATGTGTGGTTTATTCTTTTATTTAATTTAAGGTGTCTGGCCTTAGGGTTATAATAATTGTGCTACCAAATTTATTATACAAAAACGAAACTAGAAAGCAATTACAATTCAAATCATTGTTTTAATTAGTAAAGCTGATACAAGTTTTAAATTCGTTGATTAAATTGTGAACTTTGCGGTAAAGCTAATTGGTTACACAATATAAGTTTTATACCTGACTGATTATCTACTGCATTCTTCATTAATAGTGCAGAAAGATAGCTCATAACAAATATTTTTAATTTAATATTAATTCATTATGGACTTTGTCTGTTTATCTATAATATTATAAAGAAGAGGTGGTTTGTTCAAGCTAACTAAAATGGAAATTGCATTGACTAAAGAACGGGTAGAGAAAACCCTTGTGCGAAGAACAGGTACATCAGCTAGCTATTAATTAATATGAATGAACAAAAATATTAATGTGGTTTCATCTGGTTGTGGTTTATTCTTATATTTGTACAAAAAACAGTTTTTACCGATAGTTCCTGTACCCCCCCGGATTTTATATTTTTGTTCCCCCCGATTTTTATTTTTGCCCCCCCGATTTTCTATTCTTTTGCCCCCCCAATTTTATATATTTGCTCCCCCGATTTTATATTATTTGCCCCCCCCCCGATTTTATATTTTTGCTCCCCCGATTTTAATTTTTGCCCCCCCCCGATTTTATATTTTCTCCCCCCTCTCCCCGATTTTATATTTTTGCCCTCCCCGAGGTTACATTGTTGTCCCCCCCCCGGATTTTATATTTTTGCAACCCCCATTTTTATTTTCGCCCCACCCCGATTTATTTTGCTCACCCTTCTTCGATTTTATATTTTTATTTTATGTTGTCCTCCCTGTATTTTATATTCCCCCCTGATTTCATATTTTTTCTCCCCACCCCCGATTTTATATTTTTCTACCCCCAACCGATTTTATATTCATGCCCCCCTCCCCCCTCCCCGATGTTTTCTATTTTTACTGTACTTGAGTTCTTTTATTTCTAAAAGCGAATCCAAAGTGTTACGTGTACCGATTTGGAGTCGCAAACCACGCGCTGTTTAGTACCCGACAGAGTTCCTCGACTTTAAAAGTGTAAAATGTAATTTTAATATTATAAAATAATGTGGATTGTTATTTGCTTTAGTTAATCTACCATTTATGTACAATCCGTAAGAAGGACGGGTACACAGCTAGTTTTGTATAATTAAAAGCATCTGCAGTAATGTTACAATTGTTGCTAATAACATAGAACGTGCGTGTCCCGTTAAAATCACTAAAGGCTTTTAATTTTAAAGAAGTTGTTATGACTCAAAAGTTACGTCACATAACTGTATTATATGATGTACAATGTGGTTATAATATATCAATACGAGGGTCATGCAGGAGTTAAAGATCGTTTGCTTACTGCACCGAGCACAGCTCCCCCACCACCGCGACTGCACATACATCAATCTGCTCACCTCACCGCCAAAGTGGGGGCCGAGTCTCAGTGCTGAGGAGGTACGCGTATTATTTATAAAGCGATTTAAAATTGCAATGTCAATTGAAAATATCACTAAATGTAAGATCCGTTGCTTTATTCGGTTTCTGCAACACAATATCTTTGGTCTATTGAAATTTCTAGACAATCGCCAAAGAATGTTTATGGCATTAAAGGAGAAAATGGTGTATTTTGTTTATTTAAAGAAGATCCAAGTTTTAGGACGAGGCATATTGGATCATATTGGGTGGCACATCACCGCTCGTTACAGATGATTTGAAAGAAAGAATTAAGGGGAAAATTTTGGAAAACGGACACTTTCCTGTTGACACCTTACAAGAATCCTTTCCAGAAATTTCAAGATCGTGAAATTACTGGAATAGAACCGTAGGTACGAGTTATGAATGATGAAATTTATCACTCTGTAAATAATATTATTAATGCAACATCTTGTTCAGGTAGTTGAATCAGATTTTTTGAGTACTATTTCTAGCAAAATACTGACAATAATAAGACATGTGATTGCAGATGCATATTTTCCATTAACTGCTAACAAAATGAATAAGAACAGACGTCGAATACACCATTCTTATTGATAGAAGCATCAGGCTACTATCGCTAATGGTTTCAAAATGCATAACTCTTAAAACAGCACGGGAAAAATCTCCAGCTGTTTTTACGGATCTGGCGTGGGAAATTATCACTTTCGGTATTCACAGATGGTACCTAAAGTAGCCAATTCGGTACATTATGATAAAACACCTACTTCTAGCATTTGTTCTACAAAGGGTAGTTTAAAGCTAATCCGAAAGGTTTTGTTCTTTAATAAATTGAAAGCCTATATTGTCTTGAGACATAAGAATAAGTATTAAAGTTATATTTCCCCTACCTGATATTTGGATTTTGTTTATTCTTAGTTATCATTCGTATTTTGTTGATATGATAAGATTAGCTTTCAAATGAAGATGGACATAGTAATGCAAATGTTTAAGAGATTTAAACCAGCATTTAATTTTGTTAACATATATTTATTATAAATTATAAAATACAATGTTGTGAACCTTGGTTATAGAGTACTCGTAGTCAAATTTATTCTAGACTCAGATTTAATGGTATGGTTTTCCTTAAAAATGTACTACAGAAAAAACTCGTTTATAAACTACTTCAGAAGACAGGTAACGAGTTCCCCTTTCAACAGGTATTCTAAAAGTTTTATATCGCCGGCCTATACCCTTTTACGACGTGTTTTACAGTCCACCAGGGAAGATAAAGTTGTTTACAGCGATATGTGGTTAACACTTTATGTAATCTCAGCACAACCAATTTACTTTTCCGTCATACTAATCCATGCTTATTATCATAAAATACTACGCAATGATTTGCTATTGTAACCGATCCAATTAGTGTTAGTTCTTATATGCGAAAAGTTTATTTTCATCTCTAAATCTTCTTAACATATAAAAATCAATTCCTATAAGCCTTGGTCGCGCCATAAATTGAGAATGAATGCACCTAATTGAATAATTATTTCCTGTTGTGTTCGTTAATGGCAGGACAAGGTTTTTAAAAAAATAAAATTTGTAATCCAATCTAAGGGCTCTGTCCCACTGACCATCAAAGTTCCCATTGATTTGATAAAAGTTCAGTTAGTTACACCGAACAGCTGTTAACAAGGAGTATATCTAAACATATTTGAAAGGTATAAGCATATTTTCATTACGGAAATAAAAAATCTATTTGAATGGTAACTCAAACTCTTTTATTGATTCCGAAGTTAGTACCATATAAAAATAGGTGAGTAAGTGTAGCGAACGAGCTGTTCCGGGAGGCAAGTGAGCGAAGCGAACGAACTCATCTTAAAAATGAACGAGTATTTGACTTGAAACAAATTCAATGACATTATGACAGGACAACGTATGTCAGTCTAATCAGATATCCAGATAAAATTGAATTATATTTTATTTTATTCCTGGATATCGTAACGTCTTAAATCAAATTAAATTATGAATAAGTATACCTTATTATGTTGTTTCTGTTCACGACATATAGCAAAACTGTAACATACTACAAGACGGAAGTAATTCGGTAAGAAATAAGTTATGCTGCTCCTATTTTGACGAAGCAGCAAAGCATTTCATAAATGTGGTTAATTAATTATTTGAATGTAGTATTATACTTTTTGTATGACAGTACTACTTTTTTATTGAATATTGCAAATGCATAAACATAGTTTAAAAAGCTTTACAGTGTTAATTATAACAGTATTACCTATATTGGTTATAAGGATTAATTTTATATATCATCATATTTTAGGTCACCTTTATAAGAATTATGATGTTTACGTCTTCAATTCTTACACCACTAATTCTTTCATTAATAATTCATTCTTCCACTTGGAAATTTCATTTTCAAGAAATTATATAGTCCGTGAAGTTCCGCAACTACTTATAGTTAAAATCACGTTTTGAATGATTAAATGGTAAGTTTTAAACTCTTCAACAAAACCAGTTGTTGCAAAGTTTTAAAAATCTGATACGAAACTAATCACTTATCTGTATTGAAAGTGGATTTTAATATATTAGCATTAATATATTTAAAATAAAAAATATACGATATTAAAATATACTTATGACCGAAATAAATACACGACAGAAATACCGGCCAGGAAAATATGCCCCTTGTGAATTAGAGGTTGTGTTTTGTATGAGAAGAACTAAGAGTAGGACAACAAAATTTACGCAAATTGCACAAAAAACACCTCCTTTGACGTCATTTACAACAGTACACGCACAAAGGGATGATGAGCAAGTGAGTATATATTTTGTCTAAAGTTTACACTTGAAGGCTTTTATGTAGTAAAATTACAGCGAAAAAAATAAAATATCGTCACATTGGGAATTATTCCCCAAACTTATAAACTTATAAAGCGACTTTAATTTTCGGACTGGATGGTAATGAATTAATGATACATTAACCAGGCAATGTGCACATTTATTATATTGTTTACCTACCTCGTTGTGAGATCGAAGTACATAAATAGACAAGAAAAAATTCATAAAACTTAAAAAATATATTTAACTACAAATAATAACTTAATTATTGGTGTTTAAAATCAATCCAACCTCCAAACAATATCCTTAAAACTACAAAAACGAAATTGACACTTAAAATAAACTCAACTAATAAGTTAAAAATTTATGAAATGTAATTTGATATTTATTACTATATTCCGTTATCGATAAAGTGGCTCCATTCAGTTCACTTATAAGTAGTAATGCGTATGTAAGGTTTGGCATGTTTTACACAAGATACAATTGTATACTAAAAATTGATTTTACACAACTGAATTTGAAATGAGTAAAAGTGTGGTGGCTTACGATTGTTCTAAATTAGTTTATAAATAAATATATAAACTTGTTTTGCCTCCTGAGGAACGTTTTTTGAACACGAAACTCAAGCAATATATTTGAAACTCGAGCCCTTGGTCCAAACAAACTCTCGCCTGAAATGGGAATAAGAAAAGTTTCGAAAACTTTTGTAAACAAAAACAAATATTTTTAACCTAAATTATGTCCATATTTCTGTTAATTCCTTAGGAATTATATATACTAATAGCATAGTTGAAAAACTTTGTGAAGGCTCACAACTGAATCAAGCTGCCTCCGGTAGCTAGGTTAAGAGTTAATGATGTTGATTTAAGGATGTCAGGGATAGTCAGTAGCATGTTCATTAACTCATATTAGAACCATAAATATATTAGATTCTCTTAAAAGTAAACTCAATGCTGTGTCGACATCTCGCTAGCCTAACGGTTAGCTGTTTGGACTTTGGTTCAAGGGGTCACGGGTTCAAATCCACACAGATGTTAGAGGTTTGAACAGCTTTCCCTAAAATCGTTTGTGTTTTCTCTTAACATTGAAATACAAAAAGGTGATTTACAGTCAATTAAACAACAACAAAAAACAATCATGATTTGTTAGTAACAATTTGTAAAACCACACACCTATTTGTTTGGTTGGTTCTATTTCAACACCAACGGTATTTATGTTATGAGATCACACAACTGCTTTTAGGGGAAGCGGTCCAAACCCCTAAAATGTTATAAAAATACTAAAGTTGCTTCCGTTGCAGGTTTTATAACCTCTTTACTAACAGACAAATCACGCATTGCCAGTTAGCTTTAATTTAGAACAGTAAAACTGTATTAAATAGATTCGTTCCAATAAAAGTATTTAATAATATTATGAACTGTTTGGTCTTAAAACATGTTTACAAGTGCTTCTAGGTGCTAACGGACTTGTATGTATTTTGACCAGATATTGTCATAAACAAGACCCCTAACACTACAGGCTGGACTGATATGGTTATTCCTAGAAAATAGTTAATTTATATTATAAGAAATTATATAATTTGTATGTAACTTGCAAAATAATTTCTTCGTTTGTTAACAAAATTGATTCACATTTAATTTGT
This sequence comes from Allygus modestus, assembly GCA_963675035.1. NCBI lineage: Eukaryota > Metazoa > Arthropoda > Insecta > Hemiptera > Cicadellidae > Allygus > Allygus modestus. Next base: position 114,979,895 of record OY776114.1, read on the forward strand.
TTAATTACACGGAAATCCAACAATCGTGAATTTTAAGATGTTGTATGGTAGCTGATGACACGATCCCCTAACGAGATCTTGTAGAGAAAGAACCAGATGTTTTGAATAGTTTATTTTATAATCAACAGACTAACTAAACAAATAACTACACTGGGTTAACATTATAACCTTTAAAGCCCAAGCATGAAGCACTTGAAATGTACATTTTTGAAAACCCCAATAGGCACATCTACAGTGTAAGAGCTTGTGATTGAAACCAAACACGTACAAGAATATAAAGTTGTATTGGTCAAAAACCACCAAACACAAAATTATGTAATAATACTAATAAACACAATAACCAGAGCATCGTAAAGATACACTAATTTATAATGAAGCATCGCTTGACTCAGATTCATAAATACGTTCTTATAGAAAAAAAACTCCAAAATGCTTGGCTATGAATTTACCATTAAAGGGAAATTTAGGGTTAACTATATAATAAGGACAGTCTCTGACCAAATTATTAAAGTTACATCGAACTGCCCATTGAATCAATACATCAATAGTCAAAATAGATGTTTACAAGATTTTCATTTATTGGTATAAAAAGTCACACTTATATTAGCTAAATTTCAAAAAGGTCATAACAAAATCACATAACAAAGTATTTATAGATTTAGTAATTTGAAAAAGGTAAAGTATTAGAGTATATTTTTGACTAGAATTTTTATAAATAATCGAACTAACTAACGCTATGAGCTAAAATATAAATAATTTAATCAAAAGTTGTTAATTTTTAAATCTAGTTTAAAGTTAAAACATATGTGACGAAATTAAAGAGTGAGAAAAACATAGATAGATATATTAAAATTAATGAATAAACAATTACAATTACATTAGGGTTTAAATAGACACTATTATAAAGACAAAATACCATATAACTCAAAATAAAATACTATCATTTATAATATTTATAAGCTTATTCAAATTTAACGACCTCATCACAAAAATAAATGTCGCTACAGAAAGAGTTAGTGTTAATTAGGAAAGTGTTAAAGAGTTCATTAGATTTTATCCCCCGTCTAAGTTAAAAATAACGAACGTTCATTTTTACTTCCCTTGGCAGGATAATCGGTGAATACTTCGTGGCCAGTCACTAATAGTGCTGCAAATATTTAGATGCAAAGTTGATATTGCAAAGAGGAGTGCAGGTCAGAAGTTCTTTATGATTTACATATTTATCGTATATATATATAAATTCATTTTGTCAAAGAATCTGAGTGCTTAAAACGGCATTCTTTATAATGATTATATTGAAAGGTATGCGAATTAAATTTAGGCCTTGACTTTAGAAATAACATATTTCTAATTAGTTTACGGATATATAAGTATATATTTTACTACAAAAGAATGTGTTTAAACTGTTCACAGTTGTCTATGGATTTTTTATAGTGGTGATTTTACTGCTCATTTACAGACCCTCCTAGGTGAGCCTTTAAAATAAAGTGTTGACGGTAGGAAATTTGACAATAATACAGAATTGAAGAGGCGAGGTGAAGTTTTGCCTTGTTGTTATTGGTGAGGGTTTGGTGAGTATTGCCTTGTTAGTAGCACTAATCGAAAAATACATGCCAAAGCATAACCAATTTTCCAATTTTATTAAAATTGTTGGTCCTACTAAAACGTAACCACCAAATACTTCTAGAACAACTTGTTGTATAAATTAAACTCGTGTTGTCCCACATGGCGGTTTTCATTGCTAAACATCTTCTTTAGAATGCATGCATATTTTCATTAATACCAGACACGAGCTAGTATATTACTACTTGTGTTTGTGATATGTTTAATTTATTGTGAGATAAAACATAATTAAACAATAAGGTCTACAAGTTTTAACGGGGAAAGTCTGAAAGAGATATTCATTGTCCAGCAAAGCTCAAAGAATGAACTGAACATTTATCCAAATGTGGCATAATTTTGGTGACAGAAACTTCTCCCCGGTTACCGACGGTTAACATAAGACAGTCAAGGTACAGTAAGTTGTATCAGTAACCGGTATGATAACCAGGAAAGATAAATCGTGTTGTTCACGTAATAAGCTTGGTTTATGTCATCTGGAACTATTCTATGGATCCTGCAAAACGCAGTTTTGTTTTACTGGTATAGTATACCAATAAAGATTGGTATATATAAACAATATGATACTGTGTTATAACAGATAAAGTGGTTAACATACGTGAAAATGTCAGTAGTTTTAATAAACTATGTTGTAAAAATATGTTGAAAAAAACGCTCTAGGTTAGGCTTTCCTAAAAATCACGAGAGAATATTAAAAATTAATATTTAGTTTACAGAGACAACTTTTTACGCCTGAAACTCAAGCAATATTTGGCTCTTTTCCAACTACACTTCCGCCTTTCCCGGAAATAAGCAGAATATCAAAAAGTTAACTTCAAATATCAATCGCATGTGCAGTTGATACAAATTATACAAAAACGTGAGTTGAAGTTATGTTATGTATGACTTCTAACACTTTAAATCAATTTTAAATTTACCGGTACCAGTTGTATTAAAAAGTTCTTATTCATATTTGGTAACTTAAGTATATTAGGTAAAAACCCTTTATATTCCACGATTCTGTGAATTGCAATGTACAGTAATTATAAGAGGCACGAAAAGTGGTATTTTGGTTAAAATTTCTACTTCTTATTAGCAAACGTTGAATTTAGTAGTTTATTTTACTATTCATTGTCTATTAACTATACTCAATTTCATCAACGATTGGATTGATTGCATTTAATAATCAGTTAATAATGTAATTTATTAATTTATGCCATTACAACATTTTATCCACCCGGTGTTTTTAAATACTTGGAGGCTGTTTTTTTTAAACCACATAGTGATGTTTATGATAAGTTTTACTTGGTCACACGGATGTTATTTTTTTTAGACCTACCAGTAAAAATGTTCATAGATACCCTAAAATAGTAGTGGAAACTAAATCTAAAACTTCATTAAATAAATACTCTCAATATATCTTGAGTTTAAAATAATTATACTATCTCTTAAGCCAAAAAAATAACAATGACCTAATTTGGGCTAATAGTAAAAATTGTTTTTCGGATTCATAATTTTAGTGGAGAGAGCCTAACTTGTTACCAGTAAAAACGTATATCCGGAAATTGTTTGAGCAATATCGCCTCTGTAACAAAATAATTAAGACAATTGTCTGATATAATTAAATTTGCAATTCTTGATTAGATTATAATAACACACAATATTACATTAGATAAATTAATTAACATACTTTTTTAAGGCGAACCAAAAACATTATAGTTTAATTTGAGATAGTGGCTTGTTATAGGGAAAGGATTAAATTTAAAAAAAGAAACATGTTTATCTGTAAAACAACCTTCTAACGTACAGGGTTGGGCAGCTCATTAGCTTAACACGGGCTCTTATTTTAACCACCCCTCATAAATGTTTTCTTTGTTGGACTGTATTTTAAAGTGAAGTGTTAAACAATTGTAAAAATTAAATTACCAAGACGCAATATTCATGTTAGGAACTAAGTTTTAACGTAGTAAATGTTATAAGGCCATCCAAACTGTGGGTTTAAAGCTTTATTATATTATTAAGCTAAATGATCAAGTAATATCACAAAACGACAATTTGAATTTAATATAAACTACTCTACTACGCAAGAAGTTTTATTAGTGAATTTTATATGGAAAAATATACTATTAGCATGACACGCACAGTGAAACCTAAGTCCAGGACCACCATAAAAGTTCCTAACGTGATCCTTGAACACGTTTTGGGGGGTCACTAAAAACTTTGTATATATATATATAAATTAAATAAAAACAATAACCAGAGTACCCTCTTTTTTGAAACATTTTGTATTACTGACACGTGTCAGTAATACAAAATGTTTCAAAAAAGAGGGTACTCTGGTTATTGTTTTTATTTAAATTTTATAATAAAAGTAGCCCTAATTTGTGAACTTCAATTTGAATATATATATATATATATATATGTGTGTGTGTGTGTGTGTGTGTGTGTGTGTGTGTGTGTCCGTTACCGCGATAACTTTTGAAAGAAACACCCGATTTTGATGAAATTTGGCTTAAATGTGGAGAGTAACTTTTATGACTTTAGTTCGAACACCAGATCGATCGGTCTATAGGAAGGGGTTTTTAGGGGGGCTTAAAATTTTCCAAAAATCTGTTTTTGAACTTTTTAGCCTAAAATCTTAAAAACACTAGATTTTGGTTATGACCATTTTATAGAGCTCAACAAAATAAACAATTACGTATTTTTGATCATTAAGCTAGTTAAGTGTTAAGTGGTTAAGTGGTTGTGGAGACAAGTCAAAAAACGCATCCATAAAATATCCCATGTTAATCTTATGGGAATACGGTTTTTAGATTTTCCTCAGATAATTTTACTAAAAACTCCACATTTCTTTTTACCAATACGTTTAGCTCTATAAGAATCATTTTAGCTCTATAACAATCATTTTGGCGTTTTAATTGTTTACGTCCAACCGTTGCAGGGATATTCAAAGTGCAAAACACAGTACGCTGTCCAATGTTATCCTGATGGAGAATAAATAAATTTTTATATTTCGATTATTTATGTATGTGTATTGATCAAACTTGGTATGTGGCTTCAATTAGTTGTGGTATATTGATATTAGCAATAGAATTTTTTTGTTGGTTTTCCCGGTAGCAGTAAACCTGCATACTTGGCCCTCAGATTATTCATATGGAGAATAAGTATTTTGTGAAACTTGGTAAGTGGCTCTAGGTAGTAGTGGGACCCATATATGCATTGTAAAGTCATCTTCCGTAAGATTAACATTGTAACTTTGACAGCCCAGGGGACAGAGCCCTGAGCATGAATGTCTTCAATTTAGTAGATTTTTTACACTTATGTCACTCCTGTCAAGCTTTTGGCATTAGAGATGAAGGTGAGATTGGCAAGGACAAGGTACAGGCCATAGAATGCGCCCGCACCTTCCAGCAAAGGTAGGAGAGCTAGGACCACGGTGCCTAAGGACGTTTGACTGTGAGACTCATTCCAGAGGTTCAACCATGGGTGGAACGGTAGCACGGTGAGGTGGGCTTCTTGTCGGGAAACGGATATTTTCGGTCATACTTATACGCGATGTAAAATCGATTCACTGGACTGAGTTTACCGTCCGTTTATTCCCTACGATGCGAAACACACTTTCTTCTACTGCCCGCGTTGGGAAGACTACGTCTGGAGGCCACAAGCTTAGTGTGCTGTCGGTGGACATGGTCTGTGCGAAGTTAAAGGAGAATAAGTGCTACTGGGACTGAGTGTCACAGCTAGTTCGAAGCATCCTCTGCACAAATAAGACAGTCTAGACCTGACGAGAGCAAGATTTTGTCAACCAGAAAGAAGTTCACTCTGAGCATCTAGGCTTAACCTGAAGCCCGGATATGAATAATTCCTGAGTTAGTGTCCAAAAGAGTAGAGGAGGTCTCTTAGTCGGTAAACTACAGCAGTTAGCTAAATAAATAAAAAAGTTTGTTATTACGAAACACACCAATATGCATTACAAATGTCAACAAAGCTTAATATAGGAATAGTAACTAAGGTTGGCTACCTGGGTATGTAAAAGTTTTGTCGCTAGCAGATTTAGAACCAAATTTTTAAACAGTCCGCTAAATACTGTGCATTCTTGATTATCAGTGATTAAAATTGGCTTTCGATTGACTTTGAAACATATCAGTAATAAAAAGAAAATCTAATGCAACATTTAATGATAATATAGCTACTTATGAATTTTCTCTTTACTCCGCCATTCAGAAAGGCAGTGTAAGGGCGTGAACGTTGATACCGCACATGACCTGTGTTAGGCTCTAAAGACCTCTACAGTGTCGTTATCATGGTTGTAAAACTCTCTGACTCTTGGCCATTCGATGTATTGAACGCTGTTGCCAAACAAAACCCTACTTTAATAATATTGCTTTTGCTAATTGATAACTCTACAAGCTAGAGGTTCCTCCCGATCACATTCCTTAAATTAGTTTGTGGTTAACAGTTGCATTCACTGATTCACTCACCTTTTTCCAACCGTGGTAAAAGGCTGTGTAGTGAAGGACTTCTTCATATTGTAAGGAAATAAAAATTTAATCACGAGCTAACGCATTCAAATCCCTTTATTTTTTGTCAAAATTAAAAAAGATTTTTCACTCTCCGGCCTTTTACTATGAGAGCAATAAAACTGAGGAAAAATTATTGAATTAGCAAGTAAGTGCAAAATATAATTTATACACAAATATATAATATAAATAGTTTATGAAACAATTTAAATCCTATATATTAATACGCTAGGGGGTTTTCTTCAAGTCATAACTCGATAACGGCTGTATGGATTTTAACGTTTGAGGTGTCAAATTAAAGGTATTTTTACATTGATTTGCCAATGTCTCAACATTTTAAGAAAGGGCATATCTTAAATACAGTAAAGGGCTGAATATTCGGAACAGTGGTGATATCTGACAGCGGAAGTATGAACTACGTGTTGATTGAAAGTACATTATATATCCGCGTTATTCTCAGATGTTATCATCCGTTTTAATATCACATGTATTGTTATGTTTGTTTACAACTGAAGTAACCTTTCGTTGGGTACAAACTTGCTCGAATTCGAAATAGGAAAACTCGTAATGTATTATAACTGCATGTAGGCCTAAGTAACTTAACTGATGTATTGAATGAGTCTTTAATTTTATCTACTAATATACAAAATCAAAAGTGGCGAGTGTCTAACAAAAACACTGAACCGTTTTAAAAATAGGCCCCTGGCAACAAATATACCAACACCACCAATATCTAGCCCAAATTCTGTTTCAATGTAATATTTAAGAGCTATGAATTTACTACATATTTAAATTGTGTTCTATTATCTATTTATCAGAATGATTTGTTTTAACTTTAGACCATTATAATAACAAAAACTTGGCATGTCCTGGGTTATCCGAAATTTATTTATAAAAAAAGCCGATTTTTACAAGGCTACCGACAAAACTATTATGTCCTAAGTCATAGTTCGATTTTTTATCGAAAGTCCTACAGTTACAAATATTTTCCTTTCCATTTATTTATTAACAGCTGTTGATACTAACAATGAACAGTAAAGAAGTAAAAGCAGCTTGTACAAGGTCACTTCTGGAATGATGTCACAATTTAAACTAATAAAAACTATAACAAAATATTTCCTCGTGGTTACTAATAATATTCAGAGTGTCCCCGAACTCTCAACGAAAACCTCTGGAACTTGTTCCTGTGGGGTCAACACTAACAAAAAATGTAATAGAAACATACGGCCTATCTCACTCCGTTACCTATTTGTTTGTCTGTTTTGTGTTTTTAATCAATACAGCATACCTTGGCATACGTTAATAGCTTCAGCTATTTGAAAATGGCTGACTTTACAAGTTTTTAAGATTAATTTCTTGAAAACGGAAATTTTTTGAGTAACTGATGTATATATATTTAAAAATGTAAAATTTATGCCAAAAATGAAGATAAAGACTTTAAATATCACTCAACCCATTTACAGGGCAAATGCAATTTACAAAGTTCCCATAAAAATTGCAATGTCGAGTTTTAAGTTAGTACCCCAAGCGGTTTCTAAGGTATGCCGCATTTATAAAAAATACACATACAGACTCAAAAATAGGCAACAGAGTGAGATATGCCCTATTTCTCTATAACATTGTTTGTTTGTGTTGACCCTAGAAACAAGTTCCAGAAGTTCTTGTAAATAGTTCGGTGACACTCTGTATATTATTTTGTAATTTCATCTACAATGTAGTAGTTTAGCGCTGAAGTCTGTTTAGTTATATTTCAACAAGCATATACTTTTCCAAATTGTAAAATTAATCTAATTTAATTCTACACTATAATTGTGTCATTTTGTCATGCAAGACTTTATTGACTTGGGGAAAACTAAGAACTAAGTTCTACTTCATACAAAATAAATATTGCTTGAGTTGTTCAAGCAATTGTGTTGTACTGGTAGGCCTATAAAGTGTGAGAACAACTTCGATATACAAATTTAATGACCTGTCCAGTAAGCAAATTGTAATTGAATTTTATTAAAATGAATTAAGGTCTGATGATCCCAGTTACTCCGGAGAGATTCACAAAAACATACAATATCATCAGTTTATATAATCATCCAATCAAATAAATTCTTTGTTTGCCTTAGATAACCATTCAAACTTTTGAGATCAATGTGGCAAAGACTTGAGGGAATTTTGCAAATTTTCAGAGCTTTGACAGATTTAGAAAAATGTTATGTACATTTTGACATGCAATATGTTAAGGTTTTTTCCTGATAACCCCATCAAATTTGTCACAGCGGATTTCCCATTTGATTACATTTATTTCAAAACTAGTGTTTTAAATATGCATTCATAAACAGTTTAATCTTTTCATTATTGTAAACTTCATGAGCTGTTACCCTTAACCAACTCTGACTTTGTATACACAGTAGTTACCGGTAAAACACAACTTTGATAAATTACTTATTATTATTAATTAATCCTTTAAAATCATATTATAATAGAACTAACAGTAAATATAAACAGTCAATTACAATTTATTATTATTGTAATGTTTATGCTTTTATTTTACAGTTACAAATTTAAATTTTTTTCCAATAATTAGCTCCTAGTACATTATGAATAACAATAAATATACCTATTGATAATAAGTTAGTGATATTTTAATGCTTATACATCCTGGAAAACTTTCCCAAAGGCCTTTGTTCCACTGTTGTTTTAAGTATCAATAATCACATTAGGGAGATGAGGATTTTAAGTGATTAATTGTTAATTAAAGTGTAGTTCTGTTAGAAATCAAATGTCATCAGTTTCACTACCTCCACTACACATTACATACATAGTTTATAAAACTGTTTATAACCAACCACAGGATACAGTAGCTTTTAATCAACTTATCTGATCAAATATAATGCAAAACTGTTACATTACCTCCGTTGAAGCCCTGTTAAGACTCGTGCCAGCCATGTCCCAATGGAAATGATTTTGTCCCGCTCCAACAAAGATTTGAACTGTGCATTATTTTCACAGCAGCTGGGAAAAACAACATTTGTAACTGTAGGCATTTCAAATTGACTTTTAAAACAAAGCAAATTATTAGTATATTATGCTTGTAAATTATTTTTAGATTATTTGTAAAATGTTCCATAAGTTTAGGATTGCCAAAAAATGAAATGTATTGATTTGTGTATTCTGGTGGTACCTATTCACTGTTTTCACTATTTCACTGTATGAAGGTGTTGTATGATGATAGTTCCATAACCTAACAAGTCAGCATTGTAAAAAGTAAACATGTAGGGTAGGGTAATATGTTTGTTAATAATAACATATTGATATGTTATTATTAATGTTTGGAAAAAAGGAAATATTATTAATTTTATCAATAAATAAAAATACATATATAACGCGATTACCCTGTATTTATGTATAAGTAATTTTAAATAGGCTATGCTAAAATACCAAATAAATATTCATTTCACTGTGTCTTAATGCAAACCATGTACCGTATGCAGGAATGGTCAGTATTTGATTTAATTTGTTTTATTTATATTTATTTTGTTTTATAGCTAGTAGCCCATAGTGGTTCTCTAACTGTGGGTAAGACCTGAAAAGGGGAACAATCATATTACAGTCACACTTTTAATCACTATTATTATAAAAATTAGGTGGTGGTGCCTGATCAACTGTGTATTGTTCCATCACGCCAAAACTACTGGATCAATTCTGCTGAAGTTTTGTACAAATATAGACTATGTACCTAACCAGGAGTGTCATAGGCCTATTGCCGTTTAAAAAAGTCCTCAGGGATCTGCCCCACGGGACTTTCAAGTCCCTATGTATTTCAAAATAAATATAAAACTACATATTTTTTAGAAAAGACTAGCCTTATTTTGCATGGATAAAACGTGAGTTGAAACCGTAAATCTTTTCAACAGTCTATTAAGTAAAACATTTAAACATTTAATTTGAAATATATATACCGGTACTCATTCTTATGGAGGTATTTATAAACTGGTTGGGTCAGCAACTATTAAATGTGCTATTTCATTGAAGAATGTTTAATTGTATCCCTACCAAACTAGGATTGACATACCACAGGATTTCCCTATTGCTTTGAGTTATTGGATTGTTAGAGTTAAAAATCTTGATATGTAATCCATTTTCAGTGAAGAACAATATTTAGAAATTATAAGTTTGAAACTATACTCGGAACATATCAAGGCAGTCCAGCCATATTCCATGAACATTTTCTGGGTTATTTAAATCGGAAGGATTCATTGTGAGGAGGGTGGGCGGCCAGACCGTGTGCTGTCCGTACCTTTGTTCTGAAGGATGTTGGGGTGAAATTCCACGGAAGAGCACGCTGGACTTCAGACATCCCCATCCCGCACCTCCTCTTTCGACGCTAATGGGGTTTTAACTGCCAGCCTGGTCTAACTAATGTGTGGTAGAAAGTTAGTAGGAATGATCTGACGTACTTCGACCTATTCATTTTAGAGGGATTCTATGTACCAAGACCCGGCGGTGTTCACCATAGAGAAAATAACTGCACACAACTTGTTGACGTGCTTATTAGCTTATTAGCTCATTGATGTTTTTAGAAAATTTTTTATCTCTTTATCAAACTGTCTTAAAAGTGTTTATTTTCACCAAAGGAAACCATTTTTTGAACCCTAATTGAAAACAATCAAACTCGTTACTAAAAAAGTATGTATTTACAAATATTTGAAAGATGTTCAAAAACTTCAAAAACTCATACCATAAATATTTTTCTTTATTGAAACCGGCAAATATTTTCCTTGACACGTAAAAAAAAATTTAAATTCTGACATGAAAGCATAAAAATTCCAATAACAATAAATTGTATATAGTAATAAATATAGTAATATTTATACACCATTAAAAACTGTATTTAAATTTATATTAAGAACTGTATTTTAATTTATATTTACTCTACAATATTTCACTAAATTACCATATTTTCTTCTATACAACTGATTTGTTAAGTCAAAATTAAAATCATTGTTTATGTTGTTGATTTGACCTGACTGTGGTATCTTTGATATCAATTGGCCTAGTAAATTAAAATTTATTATTATTGGAATTTTGATGCTTTCATTTCAAAGATTAAAATATAAACTTTTTTTAAATATTTATTTTTACCAAAGGAAAAACACGTTAAGAAAGTAAGTAAAAATGTTTTCAACATAATTCTAAAAAGAATTTTAAAATATGTTTATGATTACTTTTTAAAATATGTTATAAATGTTTCTTTACTGGAATTTGAAAATATTATTTTTTCATCTTTCAACAATGTTTTAAAAATATACTTTTTCCCATACACGAAAAACGTTTTCTCAGAATAACAAAAATCATTTTGATCAAGTTAAACAAAAATCATTAAACAACATTTTTACAATTTATTTTTTTTTTTATTTCTTAGCTGGAAATTAAAAAAATGTTTTCTTTGTAATCTTTTCAAAACGATTTACATATGTTTATTTTCATAAAAGAAAAACAAATTTCTGTATAATAAATAGGAAAACATTTTTAACTCTAGTTTGTTAGAAGATTAAAAAATCTAATAAGAAATAATTAGGTTTTAAAACATTTTGAAAACATTTTTTTAGGTTTTAAAACATTTATATATGTTTACCGTCTGTATGTGAATCAGTATAAGTGTAAATATATCTTAAGTGTTGTAAGACGTCTTTTATTACATCCCGTAAGTAATAACAACACGTAATATGCTAATAAAAATGTTCTAAAACATTTTAAAAAGGTTTATTTTTCAGAGCTTCAGAGAGAAAAATTTGTTATTGGAAATATTTTTAAAACGTCTTCTAAATATCCATTTCCACCAAAGTAAAAACATTTTTAGAAACACCTGTGAAAACATTTTAAACACGTTTCTAAAAAATATTTCATGAAATTTGTTTTTAAAATTGATAGAAAACGTTTTCCAACCCTTAATAAGAAATATTTTACTGGAATCTTTTAAAAATATTATTGGAATTTTTTTAATATATAAAACGTTTTGTAAACGATGAAATATTTTAAAAACCTTTTTAAAATATACTCTGCCATCTGGGGAAAGACTACAATATTATTTTGTTAAAACTAAGAGTTATTGCTTGATCGAGAAAAATAAAATATCACAACAGTTGTCCAATATTTATAAAAGGACACCTCAAAGTTTCAGATTTCAGTTTTCTTAACGTTAACGGAAATAAAGAAAAACCACATATTTATACTTATTTAAGTTATGGGGAAAACATTCTACTGTCATCATCAGAGTTCTAATATCGCTTTAAGATGTATTAATGTTAATCGAAACAGTATTAATTTCTTTCTTATGAACTAATTGTACATTATAACAAACATACAAAAAGGTCTTCTTTACGATAAGGGCAAATACATATGTAATTCTTCTTAACATAAACTACAAATAACGGGACACCAACTGGTAGTTGATCAATACTAAACATATTGATAATGGTAAATTGCATGAGTGAATATATTTGTATGTATGAGACTCGGTTTTTGTAATATAAAACTTGACTAAGTGACTGAAAAACATCTTTATACCTACTTATGTCCACTCCCTCTGTTGTGCTTTAACCTTTAAACTTTACATATTTTGACCCTTCACCCAGTGGTTATAACGTAGTAACCGGGAATAAGAACATATATTTGAAATGAGATTCTTAATGCAGAACTAAATTTTAGTTCTCTTATGAACCTTGAAAACTCGGTTATATACAGTCTAAAATTTACAGTAAAGGATCATATTGCTCTTGAACTTTATTAATATTCTGATTAGATGGACCTACTATAATACGGACCAATTGGTTATAAATTTAGGATGAAAAAATTGCACTAACTTATTCACCAAAGATTTTTACATTCTACGTCTGATTACAAGGAAAATTACAACATGATTAATAATTTGTTTAATGTTTAATTTAGTGCATTAATTAATTATTAAAGTTAGCCTATTTCAACATACAATAAGTTATAGTAAATAAAGTCCCTAGTCTTGACTATACAAGGTAGTTATCACAAGGCAAATGGTTTCTAAGACTAAACCAAGAAACTCAAAGTTGAAACCAAAGAAGACGCAAGCGTGTTCGGGATAATCATCTGTTATACTGGAGGTGGCCATTGTTAGGATTCGCCTCTCTTGAACGTCTTGAGTAAAATATACTCTTTTCTTTATTATTGTCGTGTGCTGCCGTTTTGTGGAGGTGTACAAAGTACTAAACCCACACAATGACACTGCCAGACAGGTTGCCAATGGAATCGCAATTGCAAAGGAGACGTTTCCTTTGGTTGTAATAACCCCGCCCTCAAGCTTTAAAATGGTGAGGAAAGAATAGGTATTAAGAACAACACTTATTACCCATGACACATAGTAGGTTTGGTTGATCATGTTTCTTAGTTCTTTCAACTTCAAGAATCTGTCTAGGAGATACTTGTTGGATCCATGCGTGCTGCCGCGTCTAGACCTGTGCCATTTGACGGATGAAGGGTTTTCCTCTCTATCAATATCAATTGAACTGCAGTCTTCACTAATGATAGACAACGAAGATGTTGGAGGTGTGAAGAGTGCATATTGTCCTATGACGTGCAAAACACGAAGTTGAAATGAATGTAATATGTTTATGTTGTAGTTCAAACAACTCCAAAGTAAAAATATCGGGATAAATATTATGGCAGTAGTACTTCTCTTCCTTTAAATTCAATACCTAGCCGTCTTTCGTAACTTGCAAAATTTAGAAAAAGATTCAAGAGAATCAACACTGTATATACTATAGACATTGCTGTAGCCAGGACCAAAAGGAGTTTTACTTTTAATTCAGACACATTTTCCTGAATAAACTCCTGTTGCTCAAGGATATTTTTGAATATTTCCCTAATCTCTTTTCTCTTTCTAATGACACCCAGGACCACAGCAAAATACGGTGTCCACAATACCAATGAGGCAACGTAGACGTTGTTTACCAAACTACCGTTGACTTGTAGTGACTGGTCGGTTGCCAAGTGGTACACTGCTAGGAGACCTACTGGGGATGTTGTTGCAATAACGAAAGTTATGAAGAAGTATTGCACTGATGTAAGTATACTGGTTTCCCCTTCAACCAATGGGACACCAAACACCACTGAGGTATAGAACGCTACTTGTAGATAACGCGGACAGTAGGGGACCCAGCGCGTGAGCAAGCCAATCAGAAGCCAGCATTTTGGTCACGTGACTTGTGACGTCATTAGGCTCCACCCCCCAGATGGCGGCGCCCATGTTTCCCGCCAAATTTTCCCGCCAAAACTTTCCCGCCAGATTTCCTAACCTCACTTTTCCCCCTCCAGTGTTGCCAACCTATGGCTATTATATATTCTATAGGGATACGCTACCAACCTAGCGGAGCTAAATAAGGTAAGTAAAAAGTCAGTTTGTTATAAAATAAGTTTATTAGATATATGTATATATGTATAATAAAATAGATATATGTATATATGTATAATAATAAAATATAATATATAAACAGTTAACATAATAATAAAAGAATATACATATAAAAAGTTAAAAGTATATATATATATATAAGTGAATAATATAAAAAAACAAAGAGTAATATACAAAGAAGTTAATAATATAATAATAAAAATACATGATTATATATATAAAAAACTAGCGGTCCACCTCGGCAGCCTCTGTGTCCTCCTCCCTGAAACAAACAAAACACCGTTAGTCGTTTGAATATCCAGTTGTAACCTGTTAAAATACAGCTCTGTGATTGGTCGGAATAAGCTCGCACCCCATTGGTCGTCTTAGGCGTTCTGATCGCTGATTGGTCCATCCATACACCTGTACCGTTGGCGGCTTACCTCGTTCACTATGTTCCCGGCTTTTGTGTTGGTCAGAGGTCTCTGCGCTGCTCTGTTCTTTGATATTGTGGTGTAGTGATAGTATTGTGCAATCGCAGTAAGTGCTAGCTATAATTTACCGTTAGTATTTAACGCGTATTATATTTGAGACCTAACCTCAAATTTATTGCATAACATAACCCTACTTTTACGTGTATAACATAACCTCACTTTATTATTTTAATTTTCTAGCTCTAGTGTTGTATTTACTCAAGTCGAGGTTTTACATAACCTCACTTTTGAGGGTAAACATAACCCTACTTTTACGTGTATAACATAACCTCACTTTATTATTTTAATTTTCTAGCCCTAGTGTTGTATTTACTCAAGTCGAGGTTTTACATAACCTCACTTTTGAGGGTAAACATAACCCTACTTTTACGTGTATAACATAACCTCACTTTATTATTTTAATTTATTATTTAAATTTTATTTTGACTTAAGTAGTAATGGCTAGTGTTGTTGAGCCTGTCGAAGTCCTCAGTGACGAGCAGGCGTATGTAAAGAAATTTCGATTGTACGGTACTAAAACTATTTTCAAATTTTCTAACCCCCCTCCCGATACTAGTGAAATAGATTGGCTCAGACAAGGTTTCGCCAAAATTGTGAATGAGATGAAAGGCCAAGCCCATGAAAACGATCAGCTCGGCTTTACTTTGCAGAGTCTTAACCTAAAAGGTAGAGATCCGGGGTTTGTTGCTTTTCGGCCCGCTGGTGAAATTGAGGAAGACATCCTTTGGCAAATTTTTGGGGGAATAGTACAGTCAAATTCTGAATCCATCAAGTCCACGGACACTTTTAAAGTAGAATGTACCCGAGTTAATCTCCCTGTAGGTTCCGGGAGGGTAAGACCCGGCTTGTATAATACTTTTGAAGAGGAGTGTAAGGCGAGGAGGGGAATCGTAGTTATTAAAAATAAAGACAACCTTTGTCTTCCCAGGGCTTTGGTGGTGGCTATCGCTCATGCTACAAAAGATCCTCAGTACAAGTCAATTCGGCAAGATGATAAAAAAAGACAAACCGTTAGGGCTCAGGAACTTATTCAGCGGGCTAGGGTGGAGATGTCCGAGGATGGCGCTGGAATTCCCGAGCTTGAAAAGTTTCAAGACTTGCTGAAAGAGTTCAAAATTACCGTGTTCAACTATGACAATAAAGGCCGTGACGTTTATTTTGAGGGACGTGTTGAAAATCCAAAATTAAAAATTAACTTGCTTTTTCACAACGGGCATTACAACGTTATAACTAACTAAACTGCTGCGTTTGTTTGCAATTATTTCTGCGAAGCGTGCCACGTCCCTTTTGACCACAAGGGTGAGCACAGATGTTCAAACATCTGTGCTCAGTGTCAGACCATCTCGCCTCCCTGCAAAGAGGAGCATGGGGGAATCGTTTGTCCAAAATGTAACATGACTTTGAGAAATCAGCGGTGTTTCACTGCTCACCAAGTCGATAGATGTAAAGCTGTTAAAAAGTGCCTTGACTGTGGTAAATTAATTTGGATTAGAGACAGATCCACACCCCACAAGTGCGGTGAAGTCTATTGCAAACCTTGCGGCTCCTTCCAAGATCCTAATCATAAATGTTTCATGCAGCGAGACGAGGGTAAGCCTAAACGCAAGGACTACCTATTCATTTTCTTTGACCTGGAGACTCGCAAAGACGAGTCTCTCCCCTCTGACCCTGAGCAAAAATTACATAAAGTCAACTTGTGCGTTTCTCAACAGTTTTGCTTTAATTGTATAGAGTCTAGATTTTGTATGACATGTAGAAACCGTACGAGAGTCTTCAACTCTGACCCGGTTAAAGATTTCATGGAATATGTCATGGAAGTCAGGAAACAGTTCAAAAATGTCTGTGTGATCGCCCACAACGGCCAAGGCTTTGATTTTCAGTTTTTGTTAAAGTATGTGTTGGAACAAACTAAATTTACACCAGATCTGGTCATGAGGGGAACCAAAATTATTCTCATGGAAATGGACAACGTGAGGTTTGTGGACTCACTCAACTATTTCCCCATGGCCCTCGCTGCGCTCCCTAACGCCTTCGATCTGCCTCCCGAGAGAAAGAAGGGCTACTTTCCCCACTTGTTTAACACTCTGGCAAACCAAGATTATGTAGGCCCTATGCCCGACAAGCAGTACTACTGCCCGGGATCAATGTTTGAAAAGTCCCACAAGGCCTTTGAAGAATGGTACGATGCGAGAGTGGTTGAAAACTATGTCTTTGACTTTAAAAAGGAAATCTTAGAGTACTGCATCTCTGATGTAGAGATCCTAGCTCAGGCCTGTCTTAAGTTCAGGTCGATATTCCTCAAAGAGTGTAATGTCGATCCTTTCCTAGAGGCCGTAACGATCGCTAGCGCTTGCAACTTGACCTTCCGCCGCAACTTTTTAAAACCAAACACGATCGGCCTCATCCCAAAGAACGGCTACCGTTTAGTGGATCACCAATCAGCTATCGCCATTCAGTGGCTCAGCTGGGAAGAAGAGAAGCGTGAAGTGAGGATCGAGCATGCGGGGCGGAGTAAGGAAGTAAAGATTAACGGGCTAAAAGTAGATGGGTTTGACGGGGAAAACATCTACGAGTTTCACGGGTGCTACTGGCACGGTTGCCCCAAATGCTTCCCGTACAATCGAGAGGCTCCTCTGAAGGAGGATCCCTCGGACTCACTTCACTTGAGATACGAGAGAACCAAGTCCAAAATATCTAAGTTTAATGACTACGAAGTAGTCGAAATGTGGGAATGTGAGTTTCGAAAAGTAAAGAAAGAACAGAAGCTCGCACACTTGGACTCTCTCCCCATACTAAACACACTCCCACTTGACCCTAGAAACGCTTTCTTTGGGGGCAGAACAGGCAACTCCAAGACTTACCACAAATGTGAAGGGGAAGAAACAATCCAGTATGTGGACGTGTGCTCTCTCTATCCGTATGTGTGTAAGTACGGTAAGTATCCCCTTGGTCATCCTACGATTTACGTGGGTGACAGGGAGTGCAGACAGAGAGGGCTCGGTGTAGATGGTTTGATGAAATGTAAAGTCCTGCCGCCTCGGGATCTCTACCACCCGGTACTCCCAGCCAAAATGAACAAGAAACTCATGTTTGCCCTGTGTAGGACTTGCGGGGAAACTCAAAACCAAGGGGAATGTTTTCATGAGAGTGAGGAAAGGGCGTTGGTAGGGACTTGGACTATGGACGAGGTGAGGAAGGCTGTAGAGAAAGGCTACGTTGTCCTCGACATCTACGAACTGTGGGAATATAAAATGGCAACATACGAGAAAGGGGGGCTTTTCACCGACTTTATCAATAAATTCTTAAAAATGAAGCAGGAAGCCTCAGGCTATCCTAGCTGGTGTGAGACTGAACAGGACAAAGACCGGTACGTGCGGGACTACTTCAATCATGAAGGAATCAAATTGGAGAAAGACAAAATTGTTAAGAATGGGGGTTTAAGACAATTGGCTAAATTAATGTTAAATTCATTTTGGGGAAAGTTCGGGCAGAGGGAGAACCAAACCAAGGCAATGATTGTCAGAGATCCCAAAACACTCTTTGAAATGCTGACAAGTCCCGACGTACAAGTCAATAGAATCCAGACTGTTAATGAGGAGGTTGTGGTAGTTAGTTGGGAGTACCTGGAGGAAGTCGGCGAGCCCTTGAGAAATGTCAATGTAGTGATCGCTGCCTACACTACAGCACAGGCTAGGTTGAAACTCTATGAACATCTGGAGGCCTTGGGCGGTCAGGTGCTCTACTACGACACGGACAGCTGTATCTATTTCTACAGGGGAGGTTTGTATAGAGTCCCTACGGGAGATTACCTCGGGGAAATGACAGATGAATTGGTAGGTGATTACGGGCCTGGATCTTTCATCGTTGAATTCGTTTCTGGGGGGCCAAAAACTTACGCGTACCTTGTCTGGTCAACCAAAGAACAATGTTTGAAAACCGTTTGTAAAATCAAGGGCCTCACCCTCAATATGAAGACTTCCGAAACGTTAAACTTTGAAGCTCTGAAAAAGATGGTCCTTAGTGAAACAGCTGAAATACTAGAAATTGAAGAGAATAGAATCAGAAGGACTAAAGACCGCGACATTGTAACTGTAAGCGAAACTAAAGTTTTCAAAATTACTGGACCAAAGAGGAAGTTTGAGGGAGAGTACGACACCCTACCTTACGGCTACAAAATTCAAAGACTTGAGTAAAACAACACCGGAAGTGCAAGGGGGGCGAAACGCCCCCCCCTAACCCGTAATGAGTCATACTTTCCCCTTCCGCGGATCGCTCTACCTCGGTCACTTTTGCCGCTGCTCCTGCCGAGGTAAGACGTGTCCTTACGTTGCTCTGATCTGTTCTATTGCACAATACTTGATATAAAATGTCTCACTTAACTTCTTATATATTTAATGATCAATCTGTTGCTGTACTGTTTGACAGTGAAAATAATCCTTGGTTCAAAGCAAAAGATGTCGCAAAAGTACTGGGATACTCTAAGTTACATAAAGCTCTTTCAACGCATGTAAGTGAAAAATATAAGAAAACTCAACCGGAAGTAGGTCTACCCCAAAGTGGGGTAGACCTATCCTACAATGATTCTAAGGTTATTTTCATATGCGAGCCCGGCTTGTATGAATTGATATTTTCCTCCAAACTACCAATTGCTAAATATTTCAAGTACTGGGTTTTTGAAGAAGTCCTGCCTTCCATTAGAAAGTATGGAATGTATAAAATCCAACAAGAGAATAATCAGTTGTTACAATCACTTACAAAATCACTGGAAATTAACCAACAGCTCACTCAAATTAACTCAGAATTTAAAACTGCAAACGACATAATGTGTGAAGAAAACCAGTCACTGAATGAGTTGTTGACTGAACAGGTACCGAAGGTTGCTGTGAAGTCAGACGACGATGGACTAAAACATGTTTTATGTGTCCTTATTAAAGAAACCCTTCTGGAGCTGTACAGAGTCTGCGAGTACAAATGTATTCGCATACAAAAAAGAAAATTTAACGAAGCTCTCATTAAAGCCAAAAATGAAGGTTTCGTACCTTGTTTCATCAAGTCTCCTGTTCCTAATGGGATTAATGTACTTAACAAAGCAAAAGAAGTAATGCAGAGTTATGGTATGCACTTTGACTCTGCATACAACAACATCCTAACTTCTCACAATTTTGTAAATATAGTTGAGCATGTCTTGGACAATGCATAAGTTCCCACTGTATGTATGTGTGTGTGTGTGAATGAAGGTCCCTGGCGCGGGTGACGAATAGCCCCGTAAACCTGAAAGGGGGTCTAGTAGATTGAGACGCTTGGCTAACACCCTGGCTACTCCTTCGAACGGTCTATGTATGAATGAGGGGTCTTACAGACCTCGGGTGAATGAAGGACTTTGTAAATTGAGTAGTCTAGACTACTCCTTGGAACAGTCCGTACGGTGGGGACTTGTAAATTAAAAAAAAAAACGGGGGAGGCAGCTAGTTTACTTTTGGAAGGCCTCCACGGGCCATGGCGGTGGAGGAGCCATGGTTTATATTTAAAAAAAATACTCTATCCTTTGTTTGCTAAAAAGGGAGAGGGCATTAGTTCGTACTGAGCGTCAACCAGGTAATCTGGATTGGCTCACGCACGGAATAATGTTTAACCTGGGTGCACATGCACGGGTGGTCTCAAACCCCACTCAAGCAAACAGATACTTACTTATTCCGAGTATAGGGGGTTCATCACGGCGTACACCGGGTTTCTAGGCGGTAGCGGTGGTGGCTCTAAAGCTCGTGGCTCTATCTCGGAGTAGATGTCCTCTACCACTCTACGAAAGACAACCCTAGGTGTCGGAGCAGGGGGTGGCTCCTTCTTCTTCTGACAGGACACTACATACCCGAAGCACACCAGTAAGCAGGACATTGTGATCAGTACTGACCGAGCATTGCTACTGTGAGCATTATCAAACAGGACGCTGAGGTTTTGATAACGAATATGGCGTGGTGCCTGATAAGCTCTTTAGCGGACAAATTATTTGTCTTTGCTATATTTGTTACGAGCCTTGTATTTATCTATATAATGAGAATCACCGATGTTAGTATAAAACTAGTGTCCTCAGAATAAAGTTATCATTAGTAAAATGGACGGTAAGACAGCTATAGCTGAGGAGCTGCACAGACCTGCCAGGAGAAACTATTCCAGGCGTAAAGTCACCCTTAAGGGTTTAAGGGACCTTTATCAGGCTGATTTCGTTGAAATGAAGCCTTATGCGAAAACTAACAAAGGCTACAAATATATTCTTACCATGATTAACTGTTTGTCAAAACTAGCTTTTGCCGTACCTCTAAAAGACAAGTCAGGGCCAGAAGTGGCAAAGGCACTCGCTCCTATCTTAGCTAAATATAAAATGAAAAACTTTCACACAGACCAGGGTACCGACTTTTTCAATAAACATGTAAACGCGTTAATGAAGAAATACAAAATCAACCATTACCATACATTTTCCGAACTTAAGGCTAGTATAGTAGAAAGACTGAACAGAACGATTAAGACAAAAATGTACAAGTTATTTACTGCCAGAGGTAGTTATGAGTGGGTAAGTCTATTGCCAGAAATCATAAAATCTTACAACAACACAAAGCACAGAACTATAGGTATGAAACCCAAGGATGTAAGACAGAAACATGTCAAAGACATTCTAAATAAAATAAATAAAGTTAAAAAACCCAAACATAAAATCCTTAAACAAAAATTAAAATTAGGTGACAGTGTTAGAATCAGTAAAGATAAAAGAGTGTTTAAAAAAGGCTATTTGCCAAATTGGACAAATGAGACGTTTACAGTATACGCGATTAAACCAACAAGACCTGTAACATACATATTACAAGACAACAGAGGGGAAATATTAAAAGGCGGGTTTTATGCAGAAGAAATTAGCAAGTCAAAAACCGGTGACATTTATTTAGTTGAAAGAGTTTTAAAAAGGAAAGGAGACAGACTATTTGTACGCTGGAAGGGATATGATAGCAGCCATGACAGTTGGATTGACTCCAAGGACTTGGTGTGATAACGATTGACCGCTTCATCCGCTCGGTATGTGCTTATCAAGACCACGTCCGGGAAGTATATATCATCTGTAATCAGTAGTGAGTAATCAGTCAGGATGCGGGTTGAGAAGCAGGAAGTCGAGCTTCCCGTTCAAAACTTTGACCAATATATCGGGTCGGGCATGGTTAAAAAGAATAAACACGGTATTTTATTACCTGATTCAATACGCTGTATAATATGCGGGCCAAGTTCCTCTGGGAAGACCAATGTTTTATTCAATTTATTGTTTGACCCAAACGGCTTAAGATTTGAAAATGTCTACGTTTTTTCAAAGTCCCTCTATCAGCCCAAGTACGAATTTCTAAAGAAGGTAATGCCCAAGGAGGTTGGTTATTTCGCGTATAATGACAATAGTCTAGTTGTACATCCAAACGAAGCTAAACCAAACTCCATAATGATCTTTGACGATATTTCCTGTGAAAAACATGACCATATACGCAGTTATTTCACTATGGGTAGACATAAAAATATAGATACATTTTATTTAGGGCAGACATACAGCGCTATACCCAAACAGCTGGTGAGGGACAACTGTAACTTTGTTATTTTATTCAAACAAGACGAAAGGAACCTAAGACATGTGTACAACGATCATGTCACTACCGACATGTCCTTTGACAAATTTAAAGAGTTGTGCGCTCGGGCGTGGCGAGATAACTTTGGATTCCTTGTGATTGACAAGACTCTAGACCCTTATAAGGGAAGGTACAGAGTAGGGATGGACAGTTTTGTAACAGAAGTGTAATGGTACGCATCTACACGTACAACGATTTAAGAGGCTTTAACGCTAAACTCCATAATGTCAAGTCAAACTTGTGCTCTTTTTATTACAAGGACAAGAAGAAATTCTGTGGAAACTACTGCAGTAAGAAACCCCCTCATGGGTACCAGCTTAACAAAAGATGCTGGAGACATAAAAAACTAAAAAGATCCGCTGTGATACCTCCTGTAGTTTTATTAATTATATCTGCGAGTGAGAGAACCTATAACCGAGATACATGGCTTAGTTTTATGAACAAATGCGAAGAAAAAAACGTTCCTTTGGAACTTGTAATATATCACGAAGATATGTACAACTGTACCGTGCGAGACCCACAAAATATGATATCTAGATTCAGGCCGTTCCCCGAGTTCTTTGGGCAAGTTTTGCCTTTACGGAACTTGCACGGAAGTGTTAATTTTACACAAATCTGTAATGAAATGCTGCAATACGGATGTAAGATCCCATTTGCTTCACGGTGTATACTTCTGACAGAACGCAGTATTCCTATAAGATCACCAATGACAGTCTATAAAAAAGCTTCAAGCTTAAAATGTCACATCGATATTAGTTATAATATCGGATACACGAACGTACCTCCTAGTGTCCCTAGATGCAACAGGAATAAACCGTTTAACGGTGTTAATAACCTATGCCAGGGGTTGTATACTACAGAGTTTCTCAAACTGGCCCTACCCACACTACCAGTACAGTGCGAGAGATTCGGTATAAGTCTAAACAATGGCGTGTACAGTGTAACAAACAGAGTGCTATTTGACCAGTGGAGAGCGTTCACAGGCGCGAACCCGAGCGAATTCTGGCTTTTAAATTCTTATTTACTGCAACACCTCAACGAGCCTAGGCCTATGGCGTTACTCAGACGATTCATGCAAAACACAATTGAAAGTGATAAATACACCGTAGCAGAAATACCTCAATGGAGAGACGGGTGGAAACGTACTTTTGTATTCAGGAGTTTTACCGGTCGTTATGTGATTCCCCGGTTCGATGCTAGAGAACAGAGGTACTACAGAGGTATGGACTTTAGCGCTGGTGTTTCACTGTTGGATATTATCGAGTTCATACGGAGGCATAAGAGGCGTGCCTTGTTTTTCAGGCAAGTCGAAATGCCTTAAATCTAGATGCGCTGGTTGAAATCTATCATTTATGACTATGAAGCGGAGCAGTAAACAGCAACTGACAAACCGGCTCATAGAGCTGCGTAATGCTATTAAACGGAAATATAAAATGTTTAAGGAAGGATCCGAGGAAAGTGATATTTTGCTTGAGAAGCAGTATAAACCAATTATTCAAGAACTTAGAAAAACGACAACAAACACAGCCGACATAAAAACTGAACCCGAAACCTTTAAAGAAGAGCCAATGGAATACGATACTACAGATGATGAAGGAGAAATAGCTGAATTTATTTCACAGAGTGTATCTACACCTGAAACCAGCGGGTTAAAGCAAATTGTATCGACCCCTTCGGGACTGGAAACAGCGTCCCAATATATGGAAAGTCAGTTTAGTAACCCCATTACGGTGAGATATATGACACTACTTTTAAAAGATGCTAGCGGTAAGGTCCGAGTTATTGATCATGACTACGGCCCTAGATACGAAGGCAGTACTTTAATGATGGGAGATAAGGTGTTAGACTTTGACAACGATGGAACTATACTAATAAACAACACAAGATATAGACCTACCGAAGGTTTGTATGAGCTCATATTTAAGAGAACCCCTGACGAAGATATATACAATAAAGACGATCTTAATACCTATAAGAGTATTATTATCGCCACCAACGCTCACAAGAGAGGCTACAAATTCCACAATCAAATTAGAAGGGACAAAAATCTAAAGTACAGAAGAATTATAAAAGATTTGTTCCCGGTTAAAGCGGGCAAAGGTTTAGCGTGGAAGAATGCACGATCTCGTGACATTATACACTGGGATGACGCCAATGAATTGGTGGATAGATTACGACACATAGCCATGTCAACAGAGACTGGAAACAGAGTCCATGGCAATGAAATACTAAGTATCGTGGAGGAACTAAGGGAGGCCGGCTACATAAAAGGAGCTGGCAACAGTAGATTTAAAGCATTATTAAAATGACCATTGACAAGTTCGGACGTAGTAGCCGGAAATCCCGAGGTGAGGCCGTCAAGGGCCCCAAGGGAGAAGGTTTCAATTTAACGCCCCAAGGTGACTATGATATGCAAAATAAACGGTTATGTAAATTGGCTACACCGGTACAGCCACTCGACGCTGCTACAAAGAATTATGTTGACCATAAATCTATACCTTCTGACTTTCAGAGGTTCAATATGCAAAACAGAAGATTATGGAGTGTAGCTGACCCTGTAGAATCCTCGGACGCAGTTAACTTGGGCACACTAAAAAAACTGAGTATGACTATCTCCAACGATAATTATGACGCTAATAATAAACGAATAACTAATTTAGCTCTACCAACAGACCCCAGCGATGCAGTTACAAAGTCGTACGTGGAAAAAGAGATATTGCCTATAACCACTAACCTCGCTAATCAACAGTCTGACTTAACCGGTCTCAAGACCAGACTGTCAAAATGCGAAGGTCTAATAACTAGTAATAAAGATTTTCATGAGAAACAGTTGAGGAAATTTGGTACCATGGTCTTTAATTATATTAACAGAAAACACACTGGGAGGTCTGCCATTCTACCCACACCGGGTGAAAACGATTACTTAAACTGGGAAGATTTGTTTGCTGACGGGTTAGAAGGTGGTGAAGAGCCTAAAGAAGACGTCAAACCTCTTCCGCCTGATACTTATGACCTCTTTATGACTGAAGAGGGACTGAGTGGTTGAAACAAATTAAAGAGAATTTTCGTCTTGAGCCAACGGGGATATTTGATGATACTTTTCCTTTCCCCGGTCTCCTCAGGACAGAAGCTGAATATATAATGTCACTTAAACCGGGAAATACCGATTAGTCTACTCCGAACCGTCGAGGATGTTGGTTCTCTTACTGTTTATGCTACCTCTTGCCTCGTGCAACAAGTCAATAGAGTATCTTACATATTACGGCTATCTGGAAAAAAACGCTTTTACAGAGGACATTACTTCTGCAGTAAAACAATTTCAAGAGAATTTTCGTCTTGAGCCCACGGGGTTTTTTGACAATGATACCTTAGCGCTTATGAGCACTCCTCGGTGTGGCTATAAAGACAATATATTACCCTTCTCAGCTCTACCCAATAGAAAGTGGAATAAATCAGTAATAACTTGGTACCAATACGGAACACCACAGTACCCCAACTTAATTCAAAAAGCTTTCGATGTATGATCCAAACATGCAAACTTAACTTTTAAAAAAGATATAAATAACCCCACTATAATTATATCCTTCTCAACTAATAGACAGCATATATTTTACTCTAGACGGGAGACTTGTCCATATGACTTTGATGGCCCCGGCTACCTCCTAGCTCACGCCTATTTACCCCATATGGGGTATAACCAAACGGACATACACTTTGATTCGGAAGAAAACTGGGATTTCACTATGAATTTACCACGATATGGAAACATTTCATTTTTTCAAACATTAGTACATGAAATTGGTCACGCCCTAGGCCTGGACCATTCAGGCGACGATAAATCAGTAATGTTCCCTTTCCATAGGAGTCCAATGGGGATTGTGGACATGAACGAATACGAGCTAAGCAAAGATGACCAACGCGCTATGGAGTTTCTGTACGGCAGGCCCACTAAGACATTTGCAACCATTCCAAACTATACACCATCCACTACCACGAAAACAACTACAACAACAACCGCTACCACACCAAGCAGTACAACACCTGAGACACCACCCGAGATAACTGAAAAACGCGATATATGCGAGTTAAAAGGTCAAATTGATAAGTACGTTATTGTAAACAAGAGGATATTTGCTTTCTTTAGAGACTACGTATGGATTATAAGTTTGGACCCTGCAGACAGGACTCCTGAGGATTTAACAAGGCCAAGGAGAATCTCTCACTGGCTTAACTTTTTACCGCGAAACTTTACTGAAATATCTGCCATCTACCAGAGACCTAACAGGGAAATTGCCCTTTTTGTTGGCAATGATGTATACTTATTTAGATACCCTTCACTGTCTTTGGTAACAAAGAGTAGTACTGACACCATAGCCGGTAGACAGGTATATAAAGTTAATTCGGCCTTTGCCACTAACACGGGGAAGAGTTACATGGTTATTAATGGCTGGTATCTGATTGAAATTAACGAGTGCGACTTTACTGGCACTTTTATGGGAATGGTTTCGTCTACACTGTACGGGGTTCCTGCTCACAGTCGCGGTGCATTTAGATATATAAATGGCATGATTTATATTGCAACTGACAGTGGTGTGTTGGAGTACAACGAGTTCACAAACGCTGTGTCTCGTACGGTGCCTGACATTTTTGAAGTTTTGAAAATTCCGTGTATACGTGAGACTCTACTGAATAGACTGTACGAGGTGATTAAACACTTACAATAAAATGGCAAAGACTAGAAGGAAACCTCTCAGACGCAAGCTAGCGCTTGTACGAGGTGGAGGTATTGTTTCATCGGTGCTGAATAAAGCTATAGATTTACTACCTGTTGAACTGCATATTCCTGGTTATCAGTACTGCGGACCTGGCACGAAGTTAAAAGAGAGATTGGCTAGAGGTGACAAAGGAATAAACGGGCTAGACGCGGCCTGTAAGGTCCACGACATAGCATACTCCCGGTATTCCGACAGCGAGCGGCGAAGGCAAGCTGACAAAGAGTTGGCGGAACGCGCTTGGCAGAGATTCAAGTCTAGTAACGCCAGTGTTGGTGAGAAAGCCGCTGCTTGGGCAGTCACAACAGCCATGAAAGCAAAAACAAAATTGGGAGGAGGCCGTAAGAAGAAACGCCCTGCTAAACGCCCGAAGGGTGGAGGGTTGTATCTTAGGCCCTATAGAAAGGAAGGCGCAGGCTGTAAAAGAAAGAAAAGGGGAGGCCGCAAGAAAAAAAGCATCTCAATACCAATAAAGCCACTTACAAATTACGATTTGATCAAATACGCGAGGTTATTGAAAATTCCTAATTTCAGAGGGGTTTATATGAGGCACAGTCTACCGAAAACCCCGAGAAAATGTGAATCTGCTATAGTTAACTTGGACAGTACAACCGGTCCAGGCACGCACTGGGTATGTTACAGGAAGATTGATAAAAAGGCCTTTTATTATGACAGTTTTGGAAACCTAAGACCACCACCGGAAATTTCTAAGTACTTGGGTGAATGTGAGATGTACTATAACTACGAGAGACAACAGAATTTTGACTCAGTTGTTTGTGGACATTTGTGTTTAAAGTTTCTCTGTAGTAATGTTCTGTCTAACAGGGGTAACTAGTGTTCTATCCCACGAGCTAGCGTTTCCTATTGATGTTAGCGAGGGTACATGGGAACTTGGTTTAATTGAACTGACCACTTATAACTCTATACCGAACATTGAAAAAAACATAAATGATACGTTTTACTACGGTGATGATAAAAGTATTACGATCCCTGAAGGGTCTTACGAAATTGAGGACATTGAAAAGTATATACAGTCGCAACTACCAAAAGAAGTACAATTTACTTTGAAACCTAATAATAACACTTTAAAAGCTACGATATGTTGTTCTGAGAAAATTGACTTTACTAAAGAACATTCATTGGGAACACTCTTGGGCTACAAAAAACAAATATACGGGGCTAAAGATGAACATGTATCGGAACTGCCTGTAGATATAATAAAAGTTAACTCCATAAGGGTGGAATGTAATGTCACACGCGGGTCATACTTGAATGGGGTTGAGGGCCATGTCATACACGAGTTCTACCCGGCTGAACCACCGGGCTATAAAATAATGGAATTACCGAGGAATGTCATTTATTTACCTGTGATCAGCCAGAGGATCAACAACTTGACAGTGTCTCTAAAAGACCAAAACGGTAATCTTGTTAACTTTCGCGGAGAAAGGATCTCGGTGAGACTACATCTCAGGCGCAGTAATGGGGCTACTATTTAGGCATATACCAGGAGGGCAACAAGTCAGTAGTGTTCAGAAAGCCAAGGAGTTAACTTGTAAAAGCATAACGTTTCTTCGCTCTCTCGGTTTTAAAGTAATAAAGAATGGCGCTATTAGCGATAGACAACCAGGCAGAGTATGCTGACTTGATAACAGGGATGGAGTTGCACTCACATCAGCCGTATGCAAGTACAACTTACAATAATAACGATGAAATAAGAATACCGATATTACAGCAGGACATAATAACCGCGCCTTTTGAAAGTTTTATTGTGATACACGGCAAGACCAACGCTACAAAGGCCGACGGGACTCCTCAGGATGTTTCCTTTATTAATAATGCTATATCTTTCTTGTTTGAAGAAATCCGCTACGAGATTTGTGACAAGGAAATTGACAGGACAAAAAATGTCGGTATAACTACTACTTTAAAACATATTCTATCTATTCGCGAGGAGGAGAAAAATACTTTAAAGAATGCCTGTTGGAACGGTCCTGGTAGTACTGAAAAAGTGACAGATTTTGTATATTCAATCCCTCTAAAACTCTTGCTAGGTTTCGCTGAAGACTACAGACGAGTGCTGGTAAATGTTAAACAGGAACTGATACTCTTACGTTCGGCTACAGATACAAACGCTGTAAAATTGATGGAGGCCGGGACTTTAACATTAACAATTGACAAAATCTACTGGCGAATACCTCACATAACAGTGAACGACGCTCAGAAGTTAAAATTGTACAAGTTTATTGAGAAAGACCCCGCAATACATGTTCCCTTCCGTCAGTGGGAAATGATTGAATACCCGAACCTGCCGAGTACAGACACGTTATCTTGGACACTTAAAACATCTAACCAAACAGAAAAACCTCGGTATATTGTTCTAGCCTTCCAGACAGGCAGAAAGAATGACTTAACAAAGGACATGTCACGGTTCGACGCCAGTGATTTGCTTGATATTAAACTGTATTTAAACTCAAATTTCTACCCGTATGACAACCTTCGCGGTAACACTTGCCTGTTTTATGATATGTATGCGAACTTTCAAAACTCTTATTACGGTAGAGTTTAAACCGATATTAAACTTTGATGATTTTAAAACAAAGTGTCCTCTGTATGTAATTGACTGTTCAAAGCAGGACGATACCATTAAGACCGGTCCCGTAGATGTAAGGCTTGAGATTCAAACTAAAACAGCAATCCCGGCTATTACTTGGGCGTACTGTCTCATAATTCACGACTGTCACTACACATACACACCGATCACGGGAGATGTCAGGAAAATATCGAGTTAGTTTCTCCAGCCCGGTAGTTACAAAAATATACAGTTTGCCCGCTGAAGATAGAAAATCAGATTGGGAACAGTTAGCAAGGGATAGGGCCAGGGTTTTGAGACGTATCAAATGTACCGATGACAAAATATCCAATGTAATTTCTAAACAGTGGACCCTCAGGGTCCAACACTTGGAATGTATGTACAAGGGGGGTGAATCACCCCTCTTGGGGCGGGGTGGGGAAGGGGTAAAAGATACATATAATATTCAGAGGGTTAGTCTCTTGCTAGCACTCAGCGAGTAAACATGGGCGAGTGGGTTATTATTCAGTTTTATAACGCCGAGAATGTTTTAATAGGTACAGCAAAAATGGATTGTTACAAGATATACTGCGAGAAGGAAATATCTGATATTCCTGAGGGTACCACCACCGTAGTTGTTAAACTCAGAGACGATGGAGACTTTAGCAGTGATGATGATGAGGAGGGTATAGATGTTGTGGGTTAAGAGATTTTGTTAGTCTGAGGTGAACAGTCAGTGAGTAAACATGGGTTACTACGGTTGGATTAAAATTGAATATTACTACAAGAAGGTTTTAATGAAAACAGATTACGTAGACAGTTACAAGTTTGCTAGTGTTGAAAAGGAGTTTAAATTAATGCGTGGGATCGATAACATTATAGTTAAATGGCGTACAGATTTTGACAACAGTGAATCCTCAGAATCCTCTTCAGATTCTGAGGAGAAGGAGGGGGGAGGGGAGGGGGTAGATGAGGTTGGGTGTGGACGTTTATTAACGGGGCGTACCGATTAGTAGCAGAGATGCCATCGGCCGAGACGGAGGTGAGTACGGGAGCTATACCCATCCCTAAGGGGAAAGAGCCTACAAATTTAATGACCGGAGTATTTCTAAAGTCAGTCCACTTCTTGGACCCTGAACTCACCAAGTGCGTAGTATCGGGTATTTTTAAAAACAGGGACAACAGCCTCGGAGTATTAATTAAGGGGAGGAAAGGTGTTGTGTTTTGGTCTTACGATTCTTACTGTCAGCTGGTTGACAGGTTCAATGAAATTACTTTAACTTTTGAAGGCAAGTATCAATGCTTTGTAAAGACCGATACGGGAGCTGATATTAAAGTTAACAGTATTTTTGGTCAGCAGTACGCTTGTGTCTCTGACGGAGAACACTCCTTGGCTCTCAATCGACACGAGTGGAATCAGCTTGTAATTAACATTCCTTTGATCGGTCGCTCTCTATTAGAATTGTTTTATTTGGAGGATATTATTAAAGTTTTTATTGATCAGGTTTTATCGGGCGCTGAAGCTTGTACAGAACAATTACCACCTCAAGTAGCTGACCGTCTTTTTAGCGAAGTCTCATTATGGAAGCTGTAGTCGAGTTTCACAGGTTCAAAGACAATAATAATAAATTTATTGTAAAGGAGTTTGCTATAGTCGGAAAGTCTTACAGAACTCAGCTGGCATTCCGACCTCCTTACTGTTTTAATTTTTTGAATAGCAAGATGAAAAGAACAGCCCGCTGGCTCACTCGTCACTTTCACCATATAAAGTGGGATGAAGGTGAGGTACATTACAGCGAAGAGCTTTTACGCTCACTGTGTAAACCCTTCGAGGCCATACACACAAAAGGCCTGGAGAAGGCTCAATTCCTTCGGACGTTTCATTCTAATGTTAAAGAAATAAATGAAGGTTTGTATATAGATGATGACGATTTTACAGTAGCCTGCATTATACATAAAAATAAAAACGAAACTTGCGCCTTGAGGTCCGCACAGTACTACGCTCGAAAAATATTTTCGAGTGGGGCCTAATAAAAATAAGGCCCGGCAGTCGCTCACCCAGCAGGCAAGGCTAAACCCTTTGTAAGTCCAGGGGTGTGGGGAGGTTGGCCTAAAAAACCGTGAAACCGTTTGTTGTAATCCTCCGACTGTCAGGGAAATGCGAATTAAAAGGCGCAACAAAAAAAAAAAATAAAAATGAAAACCAAATAAAAAAATATAAAAGTAAAATTCTCTGTCTATTTTCTAGGCTAAACTGAACGGACACAGTCTTAGTAAATAGACTAGAAACAGAGAACAAAAAATATTTATCGGAGGCAGCATTTTTGTAATGGAGTGGCTGCCACGAATCACTGCGTTGGTTGGGGCAGTGGTTAAAAACAGTGAGAATAGGCCTACTGGGGATACTCACTTTAATAAAAAACGCGCCGAGACCCTACCCCCTGGGTGGTGTGGAAATATGGGTCATACAAAGACTTAACTTGGACTCTAAAAACCGAATAAAAATAATAACATACCTTATCGAAAGCCCTCCGTCCAGCTGTAAGTCAGTGTAACACCGCATACGCCGCAAGTGTACCGCAGCGTCCAAGTGTACTTTATACTGCCGCGGAGATAAGGTACCAAACAATAGTGGTAGCTCACTTGCAGGTGTGGAGAGAGCTCCACATGGTGTCCCGGCACACAATATTCCCCGTACAAGGGACACAAGAATGTACTCAACACTTCGAATTCCGTACACACCGGCTCCATGACTGTAACTGAAGTGGCGTGTGTGACTCGCGCCCTAATCGCTATCACAGGAAGTGATAGCGCGGATGACTAGTGTAGCAAGCAATGCTAGACCCGTTTTTGAAAACAAGTTTCCACCACTGTCTAACGCTTGCTACCCTGTTCAAAAATAAGAACAATAATTAATACAATTACTTACTGAACAGCGTCGTGCTCACAGGACTCGATAGGTGGATGGTTTCCCCACTCCTCCGGGGACAGCTCCTCACACCTACAACATATGTCGTAGCCTACCCCAGAAGGGGTAAACCACAACATATTACACGACGTCAGCTTGCCGCAGGCCTCGCAGTGGCTGTAATGGAGGTGCTCCATGGTGAGACGCGAATGAGTGAATGCATGTGTCGCAGCGGTTTCACGCCTGCGCGGTACTGATAAGAGTTTCCTCTGATTAGAACTTCAAGCGTTTCAAATGGATAATAAAATAGAAAACTAAAACGTGAGTAAAAATCATAATAGCTTATGATGATTGAGAGGCTAAATCATAGCCGCTAATAACAGGGTCCAGAAGCTCGTTAAAACAAAGTACCGCTCAAGATGATTGAGCGGCCGAAAATTACCATCGATTACGAGCCGGCCCAGACGCTCGTTAAATCCAAGTATCGCTCAAGGTGATTGAGCTCACGAAAATTACAGTCTATTTGTCTAATGGTTACACTGTGTGTTGTAAAATATTGTACTTACTATATTACGCAGGAACATCTGCTAACGGCTCTGCTAATTTCAAAGTCGCATACATCGCAGAGCCGCATCCTCTCCTGCGGTATAAAATCCGTGTAGCCACAGGTCTCTCTTGCCTCCTTCGACCTGTATGGAGGTAGATTGCCTCCACTCAGGATGAGGGCTTCCTAAAACATTTGTTATAAAAACATAAATTAAAATGCAACAACCCTTTTTAACAGTGTACTTAATTTAAGTGTACTTAATTTAAGTGTACTTACAAGAGTTCAGAAGACACACAAGGCCAAGTCGTCTTCAAACTCGAACCAAAAACTCTCGAGGGTTTTACAACACCTTTTATGCTCATTAACGAGTTGAAGACGCGTAGGTTGCGGTAACGGTAGGTTTAAAATTTGATCCAAGCGCGGGTTATTAGCGCAGACGGCCTCCAGACAAATCTGTACGAGAGACGAGGCCATCGCGTACTGCCTGATGATTCAGCTCAAGGAGATAGGGAAAGCTACTGTGATAAGGTCCCTGGTGACTAAGGTTGAGGGTGGGGATAGAGTATAAATATGAGCGTTTGCTGTCTCTCGATTACAGTATTCCATGCATTCTGTAGTAATGTTCCGTCTACTGATTATTGTGACGATTCTTCGCTTGTCCTTTGGGGACAGTGACGGCGAGAACCCACCACTTCAACCCGGGGTATGTAATTAATTCAGTGTTGTTAATTTAGTCGCTGCTGCTAATTAAATAGTTTCTTAAATGTAACGTTTTGTTAATTTATTTACAGGTTCCCAGACCTTCGAGCCCTGACATTTTTGCCAATGAAGACTCTGATGTAAGTGTATAGAGTAATTAATTCCAACATTTTAAAATTAATATTATTACGTTTTCTTATAGTAATGTAATTTTTTATTTTTTCAGAGTGATTCGACTGACTTAGATCAGCCTCTTAACGGATATCGGCGTCGGACCCGAGCGACAAATATGCGAATAACTGAGATAATGGCTAGTGTAAGTATTTTTAATAATTGTGAAAATTTAATAATTTTTAATAATGTAAATAATTAATTTAGTCGACTTACTACCGTCCTTATAATAATATTTTTGTTTTAGTGGGGAACTGATTGTCTATTTGACGAGTATAGCCGGAGCGACACAGGTGATGTGTTCTTCATAAATCGGCACAGGGACATCCTCTCATACTCCATGCCCGATGGAGATACTGACATGACCCTGGCGCCTCTTGAAGGGTTTCACCCGATACATTGGGTAAGTAAAATAACAAAAGTGTAAAATTGATCACTAGCTTATATATTCTGCTGAAATATATTTATATTCTTTTTGTTTTTTTTAAGGATGATGCTTACGATCGCTTATCGGATTGGAGACTATTTTCAAGCCCTACCGTGGAGACTGGAGCATATATCTATGAGGAGACCTGTGTAGTCGACGGTATTTTATGGATACGTTCTTCTTGGATGGTTAGTAGTTTTTAGGATTATATATAACATTAGATTAAGAATTGAGGTAATGGCGTGGCTTGTACTTATCGGTTTTAATTTTCAGAGGGGTATTGAACGCGTTCCGTGGGGCTATAAAATGGACCTACGGTCACTACCCACTTGCTGTAGAACGCGCAATGGAACCCGGTATGTGAGAGAGCATTCCGAATCCCTCCGCGATGCTGTGCAGCTCAGACAGCTCCAAGCTCTTGTGGTATGATATCGATCGAATAAACGTTTTAAAAGCCGGTAATACTTTGAAGAATCTAATAATTGTTTGTTTTTCAGCCAGCGTATGTCATGGAGGATGACATACATTTCATGAATGAAGAGGAGGACATCCTCATTTATGAAGAGAATCCTGCCCCATCAGCTCCTAGAGGATTTCGCCGAGTTAGCTTTGTAAGTAACGTAGTATAATATAATAATAACTAACGTACATTACTAGACTGTTTTATTCTTACTTACAGATTTAAACGTTTACAGGCGAGTGTTGAAACCCGTTTGAGGGAGATGGAGGCGCTTGCGTGGCCTTCGAGGCAGTCCCATGTGTACGTCCTCACTGAATCTACCTACTGGGCCAGGGATCGCTGGACTTTAATTCAGTTGAGGGTACGTAGGTCAATTTGCTAACGAACTTTCACTTTCTCACCAGGGTACAGATACTTACTCACAAATCTTTTGCAGAGGGAAGACCAGCCGCTAGAAAGGTGTACCCTCGGGGCTCGTCGGGTTTGTGCTGGCGTATATTACGTCCACCGACAAGCCACGGGACTTCGTACGCGTCTAGGGGTAATTATATTATTATTCTGTTTTTTTTAATTTATATAAATCATGTTTCAAAATTAAATAGTAATTTTTTGTTTTCAGACAGTAACAGTCGGTTTTCTTTATTTTAGCTTGAAGACGATTTACTAGGGCTGAGGATGTCACGTCATCCAATTACGAGTGCAAACACCTCCGCGGGGCCTTCCAGGAGAGTTGAACCTGTGGTAAGTTGAATACAACCCTTAGGGCTATTGTTTTTTAATGAGTATATGCAATTAACCAGTGTATTGTGTTCCAGCGTGTGTATGATGACCCGTCGCAGGCACAGGGGGCCGAGAACCTGCCTCCACCTAGCCCACCACCGCTGCCACTACAGCCCGAGAACCCGCCTGCACCACAGCCCGAGAACCTGCCTCCACCTAGCCCACCACCGCTGCCACCACAGCCCGAGAATCCGCCGCCACCTCAGCCCGAGAATCCGCCGCCACCTCAGCCCGAGAATCCGCCGCCACCTCAGCCCGAGAATCCGCCGCCACCACCACCACAGCAGCCCTGTCCCCACTGCCGTCGTGAGGAAAGGCTGCATGAGCTGAGGCATGACGCTTTTGGGATGGTGAGAATATAATAATAATAACTTAATGTGATTCATAAATTAAACTGTGTTTATGATTTCAGGGTTTATATAGGTATATTTTATGATTTTAAGACTTGTTTATGATTTCAGATCGAGGCACGACAGGAGGGTGTTGACCGTGCGTCTTGGCGGGCTGTATGCCACCTTACCACCGCTAGGTCAGAGCTCCGGGAGGTTCTCCACCTGTCCGAGACCGTCCTGGTGAACGCAACCCGTCAGGAGATGTTGGAAGTCGCCCCAGTCGTCTGAACCGAGATCCAGACTACGCTGGAGCGCATCCTCACTCAGACGGGGAGCCATATGGACCAGGAAATCTTCCGGGGACGTCCACCGCCTGCTACAGAACCTCCTAGGGCCCTGATGTGCAGGGTCTGCCTAGATACGCTCCCTACGGTGGTGCTGTCACCGTGTCAACACACCCTCTGTCCCGCGTGTGCAGTTCGCCTCCACGTGTGCCCGTTCTGCCGCTCAACAGTCGTCGGCCGCAAGCGGATTTTCTTTGACGGCTAGTTTTTTATATTAATAACTTTTTATATATATTCTTTTTATATTAATAACTTTTTTCATATTACTCTTTGCTTTTTTCATATTATTAATTTTTATATATATATAATCATGTATAGTATTTGTATATATTAACTTTTTATATATACTCTTTTAATATTGTTAACTTTTTACTTATTACTCTTTGTTTTTTAATACGTATAACCTTTTATTATGTTAACTTTTTATATATTCTTTTTTATATATTAAACCTATTGTATAACAAACTGACTTTTTACTTACCTTATTTAGCTCCGCTAGGTTGGTAGCGTATCCCTATAGAATATATAATAGCCATAGGTTGGCAACACTGGAGGGGGAAAAGTGAGGTTAGGAAATCTGGCGGGAAAGTTTTGGCGGGAAAATTTGGCGGGAAACATGGGCGCCGCCATCTTGGGGGTGGAGCCTAATGACGTCACAAGTCACGTGACCAAAATGCTGGCTTCTGATTGGCTTGCTCAAGCGCTGGGACCCCTACTGCGGACCTCGTAGTATGTCCATCGCCCCTGACTGGGAGTCTGAGATCACAATAATACCAAGGTACAATTATGTTCCGTGATATTTATTGCCGGAATATCAGACAGACATTATTACCACAATATTATAACCATTTGTATCGGAACTGTAGCCCTTGAATCAAGTGTTTGTGCTGTTGCCTAGAGCTCCTATAGGGAAAATCAATTGAATAATAACATTTCATAGAGACAGCAAATATCAAACACGGCGTTTCCAACGACAGAGTATTTTGTTTTGATTCAATATTTATGTCACACTTTTCACTGACAACGTTTTACTAGCTATTTATCCTCCTAGTTCATATTAATATGTGTCATAATACATTATAATTTTACCTGTTAGTTCATTAAAATATGCAAATACATTTGTACATTTTTCTTTTAGCGTTTTATTTTTAGTAGTAGTTGCCTAGGTAATGTTGAATAAAAAAGGAACATTTACCCTCATCACTCTCTGGCAGAGGTCAAGTAGGCACTCTGTCAACATCGTTATATAACTAAAATAAATTTATTAATCTTTCATCACAAGACCACCGACCTTCATTGATCATTAGAACGATTTAAGTTCTTTAAAGCAAATACATTGTGGATAATAATTAGATTTCTAATGTCAATATAACTGGATCATCAATGATATTGTTTGCTTAGCCCCATATAGAACTTTAACCAAAACGTACAATTAATAAATTTTTTACTGTCTAAAAATACATTATACATATGTATGGGATCGTCGTACCTTTTCATTAACACACGATATTGAAAATCCGGTTTAATTTTCTTAACTTGGGTGAAGCGATAAATATTTATTTGATACTAACTGGTACCCGCCGCAAATTCTTAGCAAAATCTTCTCTAATTAACGTCGCGATTAATTAGTGAATTTCCTTTGGAAAGTAAACTATTAGCATGACCTGAACGATGAGAATTAAAGCCCGGGAACACCCTAGAAGTTCCTTAAGTGACCGCCTGAACACGTTTTGAGGGATTGCTAAAAACGTTATACATATTAACAGCGGAGTGGTTATATAAATAAGCCATATATAACCTTTGGGGATTTTTATATTTATATGTGTTCGCACTCTAGCGGTCGAAATTTTATCAGATTTACTTGAAATTTAGAAGGAACTTTCTCTTCTGTAAACGGTTGGACAAGTTCGTTTGGCAAAACAATCGGACAGCTCTAACACCCTTTTGGGGATTTTAATTTTTTCAAATTTTAAGTTTTTGGACCCAAAAAAGTAAGAAAAAAACCCAATGTAACAATATTTTATATAAAATTATTGTACATCAAATTTAAAACATTTTAAACCCTCCCTCATCAGTTTAGCATAATTATTTACCGATTTATTAGAGAAAATGTTAATTGTATTTACACAGTACGTTGTCTTATGGGGATTTTACACTGGAAAAAAACCGGTTTTCATATTTTGATGTAGTTTTATCACCACCAATACCCCTGTACCAACTTGTTATCCTGACTATACGTCGTCCTAACCTGATAATGTACAACATTGCCATCCTAAGAGTCAATCTGATTTTAACCAGGAGCATCAGACAGCCAAAAAATAACATTTTTCTATCTTAAAAAAATTGTACCAGTGTTGTTTTAAACCCTTTATTAGATTTGTTTAAAGGTTCTAATTGAGAAAATCTACTTTCCTCACGTCAGCGTGCTGCGTGCGACCTTGTTTTTAATGTAGATAACCAAAGTAGCAAACAAACACCACTTTAATTTTTTGAATAGGTTATATTTTATACCGACAAAATAGACGCAAAATCAGATATTCCTGACAACACATAAGACAGTTAGGAAACTTGGTAAATATAAAAATCCAAAAGCGTAAAATCATGTTAAATAAGCGATGAAGCATATTATTAAGTTTTATTCATGATATATATGTGTGTCTGTTTATAAAAGATAAATATGCATAGTCAATATTTAATAGTCAACCCATCTTTATTAAATACATATATACATTTTTTACATGGATTTTGTACATTTTTGCATCAATCTTTCTTGTTGTATTTTCCTTTTAGAATGTGTTATAATCAGGTAAAAAAACAGCAATAACGTTATATATTTTATTTTTTGATGTAAAAGTTGGATATGTTTTATTAATAAAGATAAGATTAGTAACAAAATACCCCTGTCACAGCAAACCTGCATACTCAGTGAATTCCCAATAGATATATAACATAACACATTAAGCCACTTAACAGGATTCATAAGATATATATTAAAAACAAGTAATATTTCAAATATTAACTATTCTCAATAAGAATAACATTGAGGATGTGTATGCAGGTTTGCTGCAACAAGGAACATAAAATAATGGATTTTTATGCAAATATCAATAGAACTCATCTAAGTGAAGTCACATACCAATCATCCATATACATTCATAAATAAGCGATATATAACCTTTGAATTATTTTCTATAAGAATAACATGGGGACTGAGTACCTAAGTTTGCTGCTACGGGAACCATAGGCGAAAAATGTTTTTTTTGTGCAAAAAACAATAAACCACAACCAGATGAAGCCATATACCAAGTTTCATCAGTTTATGTTCATAAATAAGCGTGATATAATTTTTTCCCTTTTCTCCATAAGAATAACATTAGACAACGTACTGTGTTTAGCACTTTCAATATCTCAGTAACCAATTGACGTAGAGCAATGGTCAAAGTAACCAAATTTTTTTTAAGCTGAATACAATGGTGAAAATTAAAATTTGATTTAGATAAAAATTACATGTGAAAAACCCACAAAACCCATTTTGGGGTACAAAACCCCCCCAAAAACCCCCCTTTGGATGGTGCGTTTCGTCTGGTTTTTGAACTCGTTCAAATAAATGGTACTTTACACATTTGTGCCAAGTTTCATTAAGATCGAACCTTTTTTGAAGTGTTATCGTGCTTACGGACACACACACACACACACACACACACACACACACACACACAAACACAAACACACACACACACACACACACACACACACACACACACACACACACACACACACACACACACACACACACACACACACACACACACACACACACACACACACACACACACACACACACACACACACACACACACACACACACACACACACACATATATATATATACGTACATATATAAGAATTTGAATGAATGGTGTTTTTTGACATCTGGGGACCTCAAAACGAAAAGTTATCATGGTCTCGGGCTTAAGTCTTACCATGAGACTTACGGTAATAGCTTCTTCCATATAGGGGAAACTCGCTAAAAACCAGGGGATAAGAATGATGACTTGTAAAACATTGTCATGTAAGTTATTGCTACGAAATACAATTATAATACCGTCTACGTGTTTTGTTAAAGTAAAAGAGCTCTATTTTAATGGGAACTAATGTTCCAATCTCACCTGTATCAGTGGGGCTTTCCATCGCTGCTTCTTGCTGTAAAAAGAATAAGCTAACGCTACATACTTATTTTAGCATTTAGATTGTGATTTAGTTCATAAGAATTCTGGTTATACTTACATCATATAACCTTTTAATAACATGTAATTATATTTGAATAAATTGTAATAACAAAATTACTCTGTTACATTAAAATACTTCCTACAGGGCATTGAGGTAATGGCAGTTTTAAATTTATAACGCTTTTAAAACATTGTTTTATAATACAATATCAGTTTTATAATACATTGTTTTATAGTTTAAGGTTATTTGACTGTTTAATAAACAATTTTTTCGTATATAGTTGATTAAATGTCAAACTATTATAGCTTTTTCATAATTAACGCAATATATAACTAATTATTTGCCAAAACTAAGTTATTTAAATGTTAATGTGGGCATTGCTATAAGTTTCATGATGTTTTATGATCTTGAATCTGACCCCGTCCTCAGTTGAGAAAAATACCCATGACATAACAAAATAAGACCAAAGATTAGTGGCACAAGTTGAAAAAAAGCAAAAGCAGAGAACTGTAAAAGCAGTCAAAATAAAATAGGAAAATCAAACCAAATACAAAAGTCAATCACTGGATGGATGGCACAACACTGCATGGAGAGTATTGCATAGTTATTTAAAACTATCTTACAATACTTTGAAAGCTAAAACATTCATCAAATATGCTGAAAAATTCAAAAGTTATACATTTCAATCATAGACTACTTTAATAAATGGTATATACAAAATAGCGTAATATGGTGATGAAGTAAATAATGGGGACAATTTAATGTTGACGGTAGTAAAATAAATTATTACTTCCGTGAAAAATTAATGTAAAATAATTACTCAGCAACGTTATTCACTACGAGTAATAAAGTAGAGACATTTTGAATACAAGATTGAGGAAGTGAGTTTGTAGAAGTTGTAATTGGCCAAGTTGGATCTCGTGTTGAGATGGATTTGCTTGCTCAATGAAGCAGTCTGTAGAGAACTTCTGGAATGAAAAGGTATTGCTACTTCTCAGGTAGAACTGAATGGATTATTTTAAATAGTTCAAGACGATTTCAGAGTTTTGCTTGCTTCAGAGAACCCTATTTATGATGTTTTGAAAGAAGGATTTCGTTTGCATTGCATTACTAAACGTCAACCCAGTTTAGGTTTTAGTAAACTACGTATATATCTTCCGTAAATTATCAATTCCAAATCATGATAGTTATTTTTGTAAATACTAGAATTTGTTAGAAACTGTAACAAACCGATAAACCGATAATGCTGTGAAATATTAAAGATTCAATAATAAATTCAGACGGGAATTTTCAAAAACTTATATTAAAAATGTTCTATGGTAAAATAATAGAAACTATTTTCAACTGTCTATGATTGTAAGTATAATATAATTTCTTAAGTTGTGATTACTTACTTATTTGATAAACAAATCAGCTTGTTTAAAATACATAACATTATTCCGTGAAAGTGTGTTAGTTATGAAAGAGTTAGCATTGTTTGAAAATTGTTAGGACTGACAAAATATAAAATAGATATTATTCTACGATTTAAATACTAAGGGAGCTTTCTTAGAACCATTCAACTTAAGGGCACAATTAATCTGTATTGTTTTTGTTATTCGACAACAAACAACAATCATGTGTGGTAAAATATATTCTTACCCATGATTTGTAAAAAAGGTAGTTATGGACTCAAATAATTACACTAATAGACTCAAGAATTGGCGGAAACAATGTTTCCAGCCATGCACCAACGGTAATTGCTTTAGTTCCCAAAAAAATGCTGTTCTACGCAGAAATCCAATTCTATCAAATTAAAGCGACAAACATTTGTTCAGCAATTGATAAAACTTATTTTTATAAAATAAACACATGTTTGCTTGACGAAAAAACAGAATCATGTTTTAAATACATATACTCTCTAATATTATTTTAGCGGCAGTGTCTATGCTTTGGCTATTCACAACATATTTTTGTAATAAGGTTTTTTAATGGATAATGTTTAAAAAAACTCCAACTTTTAAGTTGAAGTGTATTACCTAAATAATTAGAACTGAAAATTAAAACTTTATTCTGTTCAAGTTTGTTTTGAAATATATACAAAAATAATGCAATTATTATGTTGAGCTCAAATACAATTGATATTGTGTTTTTAATCAACCATGTAGGTAAGACGTTTTTATAACGGTAGCTAAAAGTATATTTATTAAGAAAATATTATATTTGGGAGAAAACTCTGTGTGAAAACCTGACTGAAGGCAAAACAGAAGTGAACATGTCAGTTTTCATATCAACAGCTCCAACACATTCCGGATGGGCAGTCAGACACGAACAACGATTTGCAGAACATTTGCAGGCAACACACATTTCAGAAGTGTGTGTTTGT
The DNA here is from genome assembly GCA_963675035.1 of Allygus modestus. Classification (NCBI taxonomy): domain Eukaryota; kingdom Metazoa; phylum Arthropoda; class Insecta; order Hemiptera; family Cicadellidae; genus Allygus; species Allygus modestus. Next base: position 115,023,177 of record OY776114.1, read on the forward strand.
TTCTGGTCCTCAAAGAGAAAACATTCTTTAAAAAACGGTATAAGAACACTAATACATCTCATTTTTAACTCTATTTTTGAAGATTAATTTCTTTATATTTAGTAAATATAGAATTAAAGTACGATTGTAAGTACTGATTTTGTAAATTACAGTAATAAATTATTTTATTACAATATTCTACCTAAATGTATTTATTGTAGGCAATATAGGCTCATTTCTGCAACTCACGGTGGGTTTAAGATGGGAAACCCCTACTTTCCATAGTGGCGATATATTTTAAATAAAGCAATTTGTTCAACGTTAATTTAACATAACTAACACGTTTTGATGAAATAGATCTGTAAATAAAAGATACATAATAATATTTTTATTCCCTATAAGAATAGCATTGTAAAATGTACAGTGTTTATTGCTAAATGAAAACCTTAATTTCCTCCCTAATATTATATTTTAATTTGTAATACATACTATTTTCTTTAATTGATTACATAAATAACATTGTAACAGCGTTGAACTACCTAAACAAAAATCATCTGAAAAGTTTACTTTAATGTAAATACTTTAAACGCTTATTTGAAAATACATGTAACTGACGCAACATTGAACATTCATGGTACGCAATTAAAAAGCGATATCGTATAGTATATGCATTACTCATGAATCTTGCAAGTATCAATATTCAAAAATATTTGGGATTTAGGGCCTATCTAGACTTAAAATTAAAAGAGCCAGTATTTTATTTTTTAAGCGGAGTTTATTTTATCTCCAAAAGCTCGGCTCGGTGTCTTAAGTTAATATATCAACATTAGTAGCACAAAGAACAATTTCACTCTAAAACATGTCAGGTAAGTTTTTGTTATAGCCCAGATCGTCAGAACTAGATAGTATTCTTTAAAAATATAAAATTAAAAAGGACCTGGTGGTTTGCTGTATTCACTCTTTCAACCTGTGGTTTCTCTTTCAACTTACGGCTATGTTAGTGTTTTGACATTTTGGATTTACTTATGTTTGGAAATCATTTGTTATTGAAAACCACTTTTGTTTAGCAGTATATAGAAAAGAAATATCCGAATATTTCGTTCAATCTTTTGAGTAAACATTAAAATTAATCACACGTTTTACGGGTTGGTTCTCATTATTAAACTTGAACAATGTTACCGCTTCAAACTAAACACATGTTATAAAAATTAAACAGTTAATTATTCAGTAAATAATTTGTTCCAGTAAAATATATTAACTTGGTTGCACATACATTACTTGGTGATATTGCTCGTTTGTATAGCTTAGTATAATAAAAGTGACGATCTTGTCTAAAACTGTTTGACGGATCTTACAACAGAGATTAAGAATTGTATCGGTTTATAGTTAAATTAATTGCGAGTCTTTTCTGTTACGTTAACTGTTATAAATTGATTTGTAATTAAATTACTAAACTAAGTATAACACATCATATCCTTAATAACTTAATAACCTGTCTCCTTAAAACTAAACATTATTTGGATTGAGCCTAGATGTGGTTAAGCTACGGTTTTCTCTTAGTTCTTAAACGCAATAACCAAACCCCACTACACTTCAGGATTTTGTACACATTTTAAATTCTATTGATTTGCTATTAAATGCATGGTTAACAATCTGGAGTAAACATTTTTATTTTCATCATCATCATTACTTTTGTCGCTTCTATGTAGACGTATAAATCGTTCTAATATTATATGGCAGTAAAAATACCGTGTAGATTAAATTCATATTATAAATATTGAAATGTACTCATTGCTGATGGATTTACCTAATTATTATTCTGAACCACGCAAACATTGAAACAATAAACTAAATGCGAACGTGTTATGTGTATTATCAAAGGGTTTGTGAGGCGGGGTAATCAAAACTTTGACGCTTTACAAAAGTACTCAACACTTCCAGGCGCCGACTTGAGAACGGCCTACTGGGGCTGGTGAACGAGCGCGGCCTCCTCTAATGCGCCAACTTCTGAAGGTGTTTCCTTTAATGCTGAGTTTACTTTAAAGAAAGTAAAGGATATGGTGAAAGAGGACCGAACAGCATTAACAGCGTGAACAAAAATATCAGATGTCATTACAATAATTGGAATGGGAATAAAATGATTTTTTTTATCCAATGAATGAAGATCATAGGATTTAAATATTTTCAATACTGTAGTTTTTTTAAAACGTATTTAATGTGATCTTACAGATTTTACTAACTCTTTTTATAGGTACTATTTTATGTAAATAGAAATAATTTCAACTATTTTAATTAATATACGTCATAATTATACAACTGCTTTCTTTATATTGAATACACCTTGCATTTTTGGGGCATTTACAGCCAAGAATATTTCCACAAACATACTTGAAATATCGTATATAGGTAAACACATAATTTTGGGGAAGGGGTGTACCTACCTTTGCAGCCACATCAAAAAAGTTTTATAATTATATATTATAGCTAAGTGTTTAGATATAAGATTTCAACTATGTTTTATCACGTGAATATCCACGTACGGGAAAAAATACAACTAAATATTATTTGTTGATATTTGTTGTATATTTACAACTAATATTTCTCAACTAATAGCATACTGACCAATGCTCTTACAACAAAATAGTCTGATTTGAATATATATTCTGACTGTGAGTAAAGTTTAGGTAGCTAATTAGGTGGTACAAGTATAAGAAGGGGTTACTGCTACAACATACCTGGGTTAGCATTGTTGTTGTTGGTTTATGTGCTTTGATGTATCTTTAGTTAAAACATAATACATTTTACATTTTTAATTTTGAATGAGTAAATTATAATTTTAAACAAAAACTTTTCTTTAACAAATATTGTTTAACATTATATTTTTTAACATTATAGGTACCTAATAAAATTAAATCACCCTCACTACTGGTAAAGTTAACAACTAAGCTAAAAGGCTGAAGATAATCTCACATGTTTTTTATCATGTTATATAGCCAACAAATATTAATTTTTTAATATAATATTTCCTACAACGTAAACAAATATTTGTCATTATTACTTTTCGGCTATTGGATGCGGATAAAATATAAATGTCATATATTGCGTTGTATAATATATAGTTCTTATAGGGAACCAATAAATTGACACAACTCCTTTATGTATTCACTATTTTCAACTAGGCTCGGTTGACTCGGAATCAGTTGATAAATGGGGGAATATTCGGCCAAACCGTTTGGGGTAAAAAGGGATTGGTATTTCACTCAAACCCCACGGTAAGTCAGACAGGACGGGGCAAAATAAAAAATGAATTGGTGTACAGTTTTTGTTTTGAATAATACTCGGTGAAGTAGCACCCCTCAGCTGCGTATGGGCGTATTACTGATTACTAGATGTGTAAGTGGGGGGAAATTGTGTCAGATTACTTAAACCGCTTACTCTAAAAAAACTCTTCCCCAACCCCTGTTACTGTAGCACTAGATATATCGCTCTGTGCATTGCGTGGAATTCTTAATAAGGAAACAAACGCAATTATAATAATTCAACATGACTTATGCAATGAACGTTTTAAACAAAGCATATAACAACGTTGTCTCATTTTAGCATCGTAGAGAAATAAAATACAACTTCATAAAATATTTTATCTAGTTATTTATTATTTTAATTTTCCAAAGGGAAATTAAATTTACAAAAACAACAATAGTAATTAGTGAATAAGGCACAAAAGTGTTAACTGTATTGATCGATTAAGTGTTGTTTACAGTTCAAACTAGAAATGTATTAGCAATTACAGCAATATATATTTACAACCTAAGTCTTAATGGCAAAATGTTATATTGCAACAAACCACTTTCATCTAATAGATCAAACGAAACTTAAGGTTGGAACTCTTTACAACGGTTCTTTAACCAAGACTGTGATTTATTACTACCACAATCGAGTTAGTGGAAGCATTTCAATTATAAATCAGATGTTCTTGATTCTCAGGCAAAACATCATTAACAGGTGCTTTTATCTTTAGTTAAGTAGTCGATAAAAAGTTAGTCGGGCTAATTACACTGGTTAGTTCTTGTTTTTAGAAGAATCAAAGATAAATTGATATAATTCGAATGATGTATGTTACAGCATACTTACATCTATTTAAAGAGACGTAATAGAGAGAATAAAGAAGAAGCACAATTGACCTGCTATTGCTCACAGTGAAATATATGAATACTAACTAAAATAACTACTAAAATTTAACAACAATTTTGATTACTTTAATAGTTTATCTAGTACTTGGATTAAAATCCGTAACCCATTAAACAAATCCTTGTATTTATCTTTAAAAATAATTTATAATACGAAGTGCTTTGCATGTTTACTATTAAGTTATTCTTTAAAACCTTCAGTAAAATTAGGCTAATGAACTAAATTAACATTAAGTATAATAATGTATGCCAATACACAACGAAAACGACAGTTGAAACATTACAACTGCTATTGAGACCTATCTAATGTTAGAATAAACCCCCTCTCTGAGACCACGCGGGGTTGTCGAGTCAAGCACTCTTGTCTTTTGAGTCCTTGAGACTCGCTGAAGTATGAGACAAGGTATTGCGTTACTTTATTTCATCCAGGCGGTGAAGTGGAAAATGTCGTATATTGATATGATGCAATGTACTTAAGCAAGTGTGCATTGAAGTTACTGAAGATTTTTGCTGTACTACCAGTGAGATAAATTTAAATCTATTGATATTATTTGTGTTAAAATGTACTTATTGGTGTAATTTGAAGGTGGATTATGATTAAATAAGCATGATTAATTTAGCTAGTAACAAATTTAACCATACTATTATATATTTATTACATCAAAATTATTATAATTTGTTTATTATCGGTTTAGCATGATTATTTTTTTAGTTATAGATGACATTTAAATTGTTATATCTTTAGTAATACCTTAAAAAAGTACTTACTAACTGTTTGTCGATAAAACTTGAGGGCATCATGATACTTAACATCCTGACTGAATCACGACATTCAGCCTGAAGTTTGAAAAAAGTAGTAAATGAACAGGTAAGTGGGGAAGTTCTGATTACGACCTCAAAAACAGTTTCAATTTGTATAATTATTTTGTTTAAGTAGTTATTGAAATATTAATAAAGGGGTGTTAACTAATAATTTATACACATGTTTAGTACATAACAAATCTTTATAAGATCTTTCTAAATCATTCAAAAAGGTCAAAATACTAGTGTAGCTAATTTAAAACCTTATTAATATGATGAATTACAATACAAATTTTATTTACTGGCGAATTGCAGTTACAACTACAACTGTTTTATAAACTGACCCATGTCAGAAGATTTGCAATAATATTTCTAATGACTAACAATATTAACTAAAGCCATTATTGTTCACTCCATATTCAAAAGTTGCTAATTGTGACGATCTATTTTGATCACTAATTTTTTACGTGATAATGGACAATTTTTTATAGTAGAGTAATACAAATTTTAGATGTAAATTAAAACGATAGCTTACCAGGATTTTTATCAATTTTGACAAAGAGCCTAAATGATCCTGCCATAATTTTTAACAATATTAAATATTTAAATTCACTGTCAATGGATCGAATTTGTTATGATAATAATTATCAAACTGTTCAAAATTATAATAGAACGTCAATTCTGTATCACAGACAGTACAAAGTACGCAGTCAGGTCTGACATCATTGCTTAACTGCAGGCACGCTGCGGCGAGGCTAATGTTGTTAGTTGTGATGTTTACAGCGCCCATGACGGCAGTTGTGCCTTGGATAGTGAACTGGGTTTGGTTAAACTCTGCTGAATAACATATTCTGTAACATAAATGGGTTTAAAACTTGTTTACAAGATTTTCTGTACATTCGACCGTGCTTTGTATTCTATATTTAGTAAATAAAAAGTAATTGTTGGGCTAAAAGGGAGAAAGTATGTGCCAGTTTCCTGATAACGTTTATTAATATTTATTTTTCGAGCTACATTTATCATTTTAATGTGAACAAATTTTACAATCAACACCTGATGCTAAATAACTTATATAACGTATAACTACTCCAAGCAAAAGTTACAATGGTAGTAATACATTTTATTTTAGCGTATATTGTTCAGTAAAATATTCATGTGTTTGCTAGAATGACTAGATTATAATTGGCAAGAATATTGTTATTGTAGATAACAGAAACCAAGAGGAATCCCCGAGCCAACCACTAAGGGTGGTGATTAGCTAATTGTTTACAACAACCTCTTGAAAGACGTCTTACAACATATCCAATTATTTACACTCTTACTGTAATCACAGACCAGAAGGTATATAACTTTATTATATGTTTACCTTATGATAAGTGAATACAGTTTATGAATGTAAACTGGTATTATTTTGCAATCAAGAAGTATCTTAGGACTTGCTCGTTATTTACAGTTAGTTTAAAATAATTAATTAATAAAAACTCATCAACGGTTTCTTACAGTTATATCGGTACAATAAGTTACATGAGATCCTGGAAATGCCACTAACGTCTATAAATGGATTACATATAAGTTAAATTATCTTATACAAATTAACTATTTTAAATGTGTTATAAAAATACGTATACTGTGATATAATACACTTAACTCTCTCTATTTATTATAATAAAAGCTATCACAACTTACCTAATCATAATGCCAATGTGCTTTTCTCTACTAGCCACAACAAATGTACTTATTTAGTAAACATTTCGGTTTTACATACTTTTCACCAACAGACAAAGAAAAGGAGCCTGAAACATGACTAATTATACATTTATAACTCAAATGTGTTTCAACAAATATATTTAACACGTAATTATACATCAGTTAAATAACCTGGGAACATATTTTTAAAGTCAGTTGTCTTTATTATTGTAATATACTGTATAATATTGAGCGAATAATGTTAACTCGTCTGATTAATTATGTTGTAACGATATTACTATGAATCAGGATGGAGAAGGTAAAAATCGGATCCGTCACTAACTAGAAGCCATTTACTTTTTTTAAACAGTCAAACAAAATCTAATCTGATGAATTATCAAACTAAGTTTAATTAATTACAGGTTGTCGTAGCCAATCTCAGTTGCGGTTTGTACAGTTTGGCATATTTGGTTGTTTAGCCAGGCCATCTGGCAATTAATTATTACATAATCTGAATGTTAAACTGGCATCATGTCACACAATTGTGAAGTAAATCAAACTAATATTTAAGCGTGTTTGAACATATTGTGATAAGGTGGAAAATCTGCAAGTATCTGAAGTAATTATAGTATTATTCTTTGTAACATGTTTTGAAAAGTACAATCCAACATTAAAAAGCAATATAGCAATAAGATTAAAGCTATTTCATATATGTTTAAAAGAAATGTTTTGGCAACCAATGGATGGCAAAGAAATGTATGGTGAAGCCATAGAACTTGGCACTAGCCATGACTGTGTTGTCATAATCTTTCAATTGTTATTTAAAATCACATTTCAAACAAATAGTTTATTTTCATATTTGATAGTTTGTCTCTAAATCACTTTTGATGACCACAAATAGTATAAGTTTACCCGAGACTGCCTGTGTTATTCAACATGTATGCTTTTGTTGGATTGCGATTTGAAGAATTAAAAGCCTCATCTTCAAATCTCAGAACCAGAACAATTAAATTACAACATTTAAAGTGGGAGTTTATCAGAGTAATTCTATATTTGGACTAGATTCAAATATTTTAAAACGTAACGTTTTAATTTAATTTAATTTATTTCCAACAGCATAAAAGCCAATTTGTACAGAGTTGCAAAATGTTTGAATCAGTTACGTTTTCAATCAGTTTGGTTGTGTATTTTAGTAGGACTAACTACAAAATTCATCTGTATGTTTGTATTAAAGTAAGCAAAAGTATATATATTTTGGTTGAATTTTCAATGGAGAACCTAGTGGCTCCAGTAGCGTTATGTACCAAAATGTGATTAAGTTTCTAATACAGATGTGATTTGAAGGAAACAAAACAAATATCAGTATTCAATAACATTAGTTACAAATTCCAAGTAACTTTGATTATGGTAATTTAACACCTTAAATGAGGTTAAACAACTTAATTAAAGTAATAGAGGAGATCTTGAAGTGATTGAGTTAAATCTGTTGACTCGTTTCTGCTAAATCCTCATAACAAGATAGACCACGTTAGCGCCATAACTAGTTATATTTCTTGGAGGACTTAATATAACTTTCATTACACAGACGTAAACATTTTACGGTCTGATGGCACCCTATAAACGTGTGGGGTGAAATAAGCTCTCTACGAGGGGATGACAGAATTAAAACAAACTCTTGGGAATATTCTACAAACCCTTAAAACACAAGTGCAATTTATTGTAGTCAGAATTTAAAAATAATCCTTAAATTATCGAATTTGAAATTAACAAAAATATTAAAGTATGAACTCTGGATATTTTATGATTTAATGGTTTCTCATATAATGTGATGTAACTTAAATACAACATACAACTCGCTGCAATGACTGAATGATTATAAATACTTTTTCACTGCATGAACGTACTTGTAATGAATGTGTTAATAACAAATGCGTAAACTTTTAATATAATATGTTGCTAAAAAAAGTATGACTCAATGTAAAACAAGTATTAATTCAGCGAAAACAGTCTATACTTATAATATATACTTGTATTATACATACATTATATGTCTATAGGTATAATATCAATGTACACAAACAACGTGTTTTTAGATGTTTCCTTTTAGTTTTTAATACGTTTTTAAAGAGAATATTACATGGCAGAGTTTTTGAAATGAATAGGTATTCGCTATTCGCTACGAGCTTATACTAGAGGTAAACTAAGATTAAAAAGTTAACTTAATAAATAATACCTTTCTATAACCCAGATTAGGTATTGTGCAGTCTGGCATATTTAATTATTACACACATGAAATAAATAAGTAAATGTACGAAATATCGTCATTCACCAATTTTTTATTTAAAGTATAAAACTTGCAATGAACAAACAGATTTGGTTACAGATATTATCACATCTCTCCAAAAGTCGTTATTGGCGTAACCGCTACTGTCCGGCCATGTACACCTGCTAATAGACAGTGGAAATATTTCCATATTACATAACAAATTATTGTATATAATACTTTAAAAAATAACCATCTTAAAGAGGACAAGTGGGAATCCTACATAAGCGCATATTTCCATCAGACTGTGTTTGAGGTGTGGGACAAAGGACAAGAGAAAGCTTATAACTTAGAAACCCAATCAGAGTCACCAGACCAGGACGAGATTAGGCTTATGTAGTAGAGCCTGAGGCTTTACCTTGTGTAAAGTTGTATTATGCACCACTGCCCAGAATTGGAAGGTCAAGAAGCAGACAAGTTCTCTTTACTACTAACACAACACACTTTATAATTTTAAATATAATTAATTTAGATATTCCTTGGTTCTTAAATTAAAAAGTCCCTTACGTTGTAGCATGTTTATCTGAGTACAAAGTTTTCTGATAAGGATCGACAACATTATCATGAAACAAAGGTAGTATAAGCTTACTTATGTAGAAAATTGGATATAAATATCAGTATTTGTATAATTTAGGATAAATGTGTACTAATACTAATGACAATACTTTACGTATTTTTAAAAACATAGATTATAATGAATAATATTTTCAAATATGAAATCTATAAAACAAATTAATAGTTTGTAATTTAAAAATCTAAAATTAAATCAAGCAGAATAATTTTAAAATCAACCTACATAACATTTTTGGACTTTGTACAATGATTGTAAAAGCAACAATCGTGAAATGTTAGGTTCCAACATTACGGGTACAGATAACTCGTGGAACACACGTCGTCGTCCTAACCTGACTTATTTACCCATAAGTCGCTTTAATCAATCAGTAATTAACAAACACAATGATTTTGACACCAATTGGCACAATTTGACACAATGATTTTGGTGGATTTTGGTATGTTGGATTGTTAAGAAAGGGGAAAGAAGCGTTGCGGAGGTCTGCAGGATCTTTGTTTTCGGCTATGATAACTAATTATGTTATAAACATACTACATACGGGATTTTTTAAACAAAGTTAATTCTACTCAGCTTTTTTAGTGTTTCAAAATAATATTTCCGTCTTAATTTGTAACAGTTTGAAAAATTTCGTTTTTGTACATTTAAAAGGGTTTATAATTGCAGCTCATTAACTAAATAAATAAAAAAAGTAAAATGATAAATTTGTATATACTTATATCCTATTTAATATTATACTTTAACTTTAATTAAGGTCTGTATGTAGCAGCTGGAAAGAGAGATCCTACAAACCATTTCCTAGCGTTGTACGGAAGGGGTAGAACAGAGCCCTTATTTGTACCCAAAAATTCCCCATTTTTATTAGAGTATGGATTTAGTTTTACCCAAAACTATTCTTGGGTGCTCCTTTATGTTTATTTAGGGATAACTAGCTATTTTAGTTAAGTGGGTGTTATTTATAAAGGTATGCACAATTCATCTCTGACTCTCAAACTTCTGGAATGTGTGTGTGATAACAAATTTTAAGCTGATTTTTGTGTTTTCAAAATAGAAAAATTTTAACTGTTGTGATTACTTGTTTACCTTAAGGCTCTACTAGGGTTATATAAAGTTTCATCGCTATTATTAAGTACATACTAATTTTATTTCGTTACTTGGAAAACAGTAAATTATTCGGAATATTTGATAATGTTATCCAAATAATTCAGTACACAACTGTTGTATTCCCTGAGTAAAGCTGGGCATGTCACCAGCTAATTAAATTATATAACGTGCAACTGTTTTTTTAACCTTTAAGTAAGTGGTAACACTTTTAAAATGTTAAGAAATAAATATGATGTAAGATATATGTAGATTAGAAGGCAGCATAAATGTGCATCCTATAAATGTTAAATCCTATAAATGTGCATTAGCGATGGTTTAAATTTTAAAATAAAGCTCCTAATTCCAAAGTTCAAGAGTTTACCTTGCTAATTAAGTTTGCATGTCTTTGGCAAACACCCCTCTGTATTGTTAAGGTTGGTGTGAATTACTTGTTCATGTTAAATATTTTAAATTTATCAAAAATTATGAATATTGTTTGAAATTGGATAACAAATTTTGAAATATAACTACAATAGTAATTGTAGTCAAGTTAAGTAAATTTTGAGTTAAATACGAGATAAATCAAGACATTAAATGTAATATTTGTTATTGCATATAACTTTTTACTAGTGTATTTTTTATTAGTGTTATTGCATATTACACTGCGTACATGATCCCATATTTAAAATACCTGGTTAAGAAATCAATCAAAGTTATCCTTAAACTTTAAATAAGTTTTTAGTTTACAGATTGTGAAATGTATAGTTTTCCACATCGTGTTGGATATTTAATGTTATATTTTAATTTGTTGGTTTATTAAATAGTAATGTGCATTTTCTAAATTTAGACTTTTTTAACACTGAAAGTCTTAGTAATAATATTTGAAATAGTTTGTAATAATTGGACTTTTTAACAACTTTGATCAAGCACACCGTATATATCTATAATAATCAATAAACCTGTTGTGAAACAAATCTAAACATTACATTTTATATAAAATAAATCTTCATCTTTATGTTCGGTATTTATTCGATCAGAAAATTCCGACACAAGTCTTTGAGAGAGGTTTATGTTTCAAATCTGTGCTATAATCACTTCTGTCAATAAGATATGTTTCCGATACAATATTATACAGGATGGAACTCCTGGCGACAATATGGTACGGCCGACTACAGTATGACATGCTCCAGAGGTTCTGATTAGGTTTCTGAGTTATACAATTCACCCTTCACCCTATCTTTGCACTGGAGGTTTTTGGTAGATGGTGTTTCTGGTATGATCCTAGGAACAGGCATGTTATTTTTCCGTTGGACATACGAAGCCGACATTTATTTGTATTACTTTTAACTGATAACGTAATTTAATTCACTATCTTAATATACCCTAATAAACCTTTTTAAACACTCATATTTAAGGCCACTTGCCTACCAACTGGAAAATATTCAAAGCAGTTTATTGTAATGTTGTGTTTGACGGAGACTCTCTACCAAAATAGCAAAAGGTACGGTAACTTATTTGCTATTTATTTAATATTTTTTAACTTGTTTATGCAATTTATAACAATAAATAAATAATTCATCATTGTTTAACGGTTCATTGAACATACTTAACGTACAACGAGGGGATTGCTTTTTAGCAAGTATAACCACATATTTTATAAAATCATTTTTGTAATACAAAGTTAATCCCTAAGAAAAAGAGTTTGCAAAATCAAAACTCAGTAATGTAAATTAATTTTTATTATATACAATAATAATACTATTCCTAACTAACTATACACAATAATAGTATAAACCATTATATTAATTAAATAATTATAAATACTTAAAGGAAACAATTTATAAAATAATTTAGATTTTCTTATTTAGAATTTGTAACAGACTAAGGAAATCTTTATTTTAGTCTACATAATTGGCCTTCATTAATTTGAGTTCCCTCTAAGGTTTTGATCCTTCAAAAGGATCCATAATTTGACATCCTGACCCTAATATTCACGTAATTGGATTCTAAAATGAACCGATGGGACCTGACTAGTAGTCACCAGATCTGATTACCATTGAGCCATAAACTATACTTTAACTAAAAAATCTAGTTAAAAAGATATTAGTGCACATACCAAATGTAAACTGTAAACATATAAATTATATTTTAGTAACTAGTCAATTCTTAGATGTACTCGTATTAAGGATCTATAAAAGATTAAGGATTAAGTATTTATTAAGATCAATTTATTAAGGAATCAGTCAAACGTCAACAAGAATGTCTATTTTATTATCACATAAATAATATAAAATAAAGGATTGTAAAATAATGTCATTACAATTACTGTGTTGAACATAGTCTAATAATAGTAGTTTAGTAAATTTCGTATAGGGGATAAAATAACGTTTGCATGAATTTCGGTGCGAATATTCCATAACTAAGGAAGTTTGTTCTGCTTTCAGATAAGGTTGAAGAGCATAAATTCTATAACTTTTAGTCCAATAAGGGGGTTTCATGGATAATGTGTTCACCGTTTAACAAAGTGGGACAGAAGTAATCTTGCAAAAGTTAAATGACTTCCTGAACTTTCACACTTTCAATGAAGTTTTCCACTTCACTCTCACTTTTGAACTCTACTTTAAAAAATGTTTTTGGAAAATAAAAAATGAAGGAGGTTATGTCCTTTCACATAGTTATCTGCTATCTAAATTATATGTTTAAAATTTTTTTTATATTATCCTCTAGAGTTAATAGTGGGCATATCTACTCAACTTTACCAACTTCAACAATATGTACCCAAGATTGTATAAGAGAGTTTGGTATTATTCAGAGCTTAAACACTTCTAGAGGTTAATTACTCCTTGAGTCTTAGCTGAATTTTAAAAACATAGTGTAATTATAAAGATACACCATGATATTTTTTACAATTTTAAATGTTAAATGTTTTAAATGTTTCTATTAGCGAAATAATGCAAATCGGAGTATAAATAAACATGGGATCCAGTTTGATTGAAACAGTGATATAACCACAAACAAAGTGGTTGGAATTGGGTACTAACTCTGCATTGCAAACATTACTATTACAGTTAACATAACTGTTTGGAAATATAATGTCTTTATTAATAATATAATTCCATAGTGAATACCCAATTCCAACCACATTGTTACTAGTTATTTAACAGTTAAAACCAAACCGTGTGGCTAACATAGTTAAGCTAACCACTAACGTAAATGACGTCTGTTATTGGTTAAGTAATAGTAATAACAATGATTTATATGCAGTGGTATATTTGTGGTATAGCAAAAATATTACACAGGCTAATTCGATATAGAAATAGTTCACGTATACAATTAGTTGACTAATCATGATAAATTGTTATGGAGTAAAATTTGTTACAGTGTTTTATTAATTTTTTCATGTAAAACGTATATTTATTTATAAACTTGTATTCATCGTTACTGTTTCTGTAGTTTGGTAGACTGTATTAGGATATAAAAAATTGGAAAATGGTATGATTAAACTGGTTGCTAACAAATATTTGTAAGCATATGCAAAATAAAATATAAAATATACTTGTAAGTTAGCTTAATCCTTGGCTGGTTGCAAGTAGCGTTATCTATAAAAACCTTAGAGAAATATTGGCCTAAGTTAGTCAACTATAAAATAGGAAGTAATCTCAGCAACCTACCTGCCCACTTACCGAGATAAACAGCACCCTGGAGACATGTAAGGGTTAGACTTAAGTTGTAGTGATTAGTTATAGCTACTATAAAGTTCTTACCTTCATAAAGGCTTTTTTGATAATATCTCCTGGGCAATACTTATTTAAAATTAGCGTAAAATGTCCTAGACATAGTAACACTATAACTATAACTAAAACAAAATGATACAGGAAATACCTTGTCTAACTTACTGAGGAGAAATCAAACATAATATTATTGCTGATTCATTATCTATTTTAACTTATCAACATAATATGTTGTATTATGTTTATTAAAGCGCATGTTTTACCGATTGATAAAAAATAAAGAAGTATGTTATAATACACGGTATCAGGGAACTGACACATACTTTCTCCCTTTTAGCACAATTTTAATGAATAAATTACTTTTTATTTACTAAATAGAGAATACAAAGCACGGTCGAATGTACAGAAAATCTTGTAAACAAGTTGTTTTAAAAAACATCCACCCAAATCCCCGCTTTGGAGGCACTGCATATTCCATAGTGGTTTTAAGAGGGGAATGCCCCCTATCCCCCCCCCCAGGGTTATTAAGGGGCGACATATTTCGAATTTCCTCTGTTGGTCAATGCTAACTTGACAAGCATATCAAGTTTGAATGAAACTGATAAGTAAATAAGAGAGAAATAGTAATTTTTTATTCCCCATAAGAATAACATTGGACCACGTACTGCGTTTACCGCAAAATGAAAATTTCAATTTCCTCCGAAACCAGCAATCGTAGAATAGTAATTCAAAATACTAGATTATTTAGTTTTTTTAGCTCTGTTTAATGGTGAATAGTAATATTTTTTATATTTATGTATTTTTATGAAAAATCCAAAACACTGAATTTTTGATGTTTTAAGTCCTGTAATTTCTGAACCCGAATTTTTAAAGGAATGCGGGTGGTGTCATTTTGTTGGAAAACTAAATTTCTACAAACGACTAAAGTTTAATCAAAATCGTTAGAGTTGTTTTTGAGAAATTTGGATTTTTCATGTTTTTTGGTGGTTTTTGGGGGATAATTACCCTTAAAAATAAAAAATTCAAAAAATAAAAAAAGACACACACACACACGGACACACACACACACACACACACACACACACACACACACACACACACACACACACACACACACACACACACACACACACACACACACACACACACACACACACACACACACACACACACACACACACACACACACACACACACACACAGACAGACATCACGTAAAAACCACTTTTTTGGGTTCAGGGAGCACCAAAACGAATATTTCCACTAACAACTCAAATTCGAAAATTTTGACGAAAACAATACTTTCTTCATATACTATGTTTAGAGGGAGAAAGTAAAAATGGAACTAACTAATAAATATTATACTTTTGGGGACCATATAAATAATACTTATTCATAGTATTATTGAGAATAAAAGTGAATCAATGATAATACTCGGATTGTTTCAACGGTTTACTCGCATTTTTACTCGGAAGTATTTCGAATATTTCAAATTTCAATAGCCAAAACGAAATGCTGATTTGGTTTTTGAATATTTCAATTCGCACAAAGATTTATTAAAACTCTATTAATTTATCTAAGCTTCTTAATATATGTATTATCCGCCTAAGTTTATTTTTCTTTCTAACAATGCAACAACAGTGCAGATGGGTTAAATGATGTAGTCATAGCGATCCACTTACTTCAACTCACTGCTTCGAAACACGATAATATTTTAAACATTGGTAGACCTGACTATAATTTGTTGCCAAAGTGATGACATACTATGGTTATATTTTTTGTGTGTATAAACTTTTATTCATTAAATGTCAAAAAAGTGCGCTACAAGTTTAGACACAAAATTTGATGGTTTTTGGTTAAATATAAATTGTAGATGCCTTCTATTACTAATCAGTACGTTTCTAAACATTTACCGATTTAATTCATTGGAAGATAATCTAAAATTCAAAAGATCGAGTGCAGTTACTTTTGTATTTTGAAAAACCAAAATAGGGATGGAATTGTTATTTATTCTGTCATTTATACTTTATTTATATTTTAATTGCTTTACCACACTATTTTTTTACAGGTGTGAAAAACGAGGCTAGTAATACATTTTTCATTTTAAATATAAGTAAGTATAGGTAACTGGTACAAGAGTGGTTTAATTTAACATATATTGTATTTGAATAATTTGCAGTCATATGTTTGTTGTTTTGTGAAATATAAAAGAAGGTGAATAAACAGCTTTGGTTTGTTATATACACCTTAAGAAGCTATTTCATTTGAACTCTAATGATAATAAAGTAGGATGGAGATCCAAAACATAGAACACAGGAGAAGGAATAAATTCCTGGTCACAGTTACTTTGTCAATTCAGTTATTTTTAACTAAACCTAATCTATATTTCCAAAAAAGTATTAAGTTTCACTTTTGTCAAAGGAAGCATTAAAACTCACAAAACAAAGATTTATAAAATGGCCGATTTAAACTGTAATTTGAATGCTTTCAAATGTATATACCGCATCGTCAACCAGAGTACAAAGTATAAACAAACCATATAAACTTGAGAAGGAAATTTGAATAATGCAACATAAATTACTCAACAGACTTTCATTGTTTTGTAAACATTTGTAAACCTCTTTTGTTTTCTATAAAGTTAATGACATAATTTTATAAAATTAGAGAATGATGATAATTTCCAAGAGATTAAACATTTCAAAGGTTTCTGGCTAACAATGTGAGGTGTTAAAATCTCTTATAGCAAAAGGATAAGAGAGACTCAACAAACTTTCTGTGTTGACCGAAGCGTGTGCGCTCTCAAATACAGATGTGGGATTGTCCTAACTTAAAGTTTTAGACCTCTACAACCATGAATGTTTTGTTGTTAACTGCTCTACGGAATGACTGTTTTGAACACTAAATAAAATTAATATTTAATTTTACTCCACCAAAATATATAAAGTATTAGTAAACATTGGAATTAATTTATACACTACTTATGCTAGATTTCCTGTATATAAATTGAATTAATTGCTGTTGTGAAGGATAAGTTTTATTTTTAATACCATTCTCAAAATTTTATATTTGTGTATTTGGGTACCTATGATACTGTCTTTCAGTACAATACTACTATACTCAGATGTTATTTACATTTATTGTTTTATTAAATGAGTATGTTCTATTATATTGTAAAATGAGCGATTCACCCTTAAATACATAACATATCGAAATTTGGTCCTTCATTTTAGAATACAAATTGTACTTACTATACATCATTTAACAAAAATATTCACTAACTCAGATTTGTTTAAGAATGTTCGGTAATTATAAATGACTATTCCGTTCAATGAACAATAACGTTCGTGTTGTTAATTCTGGTGGAACACTCCCTAAAGTCACTCTTGTTCGTAAGTTAGGCATTCCTTTCTCATAATTTACCTGTACTGTTATATATTTAATGTGTTACATAAATGTTTGCAATATTAAAGGCATCAGGAGATTAAAACCACCAACCTGTATAACTGCTTATATATTGTTTTACATTATACTTGAATAAGAATAGTTCTTTTAAGTTTATTTTTGAAATTTATGTAACTTTAAACATGAGAAAAACCTCGATAACATTTTCCAAAACAAAACCTTTAGTTGGTTTCATTGTTGTTGTATACTTGCATCGTTAGGTTGTTTCAATAAAATTATGACAATTAAGTTAAATAATCTGAAATAGATCATAGAACATTCATTAACCATAATTTGAATATTTTTCTGGTAGAAATTTTTGGCTGATGAACATTTTTGGCAGCAATACTTCTTTTAATCAGAAATACACGGCTTGCAATAGGGTTTTTTGACGCAGCATTTCTAGATTAAACTGTGTCACGTGGGATCTGAAAAATGTACACAACCAAAATTAAATTAGGAACACTTAAATAATATTAAGACAAACAAAATACAGTAGCGCTGGTGAAAAAATATAATCTTTTAAAACGCAATGAGCTATCCCAGGAATTTAATTAACTACTTTATAATGTTGCTTAAAATAAATTCTTAATATTAAGTTTATAAACAGATAATATATTCATCAGGAAAATCTATACCAATTGCCTGTAGGTCAAAATATAAATGCATGTATTTCAACTATATTATTAGGTAATTTAAATATAAGTATTGCTTAAAGTTTTGTTGTGCTAAGAAGATTAATACTAAGCGAAGTATCTCCTTTAGGTATGTTACAACCAACTACTGTGGTACGGTATGGTATGTTATTTTCAACTACTTATTTTAATTCAATATTGACTTTTAAAACTGCAGACGATGACGTGCATGTTTTTTGCGTGCAAGTAACACTCGGTGAATACACTTCTACTAAATATATTTTATAACTCTCCTAAAGCTATATTATGCTACGAAGGATACTGTTTTTTTAATATGTTTTGTTTAATATTTGAATATATACATCCCTAATTTGAATGTGATTAAATTATAAATATTTTATTAAGTTACCTATTATGTTATTGTAAATGGTATGCACCTAGTCTCTAAACTAGGTCATTCATGATGGATTATGATTAATTCACCTTACAAATTTTTTTACCAGCTGCCATTTCTCAACAAATGTAAATTTAGTTATTATACGAGTCAAATCGTTGTAAATTCTTTTAATTTGCACACAAAATCAACATTTTCAGAAAGAAACTGAATTTTTTCAAAAGCGCAGTTTTGTTTCGTAAAGAAGATGATTGATCACCGTGAGATCCACTCTAATCGCTTTAAATTAACAAACCACAGCAGATGTAGCTTTATGTAGGTCATATGTGTTTAGTTTATGCATAAAAACCTCACCAAATCCTAGCACATCTTGCATGGTCAGATACATTTTTAATAAACTAAACTATGCGTTGAAAGAATTGAAATAAAATTCCATCAGTAACTGTAGTACAAAAATGCAATTAAAATGGTCTAATTTGTCATTAAAGCTCATAAAAATAGGAATATGGTTAATTTTCTTACGGATTTAGTTTATCCATAACAATCTTTGAATTGTAGTAAATTTTGAAAAATCAGATAACATTTGTATCAACTACTTAATGAGTTCAAAGCATTAAAATAAAAAACAATCAAAAGTGTTTTATATCGTGAAGTAGAAAACGTTCCTACAACTCCTACCTGAATGTTATACGACTTTGAATCTTAATCTGGTTATAAATAATCATTATAACTAATGATAAGACGTAGCAAAGTTTGAAAAAACGAAACTACTAAAGGCTATTTACAAAACGTTATAAATGTAATGCAAACTTCTTTAAAAGTTAAATCCTGCATGACTGCAATAATTTGCTGTTTATTATTGTATTCAGTCGAGTTATTAGGTAGTTGGTAAAAGCTGGTTAACATGTTTTTAGAAATAATATCTAATAATATTGATACATCTGCCAAAAAAATCGTATCTATTATTAAGATATTACAAATTTTAAGAAAATAACAATATGGTTTTTAGTGTGATTTTACCGTTTTTATATTCATGTAAGTAAGCATAAGATTTTTCATTAATTATAAAGTATATAAACATTGTAATTTTTGCATTTTAGTGTTTTCTATCATCGAAATAAAAGTAGCAGTTGATATGTTGTATTTTGTAGTGTGGTCTTTTACTCATTGAAATGTTGTTGAAGCTTGCACCGTTTAAGAAAGAAAGAAGGTCTTTTGACATTAAGGAATCCATTAACTTTGACTGCGCAGGAAGTATATACCAGGCTGCCTTGAGTACCTTTTCAAAAAGAAGGCAATTTTAGAGGTATTGGATTAATTGAGGAAATGAAACATACGATTTAGTTTTAAGTACGTAAAACAAAATCATATAGTGACATAGTAAATATACCCCGTTGCAGCAAACCTGCATACTAAGCAAATTTACAATGCATGTATATGTTTCTCACTACCACATAAAGCCACCTTAGGAAATATTTAAGGGAGCCTAATTTGTAGCGAGGCATTTAGTGAAGATTTATTAATGTTTATAATTATTGCTGCAGATGTCAACAACGTAAATGTGGACTAATAACTTTTAGATATTTCTTAAAAATTGTTAACCTTAACTGTATCTTCACTTATTCATATTGAATAGCCTCCAAAGCTGATAAGACAATTACAAAATACAGATTATCTTACCTCCGTATTTAGCTTTAATTGTCTACACTATTTAGTTTTTTTAACTTTATGTTGATTCGTCAGTTAATTTTTCGCTCCCTGAATAGTAATATGCCTTAGATCATGCCATATGTTATTTGTTCTTCTTTCCCTACTCAGTATTACGCATGGAAATAATTTATCTTTTGCATTTAAATTAAATTGAGTTCTGCTTTATGGGTGTTACATATGTTTTTCTTATTTAAGTAAACGGTTCGGATTTTGCAATGTGTGATAACACTAAACAATTGATTATAATTTAATTTCAGTGCGTTTTATTGATACAAAATTTACTAAAATATTGTGATACTCGTCACTTACACGACGAGTGAATTTGATATCACATCATTATTGAGTTAGTAGTTAAGATAAGTGTAGTTAGTGCAAAGTTGATGGTAAATGATTCGTTAAGGAATTAAATATATATACACTGTTCGTTTTTGCCATTAATGTTGTTAAATTTGTTTAAAAAAATTGATATGCTAAAAACTGTTTGTCTATGGTGGTGAAAACATATCTTTCAACACAATGCGAGATGCAAAATATTCATGGATAATTAACTTTTGGTTCTAATTTATCTGAAATAGGGCCTGACAATACTATTGTGCCAGTTGGTACAATTTATAATGTTTATTTTTTATGTTAGTTTACTTTTCGTTTTAGGTCTTCTCGTTTTATTATTTTAATCACAAATTTAATATCCCTACACCTTCCAACTACTTTGCTAAGTTAATTAATCAAAGTTCTCATCATCTCATTCGTGAATCACCAGCACAAGTTTGATGATGATCACTCGGTTAAGTTTAATTCACATTATAATTTTATCATAGCTTACCAAACTAAAGTAACACTACGAAAACTCTCTTTTGCCAAGGTCCGTAGATCAGCTGATCAATGACATTTGTAGGGATGGGAATGTGTGCTATGGTTGTCCCTTAACTTTCGTTATTGGGATTGTTCACCAAGATATAAACCGTGACTCTTGTATTATTGAACTCGTATACAATCTAACATTTTCACAAAGTATCTACGATATACTTTATCACTCATAAATACCTATTTTTACCTATAAACTATTTTGTTTTGACTGATGATACAGTTCTCTGTTTTAGCTTTGCAGTGGTTTTTTCCAGCTTGCCTTTACTGTGCCACTAATTTTGTTATGTTCTAGGTATTCTTTCCACCTGAAGACGGATTCAAATTTTCAGATCCCGAAACGTCGTAAAACTTTGTTTTACTAATAAGTGATGGAAAATGTCCACAACAATTCCTAGAAAATCTCACAAATAGTTTACTTGCCGTTCGAAATAAAAGTCTTTTAAACTAAATTTTTTCTCTCACGAAGCAAATATGTTCGTATTACTCGCAGTTTTAATAATTGTAAAGAGTTTTGATATTACATTCACATCTCGTTTATGCCTTGCATGTGACTTATGGAATCCAAACTGAACGAGTCGCAACAAGAGAGCAGAACCAGAAGTATTAGAACGGACAAAACCTGTCTTTATAAACTCTAAAGCATAATTACGTTTTCGTATACATAGTACAGTCATTTATCAGTTATTAACCTCAAAAATTAAATTATCAGGATGCATTATCACAGGTGATTAATCTGAGAAAAGCCTAAAATACAAATAATGCACATAATATTCAAGCCAGCTCGGGATATAAGAATTTGGCATATATTCTTTCCAGTTAAGAAGTAAGTACAATTTTAGAAATTATAATTGATTTATTTTACCAGACAAAACATGATGCCTTATTTTTATAGGTAAACTCTGTTAAACAAAACTATTAAAAATAACTTAACGAAGCATTCATCATAACCGGTTCTCCATTTACTGCAGAAGCTGAGCAGTTTTGTGAGGATAACATAATCATATATCTTAAGTGGCGCACCGGACCCTTCGCCGTTATAGCTCGATTGGGGTACGACGATCATACTTACCCATGTCCATAACTTTCCTTGACGTTTGGGTCCAAGCCAATGTGAAAGCACTGGTCCTTAGAGATTGAACCCAGTCACTTAGAATGAAAACTGACATGCTTCTTCAGCGCATACATAGATAAAAAGAACGTTGAGCCATTAGCTACGAACATGTTTCCCTGTTAAAACACGTTTGACCGCCATCGCCATAAGTTATTTGTTATTATTAAAGAGCAACGAGACTGTTTTACTTGCTTCCACTTCTATGACATAATTTGCTAAATGTATATTAGTTTGTTATCTATGTTCACATATTCCACAATGGTAAATTGTTTAAAGGTTGCAGTTTAAGGGATTGTTTAGTAAACTAAATTATTGAGAAAACTAATAGACAATAGCATAAATTGTTTTTGAGTCAAACAAAGTAATATATAAAATAAGTTCTTTTGCATGTTTTGGAGAGTTTTTTTTTTGTTAAAATTTTAACTAATTACACGGCTATGAAATAAATTCTTCAGACATTGAATTAGCGTGATGTTTCCTGCAGAATTTGGAACGGTGTAAGTCCTGACAATACATGTCTGATAACTATTATTAATCGTATAGAAACACTAATGCCAAATGAGCTCACGAGTCAAAGAAATATCTAAATAACCTAAGTTAAATTTCTTTCTAACCGTTCTCAGTACCGAAAGTTGTAATTCACGAGCAATGCAACTCCGTCGTCAACAACACTTGAGTTAAGACAGGCTGAGACAAACCGATAAAATCAAGCTGCCAAGTGTTCCTTCTTTTCACTCTGACATTTAATGTTGTATTTTACTTTTAATTTTTTTTACTGCCTTAATTTTAATTTGTATTTAGTATAATTACTAATTACTTTCTCCCTTTATACATAGTATATGGAGAAAGTATTGTTTTCGTCAACATTTTCGAATTTGAGTTGTTAGTGGAAATATTCGTTTTGGTGCTCCCTGAACCCAAAAAAGTGTTTTTACGTGATGTCTGTCTGTGTGTGTGTATGTCCGTGTGTGTGTATGTCCGTTAGTGTGTGTGTGTGTGTGTGTGTGTGTGTGTGTGTGTGTGTGTGTGTGTGTGTGTGTGTGTGTGTGTGTGTGTGTGTGTGTGTGTGTGTGTGTGTGTGTGTGTGGATGTGTACAGAGCTAGAGTCTTAACCAATGGGCCGATTTTTATGAAATTTGGTATGTAGGTACTAATCCACGATATCTCCAGGTGTTTTTTTTATTTTTTTTAATTTTTATTTTTAAGCGTAATTATCCTCCAAAAACCGCCAAAAAACATGAAAACTCCAAATTTCTCAAAAACGGCTCTAACGATTTTGATTAAACTTTAGCCAATTGTAGTACTTTACTTTTCAGACAAAATGACACCATCCGCAATCCTGTAAAAATTTGGGTTCAGAAACTAGAGGACTTAAAACATCAAAAACTTGTTTTTTGGATTTTTCATAAAAAGGCATAAATATAAAAAATATTACTATTCACCATTAAAAAGAGCTCAAAAAACTAAATAATTTATTATTTTGAATTAGTATTCAACGATTGCTGGTTTCGGAGAAAATTGAAATTTTCATTTTGCGGTAAATGCAGTACGTACCCATGTTATTCTTATGGGGAATAAAAAAATTACTATTTCTCTCTTATTTACTGATCAATTTTATTAAAACTTGAAATTCGAAATATGTTGCCCCTTAATAACCCTGACGGGGGAATAAGGGGCATTTCCCCTCTTAAAACCACGAGTGTAGCAATGGATGCTGTAGTGCCTCCAAAGCAGGAATTTGGGTGGATGTTTTTTAAAACAACTTGTTTACAAGATTTTCTGTCCGTGCTTTGTATTATATATTTAGTAAATAAAAGGTAATTTATTCATTAAAGTTGGGCTAAAAGGGAGAAAGTATGTGTCAGTTTCCTCATACCGTTTATTTTCCTTTTGTTTCTCACGGAAATTAGGCTAATGTTATTAAAGTTCTGCATGCAAAAAGATGTTTCAAACAATTTAATATGGAATCAAAGACGTATACGGTCTGTCCCAATGAATTAAAAAAGAAAACTTAAAAACACCTTAGCAGATATATTTTAACCAAGTAATACTGAACGTAACTCAAATAGTACAAGCGTACATTATCCTTCAATATATATATAGACATTTAAAGATTATTTCTTATAATTAAGAGATTATTTACTTAGTTTTATCTTACAACTATGGAAATGTTTTTTGTTAAACTACACAATCCGTATTAGCAGTATTATAATAACTCTTTGCAAATTAATAAAAAAAAATCAAATCAATATCGAAAATAAAATTAAAATGTTTATTATTAATGACAACAATTATTTTTTAAGTAAATAATTTTAGGGTCTTTTGAAACTTTTTTTAACCTTTTTTAACTTGAAAGCTGAATTGAATATTGTAGCTAATGACGCTCTTAAAATCAATAAGTTTGATGTTACCTTGAAGAGGTAACCCTTCTACAACCATTAAGAATTTTTTAAAGACGATCTGTTAGGTATGGCCTCACTCATCCACAGACATTAGTCTAACAATATTGTTTTCCATCTACTGAAGTTGTTGTATGTAGTTTCAATTGATGTTCAGTGACGCAACCTATCCGGCTATGCTGGTCTCGATGAAGAGGAAGGTAATTTCTCGATTAAACTGAACCAAGTTTAATGCGATGCAGTGCAACTGACATACGGTGATCAACTAAACTTTTCCAATCAGATATTCAATAACCGAACACACGATTACACCGGATTATTCACTTGAGTCCCTGTCAGCCATGCTTATGAGAGTATAATTGTATTTAACTGAGGATTAAATACTTTGAAAATGCGATGTAAAGAGCTGTTAACTGATCTGTCTTGAATAACGTGGTTTTTTGGTCTTGAATAACTTATGTAATTTTTTTAAATAAGTCTGACTTCACTCGCTATTCAAATTAAATGCTCCTAGGTATTGTATTTTATTATAAAAAATCATAAAAAATCCACCATAAAATAAACTATATATGATGTAATAGATGTTATTTTATGATAACTGAATATTCTGGTATTTTTACTCCTTATCTATATTAGTGGCGTTAAGGCAACTAAATTTTATCAGACTGCAGGAAAATCCACTCATATTACGACCTGAACCTAACTAATAGACATTCATATTAATTCGAATTGAGCTTGTGTTTCCAAATATGTTTAATTTACTATTAATTTTTTGAAACATTAAAAACTTAATGTTTAATTGGTAGATTTAAAAATTATAAAACAATTGAAATTTGTCAATGAATGTCAATGTGTAAGAGTACTAAGCAGGATTACAAGAATATTCTGGACAGGGTTGTAAAATAAAGTAAATAATAAAACGCAGCTTTCATTGTAACTACTGGTACTTAAAATTGAAGGAATCTACACTAGTTTACAATAAAGTTAAACCTTTTATTTCATTGTTAAATAAGAAACAAATGTGTACTATTTTATAAACTTGTATATGGCCATTGTTACAAGAAGACATATTAGGAATACATATACTAGCTGCTAATCCCGTGCTTCGCAACAGGGAAAAAATGCAGAGTATAAAAACCAAGTAGCTATGTGTGCTGCATTCTGTGGTTAGCCCGTGGAATTATCACGAATCAAGATCAACTGTTTGTATTTTCATCAGCTCAAACAAAAATTAATATCCAGAAGAAATACATGGTAACTGTGAACTCCCGTAAGGCAAAGGCTTATAGGATTTTAAAAACGAAAATAGACCTATGTGTTTATTTGGTATATAAGGAAAATTCTTGTAAATTTTCATGCCAATCGGTTTAGTATTTTTTGAGTTATTGAGAAACAAAAAGCAGACTGACAGACACACACCATCCCATTTCTATATATTAGTAAGATTTAGCAATTACAATGGTTTATTTTAAACTTTGCAATAGTTTATACCAAGTAGTTGTGTTTTAGTAGCCTGGTTTGTTTATCTTTTAACATCCGAATTTCAACCATGTTCATTTGGCAATAAAGTGCTCGAAATGTTAGATCGTTTACAAATGTATACAAATCTGATTGAAAGATCACAAATCAAAGCAGTAAGTAACCCCCTAATTGCGCGTAACTCACAAGATAAACACTCAAGGGCTGGGCGTAAAGGGTGAATGCTTAACGACCCTTGCCTTGCAGTCCTTAACTGTAGTTTGACTGATCAAGAACCGGTTTAACGTAATTAAAATAATGCATTCATTCACGTAATTAAAATAATGCTTTAAATTTATATTGGCCACAAAAATTACAAATAATGAAATGTATGAAAAACACAACTTACTTACTTGGATATGTGGCATCCAGTTGGATGCTACCCTGTCGGATGTATTCAAAATGCCAGGTATGCCCTGGACATAAGAGTGTTGTCTTGGCGATGGTGAGGTCATTTAGTTTTTTAAAGACCATATAACTCTTACAAAGAGTGAATAAGTTCAAAAATAATATAATGTATAGTAAAAACAAAATCACAAATCAGTATGTGAAAAAAGTCAGAGAGTGATCCAAAAAAAATTCGTTAAATAATTGATTTATAAAATAAAATCCATTTGGTTTTAAAATCTCCCACATTGGTAACTACAAGAAGTTACCGTTAAACAATGTATTAATTGTTTTGTACATATTATATCTTTAATTACAATGTAGCAATTGTTAATGTAATTGACTTAATACAACTTTGTAATCAGAGAGCATATTAGCTTGGCAGTAATATCAAAGAACATTGTCCGTTACTGCCTTCCAACGCTGGCTGCGTCGCTCTTTGCATTTTAACTTCACAATTTGGCAATATAAGTGCCGGGTGAATTATCACTACCCCACATTAAGCTTTTATTTATTAAGTTATTAAGTGGGTGAAAATTGCATTACGGAAGAACAAGTTTTACCTAAATGATATAAACACGCGATCTAATTAATTAACGTAAATTATATTACTATATCTACCACACATATACAACAAAAATAGTTTTAAAACTTATTTATTAACTAAACTACAAACAAATTACCAATATTTAAGATGTATATTGAATTATATACTATTTGCTTAACATATAAAAGAACTATTACAAAAACATACAAGAACTAACAACTCAATATTTGTTTGCTGTTGATACAGTAAGAAAAAAGTCTTTGAGTTGTAGGATTATCATAAAACAATCTTTATGTACTAATGTATTATTTTAGTGAAGCCCGAAACTGCCTAAAAAAATCATGACGAAATGAATAATGTAAAAGTAACATATACAATATTTACTAACTCCATAATGTTCAACTATACATATTCCTCTCTTTTAAAATTAAATTATTAATAAAAAATATGGTATTAATTGTAATATTATTGTTTTTTATCTTTACTTACTGAATACAAACAATTTAAGTTTTTGTTTATGAACATGTATGACCTAGCTTTGTAATGTTTGAGTAACTTAATTAATGATTGTTCCAAACGAACACGTATAAAGCTGTTCAAGTGAGAATATTAAAACTATGTTAGCTTAAAAAAGATGCATTAACGAAAATAACTTAACGTTTTTCCCGATACTGACCTGTAAAAAATGTGTATGGTTTTTAATATTGGTGCAGTTTGAAATATATCAATAAAACAAATCCGTTGCTGAAAGCTTTAACAAGCATTGTTCATAAAACATTTATTGAATAAACCCAATGAAAATAAAATAGTTTATAAATTTGCATACCATTTCACTAAACCAATATCTGTATTCTAAATGACCTTATTTATTCTTAATACCATTTATTTGGATCTCCAGAATATTTTTTGTGGAGCCCAAAACTGAAAAAATAATTGTCTAAGACGCCGACGCAACTAGGGCATATTTTAAGGCGAATATGAATGAATGATGAGTGTACAATGGGTGAGATGCATTGATAGTAGTATACAAAATTGTGGATTACTAACAAGGTATTATACACATAGGTAAAAACACAAATACACAATACACAAATACACTCAATATACATTCTGAACAACGATAAGGACTCTACTAGGACGAGTGTAATGATTGCTTATTTCGAACATCCCCGTACCAAACGTATGCATAATATGCTAAGAGCTCAGAAGTTGCACGATGTGTGTGTTGGGTTCGGTTAAAGCAAATTATCTTTAATTCCAAATCATCTTTGTTTTTAAACATAACACACAAAATAGTTCTAAAATATACAATGGTGAACACTTCCGCTGCCTTTACCATGTTTAAACATGAAAATATACCGTTCAACGTTGAGCAATGTTCCGATTCCGGGCCCCCCACCGCGGAAGTGTTAAAATTCTTGAGGTTTAAGGAACAATACTGATACATTTAAAATTAGTGTTACTTTACAGTTTTATTTCTGATAATTCGATTGAACATTTAGTTTCAACGTCTTCATCAATAATATAATGACATCGCATTATAACAAATAGTTCCAGTAAAAATATTGCAGATCATATTTTATATTTTGATATTAGGGGTTTAGTATTACTCTTAGTTTACTTGTATATGTTGGTGTGAATTTGACTTTATAACTTGTCTTATATTAGATATAACAATTGGTTATATTATAATATTTTTAGGCCAGAGTATGATTGTCCGCAAATATTCCTGTGATTGTGCAACCTCATTTATTTAATCTAATATTTTGACAATTTCGTTTTATTTCATTAGTTAGAAAATCTGATGTACTACATTCATAGAGTTTAATAAAAGCGGATGTTTCGATCCATTAAGAAATTTTCATTGGATTAGTAGAACAAACTAAATTAATGACTACAAAAAAAAGTAAATGGTGGAAAGATGTAAGGACAAAACAGATTCAATATAATTATGAATTCTGAACAGTGTCATAAGTTGATAAAATGTTTCATCTTGGACAGGTTTATTCGAAGAATATTCCACGAACGACCTTGTTTCACAGATGTAGCAAATTCAATAACTGTGTTTTAGTTTACTCTGAACTCATCATTCTATTACTCCAATTTAAGTATTTATTGGATTTATCAACCTTTAATCAGTTTCAATATTACCAAATAAATTATGTTTTAGTTCAATATCCAATGAAATGTTTGTATCACCTTGACGTTTATTCTAAATAATTAAATGTCGGGAAATAAATCTAAAGACAACAAAATAAATACCACTAAATAGTATTTACAGCTCCTTTTAATAATTAAACATAGCTCTAAACTTCTTCACCTATGAAACCCACAAAATATATTTATTATTATTCTTTAAGTTAATTGACATAGTGTGAAACATAGGCCTATACATGTTTATACTGTAAATTTTGTTTTTAAATATCAATTTTTATAAACCTGAAACCTTATACCTACCTATAAGCAAACAAAGGAAGAAATTTAACGATGACAAAGTTATTTTACACAAATTGCTTTTTGTGTAAAAAATGTAAATGGCCAGAAACTGTAGCGTAAAATAAATTGTAATTTTTATTCAGTTATGACGTAGACTGTCTAAAGAATTACGTTGTTTATATTATATACATAATTATAATCATGTAAGAGTGTATTATTGGCATTTGTAGTAGACTAGTGATTTTAATATTTAATTGACTCTGATTAACCTAAACCAGAGTTAGCTATCAATAATACAATTGAAGCCTACTCCCGCTACCCTCATGTACATCATAGGCCTGGTTTACTGAGGTATTCCAAGGGATTTACGTAATCAAACGATGGATTTGACTAACCAATCCTGACGGGGAAATCCCAGTTCACCATTGTATGACAGTTACTGTCCCCATTAAAATAACGCTTTAAAACTAGAGGCTGTAGGTCAAAGGACAAGCATTGCATACGTGTGAATTACATTTGTTATTACTACGTTAAATATCAAGTTTGAGCTTGAGTTTATAAGATGAATTTCGTCTAAATTACAAACTTACGGTTCAAGTAAAATTAAGATGTTCTTTCTTCCATAAATCATTTAGCGTTTTGAAAATAGTTTTTATTGTTTTATTGAGTCTCATATGTAAACTAACCAGTGTAAAGGTGATGACAAAAGTAAACATTTCAACTGTGTACAGCTTTGGGCCTGTGGTTACGATGATGTAGACATGTTTATTTCCACGATTTGTTAACCTGTGATAAAATGTGGTTTACTCAACAGTAAAACAACCTTTGACAATTGTCAATAATAGAAAAACTCTTTTACGCATTGAAACTTGATTTATTTAATTGAAATGTTAACACAAGGAAAACCTTATTACTTTCCTACTACATACAATAAATCATTGGTTTAAAGTTACCAAGCGTAAATATAAATAAATAAGTGTTCAAAACACACAAGAATTAATTTAACTCTTGTTTAAATGTAATCAATGTTCATTATTATTTCCGAATCGAAATTTACAGACAATTTAAAATCAAATGAAACACAACAGTCATACTAAAAGCAACATTTTTCTGCTTAAAATAAATACATTTATTCTCAGAAGGCATTATAATTAGTTAAAAGTACGGGCTATATATGACCTGATTTAGGACTTCTGTTCTTTGTTGTCTACTGCATTTGTATTTAATAATTATTATTAATTATTAACTCTGAAAAAAATTCAACTGTTGCTTAATATTAAAATTTTATTTTTTATTTTTATTGCTTTACCTTACTAGTGTTAACCCCTTTTTATGTTAATTTTAAGTTAACCGGCCATTTGTCATCTAACATTAATTTGAGCTTTGTGTCTGGTTGAGATATATCCCAACCCCCTCTCCCTCTCTGGTCCATGAAGTATGAAAACCATTCAGTTTATCTAAATAGTGCATTTTTAATCAAACTGTGTAGTAGTATTTCGTCAACTTTGTGTCCCTCACGTTATCAATCACGTAGTCATCTAATTGTAATATTTTACTTAATTAGGGAATCAGTCAGTTGTTTGTTTAATTTCTGCGAAAGAAAAACAAAATGTTTAACTTTATTTAGGTTATCCGTTTTTATAGTTATAGTAGAAATCTAAAACAATAAATTTTATTCCTCAGATGAACGTTTTGTAGCAGCTTAAATATCACTCACAATCTATTGAAAATAGTTTACTTTGACGATCTTATCAAAACTTCTATCCAAATGAGAATATAATAAAATAAACACTTCGTCTTGGCACTTAACACTGGTTACAATTTCTAAATACAGCTAGTCCGACTCTCTCATTGTATAATCACTGTGTTAAAATGCAAAGGTCGAGCCAGACCACCCTGATAGGCCGTTAACGAAAATTAGCTGATTGTTACAATTAAACCCAGTTCGCTTCACTCCTCAACCCATAGACGGCAGAACAAA
Organism: Allygus modestus; assembly: GCA_963675035.1. Taxonomy (NCBI): domain Eukaryota; kingdom Metazoa; phylum Arthropoda; class Insecta; order Hemiptera; family Cicadellidae; genus Allygus; species Allygus modestus. Next base: position 115,054,964 of record OY776114.1, read on the forward strand.
AATCCGAATATTTGAATACTTTGAAGGTTAAATACGTTTTAATTCAATCTTATGATTTTAATCAAGATGGTTTATTCGGTTTATCTTTACATCAAACATCTATTAATAATAGAGAACAGATTGCTCAGAATAGAACCAAAGTTAATAAAATAAATGAAAACCTGCTTATGTAGTTCTTTGTATTTGAACTAAGGATTACGTAGCCTTCATATATATATATATATATATATATATATATATATATATATATATATATATATATATATATATATATCTAGAGCTATACCTGTGGTCTTGTAAAATATTACCTCAGTCTTTAGTCCTAATATGTTTATGATAGGGAAAGTAAACTCACGTTTATCATTAAAGTGTTTAGGTTTTAAAACAACTACTCTTAAAACTTAACATTACACAAATTATATATTGTTTCAAAACTTTATCTCATTTTATATTTTAAAATATCATTATTGACAAGGATACCGTTGTTGAAAAACAAGGTAAAATGTAGGATGTTAAGTCAGTTTAGTAACACTATTATGCAATTAACTATATTTAATTGCAAACGAAAACATTTAAAAACACAAATTTTATGTTAAAATGAGCTATACCAACTTGTTTTACCTGGAGCCCTTCAGTATAAGACGAAATAACAGTAATTATACGTTTATTATCATACAAATTACAGTTCAATCAAAGAATAGTCATAAAATAATTTTGTATATTTTCATTACTAAGAAAAACTTAAACAATTTTTGGTATATTTTAACGAAAATCACCATAAATATATATTAAATATATCGTATATAATTATAATGACTTATATTTCAACATAAATTATTTTCAGCGTTTAAACATGACATGAAAATAAATAGTCCGAAAGCTTCTGGAAGAAACTTTCAAACTACAAATTGATGTCATCTCGGAAACACAAAATATATTATCCTCTGAACAGCAGCCAATAATATTGTGAATGATTATTCTAGGCAGCGTTGAGTATGTATTCTCTGTAACATCGATTGCGTTGTCTTCACGTAGTTAGGTGAAGGGTGAGCAATATGTCTCTCCGTCGATATCCCTTCCGCTATAAAGTCTGATAATGGTTTCTGTCGCTCTAACTGATATTGCATTGGCATTTATTGCCTTAGAAAATCTTTTGTGAGATTTCCTATTGTATTTCCAACTGTATATAAACTGAATTCATTTTCTTAATGCTGGATATTGATGTTTAAATCAGTAATAAAATAAACTCGTTACCTTTCAATAGCCTGTTGTGTTGCATTATGCTACATGTTTCTTGACAACAACCACATCTTCAAGATTGTCATATAAATTTTAAATTGAAACACGAACACGTAGAGTACAATATCACACAAGACGCAATTAAAACAATACCGGTCATTTTTGGTAACTATAATATGCTCCCGTCACGGTGCGTGTACGCTAGGTCGTACCGGTGGGGTGGTGATGGAGAATCATTCAGATGATCATTCATTGGAGATGGATCTCCAGTCGCCGCTGGTACGACCTAGCGTGTACGCACCGCGACGGGAGCATATTATAGTTACAAAAAATGACCGGTATTGTTTTTAATTGGACCTATTACTGTATACACAAACAAATGTGACGTGAAAATATATCAATATAAACTTTACATATTGTTACTAAAACAGTATTTTGTGTGTTAGATTTTAGGGCTGACTAATAATTTATTGTATCATATAAAATACATGTTTTAATAGTTTTGTTATACAATTATGTATTTATTTGCAAGTGTGAAATCGTATGATTCTTACTAAGGGTCTAATTGTACACTATGGTACCACGGAACCCTAGACGAAGAACAGGGTATCGTCAAGCTTTATATTATCTAGTTTAGAGGTGGAGGAGGTCTCCCCTGGATCACATTGAGAGGGGAAAGAACGGGGTCTTGAATTAATAAGTTTTTACAAAATTGCGTAAATTCAATATAGACAAACACGTTTCATAACTGTAATGCTTTTTAAGGGCAGAGTTTTAGTGTACAGTAAACACTGCTTACTAATTTACTCATTTTGATTTGCCCCTGAACTTTTGTGATTAAATAAAGTGGTTTTAAATTATCTTTTCGTCTCCAGTTCAATTTTCGTTAAAAAGTATAACCTGGTTTTAATGCTTCATTTGAGATTTACGAAGTTAAGCTTTATAACCACGTTATAGATTTACAACGGAAACACAATTAGAGACGAAAAGGTAATTTGAAGCCACTGTACAACTGACTAATAAAAGTTTACTGTTCTTGAAACATCCCATTTTATTTCTTCTATGTGATTATACAACATAAGCAAGTACAGTGTTGAGCTGTTCACTGGGTACTTAATATTGAACGTCATGACAGAACAATTCCGAAACTAATATTTAACCATTTTGTATTTGTATTATACTTATAAGTTAAACTCAATACATGTTATTCTGAAGATAAACGACCAACGGTAGTCTTAACTGGTGTGCTCTTCTACCTTATGTGTCCCTAGGTGGCTGTGTGTTTCAGCTGTATTTGTTTAACTATGATTAAATAAACTGTGGTTACAAGGTTGTGTATAAACTATGTATATGCAAACAGTCACTACAAGATTAAGATTATACAGTTTCAGTTTTGCAGTTTTACGACATCACAGAGTGTTCCGAAATAAATAGTTTTAATTTCCGAGTAAAGTTTAACCTAGTGCTGCCGATACAAATGTGATTTAAAAACTCAATTACAAAATATTCAATTACATCTGTTCAATGATAGTAATATATATACAAATCTCCTGTTATAATTTTATTTGCTAAATATTTTACCTTAGATCGGTAGTACGAAAACAAGTAAATTTCCATATCGTGTTAGGATATTATAAATTCACCAAAGACTTCAAACTTTCAAAAAAGCTTTAGGCAAATTGTATAAAATATAGGTTTATCGAAATATTTTTTTGCATACATACATTTTAGCATGGTTAATAAATTATTCAGTATATTTTGCTTAATACTTTAAGTTGTTTGTTTATTTTTAAAATTTATTTGATAGTAATAATATAATAATTAAATTGAGTTTGGCTATTTAGGGATGGCTCTTTAGCAATTTTCCAAGGTCACCTACCATAGGCGGACCACAGGCCAGGAGGTCCAACTTATTTGCCCCCGGACTATAATTTGTTGTTGTGCCCTTCATTAACATTATTGTGGCACAAAAGGTTTAATGTTGTTACCGTACATATACGCAATGAGTATATTTTTAATATTCATTCGCCTTAAATAATTGTTATAAAGACAATTATACGTATACTCTCTTTTAAGGTTATTTGATTTTTAACTAAACTTACACGTGTCTACTTTTATGTACAAGACCGCTTTTTTGACACGACATAGGTAAACAAATGAAATAGGATATAACATAAATATACAATACGATATTCCATGGAAAAATTCGCAGGTTATGCTAGCTTCAAATGTATTATTTTCACGAGATTTGTTTGACAATAGTTTTATTTTCAGAACACTTTATAGTAAAAAACATTTTACACGTAAAAATACCTAGGTTAGTATTTCCGAAGTAAACTATTTTTTTCAGGATACGTTTCTTAAGATTCATGCGTGGAAAGATATTGAGGTTTATGGACATTTATTATATTCAACATGCATGGTTTGTTATTTGAAAATTAGTTGTGATTTTTCCTAAAGAAGTAATTGATTTATTTGGTAGTGAGACAGAAGCATAACCAATGATTTTACTCATATATTACTAAATGACAACATTTAAAGCTCAAGATATTCTCCACTATCTCCAATATTGATGACTGCTACCGTCTCCAGTATTGTCTTACCAGAATGTACGAAATGTGTGCAGTGACCTGTTCGAAGGTTAATGCTGGATTCAATTAATAACAATGTTATCACGTATTATTAACATAACATCCGTTGTTAATTTAATGTAGTCTTAACGTAAATTAAAATTAATTATGAGAATCAAGATGTATACCAATAAAGAAATAATCTATTGAAAATGTAATTATTTTATTTTCCCGATACCAATATATGCGGAAATTGCGACTAACAGTTATAAGTAAAGAGCTTAAGTTAAGCCATGAATTAACCTGTTAAATGTCTGAAATGTAGACGCTAAATGTCCCATTATCGTGTAACTTATAGCGCATTGGACTATAATTGGCCATGAATAAATATGAGCAAAGTCATAAGCTCCACAACTCTTGACTAACTTGTACAACCTTTTATTTGTCTGTTGTTTACACATTGTCGTGTCCATTGAAAAATATTTTTTTAGAAAAATTTATATATTTCCATTCGGAAATTAATACATCAAAACTAACTACTATTTTCTGAACTATTTTCTAAACTGCATTATTAAATAAATACCCCCCGTCGCAGCAAACCTGCGTACTCAGCGAATTTCCAATGCATTGATATGTTTCTCACTAGTACATAAAGCCACTCACCAATTTTGACAAAAATACATTCATAAATAAGTGATTTATTACATTTTATTTATTCCCCATAAGAATAACATTAGGACTGAGTACGCAGGTTTGCTGCAACGAGGAAGATAAGAAATGAGTTTTTATGCAATTATCAATATAACTGAACCAGGTGAAGCTACTTACCATGTTTTATTAATTTATGTTCATAATTAAGGGAGATATAAAACTTTACTTATTCTCCATAAGAATAACATTAGGGCTGAGTATGCAGGTTAGCTGCTACGGGGACAATCAACAAAACATTTATTTTTTGTGCAATTATCAATATACCAGTACAACATGAAGCCACATACCAAATTTCATCAATATACATTCATAAATAATCAAGATATCAAATTTTATTTATTCTCCATAAGGATAACATTGGACAACGTACTGTGTTTAGCACTTTGAATATCTCTGCAACGGTTTGACGTAGAATCACAATTTAAACACCAAAAATGATTGTTTTGTGGAGCTGAAGTGATTGGTAAAAGAAAATGTGAAGTTTAAAGTAAAATTAACTGAGGAAAAGCCAAAAACCTTTTTCCTATAAGATTAACATGGGAGATTTTATGAGTATGTTTTTTGGATTTTTTCCGCAACCACTTAACCTAGGTTAATAATTCAAAATACCATATTATTTGTTTTTTTAAGCTCTATAACATGGTCTAAACCAAAATTCAGTGTTTTAAAAATTTTAGGGTAAAAAATGCAAAAAACTGATTTTTGGAAAATTTAAAACCCCCATAAACCCCCCTTCCCATGGTCTGATTTTTCTGGTTTTCGAACTTAAAGTCATAAATGTCAGTTTACACATTTGAGCCAAATTTCATCGAAATCAGACGTTTTTTACTCAAGTTATCGCATTCACGGACACAAATATATCTATATATATATATATATATATATATATATATAGATATATATATATAGATATATATATATGTATATATATATATATACATATATATAAATTTGAACGAATAGTGTTTTGGACATCTGGGGACATCAAAACAAAAAGTTATCATGGTCTCGGGCTTAAGTCTTACCATGAGACCTACGGTAATAGCTTCTTCCCTATAGGGGAAATTCGCTAAAACTCCACCTTCAGTGATTGGGGATTACTATGCAGTTTCGGAGTACAGGGTATTTTTGGCATAATGTCTGTGTGAGATGCAAAAAGATATTTCCTCATTCCGTTAATAAGAAAAAGACTGCGAAAGGATACCGTGGTGTTCTTTTGCTTGAGGTGGGCTCTTTATTAATGACCTCCTACAGCAACGCCTTTCACATTTGGAAATGAGCTTTAGTGAATGAAGGAAAACTGTGGAAGAAGGTGTAAGTTTCTAATTTAAAAAATGCACACACTAGAGTTTATTGTTTATGATACCCAAAAAATTAAATAGGAAGATTACAAAAATTCTGTGAGTAATATTTGTTTACTACATAGTTAGTAGTAGTTATGTGCCAGTCATGTACTTTGATGAATATTTATTTATATTTGAAAAAAGATTACAGAGGTAAAATTTTCCAGATGATTGGACCACCACAGGCAGGTTGATCACTGTCAACCGATGGAGTGGAAATGGAAATGAAAAACAAAACCACTTGATTCTTGACTGGCTTTATAAAACCATTGAATATGCACTACTCAATACATACCACCTGCAGTGAGAGGGGCTGTTGTTGTTGTTTTGTGAGGTTCCAGTGGGCGGGAAAGTCCCTGGCCCACTGAGGCTGCTTTAGGGCGCTTGGGCCCTCTTCAGCCGTCGGATAGGGTTGGTTAGTGAGGGGGAGATCGACGCACTGCAACAGGACTTTTTTATTATTTTTTTTCGTTGCCTGCTACAGTGGCCAGGGAATGGTTAGAGGTGAACACACTGCAACAGGACTTTTTTTTTTGCCTGCTACAGTGGTCAGGGGATGGTTTGGGGGGAGGAGAGATGAACACACTGTGACAGGACTTTTTTTTGTCTTATAATGAGTGCCTGTCACAGTGGTCAGGAGTGGGAGCTAGGCTAGGTTTGCATGGGGTTTAGTGGTGGGGGTTATGTTTCGGGCTGCTGGTCTAGGTCGGCAAGGTGGTGGATAGTGAGGCTGGGGCGGTCAGTAAAGTAGGGTTGGAAGTAAGGTTGGAGGATGTCAGAGGTGCGGGCTTTGTCAAGGTAGGTGATGTTGAGGTGGTGGAGGAAGTCTTTGAGTCTGGGGATTAAGTGGGCCTCGTAAGTTGTGTGGTTACGGGCCCAGGGTGGGAGGTGGGAGGCAAGGCGGAGGGCGCGTCTCTCAGTGGCCTCGAAGCTTGAAAGGAAGTTGTTCGGGGCGGATAGAAGGAGCGGGTGGGCGTATGTTAAAACAGGGCGGATGACTGAGGAGTACAGGCGGGCAAGAGTGGGTTTGGAGCAGCCACGGCTGCGGTGGTTGAGGATACGGAGGGCACGGAGGCGGGTGGTAGCTCTCTTTTTGGCTTCACGGAGATGAGGGACGAAGGAAAGTCGGGAGTCAAGGGTGACACCTAGGTAGGTGCAGGATGTTTTGAGGGGGAGACGGACGTTGTTAAGGAAAATGGGATCTCTCTTGGTGCGGGAGAAGCGGCGGGCGTGGAAATTAAAGAAACCGAGTTGGGTTTTGGATGCATTGAGGAGGATAAGCCATTTGTTGCAGAAGGAAAGGTAATTCTGGAGGGTTTGGAAGGTTTTCCGGATAAGGGTGTCATAGTATCGTTCGGATATCCAGAAGGCGGTGTCATCAGCAAACTGGGCAAGGCCACAGGAGGTGTCTGTGGGATTGCGTGGAATAGGGGCAGAGAGGTCACGGACATAAAGGATGTAGAGGAGGGGGCTGATGGCGGAGCCTTGGGGGACGCCGGCACGCAAGGTGAAGGGAGAGGAGAGGGAGCCACGAAATCGGACCTGGGCCGTTCGGCCGTCGAGGAAGTGGGATATCCACCTGATGATAGGAGCGGGGAGTTGGAGGTCTAGTAGCTTGACACGAAGGCCGTTGTGCCAGACGGTGTCGAAAGCTTTCTGGACATCCATGAGGGCAAGGATTGAGGGACAGTGGAGGGCGTTGTTGGTCTGGAGGCATGTAACGACCCGCAGAAGCTGGTCGTACATGTTGACTCCGGGACGGAAACCGGCTTGGGTGATGGGGAGGAGGCCGAGTGTGTTGAGGTGGAGGTGGATCCTGGTGGCGAGGACTTTCTCGAAGAGTTTCGAGAGGGTGGAAGTGAGGCTGATGGGGCGGTAGTTGTTGGGATTCCGGGTATCTTTGTAGGGCTTGGCAAAGAGGATGACATGGGCGTGCTTCCAGGATCTCGGGGAGAAGCCCAGAAGGAGGACGGGGGTGTAGAGGGTGGCAAGAAGAGTGACAAGAAGGGGGGGAGCTTGTTTGAGGAGGAGGTTGGAAATGCCGTCAGGACCAGGGGCAGTGTTCCGGAGGTGCTTCTGCTTGAGGTTGATTTCCTGGGTGGTGATTGGGAGGTCATGGCGAGGGATGTCTGGCACGATGGAATCAAGTGGGTTGAAGGTGGCAGGTTGTTGGGTGACTTGGGCGTTCACCTGGTTGAAGTGGGCCTCATCAAAGTCAGGATGGGACGGGACAGAGTGAATGGAGGACAGCGCATCTCGGAAAGCCTCGGACACGCCTTGACTATCGGAGATAACGGTGTCGTTGACAAGGAGGGGAGTGGAGGGGGTTGATGGATTGTTGTAGTGCTTGACAAGGTGCCAGAAACAACGGGGGTTGTTGGAGAAGTCGGAATCTGCCTTCTCGCATACCTTCTGAGCCCTGGCGTCCTTGAAGGAGCACATGGTTGCTTTCACGCGTTCGACCAGGGCCCTGTAGGTGTCGTGAAGGTAGGAGAAGGAAGGATCTCGGAGGGGGAGTCGACGGGCACGACGTTTCGCCTTGATGAGACCCAGGATGTCTGGTGGGAGTCTGAGGGGGGTATGGAGGACCCGTTTGACCGGGATGGCAAGGTTCTTTGCAGAGATGATGGTGGAGGTGATGGTGGAGTGGAATTCTTCGACTTGGGCAGGGGTGTTGGGATGTGGTTGTTGGGTGAGTGGAGTTAGTGAGGCAGTGAGGTGTCTGGAATAGAGGTTCCAATCCGCATTTCGATAGTCTGTGACTTCGAAAGCTTCATGGTGGTCGGACTTGTAAGGGTAGGGGGTGATTTTGAGGTCAAAGATGAGAGGGATGTGGTCGGAGCCAAGGTCGAAGCCGGAGGTGATGTTTGTGATTTTTCGGGAGAGGGATGCAGAGGAAAGGAGCTTGTCAGGGGAAGTGGGGACCTGGCCTTCATGGGCAGGGTACCTGGTGGGCGGGGTCATGTGGTGCTGGAGGCCGGAGTCGGTCAGGAATTGGACTAGCAGCCTACCCGGGGGCGTGGAAGTACGGTCCCCCAGGGCCTGATATGGCAGTTCAGATCGGCTGCTATCACCAGTCGTGGGTGGGCAGCAGCGACCTGGGCCATTAGGTCTACTAAGTCCTGAGTGAGGGGCAAGGCGTGTATGGTAAGGAGAGTGATTGGAGGTTGTCTTGGGAGGTGAATGATTGCCATAAGGGCATCTGAGGGATCGCCTGGGAGTGAGGAGTGTCGGACGTCAAGCTCGGATTTGAAGGCGATGGCCAGGCCTCCAGAGTGGGCTAGGTGGTCTCGGCGGAGGATGGTGAAACCAGGAAGTCGGGCGGGGCGTGTTGGGGTGAGTTTGGTTTCGTTGAGGGTAAGGATGTCGATTTGGAAGTCGGTGATGAGGTCGCGGAGGGTGGGAAGTTTGCTGTGGAAGGAGTTGAGGTTGATGTGGCAGATGCGGAGGCAGGATCTGGATTTAGTGACGACTTGAGAGGGGCTTTAGAGAGGGGCTTGAGAACAGTATTTCAATGGCGGGATTGTAGTTGAAGTAATCATCATCTAAATTGGTTTCAGAGTAAAACATTGTGTTTAAGTGTAGGATTGTTAACATAAGGCAGATGTATATCATCTTATCAGCCTGGTTATATTTTCAACGGGACTTCGGAATCTGAATTAATCTTATTCTTTATCAATTTGTGAATGATTGTAATTCAAAACCCTAACCCCAATGTTTACAGTGGAACAGAGTAATATTTTAAGCATAAGTAAACTGAACTTCATAGTTTTAGACTAGATCAAATTGGTTAATTATTAATTGGTGTGACTAAAAAGTTATAGCTCATTTGCAGTAGCAAAGCCATAATAAGGGGAAACTTTACTCGTAATTAATATTTATATTAAACCATCAGAAGGGTTATATTTTAGTTTCTTTAATTGTCTAGTTTTAATTTGTTTACTGCAATCCAAATTATAGCGCTGTGATGATTACTGTTTTATATCTGCTTTATATAAATGTAATTAGAGTTTTTAATTAAAACATTTTGAATAATATACCTAAGAATTGAAAATTCTTGGTAGTCTTTCGAAGTCAATCTTGTATTTTTAGTAAGTGAGTAGAAAATCATTGTTGTAACCCGATATTTCGTTGACCAGAGAAACAGAACGCTTTCGATGTTAGTGGGTGGGAGAGAAAATGAGTAGTTGTTAATAACCTATATAATAATAGGGCTACCACAACATATTGTGTGGAATGAAATGTTGTTTTAGAATTAGATTTTAAATTACACATATTAAAATTATTAAGAGATATATAAGTTTGTATCTATTTAATAGTTTCTGTATCGAAATTAATCTTAATTTTGGAGGTCATATGAGTTTGTAATGGTCCCTTTGTCAGTTTAGAAAGTCTCTTACTACACATGTGCTTCAAAATAATACCACGAGGATGGAAGGAGGCCTTTGAAATTATACCTTCCATTATCTCCAAGTGGGAAGGAATAAAATGTCGACGTCTTGAGTAACCTTTGTGGGAAGAAAGGGAGGCCATGAGGGCCTATGTCAAAGAGAGCAAAGAAAACATGTTTCTTAGCCTAAACAAGCCAAACTTTATTTTGATACTTTTTTTGGTTATCCCATTAAACTCGTACAATGAACATAATGAATACATTATTTGTAAATTAATAAAAGTATGTCATATAAATCATTTGTTTGTACCAAAGGAGGAAATGTTGTCTATATATCGTGCCCGATTTGAAACTTAATGTTTTGTTCCTGAAGACATATTATTAATTTGCATAAAAGCTAACTTATATTAGTGTCTCCACTAAGAACACTCATTTATTCCCCAACACAGTTTGTGATTACAAAAATATATGTTTTAACAGTTCAGTTCAGTTGAGATTTAGGCTATATTGTAATTGTTAGCTTTCTCTACACATTGTTTGCAATTTAAAAGTTTATAAGTATATTTAATTTCTAAACAGATGTATTGTTGAGTAAATATAAATGAGTAGAGCCATACAGCCACATAATGGTTCGGTTAATACTAATACTCATATTTTATATAATAGTAATTTTAATTGTAAATAATATTTTTTGTGCGGACTGTAAATTATATTCGGATTTTCATTTGTTTACACATTAAAGAAACAAAATTCACGAATGTGAAATAAAATTGCACATTTTTATACAATGACGTCTAATAAAATGATAATATTTCCTTTAAGAAAGTTTCATTGGATTTGTAAAAAAAAACTAAACTAATGACTACAAAAACAACTAAATGGTGGATTTGTACGATATATGTTTCTTTATTACGATTGTTAGCACTCTTTATTTATTGTCATTACTGTTACTTTGTTAATTCAATTTTTGTAATGCACCGGCTTGCATCCCTTTCTTATTAAATTGATGGTCACCCCGACACAGGTTCGCCTTTGGGGGACCTAATTTCTGTTTAGGTACTTTGTTTACTTATTAACTTGCACTTAATTATCTTTGTTTTGTTAGGTTAAGACTCTATGTTGAATCATTTGTTGTTTATTGATTTTTTATTTATTTATGTAACAAGTGAATTCCATGTTATGTTATGTACTTGAATAGAAATAAATACTTTCTTTCTTTCTTTCTTCTAGGGGAGAGGGCAAAACAGATTCAATATAATTATGAATTCTGAACAGTGTCATAAGTTTATAAAATGTTGCATATTGAACAAGGTTTATTCGAAGAATATTCATTCCACGAACAACCTAGTTTCACAGTTGTAGCAAATTCAATAACAGTGTTTTAGTTTAATCTGATCTCATCATTCTACTACACCAATTTAAGTATTTATTGGATTTATCAACCTTTAATCAATTTCAATATTACCAAATAAATTATGTTTTAGTTCAATATCCAATGAAATGTTTCTATTACCTTAACGTTTATTTTAAATAATTAAATGTCGGGAAATAAATCTAAATACAATAAATAAATATGACTAACTAGTATCTACAGCTCCTTCTAATAATTAAACATAGCTCTAAAATTATTCACCCATGAAACCCACAAAATATATTTATTATTATTCTTTAAGTTAATTGACATTTTGTGAAATATGGGCCTATACATGTTTATACTGTAAATGTTGTATTTTTATTATCAATTGTTATAAACCTGCAACCTTATACCTACCTACAACCAAACAAAGAAAGAAATTTAACGATGACAAAGTTATTTAAAAAAATTGCTTTTTGTGTAAAAAAATTTAAATGGCTGGAAATTATAACGTTAAATAGATTTTCATTTGTATTCAATTATGACGCAGACTGTCTAAAAAACTACGTCGTTTATATTATATATAATTATAATCATGTAAGAGTGTATTATTGACATTTTAAACAACATTTTTATTAGCATATTACGTGTTGTTATTACTTACGGGATGTAATAAAAGACGTCTTACAACACGTAAGAGATATTTACACTTATACTGATTCACATACAGACGGTAAACATATATAAAAGATGGTACTAGGCTATCGATTTCGACCAGTCACACCAGTCATCATCAGGCCAATGAGAGAACTTTGTTAGGCCAATGACTCATTGGCCTGATAATGACTGGTGTGACTGGTCGAAATCGATAGCCTAGTACCATCTTTAGTGTTTCTTAAGTGTTGTAAGACGTCTTTTATTACATCCCGTGACATTTTTAGTAGACTAGTGATTTTAATATTTAATTGACGATGACGAACCTAAACCTTCTTAAACCCCATGTTATTGATTCTTAAAAATACTTTAATTAAAGTAAACTATTTTTAATTTAGTTATCATTAATACAATTTAAGCGTACTCCTGCTAACCCCATGTACATCATAGCTTGGTTTACAAAGGTATTACAAGGGATTTACGTAATCACACAATGGATTTGACTAACCAATCCTGACGGGGAAATCCCATTTAAACGTAGTATGACAGTTACTGTCACCGTTAAAATAACGCTTAAAATCTAGAGGCTGTAGGTCAAAGGACAAGGATTTCATACGTGTGAAGTAAATTTGTTATAACTACTATAAAATATCAAGTTTGAGCTTGGGTTAAAAAGATGAATTTCGTCTAAATTACAAACTTACGATTCAAGTAAATTTAAATGTTCTTCCATCCATAAAACATTTAGCGTTTTGAGAATAGTGTTTATAGTTTTATTGTGTATCTTAAGTAAACTAACCACTGTAAAGGAGATGACAAAAATAAACATTTGAACTCTGTACAGCTTTGGGCCTGTAATGACGACGATGTTGACATGTTTATTTCCACGATTTATTAACGGCTGGGATAAAATGTGGTTTACTGTTGTTTTGACAATTATCAATGATTAAAACAACTCCCGCATTGAAACTGAATTTATTTAACTTAAATCTTAACACAAGTAAAACCTTACAACTTTCCTATTACATACAGTGCAGCGGGGGGGAGGCGAAGGCGAAGCTGGGGCCCTAGGGTATGAGTGGTGTAAAATTGGGTGGTATTAATTTAGGGGGCTTCAATCCTGGGTTGCCACTGAGGACAACCAAATAGGAGAATGACTATTTAAGCGTGCTAAATCTGCTACTAACTGTGATTGGTTGACGGATTTACTTGTTGGTAGGTTTCTGGGAATAGCTGCTGCTGTCTAATCCCAAACCTGTGTTACAAACTAATTGATTGATTGATTGGAAACGTTGATGGGTGACCAGAAGGGCGGAGATCTTTTACCCAGAACCAGAATGAGCCATGCTAAGCCAGCTTTGATTTTGTATATTAACCGGAGAATAGACTAAACCTTCCAAACATTGACTGAATTTAAACTAAACGAAAATGCTCGTGAACTACTAAAATGGTTGTCTTAAACGGAGAATGCTACTAAGTCTACTATAAATAATTCTAATGCATTTTCAGGATTAATTGATGCTTAAGGCAACGTGAATAATTTAAACATGAATAGGTACGCTTCGACAGGCGTCACTTGAAAAGAATAATGTTCCTACATTTCCCTAGCATCGGGGCGCAAACCTAATAAGGTTGCCCCCTTAATATAGTGTTTAGCCTTCCATTGGATGGGTCCCTACAACTTAAAATTAGCACTTAGCCATTTCCAGGAAAATGAGGCTGGAGCTCTAGCAGATTCAGCGTGTTGTCCTTTGGGATGATGATGATGGACCGGGTGGAGAAGGGGGAATGGTGCCGGCAGCTAAAGCGACACAGCTGTTGGCGTGACGTAACAGCGATTCGGTGAAGAAAGGCAGGCGCTGACTTACGCTTATATAGCTCGCTCAACCCGTGCTAACTACGTGCTTTTTTAATACAACTGTTTATCAGTATTAGGTCAACTTTGTGTCTCTCATGTTATCAACCATGCAGTCACCCAGTTGTGATCTTTTACTTATTCAGGCAATATTTAAATTATTTGTTTTATTTGTGCGAGAGAACAACAATATGTCTAACTTTGTGCCTTTATAATTACAGTCCGTATCTAAAACAACATTTGTTTATCTCTTACATAAACGTTTAGTAGCAGCTTTAATATAACTCACAATCTAATGAATAGTGTACCTTTACATTCTTGTTGAAACTTCTATCCAAATGAGAATATAATTAAATAAACACTTTCTCTTTGAACTAAAAACTGATTAAAGTTTCTACTTAAAATTAGTCCGACTTTACCATTGTATAATCACTGTGTTAAAATGCAAGGACGAGCCAGACCACCCTGATAGGCCGTTAACAGAAAATTAGCTGCTTTGTTACAATTAAACCCAATTCGCTTCTCTCCTCAACAGATAGTCGGCAGGATAACGATCCGAATATTTGCATACTTTAATGTTTTATATACGTTTCAACTAAATCTTGTAATTTTAATCTAGTTGTTTTACTTGGTTTATCTGTAGAGCACCTGTCTTTACTAGAAAAACTTTTTCTCAAAATTGAGGAAAGTTCAATAACATAAGTAAAATAATGTATATCTAGTTGTTTGTACTTATCATAGTTATTATGTTGCCTTTATCCAAGACTATCAAGAGGCTATACTTGTGGAAATATAAAATACTGCCTTGAGATTAAGTAATACTACTTTTATAAAGTGTAAGGTAACTTGTAAAGGCTAAAGTCACTTTATCATTTAAGCATCTAAGCTTTTAAATCATTCACACAATTACAACTTAAAATCATAGGAATTGTTTATAGTTTCGCTACATTGTTTAAATTTATATTCAATTTCAAATATATATATATTTACTGTTTTATTTATATTAATCCATAACTGTTTAGTTATAGATAGAAATTATTAATATATTCCGTTAAAATACCTCCAAATGTTGATCTTATAAACAAAGATTGAATTAGGGTGCTTATCTTACGGTTTATATTTTGAAATTAGGATGGAAACAACTTCAGGCTGAGCTTTATCCACTGATCCCAAAAAACATCATCAAATAACAATTGTAGGAGTGAATTCATTCACAGGAAACCCCATCGTATATATTCAATATATCGTATATAATTAGTATATATTAAATTTCAACGTAAATGATGGACAGGTTACAACAAGACATCAAAATAAATAATCCATAGGTTTCTGTAAGAAACCTTCCAATCACAATTTGATGTCATCACGAAACCCCAAAATATGTTATCCTCTGAACAGCGGCCAATAATATTCTGAACCATTATTCTTGGCAGCGTTGAGTATATATTCGCTGTAACATCGCTTACGTTGTCTTCACGTAGTTAGGTGAAGGGTGAGCAATATGTCTCCGTCGATTTCCCTTCCGCTATAAAGTCTGATAATGGTTTCTGTCGCTCTAAAGGAAATTGCATTGGTGTTTATTGCCATAGCAAGTCTTTTGTGAGATTTCCTATTGTATTTACAACTGTATATAAATGTATTGAATGTATATTTAATGGTTATTCATTCATATATTACAGTATATCATCTGTTTTAAACAAATATTAACATAAAAACTATATTTCATAGGCATTAAAAACAGTGGTATGTTTATTCATAAAATTTATAATCTCTATAAGTAAACTGCATATTAAAATGTGTATTTAGATTAATTTTATTTCAGGAGCATATGTGGTCAAGTTACGCTTAATCTGTAACAGGGTGTTTTCTAATTAATTTTGGTAACTTCATGAAATTGTTCCTTATGTCAAAAGGAACGTAAATCATCATATAACGGGGGGTATATTTCTTTTCGTTTATCGTCTGTCTATCTGTATGTGATTTTTACTAGAAAATTGGTTTTTTTAAAACGGCTTAAACAAAATCAACCAAATTTTCGTTAAATAATTTTCTTGGTTGGTTCTTTTTTAGAAAAATTGTTGTGTATAAAACCTTTCCGTTTAAAAATGGCGGCCATTGCAAATTTTGGTACTTTGGTATTATACGGATGCCACCCTTATACAGCGCGCTGCGGCAGTTATGTTAGGATGGGTTATCATACAAATGATAGTAGGACTTTCCTTGTTTTGTTACGAATCGAATGATACCTGATGAGTCATACTTCAGGCCGCCAAACCCCCTCCAAATAGGCCAAGGTCAGGTTGTTGACCGGAGCGCGCGCATCACCTGTCACCGCCTGTATCTGGGCCAGTGTCATGAGTGATTTATCGGCGTCCACTACGTTACATTTGTTTTCATAATGAGTGACGTTCTTTTGGTGTGGGATTTACCTCGAAATGAAGAGGAAACCGTACGTATTTTTATGATAACCCATCCTAACATAACTGCCGCAGCGCGCTGTATATTTAGCGGAATACATGTGGCGATCGGGTGTGGCTGCTAGCGGCGGCGACGCATTCAACACGATCCTAGCGGACATCGCTGTCTTTTGGGAGGCACAACACAAAGACCGCTCATCAGAATGATGTAAAATTTGTACAGTAAGTCAATAAAAGTACGTTTTTTCGAATTATGTAGTTATCCTTTGTATCCGGTAACAATAAACCTCCAAAAATAGTGGCATCCGTATAATACCAAAGCACCCAAATTTTTAACCTCAAATATCTATAAAACAAGAAATTTTACAAAAATCTTTCTAGAATATAAAAAGTTTGAACATGTAATTGCAAATCCATATCTGCTTTAAAATTTAAAATCTGATTTAAATTATCTGAACTATGACTGAATAACGAATCGAATGGCTAAACTTTGCTATGTTTTTGATTAGTTAGATAGCAACATTTAGCCATGTGTTTCCTTTTGCAGTCATAGTTCAGTTAATTTAAATCCTATTTTCAATGTTAAAGCAGCTATGGTTTTCAATGGCCGCCATTTTTAAACGGGAAGGTTTTATGAAAAAATATTTTTTATAAAAAAGAACCCACTAAGAAGAGTATTTAACCAAAATTTGGTTGAATTCGTTCAAGCTGTTTTAAAAATATACATTTTCCGGTGAAAATCACATATAGACAGACAGGCGGTAAACTAAAAGAAATAGACCCCCGGATATACGATGATTTACGTTCCTTTTGACATAAGGAAAAATATCCCAAAGTTTGCGACAATAATTTTGAAACACCCCGTATAAAAGAGCAAATAAACTAATTAAATATATATCAAACTATTTTATAACTCTACATCTATTTGTTGGTTCGAACAAATATAGAATTATAACAAAAGTACATTTGTAATGTAAATGTCTAAATTGAGCAACTACTTCTTAGGTTATGTTTATTCAAACATTGAAGTAAACCAGACTGCGGCGTGGCAGGCTCAGATCGTGTTCTCAATAGATATTATGAATTCACGAAACCGAGTAAATTATATTTGTCTATTATACACAAACAAATGTGACGTGACAATTTATCAATCTAAACTTTACATGTTGTTACTAAAATATTACTTAGTGTATTGGCTTTTTAGGGACGACTTATAATTAAATGTGTCATATAAAATACGTGTCCTAGCAATAATTAATTTTAATTTATTTGTTTATTTTAATGTAAAAAATCGTGTGATTTTTACTAGGGATCTAATTATTAGATCTAATTGTACACTATGGTACTAAAGAACCCAAGACGAATAAATGGTGTCGTCAAGCTTTATGTTATCCAGTTTAGAGGTGGGGGAGATCTCCCCTGCATCACATTGAGAGGGGAAAGATGCTGGGCCTTAAAACAATACCATTTTACAAAATAGCATATATTAAATATAGACAAACACGTTTAATACCTGTAATGATTTTTAAGGGCAGAGTTTTAGTAGACAGTAAACACAGCTTACTAATTTACTCATTTTGATTTGCCCCTGAACTTTTGTGACTAAATAAAGTGGTTTAATGATCTTTTCGTCTCCGTTTCAATTTTTGTTAAACACTATAACCTAGTTTCAATGCTTCATTTGAGATTTGCGAAGTTAAGCGTTAAAACTAGGTTATAATTTTACAACGGAAATTCAATTGGAGATGAAAAGATAATTTGAAACCACTGTACAACTGACTAATAAAAGTAGACCTATACTCTTCTTGAAAGAACCTATTTTATTTCTACTATGTGATTATACAACATAAGAAATTACAGTGTTGAGCTGTCCACTGGGGACTTAATATATAACATTATGAAATAAAAATTCCGAAACTTATATTTAACCATTTTTTTGTTTGTATTATACTTATAAGTTAAACTAAATACAGGTTATTCTGAAGATAAATGACCACGGTAGTCTAGTAAATGGAGTGCTCTTATACCTTATGTGTCCCTAGGTGGCTGTGTGTTTCAGCTGTATTTATTTAACTATGATTAAATAAACTGTGTTACAAGGTTGTGTATAAACTATGTATATGTAAACAGTGACTACAAGATTAAAATTATGCAGTTTTAGTTTTGCAGTTTTACGATATCACAGAGTGTTCCGAAATAAATAGTTTTAATTCCCGAGTAAAGTTTAACCTAGTGCTGCAAATAAAAATATAATTTAAAAGTTCTATACCAAATATTCAATTACATATGTCAATGATAGTAATATATCTACAAATCACCTCTTATATTTTTAGTTGCAAATATCTTACCTTAGATCGGTAGTACAAAAATAAGTAATTTAAATATCGTGGTAGGATTTTATAAATGCACCAAAGACTTTCTTACAAAGTATTTGACAAATCGGTGTTAATGCAATATATATGGAACCATGTTCTTAAATGTGCATTAATGTGTCATTATGAAAACATATTCACCTAATCTATGGGATTATTACCAAAAGCTGTTGAAGATAAACATTTTATTTTCCAATATCAAAATGTGCGGAAATTGCGACCAATCTACCATAACAGTTATAAGTAGAGAGCTAAAGTTAAGCCGTGTATTAACCCGTTAAATGGCTGAAATGTAGACGCTAAAAGTCCCATTATCGTGTAACTTATAGCGCATTGGACTATAAATGGCCATGAATAAATATGAGCAAAGCCATAAGCTCAACAACTCTAGACTAACTTGTATAATTGCCGTCTATATTGCTGTTCGTTTGTCATTCAATGGTGTTTGCATTGTTCTACCAGAAATTTAGTAATCTGCAATAGAAGTAATAACCATTGTATTTGTTTACAAAATTGTATATACTTTTATGCTAATAGATTAATCACGCATTGAGCTTTGCCAACGGATTTTAAAACACATAGTTATTCCTTTTATAATATACAATTTGACATTAATTTAATCACTATGTTAATAAAGACAATGTTCTGTTTATTTCTTAGTACTCCAAACTATTTATTCAGTTAAGATCTACTTCATATTGAAAATAATATTTTTTTTTTTATTTGGATTACTTATACCAAGTACGGGATCTCTTAAGAGCTACTTTATAAAGTATATAGTTAGATATTGTTTTGTAGTAGGTTTGACTATAACAAACAATGATACAGTGTACAGAAATTTATAAACCAACATTCCTAAAGTTATGTTCTATATTTTTATTCCAATTCCTTTGTATTTAACCTAAGCCAAACACTGTAATAAGAGGAGAGAAATTGAATCAATGTTTCACCACCAAGATGTTAACGAAGTATTATGTTTTAGACAGGTTCCATTAACTCGGATAAGCAAACTCACAGAGTTAATGGTTACAACCAACCTTACACGGGCTCGTCTTGCCTTTTAGCCACGTGTAGTTTTCAGTGCTCAATGTAATTTTCTTCTAAACTAACATTTTAATAAAATCTTCGTTGAATATGAAAAAGGTAGCGTAGAGTAGGTAGTTCAATGTTTATAGGGGTTTGAATGTATATACAAGTTTTAAATAAATGCCCAAATTTTATTTTAATAAAAGAACCCGTAGGCTACATTTAAAGCCTAAGTATAACATTTATTTTTTATTACTGTATAAATACAACTCATCTAATGTAACACAAAGCGATACATATATGATTACATTTTGCAGCTTTCAGCCCAGGAAGGAAGCAGTAGAGTATGTTACCGGTTCTTGAATCGCCAGGTAATAACTAATGTACAGGTAAGGAGGTAATATGTGCAAAAAAATACTCCAGCATGAAAACAAAACAGTTTCTTAGTGTAACCTTATCAAAACTAATAAAATAAACTGCTGTTTATTTCTTTACATAAATAAGTAAGTATAATGGGTTTAATATTTTATATCAAATAAAAACGGCAACCTTCACTTGAAGATTTAATACTAGGTGCATTTAAAAAATAATTCATCATTAAACTTTTCATAAAAAAACGTAATACATTATTTAGTAGGATTACTACCGGTTAAAGAAAGTTTAACGTTCAGATTTATCGTTAAAGATAACCTAGTATTGCGTTTAAAGTAAACTCCATTCATAACAGATAATTTACATTTTACACTTTTTTCTGGTAGTAATTATGTGACTATTATCCGGTAAAATACAGTAATCAAGATTATAAGAAACTTTAAAGTGTGGCTTTTTTGTTGTTTTGGGCTTTATTTTTGCATCAAAAAGAGTACTTATCGTCGAGGTTTTAAGGAGTAGTTAATTTTTCGTCAGAAAATATTTGTTTTTTTCGTTAACAAATTACGCTACTCAACTCCTACATTGTTTAATGTCGACATGTTACATCACTGGTTGGTCGCGGACACTAGTAAATTTATCGTGTTTATAAATCTAAAATAGGTTAAACTAGTTTACTATACTTTTCATTTTAGGTGCGAGGAATAAAAACCAACTTGATTATCTCACTATTTAAATGTTTATTTAGTATTAAGAGGCTTGATAAATGTTGAAAAAACAACCTGAGTTAATGAAAATTAGTGTTCCCAAGCAAATACAATTCTTACTGCTCAAACCTTGTTGTGAAGACACATCAGATAGAAATTAATAAACGGTATCAGGAAACTGACACATACTTTCTCCCTTTTAGCCAAACTTTAATGACAAAAATATTTGTTATTTACTAAATATAGAATATGAAGTATAGATAAATGTACAGAAAATTGTCTAAAATAGTTGTTTTCAGAAATATCCACCCAAATCCCTTTTTGGCAGGCACTATAGAGTCCGTTGCTACACACAGTGGTTTTGAGAGGGGAAATGCCCCCTTGCCCCCCCAGGGTTAAATAGCAACACATTTCGAACATCATCTGTTGGTCAATGCTAACTTGACCTGCATATCAAATTTTAATGAAATTGATCAGTAAATAAGAGAGAAATAGTTATATTTGTATTCCCCATAAGAATAACATTGGACAACGTACTGTGTTTACCGCTAAATGAAAATTTCAATTTCCTCCGTAACTAGCAATCGTAGAATAGTAATTTACAATACTAATTTATTTAGTTTTTTGAGCTCTTTTTAATGGTGAATAGTAATCATTTTTAACATTTATGATTTTTTTTTTTAAATCCAAAAAATTGAATTTTGGATGTTTTAAGTCCTGTAATTTCTGAACCCGAATTTTTCAAGAAATGCGGGTGGTTTAATTTTGTTGCAAACCTAAAGTTCTACAAACCACGAAAGTTTAATCAAAATCGTTAGAGCCGTTTTTGAGAAATTTGGATTTTTCATGTTTTTTGGCGGTTTTTGGGGGATAATTACCCTTAAAAATCAAAAATCCAAAAAAATGAAAAAAACGCCTGGAGATATCGTGGATTAGTACCTACATACCAAATTTCATAAAAATCGGCCGATAGGTTAGGGCTCTAGCTCTGTAAACATCCACACAGACACACACACACACACACACACACACACACACACACACACACACACACACACACACACACACACACACGGACACACACACACACACACACACACACACACACACACACACAGACAGACATCACGTAAAAACCACTTTTTTGGGTTCAGGGAGCACCAAAACGAATATTTCCAATAACAACTCAAATTCGAAAATTTTTACGAAAACAATACTTTCTCCATATACTATGTATAGGGGGAGAAAGTAAAAAGGGAACCAAAGAAATGACTCGTTTAAATTTGACATACACCATTCTTCCTTAAAACTTGTAAATTTCGAACTAAGATTTTATTCTCAACTTTATTCTTTAGTTTATTTTGATCTTTTACTTATTTAGGAAATCAGTCAACTATTTGTTTTATTTGTGTGGGAGAGTAATTAAATTTGTGCGAGAAAGTTACATTATTAATTACTGTGTTAGCTAGCAGGTACTACAGCCAAGGATTATTGAAGAGTTCTTTGTTGACTCTGGATAACAAAAGTTTAACTTTATGTAGGTAATTCGTCTTTATAATGACAGTAAAATCTAAAACCAAGTTTGTTTATCCTTTCAATGCACGTTTTTTAGCAGCTTTAATACCACTCACAAGTTATTGAAAACAGAGTACATTAATTCATTAAGTAAACGTTAAGTAATTTAAATATCCACAAGTTTCCTTATTTACGTGCATTAAGTCAATGCATATAATGCTAATCAGGAACATGATATAAAACATAATAAAGCAAATAAGACCATAAAGTTATTAAAACAAGATATATATATATATATATATATATATATATATATATTAATTTAAAACATATAAATTCTTGCAATTCACGAACAATTTTAAATATGTATTGCACAAAATTAAAAAAAATAAAATTTATTATTAGAATTTGTAATGTATACAAAGTAGCGAAATCATAAAGCTATTTGTATTCCATGTATAAGATTAACAATAGAGATATGTTAACCTACCATCGAGTCAGGCTATACAACATAGAAATTTACAATTAACTCACTGTATTCAAAATCTGTAACCAAAGTTCTGTATTTAGAGCAATACCACGCACTCGCGTTTTATTCAATTTAGATAACGAAGCCAGAAACGTTCAAGTGATTTTTGTTTTCAAATTCATTCTTTTTATCAGGAATGATATTTTTGAACAGTTTTCCTACACTGGACTATTGAAAAATTTTGTCAGTTTTTTTATAATCAACCACTTATAATAAATGCGTAAACATATCTGCAATAGTATAATCGTAGGTGAACGTCATATGTATTTTGTATATATATCCTAATTATAATTCATAATAAATTTGTTGATATCTTTATATATTACCTGGCTATTATTATTCTTTGCAGATGCATTATCATAGAAGGAGTATATATTCAAATTGGACAAAAGTGATAAGTTAAAATTCTTTCACTCTGCCTGAAACAAAATCATTATATTTTTTGAGAGGTCATTTATTACCTACATGGTTACCCAATTAATCATAATTGAATCGAATTCTTGTTGGTATCTTTATTTTTCTCCAGTAGATTATTATTTTTATTGTGTTTGGTATTAATTTTAAAAGGAATATGTATTGAAACAAGGAGTTGCACTTGAATTTACCAAAGTGAACATCAAAAATAGTACACTTCTTATTGTAAATATAATGCATTTTATATCGTTTGAGTGTTCATTTAATACTTACATGTGTGTTTACCCTATTTTCTGTGCACAACGAATGTTTTTGAAAGAATTACAATCTCTAAATCTCCTTAGACATACAGGTAATCGAACCCATGACTCATTACAATTAAGTCATAGACTAACCGTTGGACTAGGAGATGTTTTTTATAAGTCTATAACTATTGGGAATTAAAGTAAAAGTCAAAAGACCAGGACCAAGTTGCAGTCTATTGGACTGGAATTGTTCATGAATAAACATGAGGAAAGTCATAACCTGAATAGGAGGTCACAACTGTTGACTGACTTCTATTACTGTTGTCTACATTGCTGTTTGGCTTTGTCTCAAGCCCTCACATTTGGTATTATTATTTCTATGGTAATTGGTTTTGTAAAGTGACTATTTTATAAAGCTAATTTTGTACTAAACGGAAAATGTGGTAAAATACGTATTGACTCACAGGTTTTACCTGACCTTCCGTAATGATCGGAAAGATGTATCACTATGTATTATATTTTCGTGCATTTACATTTATGTGTGAGAGTGCAATGAATGCGTTCGTATATCTTGCTGTAAAGTGGGGAGAATTATCATCAGTAGTTGGACTGCGACAAATAACCGATCTGCATTGTTCAATTCCAATCCCTGGACTACTTACTGTTTTTTATTCATTATTTTTACCCCGGTTCCCGTGGCTTACACAAGAATATACGTCATGCAAAATTTGA
This sequence comes from Allygus modestus, assembly GCA_963675035.1. Classification (NCBI taxonomy): domain Eukaryota; kingdom Metazoa; phylum Arthropoda; class Insecta; order Hemiptera; family Cicadellidae; genus Allygus; species Allygus modestus. The sequence goes on from OY776114.1 coordinate 115,079,406, forward strand.
TTTAATTAGCGACAGAAACATTTTTTAAATGATAATCTTTGCTTTTAGAAATATTTTTATCTTTAAAATATATAAAACCATACAAATTTTAGATTTTTTTACTTTTTACCTGCCTGTTCTTTTCACATTGTCATGCCAATTGAAAATTTTGTTTTAGAAATAATATATATGTATATGTATATATATATATATATATGTATATATATATATATATATATATATATATCCACTCATAAATGACAATCATTAAAATAGTTCAAATATATTTTCTATACTGAATTAGTAAATAAAACCTCCCTTTCAGTGATTAGGGATTATCATGCAGTGTCAGGGTAGAGAGTAATTTTTGGATTAATTTCTGTGTGAGATGCAAAAAGATATTTTCTCATTCTGTTAATATGAACAAGACTGAGAAAGCATAACGTTGTGTTCTTTTGCTTGAGGTGGGCTCTTTATTAATGACTTCCTACTACAGCGCCTGACGCATTAGGAAATGAGCTTTTGTGAATCAAGAAGTGCTGTGGAAGGAGTTGTAAGTTTCTAATTTCAAAAATGCACACCCTAGTGTTTACTGTTTATGATAAGCAGGATATTAAAAAAGGAGCACCATAAAATATACTCATTTGATAATATTCGTTCACTATATAATTTACATTAGTTATGTGCCAGGCAAAAACTTTGAATATAATAATAATAATGTTTTATTCAACCAAAAGTTTACAATATTGTTACACAATTTATAAAATTTTTTACAAATTACATTTAATTTTCAGTTAACAAACCCATATAACTCTAAAATAGGTACCCACTTATAAATACACATACATAGCTCAAAAATATCTACAGTTTGCACTTACGCTGCTCTGCTAAAACTACAGAGCAAAATATTTAATTATATTGAAAACAAATTGCACAGGGAACATTTTCTTTGGTATTTAACCTATAAATTTAATTATATCTTGAGACTAATTATGCGTTAGAATCATATGTACACAATCATAAGTACATTACAACTGTCAATTAAGACATCCGCAACGGGTTTATACTATTTAAGTCTTAGTTTTGAAAACATCTTTTTTGATTTGGTAATGCTAACTGCTAATAATTAATAAAAGTTATTACTACTTATTAAACCTATATTACTTTGTACGGAAATATTCTCTCTAAAACATCTATTGAACAAGTTTTATTGACCACTTTTAAAAGATTTTTCGTTGGTTTATAATTGCATGTTCATAAGCAAACGACAAATTAGATTACATCCAACTAAAGCCAACAGCACGACGATTTTTAGATTTATAATATTTAATTAATTTTATTGTACGTATTTGATCATATCTTATTTGTAATTTTATTTGATACATCAATTTTTACAATTTAAAAATTAAATTTTAAAACTTTGACTGCATTACAGAGGTAAACTATAGAGTTAAATATTCTTTAAATAGTTTTCAATATAAATAAACACATTACCAAACAATCTACTTAAAACAACGCTGTTACCAGTACCATTCAAACGTAAGTGATCCGCCAATTAAATACCCACTCTGTTGTCGACAATGCAGATGATTGGACTGTGACAGACAGGTCGATCACTGTCAACTGATGGAGTGGAAACGGAAATGAAAACAAAACCACTTGATTGTCAACGGGCTTTGTAAAACCAGGTGGGATATGTGCTTCAAAATACATACCACCTGCAGTGAGAGGGGCTTCAGTACAGTACTTGTCTGGTGGGATTGAAGTTTAAATAACCCTGATCAATATTTGTTTGAGATTAACAGATGTGTTTAAGTGTAGGATTGTGTGAAAAACATGACGAGGTTTATCAAGTTTTTAACCTGGTTAAATTTCAAATTGGGCTTCGGAACTGGATAATCTTAGTTTTGTGTACACTTTTAACCGATTAAATGTTTAAATACCAAGCAGTGAGTATGGGTAATATTTGCGTAGAGTAAAGATACTGAACTACATATTTACATAACATTTTTTACACCTGATCAAATTTATTAATTATCAATTTGTTTTGCCAAAACAAATACAGCTTATTTGCATTAGCAAAGCCATAATACGGGAAAACATTCTTAAAAACTTAAAAACTACTAATATTTAATATTTAAATTTAACCATCAGGTGGGTTTCAATTTAGTTTATTTAATTATATTTAATTGTCTTTTTAATTGTTACAATACAATCCAAATTATAGCGCCATAATGATTACTGTTTTATTTAAAAACCATTATATTTTTATGAAAAATGTTTTATTGTATACCCAGAATTGAAAAATGCCGGGTTAATTTACGATCCAAACTTGTATATTTAGCAAATGAGTAAAAAAACACAATTTACCATCCATGTAACGTGATATTGTATTAACCAGAGAAACAGAAAGCTCTCAGTTTTAATGGGTGGGAGCGAAAGTGAGTAGATGTGTTTGACGCTTTCTATAAATGTAGTATCATAAAAAAACACAAAACATTAAGCAACTATTGTTTTAATTTAACCCATTTAATTGTCGAAGAAAAGTTAACCATTATAACTGGCTTGGTAGCACAGTGGTTAGTGCTTTCGCCTGAGAGCCTGAGGATTTCTCAAAGTCATTAATGTTTTAAAACTTTGCGAATGTAAAAAAATGAAATACTATTAAACTTTACTACTACTACTACTACAATTGTTCACTTCTCTATTAATTTTATAAGCATAAATTTCATGAAAGATAATTTTAAATAAAATTTATTATATGTAATTATACATTGTAATTTTTATAAATATTAATTTCATAAATAGTCGGGTAACACTTCTTTATGATTACCAATTATTTGATTAACAACTATTTTACAATTTTCTCAATATTATAACAATTTGCAAATGTAAACAAAAATATTTAATAACCTGTGCCTATACTGATACAAAACCATACAGTAAATATATTACCATTTTATTTTAAACAAATACAATCTTTCAATAACTAGGCCATAAAAACTACTACAAAAATAGCAAATAGTTAAACAGGTTTTCAACTGGTTAATAGCTTTTAACTTAATGGAATGTATAAACTAGAATACCGTAGAGGCAAAGGTTCCCTCGCTCGTTTCTACTCGACATATACCTCGACATAGATTGGATCGACACTAAATGTCACAGTAAATTGCAAGTGAACAGGTGGGGTCTCAAGGCTTTACTGTGTTTTCTCCAGTTTATATAACTGTATTATTTGTATAATGTACCAAATAAAAAAAAAACTCGTTTTTGTTTCCTAGACTAGCAGGGTGTGTTTTATAACGATTGGTTTATTCTTGATTGTCAATTATTTAGTAATTTTTTGTTTGGAGATAACACTATGTTTATTAACAATCCTGCACTATTCAAAATAATCTGTATCAGAAAACCTTCCTTTCGAACTTTGTAAGTCCTATTAATTGTAATCCAAAATTTTCACAGAAAAATGGGTGGTGTAATTTTGTTAGAGGATTAAAGCGCTAAAAATCAAAATATGTTGATGGAAAATGAAAGAGTTGTTTTTGAGAACTTAGATTTTCATATTTATAACTGTTTTAGGGATAACTGCCCCTGAAATTTGAAAACCGATTATTAGAATACTACATATTAAATGTAATAAAAATCGGTCCAATCTATTATAGTACATACATTTTATCGTAATTAGACTGTGGTCTAAAAAACTATAGTTTTCTTGAGACTCAACTCTATAACTCTATAACTCTATGTTGAATCATTTGTTGTTTATTGATTTGTTATTTATTTATGTAATAAGTGAATTCAATGTTATATTATGTACTTGAATAGAAATAAATACTTTCTTTCTTTCTTTCTTTCTTTTATAAACACCAGTTATACAAAAACTATTAAGGAGGCTAAGAGTAAATGAAAAGAATAGACTTAAAAAAATAATAAAAATTGTTTAGGCCTCCAAGTTTTAATCTTGTGATATTTTTCTTAATTTTATGACTGATTTAAAATTGCAAATCTTTATCAATAGTCTTAACCAATCGCCTTTGTGTAAACAAATGTTATCCGCAATATATGTTGGTTGCACTCTAATGATTATTTTTTATTCATAGCAGTGTTTAATTTTTAGATGGTTAATTTTTGATAGTTCTACAACGTTTGTATTTCTAAATGTTTTAAATAAAATAAGTTGTTTGTACAGTTAAATTCAAAATCTTGTAATATTTCATAATATGGATCGATTGAAAACAAATATTTTCCTGGCTGTTTAAGTTTAGTTTGTTGTAATAGACAAAATATCGATTTAAAATATTATTTCTCAACGTTTCTATTCATGAAAACGAGTTTGAGGGCTCCTTAACTTCTTCGCTCTGGCTTTTAGGTTTTCCTTAGGCGGAGGTTTTTCTCTACGATGACTTGGTCCTGTTATACAGTTAGTCTGAATTTCTTTGCCTGGTTGTGGGGGTTTTCTAAGGAACCTCACCTTAGAGTGAGTAGTTTTCGGGGATGTTGAATGGTTCCTGCCAGGACTACTACTGTCCAGGACTATATACCCTTTTTTATTAGGCCAATTGTGGGTAAACATATTTAATTTTGAATATACCACTTGAACCAAAACATTTCATAACCTTCGACCAACAGGTAATTAAATGAGAAGACTGATGGAACTTGTAACTTGAATTTTATTTCCCCTCCTCGGGAATTATATGAGAAATAAAATTATACATCTTGCATTTCATAATTAAAGAATCGTATCAACGCCCATCTTAAAACTATATATATACATGGGTCAGTCTTACTTGGTGACTACTTCATTTCTGCCATTCCGATACCTTGAAAACCGTGACAAACGAAAAACCCCGTCTGGAAATAAAACATAATTCCCAAACGCATTAATAATATAGTTACAATAGTTCATCTTCGAAATAAATTTACTTTAATAACTTTGCATGTGCTCTCGGCTAAAAAAAAATTTAACAAGCACAACCAAATATTTAATCAAGTGATTTTACAATTATACATAATCTCTCACCAAAACAAATTATATGAACTTAAAAAAAATAAGAAGTGACATTTTAATATTCAAACAGTTTAAGACAATTATATAATTCAAAGTACATCAAGGTTTTATACTTACATTTTTTACGGGGATTTTACATGTTGATCGGAAGTCAGTTGTACAACTAAGACCCGCTAACGAAACTTAAAATACGGAGCTTGTCGTCTGCAACGCCAACATGATATACGCTACTTATCTACAGGTAAAGAACAACTTATATATATTTTCATACTTTGATATATATTTGTATATTTTATTAATACTTCAATACCCGGTATAACTAATACCAGGACTATGGTACTAATGTCAGGACTATGTCTTCTTTACAGTAGTCCTCCTCTGACTCTGCCTCCTCGTCTGCCACTACCACCAGCCACTCCTCCTAGCACGTCAACTGGTGGCCACGATGACGTCAGCTTCCCCAACCGCGCTGCACTCAACATGGCAGCTCCACCCAGGCCAACAACTTAAGCCTGCAATCATCACCGTCATACACATCATCACATACACATCATCATCGTTATTGGAACATGACACGGTCTAATCTGATTAGTTGCAATGCAATCTATTAAATTAAATTTGTTTTTTACTGTGAAGCGTCAAAATTACCTATAGAGTATTAAATGCTTAAAACTTAATTTCGAACTTTAATTGTACCTAAAAGCCTTTAACTATATATATATTTATTATACATACTACAATCTAATGAGTAAAAATTCTACATTTACTTGTTTTAAGCTAACGAATCCACACCTTCAGAAATAAAATGTAAAGCTCTCACAAGATTTGCCAAGGTAATAAACGCCAAAAAAATTTCTGTGAAAGTCGACTGGAACCATTATCAGACTTTATAGCGGAAGGGAAATCGACGGAGGGACTTATTGCTCATCCATATAACGGCAGTGTAAATGGCACCAGAAGAAATTTATATTCAATGTTCTATATCTTCACTTAGCATAACAAACTGTTATCGTTATACTTTGCTTCCCGGTACTTTTTAAAGCATTATTTTTTTCTTATTCATTTACGTAACAATTTCCCTACACTTTGATAATTATTGTTTTATATACATGTATAAATCAGGTTTCCCTTCAAAGTCTCTGTATCTTATTTTTTAACAAATCCAAATTTTCAAACAATATTTTATAAATGTTATAAAAGTCCTTAGATTTACATAGTAACACATAGTGTTACATAAGTCAAAGTAATTTGTCGGGGTTTCAGCCCTCACCCAGAAATATGCGTTGTTAGGATGTTTTTTTTGGTCATATATCACCAACAAACAAGTTGCGCATCATTTTAATGAATACCACAAACTAGACGTGTGTATGACGATTTAAACTAAAGTTAAGGTAAACAAAAGTATCATTGTATTGATTTTTAACCATCACCTTACTGACAACTAACCAGTAACTATTAGTTAAAAATTATTATATTTTTTATATAAATTAATAATAATGTTTATTAGTTAAGGTTATCTTTAACTAGTTGCAAGATTAACCTGTGCAATGACTGGATTTTAAATGTTTGACGGAGGGTTGGTTACAGACAAGTGTCAATCAAGATTATAATAAGCCTCTTCCACCCTCATAGCAGTTCTTAAGCTATTGTGAAAATACAAATTACCTGAACTAAGGAGATAGAGCCTGAAAAAGATTCAAATGTGTTTTAATTGCCTCCTACAATGTTTCATGACATTTGTTCTCTTTCTGGGTATTTTTAAATGTAAATTGAGATTTTTTTAAACGATAACATAAGTATTATTTAAGTTAAAATGTTTCTTAGGTACTAAATCAATTCATTTTAAAAATAAAAGTATTTTAATAATTACTAAGTCGGTATCAAATCCATTATTTTTTGGTACACCAATATCAATCATAAAATAAAAGTACATTTATCTTATTTGTATAGAACACTCAATATATTATTTATCTGTAGTAAACGCCTTGTACTTTGACATACAATTGTATTGAATTTATAATAGGATTTTAACAATGTCAGTAACTGACACGAAATGTTTTATTTGACTTTCTCAATCAGGATTTATTTAATCAAACAATCGTGATTGTATTACCGTTCAAATACCGTTATTCACGTGCACGTGAGACCCACGTTATTGCTTCAAAGATCAAGCTTTACCTGGAAATTAAATTTGTTTTGACAGGATGGATTTGAAAATAAATAACCTGTTTCAAATTTATATTAGTGATCAAAGTGATTCAAATTGAAAAAAAAAACGCAAAAATATTATATTTAAGAAGTAACTATTTTAAAACGGTAATTATCATACAAATATAAAGGAGGGAAATCATGATGTGCAACTTTCCATCACCAATATTTCCATTACTAACCACATATTATTTTACTAATTGCACAATGTGTTTGACTTCCTGATATTTTTCAGTGGTAAACAAATTATTTTTGTTGGGTTTTAGGAATCAAGTAATAATGTTGTAAAATACATCTTAATTAGTCTGTATGTGTTATTTGGTGAATTTTCAGGCAGAACTATAATTCATAGTAAGTTTATAATTATATTTTTGAAGTTAATCATCACGGTGGTTAGTTGTTCAGTAATCGAAATATGTTTAATAAAGTAAATAATTGTGTTTATAATCGTTAGGTTCTTGTATTGTCACTGTATGGAGATACTTTTAATATTAAATATTTTAAAGTTTAATGTTAAATATTTAATATTAAAAGTTTTAATGGGATTATTACTATTATGCCAATTTAAAATGACTCAAATTGCCATTCAAGATAGCAAAATCAATTTCAGCGAAATAATTCAACCAGTTGGGAGTATAAAAAATATTTATTAATAAATAATAAATACATTTTATTGCGTTTGATTCATCAACTGAAAAACTAAGTTATTCATAAAATATTATTGGAATAAATCATTGAAGATGAAACATTTTATCTACTCCTGACCTGCTAAAAGTTAATTGTTATAAATAAAAACATAAATATTTCTAATTTTCTCTGAAAGTCTTATAGTTTAATATTACTTCTTCGAGAGCAATGCAATTACCCTTAAATATATTTGTCTTCCTTTTATTTAAACAACTAAAGTAAAACTATATAATTGGGACAGATTATAATCTATGTTTGACAGTATACGTACATTTTGAACATCCGTTTCTCTCGCAAAAAAATGTAGATATTAGTAACATGTATTTTTTAATTTCCTTTTTTGTTAAGCATATATTTTCTTCTTTGAAAAAAAATTCTGACCACATTTGTCATGTGACCTATATGCTCTTGTTTATAACACTGTTACAGAACACATTCGCTGTAAGAAACGTGTGAAGATTTACGATTATAAGATTTGTAAGATTTATTAAGATTTTTAAGTATTTTTCAAGATAACGTATTGCATTTTATGATCAATTTCATACATTGTACTTAATAGTATATTTCACTACTAGTCACGAAAGTGATCTGTTTTGGGTCAAGATAGCATATTACAATTGAAAAATGCTATCGAGCCCCAAAATATGACTTTTGTGACAGTAGTGAACGATACTTTTCATCACGATACAAATAACCACACTAAATTTTAAACAAATTATATGATATGTCATGGTCTAGTAATCTTCCATAAGTAAACACAACACGGTTTTAAAATTCATTTTGGTGTTAAAGTCAGCTGTTTGGACACAGAATTGTCAAAAATAACGAAATTACACTGGTGCTCCTGTTGAGTAAAACGGGAACTTAAATTGTTTAGGACAGCAAAAGTTTTGTTTGGGACAGGGAAAGTATTGTTTGGGACAGGAAAAGAAATTTTTAAGACAGGCAATGTCAGCTGATTATTTTTTCATGTTACAAAGTCGAAAATTCTTTGTGTATCTCAGCTGCATGGTAATGGGCTATTTTCGAATACAGAGTCATGAAAACACATACACTTACAAACATATGCAAACCTTCAACAAGGCAAAATACCATGGTCCAATCCTGTCATTCTCTGATTGGGCCTGATTATGACTGGTGTGACTGATTGAAATCGATTTTCTTGTACATATTTATTTATTATTACCGTCTTGTATGTAAGTATAAGTGTATGTATATTTTTGTGTTGTAAGTGATATTTTATTTTAATTGTAAAACTCTTAAAATGTCACTCAAGAAGTTGTTTAATGTTAGTAACTTTCATAATATTTTAATAAACATTTTTGTAAACTAATAATAATATGTAAACGTGCAATATATTGGGGAATTTACTTGATAATTTAGGTATTTAAACACGTTCATAGGCATTACAGTTAAATCAATTTGCATACATTTTTATTGTATTATTCACAAGTTAATATACAACTTTAACAGACAAATTAAAAGGATCAGCAACAAAAATTTTTTTCTAGATCTCTAACCAGAAAATTTAAAAAAGGTTGTGACATTAACAGTAAATTTGATACTATATTAAAATAAAAGCTAAGTTAAACCGTCCTAAAACCAGTGCAAGAAAAGGTAAAACTGTCTACACCAACAAATAATATAATTTTAAACAAGGACCTTCATATGGACAAAATGATCCACCTTTGCAATAAAACAAGTCTATAAGGCATATTTTATGTTATATTGTAATTGTGGAATTGTAATCTTTATCGACTTCAAAACAGACGGAATTTTGTGTAATGTAATATTACAGAACATGTTGCTAAACAGGGAATTGTAATGTACTTATAAATGTATTTTTTTATTTAATGGGTTGAATGTGTAATATGTAGTCTTAGGTATGCATTAGGACAGAACACATACTTTAGGTGGCTGTGGAACATTCTTCTCTATCATCAATATACAAGCATTGTCAGTGAATTGTAAGTCCTTATCTAGCCATACATTATTTGTTACAGTTTACTTGGACACCATGAAACTACGTATGACGATTTTCTCTGATAAGTAATGATTACTTATAGCTTTGAGCAACAATACTAGATGTGCTACATAAACATATAAGGAAAGAATGACTGAGTATATAATATTATTTTCCATATTATAAAACTTGAAATAGTTTTGTATTTTTTAACTTATTATGAGCTTGTCTTAAAATTTAGTTATAAATAATATTGTAAGTTATTGGAAGTAGTACGTAGTTATAGAATCGTTAAATTTCTATTACTTGCAAAGCTTTGCGTTAGCTTGTTATTTTTTTTATTTGTGATTAAACGATATAAAATAATTTATTTCAACATTATTCTGTAGACCTTCAAAAGTTGTTCAATAATGTTTCGTTTTTGTTTAATGCAGAAAAATAAAACCCTGCAAATTACTATATAATACGAACATAATGTGATTTACTATATCACTACACATGTGATTTTCCTTGAAACCTAGATAATTTTTTTTACTAACCATTAACTAGCTAATTAGTTTTCAGGGAAATGGTTACGCTTAACTTAAAGTATTGGTTGTTATTAAATGCGTTGCTTTTTACTAGGGTAGTTTTCCGAAATGTATCGTGAGATTAATAGTATGTCATAAACGAATTATGATTACCTTTGTATAAAACCTCGTATCATTATATCTGTGACAAAAGATGTATTAACCTTTTAAATATTGCTTTGTAATTTTACAAATTTTCACCACTCAAGTGAGAAACATCCAAATGTTTGGTTTGTACCTTAAATTTATACACCTTAGCGTTGTAATTTGATTAAGTATAAATTAAGATATTATAAAACACATACGGATACAATAAAATGTAGTTAAAGTTTTTTTCAATATTAGATTGTCCCTCTATTCAATAATATCATACCTCTTTTGGTAGATGACGGGTTAAGTGGTTCATCCGTATAATCATTAAATTGGTTTTTGGAGATGTAATTGGGAAAGTTTAGTGAAGTACTACATGACCACTGCAGGACTCTCTCGAACTCGATCTGTGTTGGAAGAGGTTTTGTTGTAATCATTATAACAATAATTAGTGGTAATCTGTAAAAATTACGGTAATTTATATATACAAAAATATTTTATCCAATAACTATGATATGAGATTAATTTTTAATGACGTGCAGTGAAATAATAAAATTAACGTTTAGATTATTTTGTGTTTTAGAACTTTAATATTTTGAGAATATTTTCGTAAACCATAAATGGAAAAATAATTAATATAATGATGAATGAACTCAACAGAAACATAACTCCACACGAACAGTTTACGCTGGTTTCGAAACCAATGATGACTTCGAATTCCTGTTATTTACTTCAGGTTTTGTTTCTAATGTATAAACCACAAAATTGCCTATATTGTTGGGCGATTGGGGGACACTAATAAATGTTACTAATAATTAAATAATTTGTTTTAAATTACCTTTACTGGTTATGGCAAGTGTATTTGTGACGTGTAGCGCGTTTCAGATACAACGATTTATAACCTGTAAGTATTTAGCTTATCTATCGTTTCATAGCTAATAAACTAATTAATAAAGGCCCTAAGATTTTTTCCTGCTTGAAATCGTAACACATATTATGGAAACCTAATCACATTTACAATTCACACCATCTAAAGTCATTGTATCTGTAATAACATAATACTTAGGTCGATTTAAATTTTATAATTTGTATTTAATTTTATTATTTATTGAATAATTATAACATCCGTCTAAATTGGTTTCAGTTTATTTCGTAATACAGCTTTAATTTTCAGATGAATGCAGCTTATGCTGTATTGTAACTGAGATTTCAGAACTGTATTACATATTACAATACTCTTACTTATTTTTGTATCAATTATTTGTTATTTAAATCAATGTCCAATCAGTGTTTGGTAAAATATATTGTTTAACGATTCACCAATGAAAATGGAGCTCCACCAATAATGCAAACACCACCATTTCCCACTTATCATTCAGTTTATATTGTAGTAATAATTTGCATAATTATATATATAAAAAACTAACCAGGTATAAGAGCAGAGGAGTAGCCTCACTAGCTGTGACACCTTCAATTTGCCACCGACTACATTACATTAGCGGCCCGATAATCAATCTTGTTTACAAAACGCAGCCTTCAACATCGAATCTCTTAAGAGATTCCCATGACACTTAAAACGAATTTTTAAAATAGCTGTTGTCAAGTCACAAAAAAGTATAATTTGAAATATTTAATTCCTTCTAATTTTTCAACTTTAATTTCCTTGTATTGTTGAACTCGGTTAAATTTTGTTTTCTTTTTTTAAAATTGATTTGCTTAAGATAATACAAATATAAATCAATAAAGCTGTTACGCATTAGTATTTCTCATGTACATGATGGTCATGCACAGTTAGTAAGCTTTGTTATGTTGGCGTGCTGACTGATATAAAAAGAAATACGGTACATTTAAGATCATTTTGGTTCAACTCCAAAAATAAGGCACAATCGTAGACAATTTTAGTGTACTTAAATTATATTTAAAATATATTTGTAGTGATTGAACTTACAATGTTCCATAATAAATGTGTGATGTTACTAAACAGTCTTTCAAATGCTCACTACTATCCTACGTGTGCATTACATTAATTCATAATCAATATGTTCATCATAATTTAGTATTTTTGGTCAAATTAAATTTAAATAATCTTTTATATCGCAATCACAATAGTATGTTTACAGGAACCAAAACATAAATAACATATAGAACCTATTGTACGTCCATGAATCAAAAACATATAAAGTTTAAATTAATTCATAAATAATTATAATAACATAGTTTATAAGCAGGTACCTTTCTACCTTTTGATACAGGTACATTTTGTAAGCAGGTACCTTTATTTATAAGTAGGTTCCTTTGTTACCTAAATTCACGGATATAATTAATAAATACAAACTAACAGTATACAACTGTCGCTCTATAGTAAAACTGAAAAATGTTTTGGTAAATTGTGACTAGAGTTCACCGGAAAAGACTAAACACGAGAAGCCGTAAAAGTAATTTCTTATCTTGTTAACTTCTAATTTAAATTTCAAATTAATATTTTACATTTTACTAAATATTATGTTGGTAATTTGCATTAACTAACTGCTTTTCCCTATAGCATAATATAGTATTTACCTGTATACGAAGTGGAATAATAAAGGTTATTTAAAATACGGAAAGCGAGAGAGTGAATTACGTAGCAAATTGAACAAATGTTTTCCTTCTGACTGGGATTATTCAATAAATGTTCCATGAACAACGCTTGTTATGCAACGCTTCGTCGGGCGTGTCGATAACTTTGTGTTTCAGCTTTTAGCAACTAATTCATTAAGTTTCCTTGTTTTCAGCCGTAAATTATTTATTAATGTTAAATAAGGATTACTAAAATTGAATAGGGTTTTGGGGCGATAGTTTTAAGAATAAAAATAATGTAATTTACTTGCAAAGATCGACCAAGATGTTATTCAATGTAATATTTGTCATACTTAAAGTTATTTATTAAAAAGGTTAATTAGCAAACAAGAAACTAAATTAATTTTCATAATTATGTTTAAAGATTGATGTAGAGGACCTCATAAAAATTGATATTCATCTGGTGATTCCATTGCCAATTTAAGGCGTTAAATGCAAATAGCTTAACAATCACGTACGACCGAAGGTAAAGAACAAAGCTAATATTGGAAGTTACTATAAAACAAAATGGCATTCATAACAGAACTGTATTGTATCACAGTTGTAAAGTCTGTACTTTTAAATTTCATGTGTAAAACTAAATAAATAGAATACTTAATTTGCTATATATTATTATTGGGTGTAGACTATGCGTAAAAATATAGAAAACTGGTTATGGTAACATTAAAACCGCAAATTTTGTATTTGTATATAATGAGTTAGACTTTTTTATCCATAAACTACTATACTGTTGAGCTTTTATATTGAATTTAAGTTTTTATTTTGTTAATTAAGCATTGTTCTTCGATAATTTAGCAAGCTCTAAATTAGTTGGTAAAATAATACAAATATGTTTTTATTAGGCTTAATCAAATATAACGTCAGTAATGGTAAAGATGAACAAACATAAAGTTTGTTGATCTGTGGTATTAGAACAAAATAATAATATGAGATAACAAAGTGTATACGATTTTGTAATAATTTTAGTTTTTTTATTATTTGGGGTTCCAAGAGTGAAGTTGTTTGTTGTTTTGGTTAGTAGAGAATTAGTTAACATATTTCTGCAGAATATAATACAGTAAAATTGTATTCAAATACTGTTCTTGGTAAATGAGGCAAAATAAATTTCGGTAAACAAGACTGCATCGTTTTAAATTCACAATAAATTAACGAAATTTTCAATAAAATAATAATCAATACGTCCAGATGTTTGAAATTTTTTTATATATTATTAATTTATAAAAAGGTTACATTAATATTGTATTACGTTATGCAAATAAATTGGCTGTAAAACCATATGTTTATGAAATAACGAATACAATTCTACAGTATTAATTTTCTTATAGTAACCAAACGTGCCTTGTCAATAACAGTTTAAATCTTCTTAATAGCGTTGAAAAATCCGACGTGTTTAAAAAATTACATCTTGATTTATATTCGAAATTGAATTCCTTAATTTTAATCAATTTTAACAACGACAAACATCGAAGATCTTTAAATTCCTACACCATTATTTTTTATTCTTCGCTTCGATCAATTCTCTTTTGAATCACAATTTTGTTCTAAAGACATTTGTTTACTTGAAAGATAACTGAATACAGTTTTATAAAAAATACTGTGTGTTAATAATATAAGGTAAAAAAACTGAACATTTTCAGTAACATTTGGTTTATTTACAAATTCCGATTCTTACAATTTCTATTACGCTGAATGTACTTGACAATAAACACTTTGCCTATAACATCATTGGTCAATTAAATTAAAGGAAATTGAGTAATATGTTCATAAGACTCGAAGAGAAAACGTACTTTTATGTTTTAGTTATCTAGGAAGTAAGCCACTTTTATTTTAGACCTATTTTATAATCAACTAATACACTGACATTATAAATTATAAGGCTGTATCTGATTTTTTTTCGAAATATAATAAATTTTGCATAAACATGTTACACAATTTATCACTGTAGGTGTAACGGCAAATATCTCTGCATGTGTTGAACCTTAATTACTTAATCTACTAGCCTGCCTAAATAGATTCCGTAAATTGTTATTTTGGGATTTACAACAGCTGAATTTCACGTATGAAATGCAAAATACGGTACGGATGTTCACACATTTCTAACTACAGAGGCTGGAAGTGAAATAGTGACTCACACGCACAGAAATGTTCCGTTAGCGTTAAAAAAATATGTTTAAATCTGTGATTATGTTAGACCAAAATATTTTAAAATAACCTCTTTTAATACCTACCTATAAAGCTAATGGTGTTTTTTTATTTGGTATGTTACAAATGTTTTACAGATTATGGAAATGATTGGGTTATATTTGTGACTTTTTTCAGATAAACAACCCAAATAAATTTTCAACAATTTAAACTCATAATATGTTGAATATATGCTAGATGAATAATATGGGGGAAATAAAATCCATTACAACGTTATGTTACATTTCTTCAAAAATTTTATAAATTACAGTATCAATCGTTTCCAGAACAAATTAATATAATAAAGTATAGTAAATGTATTCACTACTTTGCAGGAAAACCGTACAATGAATAAATAGTACATCGTTGTATATATAATTCTGTAAGCGAAATTGTTAAGTCAAAATTATAATTGGAAATTCACAGGATAATGGGAGAGGGCTCAAGTTAAAGATCCTCATCCCAGGGACTCCAGTATTTCCAAAATGTTACCAGAAAACCATAAATTACGTAAATCAACTCTCATAGATAAGCATGGGAATTAAAAACGTCTGTTTTGTTTACATAACAAAATGTGATTGAGTATCTAATTTGTATAAAAACTGACATGTATTCCTATTTATATAATATACAGGGTTTCCGAAAAATAATGTCGGGATTTCGAACAGCCGTTGCTTGGGGACTATTCAAGATAACTAAACGATTTAAACGTCAAATAGAAGAGAAAAGAACGAAGTTTTTTTTCATACCTTAATATGTTTCGATGTGAGCTCCATTTGTTGCTCTGCATACATCGAAGCGATATTCGATTTCTCGCCAAGTGTTGTGAAGCATCTCTGGTGTCACAGTTGCGATCGCTTCCGAAATTCGCCCACGCAGATGTGGCAAATCACGAATTTTCTCAGCATAAACAATGTTCTTTACGTAACCCCACAAAAAAGTCCAAAGGGGTCAAATCAGGACTCCTGGGAGGCCAGGGAATAGGCGCACCCCTGCATATCCAACAATTTGGAAACTTGTTAAGTGTGTCACGCTCTTCCCGAAGGTAATGAGGCGGGGCGCCGTCCTGCATCAAAATGACTCGTTCACCGGCTTGTTCTTCAATTTGAGGAAACGGAAATTGTTCTAGCATATCTAAGTAAATTATGCCATTAATTGTTTTTTCGGCGAAAAAGATAGGCCCTATCACTTGGTCATACATTAATCCACACCATATGTTCACTTTTGGTTTGTTCTGCGCATGCCAAGGTCAACGCTCCCTCCCATGCTACGCGGAAAACAAAACTTAGTTCTTTTCTCTTCTATTTGGCGTTTAAATCGTTTAGTTATCTTGAATAGTCCCCAAGCAACGGCCGTTCGAAATCCCGTCATTCTTTTTCTATAATTTACACAAGAGGAACATAAATCAGATGAGGCAGATTACTGGATCAAGGTTTAGGGGCTTTAACCCCTTCAAGCCACTAGTAAACAATATTTTACTATATAAACACTGTATAAACAGATATTTTTCTACTATTATTGCAATCTGTAGCTATGTTTTTTAATGTTATGTATGAATTAGGTTGTTCTATGTACATTAAAAGTTGAACCGGTATTTACTGGACATATAGTAGTTAGTGGGAAAAATCAAAAAGCATTAACTCTCTCTACTTTGACGCCATTTAGTGTTTATCTTGTAAGTTACCCGCCATTGCAGAATTCACGTTCGAATTTGATTCGGAAACCCTGCAACTCATTTGTAAACCTTGGTAAACTATTTATAAGCAGTTTTTATTTAACTATCGACTGAAATAATTTTGAAGTCGGACATGCAATTAATGCAGTTTGGTGAAGTGGTCTTTCCCATCACGTACATTTATGCCCAAAATTAGCCGTGACCAGTCAGAAATAGTAGTACGAGGTAGTCCACCTTCTAGTGTCACCGTTATACTGTGGTAGTTTGGTATGATTCTCGCAGTCTAGCGTTCTCATGTCTCCTGATCCTCAATATCCTGACATTGTTGCTATAGCAGGCGCACTCCTTGGGCTTTGATGCTTCCTCGCCAATCTTCCTAATCTGATCTCTGAGAAATCGCAATTCTCCATGCACCCAATGTCTTAACAGGGCCGAAAACCAGGGGGATAACCAGGGCCGCCGGTTTGGACGATGTAGCAATACATGGATGCAAACCTGAGCAACGATTGACGTTTCACTCAAATAAGGTACAGTCTATACACTTCAGAGTGTCTGCCCATACCTCAGTTCAGTACAAGAGAACATACTGGACTTCAGACATCAACAATCTTGTTCTTCCGAATCAGGAGGCCCAACATTGGTAATCAGCTTACTTAGGGACTTGACCCTTTTAGAAACTTGTCAACCGTATGAAATACCTAGTCTCTCCATAAAAGCTCATTTTACCAGCTTCTTTTATGCTCAATCTACCTTAACTTCAAGGTACTTATCAGCACTTTCGGCCTGGAACACAAAATCATCCATACGTAGAGAGACTATATTGTCGCTCAGATTTATTCTTGAGGATCATGATATCTGATTCTCAAAGGGAGCGAGGTACATAGATCAGCCATACAAGCGTTAACAATATGAAAATCTTGACTTAGTTTCAGTCGGGCCTGCTCGACGATGCGTACAGCCCAACTAAGACTTGGTTCTCTAGCAACTTGTGTACCATGAGCCTGTTGTGAGTGGCGTTCCATATTTCCAGGCCGAGTTAATATAATAATCCTGTGTGGTAAAAAAAGTAACATCTATGGTTTGTGGACCGTATTTTATGTCTCAGACCGGGTTACACCGAAGGTAGTCTCAATGAGCCAATGAAACACGGAATTTACATGAATAACTTCAACGGAAATACCTAAACGAACATCATATAAACCCATATTGCCAAACTGATTCTTGCTCCGGGCAGAGAGACTTTCTCTTGCCTTGTAAATTACCATCCAATATCAGCCGGGTTTAAGGGGTTCTCGTCCTCATAGTCCCAAATCTTCCCCTCGGACAGCCTCTACGGAGTATCGAGAACCCAGGAGTCTACCAGTATGCGGGTTGTTGGTTGCGCCAGGGTATCTTGCGTGGCAGGAACTGATCGCAGAGAAGTCAATTAACTCCATCGAAGGTGTAACCAGAGCTTCAGTGCTAGTGCTACAAGTTATTCAGACTTTCCGCTTTATATAAGTTTAGTCAACTTGGCCACGTGCTTTTCGTTCGTATTCCAGTGGTGTGTGCCTCCCAAGATTTGGATGTTGTGCGTGAACCATCATACCCGTCACAACCGATATCCAGGGTTACTGACCCTGAAATCCTCAATAGTTCTTCAGCCAGAGGTCATCGCCAATAGTGACTCAGTCAGACAAAGTGGTGTCGGTGATAGATTCCGTCGTCCAGGAAGCTGGACGTAGGCTTGTCGACTTCGTTGCAGTTGGGATCTATGACCTTTGACCTGTGACCTTTAAATATTAAAAAACCTTCTTATAATACTCAAATATATATATACTTAATACTATATATATATATATATATATATATATATATATATATATATATATATATATATATATATATATATATATATATATGTAGAGGTCTTAAAATGCAGTATTGTCAAAAGATTGAGCGTGAGCTATAGTACGTTGAATAACAGGCCAGGATTTTACGCGATAGATTCTTCAACACGATAACACAATTAAAACATGTTGAATTTTTAAAGAAATAACAAAAAAAACTATGAAATAGTTTAAATAATTTATTTCAAACCATATTACTTCTGATTAAAATAAAGATTTTGGTAAAATACTGTATTGTATTTTTCTTGCCTGTAAATAATATCATTGAGATAACATCAAAACTATATTATGTGTAAAGTAAATTTAAAGTAAATTTATGTGTAAAGTATATTATGTGTGTAGGTAAATTTAAAAATAATAGTTTTATGTGTGTAAATTTGAGTTATCACCAAAAGAATTACTGTAATCAGAATGTACATACAAGTCATTAAAAGGTCATAAACGTAACCTAAAATCCCTTCACATCCCAACTTTAAAGAACATTCAATCCAGGGTTAAATAAAATAATCCTTGCATAATCATGGGTGTTCAAGTAAATAATCCGGAGTAATCGTGTGTTCGGCTATTGAATATCTGATTGGAAAAGTTTAGTTACCACTACATGTCAGTTGCAATGCATAGCGATTACTGTAACTTGAATACGATAGTATTTATGGGTGTTAGAACCTATGAATAAGTATGCTAAAAAAATAATTTTCATATATATTTACACCGTTATAACACCTGAATGTAGGTATAAATATTTTACTAACATTATCTACTTCAATTTGATTTAAAACATTTGACGACACGAAATAAATATTTTGTAAACGTGTTGATCTTTAATGTGTGTGTTTAGCTCCTAGGCCAAATTTGGTACTTAATAATGATTGTGTTTTAATCATTTAGACCTCGCAAGAAATCATTAGTATTAAATACAGTTTAATTCAGTAAATAATACTTACTTACTATAACTTTCTCAAATAGCTGATACACGATACTACTATTTTGACCAATTGTATAATCTGTTAAAACATACAACTGGCTTTGTATGAGAGTATTTATTTCATATTTTATCTCTTTGATTCATAAACATAACTTTATAAATGTAAAATGTCTAATTTAACTCTATATTTGCCGGAGTTATTGCTACTAGAAATATTTTAGATGCATTTAAAATAAGTTTTTAATAAACAAAAGATCTTAAGCTATCTAAATGGATTTAAATGGTTTTTTCACACATTTTAGGTGGATTGGATGTGGCACATTTTGAGTGACTTATGTAATGCGTATTATAACAATTTAGTTCCCCTGATCAATAACATTTTCAAACAGGTATTATTATAGCTTCGATGTAATTAATTCAAATTCATCAAATTAAAAATATTCAGTTACTTTACTAATCTCAGCCAAAGTTCGACCTTAGAAGAAGAAATTAAAGTAATACTTCAAGGAAGAAAGCAAAAGGTAAGTAAAAATAAACCCAAGTCAGAAGCGAGGTCAAGGAAACCTTGGCAGCTTTGCTTTTCTCACTTCTCTCAGCCTGTCTGCACCCAAGTGATATTGACGTTGTAGTTGAATGACTCTTGCGAATACTACTTTTTGCAACTTTCGCTTAATTTCTTTCACAAGTCCAAACTGTTATACAATTAGTTTTAAATAATATATTTTTTTAAACGTATTAGAAAATGTATTTGCCATCTGTGTATGAAATGTGTGTATATTGTATATTATACAGGGTGTTTTTAAACTATCAGTTGTATTTATAAACATACGGCCTATCTCGCTGCGTTCTCTGTCAGTGCGTCTGTACGTGTTTTTTGATCAATAATGTATACCTAAAGAACCGCTAGAGTACTTGAAACTTGTCAAGTGTATTATACTAGTTAAGCACAAATTTGCTATTGCATCTGACGTTTCTAGCTATAACCGTTTCAAAATTGCGGTCATCTAAATCTTTTTGATCTTGAAAACGAAATTTGTTTTGTTTTACTTTAATATTTTAATGTTTCTTTAAGTCGTCGACGCAAATAGGCTGTATTTTAAGGTGAATATGGATGAATGATAAGTGTATAATATGTGAGATGTCTTGTGTAGCCTTTTAACTGACTAAGACCGACTGATTCTTTAGCCAGGGTCATTAATGAATAGCCCAAATTATGAAGCGAGTACGCTAACCACTGTGCCACCCAGCGTTTTTTGTTAATTTCATATAACATAAAAGCTACTCTTTCTTTCTTACAAAGCAGAGGTTATCAGCCTCTTTTTCTTTACTTTGCCCGTCTGCATAGACTATACATCTGTCCATGGAACGTATTCAGCAAAGCAAGGGGTGAGCTGATACAGTACGAATTTTACAGTACTGGTCAAATTTACCTGTCAGGACTGGGATTCGAACCAACGACAGGATCGCTGTCACAGCTCTGAAGTCCGTTGTCTTGACCTCTACGCCAGCGACTTACAAGGTATTCAGCGACATAATGGTTATTAATGTTTATTCCACAAATAGAAAGTGTAAGTGATTTTGAAAAATAGATTAATTGTTAGTACACTTTGGTTTCAAAACACACTATTAATCAACTCTGATTTTGTCACTTTAGGGTTTAAACTAAAACAAAATTCGAGGTGCTACTTAAAATAAATTGTGTGCACCTGAGTAGGATTGGCACCCCATGGGCCGTAACATGGGGCTTATGGGCTTAAAATCTGGCTTCTGATTGGTCTAATTAGGTCACGTGATTCAAGATGGCGGCGCCCATGGTGGCGTTCCCGCCAAATTTGCGCGCCAAAAAAAATTGGCACTTTTCTTCCCGCCACTTTTTTCCCTCCAAAGTGTTACCAACTTAGCAGAGCTAATGTACCATACGTAATTATATGTATCATATATAATTATATGTACCATATATAATACTACAGTGTATAATCATATATATATATATATATATATATATGTACCATAATAGCGTATAATATACCATCACCAGAAAGGTAAGTGAAATAATACTCTGTTAACAACTCAGTTTAGTTAATACAGAGAAACTCAATACACATTACCTTGGGCCGTTCGCGCTCGCGTGCCAAGATTGCCTAACCACGGCACGTCCTGAGCGGTTACACCTACTGCGAGCGGTAACCGCTGCACGTACAACGAGCGTCTTTGAGTCCGTGACACACCGCTCGTCCTGAATAGCCAATGAGGCCGTGAAACATGCATAATAAATACTCTGATGTCCGGTACGCAAGGCTACGGACTGTCGGACTCATAGTCTACATTCAAGTTCGGTGATGTGTGCAGTGCTCACTCCGCTTCTATGCACAGGGTGAGTAAAAAAATCAAATTCATTTCAAATAAACTATATTTATTTATTTAAAACCAATTAAATACAAAACATTACTAATTCAAAAAAAAACATTGACTTTAAAAATAACTACACTCTTATATAATATTTTAAATAAACCAACTGCTATTAACTCAAAAAATACATTCATTAAAAACTGTTAGTTACTTTATACATGAAAAAACAATTACAGTTAAGACAGTTTCACATATCTCAAAAAAACATTGACTTTAAAAATATTTACTTTACAAAATAACTACACTCTTATATAATATTTTAAATAAACCAACTGCTATTAACTCAAAAAATACATTCATTAAAAACTGTTAGTTACTTTATACATGAAAAA
This sequence comes from Allygus modestus, assembly GCA_963675035.1. Classification (NCBI taxonomy): domain Eukaryota; kingdom Metazoa; phylum Arthropoda; class Insecta; order Hemiptera; family Cicadellidae; genus Allygus; species Allygus modestus. Next base: position 115,101,937 of record OY776114.1, read on the forward strand.
ACAATTACAGTTAAGACAGTTTCACATATCTCAAAAAAACATTGACTTTAAAAATATTTACTTTACAAAATAACTACACTCTTATATAATATTTTAAATAAACCAACTGCTATTAACTCAAAAAATACATTCATTAAAAACTGTTAGTTACTTTATACATGAAAAAACAATTACAGTTAAGACAGTTTCACATATCTCAAAAAAACATTGACTTTAAAAATATTTACTTTACAAAATAACTACACTCTTATATAATATTTTAAATAAACCAACTGCTATTAACTCAAAAAATACATTCATTAAAAACTGTTAGTTACTTTATACATGAAAAAACAATTACAGTTAAGACAATTTCACATATCTCAAAAAAACATTGACTTTAAAAATATTTACTTTACAAAATAACTACACTCTTATATAATATTTTAAATAAACCAACTGCTATTAACTCAAAAAATACATTCATTAAAAACTGTTAGTTACTTTATACATGAAAAACAATTACAGTTAAGACAGTTTCAAATATTATCTAAAAAACAGTGGCTTTAAAAACAGTTAACACAAACAATTACCTTTCAAAAAAAATATGAAGTCTACTTATTATCCTAACCCTACAGAAGGGACAACTATAGACACGCAAAGAACACCTGGGGCATAAGGTATGCAAACAGGGTTGGAGAACAATACAAGGCAAGCCATCATTACATATTTGGCACTCGATATGCCTACCAGGCTCCATATCCTGATTAGGCTGCCTCTCAATTAACGAATCCATTACTGGTCCGCTCGTTCCAAGTATGTTCTCCAGGGTCTGCCGAATCTCGTCCCAGACATGAGCGATCACCGCCGCCACATCCTGAGTAGTTGTTGTATCCTCCAAGACATTTGACGCGAGGTTCAGCACACCCCGCAACTCGTGTCTCACGTAGGTGAGGCGAGAGAACATCACTCCAGTCTCGGACGAAACAGCCCCTACCCCGTTGCCCAGTCGCTCCTGAAACCATAAGGTATAATCATTTCTTTATTGGTAAGTATCTAAATTGCCGTAATTAAATCATGGTTAAGACTAAATTACATTAAAAGAGTATGTAATGCTAATAATAACTGATTGAATTTTGATTATTTAAATCCTTGAATAATAATCTTCGTCCAATCTTGAAACACAACATTTTGATTTTAAATTTATATTATATTTTCATTGTTGTTTTCATTTAAAAAAAATCTTCAATTTTGTATGGACATTTAACATCTTATGTTACTTAAATATTTTATTTCCGAAGGAATTTTGTTGTAAATTTTGATTGATATGTAGTCTGAGCATCTTTGTCGGAATGTTGAATTTGGATGTGGCAAGTCTATATGGTTGATATTTCTCGTGTTATAATTATGAATTTGTCTTCTGAAGTTAAATTTTATATATATATATATTATACTGAACCCCTGGTTGTATAAAGAAACATGTTCAAATCCTGTGCTAATTGGCGTGTGGGTATTTAGTTTAATCATGCTAATTTAATTACCTACCGCTTCAAATATTCGCCTTCGCAGTTGTAGTATAGCATCCTCCCGACTACAGTCGGCGCAGATACGGCTGTCCACATGGAGGACCTCGGCTGCAGGCATCTCCTCCTCACATCCCAAGTTTATAGGTGCAGCTCTTGATGGTCCCACTGGTGGTGCTGCTGCCGCCGCTCCGTTAACCAATCTCTGAATAGTTAAAAAACCCGTTAGTATATAAAATACTAATTATCATTATAAACAAGGTTTCTTGTATTTTGCTAAAATAAAAATAATAAAACCATTACAATTGTATAGAAATAATACCTCAATATCAGTAGTGCGTGCCTCCCACTCGAAGATAAACCGGACATTCCGGCTGTTCAGGATGAAGGGGAACCCTTCCTCGTGCCATATTTCACCACCGTTCTAAAACCATTTAAAAACTAGTAAATACCAGTTATTCAATCCCTAACACAAATATAGCTCACTTAAACCTATGTATACTAACCATAGTAGAAACGAGACGCCAATTACAGCCGTTTACCCATTGTTGGCGTACGTGAATGTATGTCCCAGTCTCCTCAGTCGGTTCAGCTTCGTTCAACATCTGATCTAGGTAGTACCCCGCAACGTTCTGAAAAAATTATAAATATAAAAGCACTGTAGTAAATCAAACCCTACTTAGTTTTTAACAAAATACACTACAACTCACTTGCGGGAGACTATGAAAGGCGGGCGGTGTAGGATGGGCACCCTCTGGTCCGAAATATGACAGTATCTGCCCAAAGGCGTTGTAAAAGTGTTGCATCTCCCGAACATTACGCTGAAACGATTGACAGATCCGTTAGTTAGTTAATTTATAAACGAACCTAAATTATCATATTAGTATTAAGTGAGAATATATTAAACCTACCAATACAGGTCGAGGCTCCATACGTCTTGCAGGGCCCGCAGCAGCTGGCCCATCCGCGCCAGCATAGGGTTGCTCAAGCCTTTCCACCAGTGCCGCCACCCTCGGAGACGAGGGACCTCTTCTCAGGGGAGACTCGCTAACATCCCCCACTCGGCTTACACCAGCACTTGCAGAGCTGTTGGCTACGTTCGGCACCTGAAAATTATATAATTATTATTATTATTAAAATAATAGTTTTCAATCTAAAAATGCAAATGTTATCCTATCTTCATTAAACCTTACTTTATACTTACATGATTTTCATGCCGAAAGCCACGCTGCCGCCAAGCGGTCATCCAGGCAGGAAGCACCCTGACCCGATCATGAGTAGCAGCCTCTTGCTGTGCCGCCCTGAATGATGGGAGCTCCATTGGCTGCGACCCCGGGGTTGGAGTATTAGGGCGAGCAACTGGAGAGCGCTCCCTAACCTGAAAATAAAAGGTACATAAACTATATATATACTATACTATATACTATACTATACTATAGTTTATACTATATATATGTATATATATACATATATAATAACATATTTGTTAAAGTAGCCATTTTAATTTATTTAAAAATGTAAATAAACTTAACTTACATTCTCCACACTCTGGCTATTCCTGTTATCGATATATACGATCCTCCTTGGTGTACGCCTAATTGGAGATGCAGTACGCTGCCACTGTAAAAATAATAAAATATTGGAAAAAATCAAGACGCGTAAAACAATTACAGTCTATCATTTCTTTTAAAGTAAAATTAGACTTACATTTTCTAATTCATGCCGAATTGCCTCCCGATCCTCTTGGCTCAGCCTCTGCCCTGCACCATCCTGCAACAAATAATTAATAAGTAAAATATGTCGACCTAACTTCCGTTAAAACAAGCCCACTATAAAAAACTACTAACCCTGAAACTATTCCTGGTCACCACTGCACCAGACTGCAGGAAGCTCCTGCTGGTTTCAATAACAAATTCCCCCTGACTCGAACGCCCAGAATGTCTTAACATTTGAGTTAAACGGCCACTGTACTCCTCCTAAAATCAAAGAAAAATAAAACCGAATACATGCCTATTATGAAAAACAGCCTTAAAAAGTTTTGCAAACACTGTAATCTACTAACCTGAGATAGAGGTCGCAGCTCGGTCAAACTCGCTGTAGTGCTGCTGGCCTATAAATCAAACAAATAAAATATATTAATATATGAATACGAATCAATCAATATTAAAATAAATACTTAAATAATAATGTCAACCCAAAACCAGTTAAAAACAATACCTGGGAAAGGTGGTGAAGGTCCGTAATATTGCTCAGGGAAACTGCAGTTCCACTCTGAAAATAAACAAATAAATTTATAAAAACATAACCTCAGCCCAAATAACAGCAAACAATCTATAAAACCCCAACACACACACACACACACACACACACACACACACACACACACACACACACAACATTAATACTTACGGCGCAAAGAGAAAGGATATCCAGGTCATCAGCGAAGAACATATCCTGACTAAGAGCTTGGACTGCTGGAGGGTTACTGCTAGAGGCCTAAAAATGAAAACAAAAATCTATCACTAAACATATTATCTAATAATGGGTTTGAAACAAAGTCTAAAGAAATCAAGGTGAGTTTAAAAAATAAACTAATAACAACTAACCTGTTCAGCTGGAGGAGAAACATTTTCATCATCGCTGCCTCCGGCTGCTAGGCGAAGACAGATGAGTACAAACAGCTGCAAAAACACGGCAGTCATTATGAAAACTACTGTGTTCATAGCAACATAAAATGTAAATCCTGAAACCCGTATACTTATACTAAATTCCCTCCATAAGCTCAGCCTACCCAGCCAATAACAATCCATCCGCCCTACACACTCAACCAATCACAAACAAGATGACTATTACTCAGCCCGGTAGGCCAGCCAATCACAACCCGCAGGTCTCGCTAGCCGCGCCCACACACGCACACACACACACACACACACACACACACACACACACACACACACACACACACACAATCACTCTGCTCCTCTCTCAGTCGTTCGTCATGTCACCTCCGAGCCTTACTCAACTTTGCCTTCAGCAATATTGTTTGAAATTTAAATTCCTAGAGGAAATTCAAAATTTAAACGTTCCATATTTTATAAAAGATTTATTGATTGAAGAGCACAAAAGTAAATGTTATTCAGCATGTTTCTATATCTTTGGGCGGGGCTATTGTAGTAGATGTTACTCGGTGGGTACAATTATTAATAAGGTTAACGTTTTTTACCGTGTGGGTAACTGTGTTTAACTCGTTTCTTGTTTTTACAGATATATGCACGAGCGCCGCACCGGTTCCAGGCCGACGCTGACGGCTGGTATTGGGGGACTGTGAGCGTAGGCTACCACCTGCACTGGCCGTGCTCTCAGCCCCGGTACTGCTCCGAGTGCGGGGGGTTCCAAGGATCCACGATGACCCGAGAATGTTCCTGTTAATGTAAGTTATGTTTACTTCTCGGTTATTTACTTTAGAGTCAGGTAAAAAATACTTAACCGGGGTTACATTTAACTGGACCGTAGCGTTTTAAACTCCTCGGTCATGTCCCCCCTCCCTGCGCTATCGCGTGGAAGCGGTTGCAATTATCTGGCGCTGCTCGCTGCTCGCGCCAGTCAGTCGCCATGCCGCTGTACTACAGTGTGTGCGAAGCTTGCGGCAAGATTTGCTACTGCACTATGCTGGTTATTTGTGAGGGCAGGGGCTGGGACCTTTGCTGCGTATGCATCTACTTGGACCCTGAGGAGTGGTCGCAGAACCCTCCTCAAGAATTCTGCGACCATGACGACTCGTAAGTACGCAGAGTAACATTTTAACCTAGAGACTCCAAATTTTCGGTAATATTCTCATGACCCTCGGTCTTTCTATTAATTAGGGCTGGGCGGGAACCTGTCAAAGTTTTAAGCCATTTATGTCTAATTCCCCCCGGTAATACAATTTCTCGGTCAAGTTTACTTTATCATGCGGATGTTGTTGCGAATAGCTCACGCTCTTGGCACTGCTCAGCGGTAGCCTTATATCTCAAGGCCAGTATTTTATCATGCGGAAGTGGTTGCGATTAGCTCACGCCCTTGGCACTGCTCAGCGTCAGTCGTAGCTATGGAGCCCTTCTGCATTGACTTCCCAGTGCTTTCCTCCCGCCTCATGCCTTTGTGGGTGCATGATGCTTGTGATCGGGGGCACTTGGTACAAGCGACCCCGATCATAGAGATCATGTACCACTACTGCATATATCCTAGGCTGCACGCTTGGCTGAAACATGAGTGGCGTATCTTGTATACATGTCACTCATGTATGTCTAGTGAGATCACAGGTCCAAGTAAGTACATCTTTTACGTTACATAACCGCAACATCCGCAACATTATTTGTCAGTAAACCTTCCGTTACCTGTTAAAATACTGTTCTGCGATTGGCCGGAATAAGCTCGCACCCCATTGGTTGTAATTAGGCGTCCTGCCCTCTGATTGGTCCAGACACCCGCAACAAACAACACTATTGCATCAGCCACCTCCCCACCACCCCCAATTACCGCTATTTTCCTCTCACTTTGCTCTCAGCTTTCATTACGATCAGACGTGTCCCCGTGTTGCTCTGTTTGCTGCGTTTTGCAAAGATTAATCTTGAGCGTTTGCTGACCCTATCTTACGTGTAACATAACCTCACTTTTGATTTGTATTATAATAATTTTGAGTAACATAACCTTACTTTTTATTTATATTATTGTATTCTGTGTAACATAACCTCACTTTTTAATTTGTAATATATTAATAATTTGTAGAGTTACATAACCTTACTTTTGATTTGTATTATTGTATTCTGTGTACCTTACTTTGTTCTATAGTAATCCTTCCAAAATGGCTGTAAATCCTGTCGAGATACTCAGTTCTGACGATACTTATGTAAAACACTTTAGACTTTACGGAACAAGAACAATTTTCAAATTTTCTAATCCTCCTCCTGAAACCACCGAAATTGATTGGCTACGACAAGGTTTTGCCAAAATTGTGAATGACATGAAAGAGCGGGCCCATGAAAACGATCAGCTTGGCTTTACTTTACATAGTTTAAATTTAAAATCAAAAGAACCTGGTTTTGTAGCTTTCCGGCCCGCGAACGAAGTAAATGAAGACATCCTTTGGCAAATTTTCGGGGGTATTGTTCAAAGTAACTCAGAATCAATTAAATCCACTGATACGTTTAAAGTTGAATGTACCCGAGTTAATCTCCCTGTAGGTTCAGGGTCTCACAAAAGGCCTGGCTTGTATAATACTTTTGAAGAGGAGTGTAAAGCTAGACGGGGAATAGTTGTAATTAATAATAAAGATAATTTGTGTCTCCCTCGGGCTTTGGTGGTGGCCATAGCAAACGTAACTAAAGACCCTCAGTATAAGGCAATACGCCAGGATATGGGTAAAAGACAAACGTTTAGGGCCAGAGAACTTGTTCAGCGGGCTAGGGTAGAGATCTCAGAGGAAGGCGCCGGTATTCCCGAATTGGAAAAATTTCAGGATCTGCTAAAAGATTTCAAAATCACGGTCTACAACTATGACAGAAAAGGCCGTGATGTTTACTTTGAAGGAGCTGTTGAAAATCCTAAATTTAAAATTAACTTGCTTTTTCACAATCGGCACTACAACGTAATCACTAGTTTGACCGCGGCTTTCGCCTGTAACTATTTTTGCGAAGCTTGCCATGTCCCTTTTGACCACAAAGCTCGACACAGATGTTCAAACATCTGCCCTCAATGCCAAACCATCTCGCCTCCCTGTAAAGAGGAGCATGGGGGAATAGTTTGCCCGGACTGTAACATGACTATGAGAAACCAGCGCTGTTTTATTGCCCATAAGGTTGACAAATGCAAAACAGTAAAAAAGTGTCTTGACTGTGAAAAATTGATTAATTTAAAAGAGAGATCCGGACCTCACAGATGCGGGGAAGTTTTTTGTAAACCCTGCAATGCATTCAAAGATCCAAATCATAAATGCTACATGCAACCCAATGAAGGAAAACCTAAAACTAAAGACTACCTTTTCATTTTCTTTGACTTGGAGACTCGCCAAGACGAGTCTCTTCCCTCTGACCCTGAACAAAAAGTACATCAAGTTAACTTGTGTGTCTCACAACAATTTTGCTTTAATTGTGTCGATGGTAAATTTTGCATGACATGTAGAAACCGTACAAGAGTCTTCAACTCTGACCCGGTTCACCAATTCATGGAGTATGTGATGCAAGTTCGTAAACAGTTCAAAAATGTCTGTGTAATTGCCCACAACGGGCAGGGTTTTGATTTTCAGTTTTTACTAAAACACATCATGGAAGAAACAAAATTCACGCCTGAGCTGGTAATGAGGGGAACTAAAATTATTTTGATGGAAATGGACAATGTCAGATTCATTGACTCCCTAAGCTATTTCCCCATGGCCCTCTCTGCGCTCCCTAAAGCCTTCGACCTGCCTCCCGAGAAAAAGAAGGGCTACTTCCCGCATCTTTTCAACACTCTGGCAAACCAAAATTATGTAGGCCCTATGCCCGATAAAAAATACTACTGCCCAGAGTCGATGTTTGAGAAACCACACAAGGCCTTTGAGATTTGGTACGAAGAACAAGTAGCGAGTAACTATATTTTTGATTTTCAAAAAGAAATCTTGGAGTACTGTATTTCAGACGTAGAAATCCTAGCTCAGTCCTGTCTTAAATTCAGAAGTATTTTCTTGAAAGAATGTAACGTAGACCCTTTCCTCGAGGCCGTAACTATTGCTAGTGCCTGTAACTTGGCCTTCCGCCGCAATTTTCTAAAACCAGACACAATTGGACTTATACCAAAATCAGGGTACAGACTGACTGACAACCAATCTACAGCGGCCCTTCAATGGCTAAGCTGGGAAGAGGAGGAACGGGGAGTGAGGATTGAGCACGCTGGCCGGGGTAAAGAAGTTAAAATTAACGGGGTAAAAGTAGACGGGTTTGATGGTGAGCGAATTTACGAGTTCCACGGGTGTTATTGGCACGGGTGTCCAAAATGTTTCCCTTACAATCGAGAGGCTCCTCTGAAGGAGGATCCCTCAGATTCACTTAATTTAAGATATGAAAGAACTTTGAAAAAGATGTCAAAAATCAGTGATTACGAAGTTGTAGTAATGTGGGAGTGTGAGTTCCGTAAACTAAAGAAAGATAAAAACCTTAAACACTTGAACAGCCTGCCGATCCTCAACAACCTTCCCCTTGACCCTAGACAAGCGTTCTTTGGAGGCAGAACGGGCAATGCAAAAACCTATTGTAAATGTGAAGGGGGAGAATCAATTCAATATGTTGATGTATGTTCTCTCTAGCCATATGTTTGCAAGTATGGCAAATATCCTTTGGGCCACCCCACAATCTATGTGGGAGATAGGGAGTGCAGGCAGCGAGGACTAAATGTAGATGGTTTGTTGAAATGTAAAATTCTGCCACCTCGGGATCTCTACCACCCGGTTCTCCCAACAAAAATGAATAATAAATTGATGTTTGTTTTATGTAAAACTTGCGGGGAAACTCAAAATCAGGGGGATTGTGAACATGAGAGCAGTGAAAGGGCGTTAGTTGGGACTTGGACTATGGATGAAATCAGGAAATCTGTAGAGAAAGGATACGTTGTGCTTGATATGTATGAGTTGTGGGAATATGAGGTCGCCACATACGAGAAAGGGGGATTGTTTACAGATTTTATTAATAAATTCTTGAAAATGAAGCAGGAAGCCTCAGGCTATCCTAGCTGGTGTAAGACATAAGAGGATAAAGATAAATACATTTCAGACTATTTCCAACATGAGGGTATTAAATTGGACAAGGATAGAATCGTTAAGAACGGGGGTTTGAGACAATTGGCAAAATTAATGTTAAATTCATTTTGGGGAAAATTCGGACAGAGGGAGAACCAAACTAAAGCAACAATTGTAAGGGAATCTAAAGTTTTGTTTAACATGTTAATAAGTCCAGAAGTACAAGTCAACAGGATCCAGCTTGTTAACGAAGAGGTTGTTGTTGTAAGCTGGGAATATATTGAGGAAGTTGGGGAACCTTTGAGAAATGTAAATGTTGTAATTGCGGCCTACACCACTGCCCAGGCGAGACTTAAACTTTATGAACACTTGGAGGCTTTGGGTGGGCAATTCCTTTACTATGACACAGATAGTTGTATTTATTTCTACCGGGGAGGGTTGTACAGGGTCCCTACGGGAGATTACCTCGGGGAAATGACCGATGAATTGGCAAGCGAGTACGGACCCGGCTCTTATATTGTTGAATTCGTTTCTGGGGGGCCTAAAACTTACGCATACCTTGTCTGGTCAACCAACAAACAAAAACTAGAATCTGTGTGTAAAATCAAAGGCCTCACCCTCAACCTAAAAACCTCCGAAACGTTAAATTTTGAGCAATTGAAAAAGATGGTCCTCAGTGAAGCTGCTGAAATTTTAGAAATTGAAGAGAATAGAATCAGGAGGACTAAAGACAGAGATATTGTAACAGTAAGCGAAATTAAAAAGTTTAAAATCACAGGACCTAAAAGGAGGCTCGAGGGTGAGTACGACACCTTACCATTTGGCTATAAAAAGATACAAAGACTCGAGTAACCCGACAGGAATTACGGGAGGAGCGATTCACTCCCTGCGCTGCTCTTTGCGTAACATAACATTACTTTCGATTTGTTTGTTTGTTTAAAATGTCTCATATAGCCTCCTATATATTTAATGATCTGCCCGTACAGTGTTGTACAGTATCAGTAAATATTGATGAGGAAGTTAAGTGTAATGATTGAAATATACTCTCTGAACTGCACTGACTTCCCCTTAGTAATATATTGTAATATATATATTGAATAAAGCTAAAGAGGTTATGAGGAGTTATGGTAATCACTTTTAATCTGCCCATAACAATATCCTCACCTCTGTAAATATAGTTGAGCAAGTCTTGAATAATGCAAAAATCCCCACTGTATGAATGGAGGTCTCTGGCGCGGGTGACGAAAAGCCCCGTAAACCTGAATGAAGGTCCCTGGCGCGGGTGACGAAAAGCCCCGTAAACCTGAAAGGGGGCCAAGTAGATTGAGACGCTGGGCTAACACCCCGGCTACTCCTTCGAACGGCCCATGTGTGAATGAGGGGTCCAGTAGATTGAGACGCCGGGGTAACAACCCGGCTACTCCTTCGAAAAGACCTCGGGTGAAAGAAGGACCTTGTACATTGAGGCGCCTGGCTAACACCCGGGCTACTCCTTGGAACGGTCCGGTGGGTGAAACAAAAAAAAATATAAAAGTAAAATACAAAAAGTATAAAAGTAAAAATAAAAAAAACGGGGGAGACAGCTAGTTTGTTTTTGGAAGGTCTCCACGGACCATGGCGGTGGAGGGGCCATGGTTTGTCTTTAAAAAAATCTCTATCCTTTGTTTGCTCAAAGGGAGAGGACATTAGTCTGTACTGGGCATCAACCAGGTAATCTGGATTGGCTCACGCACGGAATAATGTTTAACCTGGGTGCACATGCACGGATGGTCTCAAACCCCATCCAAGCAAACATTCAGTATAAAACTAGTGACATCTGAATAAACTTACCATTTTGACAATGGACGCTATAGCTAATGAACTACATCGTCCTGCCAGGAGAAACTATACTAGGCGTAAAGTTACCCTTAAGGGGCTAACGGACCTTTACCAGGCTGATCTCGTTGAAATGAAGCCTTATGCGAAGATTAACAAAGGCTACAAGTATATTCTCACGATAATTAACTGTTTGTCAAAACTAGCTTTTGCTGTTCCGTTAAAAGACAAGTCAGGGCCACAAGTCGCTAAAGCTTTAGAACCCATCTTAGCTAAATATAAAATAAAAAATTTTCAAACAGATCAAGGTACCGACTTTTTTAATAAACATGTAAATGCTTTAATGAAAAAGTATAAAATCAATCACTATTTTACGTATTCAGAACTAAAAGCAAGTATAGTGGAAAGATTAAACAGAACTCTCAAGACAAAAATGTACAAGTTATTTACTGCCAGAGGTAGTTATGAGTGGGTAAGTTTATTGCCAGAAATTGTAAATTCTTACAATCACACAAAGCACAGGACTATAGGTATGAAACCCCAGGATGTTAAACAAAAACATGTCAAAGACATTCTAAAGAGAATAAATAAAGTTAAAAAACCAAAACATAAAATTCTTAAACAAAAAATAAAATTAGGTGACAGTGTTAGAATCAGTAAAGTAAAAAGAGTGTTTAAGAAAGGGTATTTGCCTAATTGGACAAATGAGACGTTTACAGTATACGCGATTAAACCGACAAAACCAATAACATACATATTAAAAGATAACAGGGGGGAAATACTTAAAGGTGGGTTTTATGCTGAAGAAATTAGCAAGTCAAAAACCGGTGACATTTATTTAGTTGACAAAGTATTAAAAAGGAAAGGAGACAGACTCTTTGTACGATGGAGGGAGGATGATAGCAGCCATGACAGTTGGATTGATGCCAAGGACTTGGTGTGATAGAGGCTAGTCACGACTTCCGTGGAAGGCCACAGGATGTATAAATCTGTTTGCGAGTATGGTGATGTAATCAGTCATTATGCGGATTGAGAAACAGGAAGTCGGTTTTCCTGTAGTGAATCTTGATGATTATTTCTCGGGAACGGGCATGGTTAAGAATAATAAACACGGTGTATTACTGCCTGATTCAATACGTTGTATAATCGCAGGGCCGAGTTCCTGTGGGAAGACCAATGTTTTATTCAATTTATTGTTTGACCCAAACGGTTTAAGATTTGAAAATATCTATGTTTTTTCAAAGTCCCTCTATCAACCTAAATACAAATTACTTAAACAGGTTATGCCTAAGGAGGTTGGGTATCATGAATTTGACGATAATAGTTTAGTTATACACCCAAATCAAGCTAAACCAAACTCTATAATGATCTTTGACGATATTTCCTGCGAAAAACATAACAATATACGTAACTTTTTTACCATGGGAAGACACAACAATTTAGATACATTTTATTTAGGGCAGACATACAGTGCTATACCCAAACAGTTGGTGAGGGATAACTGTAACTTTATTATTTTATTTAAACAAGACGAGAAGAACCTAAGGCATGTATACACCGATCATGTCACTACAGACATGTCATTTGAAAAATTTAAAGAAATATGCGCTCAAGCGTGGCGAGACAACTTTGGGTTTCTGACGATTGACAAAACACTGGACCCTTATAAGGGAAGGTACAGGGTAGGAATGGACAGTTTTGTAACTGAACTATAATAGTACGCACCTACACGTACAACGATTTAAGAGGTTTTAACGCTCAACTTCATAATGTTAAATCAAACTTGTGCTCTTTCTATTTCAAGGACAAGAATAAATTTTGCGGAAAATACTGCAGTAAGAAAGCCCCTGTTTTTCATGCAAGTCGGAATGCCTTAAATCTAGATGCGCTGGTTGAAAGTTATCATTTATGATTATGAAGCGAAGCAGTAAACAGCAACTGACAAACCGGCTCATAGAGCTGCGTAATGCTATTAAGAGAAAGTATAAAATGTTTAAGGAAGGATCCGAGGAAAGTGATATTTTGCTTGAGAAGCAGTATAAACCAATTATTCAAGAACTTAGAAAAACGACAACAAACACAGCCGACATAAAAACTGAACCCGTAACCTTTAAAGAAGAGCCAATGGAATACGATACTACAGATGATGAAGGAGAAATAGCTGAATTTATTCCGCAGAGTGTATCTACACCTGAAACCAGCGGGTTAAAGCAAATTGTATCGACCCCTTCGGGACTGGAAACAGCGTCCAAATATATGGAAAGTCAGTTTAGTAACCCCATGACAGTGAGATATATGACACTGCTTTTAAAAGATGCTAGCGGTAAGGTTCGAGTTATTGATCATGACTACGGCCCTAGATACGAAGGCAGTACTTTAATGATGGGAGATAAGCTGTTAGACTTTGACAACGATGGAACTATTCTAATAAACAACACAAGATATAGACCTACTGAAGGCTTGTATGAGCTCATATTTAAGAGAACCCCTGACGAGGATATATACGATAAAGACGATCTTAATACCTATAAGAGTATTATTATCGCCACTAACGCTCACAAGAAAGGATACAAATTCCACAATGTAATTAGAAGGGACAACAATCTAAAGTACAGAAGAATTATTAAAGACCTATTCCCGGCCAAAGTGGGCAAAGGCCTAGCGTGGAAGAATGCAAGATCCCGTGATATTATACACTGGGACGACGCCAATGAATTGGTAAGTAGACTAAGACACATAGCCATGTCAACAGAGACTGGAAACAGAGTCCATGGCAATGAAATACTGAGTATCGTCGAGGAACTGAGAGAGGCCGGCTATATAAAAGGGGCTGGTAACAGTAGGTTTAAAGCATTATTAAAATGACCATTGACAAGTTTGGACGTAGTAGCCGGAAATCCCGAGGTGAGGCCGTCAAAGGTCCCAAGGGAGAGGGTTTCAATTTAACGCCCCAAGGTGACTATGATATGCAAAATAAACGGTTATGTAAATTGGCTACACCGGTACAGCCACTCGATGCTGCTACAAAGAATTATGTTGACCATAAATCTATAGCTTCTGACGTTCAGAGATTCAACATGCAAAACAAAAGACTATGGAGTGTAGCTAACCCTGTAGATTCCTTGGACGCAGTTAATTTGGGCACACTAAAAAAACTGAGTATGACTATCTCCAACGATAAATATGACGCTAATAATAAACAAATAACTAATTTAGCTTTACCAACAGACCCCAGCGATGCAGTGACAAAGGCATACGTGGAAAAAGAGATATTGCCTATAACCACTAACCTCGCTAATCAACAGTTTGACTTAACCGGTCTCAAGGCCAGACTGTCAAAATGCGAAGGTCTAATAACTAGTAATAAAGATTTTCACGAGAAACGGTTGAACAAATTTGGTACAATGCTCTTTAATTATATTAACAAAAAAAAAACTGGTAGGGCTGCCACGCCGGGTGAAAATTATGACTTAAACTGGGAAGTTTTGTTTGCTGACGGGTTAAAAGGTGGTGAAGAGCCTAAAGTAGAAGACGTCAAACCTCTTCCGCCTGATACTTATGATCTCTTTATGACTGAAGAGGGACTGAGTGGAGCTTCTCTTGAAACAAATTAAAGAGAATTTTCGTCTTGAGCCAACGGGCATATTTGATGATACTGTTCCTTTCCCCAATCTCCTCAGGACGGAAGCTGAATATATAAAGCCACTTAAACCGAGGAATACTGATTAGTCTACTCCGAACCGTCGAAGATGTTGGTTCTCTTACTGTTTATGCTGCCTCTTGCCTCGTGCAACAAGTCAGTAGATTATTTGACTTATTATGGTTATCTCGAGAAAAACGCATTGACACAGGACATTACTTCTGCAGTGAAACAATTTCAAGAGAATTTTCGTCTTGAGCCAACGGGCATAATTGATGATGCCACTCTGAAGCTTATGAAAACTCCCAGATGTGGACATAAAGACAATATACTACCATTCTCGGCTTTACCCAATAGAAAGTGGAATACATCAGTAATAACGTGGTATCAATACGGGACACCACAGTACCCCCACCTAATTCAAAAAGCGTTCGATTTATGGGCCAAACACGCTAATATTACTTTTAAAAAGGATATTAAAAACCCCACAATAATAATATCGTTCTCAGCATCTAGACAACATGTATTTTACTCTAGACAAGATACTTGCCCTTATGACTTTGACGGTCCTGGGTTAGTTTTGGCTCACGCCTATCTCCCCAACACCGGTTATAACCAAACGGACATACACTTTGATTCGGAAGAAAACTGGGATTTCACTATGGATTTACCACGATATGGAAACGTTTCATTCTTTCTAACTTTGGTTCATGAGATTGGTCACGCCCTAGGCTTGGACCATTCCGGCGATGATAAATCTGTAATGTTTCCCTTCAACAGGGATCCTGCAGGAATTGTTGACTTGAACGAATATGAACTAAGTAGAGATGACAGACTCGCTATGGAGTTTTTGTATGGTCGGCCCCCTACATCACCCAAACCTAATGCCATCAAATTTACGGAAATCGGTTCATAAATAATGGAGAAAATCCATTTTTAAGATATTTCATTCTTGTCAATATCAACTGTTATCATGTGACATCGCTGCTAGTGAGCCACGTCGATCAGCTGTTTCAAGTATAATTCCACCAAAAAGCTGATTAAAACATTAACCAGCTGTTATTAAGTTCATTTGCTCCAATCACCTGATTGATACCCTTACGATTCCCAGGGTTCACTAATGCTTCAAATAAAACATAAAATATCAAAAATGCGTTAAAATTACAAAAAAAATTGATTTATTTACATGAGATATGACTACAATTCTACAGTATTTACAAATGATGTTCAATATGCCCACCGCCAAATCGATTGCACATCGTGAACCTAGATGTCATGGATTGCCGGACAGCTTCAAATTCATTTTTCTCTTGGATGACCGCAGCCGCCTCTACAATTCTACCGATCAGGTCCAGTTCATTTTCCACAGGTGTTGAATAAACAAGTTCCTTCATTCTCCCCCAAACGTAGAAATATAGGGGAGTAAGATCAGGTGATCGCGGAGGCCACGACACCAGTCCCCCGTGACCAATTTTAACAATACATTGATCAATAAGCTGTTTAGTGGAATTATACTTGAAACAGCTGATCGACGTGGCAGCGATCTTGTCTAGCAGCGATGTCACATGATAACAGTTGATACTGACAAGAATGCAATATCTTAAAAATGGATTTTCTCCGTTATTTATGAACCGATTTCCGTAAGTTTGGTATCATTAGATTTGCAATTACGTTCTCTAAATAAAACGTAATTAATGTAATTTTTTTACTATGAGCGGTTTTTAAGATATTTACGTTTGCAATTTTTAGGCAGCCACCATTTTTAAATTAATGATTGTAAAAAAATAATTTTTTTTTCTGTAATTAAGACTTTAGGGAATAAAGCTAAATACCAAATTTCATTTAATTATAACTAGCCGTTCTCGAATTAAAATTTCCTATGTGAAAAAAACAAAATGGCGGCTATACGAGTAACTTTTGAGTTTTCGAAATTTTGAAAACGATATTTTGGCTTGTCTATGGTCCAGGAATAATACCTGAAAAGGTTGGTAGAGAGTTCAGAGACACCAAAAAAACTGCCACTGATAAAACAAAATGTAATAACTTCAACTAATTTTACATTTTTATCTTTGCGTCATGGGATGAAATGTGTTCAACAAAACTTATAGATAATTTAATTAGCTTTAAAATTATAGGTATAGCAAGGATATTTGTTAACATGATGGCTTCTTAGAGAGCGGACTACGCACCGCCGCGCCGGGCCTAGCATCGAAGCGTATTGCGTGCTGACCATAGAGTAGGTGTAGGTGTATTAATAAGAGTTCTATGGTAGTGACTCAGGTGCTTGTTTGTCTGCATGACTGCATGAGTCGGACTGCACATTTCTACTTGTTTTGTTTAATGCCCCTTTACGTTGCTTGTTTAATACCGTCTCTGTTCATTAATAATATGTATCATCTTATAAGGTTTGTATTAATCGTTAATCGTGGGCCTTGTCAATTTAGTGTTCAGTTGGCATTGAGCAGTTCGTTGGTATTTTGTGTTTCGTTATAACGTTTTATTTTTTGCACATAAATTCGGCTGCGTTGTGCCAAGTGCAGTTAAATGCTGATAGTTGTGCTATTGTCATGGATTGTTGAACGAGGGAAAGTAGAAATTCTTCAGCCTGTTTCCCACGGTAAAGAGTAAACATAGACAGACACAGGTGGTATTATCAGTAAGGAGCCAACACATTGCGATTTCCTTAAACCAGTCTATACTAGGTTACGTGCGCAACACTGTGCATAGACACTGTGTCTCGAGTGTCGCGTATGTACCCCGTGTTTTTTTTTCGCTGGAACACTGCGTGGACACTTTGTAAAGACACCTCCACACCTTGCAATTAATCAGTCCTCATAAGAAAATCTGGTTTTTAAACTTATTTACCAGTATATATAAATAAAGATAGTTTATTCATAATACAAATAAATTAACAATCATGTTACAAATGTAGGTTGCGCTAGCACAAAGAATACTAAACAAATTATTTTAACTGTTGCTGTAAAGATGACTTCTTAGTGTTATTAGGGAGTGTTTCTTAGCCGTTATTGCAACCATTTATAATTTTGATTTATCTAGTTCTAATTATTTCCATAAATCGTGAACAAAACTTGGGATTGTTCCTCTTGAACCGATGATCAATCAAGTTCCTTCAAATTTTTCAAACTAGGCATTATCTGGTAAAGTTTGCAGCACCTAAGCTAAACAGTCTTATCGACAATCTATATAAATTAAGCAGAGTTCTTGTCTGTGTGTGGATCGCCGTCGGCTAAACTATAAGGGGTTATGGTAAGACATTTTCAGGGTAGGTTCCTTTAGGTTACAGCTATTGTACCTGACTCAGATTCTTCTAAATCCTCTAGGGCTACTCCCTGTGGGACATCCAAAATTCCAATGTTAACCAAATGAGACCATACGGTTATAGTTTTCTTAATCTATCCTTTCCTTCTTAAATCTAAGACCTTAAAACTTAATCTTCTAAGGAGTATGTTTAATCTATGGTGGAATGTAGGCGAAGACGTCTGTCAGGTCCCAGGTCTCAGTAGCACATGCAACTTCAGTGGCACAAGCCCCCTCCGTTTACAATCGGGCATCTATTTGAGTCGGGTCGGCCGCGTTTGTCACACTTCAGTGGTTTCTTTTAAGACCATAAATTTCTCCCTCATCGTTTATACTCGCGGGTGGTTTATGGTGGTGCTGATGACGACTACATCTCTGCCATTTGCCTTGTCCGGGAATTCGCCTTTTCTCACTGCACTGGCTAACGATTTGCAGCAGTGATATGTAAATACAAAACGTACTGATTAGTACATCATTAACTCGAATGAAAACCATCACAATTATTGTTTAGTTAGTGGAATGTAAACAAACATTAGGAGAAAATAAAATAAAATACATCGTAGTAGCAGTACTTGATGCTCAAGCATAACGTGAATAGCGGTTGCAGAAAATATTGAAAGTATCAGTCTCCAACTGAAATATTGAAAGTAGTTATACAACTTCGTAAGCCATATAGGGAAACAAAGCATTATAGGGAAAATAATAAAAAACTAAAACATATTATTTTAGAGTCATGAGTACAACTATACTAAATGTGTATGTACTATACATTTATTTTGAAGTTTAACCCTTAAGTTTAAGTCATTTAACAGATTGTTCAATAACTGTTTACTCTTGGGTCTTGGGTCCTATTTTATTAGTATGTTTTGATAAATAACGCTACAAAAATTTCAGATATGGATTTAGACCTTAGAACCATTATTGTTTACCATATTATTACAATTAAAACGACGTTCTATCCGGTGGTATATCTCATACAGTTACCGAGATAGTGAGGGTTTTCCCACACGGCGCCGTCCGACCCTGACGCTGTGGTTAACTTGAGCGGACGGCTGTTCAAAGACTTGTTTGACGTATCTTGATAAACTTTTCATATATTAACACTCTAAAATGTACCAACTAACTCGTGTTCTCAGTTATTTTCATTGAAACGGGAAAAACTCACATACTGATTACATTTTCCATTTTATGACGTTTTATTATGTAGCTCTTTTATTAATCGAGATACGGGTTCAGACCTAATAACAGTTATTGTTGTACATATTGTTGTGAGAATAACAATGCTTAAACCAATGTTATATCTCATACTGTACCCAAGATATCGTCATATTTACGAGTAGCTGCCGCCGCCATCTTTACCCCCCTCCATCATGTTGTCGACCACATAGGAAACTGACGACATGCATTTTCACTATTACCTAGATCCATATAACATATAACAGTAATCAGCAAAAATATTGCGTTACCCTTTTATGCATGCCCAAACCCCCCTAGATCCTGTACTATTAAACTTATAACTTAGACATTAACATATTTCAACAGGCCATAGTCAAGAAAATAATCAAACTGCTCGAGTTGTTTTAAGTCCCACTATGTGAGCAATAAGAAGATGCAGATGTATGATTTACTCCCAAATCATCGAGTGGTTTAACCTCTAGGTGTGAAATCACAGTAAAGCGGGCGCAATACGTTATACTTATAACGTAGACGTTAACATACTGCATCAGGCCATAGTCAAGGAAAATAATCAAACTGCTCGAACTGCTTGTTTTAAGTCCAACTATGTGAGAAATAAGAACATGCAAATGTATGATTTATTCCGTAAGCGTCGAGTACGCCTAGTCTAACCGACCTCTCGGTGTTATGTCACAGTGAAGTGGGCAGGAAAGTATCACAGGAGGCTCGGAAATATCGCGGGCCTCGAGTGAGTACAGGAAATGATGATAGAAGATAACAATCTTTGAACATCTGAAGGTGAGTCAGGCCAGATGTGTTTTGGCTGCCACATCCGCGGCAAAAATTGATAATCGGAATGCACATTCAACTTGACAGTGTTGCCACTTATGGGCTGCCGAGTCCACGGCAATTATTTATAGGAACATACTTCTGGTGTATCTTTTAAAAACAGCAGCGTTCCATGTGGTAGAATGGCAAACTACATTTTGTCATACACCTATCAAAAATACGTTATTTGGCTGCCACTTCAAATGCTCAAAATATGTTCCTGCCGGCTTCTTCAGTTGATATAACATGTGATGTGCAATTGGCGGCCGGATACGGCAGCCAAGTGCACCGGCCGCCATGTTCAATGCGGTTTTCACCATGAAAGGCAGCCGAATGCCGTACGAGATTATATATATATATATATATATATATATATATATATATATATATATATATATATATATAGATATATAAAAATTTGAACGAATGGTGTTTTTGGCATCTGGGGACCTCAAAATGAAAAGTTATCATGGTCTCGGGCTTAAGTCTTACCATGAGACCTACGGTAATAGCTTCTTCCCTATAGGGGAAATTCGCTAAAACATCCGTAGTCTTGGTAAAGTTCTCCAGCAGTTATTAAATAGGCAGATTAAAAAGAATGATCCTATCCTTTACTCTTATATGAGCAATATTTGCTTGATTGGTTGGTTGCACAATTATCTCGCAAACGGCTCCGAGGATTTCCTTCAAATTTTGGAAATAACTAATTTCTGGGATAAAAATAAGTTCTAGACAGGTCTTATTCTCAAAAAATCAAGTAATGTAAAAAAACTAAAATGAAAAGTTAAAATAATTAACATTGGGCTTATGGAGTTAAAAATCAAAACAAAAAAAATGTTACAGCTGTTCATAATCAACCAGGGAAGTGTCAAAGTAATTCTCGTGATGGACATAATTGTTAACAAGTGGTTTTCTCAGAGCAGTGACTAGCACTGTTGAGTGAAGATTGCTTACATAATGTGGTCATCTCCTAAATGAAGCTTTAAATAACAACTGAAGTGACCTCAAAAATTCAGAAAAGAGGCAAATGAGCTATCCAAATCTGATAACCAGTTGGAGGAAGTGGTGAAATATTACTCTAAGTCATCTAAACAAACTGGCTGGTCTTCCCCGAGCAAAGCTCGGCCCCCGGGTACTTTATATATTATTTCATCACATTATCAAATACTAAACTTAAAAATCATCAATTAAATAGTACACTTTATTTGATTGAGATTTTGCATTTTTTTAAATATTTAATGTACTTCATTCTAATATGTTATGCAATTTAGTTTTTATAGCGGTAAAAACTCACATAAAATTGACCAGAATGTAAAAATATTTCAAGTGGTTGCCAAGTTCCAGCTCTTTTGTAAGTATTTGAGTTCCAATACCATAGTTTATCTCGAAGTTAGTTTCTGTTTGGGAAGGTAAAGTCACATACTTCGATAGACTTTCAAGAGTTATATCGGTTATGTTTGAATTTGTGGTTTGGTTTGGTATACAAAAGTCTTGCTCAAAGCCCAATAAGTCAAGATAAACTCCTAATACAGTTTAGTACTTTTATTTTTGCTTGTTTTAATAAGTAGGTTTCTGAGTCAAAAACATTCTAAACAAATATAATAACATACGCTAAAAGTTATTAGAAAATTGGTCACATAAATGGTATTTTGAATCTTACTATATTATGGTATAAAACTAATATTTTTTATGTAAAAAATGAGTGGTTCATTTGATGATGTAACATTAGAAGTTAACACTATCACAAAGCACATGCAGGGGCCATGTTGCAGGGTTTAGCTAAACATTTTGAACCGGTTACCCTTAAACTTAACTTATTTTTCCAAACATAAATATAGTTTTTATATCCCTAATCCTGACCTTGTCTAATTTTTCCCAAATTGATTATAGTTTTACTATCCTGATAATAATCATGGTTTTATAATTATGGCGATAAAGTTGTGAAATAAGGTGTATGTTTTATACAAATTAGCTTACAAAATATAAAGAATCTATGT
Organism: Allygus modestus; assembly: GCA_963675035.1. Classification (NCBI taxonomy): domain Eukaryota; kingdom Metazoa; phylum Arthropoda; class Insecta; order Hemiptera; family Cicadellidae; genus Allygus; species Allygus modestus. The sequence continues at coordinate 115,123,960 of OY776114.1, forward strand.
TTTTTATTTATATTTATGTCCAGTTGCTTTTGTCTATAGAGACAATTAATCCTTATGATTTTTAATTGGATTAAGATAGCAGAGAATTACTTAAGATTACTATAATTTATTGGTACCCTCAATAATTTGAGTAGTGCATTCATCTTAAGGGTTATTCCTCGGAATATCCTCCATTCCTTTATTCGTGAATTAAAACTTCATATTTTTTTATACAAAGTTTATAGAAATAAACTTACTCCAACAATTAATTACTATTGTTTTAACCATTGTAATAACCTAAGTTAAAACTAGTTGTTGGATATAACTGTACCCTAATCACACAGGAACTCGAAAAGTAAAATAAATCGAAAATGTGTTATTTATAATGAAATTTTCCGTATGGTTGTGTATGAATGTACATATTAGTCCTCCCTGAATAACATTAGCCCATGCCACAGTATTTCATTGAATTTGATGCGATTGGTACGGATTACACTATAATAAATCGCCCTTACAAAATTAGGTTCCGCGTAGAAGAAAACACCTTTCTATTATTTTCTTTAATTTTTGTTTTACATTTTAGCGGTATCAATATTTTCTTTAATCGTATTAATAAATTTTAAGAGTCCAAACCCCTCAAATTATTTGGACACCGTGGGGTCTCGGACTCTTTTTCTCGTACTCTAAAATTACAAGAGATAGTATAATTCTTTCAATAACCTTAAAAAAAATTAATATTTTAGAGAAATATAATCCTCCTGAAACATTAAAATATAATTATTTATTTGTTTTGTTACTCTTAATGCTAAAACCTCCCTTCAATAAATATTTATTGTAAACATAGGAACATGCATTTGCGAATATCTTTCCTCGTTACCAATTTATTTCTCAAATTTGTTCCTCTTTTGCCAGTAACAACGCTCTCTGGAGGCTTCAAAAAGGACGGGTTTATAACATAAAACAACGTGACACACCCCCAACTGTCGTTTGCATGTGTTTTGCACCAAACACACAACACACAGGTGATTTGTCATAACCGCTTTTCCTATTCTCTGTTTGTTACCCTTGATTACTGAACTGGTCAGTTTTTTTTTTAGATTTCCAACCTTGTGTCCTTAATTTACTTAAAAAAACATGTTGCAATAATAAGCAACAAACTGTTATCTCCCTTGAAATTTGTTATCTGCTTTCTGGTTCGGTCCAAATAATATAATCGTTACTTTTTATCATGGTTATTAAAGTTTTATTCTGTATGTACACAGTTTACAATTTTATTCTAACAGATATATGGCAAGTGTATTCTTTATAATACAAAGATAATGGCATTCAGTGAAGTACACTGGAACCAAGGAAGTAGGAATCGTCATTATTTTAGCAGATTTAAGGACTTATTTTTCTTTAAACATGATATATGGCTTAAAGATTAAGATAATGACTTCACATTAATTAACGGTGTGAAGATTTAGCTATAAGTGTGAATCGTTATCTTCAGATCAACGGGATATTTATATTTTCTGAATAGATTATCAAGACAGTAACCACACTTTCAATACAAAAAAAACTGCGTATGATTGATTTATTGGTCTATCTGAAGTATAAATTTCCTGAAATATGTAATATATAAATACATTTTTATTTATTTTAAATTGTAAAGATATTTTAGTTAAAGTAATAGCTGAAAGAACTAAGGTAATGGAACCATTGCACAAATACATTAATCGTGAAGTTCTTGACAGGGCCTTCAAGGCTTCATCAATGCTTACGTACCATGCTAAAACTATTTATCGTAATTCGACTTAACTCTACAATACAAATCATAAAATCAATGTTCAATACCCAGTGAACGGTTAAAATAACAGATAATGAATGTAGAAATATATAGCACAACAGAAAAGGGGAATTTTAGCTGTTCATTGTTTTTAAATAAAAGTCGGCATAAAAATACAGATAAAAATTATTGGTTGTAAATAAACCTCCTTTATGAAACACGAGTTGTTCAATTCTTTAGTTCTTTTTTAATAACATACCAAACCGATAAACTTTCTATTGCCATCTTAATAGAAAACTAAAACGTTTCCCACTCCATAGAAACTAGTTCATGTTTTTGTTGCGTTAATGACGTACTACTTGATTTGTTTTTTTTGCGTCATCAAGTTTTTCAGCTCTCTCGTGGCACAGTTTAATCTGCAGCCGCAGTCATCAGCCTCTATCGCAGGCCGTGTAGCGCTGATTGGAGAGGTTTTGTTGCCAGACAGTTTCATGGGCCAACTTTATATTGGGGCAGGGTGTAGCGAAAAATCAATCCCAGTAGTGGAATAATATCTATTACAGTCCAGCTTTCTTAAGTCTTTTTACGGTGGGTTTTTCATTTTTTAGAATGCCTAAAGAGTTATATAAATTCAAAAGAACAATATTTAAATACAAATATCCTTTTGTTTTCAATTACTTAATAAAAAGTTTTCAAGTTTAATGCTCTCTATATAAAATTTATAAACATATTAAGGCATCCTGACCTATCAAAATGTAATACACATAAACAGAGTGAACGGTACACGGGATGGAATTTATAATCTTGACATTGGATTATAGAACAAATACTTTTAAAATAGTTGGTTTTAACGGATACTGGATAGGGTGTGATCATTTATAACTGTTAACACTTTCGATAATAACCTGCATAGCTTGTACTTTTAACTAATACTTAAAGAGCGATGAAATTGTACTGTTTATTGAAAATATAATTATTCTGAAAATAAAAACATAAATTAATTAATACAACTGTTTCAAATGTTCAAATTTAAGTATTATTTTACTTTAAACTTAGCCCATTTCCTAATGTGATATGATGAACTCCTTTTACAAAAGAAAAACTTAAAGGAGTCAATAATAGTTAATAAAAACAACCACTTACAGGAACTGAGTTATACAAGTATTACAATATAGAAAATAGTAATTTTACAAAGAATAGTATAATACCCCCGTCGCAGCAAACCTGCGTACTCAGCGAATTTTCAATCAATATATATGTGCCTCAATACTACATAGAGCCACTTACCAAGTTTCACAAAAATACATTCATAAATAAGTGTGTAAGATAGTCCGCTTAGGTTGTACAAAAAATTAATACTTAAAGTAAATTATAAAATTGAGAGCACTTGGCAATAGTGAGAGGTTACTAATAATCACTTGATTGGAGAGTTTAGGATCAGAAATAATTGAATGCTACGTTTCTGATCAATAAAAAGTATAATATAAATCAAAATATAAAGTTACAATAATTTGATAATTATGAACTGCTGTGAATGTTTTCAGAGATTATTTGATTGGTATTAGCATAGAAAAATAAACCAGGTACAGAAGTGTCACGAAGTAGGGAATAAGCGTACACAGGTATCATGGAAATGCAGGCGCTGACGCGTCGTTCACGTCTGAGTTAGCGGTGCCTTGTTGCCAAGTCGGGCAGTGCGGGATTCCCAAATTCCCGCAGGGAGCAAGCTCGGTCGCTTCCGCCTTCCGCCACGGCTACGGCATCGGTAGGCGGTAAGGCTGATCTGATAAACGTGTGACTGTGGCTGTGTGCAGTGGCAGTGGCGATCACTTTCCCGTCGTATGCACAGGAAGTAGAGGATGTGCAAAAATCTCGTTTTGAACTGATCTGATATTTATTACTTTTCTGGAATGTTATTACAGAAGGATAAAACATGAACTACATTAGACAAATTAAACCTTTTAAATTCCGTAAATTTCAATGATAATTAACAATAAAATACCCCCGTTGCAGCAAACCTGCATACAGAGAATTTCAAATGGTGCTTCACTACGTCATGAACCACTTACCAATTTTCATCAAAACATATTCATAAATAAGTGAAATATGACATTTTATTTATTCTCCATAAGAAAAACATTAGGACTGAGTATGCAGCTTTGCTGTATCAAGAACAACAAAAAACTGTTTTTTTACAAATACAATAGATCTCCATAACATAAAACAACATTTCGATTTTTACCAATTTATGTTCATAAATAAGCAAGATATCACATGTTTCTTATTCTACATGAGAATAACATTATAGCTACTGAGTACACAGGTTTGCAGACATGGGGACCACAAAAATGGTTTTTAAATGCAAATATCAGTTAACCCTAAACAAATAAAGCCACATAACAAGTTTCATATATTCATTAATAAGCGAGATATAACATTTTACTTTATCCATAAGATTAACATTGGACAACGTACTGTGTTTAGGACTTTCAATATCTTGGTAACCTTTTGACGTAGAGTGATGATAAAAATACCAAATTGTTTGTTTTTGTAAGCTGAATTCAATGGTGCAAAATAAAAAGTAACAATTAAATGTAAAAAGTTAAAAAATCAAATATTTTGGGGTACAAAACCCGCTTTAAAACCTGTCTGGTTTTCCAACTCATGAAAATAGACGCTGCCTTACACGTTTATACAAAATGTCGTCAAGATGGACCATTGTTACGAAAGTTATCATGCCTACGGACACACACACACACACATACATGGGGTTTTTTGGCATCTGGGAGCCTCAAAACAAATGTTATCATGGGCCCGGGCTAGGTCTTACCATGCCGACTACGGTAATAGCTTCTTCCCTATAGGTCTTTATAAACAGGTTAATTTATCTAACTTTAACCAGTTTATATTAAAATAACCAATTTCGGAAGGTTTCAGCATAAATAGAAAAACAAATTTTTATATTACAGTTCATTGCATTGAGCCCATCAACATGGGCAGTAAGGGTAGCATCTCCGTAGCAGTACTATTTATTTTCTATCCTAAAAATCTCTATTTCCACCGGGAAATTGTCTGAACCTGTATAGTTACCTAATTCAATCTTTAACATAATTTAAACATTTTAGTAACACATTAGCTAAATATATTGCAGAACTTGAAGACAATTTGATGTTTAATTGTGATTCTACGTCAAAAAACCGTTGCAGAGATATTCAAAGTGCTAAACACAGTACGTTGTCCAATGTTATCCTTATGGAGAATAATTCAAAATTGATATCACTATTATTTATGAATGTATATTGATGAAACTTGGCTTGTGGCTTTATCTAGTACTGGTATGTTGATATTTGCATAAACAATTTTTTACTGTCTCCGTTGCAGCAAACCTGGATACTCAGCCCTAATGTTATTCTTATGGAGAATAAGTTTTATAACGTTATATATATCCCTTAGTTATGAACATAAATTAATAAAACATGGTATATAGCTTCACCTGGTTAAGTTATATTGATAATTGCACAAAAACATATTGTTTATCTTTCTTGATGCAGCAAACCTGCGTACTCAGCCTTTAATGTTATTATTTAGGAGAATACATAAAATACAGAGTGTTTCCAAATTAATGTTGCTAACTTTAGGATATTGTTCCTTATGTCAAAAGGAACGTAAATCGTCATATAACCGGGGGTCTGTTTCTTTTAGTTTACTGTCTCTCTGTCTGTTGTTTTCTCCTTGTTTAATATTTCAATATATGTAAAAGCAAGTGCTTTCCCTTTTCTTTAGGATAATAGTTTAGTTTGTAGTATTAGTGACGCCATTCAATGTGCATGAATATGTACTTAATGAATAAAGATTATTTTGATTTGATTTGATTTGATTTGATTTGTATGTGATTTTCACTAGACAATTTATATTTTAAAAACGGCTTGACCAAATTTAACTAAATGTTGGTTAAATACTCTTCTTGGTAGGTTCTTTTTTAGAAAACAATATTTTTTCATAAAATATTTCCGTTTATAAATGGCGGCCATTGAAAACTTTTAACCTCAAATATCTGAAAAATTACAAATAAAAGAAATCTTTCTAGAACGTAAAAAGTTAGAAAATGTAATTGCAAATCCAAATCCTTATCTGCTTTAACATTGAAAATCGGGTTAAAATTAACTGAACCATGACTGTAAAACGAAACACATGGCTAAATATTTCTATCATAACTAATCAAAATTATAGCAAATTTTAGATATGTGTTCCGTTTTTCAGTCATAGTTTAGTTAATTTTATTCCGATTTTCAATGGCCGCCTTTTTAAAACGGAAATATTTTATGAAAAAATATTGTTTTCTAAAAAAGAACCTACCAAGAAGAGTATTTAACCAAAATTTAGTTAAATTTGGTCAAGCCGTTATAAAAATATAAATTGTCCAGTGAAAATCACATACAGACAGACAGACGGTAAACGAAAAGAAATAGACCCCCGGTTATATGATGAATTACGTTCCTTTTGACCTAAGGAACAATATCCCAAAGTTAGCAACATTAATTTGGAAACACCCTGTATACAGGGCCGTATTTGAGATCATTGTGGTGGCTCACTCCAGTGAGGCCCCTCTTCCCTCTATTATTTGTTAATTGTTTTAAGAATAATAGTGTACACCTAAAATTTGATTACAATTAATTTTACACTGTTTTTATGGAGTTTCATAAAATCCTGAAGGAATCCAAATTTCTTTGCAACTTCTTCATACCTTTTAGCCCGTGTTCTAGTTGTGCTTTCAAGAGATCAAGCACGGGGCAGAAATGTTTTAATTTTTAGTTTTTCCGTTCATTTTAGTACTGTGTCTGATGTTTTTGTCATCATCGAAAAATGTGAGTCTGGTACTGCGCTTGGTGGTGCGAGCTTGCTGACCTTGGCTCTTCTCATATTTAGCTCCTCTCATTTCTTCAGTAGCTTTTATACAAATTTATAAAAGTATAGTTCTTTTATCATGTATTAAAAGTACTAGGTCTTTTTTCTCAACGTAGCTTCCAAGAGAATATTTAAAACTTTTTGGACACTAAAAGTCTTATGGAGGGCTGTTGCAAAACTTTGTTGAATTCCAGTACCCTCACATCGTCCGATCGGCGAATAGGCCAAGCGACTTGCTATTTTTTTTGATCGAGTCGAGTGGTCCCAATGATTCTTGAGGTTCGAGTATTTTAGAACGAGTATTTTCCACCAGCCCATCAGCAATATCCTGTTGTTGGTTGGTAGTTTCAAATAGTGTAATGGGATTGTGTTTTTTTTTTTAAACACATTCCAGATTTGATAGTCTAAAGAACATGGTTTATAACTAATATATGAGTAGCAATAAACATTTTTGGCCAGGACAATCAATCTGAAAAAGGTATTGACAAACAAAACATGGTTTGACAGTTGTTTTTGGTCAATAAAACACAGTTTGGTTGCCATTCGCCCAATATCACGTGGGATGGATTTGACTTAAAATCACTTTTTGACCAGCATTGTATTTTCCGCCGTTATTTACGGCCGATATTAGGCGGTCCAGTTGCTATCAGCCAGAGTGACAGGTGTCGTGAAGTAAATTTCGGACGCCGTTTTTTGCTGATATTATGATTAACGTCGTCATTTTTGCCGATATTAAGTTCTTCGTAATTTTTCAGCCGATATTATTACGCGGTCCGGTCGTCATTTACACACGTTCGGTTGTTTTTTATGACCAATTCATGTTACTCGTCGTCTTTTGCGGCAGTTACTACGCGATTTAGGAGGTCGCGATCGTCCTGAGATCGGCGGAAAATACCCGCAAGTAAACGAATTTTCGAGTACTTGCCCACTACTACTATCTAATAAATGATTCTCTCTTAATAATAATAATATTAAAATCGATTTATGATATAAAAACGGGAAGCAGAACAAATATATGAATAACATTTTTTTATAACAAATTTTGTGAGTGAAAGTGTTAGTTTCAAACAAAAAAAATAAGTGAAGCGAGGTACCCGGCGGCCGCCGTGTCCACCGTTAGGTAAATACGGCCCTGCCTGTATATGGTTGCCATATGGTTGTGTGAGAAAAAGAGGAGATTTTAGCTGACGACCCCTGAAAAAATAAAAGGTTTTGAAATAACCCCCATGGGGAAGAGTCAGAGGGTCCGGGGGTGCTCCCCCCGGTAAAATGTTAAATATCATGTATTAAAAAACATGTTGTAGTGCTTTTGAGCATATGAAATAAATTATCAAATCAAATTATTTGCTAATTTTATATGCCTTCAGTTCAGAAACATATACATGCATTGGAAATTTGCTGATTACGCAGGTTTTCTGCGACGGAGGGTATTTTAAGTTAGTTTTTGAAAGCACTTATCAAATTTCTTTTTGATATCGGTGTAAAGTGTAAAGCCATCAACTCTTAACTCGCTAGACTAAACTGTCTGAATCAACGGCAATATACATCAATTGAAGGGAGACTGCGGGGACAAAAATATTCCCGTTTTCCCTCATCTGAAGCTTTCTGACTCCGATTACGTGGCCGAGCGTGGGTAGCGATTTGTAATTTCGGATCTTGCGAGTTGACCCTTCCTAATCCTCACTAATGAGGGTGGCGGTTGAGCTATTTCAAATACACCCAAAAATGGGTGGCGGTTTGGCCGCAGTCAGGGAAACATCCCTGGTATCGTCTGCAGACACGTGATAGGTGCGTGTTCCTAGGATTCGCACTGATAGCCTGCCCCCTCACCAACCATTGTCGACCCCCTCTTCTCCCATTGTCAACCCCTATGTCATTGCCACAAACCTAGTGGTTTTATTTTCACCTTTGAAGTAACAGGGTTTCTTTGGTTTACAATTCTTGATATTCGCATTAACGCAATATCGTGCAGAACGATAATTGATTTAGTATTAAATAGTCTTACAACACTATCCTGTTTAGTTGTAACAACACGTATCATGCTAATAAAGAAATTAATTAAGTATTCAAATGGTATTGTGAAGCTCAAACACTGGTCTATGCTATAGATGCGGGCTCTTGTACTATGATACTTCGACACAATAATACAGTCATAATGAAAACAAATTTCGTAGTATTTTGATGAATAGAGTTTTAACTTGAAAATAAAAGAATGATTCGTTGATTCCTATTTGGACTCAGCCCTCATGGAGATTGTCTGTACAATTAATTGTATTGTTTTTGTCCAAAATGCCGTATCAACTACAAAATCGTACCACAATTAATTGTGAATGCTGATTTTTGGTGGAGATGTGCGCTTATGACGATGCACTTCTTACCGTGACATAATACGAAACGTAAAATATATTTTTAATATTTATTTTATCAATAGAAACGGTTTTCTCAGTTGTTCCGTTCGTTTACACAATAAATTACTTGCTTTTAAAAATTCTTAAAAATTAAAAATAAACTGATTTTTAAATTAAATTTCTTTTACATTAAAAGGGAATTTCTGAGCAGGACTTAGCATACTTTGATTTAAGCACGATTCAATTTTAAAATGTATATAACATGTTGACATGTTAGCAGCCGATGTCATATAGATTTACTATAAATACTCTGATCAAATTAGCTATTCACATAGGAACAAGTTACTGTAAAATATTAAATTCAGTTATAAAATGCATTACAATTTAATCGTGAAACATGGTTTACTTTTAAAATTATGATTTTACTTATTTTCTGTAACTCTTTATTTATAAATCAGGGTATGTTTATAAAACATACAGACAGAGCTTAAGCTTTTAATCTTATTATTGACGCGGAACCCATACACTAAAACTATATTCGAACTAAAAAAATGTTTAAAGAAATCGTCAGTAAACATTAAAGGTATCGGTATCCCAGAAGATTTTAAATGTATTTTTAAAGTTGGTAAATCGATAAATTAACATTGAGACAAAATCTTTAGCATCATTGAATAGAAAACTAACCAGAGAATTACATAATGCGAAGAGCGCGTAAACACTGCACTCAATACGACAAGCGCCAAGAAGGGCGAGGGAATTTTTCCCTACCGGCTGGGCCGGCCGGCCAGCCAGCTGGAGCGCACAGATAGGCAACGTCGCTTGGCCGGTTTTGCTCGCAGCGCCTCGTATGATCTGGCCGGTTGAATTAATAATTTCGTGTTAGCAAATTTTAGCATTACGTGACACTTCTATACCTGGTTTATTTTTCTATGGTATTAGTATATTAAAATATCTTTCCTTTATCAATGAATTAACTATTACAATTATTTTGTATACATATGAATAAAAGTTGAATTAATCTTTAAAGTAAACTGTCTAAATAAAATGCAAATTAATGAATGTTTGCTTTTGAAACCTTATTCTTATAATTATAAGTTGTATTACACTTCTGTGACTTTAATGTTAATTGAACAAACTATACAAAATTAAATGCAAATCTAATAAAGTTGTTTCATATTTTCTGTATTGAGTTAAATCATGTAATTAATTTAAAAGGTTGAAAACATAATGTTATTACAAAATTCACCAGTTCATTGTTAGAAAATGTGTTTAGATAAATTTAGAAGAGTTACTTGTATCTTTGGGTTTATCCAGATTTTTCACTGCACAGTCACTTCACTTAAATTCGAATTGCCCATTTTTGGCACAAGGCCATCACTCCCGCACTACTAGTCACTGAAACTTTCTAATACATTGTTCTAGGATGATGTTGGCAGACTAAATTTATTTTCTTCATCTTCCTTCAATCCCCTTCCACTCCAAAGCTGTGGATCGTTGTCATTGGCTGTCTAAGTATAATTTTTCATGGAGAGGAAGAAGGCTATTGGTTCAATATGATATGGGGAGGTCTTTAGTTGGAGTTAGTATTGTATCAGCATTTCTCACGGGTACTGTGCAATGTGGATGGATCTCATGGTGATAGGGTTCAGGGTCAAAAGGGATAGGTTTACTGGCTCTATTGTCTGAGAAAGGAATTTGTTCTTAGAAAGGTTTAATGTCCGAGGAAGGAAAGATTCATTAGTTTGGTTAGAAATTGTAAGGGAAATGATTTTAGGAAAACTTAAAGTCTCTTACAAGTGATGTATATACAGTATAGCATTTTATTTACGGTATTCTCCATAAGAATAAAATTAGGGATGAGTACGCAGGTTTTCTGCAACGAGGAAGATAATAATGTGTATTTATTAAATTATCAATATAACTTTACCAGGTGAAGCTACCTACACAATTTTATTAATTTAGGTTCATAACTAAGGGACACATAAACCTTTACTTATTCTGCATATGAATAACATGGGGGCCGAGTATGCAGTTTGCTGTTACGGCGAAAATCAACAAAGAACTCTATTTATTCAAATATCAATATACCACAACTAGTTGAAGCCACATACCAAGTTTCATCAATATACATTCATAAATAATCAAGATATCAAATGTTATTTATCCTCCATAAGGATAACATTGGACAACGTACTGTGTTTAGAACTTTGAATATCTCTGCAACGATTGGACGTAGAACAACAATCAAAACACCAAATTGATTGTTTTGTAGAGCTAAACTGATTGTTAAAAATAAATGTGAAGTTTTTAGTAAAATTATCTGAGGAAAATCCAAAAAACTTGTTCCCTTTAGATTAACATGGGAAATTTTATGGACACGTTTTTTGACTTCTCTACAACCACTTAACCTAGGTTAATGATTCAAAATAAAAAATTATTTGTTTTTTTAACTCTATAAAATGGCTATAACCAAAAGTGAGGGTTTTTAAAATGTTAGGGGGAAAAATTAAAAAAACTGATTTTTCGAAAATTTAAAACCCCCATAAAACCCCCTTCCCATAGTCCGATCGATCTGGTTATCTAACTTAATGTCATAAATGTTTCTCTACACATTTCTGGCAAATTTAATCAAAATCGGGCATTTTTTTCAAAAGTTATCGTGGCAACGGACACACACACACACACACACACACACACACACACACACACACACACACACACACACACACACACACACATATATATATATATATATATAAATTTGAACGAATAGTGTTTTTGGAATCTGCGGACCTCATAACAAAAAGTTATCATGGTCTCAGGCTTAAGTCTTACCATGCCACCTAGGGTCATAGCTTCTTCCCTATAGGGGAAATTCGCTAAAAGATAAAACCATACATCTATTATAACTGTGTCAAATAAAGATGGATACATTTAGGAAAGCAGGTGTTTCAAATATAGTTCAATGAATGAAATGTAAAATTATACTTACAATATTTTTGTCCGTATGTCTAAATAGTTAGTTTCCCCTAACAGCAGCTACGAACAAAATATAGACCGTCATATATAAGAACATATCTTTATGCTTAAGACAATCCCACAGAGTATTTGAGAACGTAACACGTTTCAGTAAATTTGTTCCATCCTTTTGCTAGAAGGCCATTTAACACATTGCTTTATTTTCTGGAATCCTTTGTAATGTTCAATCTCACCAAAGTTAACATCGATGTGCATTTTTAATTAGTTATTATAAAATTGTTTCGATTAGTTAATCACAAGTGTTGTATTCATTTAGTGTTAAATGTTGATGAATTAAATTAAAATCAAACTAAATAATTTCTCTATTGAACAAGTGTTCTTCAAAATAAAACTCAGTTTTTCAAGATAACTCTTGTCAACAATGTACGATTCATATTTACACTAATAAAAAATAAGCAATAAAGGTCAAATAAAAAGGTCTTGATTGTAAATTTTGTTTAACTATTTTTTTACGTAGGTGGTAAAGCATTATACATTTGAGGTCCAAAGAATTTCATAGCCCTTTTTCCAGTTTATAATCGCGCCCTTGGTAGGTGTAGTAAGCTGTCCTGGCAAATACTGTGCTTGTTTATTTTGTGCCTAAATAAATTGCTATTGACCCAAATTGGTTGACACAAAAAAGAAAAGGTGAATAGTAAATCTAATTGGTGTTTGAAAGCATAAAGGTAGTTTTATGTTATTTTTTGTATATAAAAACATATTGTATGGTTTATATTTGTTAGGAGGTATACATAATTTTATATGGTACATCCAAGCATTAAAACACCATAAATATATATATATATAAACAAACTTATAGATAAATTAAAATAATCAAATAACAAGTTTAATTTGCACTTTTATAATATATGTGTATTCAACATTTATTTCACTTGATATTGACAAGTTTCCTCATTAGCTTGACAACACATATTTGGCAATCCACAAGTCCTCACGACTGCCAATACAACACAGCTCACAGTATTATCATGGTTCGAGCCGGTGGGCTGAAGTAAGCAGATCGCAACACCTACAACACTAATCCCATTTGTATTGTTGTTGCATCTACCTAAAATCACTTTGGTGGAGAACCATCTTATCCTGGTTCTTACAAATTGATTAGTATTTTACGAAAACATGAATTGTGCCTCTTAAAAAAAATCTAGATTACAACCAGAATTACGTTTAGATTAATTTATAGTTCAATACGACTGAAAAGACTGGTTTATAATTATTGTGACTAATTCAGTTAATTGAGTATGGGTTTATGATTTATATAATCATAGGCATATATTTTTTATATAGGCATCTCGATATCTTAACGTTTAGCATCTTGGACTTGAGTTGAAGAGTAAAGCTTTGATCCCTGGGGTGTCAAATCCCTTTAGGGGTTAGGACAGCTTTCCCTTAAAAGTGTTTACATGCTTTTAAAGAGCTTTTAGTAATCCCTTAAAAAGCACCAAATGTAGTTTAATGTTATAAATGTAAGGTACCATTGGCTTTGAAATAAAATGGTATATAAATTAGTTATTAATATTTCACATGAATCCACAACATGTAAATAAATGGCAAATAACGAATTACTCGTTATTTATTTATTCTTTTTTATTCATTTATTTATCATTTACAGTTGATGCCAATATTACACGTGGTGAAATATTCTGGTAATACATGTTGTACATGATTTTTTAAATGCTATGTGACTAGTGGCAGGTTTGGCTAATATTCAAGTGATAAGCTAATAATATATCTTTGTCTATTTATGCTAACGACTTGCTCTATATCCCAAATATGAATTATCTAAGGGAAATTACCAATAAGATTTGATAATGTATAAAGTTTACCTTAGGTTGTATTTACATATAATAGATCCCAATACAACTGAGGCCTGACCCTCACAGGTCTCTAGAGTACAGTTCATCTTGGTAATTAGGCAGGTAACCGTCTAAAGTTTAAGTCTTCCTTTATAAATTGACCAGCTTATTGAATCACTTATAACGATTACTACTGTTCCTGCTTACACACGCTAGTCTTTTAATAAAAGCTGAGACATATATTTGTATGTATATTTGTTTATTTATAGAAATAATTATTTTTTAAGCAACTTAAAATATATTCTTTGTGAAAGGGTTAATAATATTAATAAAGAGTATGCTTCTTTAACAATCACCATCACCAACATTGAATTGAAACAAAGAAAATATAATATAAATGTATAGTGAAACTATGAAATAAAAAGGAAAAAGTTGAAATTACATCTTATATTGCAACAGGAAATATCAGTTCACAAAGACATGTTATCATTAAAACAATGGGTTCAGTCAAATAATAATTGAGCCATTTCATCAATATTGTGTTTGCGGTTAAAGATATGTTTACATATGAACAATAACTATTACCATTTATAGCCGTGAGGTGTTTTAACCCAGCATAGGTAGTTTGCTAGAATATGCGCAATAACAAACAAACAATGTGGTTTATGGTGTTTTTGCTAATGATTTCCAAACAATAATTTTTAACGCTTTATATATATTTTTAAAAGCATATTTACATGTTCTGTTGAACTAACATGAAAATGTTAGATATATTTCTCAGCTTAAAAAAACAGATAATTGTTTTTGTTCGGTTTATCAAAGAAAATATGCTTTTTCAATACCACTCAGATATCATTATATCTAACTATCCTCTGTATTGGTTTTAAAGTGCTTATATTACACATTTATATATTACGGGTGTGTAAATGTTATTAGAACAATAATAACAGTATTACGACGCCGCGACGTTAACAAAACCAGGGGTTTGAACTTATCCTATCAAAACAGGTAAAGATTGCAATGACATTGACGTTGCATATGTAATAACAAAATAACATTCTCATTACATTAATTAAACAAGGACAGATTAACTAACCACATTATTGAGTGGACGAGGAACTGAAACATTCCTACATTCTCCATAGCTACCTCTAGACTGACCATTGGATCGGGCACACTGACACTAAACACGTCGAACTACCTACACACTAAACTAGTCACTGGCTAGTGGAGGACTAGTGCAGTAATAGAGCAACAATATTAAGTTTTGTAAACTATAACGATTGTTTAAAGTATACTTTGTTTCTCATAGTTGTTTTTATTTACGAAGTGGAAAAATGTATATAAGGAACAAATAGTATTTCAACTAACGGAACAAAAATGTCCTCTACTTATTTAATATTTGTTTCCCACTGAATTCTAGTTTAAGAGTCTATTCTAGATTGTTCTCAATTAATATGTAGATCGAAGATTTGCGATGTTAAAGGGAAAAATTAAATTTATGATTATAGTAAATTATACCAACTATCATCACAACCGAAACGATATGTTTGATTTAAATTAATACTTTGTATATTTTAAACCTAGGCCATTTTGTTATTTAAGGAATTATTGCGGAAATTTTCCAACACTTGATATTAAAAACAAATAAGTAATAAGTAAAAATGTATACACTAACAAGTGATGGAAAATATCCATAACAATTCCTTAATTATCATAAACTCACCATCACCAACAAATAACTTTAAATAAAGAATAGGACTTTTTTATATTTAATGGCACGAAATAAAATCTCAAAACCATAACTAACACTGGCTAAACAACGTTGTCATCTGTACCATCCAGATGTAAGTGATCAGCCAATTAAATACCCACTCTGTTGTCGACAATGCAGTTGATTGGACTGCGACAGACAGGTTGATCACTGTCAACTGATGGAGTGGAAACTGAAATGAAAACAAAACCACTTGATTGTCGACGGGCATTGAAAACCCAGTCAATACGCCCTACAACATAGGCATTGAGTGCTGCGGCAGTCCAAAACTCTGTTGTCGGCAATACAGTGCAATTGAATTCCCAGTAAGGAATATAAAAAAGTAAAAATTGTAGTAAAAAAATGTAAATATATACCAAAATAAAAATAAATATAATTATAATATATAAAAATGCCTTGCATAACTTTATATCGGTGTGTAAGACTATAAATAAATAAAACTCATTAATAATTAATTATTAAAAACTAAAATGAATTCAGAATAAAAATAATTGTCTATCTATAAAAGAACGTAGCATTTTGTTAAGAAATCAGACCTAATAGTGTTAATACTATTTACAATGAATTTATTGAATTTATTACAATCAAGTTTGTAATGACGTGTGCGATCATCAAAATTACCTTTTAGTATTTTGTAAATCAATATTATTAAAATCCTTCGCTTCCACAGACTAACCAGTTACTTAGTTTGAGATGTTTACTATTTAATTTATATATGGTAATCAATTGTTATTTATTTTGATTAAACCTTTGCAGTTTATTTGATAATAGCATCGTGTTTACTTGTAAAGACCTGCATTTGATAATCACAGTGTATTAATTAATTTTGGTTATTCTATACTTAAGTTTAGTTTTTAAAGTTGATAAGAAACCAAATAGAGAATTAATAAATATTTTACGAGAGCAATTAAAGTTGATGACTTGGTTATAATAAATGGAAAAACGGGTTAGTTTGTTTACTGTAAAAATATAAGTGAAGGAGAGGAGGCAATTTATTTCATACACTCCATATCTTAGTCAAAAAATAAACCATCAGAGTAACATGATATCGTGCTAATAAGAGGAACATTTAGCTCTTAGTGTTGATGGTTCTGCGAGAAATTAACTAGTTTCCTCTGTCTCTTTTATACTTTACTAAGTTTTAAAAAGAATGCAATAAACACTGATGAACACACATTGAACCTTTACTATGCAATTTATTATTTCAAGTTTATTCATTTATACGGATTACAAATCCATTAAATTATTCCCGGAATCCAGAATGTCTTTAATATTTCTACTAAACACATGTGTTCAATACATGTTTATACTTGCTAATAAATAGTTTTTTCCCTGTTGTTTACACCTTTGGTATTCTAGTTACAATAATTGTTAGAGACCAACAGTCCAAACATCTTAAAATAATTTGGGAACGCCGAGAATCAAACACGTGGCCTCTTACTGTGAAATCCATTACGCCAACCATAAGGATAACGACGCTTCTTAAAATTACAAATTAATATTTTGCAACCTGTAAATTATGTGTGAATTAATTGCCTGTATAAACTGCACTTTGTAATAAACATGTAGTTGAATTACTGACCCAATTTTTTAAATAAAGATACTGTAGAAATTTAAACGATATTTGTGGAAAATAACTTATTTTTTTAATGATTAAATAGTATATTTTAAAATCCCAAATCTTTTACTGCTAAAAACGGCTGCAACTATATCAAAACTGATCTACTATTACATAGATTATATTAACTATCATCTTTAAATATATTTAGAAAAAATCATCTTCAATACATTTTCGTATATATTTTAACATAAAATAAGTTTTCAATCCATAAAAGGTAATCTGGTTCATAATGAGTAGCATTTAGGTGGGTACGACCCTTCTTAGTGGAAAGGTCAAAGACATAAAAATAAATTATAACACCGATCTAAGATTTCCTTTAAACAAATCCATGTCAAATCTATTGGATTATATATTGCATTTACAAATATAGTGGAGGTAAATACAAAATGTAAATATACTGACTACATTTCTCAATCTGAACGTAGATGGTGTCGATACTAAATGTCACAATAAATTGTATGCAAACAGGTGGAACTTTCCTGAAGCCTTTGCACCTTACTTTGTGTTTCCTGTTTATTTAACTATATACATTTAAATAATTTACGTGGTGCCTTTTAAACCAATTAATTGTTCCAACCAATCTAAATTGTACGTTTGTTTAAATTTTAAATACTAAATATAACTTAAATAAACATACCCTTTTATATTTACAACTTAACTAATGTTTATTAAGCTTACCTTCCCATTCAAATTTCATTCAACTAAAAAAAATTATAAAACGTTCTAATGTAGTTAATTTGGAAATTATAAATAAATATCCAAATGTTGTATTTATATAAAAATTAAATTCCTATTTTCATATATGTTTCTAGGAATAACACAAATACATGTTAAATCATATATATTTTACCAGTAAGGACGTACGAGTTAAATCACCATAATCCGTAAGTGTAACAGTGTTTCAAACTACAATCAAAACTACAAAAACTGGGAAGATTAGTTTGCTTAGCTATCTTCCTATTATTGTTGTTCAGGGGAGACGCTCTCTCATTCCACATAAGCTTATAAAAACAAATTCATATACAAATACAAATGTGAACACTATATTTACTCTAAGTTTATAAAGAAAACAATTAAAAAAGATGTAACTATAATACCCTAAACTAAATTAAAATGTGTTTCACCCTGATGCCAGTCTATTTATCTATTTCTTGGTGTTCGCATGCTTAATGATATAGATACCGTATTACTTAAAAATACAGTAATGAAAACTCACTTTGATGACTGATAACCATTAAGAATTACATATATTATATATCATATATTTGAATTATTTTATACATACATCTTACTTAAATATAATAAAAATATACCTAAATCCGTAAATATTTAATTACAAATGTATTTTGGATTATTTATAATGAATATAAAACGATATAATTAACTAATTAAAATTCGTTGCTAACATCATGTTATAACAGTGAATACAAACCTAGTAAGGACATATTTTATTGATACAATTTGTATGGTTAACGTGTAAACAGAATGAGTTGGAAGATAAATAAACCCTCCCGATGTAAATATTCATCAAAGCTCCGCGGTTTTCTCTGTTTGCCATGTCCGTTGGAGAACGACGCCCTTTGCAACATAACTCACGTTTATGTCTCTGCAATGTGTTGGAATTGGGTTGGTTGTGGTGCTTACAAACACGTTTCAGACACACCTTCTGTATAGACTCATTTTATATACAGTTGAAGTTAAACTTATAACGTAGTTTTCCTACAACAACACTTAAATAATATCTTTGCGATATCCAAACACACAAGAAAACAACTTTTTTCTGTTTAGTTAGCGACAAAGTTGTTGTCGTTTGCTGTGCCTTACTTTACCGCTAGCTGTGGTAATCAACAGCTAAAACCAGTTGAACAAAATATATGTTCGATTGTTCCTTTGGAACAAACTAACTGACACACTTTTGTTATGACCTTAATACCGTAAATTCAACCAAAATGGATGAAAGTGAAATTTTGTATGCTATGTGAGTAACTAAATTTACAGTTACAGGAAAACGTAGTTTGTAATCCGAGTTTAAAGTACCTTTGATGCTTTCACTAAACTGCTGTGTGACTAGCAGTTGTCTCACAAGCAAAAAATACCTAATTTACGCTCTTATTACTGACATAAATGTTATATTTAATGGCTTTAATGGATTCGATCCTGATTATAGCAAGAAAGAGATTGCTAAATAATGCATTGGGTTTTAGTTCTGTGCTTAGATTGACAAGACAGTCGTCTTATTTTCTCTAGTAGCTATTAAACATGTCCTTACATATATCTAATTTAATAATCTCGTTGAACTTTCCTAGCAAGTACGTCTTAAACATGTGGACAATTATTTATTTATTTTTGTAACTACAGATCAAACAATAATGAACCTACCTCAAGTAAATAAACATCATGAATAGTCCTTGTGTATATTTTCTTTCTCCTTGTCCCTAACACCATACATCCTTCCTAAACAGAAAATACTTCAAAACTAATGAAAATTTATCTTACAAAGTGTATATTTTAATCCATAAATATTCTCAATTATGATCATAAACCACCAGCATATAGTAAAAAATGTACTATAAAAGTAAACATGCGCGTACATCCCAATAAATTGCATGCAAGCCTGCACTTCATGGCGCGTAAAAAAACTCGCAGGGATAAAATGTAATTTGGTTTTGGCAACACTGTTTATTGGTTGCTAAGCTCGGCGTGTCTGCATAGTATTAATTAGCAGGAATCATTATTCTAGTAAGTTTCGGTACGCTTGCTAAAAACACTGCACAACAAAACCACATCTGTTGTGGTCCGGCTTGGCCCTCAGTCAAACTATATTCCCAATAATCATATATTGAGTAATATTCCAAGCAAGTTTGTATATAATATTATTCTACTGTTGTTATGATCAAAGTCAAATAAAATCAAGTGTAATTTGGTTTACCTTCCCCTTTTCACTATGGTATTCACATTGTAGAAAATGATACTACTACACTTTAACATTTTATATTAGTTATGTGGAGTTATGAATTTTAACTTGATAAAACATTTAGCATAGAGTTAGCTTTTATAACTCATAACAAGACTATAAATAAGCTTAATGTTACAAATAAAGTTAGTGATAAGGGTGACAGGTCAGGAGTGCACAAAATTAAATGTGCATGTTGTCCAGGTGTTTATGTGGGAAAAACGGGACGCACATTCAAAACTAGATACAAAGAGCATCCCAAACCTGAAAACTGATAAACAAAAATCTACATTTGCCCAACATCTTATAGATGAAAATTACGACATAAATGACCTTAACACTGGCTTGGAAATCCTTCACACCTGTACAAAAGGCAATAGATTGGACACCTTGGAAGAATTTGAGATTTACAAAGCCCACAACAAAAATTACAATAGCGAACTTATTCTAAACGATAAACTACAATTCAAATCACACTTCATTTTCAATAGTATTTTAAATCAGAGGAGGGAACCAAGACCAAGAGGGCAAAGTACACCTGATAACACCACTGCTGACACGACGAGGCAAGGATGACTCCAGTCAGCTATTTGCTCGAGTGCGGGAATGTGCGTCACGAAACAGGCCTGTTTTTTGTAAATTTCGTTTTTTTAAATGTATGTGTTGTGTGTGACAATTTTATGTTTTAACGACGCCTTATGGATGAAATTCAATGTCTGAGGATGGCACAGTGATGCTGAAACGGCCGTAACATTTGTTACAACTTTATGAGCTGATTGACGAAGGTAATATTTTAATTTAGTCATAGGAGCATCTCAGGGGCTAGAAAAATGGATTTTGATAAAACATTTACTTGGAACCTAAAACTGTGTATCTTATAAAAAATTCTATAGAATATAAACAAAATTATTATTGTTAAAACCCATAAGGACTGTATTAATCGTTTTCCATCTTCCCGTCTCGCCTGAGCCCCAACCTTGTACAATTGTGTACAAGTGGTGACTCGTTTGAGCGTTTTATTTTTGTGTTTGGCTTTTGTGTTTCTCTTAGGTTAATTAGTTCAACTTATTTTACCTATATTTGTTTAAGCTATTCTACTATATTTTCAACATTGACTGGATTGTGCCACTAATTTTACTTTGTTCAAGAAATTCTTTTCGACTGAAGGCGGGATGAGATTCTAAATCCCGAAACTTCATAAAAATCTAGTTTTCATATATAAGCGTTGGAAAATGTCCGTGATAATTTCATAAATAACTAAACTCACCATCACCAAAAATTTAAAGAATTGTCTACATTAATTCCTATGAGCTTTTCCTCTACGAAGTAAGCAATTAATTTTGAATGATATAAACTTCAAAAATATTTTTTTAAACTCAGTTTTGTAATGTTTAACATAACTCTTTCAATTAGTTTTCTTGTCTCGTGAGTAAGATTTTTTACTCTCAACTATTTTAGAGGTTATACTAACCTAAAGGCAATTGTAACTTTATCTCAATACCTTATATAATAAAATAAATGTTGTGTAGGCATGTATTTTTTGTGTTTAACATAGTTCCATTATTATGTAAATAAATAATTCTTGTAATTATAAACGTACGGATTTGGCACAAGAGAAACTGCTGGGATGAATAGTGTACTGCATGTGTACACAAAAAAGACGAATAATGCAAAAAGTGTCCAAAGGCCCTCCCATGAGACTGGTGAGTTTAGGCTAAGTTAGTATTTTGCAGTTAGTTTTTTAATTCAGATGTGATTTTATTTTAGGTTTTAGTAATTGCTTACAAAGTAAGTTTTTATCTTAATACATTTGCCATAAAACTATACAAAATATTTAGATAATTGAGAACTGGAGTTTTTTTAATGTTTTACTAATTTTTCTGCTTATTTTTAACACAATATAATAAAATAAATTTTAAATCATCTTCAACTCTTACTTCATAAAAGTTGTTTAAAATTATGGACTTGGCAGTTTCAGAGTTCATAAAAACATTTTAATGTAAAAGTTAACTAAACAGTTTGTTTCTTTGATACAAATTACTGTTTTTACGTAGTCAAACCAAGTTCTGGCTCTTTTGCTAATTACTTTGTATGTCTGGCTTGGATAGTTGTTACTTACATTTTACGTTTTATTCTTAATTGCACGTTTAAAAAATGTTTTATAAAAAATATTTCAATTTAACCTTTTTGGAAGCTTTACGTAAAGTAAGCAAAATCTTATATAAATATAGCAGTTTTTCTCAAATGCAACAACACCAATAATGTGGTATTAACCTTTTCTGTTTATTAGAATTTACAATGAAGGGATATTTAATTTTGTTTATAATGTATTGTTTTACAACATGTAACTAAGACAAAAATTATTTCCATTATTTTATGGACCAGAATAAACTAGTATATTTATACTGCGAAATTATTATTTCAGAAAGATAAAGTAGTCAAAACCCTAGGAAACAAACATTTCTAACGTTTTGTTTATAACTGGTATGTAACAACTTTAAATATTACACTTGTTTACTATAACCACCATAAAATTATCAGTTTTGCAACAAAAGCAGTTCTGAAGAAGCAAATTTGCTCAAAAGTAGTATAACAATAAGTTAATAATTGTAATACATGTGCTTTTAAAATTAACAAGGCACTATAAGTTTCAAAATCAAAATAATTGTTTAAAGCCATTATTTAATTTGGTTGTAATATCAAGAATACCAATCACGCGATTAAAAGCAGCACCGTCATTGGTTGGTAGCAAATGAGGAGTCTGAAATAACGAGTGGAATGAAAAAGGCAAGGTTTGCAGCCTCGTCTTTACTTTAGAATTTAAATTTGGAAATATATCTTTTTGACTAAATTCCTATACACAAACTTGCATATTTGATACGATAGAGTCATAGGAAACCCAAAACTCATTTCCGAAGAATTATTAACATAGAAGGTTTTGTAAAATTTGTATTTCCTATGTCTATTTTATATAGAATATCATACTTTATTTACATAATTTCACATACATACTTAAACACAATATTATGTACTTAAGAACACACAAATTATCTATTTTTGTTTGTTTATACTAATTTTGATTAAGGTTTACAGAATGAACAAATGCAAATAAGTTTTGCTTTATATTAAATAAAAAATTCCAAAACAAAATGTTGTTTTAGAATCGTTTTATGTTTTTACTTAATAAATCTTAACTAACTTGGAATTAAAATACAATACCTTGTTTGATATGGGACCGTCCAGGGACATATAAACGTACAACCGTAAGCTCTATTTAGTTTACTGGTGGGGGACTCATACATTTAACCCCCCTTGCACCCAGGTTTTATTGCTTTCAGTTGCACCACCTTTTTTGTAAAATTGTCTCAAATAGTAGTGTATTTTATATATATTTTTTTTAAACAACACAATATTGGATAACGAACCGCTTAAATCCAATAAATTAAAATGTAATTAGTTTATAATTTTATTCCTTTTTCCTTCCAAACATATTAAAAGCAGACTTCATGTCCAGAAATCGTGTAATGAAATACAACGGAGTACTAATTAATAATACAAAACAGCGATAGTAATCATGTAACTTTATTTAATAAATAAATTAAATTGTGTATGCATTTACATTCAATAAAGTTGTTTGGCCATAAATGTAGTCTCCCATAAAAAATATCAATAACACATCTTGGTTAAAGATTGTTTTTTTTCATTATATCTTTAAACATTGCGGGTAATTTTTATCTGATTGAAGTTCTTAAACTGTGAACAAATCATCTCTGTTTACTCGGCTACGTAAAAAGAGTATACTTGTAGAAATAAATACTACTTGAAAACATCTTGAAAACGTGTTTCAGAGCAAGTATGCTAGTGGATTATTGTTTGCAGTCTTCAGATTAACTTGGGTGGGAACCTTCACAGAAATTAAGATGCAGTTACCGTTAACGCCTTTAACATTCTTTATCTTAAATTAATTAACACTTTCTTAAAGTAAAGTTTTAAGAAGTATTCTGAAAATTTAATATTTCTATAAATAGTTTTGAATAATTGTATTTTCTAATTTATATTCATCTTTTATTTTCATCCGAGTAATGCATTTTACCTCTTTTGATTGTCAATCAATAATGAAACAGCATAGTTCAAAAATCCTTTACAAAACTAAATTAATGTCAGGAAACTAACACATTTCATACAAATAAATCTTTTTCACTTAGTGAGTAAATAAAAAAATAATAATACCGTTATAATATATCGTGCTTAAATAATTTATATATTTGGTGATATTCTTTTATAAAATGTGTCATCGGTATTCTAAATTAGTCTGTATCAACATAAAAGCGATTAATATTCCATATCTTATATTCGTAACACCTCAGCTCCACAGCTGCTGGCCGAGTTGTATAAGGACGCTACTCTGCCTGCCAGGGAGAAGCGATTGAGTTAAAGGTTCAAATCTTTTCCTAGTCTGTGGTTTTTGTTTTTGTTGGTTAATGAGAGTTCTCCGATCTGAAGCATAGTTAAAGAAAAAGGTCCTCTTATTGGCCTTTTATAGTATTGTGGTAAATAGAGACTGGATAGGAGGTTTCTATGTAAGCTGCAAACTTGAGTAAAATGGTTTATCTGACTTTCGTAGTCATAAATGTGCACTCATATATATACGTTTTTAAATTGTTTATCATTAAGTATGCAGTCATTAAAAAACAACAATCAAACAAAGAGCGTCCACAGTTTAATCGTCCAGGTAGGGTAAAGGTTAAAGCCTTCACTAACAGCATGAGGTTTCCAACATCTTTCTCGAGCAAAACCATATGGGTTTTGTGGTGGTCCTAAATTATTAGTACAACTTCAACTTGTCTTTGGGCTATAAATTAATGAAGTTTTTTGAGCAGATTCACCGTATACAGTATCAAGACAGGGGTTTGGACCGTTCCTTATCAAAACTTAAATGAAAGTAGTGTCAACCACAGTATCTAGAATAATTATACTGTAGGTATCATAAACAAGATGCGCAGTAGATCAGTGACATCAGTGGTGCCCATCAGCTGTTTGTAACACAAAAAAGCTCCCATTGGTCAAAACTAGATTGGATACTGTTGATTTTACTTTTGACGCGTCCATTCAAATTTTGATCTGATCTGGAATGTAAACAAAACAAAATCATAAACATTGTGACGTCACTGGTGCCCAACAAACAGCAGAAGAGATCAACGCTGTGCATGAAATCTACCGTATAATTATTCTAGATACTGTGATGTCAACAGGCAAACAATAATTTGTAATATACAACATTAAGTTTTTACATTGACTAAACATTAGTTTTATTTATAAATATTTATTAAATAATAACTAAGTATATTGTATATGTAATTCTTTTTAGTTATACTAAAAGAAGGAAAAACTACATTTTATACAAATTAGCAATGACGCAATACAGTACATGAGAGGAGAGTGTTTGAATAGGTAATACTGAGTCCGTGAGAATTTGTAATTGGCCAAGTTGGATCATGTTTAGATGTATTTTCCTTTTATTGTGCAAAGTTTTAATGTTATTGCTGATGAAAATTATTACGCTTTTAATATTGTCGTTCGTGTCTCATTTAAACTAATTTAAACCACACAGATATAATACATATTACACTCAATAAGTTATTAAGTTTTCCATCTTATAATTGTTACTTATATGTAAGGACGTTCAGGAAGTGTATTTACCTTCGTTTTACGACTCCGTAAAATAGATATTATAAGTAAAATCTTACGTTACATTACGTAACGTAATGCAGTTCAACAGTTCAACAGTCTCCTTCTTACCGGTGCCGTGGCTTGAAGTAAAACTTGCGTATAGTAGGCCTACCGTTATTTGTTCGTAAATGTGTGTGACTGTGCCATCTTCAAATTTTGACGTATCTTATTCGGATAATACATTCTTCGTGTACCACTTTAAAATGCCGCATTCACGGCGAAACATGTAGTGGATTTCATCACAATTTGAAATGTTCACGACAAGGTATGTATCTATTTTAGGCTAATACGTAGAAACTACATCATTAATTGTAATGGTTTTTATTTAATTGGTAGGATCTTTCATCATACGATTTACAATTAAAACTAATGTTGATATAAGTATCGTATTACGCAGTAAACGTTTACCTCATATTACATATAACACATTTATTTCTTGGAAAATCAGAGTCTTTAACTTTGAAATCTTTGTATAACGGGTTAAGTCTCTACACCGGAACAAGTTATCCCTCCCACACACATAACACTCTCACCCTACTCCGTCAGCAACACTTTGGGAGCCTCTCTCCCTTAATCTCAATTCCGATAACAAGATCCCTAATGAAACCTCATTTGTCTACCTGGTATCTTAATCCAACACAACAAAGTGTGCAAAGACAGGCAAGTTTACAATTTTAAAACTTGATAGTAAAATTGTAAAATACTTTTTAATGTTTCCAATTTCGTCATCAAAGCCTCGTTCATTGTAGTGTAACTCTCAGAAAGGCAAATCTTATTTAAACAAATTACGGTTAAATACGAGTTCTTATATTGCAATTATTTCGTAGTTATTATAATGTTAATTCAATAGTTTAATATTGTAGATGAAAAGTGTATATTGCATTTAAACTCTCTGCACATTATATTTAAGTAATATTAATCACTTTTATGATACCGGTCATTTACTGAATTCAAAGTTTGGTCAAATATAGTGAATGGCCGGTCATTTACTGAAATATGACCTGAATTCTTTAAATGACCCTAAAATATCTTCAAATAGTAATAGTTAATCTTTTTCTATGATTACAGTTAAAATGTATGGGGGTTTCACGTCCTATTCAGTAAATGACCGCAGCCAAATGGTTTGTAATATTTTGGGCTTGACATAATTTGATTTTAAAGAGATCTGTAGCAGACGATCAGATTAAGAGTTATTGAGAAAATAATGCTTTTGCTGAGGTATTCAATATGCGTAGATGATGAAAAGCAAATAGAATGATGAGGAAAGGTGAATGAGAATACGAACAAATGAGAAAGAAATAAGCACGCGAAAGTTTTGAGAGTTGGTTTCACAAAAACCAAAGAAATAAAAGAGAGGCTAAAAGTGTTCAAACACAAATAGTAAAGTATTCATAATTATAATAGGAAGTAACTTATTCAAAATAGTGTTATTTTTATTATTTATACCATTGTTGTTTAAAAATATTATTATTAAATTTTGTACAACTTTTTTGTCTTAGTCAAAATAAACCCAGTCATTCACTGAAACATGACCGGTCATTTACTGATACGAGACCGGGCATTCACTGAAACTATGACATGGTTTTCTAAAAAATCTACCAAAATTTTTTCTCTATATTTACAGCTATACTTAATATTGTATGTTAATCTTTAGATTTGAGGCAAGAGTTAGGCAATCTAAAAAACATCGTACACTATTTAGTATGGGGGTAATCTTAAGATGATCCAAGATCTCACCCTTAACCGGTCATTCACTGGTGCACTCACCCTATCCATTTATTAAAAGAGATGGACTAGAAGGTTTATGTTTATAGCCTACCGGGTATAGTACCTGTGTCCATTTGTTAGTAGCTGTAGTGTTCTAGCATAAGTGAACCTGAAGAGTATTTAGGCACTCCACAGGTACGAAACCAATTGGCGCTACGAAACATAGGTTCCTCAACTTTAAGGATGCATTAATTTAAAATAATTGGGTAATTTATTAATACATCTGGTATCGAATGTGTATATGGGTGTAAAAAGCTAAATAGTAAAGTGGAGTTTGCTTCACTGCCATGAATGGAATTTTGTATTCGTTTAGGTTATTTTGTTGTTGTAAAACTTTTTTTGTTTCCTTATTAATTTTAGAAGTCAAAATCAACAGATCGAAGGAAAAATAAGAAATAAAAATCTTATTGAAAACCAACATCATTTTTTTACTGCAAATTAACAGCTATGAAACACAAGAATAAAGTAAATATTCTTTGAGTTTACGTTTATTTAAATATGTTAATGCAATAAGAATTTGTATAGGTTTTGTATTAAAAAATTCAAACTATGTAGTTTATTTAAAGCCCACCCCATTGTGTTTACTTTTGACCTTTGAAATTGGGGGGTGCGGATTATTGACCCGACTTAAACATATTTTTCCCAACATTTTTCATTAATACTTTACGATAAGACCACTATCCTAGTTTAATTTAATTTACGTTTTCAGTATATAGATGTTGTTCTACAACAATATTTATTATATTTTAAGTTTACTCTTTTTTGGAATTTGACTATTATAGCTGCTGATACTACTCGTTTAGTCGTTTGCCTGCTATAAACTATCAGGGAAGTTTATAAACTTATAAACTACAGTTTTCAGGTTTTCTTTAGACAGATTTCGGAATTGGATTCGCTATTGCAAATGTTTTGGGGACATTTACCAACCCTTTTAATTTTAAAACACCTCTAAATAGGAAGATAAGTTAAAATAGATTTCCCACCCTGCCAATGTCGATAACACAACTATTATAGTTCTCTGATGCCGCTTTCAAAGACAGCTAAGTGACTATTACGTTTTGCACTTTGTAACCCATTTTCCATTTTTAGCCTTATTCACCACTCAACGTGTAAACTAGTACATTTGTAAATGCTACACTTGAAGTCTGCACAAAGAATACCTTTTATTGGAGGATTACCGGTTTCTTTGATGCGAAATAAATATTTGGAAGTGTCATAGAAACAAATTAATAAACTTAACAGTACATTCTTTATTATTTAACAGTCCGTTAATGGTAATTTTACCAGATTTAGTGTCAAAAAATTTATTTTTTACTGAGAGGTTATAATATAAATTTACAAAGGGAAACACATACGCATAATTTACGAAAACGAATAAAGGTTTGGTGAGAACCTCTGTTAGAGTTGTGCCCAACAGTCAACAACTACTTTATACTGACCTTACACTACCTTATACTACTATACCTATCTAAACTCATGTTTATTCAAAAACTCTGTTACAAGTCACAATTAGTCAGACAATATTGTGGCTCTTATCGTGGCTCTCTTCATTGTATCCATATGATACTAAACTGGGACTTCATGTCGATTTGTTTTACAGTTAGAGGTTTTATGATATGTACCTATTAATATAAATATATTTGGTATTCAAACTCATAATTACAGAATCAACAATTTTAGATTTTGGTTAAACAGAGATATGTATGGGAGACAGTTGAAATCAGTAGCTTATGCAGATAATGTAACATTTTTAGTAATGATCTGTTAAGGTTGTTACGTAACTGAAATCAATAACTATACAAAATCGTGCATAACTCCATGATGTTTTGCTGACAATGTATAATTAATATATAATTTCGCTCTAAATACAACATGACGTAAACATAACTCTAAATTATTTTCAATTCTAAATAGTTGGTACTAAGTCTTTTAGTTTCGCCGTACAGGTACAATACACAAAATATATTAAGTAATTTGTAATGATTTCAAAACATTTTACATTGATCAGCTTATATTTATATAATAAAATTCGTATATTTAATTTAATACCACTAAACAACGTTTTGATTAGCATATTATGTGTTGTTATTACTAACGAAATGTAATAAAAGACGTCTTACAACACTTAAGAATATATTTACACTTATACTGATACACATACAGACGGTAAACATATATAAAAGATGGTACAAGGCTATTGATTTTGACCAGTCATACCGGTCATCATCATGCCAATGAGAGAACTGCAAGAATCAAAGTGGCTTCACTGCTTATAGACTATTGGTTACCGGAAGTTCCGGATACAGGTTCCTAAAACTTAAACTTTACTATATAGAGTACGAAGAGAACGGCAAGATATATTTCCTATAACTCAAGATGTCAAGAAGAAATGATGAGCTAGAGTTTGACATATACAGGAATTCTACGCAGACGGATAGTACAATCAACAACAAGTCTATTCATCCCACCAGCCACAAGACCACTGCATTCAGATCAATGTTATATAGAGCCTTCAAGATTCCTCTAAATGAAGATAACAGAAGAAGAGAAATAACAACTACAAAGGCGATTGCTCGAGTCATCAGATTCAACCCGACAATAATAAATGAAATTGGAGCAAAAATCTAAAGGAAAATAAAGAACCAAAAAAAACTGCATAGAATAACAACGTTAGACGGAAGAAAAGAAACATCAAGAAATTTTGCAACGTTCAGTTTCACAGGAACTAAGATACAAAAGGTCGCAAATCGATTCAAGAAATATGGAGTTAATATAGCCTACAGAACGCAAAACACCATAAATAAAATAATAAATCTCAAGATAGAAGATTGTAAAAAAATTCTGCATGCCCGGTGTTTACAAAATTAACTGTAACAACTGTGACCACTTTTATACTGGCCAAACTGTTAATTTTGTTAAAAGATTAAGAACCATGTATCATCTTGGAAGAAAAGGAAACCGGAAAGATCAAACGTAGCGAAACGTATTTTATAAAATGGCCATACCATATGGAAAATAGAAGAAAACCTCAGCATTATCAAGAATTTTTAAAAAGGAAATTAAATGAATGCATAGGAACAATTGTATATATTTAATGAACAATTTAAGTATAGAGATAAATTGATAAATGAACAAGTTAACTTCGACTCTGGTGGCACATTCAGGAACCGGAACTTCCGGTAACCAATCGGATATAAGCAGGGACGCCATTTTGATTCTGTCAGTTCTCTCATTGGCCTGATGATGACCGGTGTGACTGGTCGAAATCGATAGCCTTTTACCATCTTTTATATATGTTTACCGTCTGTATGTGAATCAGTGTAAGTGTAAATATATTCTTAAGTGTTGTAAGACGTTTTTTATTACATCCCGTATTTAATACCACGTAATTTAAGTTTGTAATAGTACGGTTTTTTTTAATCTGTTTCATGATACTTTTATTATACAACTTTTATCGATTTATTTCACGTTACTGAGCATAGGTAATACAATTGATTTAAAATGAATCGGTAGACAAAGACTGCGTTAGATTATATTAAAGTTCATTATTTAAATTTAATTTGAATTAGTATAAGAAAGTTTATTGTACTATGAATATAAATAATTGATTCAATTTATTACATTTTATAACGTGAAAAGGTATACAATGTAGAACGAATTAGAAATTCTCTAGCAAATTTATAACATAGACAAAACTTTTTACTTTTAGTCAAATGAAGTGTTTTAGTAGTTCTAAGAAAGCAAAAAAGATACGAAAAACTTTAAAACTATGTAGAACCAACTTGTTGTTTTTAATTAAACTTCAAAATATCTTAAAATACATTCCAAATGAGTACAAACTTTAAAGTTGAATACTAAAATAACTTGTATAAGTTGTTTTTCCAACCGAGCAGACGTATTTCCTGTAAAATCCCCTGGAAGTAACTTACCAAGCAAATAACAATTACCTATTGTTAAACATGTTGTTTAACTTTTTTCAAATTCAGAAAAAGAAACCCTATAAAATATGAAACTTATCGTCCATATTGGGGGGAGGCCTCGTGTTAAAGTGATATTCAACAGTCGAAAA
Organism: Allygus modestus; assembly: GCA_963675035.1. Taxonomy (NCBI): domain Eukaryota; kingdom Metazoa; phylum Arthropoda; class Insecta; order Hemiptera; family Cicadellidae; genus Allygus; species Allygus modestus. Next base: position 115,155,706 of record OY776114.1, read on the forward strand.
CAACCTTTCATCTCAGCTCATGTTTATTCATAGCAATTCTATCCCGAATCACAATTAGCCAGACAATATTGCGGCTCTCATCTTGATATATTGCTCTCTCCATTGTGTTTGGGAGTTCATCTAGATTTGCTTAACTTACAGACATTCCATGTCACTAAGCGAATTCATGACATTAATCCCATCAAATATGTTTCTAAATCTAAGTTACTGTTACAAAACCAGTCATATCCTCTACAATAATATTCACAGGATGTTTTTTTCACGTTCAGCAAGAAAATTTAAGATCGAGTAATTAAAAATTGAAAAAAATATAGTAGTTTATAACAAAAAGTTATATCTGTTGGGAAAAAGTTCAATTATAAACCGTAAATTGTAAGATACAAGTAAAAATATAATAACCAAATTTTGTTAGGGTATTTTACAGTGAGATTGCTAAATATATAAATAACTTCTTAATTAGTATGACTATTGAACTTCAAAATAGATTTACACTTATACTGTATTCATATGAAAGGCAGTAAATACACATCAAATATGGTAAAAGGCACTAAATTTCGAACAGTCACACAGATCACCATCAGGCCAAATGGCAGAATCTTAATTAGTGTTCTGGCTTATATCCTATTTGATGCCAGAAGTTCCGGAGAAAATTTCCTGTATTTGTCACCAGAGTCAAAATTATTTGTTCATTTAACTTTAAATTGTCCTATACAGTAATTTTCTGTAACCATGCCATTTTAGTACTGTAACCACTGTTTACGTATACATAGTTAAACACTTAACTTTGCAACTTAAGCTTACATAAATGTGGTTAAACAGCTGAAACACACAACTACCTAGGGACACATAAGGTAGAAGCGCACAGTACTGTTGGTCGTTTTTCTTCAGAAGAAACAGTATTTCGTTTAACTTATAAGTATAACAACAATAAAATATTTGGCTAACATTCGTTTTTAAAATTTGTAAATATGCTGTGTACATTTTAATACATTATTTGATGAACCTTCTGTCAAATAAAACATAGTAGAATTAAAATAGGTTCGTTTAAAACAGAGTGCATTCTTACATTAGTTGTGTTTTATACAAACGTGATACATCGTGACCAAATATCTTCTTTGCAGGCTAATCCGACTATTTGAACATTTAAAGTGTTTGAAAAAATTATAAGCCTTAATTTGACACGTAAATACCTTATAATGACATTTCTATTAATGCATTTAAATCTTTGAAAAGTAGGTTTTAAACATCAATTATTTGTTTAATATTTTAATATAATATGGTTTAATTGTAATCTCTCAGTGTGATGCTCCAACCCCCTGTCAATGTGATCTGGGAAGGGCTCCCCCACCCCTAAAAGAGATAACATCAAGCTTCATGACGCCCCATTCATTGTCTCGATTTATCTATTACCATCGTGAAAGGAACACTGTTGAGAATAAAACGATTTCACAATAACAAATTATAAAACGTTGATTTTCTAGAAACTTTAATAAAACCATTATGTAAATTGATTAGTTTATTTATAAGTTTTTTTATAAATAGATGACAATTTGAATCATTATGTAATATCAATATATTACATCTTATATATTATTTAATATATAATATGTAATATAGGCGGCATTATGTTTACTATTATTTAATAATCTTATTCAATATATTCTTATGGACTGGTCCTATATCGCTAATGTGATCTATCAAATCAAATCAAATTGTCTTTATTGCCATTAAACAGTGTACATTGGCTTGAGTCAGTGTTACAAACATGTACTACAATTAACAATGCAATATCCTTATACATACTGGAGGACGCAGCAGTAAGTAAGTAAGTATATCATATACTTTTTCTCTACAGTCACTAACATACATAGTACAGTTTTAGTAAAATGAATATTGCATTTGTGTCTATAAAGTGGGACATAACGTTTACTTGTACAAAGTATTAATATAATTCACCCAGTTTCATTTATTCACAATAACTGTCGTAAGCACCATCTGCACTTGACGTGCCGCAGTCTGGTACAAATAAACGTTTGAATAGACATGACTTAAGTTGTGGCCCAAGCTAGATATTTACATTACAAATCTAAATTGTTTATGCTTTTATAGCTGTTTGAACCAAATTACTTCACCTTCGCTCTTAAATTGATCTTGAAAAGAAATTCTAAACCATAAGACACAATTGACATAATATTTTCAAAACTATGACCAACATTCATTAAAATGTCTATTAATTCTAATTATTCAAATTAAAACATGTGTTCTAATATATTTATTAACAAATACTGTATTACAATGTTGGCAAGCATCATTCTTACAGAGAGTTCTGTAAACGTTTATATACAGTTGGGAAAACAAAGGGAAATCTCACAAAAGATTTGCTAAGGCAATAAACGCCAATGCAATTTCCCTTAGAGCTACAGAAACCATTATCAGACTTTATAGCGGAAGGGAAATCGACGGAGAGACATATGGCTCATCCTTCACCTAACTACGCGAAGACAACGTGAACGATGTTAAAGCGAATGTATACTCAACGCTGCTAAGAATAATGGTTCAGAATATTAGTGGCTGCTGTTCTGAGGAAAACATATTCGTGTGTCCATGATATATTTCTATCATGTTGTGTATATATTTCTTATTGGAAGGTTTATTCAAGATAGTTTTTGAACTATTTATTTTAATACCATGTTTGAATACTGAAAACGATTTACGATTAAATAGAAAACAAAATTATTTAACAAAATGTATGTTAACTATACATATTTAAACCAGTTTTCGTTAAAGCATATTTAAAATTGTCACGGATTTATTTTTATGTCATTAAACACAAATTAGTTTATCATAACTGTTTAATTGTTATTTTTTTAATGCGTATGTTACTTTAGACGAAATATCCTCCTTCGCTACAAACAAATATTGAAACTGTTAAATACCTCTTTCACTTAAATGTTTCAGCAAAGATAATTTTGAAAATGACATCAAAGAATGGCCATAACGGATGGAAGTAGGTCGTAAATTTATTAAACATTATATCTGTGTTTAGCAATTTATTAAATTACTCTAAACATTGATTTTGTTATCCAACGGCAACAGAAAATTGGCGTTGTTTTCTCATTAAATATGTAAATTTATAATTAATATCAAACACTTGTCAGTTATGCTATTTTTGAACAAACTTAACAACTTGATTATTCACTAGTGTGATATAAAGATAATACATTTGCATTACTATTTAATTCGTATTGAAATATATTTAAAAAAGATGGTGAAAAAGACTGGAAAGTAGATCGTAGATTTTTCTTTGTAGATTTCCCTCTACTTCTAGAAACTAGTATCCTTGTAGCTGTTGACTTTTACTGTGGACTGATATAAGATTTGATAGAAACCAATACCTTTAAGAAACCTTTATATGAATAATGCGTAGAGTATTCATATATTATCCAGTCAGTATACAGTGTCCTGTGTAAACAGTCCATTCAATGAACCCACATTTTACGTGAACTCAATAATAGTGTGATTTGTCTATACTTATTTACTGTGATTGGTTTTGTTTGTGAATGGAGCCCTTTCCGCAGTTTTCATCAGATGTCAAGTTTTTTTTTTGTGTTGGTGGACAAAGCTCTGCTTGATTATGTTTGCAGCTTAATTCCAATAATAATGCAAGAAACACTTCCACCTTAAATGTTTTTTATATAAGGTTAACATTTTTAGGTAATTTACTTGTTGCACAATACAACTTCTGTTACCTTAGTAACACAGATTTAAAGTCTTATTATGTGATTAAAGTTTAATTTAAACATACAAAAACATATTAATTACTAACAAGATGCATAACATGTTATGATAAAAGGGTGAGTTGAATAGTTCAGGATTGTAGTTGTCTTTAAATAGTTTGTTATTTTTGGTTGCTGGTCAGATAACTTAAAAAATAATCATCAAATATTTCAAATGCAATTTTTGCATTCGTTTTTTTACAATAATGGTTTAGATAAATTTCATTATTATATTAGTATCAAGGTCAAATTTGTAAGCGGGGAAGTAAATTTACTTTATTTCTCGTAAACATCTTGAAGTTTAATGCTAAAGGGATACTGTACTGATCAAAGGCTGATTTTGTATATAATCTATGCATGATTGGTAAAATGATACATGCATTTAACTAGGTATACAGGCCATTAGTTTGTAAGTAAAATATTTGTCCATTTCAAGCAGCATGTATTAGTCACATATGTTGTAGGCGGTACCGTATAAACCAATTATATTAAAATTAGTATTGTTTCAACGAGTAAGTAAACCACAATAGTATGCTAACATTCCGACAATGGCTCTGCCAACTATCTGTTGAGTAAGGAAGCGAATTGGGTTTAATTGTAACAAAGCAGCTGATTTACGTTAACGGCCTATCAGGGTGGCTCGTCCTTTGCATTTTAACACAGTGATTATACAATGAGAGAGTCGGACTAATTGTATTAAAAATTGTAACAAGTTTTTGATATCAAGAGGAAGATTTTTAGCGAATTTCCCCTATAGGGAAGAAGCTATTACCGTAGGTCTCATGGTAAGACTTAAGCCCGAGACCATGATAACTTTTCATTTTGAGGTCCCCAGATGCCAAAAACACCATTCGTTCAAATTTTTATATATGTATATATATATATATATATATATATATATATATATATATATTTATATATATATATATGTGTCCGTAAGCACGATAACTCTCGTAAAAAAGGTCCGATCTTAATGAAATTTGGTACAAATGTGTAAAGTACCATTTATTTGAACGAGTTCGAAAACCAGATGAATCGCACCATCCGAAGGGGGGTTTTTGGGGGGTTTTGTACCCCAAAAATATGTTTTTTGGGGTTTTCACATGTAATTTTAATTTAAATCAAATTTTAATTTATACCATTATATTCAGCTTAAAAATACAAACAATTTGGTATTTTGATCATTGCTCTACGTCAATTGGTTACCGAGATATTGAAAGTGCTAAACACAGTACGTTGTCTAATGTTATTCTTGTGGAGAAAAAGAAAAATTGTATATCTCGCTTATTTATGAACGTAAACTGGCAAAATTTGGTATATGGCTTTATTTGGTTGTGGTCTATTGATATTTGCACAAAAATCCATTTTTTGCCCGATAGTTCCCGTAGCAGCAAACCTGCATACTCAGCCCCATGTTATTCTTATGGAGAATAATTAACCTGTTATCTCCTTTAATTATGAACATAAATTAATAGAACTTGGTATGTGGCTTTACCTAGTTGAGTTATAATGATATTTGTATAAAAGCCCATTTTTAGTGTTGCTTATTTCAGCAAACCTGCATACTCAGCCGCCATGTTATTCTTATGGAGAATAATTAAAATGTCATAAATCGTTTATTTATGAATGTATATTGATGAAACTTGGTATGTGGCTTTATGTGGTATTAAGATAAATTAATATGCATTGGAAATTCGCTGAGTATGCAGGTTTGCTGCTACGGGGGTATATGTAATTTTATCCTCATTTGAATAGAAGTTTCTAAAAAAACTTAAAAAGCAAGCTCTTTTAAATATTTGTTTATTGATTTTAATATTGTTATGCTTTTACATGGTAATGTAGCAAATAAAATACAAATTGTAGCTTATCTTATTTTTTTACTAAAGTTACAATTACGGATAGTCTAAATACAGTTTTATTTCAAGTCCATCGATGACTCTTAAAAAATGGTCTTTTATTGTAGCTAATAACTGGCTGACCCAGTAATTAATATTATATCAATCTTTACATTTAATTTACCCTTTACTACAAGTATTTTAAAGTTATTGATTGGCTGAACAAACAAAATTTCATGAGCGAATGAAGTGGCTCATTGATAACGTTAGTGGGATCTTATTGACCTTATTTACAATAAATAGGTAAACAAGCTTTTTATATAAACTAAATAGTTTTTAGTCGGAAAAACTTTAAAGAAATAATTGTACTGGTGTGATTATTAAAATTACTCTTTATTACTTTTCTACCACGGTCAAATGCATTGTTATATTTTAAACACTTATAACTTAAATCGTTTACACTTAACAAACTTGAATAAATACTATTGTTGTATAAAATAATATCATTAATATTTGCTAGTAAAAGTAGTAAGGTTTTCCTGCTGTCAAGAGTTAAGAAAAATAAATTAAATTGTCATTCGTAACAGGCTCTTTCCGTTACTGATGTGTCAAAACAACCATAAACCCCCCCCCCCTTTTATCCCAGCTGTAAAGACAAAGAAAAAAAGGAAAACCTACATCATCTCAAATAAAGGTCCAAAGTTATAAACTATCAAATTGTTTTGTTATCGTCTCCTTCATATTTTATTTGATTAAGTATAATTCCTGCCTATTTGAATGACACAAAACTATTTAAAGTACATTATTATATGAACGCTAAATGTCTTCGAAAATGAAAAGGGTTTTAAATTTTTTTGCACTCTAAGATTGATCTATTTTAGACAAAAATAATATTTCGATAACATAATCAGCCAAGTTTGATCGTTGTTAAAAATAGTTATAGCTTATCTACTTCACACTTGTAAGATGCATTTTATTTGACCTACAATCTCTGGCTTAACAAATTTATTTTTGTGGAGACAATAACTGAATCGCAATGATGAAATAGGATTTATCCAATTAGGGGTTTTTAATCAAATCCATCGTTTGGTTACATTAATCCCTTGTAATACCTTTGTAAAATTCAATCCCAATTAAATGGAACTGAAAAAAAACATGTATTAATTAAAATCACAAACTATGTTGGAGAGTACATGAGAGTCCTTATTGGAGGTACTAATTATAAATTAGCTTTGAAGAAAGATAATATGTCCTCACAAACAACGCATTAAGTTCAATGCAGTTACTTTAGACGAAATATCCTCCTTCGTTACAAACAAATATTTTAGCTGTTAAACTTGCATAACTGTTTTAATATAATTAGAACATTTATTAGGTTCATGTGGAGAAATATAATTTGATGCCCGAGGAAATAACATTTTAAGGAATTTGTGTCTCGTTCAAGATATATGTTCACCCTCTTTGACATTGGCCCTAACAGCCTCCCTTTCACCCCACAAAGGCCACTCAAGACGTCGACATTTTATTCCTTCCTGCTAGGAGATAATGGAAGGCGTAATGTCAAAGGTCTCTTTCTATCCTCGTGTCATCTTTACAGTTGAAGGACATGTGCAGAGGGATATTTTCTTAATTGGCAAAAGGACTGTTAATAAATCCAAAGAATAGTTCCATATTGGTATGAGGATTTCTTATATTTATTGGTACACCTGTTTCCTACAACATCAGGTTGTGCACCCTAAAAATAAATAAAATATACAAAATGATCTACCAGTGACACATAGAATCCGATAATAAAGGGTGTGATTAATATAATCATATTGCAATCTTACCACTTTGAGCGAGCATCATCATCAGTCAAACTAGAAATGGACAGTTTTAAATATTACCAGATTGAAGAGATGCGCTGTTAGTTTATAGGACAGTACATTATTCTTTGATTAATGGCAAAATGTGTGATGCGTTTATACAACAATTTTATATAACTTTAGATATTATTTAGAAAAATATTCATGCAGGTTATATCAATATATTGGTTGGTTTTGTGAAATTGATTGGGAAAAAGTTGTGTATTTTTTTAAGAAGCGGTTTACATAAGTGCTGAACAGGCGTATCAGTTTTATTGTTCACTCATGTTAAGCGAATGGGATCGGTCCCTGAGTACCAGTGCTTTCACACTGGCTTGGACCCAAATGTTGAGGAAAGTTATGGACATGTTATGATCTTCGTATCCCAATCGAACCTTAACAGTGAGAAGTCCGGTGTGCCACTTAGGTTTTATGATTATGTTACCCTCACCAAACCTGCTCAGCTACTACAGTAAATGGAGATCCAGTTATAATGCGTAACATTTAGATTTTTCCACCATACCTTTTTCAAAATCAGATTTGACATAAGGTGTAATTCATTGTCTAGCAATAAATATTTAATATTTTCTAAAAACCTACTCAATCCTAAGTTTGCAATAACATAAACCCGGTCACTATGTACCGAGCTGGCTTGTATATTTTCGTATTTAAATATGTGACTTTGATAAGGTTAATTACCTGTCATAATTTTCCTGCTGTTCCTGATGTCTTTTTAAGATTTTAAATGAGTTTCTTGTTGAGATGAATAACATAACTGATAAACACTAGATCATGTATAAGAAAACGTAAGAAAATCCTAAGATACAAATCCAGGATTTATGCCTTCTTGTTTACATACGTTTTGTTAGTATACCGTAGTTAAAGTAGAAGGGATCAGCGATGTGTAGAGATAATATAAAAACCTTTAACAAGTAAAAGTACAAGTATCATGAACATATTTATTTCATGTGTTGAACTGCTCGTTTAAAAAATTAGTTTGTGAATGGTAGTAAAGTACTGATACTTTGCGAAAGTGTTTGATTGTGTACTACTTCAGTACTACACGGTTCATTGATCACAGCTTCTATCGTAGTGAACAATTCCAATAAGGAAAGTTTAGGGTCAACAATTCCACACATTCTCATCTCTACAAACGTCATTTATCAGCTGATCTAACGACCTTGACAGGAGGAGGTTCTCGTAGGTTACTGCTGTTTGGAAAGTAATGATAACAAATAGTATATAAATTAAGCTTAACCGTGTGATCATCATATCGTGTGTGCTGATGTTTCACTAATAATCAAATCAAATCAAATCAAAACATCTTTATTTTACAATATACATGCACAGTTGTACAATAATAAATAGCGTCAAGACTTAGCCTATCTATTTCAAATACAAACATAAATATTATAACTACTTTTCAGAGTCGAAAATTCAAAACCAAAATTCAAAAATACATTAAGTTGGTCTCATTAAAAGATAATCAGTTACAGTATTCCTCAATTGAATATAATGACTTATCTATTAAAAATCTTTTTAATTTGGTTTTAAACAATTTAGTATTATTTTCATTCTTTAAGCTTGCAGGCAATTTTCTCAAAAATAAATATCCTGCATAAGTTGGTTTTTTCTTATAAAATTCTAATTTGTGTTGATGGCGTGAGGTTACAATATCTCTTTTGAACCTAGTGTTATAGTTATGAGTTTCCAAAGGCTCTATTCTTATATTTTCTTCTCTCGCAAGACATAATGTTTCATATATGTATGCTCCATAAACTGTTAAAATATTCAGGTCTTTAAAATACAATTTTACAGAGTCATCAAACTTTAGGTGTAATATAATTCTTATTGCTCTTTTTTGTACGATTAACATTTTATTTAAATTAAGTTTGGAAGTGGCACCATATAATGCTATACCATAACATATATGTGAATGAATATGGGCAAAATATATTTGTTTGAGTGCATCTAAATTACACAAATATGACATCCGTTTCAATGCATATAATCCTGAACTGAGTTTTTTTAACAAATTTTCAACATGAAAATTCCAATTTAAATGTTCATCTACATGAAGCCCCAAAAACTTTGCCTGGGAAATTTTCCCTATTGGCTCTGAATCCATTTCTAAATTAGGTTGAGGATAATTTTTTCTATTTTTAGCAGAGAATGTCATAAAATTTGTTTTTGATGTATTTAGAAAAAGGTTATTTTGTTGAAGAAATTGTTTTATATTTTCTAGTTCTATGAATGCTGATATTTCCAAGTCATCCACTGTTTTCCCAGACACTTTTAAATTTGAATCATCAGCATACAGGCATAATTTACATTTTTCAGGGTGTACAATAAAATGGTGCAAATCTTTTATATAACATAGAAATAAAATTGGGCCTAAAATTGAACCTTGAGGTACACCCCACTTAATGTTACGTTTTAATGAATGTATTTTACTAAACAAATTATTATTATTTGATTTTATTTCAACAAACTGACTTCGCCCATATAAATAGGAGTCAAACCATTTTAGACTACTCCCTTTAATACCAAGTGCTTTCAGTTTTTTTAACAAAGTTAAATGACATACACTGTCAAAAGCCTTTGAGAGATCCATATAAATTCCTAATACATTTTCGTTCTTATCAATGGATTCTATAATAGATTCAAGGAAATCAACTGCTGCTGTTATTACAGACCTACCTTTTCTAAACCCGTGCTGCGAATTATGAAATAAGTTATGTTCCTCTAAAAACTCCACTAATCTAGTGTGCATTGCCTTCTCATATATTTTTGATATACATGGTAGAAGTGAAACAGGTCGGTAATTGGAGATTTCTGTAACCTCACCCTTTTTATGCAATGGGATTACTTTTGAAATTTTCAGTTGGTTTGGAAATAAGCCAGAAACAAAAGAGGAATTCACTAAATGTGCAAGAGGTTTCAACAAGGTGTCACCTACATGCCTTAATACCTTAACTGGAATTTCGTCATACCCACTTGACGTTTTGTTTTTGAGTGAATTAAAAATGCTTTGAATTTCTTTTTCCTCTACAGGAGTACATTTAAACGTTTTAATATTAAAAAAATCATTTTCTGAGGCACAATTAAAATCTAGTTCATTATTCAATGACTGTGTTTTGCACATTGTATATATGACATCGGTGAAATAATCATTAAATAGATTGGCGATATGATTTGGATCAGTTATCATTTTACCACTTATTTCTAAATTAATATCATCAGTTGGTGCCTTGCTTTTATTTGATACCTCACCATTAATTATGTTCCAAGTGGTTTTATTTACATTACTAGAATTGCTAATTTGTGTGTCGAAGAAGTGCTTTTTAGTTTCAATAATCCTTTTATTTAAAACCTTCTTACTTTCTCTTATCTTTGAAAAAAGACTTTTATCCCGAGTTTTTCTTGCAGTATGGCTCATCTGAATAATTTTTTGTTTTTCAGCTTTTATTTCCGCACTCATCCAAGATTTTTGATTATTGATAATTTTTACCTCCTTTTTTTCAAAACATAAATTAAAGTAATACATTAAAGAATTATTAAAAATTTCATATTTTTTATCCACAGGAGCCATAAATACATCATTCCAGTTTTCTTTCTCTAAAAACTTATAAAATAAGCTTAAGTTTTCTTCTGAAAACTTTCTAGTTTTTTTAAAAATTGCTTTATTATTTTGGGAGTTATTCATAAAATTTCAAATTTCCAAAGCTTGCCCATCATGATCTGACAGCTCTGTTATTAATCCCGACACGCTCAAGACATGGGTCGGAATATTTGTTAAAATATTATCAATAGCTGTTTCGGAATCAGCTGTGACCCGTGTTGGGAAATCTACTAAATATTTCAATCCATGAGATCTCAACAAATTTTTCAACTCCTTACTACTTGTTTCATTGTCTAAAACATTTATGTTTAAGTCTCCTGCTATAATTATTTTTTTATTTCTTGATAATACAAAATCACAAATAATGCCCAACCTATACAGAAATTCATTGACATTACCACTTGGTGATCTATAAATTCCGACCAAAAGCAATTCTTCTTTGTCACAAATGTACTTGGAACAACAAAATTCTAATAATTTATCCTCCTTTAGTTGTTCTAGTTGATAATAATTTACCTGTCTCCACTTTAACCCCAATTTAGATAAAATAAGAACCCCCCCACTTTTTACTTTTTGTCTAGAATAGCTTGAATTTATAACATAACCCTTTAAAATGAACCTACTAAGCTCATCTGAAGACATGTTGTGTTCTGTTAACACAAGGATATCAGGTTTAATCTCGTCTAATACAATTTCTAGATTTTCTATTCTTGTCGATAAATTCTGTATATTTTGATGAAAAAGTTTTATTTTTTTATTGATTTTAAACTGTATTTTAAATAGCTTATCCTTCGCACAACTTTTACCTCTAAAATCTAAGTCCCTGAAGGAAGCATTGTCACAGTGGAGTTTAAAGCAGAGGCAGGCATATTTTCATTATTATTACAAAAATTACTACTTAAGCGATTTACATTATGTACATATTGTCTCTGCTGTTGACGACAAACATCATTTTTGCCAGAAATGGGAGTCCTTGGCAATACATAACACTCACTCTCACTGGTTGAGTGTGTTTGGCAGTCAGTCTGTCGTGGGTTACTCTGCTTTTGAACAACACTAACACCAGCACTGAGATGTTGAGTTGTTTGTGATGGTGGTGGAGATAGGTCTATTGAAGGAGGAGGTGTAAGTGTAGTTTCTTGTGACATCCCGAAGTTAGAGTCTGAGTCAGTGGTTGAAAATTGACATTTACTTGAAGTTAAGTTGGATGTTTCACCATTTACTTCCAATTGGGTTAATGTCTCAGCACCAAAAACTGATGTATCCTGTAAGTGTCTGCATGCTATTATCTGGCATAACAGTTTTACAAAGTTGTGGTGAGTCATCCCATTCCATAATAATCGTCTAGATTTTTGATAATAACTGATGATTTCAATATCTGCTCCTGTAACTTCTTGAAAATGGGTTAGATTTTTAATAAAGTGTTTGGGTGATATCCAATCCCTGACACAACCCATTGCTGAGCAAACCAACTTTTTGAATCCCCTTCTTTTAAAATCCTTTGTCAATTCATTAAAAGCAATGTCATAATCTAAATCCGTTGGTTTCTTAAAATATAAAAAATAGGATAGGATAGTGAGAACTTAGATATAGATTAAGTTACTTAGCAAAGTATTAGGAAATTGTAAGGCGACTTTAATTATGAATAATAAAATAAAACGGAATACCTTACATAGAACGGTGATAAAACTAATATAAAAGAGATGAAATTTAACATGGTGATATAATAATTGATGATAGTAACTCTTTCTCATAAATAAAATAGTCAATTTTGAATAAATCATCTAATATTTATACAATATGATTAGATGATAACTATGTATTTCACCTACGTAAATATAGTATTATTAATATATGCATTTATTCAATTTTATTATATAAGTATGGCAATAAAGAATGCTTTACAGATCTCCTCTCCTTAGCTTATCAAACGGCTACGAGTCAATATTTTTGATTTTTATCCGATTCGTAAACCATCAAATTTTTAGTGTTTATACTTATTTTATAACAACTAGTATAACCTTAATAGTGAATAAAAGTTAAAATCTATATAAAAGTGTCAGACAAAAGGGAAATGTCGAGTTCTATTAAATGCTATTGTATTTCCACTCATACGATTCCTTGATGTTGGTATCTGAATTATTTAAATATAATAATTCTCTCAAAGTTATTGATACGCTTAACGTACCATATGTGCTGTATTCTTCGTAGCATTTTGTTTAAACACTTTTTCTTCTTCACTAAATTCCTCTTTGAAAATTCGGGCTCCTTAAATATTTCTTATGATAGTAATGGTATGTAAATAGCTGATCACAATTCCAAATACTATATTTCAATTTATAAAAAACTATGATAAATGACGTATGAACAGATGTTACAAAGTAGACACATGATATAAATACAAAAAGGATTACCTCAGAATGTAGCCTGTACGTTGGCTCAAGCTAATACTGTATCACAAACGACCTTATACGTAGTCGATTTATTGCATTAAAATGCCTCAGTAAATATCTACCATCAAAAATCCTTGACCCACACATGGTTAAAATATATTTTTAAATCTTATTATTAGATTATTCAGTTTACGTATCACCTATCACATAGTATGTTTACTTTCCTCACTTGATTCAATGTCCCTAGAATTATCTTCCCTTTCTTAGAAAAGGCACTCAGGGCAAGCTGGTATGTGCTTCATGCGCAGTGGGAGTTAATGGATTCCTTAATGTCAAAGGACCTTCTTTTTCTCTTAAAATTTCCAACCTTTAACCTCAAAAAGTAAAAGCCCACAACATAGTGAACTTCTAAGATGACTTCAATGATGGAATATACCAAAGTGTGTTGTTCAAAAATTACTTAATAATTCAAAAAATCTTATATATTTTAAAAATAATACAAAAAGGTAAAACCCCAGTAACTATATGGTTGTTCTATTAACACTTATTCATTTTAGTGATATCTAACATCTTACCGCACAGATACAGTAATATTCTTAGGTTTTATAGAGTGTCTGTATTTTTTATACCTACAACGATTGTTTAACCGACTTTGAATAACTATACCTAATTACTATGTTGAATAACCTAATGAATTATATCTCGTAATAATACAAAATCCAACTTTCAAAGCGATTTACATTACGTGTATAACATTTTAAATATAGCCTTTACTATTTGATTTTTTCAAACTTTGCAATGCTTTAATTCTTATCATTAGTTGGTTAAAGTATTGTTTATAACCAGATTATGATTCAAGGTTGGGTAAAATCAGATATTGTAACGTATTTTATTCCACGATACCTGTCATCAAAATGGTATTCTGCTAAGTTACTCACTTAAACGAACTTTGTTTTCCCTCTTTATATAAACTAACAACTAATTCGGTAACTTCCGTGATGATGAAAGGTTTTTTTCATCATCATACAATTAGTTATATCTACAGAGGTTGCGATTAAATGCGTCTTACCTTCTTAACAATATACCTAATTAACTATACCTACTTAACAACCATTATGTACACACAGTCACATTTGGTACTGATGTGGCCGATGTGAGGTATTGAAATCAATAGCCTTGTTATAATCTGTTAAATGCACTTTTTACATCATGCATTAATATACAGTGTAATGTAAATATACTATAGAGAGTTGAACAAATTAATTTATTACATCCCGTAAGAAAATAAGATGTTCCTACTTTATATAAACAACTTTTTATACTTTTATATTTTTATACGTTTATAAATTTCTATTGGTGCTATTTTATTTTAATGGTTTCCACATTATCTAGTTTATTGAAAAGTTTAGCTAATATTGAAACATTTACTAATATTTGCTGTTGTTTTAAATGGAAACACCAAACCTCCATAACCACGCATACGGCCACATCTGCTGTGGTTTGATTAATTTGAAGCGATTAGTTCACATCAAAATGCAATCAATATTCTTTACAAAAACAGAACAGCGCTTTAAAAAATAAAACGAATATGTATTTATTTTTATTTCTTGCTGAAGTTATTGAAGTTATATGAAAGTTAATTAAATTACAAATATTTTCTCAGTACTGTATATGAGCTAGTAAATGTAAAATATAGTGGCTGCTCAAACAAAGCAAAAAATATTAAAGTAATCATTAACTTATCATGGATGAGCATAAATTAGAACATAAGTATATACAAGTTTTAAGGTGTGCAAAAAGTTTATAATTTAATCGTGTTGTATTTAATTAAGGCTGTATGAATTTAAATATTAAACGCAAAATCAATTACTAACGCTATCCAACGTTACATCATTGCTCGTGTAGAGTTATAAAAATATATTAATTGGAAATGAACTCTCCAAGCATAGCCAGAAATTTTTAAAACATGCGTTTCACTATCTGCAGTTTTACAATTTGAAATAGCAATAAGTCAGTAACAATGTAAGTACTTAAAAGGGTTGAATAAAACACAGGTATAAAATTAAAATAAGGTAGTAAAACGCAAAGGTACAAAATTTAAAAGTTGTTTATTTATTACAAGGTGAACAATATATTTGTATCCAATATTAATAATTCGTGCTCTAGAAAGAATTAGAATTTGATGGTAATATCGTTTCTAAAGAGTATAAAAATGCAAACAAATCGTGTTTGTGAAATTTGTATGACTTTATGCAAGATTAAAAATCAATAATCATACTTTCTTATAGTTATTGGAAATATGCAAGGGGTACTCGAATTAATATAAAAATGTACTACGGAATACTTATGTATTTGTAACCTACTACAAATTGTTGTCCATGTATACTCTTTATTATTACACAAAGGGAAATTTTTATATTTTTTGATTTAAAGAGGTTGTGTTTTTGCCTCCAATAAAGCCCTTTGTGTGCAAAGGGGCAGGAACATTTACATCAAAACAAACACCACTCATCCTCTCTTGTATTTTGCATGTATTTTAGCACTAACTAGCAACTCATGACGATTCTTCTGCGGCCAGAAACTAATGGGGTCACAATTATTTCAAATCTAATATAATTTAGTTTTTATCCTATTATAGTGATCGCCCATAATAAACAATATCTCTAGTTTTTTTTCCACTTCTCAACCGCTAGAAAGACATCATATAAAACTGTTACATAGGTAAAAGCTTAATGTTAACAAATTTACAGTTTAATTAATCAAGGCACGATGTGTATGAATACTAATGAAAAATTAAGATTGGAAAAAACATGGTATTTTATTCCCTAATACTGAGATACAGGCTGTTAAATCGGTTGTATTCTAGTGAAATGTTTTAGATTTTAAATATATTTATCACCTTAGATATGTAAACCTGTTATAATTAAAACAATTTGTTCAACCATATGCAACATTCTGTAAAACGATTATATATTTTTGTAATGCAGGGTGCTATAGCAAAAATAATCATAATAGTCTAAATGCAAGCAAACATCCCAATAAAGAACCACCAGAAAAATATAAATTAAGAATCAATTTTAAAAATAAATTTAGTTTGTTTAATATAAGGATTTTATCACTGATGAAATATGCATGTTCATGCTATGTATGACGAAGCACCTTTTTAAAACATGTAGTGACATACAGCTAATACTAATGGAAGCACTAAATGTAACCTTTCCAATGGATCAGCGGCTTTATTGTTCTTTAATCAAGACAGATGCCGCGCTAAAGTGGGAAATGTTAGTTTTAAACGTGAAATACTGTCTTGTGGCTACATGTCTCCAAATTACGTTACCGAATGAATCTACGCTGACATTTTTATTATTTGTGAGTAATATATAACGGAAATCTATAAACATTAATAATATAACGTAATCAATAATAAAACATTCTTAAAACCAAGGTAAAATGCTAATGTTTGCTTTTCACGCACTATAATAATTTAGATGAAATTAGCTGCATTTTCAATAAAAAATCCTTTGAAATGGAGAGAGAAAAAACAAATATACCCATAGAAAAATTTACCTATGTAATTTGTCCTTATATGCAAATAATAAAATGTGTAAAACAAAACATATATACTAGGTGATTTTAATATTGATACTTATAATGAAACAACTTGAAGTGACTGGCATTAACATTGACAGATAATATCGTTGAAAACATGCATTGATAATTTAACCAAAAGGTAAAGTTATCCAACCAATGAATATATACTCTATGTTCATAAGCTTACTATAAATAAGCCAATAATTCAGCAATATTTAATTTAGTTAAATTCATAGTTCGAGTAATAATGCTTGTTTCATGGATTGCTTTATTTTTGTATTAAATTACAGTTAATGTGAGATTTTCTGGAAGCTTTTTGTTTTGTTTATGATATACTCTTCAGTGGTGTAACGTTTTCAGCTCCCATGTGACAAAGTGTAATCTAAACCTGCTGCGTCAAACTATTGTAAACCATGTAACACTGATTAACAGAAGTATTGCTGCCAAAAAAGTAATGGTTCGGGATTCTAGGAGAAAACCCCAAAATAAGAAATTTTGTTTGCTATATTCCAGTCTAATTTTCTTTAATAAATGTAAAAACAAATTGAACAGTTTTACAGGGTTGAATTTTTAATCTGATGCCTTTAACATTCAAATTTATTTTTAATTTTCATATTGTCAACGTTTATATAACAAATTAAAGGTATAACAATAGTGATAAGAAGTGTAAGTAAAAGATCAAACTAACTACCCCAAGTGCGGTCAGGGAGTTCCTCAAGAATTAACAAAACAAATATATAGTTATATTAATTCAGTTTAATTAAGCCAGATATGCTTACAAAAATTCGTTATACAATACCTTATAAACCTTTATTTTTTAATGAGCAATAAAAATTTTAAAAATAAAATAAATTAACTCAATATGTAAAACTATTTAGATATGCATTTTCTACTGAAGGGTGCCCATTTGCTAATTCAAAACAAACAAATTATATACCAAAATGTAATAAACGTCAGTAAGAGCACAAAATGGAAGCATGCACTGCAAGACAGTTCCATAGGTACCCAAATACACAAATAATAAACGTGTGAGAATATGCTAAAAAGTAAAATGTCTCCATTTAAACATCAGAAATTGATCCAACATATTTTTCGAAATCTAATACTAGAAACTTGCATAGCAAAATTCACATACCAGTTATACACTTAGCTAAATAATAGTAGTGAGTTAAATATTTTAGGAGTACGATTTTAATACAAACGTTATCTAAATGGTCTAAATTTGCTTTCTGAACAGCAGCTAACATCAAAACATTCATGGTAAGTGTAGACCGTTATGTGAGTACAATCCTACATCTGTGTTAGAGAACGCTTCAGTGAATTTGTACAGTCTCTCATATCCTGTTGCTGGAGGGGAATTTAACACCTAGCTTGTTTGCCAGCAACGTTTGAAATGTTTAATCTCTTTGATATTGGCATCAGTGATTATTTGCAATATTGAAACAATTATTTGTTTAACGTTGTAGAGAATAAATGTAATTTTATAGAACAATAACAGTTTGCTGAATAATTTACCACACGTTAATCAACATAATTTCCTTAGAAGCTTTTGGTTTAATCAGTTTTAGTTTTATATTTCCTAAGATGTTTTTGATTAGGCTAAGATGCGATTTAAATATTTAAAAGCAATAGGACCACAGTTAAATTTGGAAATTTAAAAAAAATTGTACTTCCGCATTTTTAGTGCTTTGTTTTATAGAACAATTTCAGTTATTTATGATGATGGTAAAAATAAATCTCCTGTGTAGTAAAAATCCCATAGCGACAAGGAATCCGCTGTTTTAATCGATATTAATTAGGACTCTGCCAATAGCTGCTAGAGTACATTATGTTTTAGAAAACAAGAAAACTTAACCTTTTTGAAGTTAAATTAGTTATATACTTTTTTCGCCTAAGGGTAAATAGTCTTACACCAATTAACCCGACTTCATTTTTTCAAGTTCAAAATTCAGAATATTCTTGTTATCCTTTCACCTTTTTAAACATTGATTTGGTAAACAACAAAAAATACTATTTGTAAAATGTAAATACAAATCAGTCTTAATAACAATTCCTTCACTATCATGTGTTTTCTGTTTGTTTGTTTTTGTATACTAAAGAAACTACACTAAATTTTAATGTGAGTAAAATACCTGTTAGATATATTTATATTTTCACTAAATAAACTGATAGATGTATTTTAAACTTATTGATTAATAATCATATTATTAGCTACAACACTGCTACAATACAACATTGCTATTTTAAAAAGTCAATAAAAAAGCGATATGAATTGCAATTTCGCTTTCGTGGATAGTTAATAAATAAAATCCAATAAATACACGAATAATCATCTCACATCTTCAGCAACACATTGGTGCCAGGTCCTCACGACTACCAATACTACACAGCTCACAGTATTATCATGTTTCAAGTCAGTGGTTGAGGTAAGCTGATCGCTATGACTACAACACCGATCACAACCGCATTTTTTTGGTATGTACTACGGAAAAATATAAAAAAATAAGTTATTTAAACATTTATTCTTATGCTTAAGTAAATTGATTCCTGTTTTACAAACCAGTTAAATATTAGCTACTACTATACTCTCCCTAACTAGTATCAGCTTTTGGTTTTAGCTATTGTAACTTAAGGTATTAAAAGAAAAAATTACAAGCAAAATGTTGAAAAACTCAACATTTTCAATAACTAATCAACTTTTTCTGAGTTTCAGTTCAGATAGCTGATAGCTGATAGCTTAAGACGGAGGTAAAGTAACTTTAATTTAACAGTTTATGAGTATTACTATTACCATCCTGACTCATTAAAGTAAGGGTTGGCCAATAATATTTAAATTATAATTATAAGCAGGTTTTAATTGTATATTTTGTTCAATCTGCAGCTTATAATTTAGTTAAATTTACAATATTTCTTCAGCTTGGCATTGTAAGTTAATAGAATAGTTTATTTGTTTTTACATACATTAAAACCTAATAAATGTAATTTTGTAATTTAGTAATTAAATATACACTTTGAACTTGATTATGCATAAATATTTTGTTTTGATATATGTTAGTTAGGAAATTATTGCGCACATTTTCCATCGCTGGCGTGAAGTCTTGCCTGAGCCTTCATAATATACAGTAATGCAGCAGAGTTTTTTGTAAGTGTTAGTCTATTGTGTTTCTGTTAGTGTATTTATTTGTTGTACTGCTTTCACAATTATCTGTTTGACCTTTTCAGTGATTTTTCAGGTTTTCCACTGGCCTTGTTATGTTGTAGGTATTATTTTCACCTGAAGATCGATTCAGATTACATATATCAAATTTCGTGGATTTTTTTTCTCCAATCAGTAATAATAAGTTTTCACAATAACTACTTAAACAAGGTAAACTCACCATAACCAATACAAATTTTTGTTTTCTTGCATAAATATGGTACCGTAATGAATTATTACTAAAATACATATACTTATAGCAGTCTTATATTTAAGTGACGAACTATGTTGCCTTACAGATACCACAGGCCAAATAGTTAAATAAATTGAGAATGGAAATTAATTTGGGGACAAATTATCTAAGAACCATCCTTGAGACTACACAATTTTGTAATTTTTCCATCGTATGAAGATATGCACGTCTATGTGATTGGAATATGGTATGTTAACTTCATGAATATAAATTTAACTAACTGTGGGGTTAGCAATTGTACACCTTAAAATAGATAAAATAAAATAAAATTGGGCCTAGGACATTCACTGATTAAATACTTTTAATTGAGTGTTGTCTAGGGGATATTAAAAAAACATTTATGAATGTGAGAACTTTATCTGATCTATAACTAATCACGGCACAAACGCAGGCGGCCTAACCCCCACATGTCTCCAGGGTACTGGTTATCTTAGTCATTAGGCAGGTAGGCTGCGGAGGTTACTTCCTCCTTTATCAGTTGCCGAACTTGGATCTATATTTTGTGAGGATTCGTTTTAATATGTTTATGTACAACTCGGCTTCAATTACTTCTAGCCCTAACTTACGAGTCTATTTGCATTTTCCTTTGCACATAATTCCAAGTAATTTATAGTAAAGAGTTGAAAATATATATTAGCCAAAGATTTTATTTTCTAATAAAAACTATAAAACGGCTTGAACAGTAAAGTATTGCATATTTTTCTGATTTAAATAAGCTTTAGTGAATACATTAGATTATATAACCAGTTTGACAAAATCGTTGGGCAAAACAATTGGAAAAGTTTTACTCTTTGTTTTGGGGTTTTGAATACTGAAATGTTGGGTTTTTGGGCCCAGAAAGAGTTAATCGCTCCCAATTTTATATTAAATTAAATGATATAAAATAAAAAGTCAATATACATGTTATATTAAAGAAGGAATAACATATTTTAAAATCAGGCTTAACTTTAAAATAATGAAAACCTCTTATTAAACCAACTATTAACAGCAACTATAGCTGTATGAAATTATCTAGTGCAATATCTGTTAACAAACACATTAGAACATACAAACACATCGTTATTACTATTACTTAACCAATAACGAGCACAATTTACGTTAGTGGTAGGCCAACTATATTAGCCAGCTAGCTTAGTTTAAACTGCGGAATACCCAACAAACAATGAGGTTGGAATTGGGTATTCTATACTGCACTGCACACTAAAGTATTAAAGTTAATATAACTTTATAGGATTTTCATATATACCGTTTTCCTTGTCGGTTTTAATGTTGGTACCATTTTAAACTTAATGTAACGAGTTTGTTTTAGAATTTAAAAGATAAAGCTGTTTTGTATTCTGAAAATGGGCCTGCTCCCTTTATACTACGTATTATTATTCATACTTATCGTAACACTAAACAGTCCAAACTACGGATCTTCGGAATTCAAATTTTATGTTTATATCCAAATTCCAAGGTTTTTTTGCTAACTGCTATTACGACAAAGTTAAACAAATAAACCCTTGGAAACAGTGTTGAAAGGCAGCATAATTTTTAATATGTGAATAAGTAACAATGTAAAAACCAGTAAATTATTAAAGTTGTTTCTCCTCGCTGTGATAAGAGTAGTTATAATGTAAAACTAATTTCCCATCACTTTCTAAGAAGTTATTCCCAAAAATATGTTTTAGTAGAGTTTAACAGTGAGAGTGGAGGTTGGGAACTCTTCTGAAAGTGTCAAAGTTCAGGAAGTCATTTAACTTTTCCAAGATTACTCTCGTCCTACTTTGTAAAACGGTGAACACATTTAACCAAGAAAACCCCCTTATTATTATTGAACTTAAAGTGAGGATATTTATTTATGCTCTTCGGCCTTATTTAAAAGAAACGTATTGATCCTTAGCTGTTGGATTTTCTCATCGAAAGTCATACAAACCTTTTTTGGATAGGTAATTCATTTTAATATTATTAGCGAATTTCCTATGGAAAAGTGAGCAAGGAGCATGGTGAAAGGTAGGCCGGGACCCCCATATAAGTTCCTAACGTGACTCCCTGAACACGTAATGGGGGATTGGTACAAATTATACATATTTACTGTATACATATGTGTTTGGGTGTTTGTTTTGTATCGTTTATATAGAGTTTGGTGAAGAAGTTTCATTCTATAATCAGTTTGATATGTTCGTTAGGCAAAACAATCATAAAACCCTAACTCCTTGCTTTGGATTTTGAAAACATAGTTTTTAGGTTTTTGGGGAAAAAGGTTATAAATCGAAAAAGGTTATAAATCCCCTAATTTCAAATGATTGAAAATTAAATTAAAGAAAGTTAAAATCAAAATATGTTAAGCCCTCCCTAATCATTCTAGCACAATTATTTAGCTGGTTATTAAAGAAATCGTGAAATTATATATACAGTACGTTGTCTTAAGGAGATTATAGATTGAAAATTGCCGATTTTCATATCCTGATGGATATCATCCCCTATATCCCCGTACCAACTGTTGATCCTGGCGGGACCTTCTCTTAAACTTATAATGCACAACATTGCCATCCTAATTTTACATTTAACCCAGGATCATCAGAAAACTAGACTGTTAGTTAAACAAAACATCGCCATGCTTAAAAAACAAAAGAATAAGTTTAAAAAATGTCGTTAAATATATAACTGGAAGAGTTAACTTTCAGTTGTCAGATCTAAATGAATATTCTAAAACGTAATTGTTATATAATTTTATTGTAAGTGGATTCTTGAGTTCGAGTATAGTTTACAGCTCAACGGTAATCAGATCAGAATTACTGCTGAGGACCCATCGGTTCATTCTGGGTCCTGTTACGTGAGTGTTAAGGTTATAACGTGAAAGGTACCTGTGAAAGGTTTTAATTAATAATTATTGACATTTAAGGAATATATTGACGCATATAATAAAGATTGATTTTTATTGATGTGGCGTGTTTTTTATTTAACCATATACTTATTGAATAACGCTTTATTTAAAATAATACATAGGGAGCTATGTTTACCAAAATACCAATCCAGCATAGTAAATTAGTGTTTTCAAACAATCATAGACAATTACGAATTAAATATTTATTGCTACGATTATGAAATCAAAAATGTTTAAAATATGGAATAAATTTGCTTAAATTACCCTTTTCTACTCTGGTGTAGAATTTCAGTTAATGCAGAACCACCATATATCTTGAATATGTCAAATGATATATCTAATACATACCTTGAATATATCTCAACTAGTAGGAAAATTGTAAAAAGTAAATTGTAGAAAAGTATTTAAAAAGATTCACAAGGTATATTCAAGTTGTAAATAAAAAAAATATTAACAGCAGTATGTAATAAAATAAATACTGGGGTTGTATGTGCAGTCGAAACAAGATAACATGTCAGTATTAATAACATTCCTAGGAACATGTCAGTAACACACTATACCAAATGTCCCCTGAGCGAAGCTTAAGTAAAAGGCAGAGTGTATAACTTATAAACCTAATCAGAGCCTCTGGAGCATGTCATACTGTAGTCGGCAGTACCATATTGTCGCCTGGAGTTCCATCCTGTATAATATTGTATCGAAAACCGATCCTCTTGACAGAAGGGATTACGGCATAGGTTTGAATCCTACACATCTTTCATACACCTCTCTCCCGTTTTGAGTAGGATAAAACTATACCTAAAGCTGAAATCTGCTTGAATACCATATTAAATAGCTTCCGTATATTTATTACAACAGATTCATTGAGTTAGTTTTAAGATCTGCTGTGTCTTTGAATGATTTTGGTGGAAAGTCCAATTAATACAAAAAATATAAAATATTAATATTCAGTTAATACCTTACAGATAATTTACTATTTTCCTGGAGTTTATACTACTTAACTATCTAAAACTATACTTAAAATTTTACAAAACATAATCTGGGTTAGTTAATGTCGAATAATGTATTCCACTGTGTTGAGAGCTAAGATATTGAAATTTGTTCCTTACATATATCGTTGAGTTCTATTTCGCTTTAAACACACACGTCTAATCATAATTACTTATAGCATAACATATTATTCAAGCTCTAAACGTTCCAAACTAAGAACGTACATTTACAAAATAATTATTACTTAACATACCAGAGACCTAACATGGCCTTAAATGTCTAACACAGCGTGCTTGAAAAACTATACATGTTACAATTTGGAAAATTGTTAATTTATTCAGAGATTAAGAATAACCTTTGATCATTTCTTAAACCGGGTTGTCTTTCTATAATAAATCATGCATGCTTCGATACGAAAAGAAATATTGACAACATTTTTATAACCATTAGTATTTATGCTTTAATATAGCTTTATTACCATTGTAATTATGTGTTAACATTCCTTATGAAATCTGAATAATAATTAATAAGTTTAGATAAAAGTAAAACGTGCACGAGAGACCAAATTCACACCAACATTAACAATACAGAGGGGTGTTTGCCAAAGACATGCAAACTCAAATAGCAAGGTAAACTCTTGCACTTATGGAATTAGGAATCTTTTATTTAACCTTAGCACATCATTTATGCAAATTATCTATTCATCACTAATATTTTAATTGCCACCAATCGATTTACTAATTTTTTGTTATTTTTCTATCCCGAAGCAGGAACATCAATCACCAATTCATAGTTCTACTTAATACAAATCTTACATAAAATTTGTCCCATCGTATTGGGAAACACATTTGTATTGGTTATTTAAGTTGTCTTGAAAATGTAGATAGACATTACCTTTGAGAGGTCAAATATGTAATTGATGTGCTATGACTCAACTATGTTAACCGGCTTTGACTGGGTACTACACCAGTTGTGTTTACTTAATTTTAAGGGTAATTGTGAAATATTTAGAACAATATAGATTTATTAATTATATAAAACGATAGATGTATCTGTTTTTAAGAACAAAGACAGGGGTTTAAGTACCCTTGGTAGAGCCCTAAGGTAGTTAACATTTTACTTTTTTTATTTTAGACATAAAGTAAATAATTATGTAATTGAACTTTAGTTATAAACCAAGCTTGTATGAGGGCAGTTCCATATTTGTTTCATTTTGTTTAGACAAGTCAGAACGTATGTAGAATATGTATGGAAAACATTTGTCTTAAAATGCGACTGAAACCCTACAAATCGTTTGACTTATTCGTTTTCTGATAAGCAGTTGGGAGACACGTTGGACAAATTGTCGCTCTCACTCTTCGCAATAAATTGCAACGCTGAAATTGTCACCTTACCTGACAGTTACTAAATAGTTAAACATGTAAGAACAAGTTTGCTTTCTTTTTTTTGTGTTTAATATTGTAAATGTAATTCCGATTCTAACTATTTCCAAACCATCGTAATTAGTTTACTAACAACTAATAAATAAATAATAAAAACTAATAAAACTGGCAGACCTAAGCTTACTTTTCTGACAAATCTATAAAGCCTATTAAATATATTAAGCCAATCATCCCTGAATATTAAACTTATTAAATACGATCCGGTTGCCTGTAATAATTTTGCGATAGGTGGTCGTGATATGACTAAAGAAGGAAAGTGAGTGGAATAAGATCGATTAAGTTGTTTCAAACCAACATTAATTTCAGAATAGGAACGATCAGTCACGCTCTTGACCAAATTCTCGTACTTTACAATTTTTATTATTATTAATTGAAATACAAAGTGTATACATAAAAAACTTCATCAATTACACTCGATAACTATTAATACCTTAATTTTTAAGACATAGTTAAAGGACACATCTTTATAAATTCACTCACAATTAACTGTTCTTATTGCTAATGAAAATCAGTATATTATGCAAAGTGACGCAAACGATGTCATGTTAAGTCTTAAAATGCCATATTATGTCATACTGAAAAATTACGTCTTAGGGTTTGAAATGATGGTTCCATCGTAGTAGACAATCCAATATAACGGGCCCTAGTGGGGGATAAAACAGAGCGTTCAGCGTGGGGGAGTTTACCTCCCTGCATTACTCGTAGAATGTGTTTGAGGTGTGTTGTGGGTAAATAAGTCAAGTTAGGTTAGGACGACGACGTGAGTTGCACGTGTTATCTGTACCCGTATATCATCATGCTGGGAACTGAAATGTGTCACAATTTTCGCTTTAACAATTGCTTGATATTAGTCGAAAGATAATAAGTAACTTGATTTTACAAAACACTGCTCTCTCTCCCTCGTGCATTTAAAAAACACAATTATGTTTGTGTATTATATTGTATTTGGAAATAACATTGAATCTGTATTAAAAATACGATAATATTTTAGTTTATAATATTCATAGTTGTCCTCAATTTTATGTTTACATATTTGGTCAAATATGTTTAGTACTTAATTATACCAAAAATTACCTATTTTCTACACAAGCTAGCTTCTAAAAACTTTGTTAAAAGATATTGTCAAAGATCCTCTTCAGAAAATTTGATAAAAAACGTTTTCTTGACCTTCCAATTCTAGGCAGTTGAGTATAATACAGCGTTATACACTATGAAGCCTCAGGCTCTACTACATGATCCTGATCTCGTCCTGCTCTAGTGATTCTGATTGGGTTTCTGAGTTATAAGATTTCCCTTGTCCTTTGACCCATACCTCGAATACGGCCTAGTGAAAAGATTCGCTTATAGTGGCTTGTCCCCTTTATGTTGGTGATTGTTTTTAAGTCCTTAATAATATAAGAGGATAAGAAGTGATGAAACATTTCTACTACATTAATAATCAGCTGTGCTTGGCTCGACTATTTTTGTCATACCGGAAATTGTTTATTGAGAGAGATTTTAAGATTTTCTCGTACTGCGTTTTCAAAATTGACTAATGATTTTTATTACTAATAAGCTTTAGATAAAATAATTATCTGATATTTGATAATTAATTATGATTATTCGTTATTATTTTTAATTTAGGAAACGTATGATCTATGTATCTCCTTCTTGGTTTTATAATATATACTTAATAAACTCTGCTCAAAACTATTCTTTAATATAAAGTAAATAAATAAATATATGTATATATTAAAAATTACCTGAGTACCCTTTTACAATCATGTTATTATGAATAATATCATGATTTTAATAATGTTATAATGTATAATATCATGATATCATGATTTTAAAAGAGTACTAAAGTATTTTTAATCTATTTAGAGTTATTATTATAGTAGCCCTATTTAGTGATCTGAAAATTGTAATATATATATATATATATATATATATATATATATATATATATATATATATATATATATATACATAAAAATATATCACATAATATGTTGTATACGGGTTTTTGTATCTACATTAGAACATGTAAATCAACATGCAAAATTCATTAAATCGGGTTAACCATAGGTTTACCAATTATCGATTGAAGGTTTTACACTTAATTATTTTTAGTGTTATATGTTCATTAGACAAATTTGAAATTTATAAGTTTGATTTCAATTTAAAAGAACATTTTTTCCATAATGTACAAATATGGATGCAAAACTCGTTTCATATTAAATTAAATTATAAATAAATTTTTAATTAGTATATATTTATATGTTTATGCATACGTTCATCATACAAATATTACAAATATGGTAATCCTGTATAAAAAGGCCTAAAGTGCAGTGAAAGGTATAAAGTGTTGTCAGACGTTCCTAATTACATCTCCTGTTAATTTACCTCTTGTCCAAAGCAGTTTTGAATCTCAAATACCGTATCAAAATCTCAATAGAACCGTCGTAATGTTTTATTATGTTAAAATGTGAAAAGATGTGTAATAAACAGTTAAGGCATTTAAATTAATCGGGAAATAATCATTACTCAACCGTAAATGGGCGAATAAAACAAATTAATGTCAAGGTTTTTTTTTACATATTCTGCTAAGAATGAGTTGCACCAGAGATTGTTGTAATTCTGCCATCCCCTCGTGGAGAGCTCATTTAACCCCACAAGTTTATTGGATGCCATCAGACCGTAAAATGTTTATGTCTGTGTAATGAAAGTTATATTAAGTTCTCCAAGAATTATAACTTGTTATGGCGCTGACGTGGTCAATCTCGTTATGATTAAGCAGCGACAGGATTGCTGATACAACTCAATCACTTCAGGATCTTCGGTGTTATCCTCTAATATTCACATATATTAACTTATTAGGGATTCATGCTAGAAAATACAATATATACATCAGTATTTTACAATAAGGTGACATGTTTCCAATTTAAAATTTAGATTGTGTAATAATTAATCAGCATTTGGCCTGGCTGACCAATCAAATCTGCCAAACTGAACAAGCCGCAACTGTGATTAAACATGAACACCTGTAATTAATTCAACTTAGTTTGAGCGATTGGAAGTACGAACTGGAGTGTGTTTGACTGTTTTCTTATACAAAAGGCGTCTAGAAAGTGACAGGTCCTTCTTGTAGTTACTGGTTGCTTATTGTAATCAATATATTCCGTACAACAATAAAAAAACATAAGAGTTAGAACTGCAGATATTTTAATTTTACATGCTAAAATTAATTATTAAAATTACTGTTAAACTTGTTTAAGCTTATTTCATTTTTGAATAATTTAGCATTAATATCCCAGTAAAAGACTTTTGAGTTTTACATTTTTAACTAGGTATAATTTACGCTCGTTTTTCTTTGTTTAAACCCAAAGTTTGAAGATGTTTACTAAATCAGTACAAATGAAAAATAAACTTTCTCTAAAACCTACTCATCATCTAAAATGGTTACCCGTGAATCATCCTTACTTTTGATCACGTACAATTAAAAAAAATCTTTCGCCAAATATTATTCAATCAATAGACATTCAGACATTCTAGAAATTCTTTATTCTGAATAAATACATACAAATGTATATCTCAGTCGTCATTACAACAAAAAGAAAAATAAACAACTAATGTTAAAATAATAATAACAATATAGAATAAATAATATTATTTTACATGCAAACATTGATAAATGTAAATAGTTTACATCGAGACAGTTATTTAAGAAAACCATTTGTTATTCGAGTTATCTGACATTGGGAGTTGATTATTAGTGTTCTTACCTTAACAAAATAATAGTGTATATACGGTGACTTAAAATTTAAAGTAGTTTAGAAAAATCATAAAATATATTGTAGTATTTAAAGCTATATTTCTATTTGTTCTTGTTTATAAACTCTTTTATGCCACGGAATAAGTTATTCAGTAGAGTTTAACCAAACCCAGTTCACTATCCAAGGCACAACTGCCGTCATGGGCGCTATAAACATCACAACTAACATTAGCCTCGCCGCAGCGTGCCTGCAGTAGAGCAATGGTGTCATACCTGATTGCGTATGTTTATACAGTTTGTGATATAGCATTGTTGTTTTGGTATCATCAATAAGTCAAATCACTATCTATAAATTAGCATAAGTATTAAGTAGTTATGGTTAAAATATGAATAGTATTATAGTTATCTTACCACAACCATATGATTACAAACTTATAACTGAAAGACAGTAGTTTATCTCAGTAGTTTATGAATAGTTCGTAGCCAGATTATCATTGCAACACAACAAATCCATAAACAGTTGCAGTAATAAACACAGACAAAAAACGAATTATTAAAATGTTTTTTATATTTTACTTTATATATGTGTGAGTTTGTTTTCAAACATCCGTAAAACAAACACGTTTCTTTAAGTCAAAAGTGAATAATGGTAATAGGTAAACATCATATTGCACAGTAAGATATACTCGTGAGTTTACCAACAGCCCCAGATGAACTGGAAATCCGATGTGGCGGACTTAATTACTGATTCGCGGACATAACTTTTAATGAGCGGGATTATATCAGCCCCATCATCATGACGAGAGGAAGGTGCTTAACCCGGCTCTAGAAACTGTTCCACTAGGCAACTATAACCGTTTGGACAACGTTGATCACTAACATAAGCTTCACTATTGGTGTAACCCTTGACCATTTATACTAAAGGAGACATCCCAACTATATGGCTCAGATGTCCCATTTTTAGTGTTTGACAGAATTCGAAGTGGATATAGTTTGATTAGGTCACCGAAAGATTGTGCTGCAGTCAACTATTTATTTTAGTGATTTACGTTAAATTTTAAAATATCTCCACCCTATAAAGCAAGTGATAATCAACTTATGTTTGCTTTCTGACACGCCAACTGTTGTATTATCTCTTCCTTGAGAGGAAAAGCAATATTTGACAGCAGCATACTCTGTTTGTGATTAGTGTTAACTACGTCATTTTTGAATCCTAGCACACACAAAGCTAGGGACAGATTTAACAATGGAATGAGAAGTCTACTTCAGTATTTATAGTCAATGGTGTAACGTAGTTAATGACTAGACCGTTAGATTGTAGATTTAACTCATTGTTGTATCAACAGCAATGAGCCAAACCCTCCTAGAAATTATTTTTGGTCAAAATCTAGCTATTTGTCTCTGTCCGGGCAGAACCCTCTGTCACTCTAAGGCTACGGCCACGCTAGGCGACCTGGACGCCATGACCTGGTCGCCGCAACAGACAAAAAAAGTTGAAAGCGTTGAATTAAATGGAGGCGGCCATGCTAGACGACTCGCGACCTGTGACGGCATATGGAGTCTGGTAGCGTTTTCTGGTCGCATCACTCACTGAGGTATACGAATTCTAGACCACTTCTAGACTAGCTAGAAACCTGAAATTTTGTATACAGGTAGCTTATAGCTTGTAACCTCCAGAAAAATTGCCAAAACTGTCAATTTTTTATTTTAACCCCCCTAAAAAAATATTAAAACCCCCCCAAAAAGGCTTATTTTAAAATTACAGTTTTTGAGCTCTAGCGGCCGAACGGATTGACCTATCGAAAAACGGACACCACAACGTGCCACGGATTTTACAAGATCTAAAACTTTGTTCCTATGACTTTTTGTCGTATCTTGCTCCCTTCACCCTTAGGTAGCGCTAGATTTTTCAAAATTTCAGGCAATTTCGACTGTTATTTTTGTGGTCTTTAATTTCCTATCACTTTAATTTGGTATGTAAAGGCTTGATATTTGGCACTCAATATGTTTATACATTACTCTTCACGAAACACTCGATAAACTAACATATTTTAATAATCAAACATCCCAAAAAAATTAAAAACCCTAATTATTCTATAAATGACAAACTGCATTATCGACTTGCTCAGGTAATTCTAGATAAGCTAGAAACATGGAATTAGGCCTATATGTAGCTTGTCTATTGAAAACCCCAGGAAAATTGCAAAAAGGTATAATTTTTTATTTTATCATCCTCAAAAAAATTCAAAAGGGAGGAAATTTTGAACATCTCCAAAATAGTGCATGTTTTTTTGCTGTAGCAGCAGAACGGTTGATCCAATCGAGAAACGGGGACTACTACGACACACGGGCTTTAGACGATCTATAACTTTGGTCCTATGTCTTTTTGTCGTATCTCGTCTCCTTCACCCTTAGATAGCGCTATATTTCTCAAATTTCGGCATATTTTCTATATTTTGTGGCCGTTTTTTATTTCCTATCACGTTAACTGAGGCCTAATATTGGGCACGCAGTATGTCTACATCACACTTAGTAAATAGCAGCAGAAATATAACCATTTTTATTACTTAAACCTGCCGGAAAATCAAAAACTCTTAAAATCTATATATTTTACAGTTTTCTAAGTATAAGTAGTAAGGAAATGCCGGTTCTGGAACAATTGTTATTAAATAGAATGCACGTATCACCATTTATACTTTAACTAGGATCGTGAGATATGGCATGCGTGTGCGTTGCACCTTTTCTTCCCAAATCCTACTATTTTTAGTTTGAACTATCTCAAAAGAAATAAATAATTGTGAATAAAAAAATCAAAATGCAATATTTTTTTTATTTGGGCTCAAGTGGCAGAACGGGCTGTCCTATCGAAAAACGAAGACCACCACGTGCCACGGATTTTAGACAAACTACAACTTTATTCATATGACATTTTGCCGTATCTCACCCCCTTCACCCATAGGTAGCGCTAGATTTCTTAAATCTTTAGCAATTTCCCACTAAAACTTAGTGGTTTTTATTTATTTGACACTCAAAAATAGTACTTAGAGTCCTAATATTTGGCACGGAATATCTCTACATTACAGGATGTATGTGGCAGAAGTCTCATGACCAATTTGAATTGTTTGAACCCTAAACAATTTTGAAAATCCTCTAGTTTTTTAGATTTCCCGGTGTTTTCATTGATATTTGGGCATGTTAGACTTACATAGTGGGTAAAAACCAGCACAAATTTGTTTTGATTAGTTGGACATGTTCTATAGACACCACATGTATTATTATTATGGTATGTTATGACGGTGTATCCATCCAAAACATTTAAAAATCGTTATTTACAGGTCATACTAAAAAATGTTTCAAAGTTATTCATTTATTTGAATAACTTAAATTTTACCCGGAGTATGATTATACCACTAATATTATTATTTACCTGGTTTCGGTTTTATTTCCACGTAGTATTATATTAATAGTAGTAGTATTTTGGTTACATTTCCTAAAGTTAGGAACTCCAGATTTGGCATTCATGTGCTTTGCACTTTCTAACCAAAGAGAAAATTCCTAAGCCTTACTTTTTCCAGTTTTACTACATGAATAACTTAATAATGGCGGATAGAAACAATCGAAATCTAGTGTTGTTTAAACAGTTCCAACGGCCATACAGATGCTCTCATATTTAAATTTCTGAAGATTGGTCTGTTTTCTTAGTATGAGTAGTAGTCTTATGGGGGTTCTTGGCCACTTGATTTGACGCCACTTCAAAATGAGGCCAAACAGCGACCTGGGGGCGAAGCCCCCCACTGGGGTCTGGGGGCGGAGCAATTAGTAAGTGATTTTCCCCTGTAGATCTCTGACAGTTGTTTAACTAAGTCGAAGAAAAACCACCCTACCAATGTTAAGTAATCTCGCTCTTGATTTTGACATAAAAAAAATAAAAACACAAGGCATTGTTTTAATTTTCTTCTAAATTGGGTATTAATGTTAATATAATCATGGGAATACAAAATTTCAAAACGTTGTATTACTTAATGCAACACAACTTTTTATAAAGGAGTATAATTCTGATAAATGATTATTTAAAAAATTCAAGTGTGCCTTAAATCTAATGTATATACAGCCGCATGTGTAACTCACTCACTCACTCACTCACTCACTCACTCACTCACTGAGGTATACGAATTCTAGACAACTTCTAGACTAGCTAGAAACCTGGACTTTTGCATGCAGGTAGCTTATAGCTTGTAACCCCCAGAAAAATTGCTAAAACTGTCAATTTTTTATTTTAACCCCCCTAAAAAAATATTTAAAACCCCCCCAAAAAAGGCTTATTTTAAAATTGCAGTTTTTGAGCTCTAGTGGCCGAACGGATTGATCTATCAAAAACGGACAACACTACGTGCCACGGATTTTACAAGATCTACAACTTTGTTCCTGTAACTTTTTGTCGTATCTTGCTCCCTTCACCCTTAGGTAGCGCTAGATTTTTCAAATTTCAGGCAATTTCGACGGTTATTTTCGTGGTCTTTAATTTCCTATCACTTTAATTTAGTATGTAAAGGCTTGATATTTGGAACTCAATATGTTTACACATTACCCTTCACGAAGCAGTCGATAAACTAACATATTTTAATAATTAAACATTCCAAAAAAATTAAAAACCCTAATTATTCTATAAATAACAAACTGCATTATTGACTTACTCAGGTAATTCTAGATGAGCTAGAAACATGGAATTAGGCCTATATGTAGCTTGTTCATTGAAACCTCCAGGAAAATTGCAAAAAGGTATAATTTTTTATTTTAACCTCCTCAAAAAAATTCAAAAGGGAGGAAATTTTGAACATCTCCAAAATAGTGCATGTTTTTGTGCTGTAGCGGCCTAATGGTTGGTCCAATCGAGAAACGGAGACCACCACGACACACGAGCTTTGGACGATCTATAACTTTGGTCCTATGACTTTTTGTCGTATCTCGTCTCCATCACCCTTAGATAGC
Organism: Allygus modestus; assembly: GCA_963675035.1. Classification (NCBI taxonomy): domain Eukaryota; kingdom Metazoa; phylum Arthropoda; class Insecta; order Hemiptera; family Cicadellidae; genus Allygus; species Allygus modestus. Next base: position 115,190,257 of record OY776114.1, read on the forward strand.
GCTAGATTTCTCAAATTTCGGCATATTTTCTATATTTTGTGGCCGTTTTTTATTTCCTATCACGTTAATATACTTGTCGGAGGCATAATATTGGGCACGCAGTATGTCTACATCACACTTAGTAAATAGCAGCAGAAATATAACCATTTTTACTACTTAAACCTGTCGGAAAATCAAAAACTCTTAAAATCTATATATTTTACAGTTTTCTAAGTATAAGTAGTAAGGAAATGCCGGTTCTGGAACAATTGTTATTAAATAGAATGCACGTATCACCATTTATACTTTAACTAGGATCGTGAGATATGGCATGCGTGTGCGTTGCACCTTTTCCTCCCAAGTACTACTATTTTTAGTTTGAACTATCTGAAAAAAAATTGTGAATAAAAAATCAAAATGCAATATTTTTTTATTTGAGCTCTAGTGGCAGAGCGGGCTGTCCTATCGAAAAACGAAGACCACCACGTGCCATGGATTTTATACAAACTACAACATTATAAAATGACATTTTGCCATATCTCACCCCCTTTACCCTTAGGTAGCGCTAGATTTCTTAAATCTTTAGCAATTTTCCACCAAAACTTAGTGGTTTTTATTTATTTGACACTCAAAAATAGTACTTAGAGTCCTAATGTTTGGCACGGAATATCTCTACATTACAGCAAGTATGTGGCAGATGTCGCATGACCAATTTGAATTGTTTGAGCCCTAAACAATTTTGAAAATCCTCTAGTTTTACTACCTCAATAACTTGATAGTGGCGGATAGAAACAATCGAAATCTAGTGTTGTTTAAACAGTTCCAACGGCCATACAGATGCTCTCATACTTAAATTTCTGAAGATTGGTCTGTTTTCTTAGTATGAGTAGTAGTCTTATGGGGGTTCTTGGCCACTTGACTTGTTGCCACTTCAAAATGAGGCCAAACAGCGACCTGGGGGCGAAGCCTTTTTAGGGTGGGGACACCAATCGGGGGTCTGGGGGCGGAGCCCCCAGCGAGCGAAGCGAGTCTAATATATATACAGCCGCATGTGTAACTCACTCACTCACTCACTCACTGAGGTATACGAATTCTAGACCACTTCTAGACGAGCTAGAAACCTGAAATTTTGCATGCAGGTAGCTTATAGCTTGTAACCCCCAGAAAAATTGCCAAAACTGACAATTTTTTATTTTAACCCCCCTAAAAAAATATTTAAACCCCCTTCCCAAAAAGGCTTATTTTAAAATTACAGTTTTTGAGCTCTAGCGGCCGAACGGATTGACCTATCGAAAAACGGACACCATCACGTGCCACGGATTTTGCGAGATCTACAACTTTGTTCCTATGACTTTTTGTCGTATCTCGCTCCCTTCACCCTTAGGTAGCGCTAGATTTTTCAAAATTTAAACAATTTTGACGGTTATTTTCATGGTTTTTAATTTCCTATCACTTTAATTTAGTATTTAAAGGCTTGACATTTGGCACTCAATATGTTGGTACATTACTCTTCACGAAACACTCGATAAACTAACATGTTTTAATAATTAAACATCCTAAAAAAATTAAAAATCCTAATTATTCCTTAAAGACAAACTGCATTATCGACTTACTCAGGGAATTCTAGATAAGCTAGAAACATGGAATTAGGCCTACATGTAGCTTGTCCTTTGAAACCCCCAGGAAAATTTCAAAAAAGTATAATTTTTTATTTTAACCTCCTTAAAAAAATTCAAAATGGAGGAAATTTTGAACATCTCCAAAATAATGTATTTTTTGTGGCTGTAGCGGCCGAACGGTTGGTCCTATTGAGAACCGGAGACCACCTCGACGCACGGATTTTAGACGATCTACAAATTTGGTCCTATGACTTTTTATCGTATCTCGTCTCCTTCACCCTTAGGTAGCGCTAGATTTCTCAAATTTAAGCACATTTTCTATATTTTGTGGCAGTTTTTTTTCCTATCATGTTAATATAATTGATGGAGGCCTAATATTGGGCACGCAGTATGTCTACATCACACTTAGTAAATAGCAGCAGAAATATGACCAGTTTTTATTAATTAAACCTGTCGAAAAATGATAAAATCTAAATATCTTTAGATATGACCGTTTTCTTAGTATAAGTAGTGGTGTATTGGGGGTTCTGATCCAATTTATAGTATTGGATATACACGTGACACCAATAATACTTGAGCTAGAGACGTGAGATTTGGCATGCATGTGCTTTGCACCTTTTAACCTTACAGAAAATTCCCAAGCATTATTTGTTTAGTTTTAACTACCTCAAAACAATTCATAATAACGGTTATAAACAATCAGAATGTAGTGTTGTTTAAACAGTTCTAGCAGCCAAACGGATGGTCTTATACTTAAATATCTGCTGATTTGTCTGTTTTCTTAGTATAAGTCTTATAGGGGTTCTGGGCCATTTGAAACAACACCTCTTCAACATGAGGCCAAACAGCGAGCTGGGGGCGAAGCCCCCCACAGGGGTCTGGGGGCGGAGCCCCCAGCGAGCGAAGCGAGTCTAAAATATATACAGCCGCATGTGTAACTCACTCACTCACTCACTCACTCACCGAGGTATACGAATTCTAGACCACTTCTAGACCAGCTAGAAACCTGAAATTTTGCATGCAGGTAGCTTATAGCTTGTAACCCCCAGAAAAATTGCCAAAACTGTCAATTTTTTATTTTAACCCCCCTAAAAAAATATTTAAAACCCCCCCAAAAAGGCTTATTTTAAAATTACAGTTTTTGAGCTCTAGCGGCCGAACGGATTGACCTATCGAAAAACGGACACCACCACGTGCCACGGATTTTGCAAGATCTACAACTTTGGTCCTTTGACATTTTGTCGTATCTCGCTCCCTTCACCCTTAGGTAGCGCTAGATTTTTAAAATTTCAGGCAATTTCGATGGTTATTTTCGTGGTTTTTAATTTCCTATCACATTAATTTAGTATATAAAGGCTTGATATTTGGTACTCAATGTGTTTACACATTATCCTTCATGAATTAGTCTATAAACTAACATCTTTTAATAAGGTAACACCTAAAAAAAATTAAAAACCCTAATTGTTCCATAAATGACAAACTGCATTATCGACTTACTCAGGTAATTCTAGACAAGCTATAAACGTGGAATTAGGCCTACATGTAGCTTGTCCATTAAAACCTCCAGAAAAACTGGAAAAAGGTATAATATTTAATCAGAACCACATAAAAAAAATTAAAATGGAGGAAAATTTTAATATATCCAAAATAGTGCATTTTTTCGGCTGTAGCGGCCAAACGGATTGTCCTATCGAGAAACGGAGACCACCGCGACACACGGATCTTAGACGATCTAAAACTATGGTCCTATGACTTTTTGTCGTATCTTGTCTCCTTCACCCTTAGGTAGCGCTAGATTTTTTTTTAATTTCGGCATATTTTCGGAATATTTTGTCCGTTTTTTATTTCCTATCACGTTAATATACTTGATGGAGGCCTAATATTGGGCACGCAGTATGTCTACATCACACTTAGTAAATAGCAGGAGATATATGACCAGTTTTTATTAATTAAACCTGTCGAAAAATGAAAAACTCTAAATATCTTTAGATATGACAGTTTTCTTAGTATAAGTAGTGGTGTATTGGGGGTTCTGTGCCAATTTATATTATTAAACATACACGTGACACCAATAATACTTGAGCTAGAGACGTGAGATTTGGCATGCATTTGTCTTGTACCTTTTCTCCCCAAATCCTACTATTTTTAGTTTGAACTATCTCAACAAAATAAATAATTGTGAATACAAAAATCAAAATGTAGTATTTTTTTATTTGAGCTCTAGCGGCCGAACGGGTTGTCCTATCGAAAAACGAAGGCCACTATGTGCCAAGGGTTTTAGACGAACTACAATTATAGTCCCATGACATTTTGCCGTATCTCACCCCCTTCACCCTTAGATAGCGCTAGATTTTTTAAATTTAAACTTTTTTCATAGATTTGTTCGTGGTTTTTAATGGTTTGTCACTCTAATATAGAACTTAGAGGTCTAATACTTATCACACAGTATTCCTACATTACAATTAGTACCAAGCAATACTCCCACGCCCAGATTAATTATCTTAAACACCCAAAAAAATCAATGTTCTGAGCTCTTGTAGACTTTTCTTGTTTTTCGGGTGTATTTTTTATGTTGGCTCTGTAAAGGGTAAAATCCCTTATAAATCATGCCATATTTGTTGCAGAAGGCTTCTAGTTACCCAAAGTCATAGCATTACAGGTTGTTAGCAGTAGTCGTATTCCTTATATGGTTCAAACGACGCCTTATAAAGGCTACATTATACATTAGTTAAGGGTATTAATTTGTTTTAAGCACTTAGGTAATACATGGAGGCTTACCATCTAACATACTACGTCTCCATGACAAGTAGTATTCAGAAACAGAATTTACATTAAAGTGTGACCAAACAGCGACCTGGGGGCGAAGCCCCCCACAGGGGTCTGGGGGCGGAGCCCCCAGCGAGCGAAGCGAGTCTAATATATATACAGCCGCATGTGTAACTGACTCACTCACTCACTCACTCACTCACTGAGGTATACGAATTCTAGACCACTTCTAGATGAGCTAGAAACCTGAAATTTGGCATGTATGTAGCCTGTACCTTGTAACCCACAGGAAAATCCCAAAAAGTTAAAAATTTTATTTTAACCTCCTCAAAAAAATTTAAAATGGAGGAAATTTTGAACATGTCCAAAATAGGGCCTTTTTATTTGAGCTGTAGCGGCCACACGGTTGGTCCTATCGAGAAATGGAGACCACTATGTGCCACGGATTTTAGACGATCTACAACTTTGGTCATATAACTTTTTGTCGTATCTTGTCTCCTTCACCCTTAGGTAGCGCTAGGTTTTTCAAATTTCGGCATATTTTCGAAATATTTTGGCCGTTTTTTATTTCCTATCACGTTAATATACTTGATGGAGGCCTAATATTGGGCACGCAGTATGTATACATCACACTTAGTAAATATCAGCAGAAATATGACCATTTTTTATTAATTAAACCAGTTCAAAAATCAAAAACTCTAAATATCTTAAGATATGACCGTTTTCTTGGTATAAGTAGGGGAGTATTGGGGATTCTGGGCCAATTTATATTATTGGACATACACGTGACACCAATAACGCTTGAGCTAGAGACGTGAGATTTGGAATGCATGTGCCTTGCACCTTTTGTTCCCAAATTCTACTATTTTTCGTTCTCAACAAAATAAATAATTGTGAATACAAAAATCAAAATGTTGTATTTTTTTATTTGAGATCTAGCGGCCAAATGGGTTGTCCTATCAAAAAACAAAGATCATAACGTGCCACGGATTTTAGACGATCTACAACTTTGATCCTATGACTTTTTGTCGTATCTCGTCTCCTTCACCCTTAGGTAGCGCTAGATTTTTCAAATTTTGGCATATTTTCGAAATATTTTGGCCGTTTTTTATTTCCTATCACGTTAATATACTTGATCGAGGCCTAATATTTGGCACGCAGTATGTCTACATCACACTTAGTAAATAGCAGTAGAAATATGACCAGTTTTTATTAATTAAACCTGTCGAAAAATGAAAAACTCTAAATATCTTTAGATATGACCGTTTTCTTAGTATAAGTAGTGGTGTATTGGGGGTTCTATGCCAATTTATATTATTGGACATACACGTGACACCAATAATACCTGAGCTAGAGACGTGAGATTTGGAATGCATGTGCCTTGCACCTTTTCTTCCCAAATTATACTATTTTTCGTTTGAACTATCTCAACAAAATAAATAATTGTGAATACAAAATTCAAAATGTAGTATTTTTTTATTTGAGATCTAGCGGCCAAATGGGTTGTCCTATCAAAAAACGAAGACCACCACGTGCTACGGATTTTAGACGAACTACAACTTCAGTCCTATGACATTTTGCCGTATTCCACCCCCTTCACCATTAGATAGCGCTAGATTTTTTAAAATTAAACTTTTTCATAGATTTGTTCGTGGTTTTTAATGGTTTGTCGCTCTAATATAGAACTTAAAGGCCTAATACTTATCACACAGTATTCCTAAATTACAATTATTACCAAATAACCCTCACACGCTCAGATTAAATATCTTAAGCACGCAAAAAAATCAAAGTCTTTGAGCGTTTGTAGATTTTATCGTGTTTTTCGGGTATCTTTTTTATGTTGCGCTCTGTCGAGGGTAAAATCTCTTAATTATGTCATATTTGTTGCAGAAGGCTTTTAGTTCCCTATAGTCATAGCATTTCATCTTGTTAACGGTGGTCATATTCCTTATATGGTTCAAAAGACGCCTTATAAAGGCTACATGATACATCAGTTAAGGGTATTAATTTGTTTCAAACACTTAGGTAATACATTTAGGCTTAACATTTAACATAATAATTCTCCATGCCAAATAGTATTTAGCAACAGACACATGACCAGATTTTATAGGTTAAACTCTTAAAAATAATCAAAGCCTTGGAATAGTTGTAGAATTTAGATCTTAAATAGAATTGGACCAATTTACATTAAACTGTGACCTGGGGGCGAAGCCCCCCACAGGGGTCTGGGGGTGGAGCCCCCAGCGAGCGAAGCGAGTCTAATATACTATACAGCCGCATGTGTAACTCACTCACTCACTCACTCACTCAGGTATACGAATTCTAGACCACTTCTAGAGGAGCTAGAAACCTGAAATTTGGCATGTATGTAGCTTGTACCTTGTAACCCCCAGGAAAATCCCAAAAAGTTACAATTTTTTATTTTAACCCCCTCAAAAAAATTCAAAATGGAGGAAATTTTGAACATGTCCAAAATAGTGCCTTTTTATTTGAGCTGTAGCGGCCGAACGGTTGGTCCTATCGAGAAACGGAGACCACCACGTGCCACGGATTTTGCAAGATCTACAACTTTGGTCCTTTGACATTTTGTCGTATCTCGCTCCCTTCACCCTTAGGTAGCGCTAGATTTTTAAAATTTCAGGCAATTTCGATGGTTATTTTCGTGGTTTTTAATTTCCTATCACATTAATTTAGTATATAAAGGCTTGATATTTGGTACTCAATGTGTTTACACATTATCCTTCATGAATTAGTCTATAAACTAACATCTTTTAATAAGGTAACACCTAAAAAAAATTAAAAACCCTAATTGTTCCATAAATGACAAACTGCATTATCGACTTACTCAGGTAATTCTAGACAAGCTATAAACGTGGAATTAGGCCTACATGTAGCTTGTCCATTAAAACCTCCAGAAAAACTGGAAAAAGGTATAATATTTAATCAGAACCACATAAAAAAAATTAAAATGGAGGAAAATTTTAATATATCCAAAATAGTGCATTTTTTCGGCTGTAGCGGCCAAACGGATTGTCCTATCGAGAAACGGAGACCACCGCGACACACGGATCTTAGACGATCTAAAACTATGGTCCTATGACTTTTTGTCGTATCTTGTCTCCTTCACCCTTAGGTAGCGCTAGATTTTTTTTTAATTTCGGCATATTTTCGGAATATTTTGTCCGTTTTTTATTTCCTATCACGTTAATATACTTGATGGAGGCCTAATATTGGGCACGCAGTATGTCTACATCACACTTAGTAAATAGCAGGAGATATATGACCAGTTTTTATTAATTAAACCTGTCGAAAAATGAAAAACTCTAAATATCTTTAGATATGACAGTTTTCTTAGTATAAGTAGTGGTGTATTGGGGGTTCTGTGCCAATTTATATTATTAAACATACACGTGACACCAATAATACTTGAGCTAGAGACGTGAGATTTGGCATGCATTTGTCTTGTACCTTTTCTCCCCAAATCCTACTATTTTTAGTTTGAACTATCTCAACAAAATAAATAATTGTGAATACAAAAATCAAAATGTAGTATTTTTTTATTTGAGCTCTAGCGGCCGAACGGGTTGTCCTATCGAAAAACGAAGGCCACTATGTGCCAAGGGTTTTAGACGAACTACAATTATAGTCCCATGACATTTTGCCGTATCTCACCCCCTTCACCCTTAGATAGCGCTAGATTTTTTAAATTTAAACTTTTTTCATAGATTTGTTCGTGGTTTTTAATGGTTTGTCACTCTAATATAGAACTTAGAGGTCTAATACTTATCACACAGTATTCCTACATTACAATTAGTACCAAGCAATACTCCCACGCCCAGATTAATTATCTTAAACACCCAAAAAAATCAATGTTCTGAGCTCTTGTAGACTTTTCTTGTTTTTCGGGTGTATTTTTTATGTTGGCTCTGTAAAGGGTAAAATCCCTTATAAATCATGCCATATTTGTTGCAGAAGGCTTCTAGTTACCCAAAGTCATAGCATTACAGGTTGTTAGCAGTAGTCGTATTCCTTATATGGTTCAAACGACGCCTTATAAAGGCTACATTATACATTAGTTAAGGGTATTAATTTGTTTTAAGCACTTAGGTAATACATGGAGGCTTACCATCTAACATACTACGTCTCCATGACAAGTAGTATTCAGAAACAGAATTTACATTAAAGTGTGACCAAACAGCGACCTGGGGGCGAAGCCCCCCACAGGGGTCTGGGGGCGGAGCCCCCAGCGAGCGAAGCGAGTCTAATATATATACAGCCGCATGTGTAACTGACTCACTCACTCACTCACTCACTCACTGAGGTATACGAATTCTAGACCACTTCTAGATGAGCTAGAAACCTGAAATTTGGCATGTATGTAGCCTGTACCTTGTAACCCACAGGAAAATCCCAAAAAGTTAAAAATTTTATTTTAACCTCCTCAAAAAAATTTAAAATGGAGGAAATTTTGAACATGTCCAAAATAGGGCCTTTTTATTTGAGCTGTAGCGGCCACACGGTTGGTCCTATCGAGAAATGGAGACCACTATGTGCCACGGATTTTAGACGATCTACAACTTTGGTCATATAACTTTTTGTCGTATCTTGTCTCCTTCACCCTTAGGTAGCGCTAGGTTTTTCAAATTTCGGCATATTTTCGAAATATTTTGGCCGTTTTTTATTTCCTATCACGTTAATATACTTGATGGAGGCCTAATATTGGGCACGCAGTATGTATACATCACACTTAGTAAATATCAGCAGAAATATGACCATTTTTTATTAATTAAACCAGTTCAAAAATCAAAAACTCTAAATATCTTAAGATATGACCGTTTTCTTGGTATAAGTAGGGGAGTATTGGGGATTCTGGGCCAATTTATATTATTGGACATACACGTGACACCAATAACGCTTGAGCTAGAGACGTGAGATTTGGAATGCATGTGCCTTGCACCTTTTGTTCCCAAATTCTACTATTTTTCGTTCTCAACAAAATAAATAATTGTGAATACAAAAATCAAAATGTTGTATTTTTTTATTTGAGATCTAGCGGCCAAATGGGTTGTCCTATCAAAAAACAAAGATCATAACGTGCCACGGATTTTAGACGATCTACAACTTTGATCCTATGACTTTTTGTCGTATCTCGTCTCCTTCACCCTTAGGTAGCGCTAGATTTTTCAAATTTTGGCATATTTTCGAAATATTTTGGCCGTTTTTTATTTCCTATCACGTTAATATACTTGATCGAGGCCTAATATTTGGCACGCAGTATGTCTACATCACACTTAGTAAATAGCAGTAGAAATATGACCAGTTTTTATTAATTAAACCTGTCGAAAAATGAAAAACTCTAAATATCTTTAGATATGACCGTTTTCTTAGTATAAGTAGTGGTGTATTGGGGGTTCTATGCCAATTTATATTATTGGACATACACGTGACACCAATAATACCTGAGCTAGAGACGTGAGATTTGGAATGCATGTGCCTTGCACCTTTTCTTCCCAAATTATACTATTTTTCGTTTGAACTATCTCAACAAAATAAATAATTGTGAATACAAAATTCAAAATGTAGTATTTTTTTATTTGAGATCTAGCGGCCAAATGGGTTGTCCTATCAAAAAACGAAGACCACCACGTGCTACGGATTTTAGACGAACTACAACTTCAGTCCTATGACATTTTGCCGTATTCCACCCCCTTCACCATTAGATAGCGCTAGATTTTTTAAAATTAAACTTTTTCATAGATTTGTTCGTGGTTTTTAATGGTTTGTCGCTCTAATATAGAACTTAAAGGCCTAATACTTATCACACAGTATTCCTAAATTACAATTATTACCAAATAACCCTCACACGCTCAGATTAAATATCTTAAGCACGCAAAAAAATCAAAGTCTTTGAGCGTTTGTAGATTTTATCGTGTTTTTCGGGTATCTTTTTTATGTTGCGCTCTGTCGAGGGTAAAATCTCTTAATTATGTCATATTTGTTGCAGAAGGCTTTTAGTTCCCTATAGTCATAGCATTTCATCTTGTTAACGGTGGTCATATTCCTTATATGGTTCAAAAGACGCCTTATAAAGGCTACATGATACATCAGTTAAGGGTATTAATTTGTTTCAAACACTTAGGTAATACATTTAGGCTTAACATTTAACATAATAATTCTCCATGCCAAATAGTATTTAGCAACAGACACATGACCAGATTTTATAGGTTAAACTCTTAAAAATAATCAAAGCCTTGGAATAGTTGTAGAATTTAGATCTTAAATAGAATTGGACCAATTTACATTAAACTGTGACCTGGGGGCGAAGCCCCCCACAGGGGTCTGGGGGTGGAGCCCCCAGCGAGCGAAGCGAGTCTAATATACTATACAGCCGCATGTGTAACTCACTCACTCACTCACTCACTCAGGTATACGAATTCTAGACCACTTCTAGAGGAGCTAGAAACCTGAAATTTGGCATGTATGTAGCTTGTACCTTGTAACCCCCAGGAAAATCCCAAAAAGTTACAATTTTTTATTTTAACCCCCTCAAAAAAATTCAAAATGGAGGAAATTTTGAACATGTCCAAAATAGTGCCTTTTTATTTGAGCTGTAGCGGCCGAACGGTTGGTCCTATCGAGAAACGGAGACCACCACGTGCCACGGATTTTAGACGATCTACAACTTTGGTCCTATGACTTTTTGTCGTATCTCGTCTCCTTCACCCTTAGGTAGCGCTAGATTTTTCAAATTTTGGCATATTTTCGAAATATTTTGGCCGTTTTTTATTTCCTATCACGTTAATATACTTGATCGAGGCCTAATATTTGGCACGCAGTATGTCTACATCACACTTAGTAAATAGCAGTAGAAATATGACCAGGTTTTATTAATTAAACCTGTCGAAAAATGAAAAACTCTAAATATCTTTAGATATGACCGTTTTCTTAGTATAAGTAGTGGTGTATTGGGGGTTCTATGCCAATTTATATTATTGGACATACACGTGACACCAATAATACCTGAGCTAGAGACGTGAGATTTGGAATGCATGTGCCTTGCACCTTTTCTTCCCAAATTATACTATTTTTCGTTTGAACTATCTCAACAAAATAAATAATTGTGAATACAAAATTCAAAATGTAGTATTTTTTTATTTGAGATCTAGCGGCCAAATGGGTTGTCCTATCAAAAAACGAAGACCACCACGTGCTACGGATTTTAGACGAACTACAACTTCAGTCCTATGACATTTTGCCGTATTCCACCCCCTTCACCATTAGATAGCGCTAGATTTTTTAAAATTAAACTTTTTCATAGATTTGTTCGTGGTTTTTAATGGTTTGTAGCTCTAATATAGAACTTAAAGGCCTAATACTTATCACACAGTATTCCTAAATTACAATTATTACCAAATAACCCTCACACGCTCAGATTAAATATCTTAAGCACGCAAAAAAATCAAAGTCTTTGAGCGTTTGTAGATTTTATCGTGTTTTTTTGGGTATCTTTTTTATGTTGCGCTCTGTCGAGGGTAAAATCTCTTAATTATGTCATATTTGTTGCAGAAGGCTTTTAGTTCCCTATAGTCATAGCATTTCATCTTGTTAACGGTGGTCATATTCCTTATATGGTTCAAAAGACGCCTTATAAAGGCTACATGATACATCAGTTAAGGGTATTAATTTGTTTCAAACACTTAGGTAATACATTTAGGCTTAACATTTAACATAATAATTCTCCATGCCAAATAGTATTTAGCAACAGACACATGACCAGATTTTATAGGTTAAACTCTTAAAAATAATCAAAGCCTTGGAATAGTTGTAGAATTTAGATCTTAAATAGAATTGGACCAATTTACATTAAACTGTGACCTGGGGGCGAAGCCCCCCACAGGGGTCTGGGGGTGGAGCCCCCAGCGAGCGAAGCGAGTCTAATATACTATACAGCCGCATGTGTAACTCACTCACTCACTCACTCACTCAGGTATACGAATTCTAGACCACTTCTAGAGGAGCTAGAAACCTGAAATTTGGCATGTATGTAGCTTGTACCTTGTAACCCCCAGGAAAATCCCAAAAAGTTACAATTTTTTATTTTAACCCCCTCAAAAAAATTCAAAATGGAGGAAATTTTGAACATGTCCAAAATAGTGCCTTTTTATTTGAGCTGTAGCGGCCGAACGGTTGGTCCTATCGAGAAACGGAGACCACCACGTGCCACGGATTTTAGACGATCTACAACTTTGGTCCTATGACTTTTTGTCGTATCTCGTCTCCTTCACCCTTAGGTAGCGCTAGATTTTTCAAATTTTGGCATATTTTCGAAATATTTTGGCCGTTTTTTATTTCCTATCACGTTAATATACTTGATCGAGGCCTAATATTTGGCACGCAGTATGTCTACATCACACTTAGTAAATAGCAGTAGAAATATGACCAGGTTTTATTAATTAAACCTGTCGAAAAATGAAAAACTCTAAATATCTTTAGATATGACCGTTTTCTTAGTATAAGTAGTGGTGTATTGGGGGTTCTATGCCAATTTATATTATTGGACATACACGTGACACCAATAATACCTGAGCTAGAGACGTGAGATTTGGAATGCATGTGCCTTGCACCTTTTCTTCCCAAATTATACTATTTTTCGTTTGAACTATCTCAACAAAATAAATAATTGTGAATACAAAATTCAAAATGTAGTATTTTTTTATTTGAGATCTAGCGGCCAAATGGGTTGTCCTATCAAAAAACGAAGACCACCACGTGCTACGGATTTTAGACGAACTACAACTTCAGTCCTATGACATTTTGCCGTATTCCACCCCCTTCACCATTAGATAGCGCTAGATTTTTTAAAATTAAACTTTTTCATAGATTTGTTCGTGGTTTTTAATGGTTTGTCGCTCTAATATAGAACTTAAAGGCCTAATACTTATCACACAGTATTCCTAAATTACAATTATTACCAAATAACCCTCACACGCTCAGATTAAATATCTTAAGCACACAAAAAAATCAAAGTCTTTGAGCGTTTGTAGATTTTATCGTGTTTTTCGGGTATCTTTTTTATGTTGCGCTCTGTCGAGGGTAAAATCTCTTAATTATGTCATATTTGTTGCAGAAGGCTTTTAGTTCCCTATAGTCATAGCATTTCATCTTGTTAACGGTGGTCATATTCCTTATATGGTTCAAAAGACGCCTTATAAAGGCTACATGATACATCAGTTAAGGGTATTAATTTGTTTCAAACACTTAGGTAATACATTTAGGCTTAACATTTAACATAATAATTCTCCATGCCAAATAGTATTTAGCAACAGACACATGACCAGATTTTATAGGTTAAACTCTTAAAAATAATCAAAGCCTTGGAATAGTTGTAGAATTTAGATCTTAAATAGAATTGGACCAATTTACATTAAACTGTGACCTGGGGGCGAAGCCCCCCACAGGGGTCTGGGGGTGGAGCCCCCAGCGAGCGAAGCGAGTCTAATATACTATACAGCCGCATGTGTAACTCACTCACTCACTCACTCACTCAGGTATACGAATTCTAGACCACTTATAGAGGAGCTAGAAACCTGAAATTTGGCATGTATGTAGCTTGTACCTTGTAACCCCCAGGAAAATCCCAAAAAGTTACAATTTTTTATTTTAACCCCCTCAAAAAAATTCAAAATGGAGGAAATTTTGAACATGTCCAAAATAGTGCCTTTTTATTTGAGCTGTAGCGGCCGAACGGTTGGTCCTATCGAGAAACGGAGACCACCACGTGCCACGGATTTTAGACGATATACAACTTTGGTCCTATGACTTTTTGTCGTATCTCGTCTCCTTCACCCTTAGGTAGCGCTAGATTTTTCAAATTTTGGCATATTTTCGAAATATTTTGGCCGTTTTTTATTTCCTATCACGTTAATATACTTGATCGAGGCCTAATATTTGGCACGCAGTATGTCTACATCACACTTAGTAAATAGCAGTAGAAATATGACCAGGTTTTATTAATTAAACCTGTCGAAAAATGAAAAACTCTAAATATCTTTAGATATGACCGTTTTCTTAGTATAAGTAGTGGTGTATTGGGGGTTCTATGCCAATTTATATTATTGGACATACACGTGACACCAATAATACCTGAGCTAGAGACGTGAGATTTGGAATGCATGTGCCTTGCACCTTTTCTTCCCAAATTATACTATTTTTCGTTTGAACTATCTCAACAAAATAAATAATTGTGAATACAAAATTCAAAATGTAGTATTTTTTTATTTGAGATCTAGCGGCCAAATGGGTTGTCCTATCAAAAAACGAAGACCACCACGTGCTACGGATTTTAGACGAACTACAACTTCAGTCCTATGACATTTTGCCGTATTCCACCCCCTTCACCATTAGATAGCGCTAGATTTTTTAAAATTAAACTTTTTCATAGATTTGTTCGTGGTTTTTAATGGTTTGTAGCTCTAATATAGAACTTAAAGGCCTAATACTTATCACACAGTATTCCTAAATTACAATTATTACCAAATAACCCTCACACGCTCAGATTAAATATCTTAAGCACGCAAAAAAATCAAAGTCTTTGAGCGTTTGTAGATTTTATCGTGTTTTTCGGGTATCTTTTTTATGTTGCGCTCTGTCGAGGGTAAAATCTCTTAATTATGTCATATTTGTTGCAGAAGGCTTTTAGTTCCCTATAGTCATAGCATTTCATCTTGTTAACGGTGGTCATATTCCTTATATGGTTCAAAAGACGCCTTATAAAGGCTACATGATACATCAGTTAAGGGTATTAATTTGTTTCAAACACTTAGGTAATACATTTAGGCTTAACATTTAACATAATAATTCTCCATGCCAAATAGTATTTAGCAACAGACACATGACCAGATTTTATAGGTTAAACTCTTAAAAATAATCAAAGCCTTGGAATAGTTGTAGAATTTAGATCTTAAATAGAATTGGACCAATTTACATTAAACTGTGACCTGGGGGCGAAGCCCCCCACAGGGGTCTGGGGGTGGAGCCCCCAGCGAGCGAAGCGAGTCTAATATACTATACAGCCGCATGTGTAACTCACTCACTCACTCACTCACTCAGGTATACGAATTCTAGACCACTTATAGAGGAGCTAGAAACCTGAAATTTGGCATGTATGTAGCTTGTACCTTGTAACCCCCAGGAAAATCCCAAAAAGTTACAATTTTTTATTTTAACCCCCTCAAAAAAATTCAAAATGGAGGAAATTTTGAACATGTCCAAAATAGTGCCTTTTTATTTGAGCTGTAGCGGCCGAACGGTTGGTCCTATCGAGAAACGGAGACCACCACGTGCCACGGATTTTAGACGATCTACAACTTTGGTCCTATGACTTTTTGTCGTATCTCGTCTCCTTCACCCTTAGGTAGCGCTAGATTTTTCAAATTTTGGCATATTTTCGAAATATTTTGGCCGTTTTTTATTTCCTATCACGTTAATATACTTGATCGAGGCCTAATATTTGGCACGCAGTATGTCTACATCACACTTAGTAAATAGCAGTAGAAATATGACCAGGTTTTATTAATTAAACCTGTCGAAAAATGAAAAACTCTAAATATCTTTAGATATGACCGTTTTCTTAGTATAAGTAGTGGTGTATTGGGGGTTCTATGCCAATTTATATTATTGGACATACACGTGACACCAATAATACCTGAGCTAGAGACGTGAGATTTGGAATGCATGTGCCTTGCACCTTTTCTTCCCAAATTATACTATTTTTCGTTTGAACTATCTCAACAAAATAAATAATTGTGAATACAAAATTCAAAATGTAGTATTTTTTTATTTGAGATCTAGCGGCCAAATGGGTTGTCCTATCAAAAAACGAAGACCACCACGTGCTACGGATTTTAGACGAACTACAACTTCAGTCCTATGACATTTTGCCGTATTCCACCCCCTTCACCATTAGATAGCGCTAGATTTTTTAAAATTAAACTTTTTCATAGATTTGTTCGTGGTTTTTAATGGTTTGTAGCTCTAATATAGAACTTAAAGGCCTAATACTTATCACACAGTATTCCTAAATTACAATTATTACCAAATAACCCTCACACGCTCAGATTAAATATCTTAAGCACGCAAAAAAATCAAAGTCTTTGAGCGTTTGTAGATTTTATCGTGTTTTTCGGGTATCTTTTTTATGTTGCGCTCTGTCGAGGGTAAAATCTCTTAATTATGTCATATTTGTTGCAGAAGGCTTTTAGTTCCCTATAGTCATAGCATTTCATCTTGTTAACGGTGGTCATATTCCTTATATGGTTCAAAAGACGCCTTATAAAGGCTACATGATACATCAGTTAAGGGTATTAATTTGTTTCAAACACTTAGGTAATACATTTAGGCTTAACATTTAACATAATAATTCTCCATGCCAAATAGTATTTAGCAACAGACACATGACCAGATTTTATAGGTTAAACTCTTAAAAATAATCAAAGCCTTGGAATAGTTGTAGAATTTAGATCTTAAATAGAATTGGACCAATTTACATTAAACTGTGACCTGGGGGCGAAGCCCCCCACAGGGGTCTGGGGGTGGAGCCCCCAGCGAGCGAAGCGAGTCTAATATACTATACAGCCGCATGTGTAACTCACTCACTCACTCACTCACTCAGGTATACGAATTCTAGACCACTTCTAGAGGAGCTAGAAACCTGAAATTTGGCATGTATGTAGCTTGTACCTTGTAACCCCCAGGAAAATCCCAAAAAGTTACAATTTTTTATTTTAACCCCCTCAAAAAAATTCAAAATGGAGGAAATTTTGAACATGTCCAAAATAGTGCCTTTTTATTTGAGCTGTAGCGGCCGAACGGTTGGTCCTATCGAGAAACGGAGACCACCACGTGCCACGGATTTTAGACGATCTACAACTTTGGTCCTATGACTTTTTGTCGTATCTCGTCTCCTTCACCCTTAGGTAGCGCTAGATTTTTCAAATTTTGGCATATTTTCGAAATATTTTGGCCGTTTTTTATTTCCTATCACGTTAATATACTTGATCGAGGCCTAATATTTGGCACGCAGTATGTCTACATCACACTTAGTAAATAGCAGTAGAAATATGACCAGGTTTTATTAATTAAACCTGTCGAAAAATGAAAAACTCTAAATATCTTTAGATATGACCGTTTTCTTAGTATAAGTAGTGGTGTATTGGGGGTTCTATGCCAATTTATATTATTGGACATACACGTGACACCAATAATACCTGAGCTAGAGACGTGAGATTTGGAATGCATGTGCCTTGCACCTTTTCTTCCCAAATTATACTATTTTTCGTTTGAACTATCTCAACAAAATAAATAATTGTGAATACAAAATTCAAAATGTAGTATTTTTTTATTTGAGATCTAGCGGCCAAATGGGTTGTCCTATCAAAAAACGAAGACCACCACGTGCTACGGATTTTAGACGAACTACAACTTCAGTCCTATGACATTTTGCCGTATTCCACCCCCTTCACCATTAGATAGCGCTAGATTTTTTAAAATTAAACTTTTTCATAGATTTGTTCGTGGTTTTTAATGGTTTGTAGCTCTAATATAGAACTTAAAGGCCTAATACTTATCACACAGTATTCCTAAATTACAATTATTACCAAATAACCCTCACACGCTCAGATTAAATATCTTAAGCACGCAAAAAAATCAAAGTCTTTGAGCGTTTGTAGATTTTATCGTGTTTTTCGGGTATCTTTTTTATGTTGCGCTCTGTCGAGGGTAAAATCTCTTAATTATGTCATATTTGTTGCAGAAGGCTTTTAGTTCCCTATAGTCATAGCATTTCATCTTGTTAACGGTGGTCATATTCCTTATATGGTTCAAAAGACGCCTTATAAAGGCTACATGATACATCAGTTAAGGGTATTAATTTGTTTCAAACACTTAGGTAATACATTTAGGCTTAACATTTAACATAATAATTCTCCATGCCAAATAGTATTTAGCAACAGACACATGACCAGATTTTATAGGTTAAACTCTTAAAAATAATCAAAGCCTTGGAATAGTTGTAGAATTTAGATCTTAAATAGAATTGGACCAATTTACATTAAACTGTGACCTGGGGGCGAAGCCCCCCACAGGGGTCTGGGGGTGGAGCCCCCAGCGAGCGAAGCGAGTCTAATATACTATACAGCCGCATGTGTAACTCACTCACTCACTCACTCACTCAGGTATACGAATTCTAGACCACTTCTAGAGGAGCTAGAAACCTGAAATTTGGCATGTATGTAGCTTGTACCTTGTAACCCCCAGGAAAATCCCAAAAAGTTACAATTTTTTATTTTAACCCCCTCAAAAAAATTCAAAATGGAGGAAATTTTGAACATGTCCAAAATAGTGCCTTTTTATTTGAGCTGTAGCGGC
Source organism: Allygus modestus (assembly GCA_963675035.1). NCBI lineage: Eukaryota > Metazoa > Arthropoda > Insecta > Hemiptera > Cicadellidae > Allygus > Allygus modestus. The sequence goes on from OY776114.1 coordinate 115,209,045, forward strand.
CGAACGGTTGGTCCTATCGAGAAACGGAGACCACCACGTGCCACGGATTTTAGACGATCTACAACTTTGGTCCTATGACTTTTTGTCGTATCTCGTCTCCTTCACCCTTAGGTAGCGCTAGATTTTTCAAATTTTGGCATATTTTCGAAATATTTTGGCCGTTTTTTATTTCCTATCACGTTAATATACTTGATCGAGGCCTAATATTTGGCACGCAGTATGTCTACATCACACTTAGTAAATAGCAGTAGAAATATGACCAGGTTTTATTAATTAAACCTGTCGAAAAATGAAAAACTCTAAATATCTTTAGATATGACCGTTTTCTTAGTATAAGTAGTGGTGTATTGGGGGTTCTATGCCAATTTATATTATTGGACATACACGTGACACCAATAATACCTGAGCTAGAGACGTGAGATTTGGAATGCATGTGCCTTGCACCTTTTCTTCCCAAATTATACTATTTTTCGTTTGAACTATCTCAACAAAATAAATAATTGTGAATACAAAATTCAAAATGTAGTATTTTTTTATTTGAGATCTAGCGGCCAAATGGGTTGTCCTATCAAAAAACGAAGACCACCACGTGCTACGGATTTTAGACGAACTACAACTTCAGTCCTATGACATTTTGCCGTATTCCACCCCCTTCACCATTAGATAGCGCTAGATTTTTTAAAATTAAACTTTTTCATAGATTTGTTCGTGGTTTTTAATGGTTTGTAGCTCTAATATAGAACTTAAAGGCCTAATACTTATCACACAGTATTCCTAAATTACAATTATTACCAAATAACCCTCACACGCTCAGATTAAATATCTTAAGCACGCAAAAAAATCAAAGTCTTTGAGCGTTTGTAGATTTTATCGTGTTTTTCGGGTATCTTTTTTATGTTGCGCTCTGTCGAGGGTAAAATCTCTTAATTATGTCATATTTGTTGCAGAAGGCTTTTAGTTCCCTATAGTCATAGCATTTCATCTTGTTAACGGTGGTCATATTCCTTATATGGTTCAAAAGACGCCTTATAAAGGCTACATGATACATCAGTTAAGGGTATTAATTTGTTTCAAACACTTAGGTAATACATTTAGGCTTAACATTTAACATAATAATTCTCCATGCCAAATAGTATTTAGCAACAGACACATGACCAGATTTTATAGGTTAAACTCTTAAAAATAATCAAAGCCTTGGAATAGTTGTAGAATTTAGATCTTAAATAGAATTGGACCAATTTACATTAAACTGTGACCTGGGGGCGAAGCCCCCCACAGGGGTCTGGGGGTGGAGCCCCCAGCGAGCGAAGCGAGTCTAATATACTATACAGCCGCATGTGTAACTCACTCACTCACTCACTCACTCAGGTATACGAATTCTAGACCACTTCTAGAGGAGCTAGAAACCTGAAATTTGGCATGTATGTAGCTTGTACCTTGTAACCCCCAGGAAAATCCCAAAAAGTTACAATTTTTTATTTTAACCCCCTCAAAAAAATTCAAAATGGAGGAAATTTTGAACATGTCCAAAATAGTGCCTTTTTATTTGAGCTGTAGCGGCCGAACGGTTGGTCCTATCGAGAAACGGAGACCACCACGTGCCACGGATTTTAGACGATCTACAACTTTGGTCCTATGACTTTTTGTCGTATCTCGTCTCCTTCACCCTTAGGTAGCGCTAGATTTTTCAAATTTTGGCATATTTTCGAAATATTTTGGCCGTTTTTTATTTCCTATCACGTTAATATACTTGATCGAGGCCTAATATTTGGCACGCAGTATGTCTACATCACACTTAGTAAATAGCAGTAGAAATATGACCAGGTTTTATTAATTAAACCTGTCGAAAAATGAAAAACTCTAAATATCTTTAGATATGACCGTTTTCTTAGTATAAGTAGTGGTGTATTGGGGGTTCTATGCCAATTTATATTATTGGACATACACGTGACACCAATAATACCTGAGCTAGAGACGTGAGATTTGGAATGCATGTGCCTTGCACCTTTTCTTCCCAAATTATACTATTTTTCGTTTGAACTATCTCAACAAAATAAATAATTGTGAATACAAAATTCAAAATGTAGTATTTTTTTATTTGAGATCTAGCGGCCAAATGGGTTGTCCTATCAAAAAACGAAGACCACCACGTGCTACGGATTTTAGACGAACTACAACTTCAGTCCTATGACATTTTGCCGTATTCCACCCCCTTCACCATTAGATAGCGCTAGATTTTTTAAAATTAAACTTTTTCATAGATTTGTTCGTGGTTTTTAATGGTTTGTAGCTCTAATATAGAACTTAAAGGCCTAATACTTATCACACAGTATTCCTAAATTACAATTATTACCAAATAACCCTCACACGCTCAGATTAAATATCTTAAGCACGCAAAAAAATCAAAGTCTTTGAGCGTTTGTAGATTTTATCGTGTTTTTCGGGTATCTTTTTTATGTTGCGCTCTGTCGAGGGTAAAATCTCTTAATTATGTCATATTTGTTGCAGAAGGCTTTTAGTTCCCTATAGTCATAGCATTTCATCTTGTTAACGGTGGTCATATTCCTTATATGGTTCAAAAGACGCCTTATAAAGGCTACATGATACATCAGTTAAGGGTATTAATTTGTTTCAAACACTTAGGTAATACATTTAGGCTTAACATTTAACATAATAATTCTCCATGCCAAATAGTATTTAGCAACAGACACATGACCAGATTTTATAGGTTAAACTCTTAAAAATAATCAAAGCCTTGGAATAGTTGTAGAATTTAGATCTTAAATAGAATTGGACCAATTTACATTAAACTGTGACCTGGGGGCGAAGCCCCCCACAGGGGTCTGGGGGTGGAGCCCCCAGCGAGCGAAGCGAGTCTAATATACTATACAGCCGCATGTGTAACTCACTCACTCACTCACTCACTCAGGTATACGAATTCTAGACCACTTCTAGAGGAGCTAGAAACCTGAAATTTGGCATGTATGTAGCTTGTACCTTGTAACCCCCAGGAAAATCCCAAAAAGTTACAATTTTTTATTTTAACCCCCTCAAAAAAATTCAAAATGGAGGAAATTTTGAACATGTCCAAAATAGTGCCTTTTTATTTGAGCTGTAGCGGCCGAACGGTTGGTCCTATCGAGAAACGGAGACCACCACGTGCCACGGATTTTAGACGATCTACAACTTTGGTCCTATGACTTTTTGTCGTATCTCGTCTCCTTCACCCTTAGGTAGCGCTAGATTTTTCAAATTTTGGCATATTTTCGAAATATTTTGGCCGTTTTTTATTTCCTATCACGTTAATATACTTGATCGAGGCCTAATATTTGGCACGCAGTATGTCTACATCACACTTAGTAAATAGCAGTAGAAATATGACCAGGTTTTATTAATTAAACCTGTCGAAAAATGAAAAACTCTAAATATCTTTAGATATGACCGTTTTCTTAGTATAAGTAGTGGTGTATTGGGGGTTCTATGCCAATTTATATTATTGGACATACACGTGACACCAATAATACCTGAGCTAGAGACGTGAGATTTGGAATGCATGTGCCTTGCACCTTTTCTTCCCAAATTATACTATTTTTCGTTTGAACTATCTCAACAAAATAAATAATTGTGAATACAAAATTCAAAATGTAGTATTTTTTTATTTGAGATCTAGCGGCCAAATGGGTTGTCCTATCAAAAAACGAAGACCACCACGTGCTACGGATTTTAGACGAACTACAACTTCAGTCCTATGACATTTTGCCGTATTCCACCCCCTTCACCATTAGATAGCGCTAGATTTTTTAAAATTAAACTTTTTCATAGATTTGTTCGTGGTTTTTAATGGTTTGTCGCTCTAATATAGAACTTAAAGGCCTAATACTTATCACACAGTATTCCTAAATTACAATTATTACCAAATAACCCTCACACGCTCAGATTAAATATCTTAAGCACACAAAAAAATCAAAGTCTTTGAGCGTTTGTAGATTTTATCGTGTTTTTCGGGTATCTTTTTTATGTTGCGCTCTGTCGAGGGTAAAATCTCTTAATTATGTCATATTTGTTGCAGAAGGCTTTTAGTTCCCTATAGTCATAGCATTTCATCTTGTTAACGGTGGTCATATTCCTTATATGGTTCAAAAGACGCCTTATAAAGGCTACATGATACATCAGTTAAGGGTATTAATTTGTTTCAAACACTTAGGTAATACATTTAGGCTTAACATTTAACATAATAATTCTCCATGCCAAATAGTATTTAGCAACAGACACATGACCAGATTTTATAGGTTAAACTCTTAAAAATAATCAAAGCCTTGGAATAGTTGTAGAATTTAGATCTTAAATAGAATTGGACCAATTTACATTAAACTGTGACCTGGGGGCGAAGCCCCCCACAGGGGTCTGGGGGTGGAGCCCCCAGCGAGCGAAGCGAGTCTAATATACTATACAGCCGCATGTGTAACTCACTCACTCACTCACTCACTCAGGTATACGAATTCTAGACCACTTATAGAGGAGCTAGAAACCTGAAATTTGGCATGTATGTAGCTTGTACCTTGTAACCCCCAGGAAAATCCCAAAAAGTTACAATTTTTTATTTTAACCCCCTCAAAAAAATTCAAAATGGAGGAAATTTTGAACATGTCCAAAATAGTGCCTTTTTATTTGAGCTGTAGCGGCCGAACGGTTGGTCCTATCGAGAAACGGAGACCACCACGTGCCACGGATTTTAGACGATCTTCAACTTTGGTCCTATGACTTTTTGTCGTATCTCGTCTCCTTCACCCTTAGGTAGCGCTAGATTTTTCAAATTTTGGCATATTTTCGAAATATTTTGGCCGTTTTTTATTTCCTATCACGTTAATATACTTGATCGAGGCCTAATATTTGGCACGCAGTATGTCTACATCACACTTAGTAAATAGCAGTAGAAATATGACCAGGTTTTATTAATTAAACCTGTCGAAAAATGAAAAACTCTAAATATCTTTAGATATGACCGTTTTCTTAGTATAAGTAGTGGTGTATTGGGGGTTCTATGCCAATTTATATTATTGGACATACACGTGACACCAATAATACCTGAGCTAGAGACGTGAGATTTGGAATGCATGTGCCTTGCACCTTTTCTTCCCAAATTATACTATTTTTCGTTTGAACTATCTCAACAAAATAAATAATTGTGAATACAAAATTCAAAATGTAGTATTTTTTTATTTGAGATCTAGCGGCCAAATGGGTTGTCCTATCAAAAAACGAAGACCACCACGTGCTACGGATTTTAGACGAACTACAACTTCAGTCCTATGACATTTTGCCGTATTCCACCCCCTTCACCATTAGATAGCGCTAGATTTTTTAAAATTAAACTTTTTCATAGATTTGTTCGTGGTTTTTAATGGTTTGTCGCTCTAATATAGAACTTAAAGGCCTAATACTTATCACACAGTATTCCTAAATTACAATTATTACCAAATAACCCTCACACGCTCAGATTAAATATCTTAAGCACGCAAAAAAATCAAAGTCTTTGAGCGTTTGTAGATTTTATCGTGTTTTTCGGGTATCTTTTTTATGTTGCGCTCTGTCGAGGGTAAAATCTCTTAATTATGTCATATTTGTTGCAGAAGGCTTTTAGTTCCCTATAGTCATAGCATTTCATCTTGTTAACGGTGGTCATATTCCTTATATGGTTCAAAAGACGCCTTATAAAGGCTACATGATACATCAGTTAAGGGTATTAATTTGTTTCAAACACTTAGGTAATACATTTAGGCTTAACATTTAACATAATAATTCTCCATGCCAAATAGTATTTAGCAACAGACACATGACCAGATTTTATAGGTTAAACTCTTAAAAATAATCAAAGCCTTGGAATAGTTGTAGAATTTAGATCTTAAATAGAATTGGACCAATTTACATTAAACTGTGACCTGGGGGCGAAGCCCCCCACAGGGGTCTGGGGGTGGAGCCCCCAGCGAGCGAAGCGAGTCTAATATACTATACAGCCGCATGTGTAACTCACTCACTCACTCACTCACTCAGGTATACGAATTCTAGACCACTTCTAGAGGAGCTAGAAACCTGAAATTTGGCATGTATGTAGCTTGTACCTTGTAACCCCCAGGAAAATCCCAAAAAGTTACAATTTTTTATTTTAACCCCCTCAAAAAAATTCAAAATGGAGGAAATTTTGAACATGTCCAAAATAGTGCCTTTTTATTTGAGCTGTAGCGGCCGAACGGTTGGTCCTATCGAGAAACGGAGACCACCACGTGCCACGGATTTTAGACGATCTACAACTTTGGTCCTATGACTTTTTGTCGTATCTCGTCTCCTTCACCCTTAGGTAGCGCTAGATTTTTCAAATTTTGGCATATTTTCGAAATATTTTGGCCGTTTTTTATTTCCTATCACGTTAATATACTTGATCGAGGCCTAATATTTGGCACGCAGTATGTCTACATCACACTTAGTAAATAGCAGTAGAAATATGACCAGGTTTTATTAATTAAACCTGTCGAAAAATGAAAAACTCTAAATATCTTTAGATATGACCGTTTTCTTAGTATAAGTAGTGGTGTATTGGGGGTTCTATGCCAATTTATATTATTGGACATACACGTGACACCAATAATACCTGAGCTAGAGACGTGAGATTTGGAATGCATGTGCCTTGCACCTTTTCTTCCCAAATTATACTATTTTTCGTTTGAACTATCTCAACAAAATAAATAATTGTGAATACAAAATTCAAAATGTAGTATTTTTTTATTTGAGATCTAGCGGCCAAATGGGTTGTCCTATCAAAAAACGAAGACCACCACGTGCTACGGATTTTAGACGAACTACAACTTCAGTCCTATGACATTTTGCCGTATTCCACCCCTTTCACCATTAGATAGCGCTAGATTTTTTAAAATTAAACTTTTTCATAGATTTGTTCGTGGTTTTTAATGGTTTGTAGCTCTAATATAGAACTTAAAGGCCTAATACTTATCACACAGTATTCCTAAATTACAATTATTACCAAATAACCCTCACACGCTCAGATTAAATATCTTAAGCACGCAAAAAAATCAAAGTCTTTGAGCGTTTGTAGATTTTATCGTGTTTTTCGGGTATCTTTTTTATGTTGCGCTCTGTCGAGGGTAAAATCTCTTAATTATGTCATATTTGTTGCAGAAGGCTTTTAGTTCCCTATAGTCATAGCATTTCATCTTGTTAACGGTGGTCATATTCCTTATATGGTTCAAAAGACGCCTTATAAAGGCTACATGATACATCAGTTAAGGGTATTAATTTGTTTCAAACACTTAGGTAATACATTTAGGCTTAACATTTAACATAATAATTCTCCATGCCAAATAGTATTTAGCAACAGACACATGACCAGATTTTATAGGTTAAACTCTTAAAAATAATCAAAGCCTTGGAATAGTTGTAGAATTTAGATCTTAAATAGAATTGGACCAATTTACATTAAACTGTGACCTGGGGGCGAAGCCCCCCACAGGGGTCTGGGGGTGGAGCCCCCAGCGAGCGAAGCGAGTCTAATATACTATACAGCCGCATGTGTAACTCACTCACTCACTCACTCACTCAGGTATACGAATTCTAGACCACTTCTAGAGGAGCTAGAAACCTGAAATTTGGCATGTATGTAGCTTGTACCTTGTAACCCCCAGGAAAATCCCAAAAAGTTACAATTTTTTATTTTAACCCCCTCAAAAAAATTCAAAATGGAGGAAATTTTGAACATGTCCAAAATAGTGCCTTTTTATTTGAGCTGTAGCGGCCGAACGGTTGGTCCTATCGAGAAACGGAGACCACCACGTGCCACGGATTTTAGACGATCTACAACTTTGGTCCTATGACTTTTTGTCGTATCTCGTCTCCTTCACCCTTAGGTAGCGCTAGATTTTTCAAATTTTGGCATATTTTCGAAATATTTTGGCCGTTTTTTATTTCCTATCACGTTAATATACTTGATCGAGGCCTAATATTTGGCACGCAGTATGTCTACATCACACTTAGTAAATAGCAGTAGAAATATGACCAGGTTTTATTAATTAAACCTGTCGAAAAATGAAAAACTCTAAATATCTTTAGATATGACCGTTTTCTTAGTATAAGTAGTGGTGTATTGGGGGTTCTATGCCAATTTATATTATTGGACATACACGTGACACCAATAATACCTGAGCTAGAGACGTGAGATTTGGAATGCATGTGCCTTGCACCTTTTCTTCCCAAATTATACTATTTTTCGTTTGAACTATCTCAACAAAATAAATAATTGTGAATACAAAATTCAAAATGTAGTATTTTTTTATTTGAGATCTAGCGGCCAAATGGGTTGTCCTATCAAAAAACGAAGACCACCACGTGCTACGGATTTTAGACGAACTACAACTTCAGTCCTATGACATTTTGCCGTATTCCACCCCCTTCACCATTAGATAGCGCTAGATTTTTTAAAATTAAACTTTTTCATAGATTTGTTCGTGGTTTTTAATGGTTTGTCGCTCTAATATAGAACTTAAAGGCCTAATACTTATCACACAGTATTCCTAAATTACAATTATTACCAAATAACCCTCACACGCTCAGATTAAATATCTTAAGCACGCAAAAAAATCAAAGTCTTTGAGCGTTTGTAGATTTTATCGTGTTTTTCGGGTATCTTTTTTATGTTGCGCTCTGTCGAGGGTAAAATCTCTTAATTATGTCATATTTGTTGCAGAAGGCTTTTAGTTCCCTATAGTCATAGCATTTCATCTTGTTAACGGTGGTCATATTCCTTATATGGTTCAAAAGACGCCTTATAAAGGCTACATGATACATCAGTTAAGGGTATTAATTTGTTTCAAACACTTAGGTAATACATTTAGGCTTAACATTTAACATAATAATTCTCCATGCCAAATAGTATTTAGCAACAGACACATGACCAGATTTTATAGGTTAAACTCTTAAAAATAATCAAAGCCTTGGAATAGTTGTAGAATTTAGATCTTAAATAGAATTGGACCAATTTACATTAAACTGTGACCTGGGGGCGAAGCCCCCCACAGGGGTCTGGGGGTGGAGCCCCCAGCGAGCGAAGCGAGTCTAATATACTATACAGCCGCATGTGTAACTCACTCACTCACTCACTCACTCAGGTATACGAATTCTAGACCACTTCTAGAGGAGCTAGAAACCTGAAATTTGGCATGTATGTAGCTTGTACCTTGTAACCCCCAGGAAAATCCCAAAAAGTTACAATTTTTTATTTTAACCCCCTCAAAAAAATTCAAAATGGAGGAAATTTTGAACATGTCCAAAATAGTGCCTTTTTATTTGAGCTGTAGCGGCCGAACGGTTGGTCCTATCGAGAAACGGAGACCACCACGTGCCACGGATTTTAGACGATCTACAACTTTGGTCCTATGACTTTTTGTCGTATCTCGTCTCCTTCACCCTTAGGTAGCGCTAGATTTTTCAAATTTTGGCATATTTTCGAAATATTTTGGCCGTTTTTTATTTCCTATCACGTTAATATACTTGATCGAGGCCTAATATTTGGCACGCAGTATGTCTACATCACACTTAGTAAATAGCAGTAGAAATATGACCAGGTTTTATTAATTAAACCTGTCGAAAAATGAAAAACTCTAAATATCTTTAGATATGACCGTTTTCTTAGTATAAGTAGTGGTGTATTGGGGGTTCTATGCCAATTTATATTATTGGACATACACGTGACACCAATAATACCTGAGCTAGAGACGTGAGATTTGGAATGCATGTGCCTTGCACCTTTTCTTCCCAAATTATACTATTTTTCGTTTGAACTATCTCAACAAAATAAATAATTGTGAATACAAAATTCAAAATGTAGTATTTTTTTATTTGAGATCTAGCGGCCAAATGGGTTGTCCTATCAAAAAACGAAGACCACCACGTGCTACGGATTTTAGACGAACTACAACTTCAGTCCTATGACATTTTGCCGTATTCCACCCCCTTCACCATTAGATAGCGCTAGATTTTTTAAAATTAAACTTTTTCATAGATTTGTTCGTGGTTTTTAATGGTTTGTCGCTCTAATATAGAACTTAAAGGCCTAATACTTATCACACAGTATTCCTAAATTACAATTATTACCAAATAACCCTCACACGCTCAGATTAAATATCTTAAGCACGCAAAAAAATCAAAGTCTTTGAGCGTTTGTAGATTTTATCGTGTTTTTCGGGTATCTTTTTTATGTTGCGCTCTGTCGAGGGTAAAATCTCTTAATTATGTCATATTTGTTGCAGAAGGCTTTTAGTTCCCTATAGTCATAGCATTTCATCTTGTTAACGGTGGTCATATTCCTTATATGGTTCAAAAGACGCCTTATAAAGGCTACATGATACATCAGTTAAGGGTATTAATTTGTTTCAAACACTTAGGTAATACATTTAGGCTTAACATTTAACATAATAATTCTCCATGCCAAATAGTATTTAGCAACAGACACATGACCAGATTTTATAGGTTAAACTCTTAAAAATAATCAAAGCCTTGGAATAGTTGTAGAATTTAGATCTTAAATAGAATTGGACCAATTTACATTAAACTGTGACCTGGGGGCGAAGCCCCCCACAGGGGTCTGGGGGTGGAGCCCCCAGCGAGCGAAGCGAGTCTAATATACTATACAGCCGCATGTGTAACTCACTCACTCACTCACTCACTCAGGTATACGAATTCTAGACCACTTCTAGAGGAGCTAGAAACCTGAAATTTGGCATGTATGTAGCTTGTACCTTGTAACCCCCAGGAAAATCCCAAAAAGTTACAATTTTTTATTTTAACCCCCTCAAAAAAATTCAAAATGGAGGAAATTTTGAACATGTCCAAAATAGTGCCTTTTTATTTGAGCTGTAGCGGCCGAACGGTTGGTCCTATCGAGAAACGGAGACCACCACGTGCCACGGATTTTAGACGATCTACAACTTTGGTCCTATGACTTTTTGTCGTATCTCGTCTCCTTCACCCTTAGGTAGCGCTAGATTTTTCAAATTTTGGCATATTTTCGAAATATTTTGGCCGTTTTTTATTTCCTATCACGTTAATATACTTGATCGAGGCCTAATATTTGGCACGCAGTATGTCTACATCACACTTAGTAAATAGCAGTAGAAATATGACCAGGTTTTATTAATTAAACCTGTCGAAAAATGAAAAACTCTAAATATCTTTAGATATGACCGTTTTCTTAGTATAAGTAGTGGTGTATTGGGGGTTCTATGCCAATTTATATTATTGGACATACACGTGACACCAATAATACCTGAGCTAGAGACGTGAGATTTGGAATGCATGTGCCTTGCACCTTTTCTTCCCAAATTATACTATTTTTCGTTTGAACTATCTCAACAAAATAAATAATTGTGAATACAAAATTCAAAATGTAGTATTTTTTTATTTGAGATCTAGCGGCCAAATGGGTTGTCCTATCAAAAAACGAAGACCACCACGTGCTACGGATTTTAGACGAACTACAACTTCAGTCCTATGACATTTTGCCGTATTCCACCCCCTTCACCATTAGATAGCGCTAGATTTTTTAAAATTAAACTTTTTCATAGATTTGTTCGTGGTTTTTAATGGTTTGTCGCTCTAATATAGAACTTAAAGGCCTAATACTTATCACACAGTATTCCTAAATTACAATTATTACCAAATAACCCTCACACGCTCAGATTAAATATCTTAAGCACGCAAAAAAATCAAAGTCTTTGAGCGTTTGTAGATTTTATCGTGTTTTTCGGGTATCTTTTTTATGTTGCGCTCTGTCGAGGGTAAAATCTCTTAATTATGTCATATTTGTTGCAGAAGGCTTTTAGTTCCCTATAGTCATAGCATTTCATCTTGTTAACGGTGGTCATATTCCTTATATGGTTCAAAAGACGCCTTATAAAGGCTACATGATACATCAGTTAAGGGTATTAATTTGTTTCAAACACTTAGGTAATACATTTAGGCTTAACATTTAACATAATAATTCTCCATGCCAAATAGTATTTAGCAACAGACACATGACCAGATTTTATAGGTTAAACTCTTAAAAATAATCAAAGCCTTGGAATAGTTGTAGAATTTAGATCTTAAATAGAATTGGACCAATTTACATTAAACTGTGACCTGGGGGCGAAGCCCCCCACAGGGGTCTGGGGGTGGAGCCCCCAGCGAGCGAAGCGAGTCTAATATACTATACAGCCGCATGTGTAACTCACTCACTCACTCACTCACTCAGGTATACGAATTCTAGACCACTTCTAGAGGAGCTAGAAACCTGAAATTTGGCATGTATGTAGCTTGTACCTTGTAACCCCCAGGAAAATCCCAAAAAGTTACAATTTTTTATTTTAACCCCCTCAAAAAAATTCAAAATGGAGGAAATTTTGAACATGTCCAAAATAGTGCCTTTTTATTTGAGCTGTAGCGGCCGAACGGTTGGTCCTATCGAGAAACGGAGACCACCACGTGCCACGGATTTTAGACGATCTACAACTTTGGTCCTATGACTTTTTGTCGTATCTCGTCTCCTTCACCCTTAGGTAGCGCTAGATTTTTCAAATTTTGGCATATTTTCGAAATATTTTGGCCGTTTTTTATTTCCTATCACGTTAATATACTTGATCGAGGCCTAATATTTGGCACGCAGTATGTCTACATCACACTTAGTAAATAGCAGTAGAAATATGACCAGGTTTTATTAATTAAACCTGTCGAAAAATGAAAAACTCTAAATATCTTTAGATATGACCGTTTTCTTAGTATAAGTAGTGGTGTATTGGGGGTTCTATGCCAATTTATATTATTGGACATACACGTGACACCAATAATACCTGAGCTAGAGACGTGAGATTTGGAATGCATGTGCCTTGCACCTTTTCTTCCCAAATTATACTATTTTTCGTTTGAACTATCTCAACAAAATAAATAATTGTGAATACAAAATTCAAAATGTAGTATTTTTTTATTTGAGATCTAGCGGCCAAATGGGTTGTCCTATCAAAAAACGAAGACCACCACGTGCTACGGATTTTAGACGAACTACAACTTCAGTCCTATGACATTTTGCCGTATTCCACCCCCTTCACCATTAGATAGCGCTAGATTTTTTAAAATTAAACTTTTTCATAGATTTGTTCGTGGTTTTTAATGGTTTGTCGCTCTAATATAGAACTTAAAGGCCTAATACTTATCACACAGTATTCCTAAATTACAATTATTACCAAATAACCCTCACACGCTCAGATTAAATATCTTAAGCACGCAAAAAAATCAAAGTCTTTGAGCGTTTGTAGATTTTATCGTGTTTTTCGGGTATCTTTTTTATGTTGCGCTCTGTCGAGGGTAAAATCTCTTAATTATGTCATATTTGTTGCAGAAGGCTTTTAGTTCCCTATAGTCATAGCATTTCATCTTGTTAACGGTGGTCATATTCCTTATATGGTTCAAAAGACGCCTTATAAAGGCTACATGATACATCAGTTAAGGGTATTAATTTGTTTCAAACACTTAGGTAATACATTTAGGCTTAACATTTAACATAATAATTCTCCATGCCAAATAGTATTTAGCAACAGACACATGACCAGATTTTATAGGTTAAACTCTTAAAAATAATCAAAGCCTTGGAATAGTTGTAGAATTTAGATCTTAAATAGAATTGGACCAATTTACATTAAACTGTGACCTGGGGGCGAAGCCCCCCACAGGGGTCTGGGGGTGGAGCCCCCAGCGAGCGAAGCGAGTCTAATATACTATACAGCCGCATGTGTAACTCACTCACTCACTCACTCACTCAGGTATACGAATTCTAGACCACTTCTAGAGGAGCTAGAAACCTGAAATTTGGCATGTATGTAGCTTGTACCTTGTAACCCCCAGGAAAATCCCAAAAAGTTACAATTTTTTATTTTAACCCCCTCAAAAAAATTCAAAATGGAGGAAATTTTGAACATGTCCAAAATAGTGCCTTTTTATTTGAGCTGTAGCGGCCGAACGGTTGGTCCTATCGAGAAACGGAGACCACCACGTGCCACGGATTTTAGACGATCTACAACTTTGGTCCTATGACTTTTTGTCGTATCTCGTCTCCTTCACCCTTAGGTAGCGCTAGATTTTTCAAATTTTGGCATATTTTCGAAATATTTTGGCCGTTTTTTATTTCCTATCACGTTAATATACTTGATCGAGGCCTAATATTTGGCACGCAGTATGTCTACATCACACTTAGTAAATAGCAGTAGAAATATGACCAGGTTTTATTAATTAAACCTGTCGAAAAATGAAAAACTCTAAATATCTTTAGATATGACCGTTTTCTTAGTATAAGTAGTGGTGTATTGGGGGTTCTATGCCAATTTATATTATTGGACATACACGTGACACCAATAATACCTGAGCTAGAGACGTGAGATTTGGAATGCATGTGCCTTGCACCTTTTCTTCCCAAATTATACTATTTTTCGTTTGAACTATCTCAACAAAATAAATAATTGTGAATACAAAATTCAAAATGTAGTATTTTTTTATTTGAGATCTAGCGGCCAAATGGGTTGTCCTATCAAAAAACGAAGACCACCACGTGCTACGGATTTTAGACGAACTACAACTTCAGTCCTATGACATTTTGCCGTATTCCACCCCCTTCACCATTAGATAGCGCTAGATTTTTTAAAATTAAACTTTTTCATAGATTTGTTCGTGGTTTTTAATGGTTTGTAGCTCTAATATAGAACTTAAAGGCCTAATACTTATCACACAGTATTCCTAAATTACAATTATTACCAAATAACCCTCACACGCTCAGATTAAATATCTTAAGCACGCAAAAAAATCAAAGTCTTTGAGCGTTTGTAGATTTTATCGTGTTTTTCGGGTATCTTTTTTATGTTGCGCTCTGTCGAGGGTAAAATCTCTTAATTATGTCATATTTGTTGCAGAAGGCTTTTAGTTCCCTATAGTCATAGCATTTCATCTTGTTAACGGTGGTCATATTCCTTATATGGTTCAAAAGACGCCTTATAAAGGCTACATGATACATCAGTTAAGGGTATTAATTTGTTTCAAACACTTAGGTAATACATTTAGGCTTAACATTTAACATAATAATTCTCCATGCCAAATAGTATTTAGCAACAGACACATGACCAGATTTTATAGGTTAAACTCTTAAAAATAATCAAAGCCTTGGAATAGTTGTAGAATTTAGATCTTAAATAGAATTGGACCAATTTACATTAAACTGTGACCTGGGGGCGAAGCCCCCCACAGGGGTCTGGGGGTGGAGCCCCCAGCGAGCGAAGCGAGTCTAATATACTATACAGCCGCATGTGTAACTCACTCACTCACTCACTCACTCAGGTATACGAATTCTAGACCACTTCTAGAGGAGCTAGAAACCTGAAATTTGGCATGTATGTAGCTTGTACCTTGTAACCCCCAGGAAAATCCCAAAAAGTTACAATTTTTTATTTTAACCCCCTCAAAAAAATTCAAAATGGAGGAAATTTTGAACATGTCCAAAATAGTGCCTTTTTATTTGAGCTGTAGCGGCCGAACGGTTGGTCCTATCGAGAAACGGAGACCACCACGTGCCACGGATTTTAGACGATCTACAACTTTGGTCCTATGACTTTTTGTCGTATCTCGTCTCCTTCACCCTTAGGTAGCGCTAGATTTTTCAAATTTTGGCATATTTTCGAAATATTTTGGCCGTTTTTTATTTCCTATCACGTTAATATACTTGATCGAGGCCTAATATTTGGCACGCAGTATGTCTACATCACACTTAGTAAATAGCAGTAGAAATATGACCAGGTTTTATTAATTAAACCTGTCGAAAAATGAAAAACTCTAAATATCTTTAGATATGACCGTTTTCTTAGTATAAGTAGTGGTGTATTGGGGGTTCTATGCCAATTTATATTATTGGACATACACGTGACACCAATAATACCTGAGCTAGAGACGTGAGATTTGGAATGCATGTGCCTTGCACCTTTTCTTCCCAAATTATACTATTTTTCGTTTGAACTATCTCAACAAAATAAATAATTGTGAATACAAAATTCAAAATGTAGTATTTTTTTATTTGAGATCTAGCGGCCAAATGGGTTGTCCTATCAAAAAACGAAGACCACCACGTGCTACGGATTTTAGACGAACTACAACTTCAGTCCTATGACATTTTGCCGTATTCCACCCCCTTCACCATTAGATAGCGCTAGATTTTTTAAAATTAAACTTTTTCATAGATTTGTTCGTGGTTTTTAATGGTTTGTAGCTCTAATATAGAACTTAAAGGCCTAATACTTATCACACAGTATTCCTAAATTACAATTATTACCAAATAACCCTCACACGCTCAGATTAAATATCTTAAGCACGCAAAAAAATCAAAGTCTTTGAGCGTTTGTAGATTTTATCGTGTTTTTCGGGTATCTTTTTTATGTTGCGCTCTGTCGAGGGTAAAATCTCTTAATTATGTCATATTTGTTGCAGAAGGCTTTTAGTTCCCTATAGTCATAGCATTTCATCTTGTTAACGGTGGTCATATTCCTTATATGGTTCAAAAGACGCCTTATAAAGGCTACATGATACATCAGTTAAGGGTATTAATTTGTTTCAAACACTTAGGTAATACATTTAGGCTTAACATTTAACATAATAATTCTCCATGCCAAATAGTATTTAGCAACAGACACATGACCAGATTTTATAGGTTAAACTCTTAAAAATAATCAAAGCCTTGGAATAGTTGTAGAATTTAGATCTTAAATAGAATTGGACCAATTTACATTAAACTGTGACCTGGGGGCGAAGCCCCCCACAGGGGTCTGGGGGTGGAGCCCCCAGCGAGCGAAGCGAGTCTAATATACTATACAGCCGCATGTGTAACTCACTCACTCACTCACTCACTCAGGTATACGAATTCTAGACCACTTCTAGAGGAGCTAGAAACCTGAAATTTGGCATGTATGTAGCTTGTACCTTGTAACCCCCAGGAAAATCCCAAAAAGTTACAATTTTTTATTTTAACCCCCTCAAAAAAATTCAAAATGGAGGAAATTTTGAACATGTCCAAAATAGTGCCTTTTTATTTGAGCTGTAGCGGCCGAACGGTTGGTCCTATCGAGAAACGGAGACCACCACGTGCCACGGATTTTAGACGATCTACAACTTTGGTCCTATGACTTTTTGTCGTATCTCGTCTCCTTCACCCTTAGGTAGCGCTAGATTTTTCAAATTTTGGCATATTTTCGAAATATTTTGGCCGTTTTTTATTTCCTATCACGTTAATATACTTGATCGAGGCCTAATATTTGGCACGCAGTATGTCTACATCACACTTAGTAAATAGCAGTAGAAATATGACCAGGTTTTATTAATTAAACCTGTCGAAAAATGAAAAACTCTAAATATCTTTAGATATGACCGTTTTCTTAGTATAAGTAGTGGTGTATTGGGGGTTCTATGCCAATTTATATTATTGGACATACACGTGACACCAATAATACCTGAGCTAGAGACGTGAGATTTGGAATGCATGTGCCTTGCACCTTTTCTTCCCAAATTATACTATTTTTCGTTTGAACTATCTCAACAAAATAAATAATTGTGAATACAAAATTCAAAATGTAGTATTTTTTTATTTGAGATCTAGCGGCCAAATGGGTTGTCCTATCAAAAAACGAAGACCACCACGTGCTACGGATTTTAGACGAACTACAACTTCAGTCCTATGACATTTTGCCGTATTCCACCCCCTTCACCATTAGATAGCGCTAGATTTTTTAAAATTAAACTTTTTCATAGATTTGTTCGTGGTTTTTAATGGTTTGTAGCTCTAATATAGAACTTAAAGGCCTAATACTTATCACACAGTATTCCTAAATTACAATTATTACCAAATAACCCTCACACGCTCAGATTAAATATCTTAAGCACGCAAAAAAATCAAAGTCTTTGAGCGTTTGTAGATTTTATCGTGTTTTTCGGGTATCTTTTTTATGTTGCGCTCTGTCGAGGGTAAAATCTCTTAATTATGTCATATTTGTTGCAGAAGGCTTTTAGTTCCCTATAGTCATAGCATTTCATCTTGTTAACGGTGGTCATATTCCTTATATGGTTCAAAAGACGCCTTATAAAGGCTACATGATACATCAGTTAAGGGTATTAATTTGTTTCAAACACTTAGGTAATACATTTAGGCTTAACATTTAACATAATAATTCTCCATGCCAAATAGTATTTAGCAACAGACACATGACCAGATTTTATAGGTTAAACTCTTAAAAATAATCAAAGCCTTGGAATAGTTGTAGAATTTAGATCTTAAATAGAATTGGACCAATTTACATTAAACTGTGACCTGGGGGCGAAGCCCCCCACAGGGGTCTGGGGGTGGAGCCCCCAGCGAGCGAAGCGAGTCTAATATACTATACAGCCGCATGTGTAACTCACTCACTCACTCACTCACTCAGGTATACGAATTCTAGACCACTTCTAGAGGAGCTAGAAACCTGAAATTTGGCATGTATGTAGCTTGTACCTTGTAACCCCCAGGAAAATCCCAAAAAGTTACAATTTTTTATTTTAACCCCCTCAAAAAAATTCAAAATGGAGGAAATTTTGAACATGTCCAAAATAGTGCCTTTTTATTTGAGCTGTAGCGGCCGAACGGTTGGTCCTATCGAGAAACGGAGACCACCACGTGCCACGGATTTTAGACGATCTACAACTTTGGTCCTATGACTTTTTGTCGTATCTCGTCTCCTTCACCCTTAGGTAGCGCTAGATTTTTCAAATTTTGGCATATTTTCGAAATATTTTGGCCGTTTTTTATTTCCTATCACGTTAATATACTTGATCGAGGCCTAATATTTGGCACGCAGTATGTCTACATCACACTTAGTAAATAGCAGTAGAAATATGACCAGGTTTTATTAATTAAACCTGTCGAAAAATGAAAAACTCTAAATATCTTTAGATATGACCGTTTTCTTAGTATAAGTAGTGGTGTATTGGGGGTTCTATGCCAATTTATATTATTGGACATACACGTGACACCAATAATACCTGAGCTAGAGACGTGAGATTTGGAATGCATGTGCCTTGCACCTTTTCTTCCCAAATTATACTATTTTTCGTTTGAACTATCTCAACAAAATAAATAATTGTGAATACAAAATTCAAAATGTAGTATTTTTTTATTTGAGATCTAGCGGCCAAATGGGTTGTCCTATCAAAAAACGAAGACCACCACGTGCTACGGATTTTAGACGAACTACAACTTCAGTCCTATGACATTTTGCCGTATTCCACCCCCTTCACCATTAGATAGCGCTAGATTTTTTAAAATTAAACTTTTTCATAGATTTGTTCGTGGTTTTTAATGGTTTGTAGCTCTAATATAGAACTTAAAGGCCTAATACTTATCACACAGTATTCCTAAATTACAATTATTACCAAATAACCCTCACACGCTCAGATTAAATATCTTAAGCACGCAAAAAAATCAAAGTCTTTGAGCGTTTGTAGATTTTATCGTGTTTTTCGGGTATCTTTTTTATGTTGCGCTCTGTCGAGGGTAAAATCTCTTAATTATGTCATATTTGTTGCAGAAGGCTTTTAGTTCCCTATAGTCATAGCATTTCATCTTGTTAACGGTGGTCATATTCCTTATATGGTTCAAAAGACGCCTTATAAAGGCTACATGATACATCAGTTAAGGGTATTAATTTGTTTCAAACACTTAGGTAATACATTTAGGCTTAACATTTAACATAATAATTCTCCATGCCAAATAGTATTTAGCAACAGACACATGACCAGATTTTATAGGTTAAACTCTTAAAAATAATCAAAGCCTTGGAATAGTTGTAGAATTTAGATCTTAAATAGAATTGGACCAATTTACATTAAACTGTGACCTGGGGGCGAAGCCCCCCACAGGGGTCTGGGGGTGGAGCCCCCAGCGAGCGAAGCGAGTCTAATATACTATACAGCCGCATGTGTAACTCACTCACTCACTCACTCACTCAGGTATACGAATTCTAGACCACTTCTAGAGGAGCTAGAAACCTGAAATTTGGCATGTATGTAGCTTGTACCTTGTAACCCCCAGGAAAATCCCAAAAAGTTACAATTTTTTATTTTAACCCCCTCAAAAAAATTCAAAATGGAGGAAATTTTGAACATGTCCAAAATAGTGCCTTTTTATTTGAGCTGTAGCGGCCGAACGGTTGGTCCTATCGAGAAACGGAGACCACCACGTGCCACGGATTTTAGACGATCTACAACTTTGGTCCTATGACTTTTTGTCGTATCTCGTCTCCTTCACCCTTAGGTAGCGCTAGATTTTTCAAATTTTGGCATATTTTCGAAATATTTTGGCCGTTTTTTATTTCCTATCACGTTAATATACTTGATCGAGGCCTAATATTTGGCACGCAGTATGTCTACATCACACTTAGTAAATAGCAGTAGAAATATGACCAGGTTTTATTAATTAAACCTGTCGAAAAATGAAAAACTCTAAATATCTTTAGATATGACCGTTTTCTTAGTATAAGTAGTGGTGTATTGGGGGTTCTATGCCAATTTATATTATTGGACATACACGTGACACCAATAATACCTGAGCTAGAGACGTGAGATTTGGAATGCATGTGCCTTGCACCTTTTCTTCCCAAATTATACTATTTTTCGTTTGAACTATCTCAACAAAATAAATAATTGTGAATACAAAATTCAAAATGTAGTATTTTTTTATTTGAGATCTAGCGGCCAAATGGGTTGTCCTATCAAAAAACGAAGACCACCACGTGCTACGGATTTTAGACGAACTACAACTTCAGTCCTATGACATTTTGCCGTATTCCACCCCCTTCACCATTAGATAGCGCTAGATTTTTTAAAATTAAACTTTTTCATAGATTTGTTCGTGGTTTTTAATGGTTTGTAGCTCTAATATAGAACTTAAAGGCCTAATACTTATCACACAGTATTCCTAAATTACAATTATTACCAAATAACCCTCACACGCTCAGATTAAATATCTTAAGCACGCAAAAAAATCAAAGTCTTTGAGCGTTTGTAGATTTTATCGTGTTTTTCGGGTATCTTTTTTATGTTGCGCTCTGTCGAGGGTAAAATCTCTTAATTATGTCATATTTGTTGCAGAAGGCTTTTAGTTCCCTATAGTCATAGCATTTCATCTTGTTAACGGTGGTCATATTCCTTATATGGTTCAAAAGACGCCTTATAAAGGCTACATGATACATCAGTTAAGGGTATTAATTTGTTTCAAACACTTAGGTAATACATTTAGGCTTAACATTTAACATAATAATTCTCCATGCCAAATAGTATTTAGCAACAGACACATGACCAGATTTTATAGGTTAAACTCTTAAAAATAATCAAAGCCTTGGAATAGTTGTAGAATTTAGATCTTAAATAGAATTGGACCAATTTACATTAAACTGTGACCTGGGGGCGAAGCCCCCCACAGGGGTCTGGGGGTGGAGCCCCCAGCGAGCGAAGCGAGTCTAATATACTATACAGCCGCATGTGTAACTCACTCACTCACTCACTCACTCAGGTATACGAATTCTAGACCACTTCTAGAGGAGCTAGAAACCTGAAATTTGGCATGTATGTAGCTTGTACCTTGTAACCCCCAGGAAAATCCCAAAAAGTTACAATTTTTTATTTTAACCCCCTCAAAAAAATTCAAAATGGAGGAAATTTTGAACATGTCCAAAATAGTGCCTTTTTATTTGAGCTGTAGCGGCCGAACGGTTGGTCCTATCGAGAAACGGAGACCACCACGTGCCACGGATTTTAGACGATCTACAACTTTGGTCCTATGACTTTTTGTCGTATCTCGTCTCCTTCACCCTTAGGTAGCGCTAGATTTTTCAAATTTTGGCATATTTTCGAAATATTTTGGCCGTTTTTTATTTCCTATCACGTTAATATACTTGATCGAGGCCTAATATTTGGCACGCAGTATGTCTACATCACACTTAGTAAATAGCAGTAGAAATATGACCAGGTTTTATTAATTAAACCTGTCGAAAAATGAAAAACTCTAAATATCTTTAGATATGACCGTTTTCTTAGTATAAGTAGTGGTGTATTGGGGGTTCTATGCCAATTTATATTATTGGACATACACGTGACACCAATAATACCTGAGCTAGAGACGTGAGATTTGGAATGCATGTGCCTTGCACCTTTTCTTCCCAAATTATACTATTTTTCGTTTGAACTATCTCAACAAAATAAATAATTGTGAATACAAAATTCAAAATGTAGTATTTTTTTATTTGAGATCTAGCGGCCAAATGGGTTGTCCTATCAAAAAACGAAGACCACCACGTGCTACGGATTTTAGACGAACTACAACTTCAGTCCTATGACATTTTGCCGTATTCCACCCCCTTCACCATTAGATAGCGCTAGATTTTTTAAAATTAAACTTTTTCATAGATTTGTTCGTGGTTTTTAATGGTTTGTAGCTCTAATATAGAACTTAAAGGCCTAATACTTATCACACAGTATTCCTAAATTACAATTATTACCAAATAACCCTCACACGCTCAGATTAAATATCTTAAGCACGCAAAAAAATCAAAGTCTTTGAGCGTTTGTAGATTTTATCGTGTTTTTCGGGTATCTTTTTTATGTTGCGCTCTGTCGAGGGTAAAATCTCTTAATTATGTCATATTTGTTGCAGAAGGCTTTTAGTTCCCTATAGTCATAGCATTTCATCTTGTTAACGGTGGTCATATTCCTTATATGGTTCAAAAGACGCCTTATAAAGGCTACATGATACATCAGTTAAGGGTATTAATTTGTTTCAAACACTTAGGTAATACATTTAGGCTTAACATTTAACATAATAATTCTCCATGCCAAATAGTATTTAGCAACAGACACATGACCAGATTTTATAGGTTAAACTCTTAAAAATAATCAAAGCCTTGGAATAGTTGTAGAATTTAGATCTTAAATAGAATTGGACCAATTTACATTAAACTGTGACCTGGGGGCGAAGCCCCCCACAGGGGTCTGGGGGTGGAGCCCCCAGCGAGCGAAGCGAGTCTAATATACTATACAGCCGCATGTGTAACTCACTCACTCACTCACTCACTCAGGTATACGAATTCTAGACCACTTCTAGAGGAGCTAGAAACCTGAAATTTGGCATGTATGTAGCTTGTACCTTGTAACCCCCAGGAAAATCCCAAAAAGTTACAATTTTTTATTTTAACCCCCTCAAAAAAATTCAAAATGGAGGAAATTTTGAACATGTCCAAAATAGTGCCTTTTTATTTGAGCTGTAGCGGCCGAACGGTTGGTCCTATCGAGAAACGGAGACCACCACGTGCCACGGATTTTAGACGATCTACAACTTTGGTCCTATGACTTTTTGTCGTATCTCGTCTCCTTCACCCTTAGGTAGCGCTAGATTTTTCAAATTTTGGCATATTTTCGAAATATTTTGGCCGTTTTTTATTTCCTATCACGTTAATATACTTGATCGAGGCCTAATATTTGGCACGCAGTATGTCTACATCACACTTAGTAAATAGCAGTAGAAATATGACCAGGTTTTATTAATTAAACCTGTCGAAAAATGAAAAACTCTAAATATCTTTAGATATGACCGTTTTCTTAGTATAAGTAGTGGTGTATTGGGGGTTCTATGCCAATTTATATTATTGGACATACACGTGACACCAATAATACCTGAGCTAGAGACGTGAGATTTGGAATGCATGTGCCTTGCACCTTTTCTTCCCAAATTATACTATTTTTCGTTTGAACTATCTCAACAAAATAAATAATTGTGAATACAAAATTCAAAATGTAGTATTTTTTTATTTGAGATCTAGCGGCCAAATGGGTTGTCCTATCAAAAAACGAAGACCACCACGTGCTACGGATTTTAGACGAACTACAACTTCAGTCCTATGACATTTTGCCGTATTCCACCCCCTTCACCATTAGATAGCGCTAGATTTTTTAAAATTAAACTTTTTCATAGATTTGTTCGTGGTTTTTAATGGTTTGTCGCTCTAATATAGAACTTAAAGGCCTAATACTTATCACACAGTATTCCTAAATTACAATTATTACCAAATAACCCTCACACGCTCAGATTAAATATCTTAAGCACACAAAAAAATCAAAGTCTTTGAGCGTTTGTAGATTTTATCGTGTTTTTCGGGTATCTTTTTTATGTTGCGCTCTGTCGAGGGTAAAATCTCTTAATTATGTCATATTTGTTGCAGAAGGCTTTTAGTTCCCTATAGTCATAGCATTTCATCTTGTTAACGGTGGTCATATTCCTTATATGGTTCAAAAGACGCCTTATAAAGGCTACATGATACATCAGTTAAGGGTATTAATTTGTTTCAAACACTTAGGTAATACATTTAGGCTTAACATTTAACATAATAATTCTCCATGCCAAATAGTATTTAGCAACAGACACATGACCAGATTTTATAGGTTAAACTCTTAAAAATAATCAAAGCCTTGGAATAGTTGTAGAATTTAGATCTTAAATAGAATTGGACCAATTTACATTAAACTGTGACCTGGGGGCGAAGCCCCCCACAGGGGTCTGGGGGTGGAGCCCCCAGCGAGCGAAGCGAGTCTAATATACTATACAGCCGCATGTGTAACTCACTCACTCACTCACTCACTCAGGTATACGAATTCTAGACCACTTCTAGAGGAGCTAGAAACCTGAAATTTGGCATGTATGTAGCTTGTACCTTGTAACCCCCAGGAAAATCCCAAAAAGTTACAATTTTTTATTTTAACCCCCTCAAAAAAATTCAAAATGGAGGAAATTTTGAACATGTCCAAAATAGTGCCTTTTTATTTGAGCTGTAGCGGCCGAACGGTTGGTCCTATCGAGAAACGGAGACCACCACGTGCCACGGATTTTAGACGATCTACAACTTTGGTCCTATGACTTTTTGTCGTATCTCGTCTCCTTCACCCTTAGGTAGCGCTAGATTTTTCAAATTTTGGCATATTTTCGAAATATTTTGGCCGTTTTTTATTTCCTATCACGTTAATATACTTGATCGAGGCCTAATATTTGGCACGCAGTATGTCTACATCACACTTAGTAAATAGCAGTAGAAATATGACCAGGTTTTATTAATTAAACCTGTCGAAAAATGAAAAACTCTAAATATCTTTAGATATGACCGTTTTCTTAGTATAAGTAGTGGTGTATTGGGGGTTCTATGCCAATTTATATTATTGGACATACACGTGACACCAATAATACCTGAGCTAGAGACGTGAGATTTGGAATGCATGTGCCTTGCACCTTTTCTTCCCAAATTATACTATTTTTCGTTTGAACTATCTCAACAAAATAAATAATTGTGAATACAAAATTCAAAATGTAGTATTTTTTTATTTGAGATCTAGCGGCCAAATGGGTTGTCCTATCAAAAAACGAAGACCACCACGTGCTACGGATTTTAGACGAACTACAACTTCAGTCCTATGACATTTTGCCGTATTCCACCCCCTTCACCATTAGATAGCGCTAGATTTTTTAAAATTAAACTTTTTCATAGATTTGTTCGTGGTTTTTAATGGTTTGTCGCTCTAATATAGAACTTAAAGGCCTAATACTTATCACACAGTATTCCTAAATTACAATTATTACCAAATAACCCTCACACGCTCAGATTAAATATCTTAAGCACGCAAAAAAATCAAAGTCTTTGAGCGTTTGTAGATTTTATCGTGTTTTTCGGGTATCTTTTTTATGTTGCGCTCTGTCGAGGGTAAAATCTCTTAATTATGTCATATTTGTTGCAGAAGGCTTTTAGTTCCCTATAGTCATAGCATTTCATCTTGTTAACGGTGGTCATATTCCTTATATGGTTCAAAAGACGCCTTATAAAGGCTACATGATACATCAGTTAAGGGTATTAATTTGTTTCAAACACTTAGGTAATACATTTAGGCTTAACATTTAACATAATAATTCTCCATGCCAAATAGTATTTAGCAACAGACACATGACCAGATTTTATAGGTTAAACTCTTAAAAATAATCAAAGCCTTGGAATAGTTGTAGAATTTAGATCTTAAATAGAATTGGACCAATTTACATTAAACTGTGACCTGGGGGCGAAGCCCCCCACAGGGGTCTGGGGGTGGAGCCCCCAGCGAGCGAAGCGAGTCTAATATACTATACAGCCGCATGTGTAACTCACTCACTCACTCACTCACTCAGGTATACGAATTCTAGACCACTTCTAGAGGAGCTAGAAACCTGAAATTTGGCATGTATGTAGCTTGTACCTTGTAACCCCCAGGAAAATCCCAAAAAGTTACAATTTTTTATTTTAACCCCCTCAAAAAAATTCAAAATGGAGGAAATTTTGAACATGTCCAAAATAGTGCCTTTTTATTTGAGCTGTAGCGGCCGAACGGTTGGTCCTATCGAGAAACGGAGACCACCACGTGCCACGGATTTTAGACGATCTACAACTTTGGTCCTATGACTTTTTGTCGTATCTCGTCTCCTTCACCCTTAGGTAGCGCTAGATTTTTCAAATTTTGGCATATTTTCGAAATATTTTGGCCGTTTTTTATTTCCTATCACGTTAATATACTTGATCGAGGCCTAATATTTGGCACGCAGTATGTCTACATCACACTTAGTAAATAGCAGTAGAAATATGACCAGGTTTTATTAATTAAACCTGTCGAAAAATGAAAAACTCTAAATATCTTTAGATATGACCGTTTTCTTAGTATAAGTAGTGGTGTATTGGGGGTTCTATGCCAATTTATATTATTGGACATACACGTGACACCAATAATACCTGAGCTAGAGACGTGAGATTTGGAATGCATGTGCCTTGCACCTTTTCTTCCCAAATTATACTATTTTTCGTTTGAACTATCTCAACAAAATAAATAATTGTGAATACAAAATTCAAAATGTAGTATTTTTTTATTTGAGATCTAGCGGCCAAATGGGTTGTCCTATCAAAAAACGAAGACCACCACGTGCTACGGATTTTAGACGAACTACAACTTCAGTCCTATGACATTTTGCCGTATTCCACCCCCTTCACCATTAGATAGCGCTAGATTTTTTAAAATTAAACTTTTTCATAGATTTGTTCGTGGTTTTTAATGGTTTGTCGCTCTAATATAGAACTTAAAGGCCTAATACTTATCACACAGTATTCCTAAATTACAATTATTACCAAATAACCCTCACACGCTCAGATTAAATATCTTAAGCACACAAAAAAATCAAAGTCTTTGAGCGTTTGTAGATTTTATCGTGTTTTTCGGGTATCTTTTTTATGTTGCGCTCTGTCGAGGGTAAAATCTCTTAATTATGTCATATTTGTTGCAGAAGGCTTTTAGTTCCCTATAGTCATAGCATTTCATCTTGTTAACGGTGGTCATATTCCTTATATGGTTCAAAAGACGCCTTATAAAGGCTACATGATACATCAGTTAAGGGTATTAATTTGTTTCAAACACTTAGGTAATACATTTAGGCTTAACATTTAACATAATAATTCTCCATGCCAAATAGTATTTAGCAACAGACACATGACCAGATTTTATAGGTTAAACTCTTAAAAATAATCAAAGCCTTGGAATAGTTGTAGAATTTAGATCTTAAATAGAATTGGACCAATTTACATTAAACTGTGACCTGGGGGCGAAGCCCCCCACAGGGGTCTGGGGGTGGAGCCCCCAGCGAGCGAAGCGAGTCTAATATACTATACAGCCGCATGTGTAACTCACTCACTCACTCACTCACTCAGGTATACGAATTCTAGACCACTTCTAGAGGAGCTAGAAACCTGAAATTTGGCATGTATGTAGCTTGTACCTTGTAACCCCCAGGAAAATCCCAAAAAGTTACAATTTTTTATTTTAACCCCCTCAAAAAAATTCAAAATGGAGGAAATTTTGAACATGTCCAAAATAGTGCCTTTTTATTTGAGCTGTAGCGGCCGAACGGTTGGTCCTATCGAGAAACGGAGACCACCACGTGCCACGGATTTTAGACGATCTACAACTTTGGTCCTATGACTTTTTGTCGTATCTCGTCTCCTTCACCCTTAGGTAGCGCTAGATTTTTCAAATTTTGGCATATTTTCGAAATATTTTGGCCGTTTTTTATTTCCTATCACGTTAATATACTTGATCGAGGCCTAATATTTGGCACGCAGTATGTCTACATCACACTTAGTAAATAGCAGTAGAAATATGACCAGGTTTTATTAATTAAACCTGTCGAAAAATGAAAAACTCTAAATATCTTTAGATATGACCGTTTTCTTAGTATAAGTAGTGGTGTATTGGGGGTTCTATGCCAATTTATATTATTGGACATACACGTGACACCAATAATACCTGAGCTAGAGACGTGAGATTTGGAATGCATGTGCCTTGCACCTTTTCTTCCCAAATTATACTATTTTTCGTTTGAACTATCTCAACAAAATAAATAATTGTGAATACAAAATTCAAAATGTAGTATTTTTTTATTTGAGATCTAGCGGCCAAATGGGTTGTCCTATCAAAAAACGAAGACCACCACGTGCTACGGATTTTAGACGAACTACAACTTCAGTCCTATGACATTTTGCCGTATTCCACCCCCTTCACCATTAGATAGCGCTAGATTTTTTAAAATTAAACTTTTTCATAGATTTGTTCGTGGTTTTTAATGGTTTGTCGCTCTAATATAGAACTTAAAGGCCTAATACTTATCACACAGTATTCCTAAATTACAATTATTACCAAATAACCCTCACACGCTCAGATTAAATATCTTAAGCACACAAAAAAATCAAAGTCTTTGAGCGTTTGTAGATTTTATCGTGTTTTTCGGGTATCTTTTTTATGTTGCGCTCTGTCGAGGGTAAAATCTCTTAATTATGTCATATTTGTTGCAGAAGGCTTTTAGTTCCCTATAGTCATAGCATTTCATCTTGTTAACGGTGGTCATATTCCTTATATGGTTCAAAAGACGCCTTATAAAGGCTACATGATACATCAGTTAAGGGTATTAATTTGTTTCAAACACTTAGGTAATACATTTAGGCTTAACATTTAACATAATAATTCTCCATGCCAAATAGTATTTAGCAACAGACACATGACCAGATTTTATAGGTTAAACTCTTAAAAATAATCAAAGCCTTGGAATAGTTGTAGAATTTAGATCTTAAATAGAATTGGACCAATTTACATTAAACTGTGACCTGGGGGCGAAGCCCCCCACAGGGGTCTGGGGGTGGAGCCCCCAGCGAGCGAAGCGAGTCTAATATACTATACAGCCGCATGTGTAACTCACTCACTCACTCACTCACTCAGGTATACGAATTCTAGACCACTTCTAGAGGAGCTAGAAACCTGAAATTTGGCATGTATGTAGCTTGTACCTTGTAACCCCCAGGAAAATCCCAAAAAGTTACAATTTTTTATTTTAACCCCCTCAAAAAAATTCAAAATGGAGGAAATTTTGAACATGTCCAAAATAGTGCCTTTTTATTTGAGCTGTAGCGGCCGAACGGTTGGTCCTATCGAGAAACGGAGACCACCACGTGCCACGGATTTTAGACGATCTACAACTTTGGTCCTATGACTTTTTGTCGTATCTCGTCTCCTTCACCCTTAGGTAGCGCTAGATTTTTCAAATTTTGGCATATTTTCGAAATATTTTGGCCGTTTTTTATTTCCTATCACGTTAATATACTTGATCGAGGCCTAATATTTGGCACGCAGTATGTCTACATCACACTTAGTAAATAGCAGTAGAAATATGACCAGGTTTTATTAATTAAACCTGTCGAAAAATGAAAAACTCTAAATATCTTTAGATATGACCGTTTTCTTAGTATAAGTAGTGGTGTATTGGGGGTTCTATGCCAATTTATATTATTGGACATACACGTGACACCAATAATACCTGAGCTAGAGACGTGAGATTTGGAATGCATGTGCCTTGCACCTTTTCTTCCCAAATTATACTATTTTTCGTTTGAACTATCTCAACAAAATAAATAATTGTGAATACAAAATTCAAAATGTAGTATTTTTTTATTTGAGATCTAGCGGCCAAATGGGTTGTCCTATCAAAAAACGAAGACCACCACGTGCTACGGATTTTAGACGAACTACAACTTCAGTCCTATGACATTTTGCCGTATTCCACCCCCTTCACCATTAGATAGCGCTAGATTTTTTAAAATTAAACTTTTTCATAGATTTGTTCGTGGTTTTTAATGGTTTGTCGCTCTAATATAGAACTTAAAGGCCTAATACTTATCACACAGTATTCCTAAATTACAATTATTACCAAATAACCCTCACACGCTCAGATTAAATATCTTAAGCACACAAAAAAATCAAAGTCTTTGAGCGTTTGTAGATTTTATCGTGTTTTTCGGGTATCTTTTTTATGTTGCGCTCTGTCGAGGGTAAAATCTCTTAATTATGTCATATTTGTTGCAGAAGGCTTTTAGTTCCCTATAGTCATAGCATTTCATCTTGTTAACGGTGGTCATATTCCTTATATGGTTCAAAAGACGCCTTATAAAGGCTACATGATACATCAGTTAAGGGTATTAATTTGTTTCAAACACTTAGGTAATACATTTAGGCTTAACATTTAACATAATAATTCTCCATGCCAAATAGTATTTAGCAACAGACACATGACCAGATTTTATAGGTTAAACTCTTAAAAATAATCAAAGCCTTGGAATAGTTGTAGAATTTAGATCTTAAATAGAATTGGACCAATTTACATTAAACTGTGACCTGGGGGCGAAGCCCCCCACAGGGGTCTGGGGGTGGAGCCCCCAGCGAGCGAAGCGAGTCTAATATACTATACAGCCGCATGTGTAACTCACTCACTCACTCACTCACTCAGGTATACGAATTCTAGACCACTTCTAGAGGAGCTAGAAACCTGAAATTTGGCATGTATGTAGCTTGTACCTTGTAACCCCCAGGAAAATCCCAAAAAGTTACAATTTTTTATTTTAACCCCCTCAAAAAAATTCAAAATGGAGGAAATTTTGAACATGTCCAAAATAGTGCCTTTTTATTTGAGCTGTAGCGGCCGAACGGTTGGTCCTATCGAGAAACGGAGACCACCACGTGCCACGGATTTTAGACGATCTACAACTTTGGTCCTATGACTTTTTGTCGTATCTCGTCTCCTTCACCCTTAGGTAGCGCTAGATTTTTCAAATTTTGGCATATTTTCGAAATATTTTGGCCGTTTTTTATTTCCTATCACGTTAATATACTTGATCGAGGCCTAATATTTGGCACGCAGTATGTCTACATCACACTTAGTAAATAGCAGTAGAAATATGACCAGGTTTTATTAATTAAACCTGTCGAAAAATGAAAAACTCTAAATATCTTTAGATATGACCGTTTTCTTAGTATAAGTAGTGGTGTATTGGGGGTTCTATGCCAATTTATATTATTGGACATACACGTGACACCAATAATACCTGAGCTAGAGACGTGAGATTTGGAATGCATGTGCCTTGCACCTTTTCTTCCCAAATTATACTATTTTTCGTTTGAACTATCTCAACAAAATAAATAATTGTGAATACAAAATTCAAAATGTAGTATTTTTTTATTTGAGATCTAGCGGCCAAATGGGTTGTCCTATCAAAAAACGAAGACCACCACGTGCTACGGATTTTAGACGAACTACAACTTCAGTCCTATGACATTTTGCCGTATTCCACCCCCTTCACCATTAGATAGCGCTAGATTTTTTTAAATTAAACTTTTTCATAGATTTGTTCGTGGTTTTTAATGGTTTGTCGCTCTAATATAGAACTTAAAGGCCTAATACTTATCACACAGTATTCCTAAATTACAATTATTACCAAATAACCCTCACACGCTCAGATTAAATATCTTAAGCACGCAAAAAAATCAAAGTCTTTGAGCGTTTGTAGATTTTATCGTGTTTTTCGGGTATCTTTTTTATGTTGCGCTCTGTCGAGGGTAAAATCTCTTAATTATGTCATATTTGTTGCAGAAGGCTTTTAGTTCCCTATAGTCATAGCATTTCATCTTGTTAACGGTGGTCATATTCCTTATATGGTTCAAAAGACGCCTTATAAAGGCTACATGATACATCAGTTAAGGGTATTAATTTGTTTCAAACACTTAGGTAATACATTTAGGCTTAACATTTAACATAATAATTCTCCATGCCAAATAGTATTTAGCAACAGACACATGACCAGATTTTATAGGTTAAACTCTTAAAAATAATCAAAGCCTTGGAATAGTTGTAGAATTTAGATCTTAAATAGAATTGGACCAATTTACATTAAACTGTGACCTGGGGGCGAAGCCCCCCACAGGGGTCTGGGGGTGGAGCCCCCAGCGAGCGAAGCGAGTCTAATATACTATACAGCCGCATGTGTAACTCACTCACTCACTCACTCACTCAGGTATACGAATTCTAGACCACTTCTAGAGGAGCTAGAAACCTGAAATTTGGCATGTATGTAGCTTGTACCTTGTAACCCCCAGGAAAATCCCAAAAAGTTACAATTTTTTATTTTAACCCCCTCAAAAAAATTCAAAATGGAGGAAATTTTGAACATGTCCAAAATAGTGCCTTTTTATTTGAGCTGTAGCGGCCGAACGGTTGGTCCTATCGAGAAACGGAGACCACCACGTGCCACGGATTTTAGACGATCTACAACTTTGGTCCTATGACTTTTTGTCGTATCTCGTCTCCTTCACCCTTAGGTAGCGCTAGATTTTTCAAATTTTGGCATATTTTCGAAATATTTTGGCCGTTTTTTATTTCCTATCACGTTAATATACTTGATCGAGGCCTAATATTTGGCACGCAGTATGTCTACATCACACTTAGTAAATAGCAGTAGAAATATGACCAGGTTTTATTAATTAAACCTGTCGAAAAATGAAAAACTCTAAATATCTTTAGATATGACCGTTTTCTTAGTATAAGTAGTGGTGTATTGGGGGTTCTATGCCAATTTATATTATTGGACATACACGTGACACCAATAATACCTGAGCTAGAGACGTGAGATTTGGAATGCATGTGCCTTGCACCTTTTCTTCCCAAATTATACTATTTTTCGTTTGAACTATCTCAACAAAATAAATAATTGTGAATACAAAATTCAAAATGTAGTATTTTTTTATTTGAGATCTAGCGGCCAAATGGGTTGTCCTATCAAAAAACGAAGACCACCACGTGCTACGGATTTTAGACGAACTACAACTTCAGTCCTATGACATTTTGCCGTATTCCACCCCCTTCACCATTAGATAGCGCTAGATTTTTTAAAATTAAACTTTTTCATAGATTTGTTCGTGGTTTTTAATGGTTTGTCGCTCTAATATAGAACTTAAAGGCCTAATACTTATCACACAGTATTCCTAAATTACAATTATTACCAAATAACCCTCACACGCTCAGATTAAATATCTTAAGCACACAAAAAAATCAAAGTCTTTGAGCGTTTGTAGATTTTATCGTGTTTTTCGGGTATCTTTTTTATGTTGCGCTCTGTCGAGGGTAAAATCTCTTAATTATGTCATATTTGTTGCAGAAGGCTTTTAGTTCCCTATAGTCATAGCATTTCATCTTGTTAACGGTGGTCATATTCCTTATATGGTTCAAAAGACGCCTTATAAAGGCTACATGATACATCAGTTAAGGGTATTAATTTGTTTCAAACACTTAGGTAATACATTTAGGCTTAACATTTAACATAATAATTCTCCATGCCAAATAGTATTTAGCAACAGACACATGACCAGATTTTATAGGTTAAACTCTTAAAAATAATCAAAGCCTTGGAATAGTTGTAGAATTTAGATCTTAAATAGAATTGGACCAATTTACATTAAACTGTGACCTGGGGGCGAAGCCCCCCACAGGGGTCTGGGGGTGGAGCCCCCAGCGAGCGAAGCGAGTCTAATATACTATACAGCCGCATGTGTAACTCACTCACTCACTCACTCACTCAGGTATACGAATTCTAGACCACTTCTAGAGGAGCTAGAAACCTGAAATTTGGCATGTATGTAGCTTGTACCTTGTAACCCCCAGGAAAATCCCAAAAAGTTACAATTTTTTATTTTAACCCCCTCAAAAAAATTCAAAATGGAGGAAATTTTGAACATGTCCAAAATAGTGCCTTTTTATTTGAGCTGTAGCGGCCGAACGGTTGGTCCTATCGAGAAACGGAGACCACCACGTGCCACGGATTTTAGACGATCTAAAACTTTGGTCCTATGACTTTTTGTCGTATCTCGTCTCCTTCACCCTTAGGTAGCGCTAGATTTTTCAAATTTTGGCATATTTTCGAAATATTTTGGCCGTTTTTTATTTCCTATCACGTTAATATACTTGATCGAGGCCTAATATTTGGCACGCAGTATGTCTACATCACACTTAGTAAATAGCAGTAGAAATATGACCAGGTTTTATTAATTAAACCTGTCGAAAAATGAAAAACTCTAAATATCTTTAGATATGACCGTTTTCTTAGTATAAGTAGTGGTGTATTGGGGGTTCTATGCCAATTTATATTATTGGACATACACGTGACACCAATAATACCTGAGCTAGAGACGTGAGATTTGGAATGCATGTGCCTTGCACCTTTTCTTCCCAAATTATACTATTTTTCGTTTGAACTATCTCAACAAAATAAATAATTGTGAATACAAAATTCAAAATGTAGTATTTTTTTATTTGAGATCTAGCGGCCAAATGGGTTGTCCTATCAAAAAACGAAGACCACCACGTGCTACGGATTTTAGACGAACTACAACTTCAGTCCTATGACATTTTGCCGTATTCCACCCCCTTCACCATTAGATAGCGCTAGATTTTTTAAAATTAAACTTTTTCATAGATTTGTTCGTGGTTTTTAATGGTTTGTCGCTCTAATATAGAACTTAAAGGCCTAATACTTATCACACAGTATTCCTAAATTACAATTATTACCAAATAACCCTCACACGCTCAGATTAAATATCTTAAGCACACAAAAAAATCAAAGTCTTTGAGCGTTTGTAGATTTTATCGTGTTTTTCGGGTATCTTTTTTATGTTGCGCTCTGTCGAGGGTAAAATCTCTTAATTATGTCATATTTGTTGCAGAAGGCTTTTAGTTCCCTATAGTCATAGCATTTCATCTTGTTAACGGTGGTCATATTCCTTATATGGTTCAAAAGACGCCTTATAAAGGCTACATGATACATCAGTTAAGGGTATTAATTTGTTTCAAACACTTAGGTAATACATTTAGGCTTAACATTTAACATAATAATTCTCCATGCCAAATAGTATTTAGCAACAGACACATGACCAGATTTTATAGGTTAAACTCTTAAAAATAATCAAAGCCTTGGAATAGTTGTAGAATTTAGATCTTAAATAGAATTGGACCAATTTACATTAAACTGTGACCTGGGGGCGAAGCCCCCCACAGGGGTCTGGGGGTGGAGCCCCCAGCGAGCGAAGCGAGTCTAATATACTATACAGCCGCATGTGTAACTCACTCACTCACTCACTCACTCAGGTATACGAATTCTAGACCACTTCTAGAGGAGCTAGAAACCTGAAATTTGGCATGTATGTAGCTTGTACCTTGTAACCCCCAGGAAAATCCCAAAAAGTTACAATTTTTTATTTTAACCCCCTCAAAAAAATTCAAAATGGAGGAAATTTTGAACATGTCCAAAATAGTGCCTTTTTATTTGAGCTGTAGCGGCCGAACGGTTGGTCCTATCGAGAAACGGAGACCACCACGTGCCACGGATTTTAGACGATCTACAACTTTGGTCCTATGACTTTTTGTCGTATCTCGTCTCCTTCACCCTTAGGTAGCGCTAGATTTTTCAAATTTTGGCATATTTTCGAAATATTTTGGCCGTTTTTTATTTCCTATCACGTTAATATACTTGATCGAGGCCTAATATTTGGCACGCAGTATGTCTACATCACACTTAGTAAATAGCAGTAGAAATATGACCAGGTTTTATTAATTAAACCTGTCGAAAAATGAAAAACTCTAAATATCTTTAGATATGACCGTTTTCTTAGTATAAGTAGTGGTGTATTGGGGGTTCTATGCCAATTTATATTATTGGACATACACGTGACACCAATAATACCTGAGCTAGAGACGTGAGATTTGGAATGCATGTGCCTTGCACCTTTTCTTCCCAAATTATACTATTTTTCGTTTGAACTATCTCAACAAAATAAATAATTGTGAATACAAAATTCAAAATGTAGTATTTTTTTATTTGAGATCTAGCGGCCAAATGGGTTGTCCTATCAAAAAACGAAGACCACCACGTGCTACGGATTTTAGACGAACTACAACTTCAGTCCTATGACATTTTGCCGTATTCCACCCCCTTCACCATTAGATAGCGCTAGATTTTTTAAAATTAAACTTTTTCATAGATTTGTTCGTGGTTTTTAATGGTTTGTCGCTCTAATATAGAACTTAAAGGCCTAATACTTATCACACAGTATTCCTAAATTACAATTATTACCAAATAACCCTCACACGCTCAGATTAAATATCTTAAGCACACAAAAAAATCAAAGTCTTTGAGCGTTTGTAGATTTTATCGTGTTTTTCGGGTATCTTTTTTATGTTGCGCTCTGTCGAGGGTAAAATCTCTTAATTATGTCATATTTGTTGCAGAAGGCTTTTAGTTCCCTATAGTCATAGCATTTCATCTTGTTAACGGTGGTCATATTCCTTATATGGTTCAAAAGACGCCTTATAAAGGCTACATGATACATCAGTTAAGGGTATTAATTTGTTTCAAACACTTAGGTAATACATTTAGGCTTAACATTTAACATAATAATTCTCCATGCCAAATAGTATTTAGCAACAGACACATGACCAGATTTTATAGGTTAAACTCTTAAAAATAATCAAAGCCTTGGAATAGTTGTAGAATTTAGATCTTAAATAGAATTGGACCAATTTACATTAAACTGTGACCTGGGGGCGAAGCCCCCCACAGGGGTCTGGGGGTGGAGCCCCCAGCGAGCGAAGCGAGTCTAATATACTATACAGCCGCATGTGTAACTCACTCACTCACTCACTCACTCAGGTATACGAATTCTAGACCACTTCTAGAGGAGCTAGAAACCTGAAATTTGGCATGTATGTAGCTTGTACCTTGTAACCCCCAGGAAAATCCCAAAAAGTTACAATTTTTTATTTTAACCCCCTCAAAAAAATTCAAAATGGAGGAAATTTTGAACATGTCCAAAATAGTGCCTTTTTATTTGAGCTGTAGCGGCCGAACGGTTGGTCCTATCGAGAAACGGAGACCACCACGTGCCACGGATTTTAGACGATCTACAACTTTGGTCCTATGACTTTTTGTCGTATCTCGTCTCCTTCACCCTTAGGTAGCGCTAGATTTTTCAAATTTTGGCATATTTTCGAAATATTTTGGCCGTTTTTTATTTCCTATCACGTTAATATACTTGATCGAGGCCTAATATTTGGCACGCAGTATGTCTACATCACACTTAGTAAATAGCAGTAGAAATATGACCAGGTTTTATTAATTAAACCTGTCGAAAAATGAAAAACTCTAAATATCTTTAGATATGACCGTTTTCTTAGTATAAGTAGTGGTGTATTGGGGGTTCTATGCCAATTTATATTATTGGACATACACGTGACACCAATAATACCTGAGCTAGAGACGTGAGATTTGGAATGCATGTGCCTTGCACCTTTTCTTCCCAAATTATACTATTTTTCGTTTGAACTATCTCAACAAAATAAATAATTGTGAATACAAAATTCAAAATGTAGTATTTTTTTATTTGAGATCTAGCGGCCAAATGGGTTGTCCTATCAAAAAACGAAGACCACCACGTGCTACGGATTTTAGACGAACTACAACTTCAGTCCTATGACATTTTGCCGTATTCCACCCCCTTCACCATTAGATAGCGCTAGATTTTTTAAAATTAAACTTTTTCATAGATTTGTTCGTGGTTTTTAATGGTTTGTCGCTCTAA
The DNA here is from genome assembly GCA_963675035.1 of Allygus modestus. NCBI lineage: Eukaryota > Metazoa > Arthropoda > Insecta > Hemiptera > Cicadellidae > Allygus > Allygus modestus. The sequence continues at coordinate 115,247,244 of OY776114.1, forward strand.
TATAGAACTTAAAGGCCTAATACTTATCACACAGTATTCCTAAATTACAATTATTACCAAATAACCCTCACACGCTCAGATTAAATATCTTAAGCACACAAAAAAATCAAAGTCTTTGAGCGTTTGTAGATTTTATCGTGTTTTTCGGGTATCTTTTTTATGTTGCGCTCTGTCGAGGGTAAAATCTCTTAATTATGTCATATTTGTTGCAGAAGGCTTTTAGTTCCCTATAGTCATAGCATTTCATCTTGTTAACGGTGGTCATATTCCTTATATGGTTCAAAAGACGCCTTATAAAGGCTACATGATACATCAGTTAAGGGTATTAATTTGTTTCAAACACTTAGGTAATACATTTAGGCTTAACATTTAACATAATAATTCTCCATGCCAAATAGTATTTAGCAACAGACACATGACCAGATTTTATAGGTTAAACTCTTAAAAATAATCAAAGCCTTGGAATAGTTGTAGAATTTAGATCTTAAATAGAATTGGACCAATTTACATTAAACTGTGACCTGGGGGCGAAGCCCCCCACAGGGGTCTGGGGGTGGAGCCCCCAGCGAGCGAAGCGAGTCTAATATACTATACAGCCGCATGTGTAACTCACTCACTCACTCACTCACTCAGGTATACGAATTCTAGACCACTTCTAGAGGAGCTAGAAACCTGAAATTTGGCATGTATGTAGCTTGTACCTTGTAACCCCCAGGAAAATCCCAAAAAGTTACAATTTTTTATTTTAACCCCCTCAAAAAAATTCAAAATGGAGGAAATTTTGAACATGTCCAAAATAGTGCCTTTTTATTTGAGCTGTAGCGGCCGAACGGTTGGTCCTATCGAGAAACGGAGACCACCACGTGCCACGGATTTTAGACGATCTACAACTTTGGTCCTATGACTTTTTGTCGTATCTCGTCTCCTTCACCCTTAGGTAGCGCTAGATTTTTCAAATTTTGGCATATTTTCGAAATATTTTGGCCGTTTTTTATTTCCTATCACGTTAATATACTTGATCGAGGCCTAATATTTGGCACGCAGTATGTCTACATCACACTTAGTAAATAGCAGTAGAAATATGACCAGGTTTTATTAATTAAACCTGTCGAAAAATGAAAAACTCTAAATATCTTTAGATATGACCGTTTTCTTAGTATAAGTAGTGGTGTATTGGGGGTTCTATGCCAATTTATATTATTGGACATACACGTGACACCAATAATACCTGAGCTAGAGACGTGAGATTTGGAATGCATGTGCCTTGCACCTTTTCTTCCCAAATTATACTATTTTTCGTTTGAACTATCTCAACAAAATAAATAATTGTGAATACAAAATTCAAAATGTAGTATTTTTTTATTTGAGATCTAGCGGCCAAATGGGTTGTCCTATCAAAAAACGAAGACCACCACGTGCTACGGATTTTAGACGAACTACAACTTCAGTCCTATGACATTTTGCCGTATTCCACCCCCTTCACCATTAGATAGCGCTAGATTTTTTAAAATTAAACTTTTTCATAGATTTGTTCGTGGTTTTTAATGGTTTGTCGCTCTAATATAGAACTTAAAGGCCTAATACTTATCACACAGTATTCCTAAATTACAATTATTACCAAATAACCCTCACACGCTCAGATTAAATATCTTAAGCACGCAAAAAAATCAAAGTCTTTGAGCGTTTGTAGATTTTATCGTGTTTTTCGGGTATCTTTTTTATGTTGCGCTCTGTCGAGGGTAAAATCTCTTAATTATGTCATATTTGTTGCAGAAGGCTTTTAGTTCCCTATAGTCATAGCATTTCATCTTGTTAACGGTGGTCATATTCCTTATATGGTTCAAAAGACGCCTTATAAAGGCTACATGATACATCAGTTAAGGGTATTAATTTGTTTCAAACACTTAGGTAATACATTTAGGCTTAACATTTAACATAATAATTCTCCATGCCAAATAGTATTTAGCAACAGACACATGACCAGATTTTATAGGTTAAACTCTTAAAAATAATCAAAGCCTTGGAATAGTTGTAGAATTTAGATCTTAAATAGAATTGGACCAATTTACATTAAACTGTGACCTGGGGGCGAAGCCCCCCACAGGGGTCTGGGGGTGGAGCCCCCAGCGAGCGAAGCGAGTCTAATATACTATACAGCCGCATGTGTAACTCACTCACTCACTCACTCACTCAGGTATACGAATTCTAGACCACTTCTAGAGGAGCTAGAAACCTGAAATTTGGCATGTATGTAGCTTGTACCTTGTAACCCCCAGGAAAATCCCAAAAAGTTACAATTTTTTATTTTAACCCCCTCAAAAAAATTCAAAATGGAGGAAATTTTGAACATGTCCAAAATAGTGCCTTTTTATTTGAGCTGTAGCGGCCGAACGGTTGGTCCTATCGAGAAACGGAGACCACCACGTGCCACGGATTTTAGACGATCTACAACTTTGGTCCTATGACTTTTTGTCGTATCTCGTCTCCTTCACCCTTAGGTAGCGCTAGATTTTTCAAATTTTGGCATATTTTCGAAATATTTTGGCCGTTTTTTATTTCCTATCACGTTAATATACTTGATCGAGGCCTAATATTTGGCACGCAGTATGTCTACATCACACTTAGTAAATAGCAGTAGAAATATGACCAGGTTTTATTAATTAAACCTGTCGAAAAATGAAAAACTCTAAATATCTTTAGATATGACCGTTTTCTTAGTATAAGTAGTGGTGTATTGGGGGTTCTATGCCAATTTATATTATTGGACATACACGTGACACCAATAATACCTGAGCTAGAGACGTGAGATTTGGAATGCATGTGCCTTGCACCTTTTCTTCCCAAATTATACTATTTTTCGTTTGAACTATCTCAACAAAATAAATAATTGTGAATACAAAATTCAAAATGTAGTATTTTTTTATTTGAGATCTAGCGGCCAAATGGGTTGTCCTATCAAAAAACGAAGACCACCACGTGCTACGGATTTTAGACGAACTACAACTTCAGTCCTATGACATTTTGCCGTATTCCACCCCCTTCACCATTAGATAGCGCTAGATTTTTTAAAATTAAACTTTTTCATAGATTTGTTCGTGGTTTTTAATGGTTTGTCGCTCTAATATAGAACTTAAAGGCCTAATACTTATCACACAGTATTCCTAAATTACAATTATTACCAAATAACCCTCACACGCTCAGATTAAATATCTTAAGCACGCAAAAAAATCAAAGTCTTTGAGCGTTTGTAGATTTTATCGTGTTTTTCGGGTATCTTTTTTATGTTGCGCTCTGTCGAGGGTAAAATCTCTTAATTATGTCATATTTGTTGCAGAAGGCTTTTAGTTCCCTATAGTCATAGCATTTCATCTTGTTAACGGTGGTCATATTCCTTATATGGTTCAAAAGACGCCTTATAAAGGCTACATGATACATCAGTTAAGGGTATTAATTTGTTTCAAACACTTAGGTAATACATTTAGGCTTAACATTTAACATAATAATTCTCCATGCCAAATAGTATTTAGCAACAGACACATGACCAGATTTTATAGGTTAAACTCTTAAAAATAATCAAAGCCTTGGAATAGTTGTAGAATTTAGATCTTAAATAGAATTGGACCAATTTACATTAAACTGTGACCTGGGGGCGAAGCCCCCCACAGGGGTCTGGGGGTGGAGCCCCCAGCGAGCGAAGCGAGTCTAATATACTATACAGCCGCATGTGTAACTCACTCACTCACTCACTCACTCAGGTATACGAATTCTAGACCACTTCTAGAGGAGCTAGAAACCTGAAATTTGGCATGTATGTAGCTTGTACCTTGTAACCCCCAGGAAAATCCCAAAAAGTTACAATTTTTTATTTTAACCCCCTCAAAAAAATTCAAAATGGAGGAAATTTTGAACATGTCCAAAATAGTGCCTTTTTATTTGAGCTGTAGCGGCCGAACGGTTGGTCCTATCGAGAAACGGAGACCACCACGTGCCACGGATTTTAGACGATCTACAACTTTGGTCCTATGACTTTTTGTCGTATCTCGTCTCCTTCACCCTTAGGTAGCGCTAGATTTTTCAAATTTTGGCATATTTTCGAAATATTTTGGCCGTTTTTTATTTCCTATCACGTTAATATACTTGATCGAGGCCTAATATTTGGCACGCAGTATGTCTACATCACACTTAGTAAATAGCAGTAGAAATATGACCAGGTTTTATTAATTAAACCTGTCGAAAAATGAAAAACTCTAAATATCTTTAGATATGACCGTTTTCTTAGTATAAGTAGTGGTGTATTGGGGGTTCTATGCCAATTTATATTATTGGACATACACGTGACACCAATAATACCTGAGCTAGAGACGTGAGATTTGGAATGCATGTGCCTTGCACCTTTTCTTCCCAAATTATACTATTTTTCGTTTGAACTATCTCAACAAAATAAATAATTGTGAATACAAAATTCAAAATGTAGTATTTTTTTATTTGAGATCTAGCGGCCAAATGGGTTGTCCTATCAAAAAACGAAGACCACCACGTGCTACGGATTTTAGACGAACTACAACTTCAGTCCTATGACATTTTGCCGTATTCCACCCCCTTCACCATTAGATAGCGCTAGATTTTTTAAAATTAAACTTTTTCATAGATTTGTTCGTGGTTTTTAATGGTTTGTAGCTCTAATATAGAACTTAAAGGCCTAATACTTATCACACAGTATTCCTAAATTACAATTATTACCAAATAACCCTCACACGCTCAGATTAAATATCTTAAGCACGCAAAAAAATCAAAGTCTTTGAGCGTTTGTAGATTTTATCGTGTTTTTCGGGTATCTTTTTTATGTTGCGCTCTGTCGAGGGTAAAATCTCTTAATTATGTCATATTTGTTGCAGAAGGCTTTTAGTTCCCTATAGTCATAGCATTTCATCTTGTTAACGGTGGTCATATTCCTTATATGGTTCAAAAGACGCCTTATAAAGGCTACATGATACATCAGTTAAGGGTATTAATTTGTTTCAAACACTTAGGTAATACATTTAGGCTTAACATTTAACATAATAATTCTCCATGCCAAATAGTATTTAGCAACAGACACATGACCAGATTTTATAGGTTAAACTCTTAAAAATAATCAAAGCCTTGGAATAGTTGTAGAATTTAGATCTTAAATAGAATTGGACCAATTTACATTAAACTGTGACCTGGGGGCGAAGCCCCCCACAGGGGTCTGGGGGTGGAGCCCCCAGCGAGCGAAGCGAGTCTAATATACTATACAGCCGCATGTGTAACTCACTCACTCACTCACTCACTCAGGTATACGAATTCTAGACCACTTCTAGAGGAGCTAGAAACCTGAAATTTGGCATGTATGTAGCTTGTACCTTGTAACCCCCAGGAAAATCCCAAAAAGTTACAATTTTTTATTTTAACCCCCTCAAAAAAATTCAAAATGGAGGAAATTTTGAACATGTCCAAAATAGTGCCTTTTTATTTGAGCTGTAGCGGCCGAACGGTTGGTCCTATCGAGAAACGGAGACCACCACGTGCCACGGATTTTAGACGATCTACAACTTTGGTCCTATGACTTTTTGTCGTATCTCGTCTCCTTCACCCTTAGGTAGCGCTAGATTTTTCAAATTTTGGCATATTTTCGAAATATTTTGGCCGTTTTTTATTTCCTATCACGTTAATATACTTGATCGAGGCCTAATATTTGGCACGCAGTATGTCTACATCACACTTAGTAAATAGCAGTAGAAATATGACCAGGTTTTATTAATTAAACCTGTCGAAAAATGAAAAACTCTAAATATCTTTAGATATGACCGTTTTCTTAGTATAAGTAGTGGTGTATTGGGGGTTCTATGCCAATTTATATTATTGGACATACACGTGACACCAATAATACCTGAGCTAGAGACGTGAGATTTGGAATGCATGTGCCTTGCACCTTTTCTTCCCAAATTATACTATTTTTCGTTTGAACTATCTCAACAAAATAAATAATTGTGAATACAAAATTCAAAATGTAGTATTTTTTTATTTGAGATCTAGCGGCCAAATGGGTTGTCCTATCAAAAAACGAAGACCACCACGTGCTACGGATTTTAGACGAACTACAACTTCAGTCCTATGACATTTTGCCGTATTCCACCCCCTTCACCATTAGATAGCGCTAGATTTTTTAAAATTAAACTTTTTCATAGATTTGTTCGTGGTTTTTAATGGTTTGTAGCTCTAATATAGAACTTAAAGGCCTAATACTTATCACACAGTATTCCTAAATTACAATTATTACCAAATAACCCTCACACGCTCAGATTAAATATCTTAAGCACGCAAAAAAATCAAAGTCTTTGAGCGTTTGTAGATTTTATCGTGTTTTTCGGGTATCTTTTTTATGTTGCGCTCTGTCGAGGGTAAAATCTCTTAATTATGTCATATTTGTTGCAGAAGGCTTTTAGTTCCCTATAGTCATAGCATTTCATCTTGTTAACGGTGGTCATATTCCTTATATGGTTCAAAAGACGCCTTATAAAGGCTACATGATACATCAGTTAAGGGTATTAATTTGTTTCAAACACTTAGGTAATACATTTAGGCTTAACATTTAACATAATAATTCTCCATGCCAAATAGTATTTAGCAACAGACACATGACCAGATTTTATAGGTTAAACTCTTAAAAATAATCAAAGCCTTGGAATAGTTGTAGAATTTAGATCTTAAATAGAATTGGACCAATTTACATTAAACTGTGACCTGGGGGCGAAGCCCCCCACAGGGGTCTGGGGGTGGAGCCCCCAGCGAGCGAAGCGAGTCTAATATACTATACAGCCGCATGTGTAACTCACTCACTCACTCACTCACTCAGGTATACGAATTCTAGACCACTTCTAGAGGAGCTAGAAACCTGAAATTTGGCATGTATGTAGCTTGTACCTTGTAACCCCCAGGAAAATCCCAAAAAGTTACAATTTTTTATTTTAACCCCCTCAAAAAAATTCAAAATGGAGGAAATTTTGAACATGTCCAAAATAGTGCCTTTTTATTTGAGCTGTAGCGGCCGAACGGTTGGTCCTATCGAGAAACGGAGACCACCACGTGCCACGGATTTTAGACGATCTACAACTTTGGTCCTATGACTTTTTGTCGTATCTCGTCTCCTTCACCCTTAGGTAGCGCTAGATTTTTCAAATTTTGGCATATTTTCGAAATATTTTGGCCGTTTTTTATTTCCTATCACGTTAATATACTTGATCGAGGCCTAATATTTGGCACGCAGTATGTCTACATCACACTTAGTAAATAGCAGTAGAAATATGACCAGGTTTTATTAATTAAACCTGTCGAAAAATGAAAAACTCTAAATATCTTTAGATATGACCGTTTTCTTAGTATAAGTAGTGGTGTATTGGGGGTTCTATGCCAATTTATATTATTGGACATACACGTGACACCAATAATACCTGAGCTAGAGACGTGAGATTTGGAATGCATGTGCCTTGCACCTTTTCTTCCCAAATTATACTATTTTTCGTTTGAACTATCTCAACAAAATAAATAATTGTGAATACAAAATTCAAAATGTAGTATTTTTTTATTTGAGATCTAGCGGCCAAATGGGTTGTCCTATCAAAAAACGAAGACCACCACGTGCTACGGATTTTAGACGAACTACAACTTCAGTCCTATGACATTTTGCCGTATTCCACCCCCTTCACCATTAGATAGCGCTAGATTTTTTAAAATTAAACTTTTTCATAGATTTGTTCGTGGTTTTTAATGGTTTGTAGCTCTAATATAGAACTTAAAGGCCTAATACTTATCACACAGTATTCCTAAATTACAATTATTACCAAATAACCCTCACACGCTCAGATTAAATATCTTAAGCACGCAAAAAAATCAAAGTCTTTGAGCGTTTGTAGATTTTATCGTGTTTTTCGGGTATCTTTTTTATGTTGCGCTCTGTCGAGGGTAAAATCTCTTAATTATGTCATATTTGTTGCAGAAGGCTTTTAGTTCCCTATAGTCATAGCATTTCATCTTGTTAACGGTGGTCATATTCCTTATATGGTTCAAAAGACGCCTTATAAAGGCTACATGATACATCAGTTAAGGGTATTAATTTGTTTCAAACACTTAGGTAATACATTTAGGCTTAACATTTAACATAATAATTCTCCATGCCAAATAGTATTTAGCAACAGACACATGACCAGATTTTATAGGTTAAACTCTTAAAAATAATCAAAGCCTTGGAATAGTTGTAGAATTTAGATCTTAAATAGAATTGGACCAATTTACATTAAACTGTGACCTGGGGGCGAAGCCCCCCACAGGGGTCTGGGGGTGGAGCCCCCAGCGAGCGAAGCGAGTCTAATATACTATACAGCCGCATGTGTAACTCACTCACTCACTCACTCACTCAGGTATACGAATTCTAGACCACTTCTAGAGGAGCTAGAAACCTGAAATTTGGCATGTATGTAGCTTGTACCTTGTAACCCCCAGGAAAATCCCAAAAAGTTACAATTTTTTATTTTAACCCCCTCAAAAAAATTCAAAATGGAGGAAATTTTGAACATGTCCAAAATAGTGCCTTTTTATTTGAGCTGTAGCGGCCGAACGGTTGGTCCTATCGAGAAACGGAGACCACCACGTGCCACGGATTTTAGACGATCTACAACTTTGGTCCTATGACTTTTTGTCGTATCTCGTCTCCTTCACCCTTAGGTAGCGCTAGATTTTTCAAATTTTGGCATATTTTCGAAATATTTTGGCCGTTTTTTATTTCCTATCACGTTAATATACTTGATCGAGGCCTAATATTTGGCACGCAGTATGTCTACATCACACTTAGTAAATAGCAGTAGAAATATGACCAGGTTTTATTAATTAAACCTGTCGAAAAATGAAAAACTCTAAATATCTTTAGATATGACCGTTTTCTTAGTATAAGTAGTGGTGTATTGGGGGTTCTATGCCAATTTATATTATTGGACATACACGTGACACCAATAATACCTGAGCTAGAGACGTGAGATTTGGAATGCATGTGCCTTGCACCTTTTCTTCCCAAATTATACTATTTTTCGTTTGAACTATCTCAACAAAATAAATAATTGTGAATACAAAATTCAAAATGTAGTATTTTTTTATTTGAGATCTAGCGGCCAAATGGGTTGTCCTATCAAAAAACGAAGACCACCACGTGCTACGGATTTTAGACGAACTACAACTTCAGTCCTATGACATTTTGCCGTATTCCACCCCCTTCACCATTAGATAGCGCTAGATTTTTTAAAATTAAACTTTTTCATAGATTTGTTCGTGGTTTTTAATGGTTTGTAGCTCTAATATAGAACTTAAAGGCCTAATACTTATCACACAGTATTCCTAAATTACAATTATTACCAAATAACCCTCACACGCTCAGATTAAATATCTTAAGCACGCAAAAAAATCAAAGTCTTTGAGCGTTTGTAGATTTTATCGTGTTTTTCGGGTATCTTTTTTATGTTGCGCTCTGTCGAGGGTAAAATCTCTTAATTATGTCATATTTGTTGCAGAAGGCTTTTAGTTCCCTATAGTCATAGCATTTCATCTTGTTAACGGTGGTCATATTCCTTATATGGTTCAAAAGACGCCTTATAAAGGCTACATGATACATCAGTTAAGGGTATTAATTTGTTTCAAACACTTAGGTAATACATTTAGGCTTAACATTTAACATAATAATTCTCCATGCCAAATAGTATTTAGCAACAGACACATGACCAGATTTTATAGGTTAAACTCTTAAAAATAATCAAAGCCTTGGAATAGTTGTAGAATTTAGATCTTAAATAGAATTGGACCAATTTACATTAAACTGTGACCTGGGGGCGAAGCCCCCCACAGGGGTCTGGGGGTGGAGCCCCCAGCGAGCGAAGCGAGTCTAATATACTATACAGCCGCATGTGTAACTCACTCACTCACTCACTCACTCAGGTATACGAATTCTAGACCACTTCTAGAGGAGCTAGAAACCTGAAATTTGGCATGTATGTAGCTTGTACCTTGTAACCCCCAGGAAAATCCCAAAAAGTTACAATTTTTTATTTTAACCCCCTCAAAAAAATTCAAAATGGAGGAAATTTTGAACATGTCCAAAATAGTGCCTTTTTATTTGAGCTGTAGCGGCCGAACGGTTGGTCCTATCGAGAAACGGAGACCACCACGTGCCACGGATTTTAGACGATCTACAACTTTGGTCCTATGACTTTTTGTCGTATCTCGTCTCCTTCACCCTTAGGTAGCGCTAGATTTTTCAAATTTTGGCATATTTTCGAAATATTTTGGCCGTTTTTTATTTCCTATCACGTTAATATACTTGATCGAGGCCTAATATTTGGCACGCAGTATGTCTACATCACACTTAGTAAATAGCAGTAGAAATATGACCAGGTTTTATTAATTAAACCTGTCGAAAAATGAAAAACTCTAAATATCTTTAGATATGACCGTTTTCTTAGTATAAGTAGTGGTGTATTGGGGGTTCTATGCCAATTTATATTATTGGACATACACGTGACACCAATAATACCTGAGCTAGAGACGTGAGATTTGGAATGCATGTGCCTTGCACCTTTTCTTCCCAAATTATACTATTTTTCGTTTGAACTATCTCAACAAAATAAATAATTGTGAATACAAAATTCAAAATGTAGTATTTTTTTATTTGAGATCTAGCGGCCAAATGGGTTGTCCTATCAAAAAACGAAGACCACCACGTGCTACGGATTTTAGACGAACTACAACTTCAGTCCTATGACATTTTGCCGTATTCCACCCCCTTCACCATTAGATAGCGCTAGATTTTTTAAAATTAAACTTTTTCATAGATTTGTTCGTGGTTTTTAATGGTTTGTAGCTCTAATATAGAACTTAAAGGCCTAATACTTATCACACAGTATTCCTAAATTACAATTATTACCAAATAACCCTCACACGCTCAGATTAAATATCTTAAGCACGCAAAAAAATCAAAGTCTTTGAGCGTTTGTAGATTTTATCGTGTTTTTCGGGTATCTTTTTTATGTTGCGCTCTGTCGAGGGTAAAATCTCTTAATTATGTCATATTTGTTGCAGAAGGCTTTTAGTTCCCTATAGTCATAGCATTTCATCTTGTTAACGGTGGTCATATTCCTTATATGGTTCAAAAGACGCCTTATAAAGGCTACATGATACATCAGTTAAGGGTATTAATTTGTTTCAAACACTTAGGTAATACATTTAGGCTTAACATTTAACATAATAATTCTCCATGCCAAATAGTATTTAGCAACAGACACATGACCAGATTTTATAGGTTAAACTCTTAAAAATAATCAAAGCCTTGGAATAGTTGTAGAATTTAGATCTTAAATAGAATTGGACCAATTTACATTAAACTGTGACCTGGGGGCGAAGCCCCCCACAGGGGTCTGGGGGTGGAGCCCCCAGCGAGCGAAGCGAGTCTAATATACTATACAGCCGCATGTGTAACTCACTCACTCACTCACTCACTCAGGTATACGAATTCTAGACCACTTCTAGAGGAGCTAGAAACCTGAAATTTGGCATGTATGTAGCTTGTACCTTGTAACCCCCAGGAAAATCCCAAAAAGTTACAATTTTTTATTTTAACCCCCTCAAAAAAATTCAAAATGGAGGAAATTTTGAACATGTCCAAAATAGTGCCTTTTTATTTGAGCTGTAGCGGCCGAACGGTTGGTCCTATCGAGAAACGGAGACCACCACGTGCCACGGATTTTAGACGATCTACAACTTTGGTCCTATGACTTTTTGTCGTATCTCGTCTCCTTCACCCTTAGGTAGCGCTAGATTTTTCAAATTTTGGCATATTTTCGAAATATTTTGGCCGTTTTTTATTTCCTATCACGTTAATATACTTGATCGAGGCCTAATATTTGGCACGCAGTATGTCTACATCACACTTAGTAAATAGCAGTAGAAATATGACCAGGTTTTATTAATTAAACCTGTCGAAAAATGAAAAACTCTAAATATCTTTAGATATGACCGTTTTCTTAGTATAAGTAGTGGTGTATTGGGGGTTCTATGCCAATTTATATTATTGGACATACACGTGACACCAATAATACCTGAGCTAGAGACGTGAGATTTGGAATGCATGTGCCTTGCACCTTTTCTTCCCAAATTATACTATTTTTCGTTTGAACTATCTCAACAAAATAAATAATTGTGAATACAAAATTCAAAATGTAGTATTTTTTTATTTGAGATCTAGCGGCCAAATGGGTTGTCCTATCAAAAAACGAAGACCACCACGTGCTACGGATTTTAGACGAACTACAACTTCAGTCCTATGACATTTTGCCGTATTCCACCCCCTTCACCATTAGATAGCGCTAGATTTTTTAAAATTAAACTTTTTCATAGATTTGTTCGTGGTTTTTAATGGTTTGTAGCTCTAATATAGAACTTAAAGGCCTAATACTTATCACACAGTATTCCTAAATTACAATTATTACCAAATAACCCTCACACGCTCAGATTAAATATCTTAAGCACGCAAAAAAATCAAAGTCTTTGAGCGTTTGTAGATTTTATCGTGTTTTTCGGGTATCTTTTTTATGTTGCGCTCTGTCGAGGGTAAAATCTCTTAATTATGTCATATTTGTTGCAGAAGGCTTTTAGTTCCCTATAGTCATAGCATTTCATCTTGTTAACGGTGGTCATATTCCTTATATGGTTCAAAAGACGCCTTATAAAGGCTACATGATACATCAGTTAAGGGTATTAATTTGTTTCAAACACTTAGGTAATACATTTAGGCTTAACATTTAACATAATAATTCTCCATGCCAAATAGTATTTAGCAACAGACACATGACCAGATTTTATAGGTTAAACTCTTAAAAATAATCAAAGCCTTGGAATAGTTGTAGAATTTAGATCTTAAATAGAATTGGACCAATTTACATTAAACTGTGACCTGGGGGCGAAGCCCCCCACAGGGGTCTGGGGGTGGAGCCCCCAGCGAGCGAAGCGAGTCTAATATACTATACAGCCGCATGTGTAACTCACTCACTCACTCACTCACTCAGGTATACGAATTCTAGACCACTTCTAGAGGAGCTAGAAACCTGAAATTTGGCATGTATGTAGCTTGTACCTTGTAACCCCCAGGAAAATCCCAAAAAGTTACAATTTTTTATTTTAACCCCCTCAAAAAAATTCAAAATGGAGGAAATTTTGAACATGTCCAAAATAGTGCCTTTTTATTTGAGCTGTAGCGGCCGAACGGTTGGTCCTATCGAGAAACGGAGACCACCACGTGCCACGGATTTTAGACGATCTACAACTTTGGTCCTATGACTTTTTGTCGTATCTCGTCTCCTTCACCCTTAGGTAGCGCTAGATTTTTCAAATTTTGGCATATTTTCGAAATATTTTGGCCGTTTTTTATTTCCTATCACGTTAATATACTTGATCGAGGCCTAATATTTGGCACGCAGTATGTCTACATCACACTTAGTAAATAGCAGTAGAAATATGACCAGGTTTTATTAATTAAACCTGTCGAAAAATGAAAAACTCTAAATATCTTTAGATATGACCGTTTTCTTAGTATAAGTAGTGGTGTATTGGGGGTTCTATGCCAATTTATATTATTGGACATACACGTGACACCAATAATACCTGAGCTAGAGACGTGAGATTTGGAATGCATGTGCCTTGCACCTTTTCTTCCCAAATTATACTATTTTTCGTTTGAACTATCTCAACAAAATAAATAATTGTGAATACAAAATTCAAAATGTAGTATTTTTTTATTTGAGATCTAGCGGCCAAATGGGTTGTCCTATCAAAAAACGAAGACCACCACGTGCTACGGATTTTAGACGAACTACAACTTCAGTCCTATGACATTTTGCCGTATTCCACCCCCTTCACCATTAGATAGCGCTAGATTTTTTAAAATTAAACTTTTTCATAGATTTGTTCGTGGTTTTTAATGGTTTGTAGCTCTAATATAGAACTTAAAGGCCTAATACTTATCACACAGTATTCCTAAATTACAATTATTACCAAATAACCCTCACACGCTCAGATTAAATATCTTAAGCACGCAAAAAAATCAAAGTCTTTGAGCGTTTGTAGATTTTATCGTGTTTTTCGGGTATCTTTTTTATGTTGCGCTCTGTCGAGGGTAAAATCTCTTAATTATGTCATATTTGTTGCAGAAGGCTTTTAGTTCCCTATAGTCATAGCATTTCATCTTGTTAACGGTGGTCATATTCCTTATATGGTTCAAAAGACGCCTTATAAAGGCTACATGATACATCAGTTAAGGGTATTAATTTGTTTCAAACACTTAGGTAATACATTTAGGCTTAACATTTAACATAATAATTCTCCATGCCAAATAGTATTTAGCAACAGACACATGACCAGATTTTATAGGTTAAACTCTTAAAAATAATCAAAGCCTTGGAATAGTTGTAGAATTTAGATCTTAAATAGAATTGGACCAATTTACATTAAACTGTGACCTGGGGGCGAAGCCCCCCACAGGGGTCTGGGGGTGGAGCCCCCAGCGAGCGAAGCGAGTCTAATATACTATACAGCCGCATGTGTAACTCACTCACTCACTCACTCACTCAGGTATACGAATTCTAGACCACTTCTAGAGGAGCTAGAAACCTGAAATTTGGCATGTATGTAGCTTGTACCTTGTAACCCCCAGGAAAATCCCAAAAAGTTACAATTTTTTATTTTAACCCCCTCAAAAAAATTCAAAATGGAGGAAATTTTGAACATGTCCAAAATAGTGCCTTTTTATTTGAGCTGTAGCGGCCGAACGGTTGGTCCTATCGAGAAACGGAGACCACCACGTGCCACGGATTTTAGACGATCTACAACTTTGGTCCTATGACTTTTTGTCGTATCTCGTCTCCTTCACCCTTAGGTAGCGCTAGATTTTTCAAATTTTGGCATATTTTCGAAATATTTTGGCCGTTTTTTATTTCCTATCACGTTAATATACTTGATCGAGGCCTAATATTTGGCACGCAGTATGTCTACATCACACTTAGTAAATAGCAGTAGAAATATGACCAGGTTTTATTAATTAAACCTGTCGAAAAATGAAAAACTCTAAATATCTTTAGATATGACCGTTTTCTTAGTATAAGTAGTGGTGTATTGGGGGTTCTATGCCAATTTATATTATTGGACATACACGTGACACCAATAATACCTGAGCTAGAGACGTGAGATTTGGAATGCATGTGCCTTGCACCTTTTCTTCCCAAATTATACTATTTTTCGTTTGAACTATCTCAACAAAATAAATAATTGTGAATACAAAATTCAAAATGTAGTATTTTTTTATTTGAGATCTAGCGGCCAAATGGGTTGTCCTATCAAAAAACGAAGACCACCACGTGCTACGGATTTTAGACGAACTACAACTTCAGTCCTATGACATTTTGCCGTATTCCACCCCCTTCACCATTAGATAGCGCTAGATTTTTTAAAATTAAACTTTTTCATAGATTTGTTCGTGGTTTTTAATGGTTTGTAGCTCTAATATAGAACTTAAAGGCCTAATACTTATCACACAGTATTCCTAAATTACAATTATTACCAAATAACCCTCACACGCTCAGATTAAATATCTTAAGCACGCAAAAAAATCAAAGTCTTTGAGCGTTTGTAGATTTTATCGTGTTTTTCGGGTATCTTTTTTATGTTGCGCTCTGTCGAGGGTAAAATCTCTTAATTATGTCATATTTGTTGCAGAAGGCTTTTAGTTCCCTATAGTCATAGCATTTCATCTTGTTAACGGTGGTCATATTCCTTATATGGTTCAAAAGACGCCTTATAAAGGCTACATGATACATCAGTTAAGGGTATTAATTTGTTTCAAACACTTAGGTAATACATTTAGGCTTAACATTTAACATAATAATTCTCCATGCCAAATAGTATTTAGCAACAGACACATGACCAGATTTTATAGGTTAAACTCTTAAAAATAATCAAAGCCTTGGAATAGTTGTAGAATTTAGATCTTAAATAGAATTGGACCAATTTACATTAAACTGTGACCTGGGGGCGAAGCCCCCCACAGGGGTCTGGGGGTGGAGCCCCCAGCGAGCGAAGCGAGTCTAATATACTATACAGCCGCATGTGTAACTCACTCACTCACTCACTCACTCAGGTATACGAATTCTAGACCACTTCTAGAGGAGCTAGAAACCTGAAATTTGGCATGTATGTAGCTTGTACCTTGTAACCCCCAGGAAAATCCCAAAAAGTTACAATTTTTTATTTTAACCCCCTCAAAAAAATTCAAAATGGAGGAAATTTTGAACATGTCCAAAATAGTGCCTTTTTATTTGAGCTGTAGCGGCCGAACGGTTGGTCCTATCGAGAAACGGAGACCACCACGTGCCACGGATTTTAGACGATCTACAACTTTGGTCCTATGACTTTTTGTCGTATCTCGTCTCCTTCACCCTTAGGTAGCGCTAGATTTTTCAAATTTTGGCATATTTTCGAAATATTTTGGCCGTTTTTTATTTCCTATCACGTTAATATACTTGATCGAGGCCTAATATTTGGCACGCAGTATGTCTACATCACACTTAGTAAATAGCAGTAGAAATATGACCAGGTTTTATTAATTAAACCTGTCGAAAAATGAAAAACTCTAAATATCTTTAGATATGACCGTTTTCTTAGTATAAGTAGTGGTGTATTGGGGGTTCTATGCCAATTTATATTATTGGACATACACGTGACACCAATAATACCTGAGCTAGAGACGTGAGATTTGGAATGCATGTGCCTTGCACCTTTTCTTCCCAAATTATACTATTTTTCGTTTGAACTATCTCAACAAAATAAATAATTGTGAATACAAAATTCAAAATGTAGTATTTTTTTATTTGAGATCTAGCGGCCAAATGGGTTGTCCTATCAAAAAACGAAGACCACCACGTGCTACGGATTTTAGACGAACTACAACTTCAGTCCTATGACATTTTGCCGTATTCCACCCCCTTCACCATTAGATAGCGCTAGATTTTTTAAAATTAAACTTTTTCATAGATTTGTTCGTGGTTTTTAATGGTTTGTCGCTCTAATATAGAACTTAAAGGCCTAATACTTATCACACAGTATTCCTAAATTACAATTATTACCAAATAACCCTCACACGCTCAGATTAAATATCTTAAGCACACAAAAAAATCAAAGTCTTTGAGCGTTTGTAGATTTTATCGTGTTTTTCGGGTATCTTTTTTATGTTGCGCTCTGTCGAGGGTAAAATCTCTTAATTATGTCATATTTGTTGCAGAAGGCTTTTAGTTCCCTATAGTCATAGCATTTCATCTTGTTAACGGTGGTCATATTCCTTATATGGTTCAAAAGACGCCTTATAAAGGCTACATGATACATCAGTTAAGGGTATTAATTTGTTTCAAACACTTAGGTAATACATTTAGGCTTAACATTTAACATAATAATTCTCCATGCCAAATAGTATTTAGCAACAGACACATGACCAGATTTTATAGGTTAAACTCTTAAAAATAATCAAAGCCTTGGAATAGTTGTAGAATTTAGATCTTAAATAGAATTGGACCAATTTACATTAAACTGTGACCTGGGGGCGAAGCCCCCCACAGGGGTCTGGGGGTGGAGCCCCCAGCGAGCGAAGCGAGTCTAATATACTATACAGCCGCATGTGTAACTCACTCACTCACTCACTCACTCAGGTATACGAATTCTAGACCACTTCTAGAGGAGCTAGAAACCTGAAATTTGGCATGTATGTAGCTTGTACCTTGTAACCCCCAGGAAAATCCCAAAAAGTTACAATTTTTTATTTTAACCCCCTCAAAAAAATTCAAAATGGAGGAAATTTTGAACATGTCCAAAATAGTGCCTTTTTATTTGAGCTGTAGCGGCCGAACGGTTGGTCCTATCGAGAAACGGAGACCACCACGTGCCACGGATTTTAGACGATCTACAACTTTGGTCCTATGACTTTTTGTCGTATCTCGTCTCCTTCACCCTTAGGTAGCGCTAGATTTTTCAAATTTTGGCATATTTTCGAAATATTTTGGCCGTTTTTTATTTCCTATCACGTTAATATACTTGATCGAGGCCTAATATTTGGCACGCAGTATGTCTACATCACACTTAGTAAATAGCAGTAGAAATATGACCAGGTTTTATTAATTAAACCTGTCGAAAAATGAAAAACTCTAAATATCTTTAGATATGACCGTTTTCTTAGTATAAGTAGTGGTGTATTGGGGGTTCTATGCCAATTTATATTATTGGACATACACGTGACACCAATAATACCTGAGCTAGAGACGTGAGATTTGGAATGCATGTGCCTTGCACCTTTTCTTCCCAAATTATACTATTTTTCGTTTGAACTATCTCAACAAAATAAATAATTGTGAATACAAAATTCAAAATGTAGTATTTTTTTATTTGAGATCTAGCGGCCAAATGGGTTGTCCTATCAAAAAACGAAGACCACCACGTGCTACGGATTTTAGACGAACTACAACTTCAGTCCTATGACATTTTGCCGTATTCCACCCCCTTCACCATTAGATAGCGCTAGATTTTTTAAAATTAAACTTTTTCATAGATTTGTTCGTGGTTTTTAATGGTTTGTCGCTCTAATATAGAACTTAAAGGCCTAATACTTATCACACAGTATTCCTAAATTACAATTATTACCAAATAACCCTCACACGCTCAGATTAAATATCTTAAGCACGCAAAAAAATCAAAGTCTTTGAGCGTTTGTAGATTTTATCGTGTTTTTCGGGTATCTTTTTTATGTTGCGCTCTGTCGAGGGTAAAATCTCTTAATTATGTCATATTTGTTGCAGAAGGCTTTTAGTTCCCTATAGTCATAGCATTTCATCTTGTTAACGGTGGTCATATTCCTTATATGGTTCAAAAGACGCCTTATAAAGGCTACATGATACATCAGTTAAGGGTATTAATTTGTTTCAAACACTTAGGTAATACATTTAGGCTTAACATTTAACATAATAATTCTCCATGCCAAATAGTATTTAGCAACAGACACATGACCAGATTTTATAGGTTAAACTCTTAAAAATAATCAAAGCCTTGGAATAGTTGTAGAATTTAGATCTTAAATAGAATTGGACCAATTTACATTAAACTGTGACCTGGGGGCGAAGCCCCCCACAGGGGTCTGGGGGTGGAGCCCCCAGCGAGCGAAGCGAGTCTAATATACTATACAGCCGCATGTGTAACTCACTCACTCACTCACTCACTCAGGTATACGAATTCTAGACCACTTCTAGAGGAGCTAGAAACCTGAAATTTGGCATGTATGTAGCTTGTACCTTGTAACCCCCAGGAAAATCCCAAAAAGTTACAATTTTTTATTTTAACCCCCTCAAAAAAATTCAAAATGGAGGAAATTTTGAACATGTCCAAAATAGTGCCTTTTTATTTGAGCTGTAGCGGCCGAACGGTTGGTCCTATCGAGAAACGGAGACCACCACGTGCCACGGATTTTAGACGATCTACAACTTTGGTCCTATGACTTTTTGTCGTATCTCGTCTCCTTCACCCTTAGGTAGCGCTAGATTTTTCAAATTTTGGCATATTTTCGAAATATTTTGGCCGTTTTTTATTTCCTATCACGTTAATATACTTGATCGAGGCCTAATATTTGGCACGCAGTATGTCTACATCACACTTAGTAAATAGCAGTAGAAATATGACCAGGTTTTATTAATTAAACCTGTCGAAAAATGAAAAACTCTAAATATCTTTAGATATGACCGTTTTCTTAGTATAAGTAGTGGTGTATTGGGGGTTCTATGCCAATTTATATTATTGGACATACACGTGACACCAATAATACCTGAGCTAGAGACGTGAGATTTGGAATGCATGTGCCTTGCACCTTTTCTTCCCAAATTATACTATTTTTCGTTTGAACTATCTCAACAAAATAAATAATTGTGAATACAAAATTCAAAATGTAGTATTTTTTTATTTGAGATCTAGCGGCCAAATGGGTTGTCCTATCAAAAAACGAAGACCACCACGTGCTACGGATTTTAGACGAACTACAACTTCAGTCCTATGACATTTTGCCGTATTCCACCCCCTTCACCATTAGATAGCGCTAGATTTTTTAAAATTAAACTTTTTCATAGATTTGTTCGTGGTTTTTAATGGTTTGTCGCTCTAATATAGAACTTAAAGGCCTAATACTTATCACACAGTATTCCTAAATTACAATTATTACCAAATAACCCTCACACGCTCAGATTAAATATCTTAAGCACACAAAAAAATCAAAGTCTTTGAGCGTTTGTAGATTTTATCGTGTTTTTCGGGTATCTTTTTTATGTTGCGCTCTGTCGAGGGTAAAATCTCTTAATTATGTCATATTTGTTGCAGAAGGCTTTTAGTTCCCTATAGTCATAGCATTTCATCTTGTTAACGGTGGTCATATTCCTTATATGGTTCAAAAGACGCCTTATAAAGGCTACATGATACATCAGTTAAGGGTATTAATTTGTTTCAAACACTTAGGTAATACATTTAGGCTTAACATTTAACATAATAATTCTCCATGCCAAATAGTATTTAGCAACAGACACATGACCAGATTTTATAGGTTAAACTCTTAAAAATAATCAAAGCCTTGGAATAGTTGTAGAATTTAGATCTTAAATAGAATTGGACCAATTTACATTAAACTGTGACCTGGGGGCGAAGCCCCCCACAGGGGTCTGGGGGTGGAGCCCCCAGCGAGCGAAGCGAGTCTAATATACTATACAGCCGCATGTGTAACTCACTCACTCACTCACTCACTCAGGTATACGAATTCTAGACCACTTCTAGAGGAGCTAGAAACCTGAAATTTGGCATGTATGTAGCTTGTACCTTGTAACCCCCAGGAAAATCCCAAAAAGTTACAATTTTTTATTTTAACCCCCTCAAAAAAATTCAAAATGGAGGAAATTTTGAACATGTCCAAAATAGTGCCTTTTTATTTGAGCTGTAGCGGCCGAACGGTTGGTCCTATCGAGAAACGGAGACCACCACGTGCCACGGATTTTAGACGATCTACAACTTTGGTCCTATGACTTTTTGTCGTATCTCGTCTCCTTCACCCTTAGGTAGCGCTAGATTTTTCAAATTTTGGCATATTTTCGAAATATTTTGGCCGTTTTTTATTTCCTATCACGTTAATATACTTGATCGAGGCCTAATATTTGGCACGCAGTATGTCTACATCACACTTAGTAAATAGCAGTAGAAATATGACCAGGTTTTATTAATTAAACCTGTCGAAAAATGAAAAACTCTAAATATCTTTAGATATGACCGTTTTCTTAGTATAAGTAGTGGTGTATTGGGGGTTCTATGCCAATTTATATTATTGGACATACACGTGACACCAATAATACCTGAGCTAGAGACGTGAGATTTGGAATGCATGTGCCTTGCACCTTTTCTTCCCAAATTATACTATTTTTCGTTTGAACTATCTCAACAAAATAAATAATTGTGAATACAAAATTCAAAATGTAGTATTTTTTTATTTGAGATCTAGCGGCCAAATGGGTTGTCCTATCAAAAAACGAAGACCACCACGTGCTACGGATTTTAGACGAACTACAACTTCAGTCCTATGACATTTTGCCGTATTCCACCCCCTTCACCATTAGATAGCGCTAGATTTTTTAAAATTAAACTTTTTCATAGATTTGTTCGTGGTTTTTAATGGTTTGTCGCTCTAATATAGAACTTAAAGGCCTAATACTTATCACACAGTATTCCTAAATTACAATTATTACCAAATAACCCTCACACGCTCAGATTAAATATCTTAAGCACACAAAAAAATCAAAGTCTTTGAGCGTTTGTAGATTTTATCGTGTTTTTCGGGTATCTTTTTTATGTTGCGCTCTGTCGAGGGTAAAATCTCTTAATTATGTCATATTTGTTGCAGAAGGCTTTTAGTTCCCTATAGTCATAGCATTTCATCTTGTTAACGGTGGTCATATTCCTTATATGGTTCAAAAGACGCCTTATAAAGGCTACATGATACATCAGTTAAGGGTATTAATTTGTTTCAAACACTTAGGTAATACATTTAGGCTTAACATTTAACATAATAATTCTCCATGCCAAATAGTATTTAGCAACAGACACATGACCAGATTTTATAGGTTAAACTCTTAAAAATAATCAAAGCCTTGGAATAGTTGTAGAATTTAGATCTTAAATAGAATTGGACCAATTTACATTAAACTGTGACCTGGGGGCGAAGCCCCCCACAGGGGTCTGGGGGTGGAGCCCCCAGCGAGCGAAGCGAGTCTAATATACTATACAGCCGCATGTGTAACTCACTCACTC
Source organism: Allygus modestus (assembly GCA_963675035.1). Taxonomy (NCBI): domain Eukaryota; kingdom Metazoa; phylum Arthropoda; class Insecta; order Hemiptera; family Cicadellidae; genus Allygus; species Allygus modestus. The sequence continues at coordinate 115,269,717 of OY776114.1, forward strand.
ACTCACTCACTCAGGTATACGAATTCTAGACCACTTCTAGAGGAGCTAGAAACCTGAAATTTGGCATGTATGTAGCTTGTACCTTGTAACCCCCAGGAAAATCCCAAAAAGTTACAATTTTTTATTTTAACCCCCTCAAAAAAATTCAAAATGGAGGAAATTTTGAACATGTCCAAAATAGTGCCTTTTTATTTGAGCTGTAGCGGCCGAACGGTTGGTCCTATCGAGAAACGGAGACCACCACGTGCCACGGATTTTAGACGATCTACAACTTTGGTCCTATGACTTTTTGTCGTATCTCGTCTCCTTCACCCTTAGGTAGCGCTAGATTTTTCAAATTTTGGCATATTTTCGAAATATTTTGGCCGTTTTTTATTTCCTATCACGTTAATATACTTGATCGAGGCCTAATATTTGGCACGCAGTATGTCTACATCACACTTAGTAAATAGCAGTAGAAATATGACCAGGTTTTATTAATTAAACCTGTCGAAAAATGAAAAACTCTAAATATCTTTAGATATGACCGTTTTCTTAGTATAAGTAGTGGTGTATTGGGGGTTCTATGCCAATTTATATTATTGGACATACACGTGACACCAATAATACCTGAGCTAGAGACGTGAGATTTGGAATGCATGTGCCTTGCACCTTTTCTTCCCAAATTATACTATTTTTCGTTTGAACTATCTCAACAAAATAAATAATTGTGAATACAAAATTCAAAATGTAGTATTTTTTTATTTGAGATCTAGCGGCCAAATGGGTTGTCCTATCAAAAAACGAAGACCACCACGTGCTACGGATTTTAGACGAACTACAACTTCAGTCCTATGACATTTTGCCGTATTCCACCCCCTTCACCATTAGATAGCGCTAGATTTTTTAAAATTAAACTTTTTCATAGATTTGTTCGTGGTTTTTAATGGTTTGTCGCTCTAATATAGAACTTAAAGGCCTAATACTTATCACACAGTATTCCTAAATTACAATTATTACCAAATAACCCTCACACGCTCAGATTAAATATCTTAAGCACACAAAAAAATCAAAGTCTTTGAGCGTTTGTAGATTTTATCGTGTTTTTCGGGTATCTTTTTTATGTTGCGCTCTGTCGAGGGTAAAATCTCTTAATTATGTCATATTTGTTGCAGAAGGCTTTTAGTTCCCTATAGTCATAGCATTTCATCTTGTTAACGGTGGTCATATTCCTTATATGGTTCAAAAGACGCCTTATAAAGGCTACATGATACATCAGTTAAGGGTATTAATTTGTTTCAAACACTTAGGTAATACATTTAGGCTTAACATTTAACATAATAATTCTCCATGCCAAATAGTATTTAGCAACAGACACATGACCAGATTTTATAGGTTAAACTCTTAAAAATAATCAAAGCCTTGGAATAGTTGTAGAATTTAGATCTTAAATAGAATTGGACCAATTTACATTAAACTGTGACCTGGGGGCGAAGCCCCCCACAGGGGTCTGGGGGTGGAGCCCCCAGCGAGCGAAGCGAGTCTAATATACTATACAGCCGCATGTGTAACTCACTCACTCACTCACTCACTCAGGTATACGAATTCTAGACCACTTCTAGAGGAGCTAGAAACCTGAAATTTGGCATGTATGTAGCTTGTACCTTGTAACCCCCAGGAAAATCCCAAAAAGTTACAATTTTTTATTTTAACCCCCTCAAAAAAATTCAAAATGGAGGAAATTTTGAACATGTCCAAAATAGTGCCTTTTTATTTGAGCTGTAGCGGCCGAACGGTTGGTCCTATCGAGAAACGGAGACCACCACGTGCCACGGATTTTAGACGATCTACAACTTTGGTCCTATGACTTTTTGTCGTATCTCGTCTCCTTCACCCTTAGGTAGCGCTAGATTTTTCAAATTTTGGCATATTTTCGAAATATTTTGGCCGTTTTTTATTTCCTATCACGTTAATATACTTGATCGAGGCCTAATATTTGGCACGCAGTATGTCTACATCACACTTAGTAAATAGCAGTAGAAATATGACCAGGTTTTATTAATTAAACCTGTCGAAAAATGAAAAACTCTAAATATCTTTAGATATGACCGTTTTCTTAGTATAAGTAGTGGTGTATTGGGGGTTCTATGCCAATTTATATTATTGGACATACACGTGACACCAATAATACCTGAGCTAGAGACGTGAGATTTGGAATGCATGTGCCTTGCACCTTTTCTTCCCAAATTATACTATTTTTCGTTTGAACTATCTCAACAAAATAAATAATTGTGAATACAAAATTCAAAATGTAGTATTTTTTTATTTGAGATCTAGCGGCCAAATGGGTTGTCCTATCAAAAAACGAAGACCACCACGTGCTACGGATTTTAGACGAACTACAACTTCAGTCCTATGACATTTTGCCGTATTCCACCCCCTTCACCATTAGATAGCGCTAGATTTTTTTAAATTAAACTTTTTCATAGATTTGTTCGTGGTTTTTAATGGTTTGTCGCTCTAATATAGAACTTAAAGGCCTAATACTTATCACACAGTATTCCTAAATTACAATTATTACCAAATAACCCTCACACGCTCAGATTAAATATCTTAAGCACGCAAAAAAATCAAAGTCTTTGAGCGTTTGTAGATTTTATCGTGTTTTTCGGGTATCTTTTTTATGTTGCGCTCTGTCGAGGGTAAAATCTCTTAATTATGTCATATTTGTTGCAGAAGGCTTTTAGTTCCCTATAGTCATAGCATTTCATCTTGTTAACGGTGGTCATATTCCTTATATGGTTCAAAAGACGCCTTATAAAGGCTACATGATACATCAGTTAAGGGTATTAATTTGTTTCAAACACTTAGGTAATACATTTAGGCTTAACATTTAACATAATAATTCTCCATGCCAAATAGTATTTAGCAACAGACACATGACCAGATTTTATAGGTTAAACTCTTAAAAATAATCAAAGCCTTGGAATAGTTGTAGAATTTAGATCTTAAATAGAATTGGACCAATTTACATTAAACTGTGACCTGGGGGCGAAGCCCCCCACAGGGGTCTGGGGGTGGAGCCCCCAGCGAGCGAAGCGAGTCTAATATACTATACAGCCGCATGTGTAACTCACTCACTCACTCACTCACTCAGGTATACGAATTCTAGACCACTTCTAGAGGAGCTAGAAACCTGAAATTTGGCATGTATGTAGCTTGTACCTTGTAACCCCCAGGAAAATCCCAAAAAGTTACAATTTTTTATTTTAACCCCCTCAAAAAAATTCAAAATGGAGGAAATTTTGAACATGTCCAAAATAGTGCCTTTTTATTTGAGCTGTAGCGGCCGAACGGTTGGTCCTATCGAGAAACGGAGACCACCACGTGCCACGGATTTTAGACGATCTACAACTTTGGTCCTATGACTTTTTGTCGTATCTCGTCTCCTTCACCCTTAGGTAGCGCTAGATTTTTCAAATTTTGGCATATTTTCGAAATATTTTGGCCGTTTTTTATTTCCTATCACGTTAATATACTTGATCGAGGCCTAATATTTGGCACGCAGTATGTCTACATCACACTTAGTAAATAGCAGTAGAAATATGACCAGGTTTTATTAATTAAACCTGTCGAAAAATGAAAAACTCTAAATATCTTTAGATATGACCGTTTTCTTAGTATAAGTAGTGGTGTATTGGGGGTTCTATGCCAATTTATATTATTGGACATACACGTGACACCAATAATACCTGAGCTAGAGACGTGAGATTTGGAATGCATGTGCCTTGCACCTTTTCTTCCCAAATTATACTATTTTTCGTTTGAACTATCTCAACAAAATAAATAATTGTGAATACAAAATTCAAAATGTAGTATTTTTTTATTTGAGATCTAGCGGCCAAATGGGTTGTCCTATCAAAAAACGAAGACCACCACGTGCTACGGATTTTAGACGAACTACAACTTCAGTCCTATGACATTTTGCCGTATTCCACCCCCTTCACCATTAGATAGCGCTAGATTTTTTAAAATTAAACTTTTTCATAGATTTGTTCGTGGTTTTTAATGGTTTGTCGCTCTAATATAGAACTTAAAGGCCTAATACTTATCACACAGTATTCCTAAATTACAATTATTACCAAATAACCCTCACACGCTCAGATTAAATATCTTAAGCACACAAAAAAATCAAAGTCTTTGAGCGTTTGTAGATTTTATCGTGTTTTTCGGGTATCTTTTTTATGTTGCGCTCTGTCGAGGGTAAAATCTCTTAATTATGTCATATTTGTTGCAGAAGGCTTTTAGTTCCCTATAGTCATAGCATTTCATCTTGTTAACGGTGGTCATATTCCTTATATGGTTCAAAAGACGCCTTATAAAGGCTACATGATACATCAGTTAAGGGTATTAATTTGTTTCAAACACTTAGGTAATACATTTAGGCTTAACATTTAACATAATAATTCTCCATGCCAAATAGTATTTAGCAACAGACACATGACCAGATTTTATAGGTTAAACTCTTAAAAATAATCAAAGCCTTGGAATAGTTGTAGAATTTAGATCTTAAATAGAATTGGACCAATTTACATTAAACTGTGACCTGGGGGCGAAGCCCCCCACAGGGGTCTGGGGGTGGAGCCCCCAGCGAGCGAAGCGAGTCTAATATACTATACAGCCGCATGTGTAACTCACTCACTCACTCACTCACTCAGGTATACGAATTCTAGACCACTTCTAGAGGAGCTAGAAACCTGAAATTTGGCATGTATGTAGCTTGTACCTTGTAACCCCCAGGAAAATCCCAAAAAGTTACAATTTTTTATTTTAACCCCCTCAAAAAAATTCAAAATGGAGGAAATTTTGAACATGTCCAAAATAGTGCCTTTTTATTTGAGCTGTAGCGGCCGAACGGTTGGTCCTATCGAGAAACGGAGACCACCACGTGCCACGGATTTTAGACGATCTAAAACTTTGGTCCTATGACTTTTTGTCGTATCTCGTCTCCTTCACCCTTAGGTAGCGCTAGATTTTTCAAATTTTGGCATATTTTCGAAATATTTTGGCCGTTTTTTATTTCCTATCACGTTAATATACTTGATCGAGGCCTAATATTTGGCACGCAGTATGTCTACATCACACTTAGTAAATAGCAGTAGAAATATGACCAGGTTTTATTAATTAAACCTGTCGAAAAATGAAAAACTCTAAATATCTTTAGATATGACCGTTTTCTTAGTATAAGTAGTGGTGTATTGGGGGTTCTATGCCAATTTATATTATTGGACATACACGTGACACCAATAATACCTGAGCTAGAGACGTGAGATTTGGAATGCATGTGCCTTGCACCTTTTCTTCCCAAATTATACTATTTTTCGTTTGAACTATCTCAACAAAATAAATAATTGTGAATACAAAATTCAAAATGTAGTATTTTTTTATTTGAGATCTAGCGGCCAAATGGGTTGTCCTATCAAAAAACGAAGACCACCACGTGCTACGGATTTTAGACGAACTACAACTTCAGTCCTATGACATTTTGCCGTATTCCACCCCCTTCACCATTAGATAGCGCTAGATTTTTTAAAATTAAACTTTTTCATAGATTTGTTCGTGGTTTTTAATGGTTTGTCGCTCTAATATAGAACTTAAAGGCCTAATACTTATCACACAGTATTCCTAAATTACAATTATTACCAAATAACCCTCACACGCTCAGATTAAATATCTTAAGCACACAAAAAAATCAAAGTCTTTGAGCGTTTGTAGATTTTATCGTGTTTTTCGGGTATCTTTTTTATGTTGCGCTCTGTCGAGGGTAAAATCTCTTAATTATGTCATATTTGTTGCAGAAGGCTTTTAGTTCCCTATAGTCATAGCATTTCATCTTGTTAACGGTGGTCATATTCCTTATATGGTTCAAAAGACGCCTTATAAAGGCTACATGATACATCAGTTAAGGGTATTAATTTGTTTCAAACACTTAGGTAATACATTTAGGCTTAACATTTAACATAATAATTCTCCATGCCAAATAGTATTTAGCAACAGACACATGACCAGATTTTATAGGTTAAACTCTTAAAAATAATCAAAGCCTTGGAATAGTTGTAGAATTTAGATCTTAAATAGAATTGGACCAATTTACATTAAACTGTGACCTGGGGGCGAAGCCCCCCACAGGGGTCTGGGGGTGGAGCCCCCAGCGAGCGAAGCGAGTCTAATATACTATACAGCCGCATGTGTAACTCACTCACTCACTCACTCACTCAGGTATACGAATTCTAGACCACTTCTAGAGGAGCTAGAAACCTGAAATTTGGCATGTATGTAGCTTGTACCTTGTAACCCCCAGGAAAATCCCAAAAAGTTACAATTTTTTATTTTAACCCCCTCAAAAAAATTCAAAATGGAGGAAATTTTGAACATGTCCAAAATAGTGCCTTTTTATTTGAGCTGTAGCGGCCGAACGGTTGGTCCTATCGAGAAACGGAGACCACCACGTGCCACGGATTTTAGACGATCTACAACTTTGGTCCTATGACTTTTTGTCGTATCTCGTCTCCTTCACCCTTAGGTAGCGCTAGATTTTTCAAATTTTGGCATATTTTCGAAATATTTTGGCCGTTTTTTATTTCCTATCACGTTAATATACTTGATCGAGGCCTAATATTTGGCACGCAGTATGTCTACATCACACTTAGTAAATAGCAGTAGAAATATGACCAGGTTTTATTAATTAAACCTGTCGAAAAATGAAAAACTCTAAATATCTTTAGATATGACCGTTTTCTTAGTATAAGTAGTGGTGTATTGGGGGTTCTATGCCAATTTATATTATTGGACATACACGTGACACCAATAATACCTGAGCTAGAGACGTGAGATTTGGAATGCATGTGCCTTGCACCTTTTCTTCCCAAATTATACTATTTTTCGTTTGAACTATCTCAACAAAATAAATAATTGTGAATACAAAATTCAAAATGTAGTATTTTTTTATTTGAGATCTAGCGGCCAAATGGGTTGTCCTATCAAAAAACGAAGACCACCACGTGCTACGGATTTTAGACGAACTACAACTTCAGTCCTATGACATTTTGCCGTATTCCACCCCCTTCACCATTAGATAGCGCTAGATTTTTTAAAATTAAACTTTTTCATAGATTTGTTCGTGGTTTTTAATGGTTTGTCGCTCTAATATAGAACTTAAAGGCCTAATACTTATCACACAGTATTCCTAAATTACAATTATTACCAAATAACCCTCACACGCTCAGATTAAATATCTTAAGCACACAAAAAAATCAAAGTCTTTGAGCGTTTGTAGATTTTATCGTGTTTTTCGGGTATCTTTTTTATGTTGCGCTCTGTCGAGGGTAAAATCTCTTAATTATGTCATATTTGTTGCAGAAGGCTTTTAGTTCCCTATAGTCATAGCATTTCATCTTGTTAACGGTGGTCATATTCCTTATATGGTTCAAAAGACGCCTTATAAAGGCTACATGATACATCAGTTAAGGGTATTAATTTGTTTCAAACACTTAGGTAATACATTTAGGCTTAACATTTAACATAATAATTCTCCATGCCAAATAGTATTTAGCAACAGACACATGACCAGATTTTATAGGTTAAACTCTTAAAAATAATCAAAGCCTTGGAATAGTTGTAGAATTTAGATCTTAAATAGAATTGGACCAATTTACATTAAACTGTGACCTGGGGGCGAAGCCCCCCACAGGGGTCTGGGGGTGGAGCCCCCAGCGAGCGAAGCGAGTCTAATATACTATACAGCCGCATGTGTAACTCACTCACTCACTCACTCACTCAGGTATACGAATTCTAGACCACTTCTAGAGGAGCTAGAAACCTGAAATTTGGCATGTATGTAGCTTGTACCTTGTAACCCCCAGGAAAATCCCAAAAAGTTACAATTTTTTATTTTAACCCCCTCAAAAAAATTCAAAATGGAGGAAATTTTGAACATGTCCAAAATAGTGCCTTTTTATTTGAGCTGTAGCGGCCGAACGGTTGGTCCTATCGAGAAACGGAGACCACCACGTGCCACGGATTTTAGACGATCTACAACTTTGGTCCTATGACTTTTTGTCGTATCTCGTCTCCTTCACCCTTAGGTAGCGCTAGATTTTTCAAATTTTGGCATATTTTCGAAATATTTTGGCCGTTTTTTATTTCCTATCACGTTAATATACTTGATCGAGGCCTAATATTTGGCACGCAGTATGTCTACATCACACTTAGTAAATAGCAGTAGAAATATGACCAGGTTTTATTAATTAAACCTGTCGAAAAATGAAAAACTCTAAATATCTTTAGATATGACCGTTTTCTTAGTATAAGTAGTGGTGTATTGGGGGTTCTATGCCAATTTATATTATTGGACATACACGTGACACCAATAATACCTGAGCTAGAGACGTGAGATTTGGAATGCATGTGCCTTGCACCTTTTCTTCCCAAATTATACTATTTTTCGTTTGAACTATCTCAACAAAATAAATAATTGTGAATACAAAATTCAAAATGTAGTATTTTTTTATTTGAGATCTAGCGGCCAAATGGGTTGTCCTATCAAAAAACGAAGACCACCACGTGCTACGGATTTTAGACGAACTACAACTTCAGTCCTATGACATTTTGCCGTATTCCACCCCCTTCACCATTAGATAGCGCTAGATTTTTTAAAATTAAACTTTTTCATAGATTTGTTCGTGGTTTTTAATGGTTTGTCGCTCTAATATAGAACTTAAAGGCCTAATACTTATCACACAGTATTCCTAAATTACAATTATTACCAAATAACCCTCACACGCTCAGATTAAATATCTTAAGCACGCAAAAAAATCAAAGTCTTTGAGCGTTTGTAGATTTTATCGTGTTTTTCGGGTATCTTTTTTATGTTGCGCTCTGTCGAGGGTAAAATCTCTTAATTATGTCATATTTGTTGCAGAAGGCTTTTAGTTCCCTATAGTCATAGCATTTCATCTTGTTAACGGTGGTCATATTCCTTATATGGTTCAAAAGACGCCTTATAAAGGCTACATGATACATCAGTTAAGGGTATTAATTTGTTTCAAACACTTAGGTAATACATTTAGGCTTAACATTTAACATAATAATTCTCCATGCCAAATAGTATTTAGCAACAGACACATGACCAGATTTTATAGGTTAAACTCTTAAAAATAATCAAAGCCTTGGAATAGTTGTAGAATTTAGATCTTAAATAGAATTGGACCAATTTACATTAAACTGTGACCTGGGGGCGAAGCCCCCCACAGGGGTCTGGGGGTGGAGCCCCCAGCGAGCGAAGCGAGTCTAATATACTATACAGCCGCATGTGTAACTCACTCACTCACTCACTCACTCAGGTATACGAATTCTAGACCACTTCTAGAGGAGCTAGAAACCTGAAATTTGGCATGTATGTAGCTTGTACCTTGTAACCCCCAGGAAAATCCCAAAAAGTTACAATTTTTTATTTTAACCCCCTCAAAAAAATTCAAAATGGAGGAAATTTTGAACATGTCCAAAATAGTGCCTTTTTATTTGAGCTGTAGCGGCCGAACGGTTGGTCCTATCGAGAAACGGAGACCACCACGTGCCACGGATTTTAGACGATCTACAACTTTGGTCCTATGACTTTTTGTCGTATCTCGTCTCCTTCACCCTTAGGTAGCGCTAGATTTTTCAAATTTTGGCATATTTTCGAAATATTTTGGCCGTTTTTTATTTCCTATCACGTTAATATACTTGATCGAGGCCTAATATTTGGCACGCAGTATGTCTACATCACACTTAGTAAATAGCAGTAGAAATATGACCAGGTTTTATTAATTAAACCTGTCGAAAAATGAAAAACTCTAAATATCTTTAGATATGACCGTTTTCTTAGTATAAGTAGTGGTGTATTGGGGGTTCTATGCCAATTTATATTATTGGACATACACGTGACACCAATAATACCTGAGCTAGAGACGTGAGATTTGGAATGCATGTGCCTTGCACCTTTTCTTCCCAAATTATACTATTTTTCGTTTGAACTATCTCAACAAAATAAATAATTGTGAATACAAAATTCAAAATGTAGTATTTTTTTATTTGAGATCTAGCGGCCAAATGGGTTGTCCTATCAAAAAACGAAGACCACCACGTGCTACGGATTTTAGACGAACTACAACTTCAGTCCTATGACATTTTGCCGTATTCCACCCCCTTCACCATTAGATAGCGCTAGATTTTTTAAAATTAAACTTTTTCATAGATTTGTTCGTGGTTTTTAATGGTTTGTCGCTCTAATATAGAACTTAAAGGCCTAATACTTATCACACAGTATTCCTAAATTACAATTATTACCAAATAACCCTCACACGCTCAGATTAAATATCTTAAGCACACAAAAAAATCAAAGTCTTTGAGCGTTTGTAGATTTTATCGTGTTTTTCGGGTATCTTTTTTATGTTGCGCTCTGTCGAGGGTAAAATCTCTTAATTATGTCATATTTGTTGCAGAAGGCTTTTAGTTCCCTATAGTCATAGCATTTCATCTTGTTAACGGTGGTCATATTCCTTATATGGTTCAAAAGACGCCTTATAAAGGCTACATGATACATCAGTTAAGGGTATTAATTTGTTTCAAACACTTAGGTAATACATTTAGGCTTAACATTTAACATAATAATTCTCCATGCCAAATAGTATTTAGCAACAGACACATGACCAGATTTTATAGGTTAAACTCTTAAAAATAATCAAAGCCTTGGAATAGTTGTAGAATTTAGATCTTAAATAGAATTGGACCAATTTACATTAAACTGTGACCTGGGGGCGAAGCCCCCCACAGGGGTCTGGGGGTGGAGCCCCCAGCGAGCGAAGCGAGTCTAATATACTATACAGCCGCATGTGTAACTCACTCACTCACTCACTCACTCAGGTATACGAATTCTAGACCACTTCTAGAGGAGCTAGAAACCTGAAATTTGGCATGTATGTAGCTTGTACCTTGTAACCCCCAGGAAAATCCCAAAAAGTTACAATTTTTTATTTTAACCCCCTCAAAAAAATTCAAAATGGAGGAAATTTTGAACATGTCCAAAATAGTGCCTTTTTATTTGAGCTGTAGCGGCCGAACGGTTGGTCCTATCGAGAAACGGAGACCACCACGTGCCACGGATTTTAGACGATCTACAACTTTGGTCCTATGACTTTTTGTCGTATCTCGTCTCCTTCACCCTTAGGTAGCGCTAGATTTTTCAAATTTTGGCATATTTTCGAAATATTTTGGCCGTTTTTTATTTCCTATCACGTTAATATACTTGATCGAGGCCTAATATTTGGCACGCAGTATGTCTACATCACACTTAGTAAATAGCAGTAGAAATATGACCAGGTTTTATTAATTAAACCTGTCGAAAAATGAAAAACTCTAAATATCTTTAGATATGACCGTTTTCTTAGTATAAGTAGTGGTGTATTGGGGGTTCTATGCCAATTTATATTATTGGACATACACGTGACACCAATAATACCTGAGCTAGAGACGTGAGATTTGGAATGCATGTGCCTTGCACCTTTTCTTCCCAAATTATACTATTTTTCGTTTGAACTATCTCAACAAAATAAATAATTGTGAATACAAAATTCAAAATGTAGTATTTTTTTATTTGAGATCTAGCGGCCAAATGGGTTGTCCTATCAAAAAACGAAGACCACCACGTGCTACGGATTTTAGACGAACTACAACTTCAGTCCTATGACATTTTGCCGTATTCCACCCCCTTCACCATTAGATAGCGCTAGATTTTTTAAAATTAAACTTTTTCATAGATTTGTTCGTGGTTTTTAATGGTTTGTCGCTCTAATATAGAACTTAAAGGCCTAATACTTATCACACAGTATTCCTAAATTACAATTATTACCAAATAACCCTCACACGCTCAGATTAAATATCTTAAGCACGCAAAAAAATCAAAGTCTTTGAGCGTTTGTAGATTTTATCGTGTTTTTCGGGTATCTTTTTTATGTTGCGCTCTGTCGAGGGTAAAATCTCTTAATTATGTCATATTTGTTGCAGAAGGCTTTTAGTTCCCTATAGTCATAGCATTTCATCTTGTTAACGGTGGTCATATTCCTTATATGGTTCAAAAGACGCCTTATAAAGGCTACATGATACATCAGTTAAGGGTATTAATTTGTTTCAAACACTTAGGTAATACATTTAGGCTTAACATTTAACATAATAATTCTCCATGCCAAATAGTATTTAGCAACAGACACATGACCAGATTTTATAGGTTAAACTCTTAAAAATAATCAAAGCCTTGGAATAGTTGTAGAATTTAGATCTTAAATAGAATTGGACCAATTTACATTAAACTGTGACCTGGGGGCGAAGCCCCCCACAGGGGTCTGGGGGTGGAGCCCCCAGCGAGCGAAGCGAGTCTAATATACTATACAGCCGCATGTGTAACTCACTCACTCACTCACTCACTCAGGTATACGAATTCTAGACCACTTCTAGAGGAGCTAGAAACCTGAAATTTGGCATGTATGTAGCTTGTACCTTGTAACCCCCAGGAAAATCCCAAAAAGTTACAATTTTTTATTTTAACCCCCTCAAAAAAATTCAAAATGGAGGAAATTTTGAACATGTCCAAAATAGTGCCTTTTTATTTGAGCTGTAGCGGCCGAACGGTTGGTCCTATCGAGAAACGGAGACCACCACGTGCCACGGATTTTAGACGATCTACAACTTTGGTCCTATGACTTTTTGTCGTATCTCGTCTCCTTCACCCTTAGGTAGCGCTAGATTTTTCAAATTTTGGCATATTTTCGAAATATTTTGGCCGTTTTTTATTTCCTATCACGTTAATATACTTGATCGAGGCCTAATATTTGGCACGCAGTATGTCTACATCACACTTAGTAAATAGCAGTAGAAATATGACCAGGTTTTATTAATTAAACCTGTCGAAAAATGAAAAACTCTAAATATCTTTAGATATGACCGTTTTCTTAGTATAAGTAGTGGTGTATTGGGGGTTCTATGCCAATTTATATTATTGGACATACACGTGACACCAATAATACCTGAGCTAGAGACGTGAGATTTGGAATGCATGTGCCTTGCACCTTTTCTTCCCAAATTATACTATTTTTCGTTTGAACTATCTCAACAAAATAAATAATTGTGAATACAAAATTCAAAATGTAGTATTTTTTTATTTGAGATCTAGCGGCCAAATGGGTTGTCCTATCAAAAAACGAAGACCACCACGTGCTACGGATTTTAGACGAACTACAACTTCAGTCCTATGACATTTTGCCGTATTCCACCCCCTTCACCATTAGATAGCGCTAGATTTTTTTAAATTAAACTTTTTCATAGATTTGTTCGTGGTTTTTAATGGTTTGTCGCTCTAATATAGAACTTAGAGGCCTAATACTTATCACACAGTATTCCTACATTACAATTAGTACCAAACAACACCCACACGCTCAGATTAAATATCTTAAGCACACAAAAAAATCAAAGTCTTTGAGCGTTTGTAGATTTTATCGTGTTTTTCGGGTATCTTTTTTATGTTGCGCTCTGTCGAGGGTAAAATCTCTTAATTATGTCATATTTGTTGCAGAAGGCTTTTAGTTACCTATATTCATAGCAATTCATGTTGTTAACGGTGGTCATATTCCTTATATGGTTCAAAAGACGCCTTATAAAGGCTACATTATACATCAGTTAAGGGTATTAATTTGTTACAAGCACTTAGGTAATACATGGAGGCTTAACATTTAACATAATAATTCTCCATGCCAAATAGTATTTAGCAACAGACACATGACCAGATTTTATAGGTCATTTTAATCTCTTAAAAATAATCAAAGCCTTGGAATAGTAGAATTTAGATCTTAAATAGAATTGGACCAATTTACATTAAACTGTGACCTGGGGGCGAAGCCCCCCACAGGGGTCTGGGGGCGGAGCCCCCAGCGAGCGAAGCGAGTCTAAAATATATACAGCCGCATGTGTAACTCACTCACTCACTCACTCACTCACTCACTGAGGTATACGAATTCTAGACCACTTCTAGACTAGCTAGAAACCTGAAATTTTGCATGCAGGTAGCTTATAGCTTGTAACCACCAGAAAAATTGCCAAAACTGAAAAGTTTTTATTTTAACCCCCCTAAAAAAATTATTAAAACCCCCCAAAAAAGGCTTATTTTAAAATTACAGTTTTTGAGCTCTAGCGGCCAAACGGATTGTTCTATCGAAAAACGGACACCACCACGTGCCACGGATTTTGCAAGATCTACAACTTTGTTCCTATGACATTTTGTCGTATCTTGCTCCCTTCACCCTTAGGTAGCACTAGATTTTTCAAATTTCAGGCAATTTCGACGGTTATTTTCGTGGTTTTATATTTCCTATCACTTTAATTTAGTATGTAAAGGCTTGATATTTGTCACTCAATATTTTGACACATTACCCTTCACGAAACACTCGATAAACTAACATGTTTTAATAATTAAACATCCCAAAAAAATTAAAAACCCTAATTATTCTATAAATGACAAACTGCATTATCGACTTACTCAGGTAATTATAGATAATCTAGAAACATGGAATTAGGCCTACATGTAGCTTGTCCATTGAAACCCCCAGGAAAAATTGCAAAAAGGTATAATTTTTTATTTTAACCTCATCAAAAAAATTCAAAATGGAGGAAATTTTGAACATCTCCAAAATAGTGCATTTTTTGGGCTGTAGCGGCCGAACGGTTGGTCCTATCGAGAAACGGAGACTACCACGACACACGGGCTTTAGACGATCTATAACTTTGGCCCTATGACTTTTTGTCGTATTTCGGTTACATCTCCTAAAGTTAGAAACTCCAGATTTGTCATGCATGTGCTTTGCACTTTCTTACCAAAGGGAAAATTCCTAAGCCTTACTTTTTCCAGTTTTACTACCTCAATAATGGCGGCTAGAAACAATCAAAATCTAGTGTTGTTTTAACAGTTCCAACGGCCATACAGATGCTCTCATATTTAAATTTCTGAAGATTGGTCTGTTTTCTTAGTATGAGTAGTAGTCTTATGGGGGTTCTGGGCCACTTGATTTGACACCACTTCAAAATGAGGCCAAAGCGTGACCAGGGGTCGAAGCCCCCCACAGGGGTCTGGGGGCGGAGCCCCCAGCGAGCGAAGCGAGTCTATAATATATACGGCAGCATGTGTAACTCACTCACTCACTCACTCACTGAGGTATACGAATTCTAGACCACTTCTAGACTAGCTAGAAACCTGAAATTTTGCATGCAGGTAGCTTATAGCTTGTAACCCCTAGAAAAATTGCCAAAACTGTCAATTTTTTATTTTAACCCCCCTAAAAAAATATTTAAAACCCCCCCAAAAAGGCTTATTTTAAAATTACAGTTTTTGAGCTCTAGCGGCCGAACGGATTGTTCTATCGAAAAACGGACACCACCACGTGCCACGGATTTTGCAAGATCTACAACTTTGTTCCTATGACATTTTGTCGTATCTTGCTCCCTTCACCCTTAGGTAGCACTAGATTTTTCAAATTTCAGGCAATTTCGACGGTTATTTTCGTGGTTTTATATTTCCTATCACTTTAATTTAGTATGTAAAGGCTTGATATTTGTCACTCAATATGTTGACACATTACCCTTCACGAAACACTCGATAAACTAACATGTTTTAATAATTAAACATCCCAAAAAAATTAAAAACCCTAATTATTCTATAAATGACAAACTGCATTATCGACTTACTCAGGTAATTATAGATAATCTAGAAACATGGAATTAGGCCTACATGTAGCTTGTCCATTGAAACCCCCAGGAAAAATTGCAAAAAGGTATAATTTTTTATTTTAACCTCATCAAAAAAATTCAAAATGGAGGAAATTTTGAACATCTCCAAAATAGTGCATTTTTTGGGCTGTAGCGGCCGAACGGTTGGTCCCATCGAGAAACGGAGACTACCACGACACACGGGCTTTAGACGATCTATAACTTTGGCCCTATGACTTTTTGTCGTATTTCGGTTACATCTCCTAAAGTTAGAAACTCCAGATTTGTCATGCATGTGCTTTGCACTTTCTTACCAAAGGGAAAATTCCTAAGCCTTACTTTTTCCAGTTTTACTACCTCAATAATGGCGGCTAGAAACAATCAAAATCTAGTGTTGTTTTAACAGTTCCAACGGCCATACAGATGCTCTCATATTTAAATTTCTGAAGATTGGTCTGTTTTCTTAGTATGAGTAGTAGTCTTATGGGGGTTCTGGGCCACTTGATTTGACACCACTTCAAAATGAGGCCAAAGCGTGACCAGGGGTCGAAGCCCCCCACAGGGGTCTGGGGGCGGAGCCCCCAGCGAGCGAAGCGAGTCTAATATATATACAGCCGCATGTGTAACTGACTCACTGAGGTATACGAATTCTAGACTACTTCTAGACGAGCTAGAAACCTGAAATTTTGCACGCAGGCAGCTTTTATCTTGTAACCCCCAGGAAAATTGCCAAATTTGACAATTTTTTTATTTAAACCCCCCTAAAAAAATATTTAAATTCCCCCCAAAAAGGTTTATTTTAAAATTACAGTTTATGAGTTCTAGCGGCCGAACGGATGGTCCTATCAAAAAACGGACACCACCACGTGTCACGGATTTTGCAAGATCTACAACTTTGTTTCTGTGACTTTTTGTCGTATCTCGTCTCCTTCACCCTTAGATAGCTCTAGATTTTTTTAAATTTTGAGATTTTATGGAGGATTTTTATTTCCCATCACGTTAATATAACGATGGAGGCCTAATATTGGGCACGCAGTATGTCTACATCACACTTAGTAAATAGTAGCAGAAATATGACCAGTTTTTATTAATTAAACCTGTCGAAAAATGGAAAACTCTAAATATCTTTAGATATGACTGTTTTCTCAGTATAAGTAGTGGTGTATTGGGGGTTCTGGGCCAATTTATATTATTGGACATACACGTGACACCAATAATACTTGAGCTAGAGACGTGAGATTTGGCGTGCATGTGCCTTGCACCTTTTCTTCCCAAATCCTACTATTTTTATTTTGAACTATCTCAACAAAATAAAAAATTATGAATACAAAAAACAAAATGTAGTATTTTTTTTATTTGATCTCTAGCGGCCGAACGGGTCGTCCTATCGAAAAACGAAGACCACCATGTGCCTCGGATTTCAAACTCTCTACAACTTTAGTCCTATGAAATTTTGCCGTATCTCACCCCCTTCACCCTTAGGAAGCGCTAGATTTTTTAAATTCTAACTTTTTTCTAAGATCTGTTCGTGGTTTTTAATGGTTTGTCGCTCTAATATGGAACTTAGAGGCCTAATATTTATCACACAGTATTTCTAGATTACAATTAGTACTAAACAACACTGACACGCTCAGATTAAATATCTTAAACACCCAAAAAAAATCAATGTTTTTGAGATTCTGTAGAATTTTCGTGTTTTTCGGGTACATTTTTTATGTTGCCCTCTGTCGAGGGTAAAATCTCTTATAAATCATGTCGTATTTGTTGCAGAGGCTTTTGGTTACCCAAAGTCATGGTATTTCAGGTTGTTAACGGTCGTCGTATCCCTTATAAGGTTCAAAAGATGCCTTATAAAGGCTACATTATACATCAGTTAAGGGTATAATTTTTATCAAGAACTTAGTTAATACATGGAGGCTTAAAACTTAACATACTACGTCTCCATGCCAAGTAGTATTCATCAACAGGCATATGACCGGATTTTATACGTTAAACCCTTAAAAATAATCAAAGCCTTGGAATAGTTGTAGAATTTAGGTCTTAAATAGAATTTGGACCAATTTATATTAAACTTTGGCCAAACAGCGACTTGGGGGCGAAGCCCCCCACAGAGGCCTGGGGGCGGAGGCGGAGCGATTTTTAAATTGTTATATACTGTAATATTGTACTGCTAGGCCTAAATTTGTTCCCTCAATAAGTCTACTTTATATTTTGGGTATACATAGGACCTCGGATTATTAGCGTAATTAAACCATGTGCCATAGGTACTACGACAGGGACCTGAGGGCGAAGCCCCCCACAGGGGTCTGGGGGCGGAGCCCCCAGCGAGCGAAGCGAGTCTATAATATATACAGCCGCATGTGTAACTCACTCACTCACTCACTCACTGAGGTATACGAATTCTAGACCACTTCTAGACTAGCTAGAAACCTGAAATTTTGCATGCAGGTAGCTTATAGCTTGTAACCCCTAGAAAAATTGCCAAAACTGTCAATTTTTTATTTTAACCCCCCTAAAAAAATATTTAAAACCCCCCCAAAAAGGCTTATTTTAAAATTACAGTTTTTGAGCTCTAGCGGCCGAACGGATTGTTCTATCGAAAAACGGACACCACCACGTGCCACGGATTTTGCAAGATCTACAACTTTGTTCCTATGACATTTTGTCGTATCTTGCTCCCTTCACCCTTAGGTAGCACTAGATTTTTCAAATTTCAGGCAATTTCGACGGTTATTTTCGTGGTTTTATATTTCCTATCACTTTAATTTAGTATGTAAAGGCTTGATATTTGTCACTCAATATGTTGACACATTACCCTTCACGAAACACTCGATAAACTAACATGTTTTAATAATTAAACATCCCAAAAAAATTAAAAACCCTAATTATTCTATAAATGACAAACTGCATTATCGACTTACTCAGGTAATTATAGATAATCTAGAAACATGGAATTAGGCCTACATGTAGCTTGTCCATTGAAACCCCCAGGAAAAATTGCAAAAAGGTATAATTTTTTATTTTAACCTCATCAAAAAAATTCAAAATGGAGGAAATTTTGAACATCTCCAAAATAGTGCATTTTTTGGGCTGTAGCGGCCGAACGGTTGGTCCTATCGAGAAACGGAGACTACCACGACACACGGGCTTTAGACGATCTATAACTTTGGCCCTATGACTTTTTGTCGTATTTCGGTTACATCTCCTAAAGTTAGAAACTCCAGATTTGTCATGCATGTGCTTTGCACTTTCTTACCAAAGGGAAAATTCCTAAGCCTTACTTTTTCCAGTTTTACTACCTCAATAATGGCGGCTAGAAACAATCAAAATCTAGTGTTGTTTTAACAGTTCCAACGGCCATACAGATGCTCTCATATTTAAATTTCTGAAGATTGGTCTGTTTTCTTAGTATGAGTAGTAGTCTTATGGGGGTTCTGGGCCACTTGATTTGACACCACTTCAAAATGAGGCCAAAGCGTGACCAGGGGTCGAAGCCCCCCACAGGGGTCTGGGGGCGGAGCCCCCAGCGAGCGAAGCGAGTCTATAATATATACAGCCGCATGTGTAACTCACTCACTCACTCACTCACTGAGGTATACGAATTCTAGACCACTTCTAGACTAGCTAGAAACCTGAAATTTTGCATGCAGGTAGCTTATAGCTTGTAACCCCTAGAAAAATTGCCAAAACTGTCAATTTTTTATTTGAACCCCCCTAAAAAAATATTTAAAACCCCCCCAAAAAGGCTTATTTTAAAATTACAGTTTTTGAGCTCTAGCGGCCGAACGGATTGACCTATCGAAAAACGGACACCACCACGTGCCACGAATTTTGCAAGATCTACAACTTTGTTCCTATGACATTTTGTCGTATCTTGCTCCCTTCACCCTTAGGTAGCACTAGATTTTTCAAATTTCAGGCAATTTCGACGGTTATTTTCGTGGTTTTATATTTCCTATCACTTTAATTTAGTATGTAAAGGCTTGATATTTGTCACTCAATATGTTGACACATTACCCTTCACGAAACACTCGATAAACTAACATGTTTTAATAATTAAACATCCCAAAAAATTAAAAACCCTAATTATTCTATAAATGACAAACTGCATTATCGACTTACTCAGGTAATTATAGATAATCTATAAACATGGAATTAGGCCTACATGTAGCTTGTCCATTGAAACCCCCAGGAAAAATTGCAAAAAGGTATAATTTTTTATTTTAACCTCATCAAAAAAATTCAAAATGGAGGAAATTTTGAACATCTCCAAAATAGTGCATTTTTTGGGCTGTAGCGGCCGAACGGTTGGTCCTATCGAGAAACGGAGACTACCACGACACACGGGCTTTAGACGATCTATAACTTTGGCCCTATGACTTTTTGTCGTATTTCGGTTACATCTCCTAAAGTTAGAAACTCCAGATTTGTCATGCATGTGCTTTGCACTTTCTTACCAAAGGGAAAATTCCTAAGCCTTACTTTTTCCAGTTTTACTACCTCAATAATGGCGGCTAGAAACAATCAAAATCTAGTGTTGTTTTAACAGTTCCAACGGCCATACAGATGCTCTCATATTTAAATTTCTGAAGATTGGTCTGTTTTCTTAGTATGAGTAGTAGTCTTATGGGGGTTCTGGGCCACTTGATTTGACACCACTTCAAAATGAGGCCAAAGCGTGACCAGGGGTCGAAGCCCCCCACAGGGGTCTGGGGGCGGAGCCCCCAGCGAGCGAAGCGAGTCTATAATATATACAGCCGCATGTGTAACTCACTCACTCACTCACTCACTGAGGTATACGAATTCTAGACCACTTCTAGACTAGCTAGAAACCTGAAATTTTGCATGCAGGTAGCTTATAGCTTGTAACCCCTAGAAAAATTGCCAAAACTGTCAATTTTTTATTTTAACCCCCCTAAAAAAATATTTAAAACCCCCCCAAAAAGGCTTATTTTAAAATTACAGTTTTTGAGCTCTAGCGGCCGAACGGATTGACCTATCGAAAAACGGACACCACCACGTGCCACGAATTTTGCAAGATCTACAACTTTGTTCCTTTGACATTTTGTCGTATCTCGCTCCCTTCACCCTTAGTTAGCGCTAGATTGTTAAAATTTCAGGCAATTTCGACGGTTATTTTCGTGGTTTTATATTTCCTATCACTTTAATTTAGTATGTAAAGGCTTGATATTTGTCACTCAATATGTTGACACATTACCCTTCACGAAACACTCGATAAACTAACATGTTTTAATAATTAAACATCCCAAAAAAATTAAAAACCCTAATTATTCTATAAATGACAAACTGCATTATCGACTTACTCAGGTAATTATAGATAATCTAGAAACATGGAATTAGGCCTACATGTAGCTTGTCCATTGAAACCCCCAGGAAAAATTGCAAAAAGGTATAATTTTTTATTTTAACCTCATCAAAAAAATTCAAAATGGAGGAAATTTTGAACATCTCCAAAATAGTGCATTTTTTGGGCTGTAGCGGCCGAACGGTTGGTCCTATCGAGAAACGGAGACTACCACGACACACGGGCTTTAGACGATCTATAACTTTGGCCCTATGACTTTTTGTCGTATTTCGGTTACATCTCCTAAAGTTAGAAACTCCAGATTTGTCATGCATGTGCTTTGCACTTTCTTACCAAAGGGAAAATTCCTAAGCCTTACTTTTTCCAGTTTTACTACCTCAATAATGGCGGCTAGAAACAATCAAAATCTAGTGTTGTTTTAACAGTTCCAACGGCCATACAGATGCTCTCATATTTAAATTTCTGAAGATTGGTCTGTTTTCTTAGTATGAGTAGTAGTCTTATGGGGGTTCTGGGCCACTTGATTTGACACCACTTCAAAATGAGGCCAAAGCGTGACCAGGGGTCGAAGCCCCCCACAGGGGTCTGAGGGCGGAGCCCCCAGCGAGCGAAGCGAGTCTATAATATATACAGCCGCATGTGTAACTCACTCACTCACTCACTCACTGAGGTATACGAATTCTAGACCACTTCTAGACTAGCTAGAAACCTGAAATTTTGCATGCAGGTAGCTTATAGCTTGTAACCCCTAGAAAAATTGCCAAAACTGTCAATTTTTTATTTTAACCCCCCTAAAAAAATATTTAAAACCCCCCCAAAAAGGCTTATTTTAAAATTACAGTTTTTGAGCTCTAGCGGCCGAACGGATTGACCTATCGAAAAAAGGACACCACCACGTGCCACGAATTTTGCAAGATCTACAACTTTGTTCCTTTGACATTTTGTCGTATCTCGCTCCCTTCACCCTTAGGTAGCGCTAGATTTTTAAAATTTCAGGCAATTTCGACGGTTATTTTCGTGGTTTTTAATTTCCTATCACATTAATTTAGTATATAAAGGCTTGATATTTGGTACTCAATATGTTTACACATTATCCTTCATGAATTAGTCTATAAACTTACATCTTTTAATAAGTAAACACCTCAAAAAAATTAAAAACCCTAATTGTTCCATAAATGACAATCTGCATTATCGACTTACTCAGGTAATTCTAGACAAGCTATAAACGTGGAATTAGGCCTACATGTAGCTTGTCCATTAAAACCTCCAGAAAAATTGGAAAAAGGTATAATATTTAATCAGAACCACATAAAAAAAATTAAAATGGAGGAAAATTTTTATATATCCAAAATAGTGCATTTTTTGGGCTGTAGCGGCCAAACGGAATGTCCTATCGAGAAACGGAGACCACCGCGACACACGGATCTTAGACGATCTAAAACTTTGGTCCTATGACTTTTTGTCGTATCTTGTCTCCTTCACCCTTAGGTAGCGCTAGATTTTTTTTAATTTCGGCATATTTTCGGAATATTTTGTCCGTTTTTTATTTCCTATCACGTTAATATACTTGATGGAGGCCTAATATTGGGCACGCAGTATGTCTACATCACACTTAGTAAATAGCAGGATATATATGTCCAGTTTTTATTAATTAAACCTGTCGAAAAATTAAAAACTCTAAGATATGACAGTTTTCTTAGTATAAGTAGTGGTGTATTGGGGGTTCTGTGGCAATTTATATTATTAAACATACACGTGACACCAATAATACTTGAGCTAGAGACGTGAGATTTGGCATGCATTTGCCTTGTACCTTTTCTTCCCAAATCCTACTATTTTTAGTTTGAACTATCTCAACAAAATAAATAATTGTGAATACAAAAATCAAAATGTAGTATTTTTTTATTTGAGCTCTAGCGGCCGAACGGGTTGTCCTATCGAAAAACGAAGGCCACTATGTGCCACGGATTTTAGACGAACTACAATTATAGTCCCATGACATTTTGCCGTATCTTAGATTTTAATTTACCACCCCCTTCACCCTTAGATAGCGCTAGATTTTTTTAAATTTAAACTTTTTTCATAGATTTGTTCGTGGTTTTTAATGGTTTGTCACTCTAATATAGAACTTAGAGGCCTAATACTTATCACACAGTATTCCTACATTACAATTAGTACCAAGCAATACTCCCACGCCCAGATTAATTATCTTAAACACCCAAAAAAATCAATGTTCTGAGCTCTTGTAGACTTTTATTGTTTTTCGGGTGTATTTTTTATGTTGGCTCTGTAAAGGGTAAAATCCCTTATAAATCATGCCATATTTGTTGCAGAAGGCTTCTAGTTACTCAAAGTCATAGCATATCAGGTTGTTAGCAGTAGTCGTATTCCTTATCTGGTTCAAACGACGCCTTATAAAGGCTACATTATACATTAGTTAAGGGTATTAATTTGTTTTAAGCACTTAGGTAATACATGGAGGCTTACCATCTAACATACTACGTCTCCATGACAAGTAGTATTCAGAAACAGAATTTACATTAAAGTGTGACCAAACAGCGACCTGGGGGCGAAGCCCCCCACAGGGGTCTGGGGGCGGAGCCCCCAGCGAGCGAAGCGAGTCTAATATATATACAGCCGCATGTGTAACTGACTCACTCACTCACTCCCTCACTCACTGAGGTATACGAATTCTAGACCACTTCTAGACGAGCTAGAAACCTGACATTTTGCATGCAGGTAGCTTGTACCTTGTAACCCCCAGGAAAATTCCAAAAAGTTACAATTTTTTATTTTAACTTCCTCAAAAAAATTCAAAATGGAGGAAATTTTGAACATGTCCAAAATAGTGACTTTTTATTTGAGCTGTAGCGGCCAAACGGTTGGTCCTATCGAGAAACGGAGACCACCACGTGCCACGGATTTTAGACGAACTAAAACTTTAGTCCTATGACATTTTGCCGTACCTCACCCCCTCACCCTTAGGTAGCGCTAGATTTTTCAAATTTAATTTTTTTTCCAAGATTTGTTCGTGGTTTTTAATGTTTTGTCGCTCTAATATAGAACTTAGAGGCCTAATATTTATCACACAGTATTCCTACATTACAATTAGTACCAAGCAACACTCCCACGCCCAGATTAAATATCTTAAACACCAAACAAAATCAATGTCTTTGAGCTTTTGTAGACTTTTTCTGTTTTTCGGGTGTATTTTTTATGTTGCGCTCTGTCGAAGGTAAAATCCCTTATAAATCATGTCATATTTGTTGCAGAAGGCTTGTAGTTACCCAAAGGCATACTATTTCAGGTTGTTAAAGGTGGTCGTATTCCTCAGGTTCAAAAGACGCCTTATAACGGCTCCATTATACTTCAGTTAAGGGTATTATTTTTTCAAGTACTTAGGTAATGCATGGAGGCTTAAAATCTAACATACTACGTCTCCATGCAAACTAGTATTCATCAACAGGCATATGACCAGATTTTATAGATTGAATCCTTAAAAATAATCAAAGCCTTGGAATAGTTGTAAAATTCAGGTCTTAAATAGAATTTGGACCAATTTACATTAAACTGTGGCCAAACAGCGACCTGGGGGCGAAGCCCCCCACAGGGCTCTAGGGGCGGAGCCCCCAGCGAGCCCCCAGCGGCTGTATATATATTAGATACAGCCGCTTGTGTAACTGACTGACTCACTGTGGTATACGAATTCTAGACTACTTCTAGACGAGCTAGAAACCTGAAATTTGGCACGCAGGTAGATTTTACCTTGTAACCCCCAGGAAAATTGACAAATTTGACAATTTTTTATTTTAACCCCCCTAAAAAATATTTAAATTCCCACAAAAAAGGCTTATTTTAAAATTCCAGTTTTTGAGCTCTAGCGGTTAAACGAATTATCCTATCAAAAAACGGACACCATCACGTGCCACGGATTTTTCAAGATCTGCAACTTTGGTCCTGTGACCTTTTGTCGTATCTCGTCTCCTTCACCCTTAGATAGCTCTAGATTTTTTCAAATTTTGAGATTTTGTGGCGGTTTTTTATTTCCTATCAGGTTAATATACTTGTTGGAGGCCTAATATTGGGCACGCAGTATGTCTACATTACACTTAGTAAATAGCAGCAGAAATATGACAATTTTTTATTAGTTAAACCTGTCCAAAAATGAAAAAATCTAAATATCTTTAGATATGACCGTTTTATTAGTATAAGTAGTGGTGTATTGGGGGTTCTGTGCCAATTTATATGATTACGAAGAAGTAGTTACCCAAAGTTACCCAAAGTCATCAGTTGAGGGTGTTATTTTTTCAAGCACTTAAATAATACATGGAGGCTTAAAATTTAACATACTACGTCTCCATGCCAAGTAGTATTCACGTGACACCAATATTACTTGATCTAGAGACGTGAGATTTGGCATGCATGTGCCTTGCACCTTTTCTTCCCAAATCCTACTATTTTAAGTTTATACTATCTCAAAAAAATAAATAATTGTGAATACAAAAATTAAAATATAGTATTTTTTTATTTGAGCTCTAGCGGCCGAACGGGTTGTCCTATCGAAAAACGAAGACCACCACGTGCCACGGATTTTAGACGAACTACAACTTTAGTCCTATGACATTTTGCCGTATCTCACCCCCTTCGCCTTTAGATAGTGCTAGACATTTTAAATTTGAAATTTGTTCATACATTTTTTCGTGGTTTTTAATTGTTTGTCGATCTAATATAGAACTTAGAGACCTAATACTTATCCCACAGTATTCCTATATTACAATTAGTACTAAGCAATACTCCCAAGCCCAGATTAAGTATCTTAAACACCCAAAAAATCAAAGTTTTTGAGCTCTTATAGACTTTTCATTTTTTCGGGTACATTTTTTATTTTGCGCTCCGTCGAGGGTAAAATCCTTTATAAATCATGTCATATTTGTTGCAGAAGGCCTTTAGTTACCCAAAGTCATCAGTTGAGGGTGTTATTTTTTTCAAGCACTTAAATAATACATGGACGCTTAAAATTTAACATACTACGTCTCCATGCCAAGTAGTATTCATCAACAGGCAGATCACCGGATTTTATAGGTTAAACCGTTAAAAATAATCAAAGACTTGGAATAGTAGTATAATTTAAGTCGTAACTAGAAATTGGACCAATTTACATTAAACTGTGGCCAAACAGCGACCTGGGGGCGAAACCCCCCACAGGGGTCTGGGGGCGGAGCCCCCAGCGAGCGAAGCGAGTTGTCTTTATACAAACGATAACGATATTTTTGATACGTTTGTTAGTTTATTTTTATAATGAATTTATGTTTACAAAATATTTAATGAACTTAAAATTTCAACTGAAAATAAATGGATTAAGCTCTACAACAATAGCAGTTAATCTGACCAAAGTAACTGATAACGTGGACTTGGAGTTCAGTTAAGAATTATTTTCAGACTATAATAGATACAATATTATAACGCATTACAGACTTAAATTAAAGTAACGGCTATTCGTTCTTCAGTTGAGATTGGAAGGTAAAACTTAGTGCCCTTTTTAACTATATCGTCGTTAATGTATGCGTGATTACATCAGCCCCATCATCACAGTGAGAGGAAGGTGCTTAACCTAGCACCTTCGCATGGTTGTTTCAAACAATTCTACGATTATACGAAAATAAGAAAACAAATTATTATCTCTAAGGAATGTCATTATAGTTTAAAACTGTCCGTGTTAAACGAACCGCATTCATCGGATGAACTCCAGATCTACGATTTCTCTTATTATTCAAAAAATCTCCCACTGCATCAAATCCTCCTCATTTATTGGAGCCATTTTGATGACTGCGACACTGTAGTTGTCGCCGTAGTGTGGCACCTCCCCACGACCTGGTTGTGGCGGGGTGCAGGTGGTGCCTAGGAGTAGCCTATAGGGCCTAACTAGTCGAACGACTTAATTACATTTGAATTTACTATCTAACATAACAATATCCAAAATACGTATTTGCATATACATTATTTGTTACCATTATTTGCATTTACACCATTTAACGTTTTTTTCTGGATTTGGAGATGATTTGATATAAAAAAAACAAATCCCATTGAGTTTCTCACAAAATAGGATTATATTACTTATTAAGTAAGTAAACAACTTTAATTCGTCAAATTTAACTTAGCAAGCGTCAAGATTAAGAGAACCGTTCAGACTTGTCAAAATATATTAATCAGTATACTGTGTAAATATATAAATGTGTAATATGTTAATGTGTAAATTCAATCATGGTAGGTCACAGTTATAACTGCTATTTTCAGAAATGTGGAATAATTCTAAATTTAATGAAGAAAAAAGTTATATTTTCGTGGTTAACGTGAAACTGAAATTGTATTTGTGTTCCTTTATTTTTGAAAACTGTCTCTTAATTTTTAAATTATTACATTACTAAGTTCTCTAATGATTATGTTTAGCAAGGAAATCATTATTAATCATTTTTAAATATTTGATCTTTTGCAGTTACTGCTTTACAATAATATATAAAATTCTATGGTAAATAACAAGTTTTTTTAGTTTGTTGAATATTACATAGAATGTAATTAGTAGTGATAGTAAGTCTAATAGATTAAAATGAATTATTGTAAAACTAATTTTATTTTGAACTCGCCTCAAACTAATTTAGAATAATTTATAAATCTGTACATTATTAGAAACAACTTTAACTACTGTACAAAACTCTATTATATACTAAAGATTATTTAGGAAAATTAGAAATATTATAGCTGCAAAACTGCTTAAATAATCTAACAAAAATAAAAAAATTTTGAAGTTGAAACTATTTTGAGGATCGTAATCAGAAGTTCCCCACTTAGCTGTTCATTTCCTACGTTTTCAAGCTTGGGCCGAAAGTCGAGATTCTCTCCGGATGTTAAGTATCTTGTTGCCCAAGTTTTATTCCCAAAAATTTAGTAAGTATTTTTATAAGTTAATACTTAAACTATTAAAATGAAAATGTGATTTATAACTACAACAATAATCGGGATAAATCAATAAAAAAATACTTATCGACATAATATTAAAATCACGATATTATTTACTTTTAAGTAGCTGGTCCGACAGACGTTATCATGTCCTAATTTCATTGAATTTGTTTGATGTTAAATACTCATTCATTTTCAAGATGAGCTCGTTCGCTTTGTTCACTCTCCTCCCGCATGAGGTCGTTTGCTAGGCTCACTCAACTATTTTTATATAGTGCAAACTTCGGCAACGAAAATAGAATTTGAGATGCCATTTGAGTAGATTTGTTATTTCCATAATAAACATATGTTCATGCCTTTCAAGTATATCTAGATATAATCCTTGTTAACAGATGTTTGGTGTAACTAACTGAACATTGATCAAATCAATGGGAACTTTGAAGGCCAGTGGGACAGAGCCCTTAGGTCGGATTAAAGATTTTCTTTTATAAAAACCTTGTCCTAACAATAACTCAACAAAAAATATCATTAAATTTGATGCACTCATTCTCAAGTTATGGTGGGACCTAGGAAAATAGGGATCCATTTACACATATTAAGATTTGCTATCTTGATCATATTATTTTCTAATACACCATTAACACACTTTCACGTCCAACATCGAGTCAAACCAAAACAATTAAATCATTTTTAATGAGTTTTCACTAGTACTTCGATAAATTACATCAGTTTATTTGCCTAATACATGCGTTATTAACTGCATTTTTATGATAAAATGAAGTTAATAACGCATGTATTAGGCAAATAAACTGACGTAATTTATCGAAGTACTAGTGAAAACTCATTAAAAATGATTAAATTTGTTTTGGTGAAAAAATGATGAAAAAATGTCGTACTGCAATATGTTACAGTACGACATTTTTTCATTTAAATTCCCCACATGATATAAAGTAACGCAGTTCTTGTCTCATACTTTAGCCAGTTTGGAGGACTCGAAAGACAAGAGTGCTCGACTCGACAACCCCACGTCCTAGGAAGGGGTTTTTATTCTTAGATACACCTAAATATTTGTTTTACATTTTAAAACTATTTTGCTTTGAACATTTAAGTAGTGTGCTTTTGCGGCTTTTGGCTCACTTGATTTATGGCTTCCGGTCACGTGACCGGAAGCGCTGAGTCATTAAATACGTCATCTGAGGCTGAGCCAGTGACGTAGGCGGTTTTGTGACGTAATGAGGGAAAGTTCAAAGTTCAAGGTCACGGTGAAGTTTTTTAAAAAAAATCTACCTCGCACTCGTAAAATCCGATTGTGATTTGATAGTTAATCGATAAGAAATATCGAATGAAACCCATCGAATGAAACAATCGAATGATAGGAGTGCGAGGTAGTACTATTACAAATATTACTTTATTCTATTTACAATAATTCATATTACAAATATTACTTTATTTTATTTACAATAATTCATATTACAAATATTACTTTATTTTATTTACAATAATTCATGTTTACAATAGTTCCCCGTTGTTCGTTGTCATCGATGTTGTTGATCCGGACGAGTTGCGACCATCACTTCGCTTTCTGATGAAAGACGGTAGATATTTCGATTCCTGCGCAGAGTCCATGTTGTTTTTTGATGCGTAAAGTTCCAAAGATAAATCGTAACCGGACGCAATGAGAAGTCTTAACTCTTCATTGAAAACCTCGAGGTCTTGGAAAGTCGCCAGATGAATAGAGTCATAATGAATACACCTAATTTTGATGGACATTTCAACAGAGAGCTAGATGTACACTGATCAAGAGCCGGAGGTGTACTGACTATTCGCTAGCTAGCGTTTTGGTATCAAACAAAATGGTGGGGGTAAAAGTGTGGTGGGGCGGAGCAGATGGCGGACGGCAGATGGCAGTTGGCAGCTGGTTCGAGGCAGATGGTTGCTACTACATTCGCCGCCACAGTAATGCAATCCGTCGGCGTAATTCTTGTAATTTGTCTTGTCGGTTCATTTGATACGTTTTACATCTACAAATGCAATAGCTGAAACACCTGCACTTACGACAAGCTTTCCCGTCAACTTGATCGCCTGGTATTTTAAAACATTGTAACTCGCAACAATATGTATTCAAATTGTTATCGAATGATAAATTGTTCATCGGTGGCACCGACATGTTAGCTGCAGCGTGTGTTAGACAAGACTGAGACTAACTTCACTGCTCCCCTCTCTTTTATACCTCTTCATAAGTTAACCCTGAATAAAAGTTCAAGGTCATCCGTTTGAATTTTAAAAAAAAGCAACAGCAGTATATAAAATAATATACTGCTGTGTTGCTGTTTTTCTTTTTTTCTTTTCTTTATTAAACAAACATCTTACAATACAATAAGCTTAAGTCTAACATTAATGACTAGAAATACAAACAGAGAAATACAAACAGAGCCATTATGTACAAATATGCGTGATGTGCAGAGTGAGTTCCGTAGAGTTGTTGCCGCTTACACCGTGTGATACCAAATACAACGTCCCCGGTTGAATATCTCGCAAATCTTCATTTTGTAGCAGTTGAACAAATCGTTTTGGAAGAAATACTTGAAACTTCGGCTCATCTCCTGGAGTGAAAGTTCCTTCGCTCAATGAAACTAGAATTGCTCCTCCATGTGTGGTTTCCACTTTCTTGATGTTATGAATAATGTAGTGTTTTTGTTCTTTTAGTTCTGAACACTTTTTAGTTAGCAGAAGGTCGGATTTTGAATGAGTGTTGAATTGATCAACCAGTGTTTGTAGAAACTGTTGTGATGCCATCTTCGTCAGCAGTAGTTGTGGTGTCTTCTGTGATGTTGCCTCTTCGGAGTCTCGAATAATACTCGTGCTGGGGCGGTGTTGTCTCCTCGTATTTATAGGCCCCGCTACCCCCACCACATTCCTGCGTTTGTTTCAAGTAAGCAGCCAAACGATATGCGTTGTACAATGCACAGTTTGTTTGACCGTGTTTAAGATCTTTTGCAGCGACACAAATATTTCCGAGATTAATGTTAAAATCCTTACTGATAGTTATATCGAAAACATAACCGTGCGTGTACTTTTGTATCCAATTCTTTTTTTCTAATCCTTTTGTGTATATATGCGAATATTGTTTGCAAAAGTTAAACATAATACTGTGCAGATTACTGTAGCTTATAAAACCTTCATACCAGTGTATGTGATGAAAGTAGTTTGTTATCCATTTGTTTGTAATTTTTGCTTTGGCGTTAAGTTTGTTAAAAGAAAAAGGAGCTTCAAACGTGAATGGGTAGGCTACAAATGTAAGCAAGTCTAAAATTACTAATTCCTTGATAATAAACCTATCATCATTATTTCGAAATGCTTGAAATTCGATTACACAAGGCTTTACACTCACTTCTTCATCCCCTCCGCTCATCATGGCACCTAGCGATCAACTAAACTGTTTTCCACACCACGGTAGGTTAAATACCAGGCCGTACAGTTGCAGGCGCGTTGGTGTATATTTAACGTGGGCACCGTCCCCAATAGGCCTACCCCACGTGTGTTCTTCTTTACTAAGTCAAACTTTAGTCTTTTTTAACTTCTTCTTGTGTTTCGTTTTCTTCTTCTTCTTCTTCTTCTTGTTTCTTTGTTTCTTCTTCCTGTGTTGTTTCTTCTGTAGCTTCTGTAGCGATTTCTACAAGTGGTTCAAAATCCTTTAACTTTCTCCACATGCAAACTTCATGAGGTATTCTATTAAAAATAGATGTATCCACAGGTCCGTACACGATGGTGCTATAAGGTTGTTTTTCCAAAGTATCGACCAAATATTCTTTAATAATAGCGCTTGCAAATACCAACTGTCTCATGTACCTTGTAATAGGTTCTGTTGCATAGTTTAAAACGTAGAATTCTTCACGTGATAGTAGAATCTTATTTTCATGTTGAGTCAAGTCTCTAATTCGCACTTGTAGTTGTCCGCGATGTTTAACAGTATCGATTTCATTGTCACAATCCAAAAGTCGAATATGTGTTTTCCTTCCACACAAACTGTTAGTTAAATAACATTCTATTAAATGTACATGTTTCAAAAATGACTCCCAAGCATTTTGCGAAAATAAAACCTTTTTTGTTCCATGGTGTAGTATTACTGTAGGGGAATAATCCAATGATTTCATCAATCCAACTGATACACTTTTACTGATGCATGCTGAGATGGGGTAAAAGATTCGCAAAAAAACTTCAGTTAAAATGTGAGGAGGAATATTTTCTTCAACTTTCTTCTTCCTCTTTGGTACTACCTTTGATGGGTCTGCATTACTTTCCTCCTCTCTATCTCTTTTACCAAACTTTAAAAATGCAGTTATTTCCTTGATGATTTCTGCTTCACTAGTATTATCACGTTCCAATAACGGTGCTACCTCTGCATCACCTTGTACAACAGATGGAGAACTCATTTTGTAGAAGATGTTACCCATGCGACGATAGACGATCAACTGAAGACCTGCATTGTTGCTCCGCTATTTATAGGTTAGCGACTGTGGCGGTGCCGGTGGTGGTACAACGTTTTACAATACTGTCTTTACAATACCGGTCAACGGTGTGTATGTAACAATTTTATCGTGCAAAATTAAACAATACGCAGATGTATTTGCAGGTACGTTTTCTTGAAATTCCATTTCTATTTTTATATCAACACTAGACGATTTTACAGATTCATTTTGTTTGGAGCAATCAATTACAACAATCGGAGCTTTCGATTCAAACTGTACGGGAGATAGTAGAGGTGTATTTGTTTTGCCGTAATATGAATTTTGGAACCTAGCGTACATATCGTATAAAACACTGTACCTTTTTTTATCAAAAGAAATATTAAAGTTGTCGTAGGGAAAGAATTGTGAATTCAGGAACACTTTACAGTTAGTTAATTTACAATGGTCAAATTCACCAGCATTTTCAGTTAATATACCTTTTTTATTCGTTTGTAATCCAAATATTACATATCTCGCTTTTTCCAAATGAGTAGAAGTTTTTACAGTCCATGTATGCCGTTGTGTTGTAGGTAAAACGGGGTATTCATGAAACTCCCAGCTTCTGAATGGCATTACAATGTCTCGATCTGATTTTAACTTTCTTAATAATGTAATCCTGTGTTCATCATTTAGTCGCACATGTGGTACTCTCCAAACAATCTTGTCTAATGTTAATTTCCAGTCTAAATTGGCATCAGTTGTTCCAGCAGCTGCTTTAATAATATCATTATCGTTTGATGATCTTAATAAAACTAGTTCTTGTTTTACATTTATTATTATTCTTCTGTAGTCTTCAGCAAATCCTAGGAGTAATCTTAAAGGTACGTAGAAATCAAAGTTTCCCGAAGAGTCAGGAGCGATTGTACTTTTGTCTGGTGCAACCCATCCTGCAACAGCTAACAGATTCTTCTCATTTGGTGTTAAAGACGCTAATCCTTTCAATGTACTGGAAATTCCAACCTTTTTTGTTGAATCGACTGTAACTCCTGAAATTTCATATCTAATCTCGTCAAATAAAAATGCCATAGGATTATTTATGAACGGAACAGTGGTTCCAGCAGTACCATCAGTTTTTGTTACTTTTCCTTCAATATATAAATAACTTTCGCATGGAAGAGTATAAATGTCTTGTTGTTGTATAGGAATCCTAATTTCATCGTTATTGTTTAATTTGGACGAAGCGTAAGGGTTGTGCGTGTGATATTCCTTTTCCCATAAGGTCTCGTCGAATGTTGGACCCTGCGCTATATCCAGTATATCCATTGTTAATGACCCTTAATCCAATTTCTTCTAGAAAACGAATGTTGTCACTTGTTAATCCTTCTACAGCTGATGAGCTACTGACCTCTTTGCTGGTTGGCTCTCTCTTTTTAAATGATAACCCCATTGTCTAAGCGGATGATTTTATATGTATTCTTACAGTAATAGCTTCTCCTCTAAAG
This sequence comes from Allygus modestus, assembly GCA_963675035.1. NCBI lineage: Eukaryota > Metazoa > Arthropoda > Insecta > Hemiptera > Cicadellidae > Allygus > Allygus modestus. The sequence continues at coordinate 115,303,772 of OY776114.1, forward strand.
TCAATAAGGTTTCCGTCTTGATCCACTATGTTCAGCACGATGTCTGAAATGAAACTGGCGTTTAACGGTAGGTACACAAGGTTTTGAGGCTTTTCTACTATCTTGAAACCTGGTGCAACTGATGGGTAGAATGTGTGTAATATATGACGATTTTCTTCCTTCTCTGTAGGATCCTTGTATAATGTTACATGTAATGTCTATGCTATTAACTTTGATGATCGTCACAGTTTTATTCCCAGAATGAGTTTTATTAGGTTCTAATACTTTTGTTTCCTTAGAAAACCCCAATAAACTACCAATTGAATGTTCTTGACTAAAATCAATATAATACTTAGACGTAATTTCGGCTTTCATTGTATTGTTATTGCCTTTTATCGTTATATTTTCTTTTCCCATATGTTTTTGTATAACTTCATTTATATTATCAATTTCATAAGCTCCTGTTGGTAAACTGAATTCTTCCAAAGCTGAATACTTTCCTTTATCATCTTTTGTCTTGTAATAATGTATTTTGTTATTAATTCCTTCACTAACGTTTGGAATAGAGTTATATGTTGTTAAATCCAATAATGCGGCTTCCCATAGTCTTCCTTTTTGCAAACGTAGCGCTGGAAACAGAATACTGCGCAAAGTACATGAGTTACATAAATGACCGCAAATGGATGTATCATCAGGTTGTTTTCTTGTATGATTGTAAAAAACATTTTCTGCCGCACGAAAGTATTGTTGAAGTTCTTTCGGTGGTGGAAGGTCTCCAAAACTGTCGAAATAATAAATGGTTTTACCAAGTTTCTTGTAACACACCCAATGAGTGCCTAATCCTTCACTATTATCCAAATTTACAATACCAGTCTCATTTTTCCACATTTTAACCGGTAATTCATCTTTCATAAATACTCCTCTAAAAAATGGGATTTTCAAACAAGAAGCATATGTAATCAGTTCTTCGTTGGTTAATTCTTTGTTTTTAATTATTAATTGCTCTTTCTTATTTAATACACACGATACGGTCTTAGGTATAATCCTCCTCCCTTTTTTATCATTGACCATATTGTTGGTTTCTTTTTAGCTTTACCACTGGTAGATCGACGTTTTCTTCTGATATTACCTCCTTGTTTCTTAGCGGGTTTTTTCCCACGCCTTCTTCTCTTTCCTCCTCCAAACGTAGTTTTTGCTTTCATTGCTGCTGTTACTGCTAAAGACGCTGCTTTTTCACCAATACTCGCGTCACTAGATTTTACTCTTTGCCAGGCTTTCTCAGCAAGTGCTCTATCTGCTATTGATCTATTTTTAGTATCACTAAATTTGGAATACGCTATATCGTGCTGTTTACAAGCCTGATCGAGCTTATTTATTCCAGGATCTCCTCTAGCAAGACGTTTCTCTAATTTGGTTCCAGGACCACAATATTGATATCCTCCAGGTAAATGTAATTCCACAGGTAATAAATCAATCGCCTTGTTAACTATAGCTCCAACCGGTTTACTCAATAGAGAAAATGCTGTTGATGCTATTCCCCTTCCTCTCTGTAATCTCTCTCGATTATGACTGATGCGTTTAACCCTCGACATGACTATTTATAGCAAAACTTACAATCAGTAGGTGCACTCTATAAATGTTTGATAATGAATGTAATATCAGTTTTGGTTTCTTGTATTATATACTGTTTAAAATCAATTTATTATAATGAAAAATGAGAAATGGATTTATTAATTAAATGTAGACATATTAAACAAAAGTAGTACACATAGAAATAAGGTGTAATTGAAGATGTTCCAGATGTTTCTCCGCTGGTGAAGGTATCGTTGTCTTCGGTAAAATGAATAAACTTTAAATAGATGTCATGTTCCCTTAGAAACTTGCCACTTAATCGTTGGTAATTGAATAACACATCCCAGTCTAGTTTATCTTTAAAATTGTCAATGTAATTCTCAAAAAGATTTTGATATTTACTTATTACTTCCCAACAGTTATTAAAATTTGATGTCATCTCTACGAGGAAGTCTTCTGAAAACTGTTGTCTTTGTAAAATATGGATCCAGTTAACTCTGTGAAAATAAATTCTTAACATAGTCATTGTAAAGAGGTATTGTATGGAAAGTTGTTCCCAATCCATATATCTATCAAACCGTTGAACAAAACCATCTGTCAACACTCCTTGGGGAAATCTCGGCTCTTGAGATATTAAACTCCACGCAGTAATATTGGATTCCATCATCCTCTCTGTATCGTCTCTCAAATATGACTGATGCTTTATCCCTTATCATGGGGTATTTTAAATTCTTTTTTCTCTTATGTAATCTTCATCGTTTTCTGTTGGTTCATTAATCACATTCACTTTATCCCCCTTTCCTAATGTCTTGACTTTAGAAGGCTCAGACGGTTTATCTCGTTGATTAGGTTTCTCTGGATTGTGAATATTTTTCCAGTCTAAATAATTGTGACTGTCAACATCTGAAGCTGCATCTCTTCCTGAAGCCCGATGGATATAATGGAATAGAGCTGCACCAAACCTTTCCAAATGTTTTTCATATTCCGTAGTCCATTTATTGTGTACAATATCAAACATTTTCTTATTTACAGCGTCTCCATCCTGCTCACAATCACCTACATTTGATAATTTTAATTTTTTTACATCATAGCTTGTGTCAGTTTCATTCCTTTTGTAAATCGTTAACAATTTTAGAGTAGCGAAATTTACTGCTTCACCATCATAAACGGGATGTTGTATATTGCTTAACCTTTTACCGGAAAACCCCCAATGATCTTCGTGTACAGTTGGGGTTCTTTTATCCATGTATTTTACCGTAACCGCATCAGAAGACAAAAGCGGATCACCAACATTTTGAATTACTTTTCCTTCAAAATTATAGTTGCCATCAGGTGTTAACGGAAACCCAGCTCTTTTTTCACTATATCCAGATTTTACTCCAATCTCGGAATACCGTCCAAACTTGTCCACACTCATGATGTAACTGAATCGCTATCGTTTAGGTTCTTATTATATATATATATATATATATACGTCTACTGAACAATTATTCCTTGTTTTCGCAGTTCATCAACCAAAGCTACCCATTCGTTTTCTAAACCAGTGTGCCCGGCTTCCATAGCTTCATGTAATAACCTCATTCGATCAACTAACTTATTTATATCGTTGTAATATATTATATTAGTTTTATACAAGTTTTTCAATAATCCCCTTCCAGATGTGGTAGGATCAGTTGTTTTTCTCTTTTTATGCAAAACATTTAATTCAGCAGAAGATAAAGCTCTTCTTTTAATTTGAGCTTTTTTTGATTTTGAGGGGAAAAGACTAGATATAATACTTGTATATTTTATTGACCGATTTCTATAAATAGGTAGGTCTTTGGAATACTTTTTTCTATGTGCATTTGTATACTCTAATATATGTTTAAACAATTGTAAATCCCTTTTGGTATATTTACCAGGATTATTTTTAAAGATAAGTTCAAACAAACCTTTTGTACCTTTATATTTCTTATCTCCAATAACTATATCATCATTTTCGTTTATATCTAACTTGCTATCTCCAATCATTAATCCTTTATCCTCTATTCTAGCTCCATAGGTATGATAATTTCGATTAGCATGTGCGGCGTGTAACATTTTTAACGTATATGTTCTTCCAAGTGTTCCTTTAAACATAATATCCGTGCCTAATTTGCTTAAGTTGGATGGATTAATATCCTCTTCTTCTGCTCTTGTATCTTCTACACTTGTATCTTCTGTACTTTTATCTTCTGCAATGTCCTTTTCCTTTAAATCCTCTATATCTCCGCTTTCTTCATACTCGTCGCTTTCTTCAGATGTTTGTAACTGGCCAAAACTTTCATCATTCTGAAATTCTTCTTCATATTTGGAAATTGGTAGCATTTTGTCTCCTTCGAAGCGAATTGAAGGTTTTTCCATATTTTGTGCTAATCGTTTTAAAGGTTCAGTAACAGGTTTGAATGTTGTTTCTAAAAATTGCTCTCTTTCATTTATACCTGATTTTAAAGCTCGGTTTTTTTGTCTAATAGAATCACTAAGTGATTTTATTTCCTTTAATAGCTTTTCCTGGTTAACCATCTTCACACCTTGACGACTTGTACAGTAATACCGCTAATCAGTGTATTAAAACGAATTTATCAAAACCTATTCTATAACGACCATCTTTTATAGCATGATCTTTCATAATAACCAAAAATCCATACTTTTCCGCCCATGCTTTTCCGCAAAGCTCTTTAAACTTTTCAAATGGCATATCCGCATTCACATGATCGTTATATATATGTTTTAGGTTAGTATCATCTTGTTTGAATACAATTAGAATATTTGCATTATCTCTGATAAGTTGTTTTGGGATTTTGCTATAAGTTTGTCCTATATATATGCTGTCAATGTTATTATGTCTTCCCATGGCAAAGTAGTTTCTAATAGTATCCTGATTTTCACAAGATACATCGTCAAATATAAATACAGAATACGGTTTCGCTTCGTTTGGTTGCATAATGCTATCACTAGCGTTAAATTTGTAAAAATTAACATCAGACACATCAGATAGGATTTTATCCAGCAATTGATACTTTGGTTGATGTAGAGACTTTGAAAAAATATATAGGTTATTAAACCTTAATCCCTGCGGATTAGTGATCAAATTAAAGACAACATTGGTCTTTCCACAGTTTGAGGGACCACTTACTATACATCGAACAGTGTTTGGAAGTAAACTACCGTGTTTACCATTGTTGATTTTAACGTTATCCACAGTTAAATCATCTATGTTATTAATATTGAATCGATCTTTATGGTGAATAATCTCCATCCTGATCAAAGGTTAACGATGAAATGAGTTGCTTGCATTAAACCAAGTCCTTTATAGGTATCCATGAATCCTCAGTTTTGTTAAATCCCAACCACCGCACTTTAACGGCGTCCTTTTTTCTTTGTAACACTTTTTCAACAAGATATACATCACCTACTGTTGATTTTAACATTTCATGTCCATAAAATGCACCTTGCAACAAATTTCCTTTGTTATCTTTTAAAATATACGTCTCAGGTACAGTCGGTTGCACTTTATACACTGTAAAAACTTCATTCGTCCAATTGGGAAGGTATTTCTTGGTAAACACTCCCTTATATTTACTAATCCGTACTTTATCACTTACATTAAATTTTCTTGGCTGCATTTTTTCTACTTTAGGCTTTGTATTTTTCTTTATGCGTTTTAATACATCTTTTGCATTTCTTCTATTTACTTTGTTAGGTTTCATACCAATAGTTTGATGAAACCTGTTGTTATAATCATTTATTAATTGTGGTAAGACATCATACCATACGTAAGAACCTCTTTTTGAAAATTGTTTATACAGTGCTCCTTTTAAGGTTCTATTGAATCTTTCTACAATAGCTGCTTTTTTCTCTGAATTTGTAGAATAATGATTTATTTTATATTTATTCATTAACTGTGCAAAGTTTGTATTAAAGTATTCTGTTCCATCATCAGTTTGTAAATGTTTAATTTTGTTTTTATCTCTTTTTATGGCTATTTCCATCGCTTCTGTTACGCTTTTACCAGTTTTGTCCTTTAGAGGCAAAGCGTCTGCAACTTTTGTAAAACAATTAATAATTGTGAGTATATATTTAAATCCTTTGTTTATTCTGCTATGCGGTCGCATTTCAATTAAATCCGCTTGATATAGATCATTTATCCCTTTTATAACAGTATTTCTTCTTGGAAACTTTATTCTTGCTGGTTTGTGTAGTTCATTAATAATCTTCTCCTTCAGGTCTGACATGATGGTTTCACGAAGGCAGCTGATATGGTATTAAATATTCTTTTGTATAAATCTGCTTATATATACATATAGTTCAAGGTCATTCAAAACTTGTGTAAAAAAGGGGAAACACAGCTTAACATTGCTGTGTTTCCCCTTTTTTACGGAAAGGAAAAGGATAGAGGATCTAGGACGATGAAAGGGTTATTCGTCAATAGGGTTGAGGGAATAGTGGCCGAATGGTAAAGTGTGGATGTTGTCTGGAAGGGTTTGTCTTTTGTCGTCATTATAGGATAGCGCCTTTTTAACTTCAGTCACACTGTACAGCTGATGGTTAAAACTTCTGATGGTGTTGAATTTGGCTGTAATGATGTTATCCTCAAATAAGCATTGCTTGTAGTGTTCAAAATGCACTTTCTTCTTTAAATATAAACTCTTTACACCTTTAGCTTTCTTAATATAGCTATTCTTCTTTTCTTCTTCTTCTTCTTTTTCATTATAGAGTTTCAAAGAATATAGTTTAGACATCAGTGCAACAATCTCTTCAAGTAGAACACCATTAGCCTCATCCTTGAATTTGCCTAGTACTTTTTTGTGTCTGCCATTGTCGTAGTTTGGATGATCTTTTGGATAATCGGAGAAATCAAAGTCGTTCTTGTAAATAAATGTACGTAAATCTTTATACATGTCCAATGTTACTATGCGATATATGAAAGCGTCAGTGTCCATATATGTAATAGATATATTTTCTCTTCCGTAGAACGCCACCATTTTGTTGTAGTGAAAATCGTACATGTGTGTTTTTGAGATGTCCAAGATTGACATGCCTATATACAAAGGACGATCCATCTTCACACTAGTCTTCTTCATGGCCACTGCTACAAGTTTTTCATTAATAATTATAGATGTTCCAAAATTTGGCTGCTGTACTAGTTTCTGTAATTTTTTTGCGTCAGTAACAAGTTTTACATTTTTGTGTCTTCTTTTGTTTTCCAATGTTTTTCCAAATATCGCATTATTCATTAATTTAAAGAAATCTTTTTGAAAGTCTGATGTAGCTGCTGCTCTTCTGATGGTATTTGAATCAATGTAAGGTTTCAACCAGCATGATTGAGAAAATTCCAAAACTCTATTAATTTTTGTTAGACGTAGTCCTAATTCGATAGCTTGTTGAACCACCCAAAAGTGAGTCACGTAGCGTTGTTTATTATTTAATGTCATCATTAATTTGGGGTGTTTTCCAATTGGTGAAATTTCTGTTTTAGCAAGAAGTGGAAGGTCATAATGAAGATCATGTAAATTTTCTGAGTATTCAAAATCGCAATCCAAAATATATCCAGTGTCACCATGTTTCGGAATTTGTAAAATATCGCCAATAGAGTCGGGATTAATCCATTTAAAGTTATCAAAAGGAAGTGGGTTTGACATTGCCCAACCGTACAGGTTATTTGCATCGAAATATCCTAAATAGGTTGACGGTTTGGTTTCATCGTAATCGGGAAGGTATTTGTTGTTGGCTTTGACATGTCTGGTAACACTTTGGGTCAATCCGCCTCTTACTCCAGCTTCAACCATTAAAACCATGTCAATGTCTGTTAAAAGTTGGAGTTTGCATTTTGTTTCTTTTAACATGGCTTGCCAAGCTAATCCTGGTGAAGTATACGAATGTAGAGGGTCCAAACCGTATGCAGCAAAACAGGTTTTTCGGAATTCTTCCATAACATCGCAGAGAAGAGTCACGTCAAGTTTTACATAAAAGTCTGAATATTCTCCTAAAGTCTTCATATCCAACTCGTTCCATACTCGACATGCGTGTTGATAGTCTTCAAGTGAAATCTCCGAATCATTAAGTTTGTTGTTAAATTGTTCTGGTGGAGGAAGTGATGTTTCATTAAATCTATGAAGTCCATCAATGTAATCGTAGGGGAAGACTCCTTTTCGAAGAACCAGATCCATTTTACTACTGGCTACAATTTTGCTTGTTTCTATCAGATCTTCTCTTTTTAAATTATCAGTTAATTTCATTAGGCTAGAAGGCATAAATCGAAACGAATCAATAAATCTAAGTTTTATTTTACCAACCTTTTTAGAGAAACTTATAAATTTTTCCATTGTTGTTGCTAAAACATCTATTGCTCCATCATCTCTTCCTAACTCCGGGATGATGAAATGAGAGTCATATCCACTAAGGTTATGTAGAACAACGGGTATAAAAGATGGTACTTTGTAATTTAAGTTGCAAGCGTTACAGGCTGCACCTCTGTAGGCTCCTGTAAGATGGTCGTGATCACGCACTTTAACGTTATCTGGTGTAAATAGGTTATTACACAAATAGCATGTTGTTGTCAAATTGTGATGTTGAAGTTGGTGTTCTTCCATAGGTTGCATCGGTATTTTAAATTTGTTCTTCCACCTTAGAGGCAATGTAATACAAATCATCTACAAAGTGTTTCGCTGCTTGTTCACCGCGATAAATCTTCGGAGCAGATGTTAGTCCAAATTCTTGAAGATGTTCTTCAGACAGCGTGGATTTTGTTAGTATACAGTAACTGTTTGGTGCGTGTTTTTGATATTTGCTTCTTTTTGTGATATCCTCTTCTTGTTGTTCAATTGGAAGTAAAGACGCCTCAAAATCAGCATACACAACAAAAGGTAAACGGTATTGTTGGATTACTTTGTCGAATTTTATCTGGGCTCTGCTAGGATGTGGCAATTTAATTCTTACTTCATAGTTTTCATTACATAGCCGTTGGTGTTCTACTAGCCAATCTGACCCTCCCCTTCTTAGTTCTTTGTTCACGTGACAAAAACATCTTTTGCAAATTGTCATCTTTCTTTTATGCTTAGATAATTGTTTAGAAACAAGACTTTCAAATTTTTTGATATACACAAAGTGTGAAATATCGCCTTTAGTAATCAATAACAAATCTGTATGATCTCTGCGCTCATTCGATGTTATACGCAAGGGGTACACATTGTTTGATGAATCCAATCCAAATAGGTTGACAGAAGCTGAAGGATTTTGTTTTTCAAATTTTGAAATGTCTGTTATAGCAACAGGGTAAGTCATCCCTTGAAAATTATATCTATGTTGTACTTCTTCATATTTGTGGCTTGGTCTTATCGGATTGTCTGTTACATATTTGACCAACATGGCATATTTAAAACATTCAGTATCTTTATTTTGTACGTTGACGCAGGATAAGGTATTTCTAATCTTTGTTGGTAGAGGGATGTAGCTACTTCCTCGAATTCCATAACCGTGTTTGTGTACTCTTAAGTCTAGCCCTGTGATGCTTAACAAACTCCATCCAGAGCCTCTTCCTTCATGTTCTTGTATTTTTGTCATTAGCTCTTCAAAACATTCAGATACTATTGAATCAATATCTGACGAAAACATAATAGTTCGGTTTTTTGTTAAAAACCCTCTCGGTGAAGTTTCATTTTGAATGTTTGTAAATAAAGCATCCATTAATAGTCCAAATTTGATAAAATTTAATCTTTTTAATTCATTTTGCAAAGTGCTGCTTACCAATCCTTTTGCGTTATTTAAAAATTCTTCGAGTTGTAATTTTGCATTATCAATTTTGAAGTGGGTTACTACATTACCCGGAAGTGCTCGGGCATGTAGTTCTATATTTACTGATGGTCCAGGCGCATAATGAATGACACTTGGTCTTGAAACTTCATTTTCTTCTTTTTCTTCATTTTCTTCTTTTTCTTCGTTGTGTTCTTCTACATTTTGTTCTTCTTGATGTTTTGCTAATTGTTGGTCGATTGAATCTAATTCTTCTTCATTTGGTTCTTCTTCTTCTGTATTTGTATTGGTGTTATGTTTCAATTCTTTATGAATGGTTAAAAGCCATTCATCTCTGAAAGAAGCTTTACAAATATTGCAGCGATTCATAATGTACGTGTGCTCTCCACAAGGGTCAACGCAATAATAAAAAAGACTGCAAATGCACCTCTATTTATACCCCCTAGAAGAAGTGGTGGGGGTAAGTATTAGGTTAGGTTTACTATATTTTACATTTTCTGTTTACTATTGTAGTTGGAGGCTACAAAATTTTGTATTTTAGGTCAAGGTCATTGGACATATTTGCCAAAACGGGGAATAGAGCAGTAAATGATTTCATTTTAAACCATAAATTGATCTATTCCCCGCTCTGTATTTAACAAGGACAATTTTCTTCAACAGGAACATTTGATAGATTTTTAAACTTGGATGTGAAGTCGGATTGTACACATTGCATCTCGATCAACTAAAAATTTCATAAAATAATAGGGATCTTCAGTTGTAGATTCATCTTTAACATATTCAATAGTCAACATTGCCTTTAACATCTAAGTTAGACGATCCTCCTGGGCTATCCATAGCTGAACAATAACTATACTCCGAAGCCGACTGCCTTATATATGTTTACCACCACCCTTTTACAATGAATATAGCTGGTTCAATGTCTTGTTCGGGAAAAAGTCGCTAACCTAACGTGTAGTGTAATAAAGACACAAAACAAACCCCTCTTGTAATAATCGGTAAATTTCTCTCTTCAAAGGAATTGGTTCCACATCTATTTTTACCTCTTCAGTTTTACGAATACCCAATCCTTTGACCTTAACATCATGATACTCCATAAGCAGTTGGTATACACGCTGGGTAAAGATATCCGCTTTAGTAGTAAAGTTAATATAGTGGAGGTATACCATGGTAGATGCTCTATTGATGCAGTTCACAACCAAAGTGATTATTGACTCTGCAACATCGCGCTTTAATACACATCATGCAAGTGGGTCAAGCCGTCTGATTATATTACCAAAACGGGGAATAGAGCAGTAAGTGATTCTCACTATAACCACAAACTGATATATTCCCCGCCTGTGATCACCCCTTCTACCACATCTTCTAACTGGGTCAAGGTCGTTTCTGAACAAAATGGGGGGTGGGGTGTGAGATTTGACAGAATCTCACACCCCGGAAACCTAAAGGGAAGTAGATATAATTTACAGTAAAGTCTGGCTAAAGTTCAAGTCACAATGAAGAGTTATTATTTTACAAATATAAAGTCAAACAAATATGTAAATTGTACGAATCTAAAATAAAGGAGTCGGTGAGGAGCCTTAGGACCCCTCTCACCGAGGTCTAGCGAAAACCGGGGAAATGCGAAACCCCATCCGGTATGCAAAGAAGGTGCAGTGATCGGTTTGCGGGCCGTAAACACTGCAAAGCAAGAGCCGGTTTGCTGGCCGTACTCCTAAAAGCTAAGGAGAGCCGGTTTTCTTGCCGTACTCGCAAGGAAAGGAGATGGAGTTAAAGGGTATCTTACATATTTGTATGATGAATAATTAATTTCAATTAACAAGAGTTATAAATGTAAATTGTACTAATCTAAAATAAAGGAGTCAGTGAGGAGCCTTAGGACCCCTCTCACTGAGGTCTAGCGAAAACCGGGGAAATGCGAAACCCCATCCGGTATGCAAAGAAGGTGCAGTGATCGGTTTGCGGGCCGTAAACACTGCAAAGCAAGAGCCGGTTTGCTGGCCGTACTCTTAAAAGCTAAGGAGAGCCGGTTTTCTTGCCGTACTCGCAAGGAAAGGAGATGGAGTTGAAGGGTGTCATTAATATGTGTGTGTGTGTGTGTGTGTGTGTGTGTGTGTAAGATGTTAATAAATTTAAAAAAATGTATAAATAACCTAGCCAAACTTTAAAGTAATTTAAAGAAAGGAGTTAGTACTATCTACAATACAAAATAAGCAAACAAGCAAGCAAAGTTCAACCAAACATACAACATGCAACATGCAAAAGTATAAGGGATTAATAAAAAGTGTGCGCATACTTAGTATTAACCCCTTATTTCTCCAGTTGTTCTTATAAAAAGAACAACTAGACAGTTGCACTGAACAGTGGAGATGGTACCATGTTAACACTCCACTGTACAGCAAGCAACTGATGTCAGTTACTGCATGGTTCGCTTATATAGGAGACGCGTAATTACCTCGGCTGAGTTTGATGAGGTTTTAATTTCGCTTTTATCAGCATACTACAATACAGTTAAGAAAAAGCAAAGACATGCGGAAGATTTTAAATACAAAAGTTGAAAGCAAAAGCAACGACCCTAGCATGCAAGAAACTAACTACTATAGCCGGACTAATAAAGCAGCAATATAACATGCAGGAAAAGACAGAGTGAAAGAGAAGGAGAAGAGAGAGAAAGAGAACCCAGGTAGCGAGATCTTACGAGGGGGGCGCCCTCCCCCCGCATTACCCCGCTACTGCAATTGTCCTCGCACTTTAATACGCAGGTCACTTGCATGGGAGCAGTCTCGACTTAGATCGACGACTGGTAAGGAACTGTCCGGAGCACTCGCTTATATGGCCGCGGGAGGGCGCGGGTAATTTTCCCGATACAGGGTAATTTGGTTGGGTATTTTGTTGTGTAATGCAGCTCTAGACATAAAAACAAAATTCGGCTGATTTAGTGAGGTTTTTAATTTCGCGTGTAACAGCTGGCGCGGGGCGTTCCCTTGACAGCTTGATTTAATGGGTTGCGCACCGGTTGCATTCTACTAGGTAATTAACTCTCCCACTCGTTTTGTTGAACGCTAGTACAGGTTGGGATTCTCTATCTCTATTCATATTTAATTTAGGTACCTTTTGTTGTAACTAAAATAATTATGTTGTGTAGCTAGTTGAGGTATTTTGCATTTACGTATTCGTATTATTACTTTAGTGTGAGCTGCCCCCATTATATATCATTGTGAAATACGGCCAAGACGTCGAACGTCGCATAGTGGGGCAATTTTAATAATCTAGTTTAACAAATATTTACAATGGTTTATTCACTAGCTTAAAACACTGAACACCTATCTATATTTACAACACATTAAACTTAAACAATGTTGAATGTTATTAAAAAACAGTCATCAACAGATAGGAGAAAAATATTTCAGAGAATAAATCAAGTTAATAAAACAAAACAAAAATGCATATTGCTCTCTGAAGACTAATAAAAAAATAAATATAGCGAGATGGTTTTGGAATAAGTCTTCTAAGAGTCTCAACTCCTTAAGAATCAAATGATAGTTTTATTATATCTGTACTAAACAAAAACAGTTTGGTTGGATGAAAACTATAATTTATTTATTCCATCAATAAAGTATTTTATATTATCAATGAACAATTCTAAAGAAATATCACAGATAATCTGTTACGAAAAAACACTTACTTTTGTCATTTTACATCTACAGACCTCCTAACAGAGAAAATACAAGTAAGAATGTTCATTTCTAGCTTTTTATAGACTATTTAGCAGTCAAATTATATGTTTACCGTTTTTTCAGAAGACTGACAGATATACATAAATCACAACAAAATGACTAAAATCGCCCTAATACACTGTAAATAATTAATTTAAAACAGCATACTACTGAAATTCATCAATTTCTATTTTAAACGCCTTTTGCTGATATATTTTTATTTAATTTTTTATCAAACTTGGTGAATGGCTTTATGTGATAGTGCGAACCATGCGCACTTAACGTAGTATTGAAACTGTTTTGTTTTAACTATAAATTTTGTCTTTTCATTTTTTGCCCATATTGAAATTTAATTTTTTATAACCGACGCTTAAATGTAATAACATCTTGGTTCGTATTTTATTTAGTTTTTCCAACAGTTATTTATAGGATATTACTCTCAAGGAAACGATACACAATAATTATCTACATTATAATTGACAGGTTATTAACATGAAATATTGTGCTATATGTAAGTATTTTGAATTGTAAGTATAATAACATAATAGAATAACTTATAAAAATACGTATTAAAATATTACTAAACCAAACTCCAAATATCCAATTTTGTTAAAATAATTTTGTAGTGTTCTTAACATAACTAAAGCATTATTTGTAATAAAACATCAACATTTTTAAAACCCTTCAATTATTGTCTAACCTCTTTTTATGAATTTCTTGTGATTTACCAAAGTTTTAACATTATTATTTGGAAGTTTATTGTAAATTCTTGGGGCAATAAAATAATATGTGTGAGTGAAAAATGTTGAGCTTGGTTTCGATACATAACAAAAACTTGCATTTCTCATAGTAATTATAATTTGATATGTAGCAAATTTAATAAACTAAATATATTCAAAGGTTTGTGGGGCGTAGGTCTGAGAGGCTATGTAAATTATAATGGGTTTCTGATCATTTGACAAAGCAATACCTTCCTAACGGTATGCGTGAATTTCTCCTACGATGCATAACAGTTAAGAAAAAAGAGGGGCAGTTGTGTGCTTACCTATTAATAAAAGGTTAAATAAAATAAATGTTTATAAATTACATATGTAATCACTAATTTATGTAACCCGATTTAAACTTGGGAAAATAGAACGTTCCCGGGGTGCAGCCCGAGGGAATTTTAAAGAAGTGAATAGGCCTATGTGTTGCATGGGTTCAAGATCTACCTTTGTGTAAAGTTTCAGCCCAGTTGGTTAAGTAGTTTTTGCGTTCACCCGGAACATCAGACCGGCAGACAGACAGACAGACAGACAGACAGACAGACAGACAGACAGACAGACAAACAGACAGACAGACAGAAACCACCTCTTCTTTATAATATTATAGATTACTCTCAAGGAAACGATACACAATAATTATCTACATTATAATTGACACGTTACAAAGTTCTCGATTTTATTTTTTATTTTTTGCTTGCATTTTCCCGCCGTAACACTTACACGCGGGGACACTTTAAAAAAACCAGCATCGCCTCAAACTAAACTGCCCATAAAAATGAAACGTACAATTATGATCGGATGCAGGAAGCGTCAGTTACCCGTCATTACGCGGCGGCGGTGGCTGGTCGGTGATAGCGTTTAATTTCTGCAACGATTACATCATGATTGCTGTTGGTTTTTCGAATGTTTAATGAACCAATCGAAGGTGAAACGCAATTGGTGTGTGACATAGCAAATGTGATAACGTGTAATTATTGAGAGTTTTTTTTTAAATTTATTTTGGGTAGTCTCAATTAATATATTTTAGTTCTAGGTCATACAATTACATGGTAGGAAACAACTGTTTCATTACTCAAACTGTATAAAATAACGTATTATAAAAAAAACCCAAAATGACTACCTACCGTCAGGAATCGACCTTTACAAACGGCACAAAGCTGCCAGATTATAACATAGCTCTTTAATTGAAAGTCATTAAATGCTCACGAAAATCAAATTCAAACAAATTTATTGTCTCAGGGGACTTCAAATTGGGGAGGACCCTATGCAAATTCCGACATGGATTTACCCCGCCGGAGTGGACAGTTGGACACACCCGGTTAAACAAGTTTCTCAAAGGATTAGCTATTAAGTAAAATTATTACAATACCCCTTGTAAGTATAAATTAGGATGTTATATACTCTTTGAGCTAACGGCCTTTAGTAGTCATTAAATATATCACAAAAAAAAAAAATCAAATTTCTATATAATTTAAACGTACAAGATTTCAAGGAGACGTATGGAAACGTAAAGATTCAGTCATGCTATTTTGTATTGTTTTCACTATGCAAGCCAGACTCTAGACCAATGGTTGGTCCAGAGTAGAGATGGCCTAACAATATGTAGCCGCTGACACACATTTACCGCGGCGTCTTATTTTAATCCAAACAAAGCGTATGAAACGGGTCATAACAATGTTAAACCACAAAGCAAATTAGTAATTACCAATTAAAAGTGGTAATCGTGATATAATAATCATAAATAAACTTGATATTAAGGTTACTTCCCAAATAAAAATTGTGTTGAACGACTTAATTCAAGGGCTCAGCTGATTATTACAACTGTCGATTGCTTATTACAATAATTATTTAAAATGTCTTTACGTTTATTACGTGTCTTAATGTGTTAATACCCTCTTATTAGGAAAAATTGTTAATCCATCTTTATCACACATGCTTGTTATTTAAATAAATGGATTCGTTATTGCTACGAATTACAGTATAAATGTGTCCAAAATAAGTTATAACCCTCCGTCGACGGGGTTTTATTGGTAGTATGTCAAGGATCTTAAATATTTTCCAACATTAGCGCAATTTTCATTCTTCGGACTGGTTCCATTGGGCAGTTTAGCTGCTAATAAAGCAAACGACAATACGTGTTGCACTGATAAGCTGGATAGATCACTCCTTGTGACTCTGTAAACAGTTATGCATAGAAGAATGTTATTTAACTTAGTGTTAAAAATGTATACCATCATGTAAAAGAACTAGGTATATGAATCTAACTGATAATGTAGATTGCGAGACCTGTGTGTACAACTAGTTACATTAAATTGTCGGCGCTCGGGTAAAACATGTAAAACTGCAATAAATCTTGTAACACTGTGTTAAAGAAAAATAAATTACGAACATTTTTAAAAAAGGTGTAGGGCGATAGCTTTTTTCCTTTTATATTAAAAACTAATTTGATTCGATTCTTTGATTGTAAGGCTAGCAAATGGAGTTCTTGGATGTTATTTTCATTTTGTTTGATGTACTAAACGTCTGAACTCTAAAATATCTACAAATCTAGTAAAGTTCAAATAATCAGCGATATAAAAGTACTATTTCTCGTTATAATCCAAATTTAAACCATTGAGGCAATTACTTTCCCTATAAATCTCTGAACAATGAATAAAAGTAGGGCGACGGGGTATTGTACTTATATCTGACACTCGGTTTCCAAGAAATCTACCGTAGAATACTCCAGGCTGAAACATTCTTAGCAAGTTGTCTGCTACGCAAGATGCATCATATGAGTACATGCAATAAATTAGATCACAGTGACTATTATGATTGCGTAAAAGCAGTGTCGAGCAAGAATTGTTAATGTTTTTAGTTACGGAGCTCCGATCCTCACAGAGTCAGAGCTAGACTCTAACTAATGCATGTCCCGTAGTTATTGTGCGATGTGACAACTTGGTGGGGGAAACTGGTGTGGTGGGGGGTAAAGACGAGTGTCTATCCTACATGCTTGTATCACTTCAGTATACCTCCGGCTCTTGCATAGTTCACATGGATTCGCCAATACAAGGCACTACGGTTTCTTCCACATGTTCTTCTTTTAATATTGAGCAAGCTGACAATACAAATGATGAAATACAAGTACATGAAGTTTATAGCACAATATCTTCTGATGCAGAAGCAATAATGTCATCTCTAATAGGGTTTGACTAATGATGGTGGATGTAGTAGCAACCATCTGCCTCGCACCACCTGTCGCCTGCCATCTGCTCCGCCCCACCACACTTTTGCCCCCACAATTTGGTTTGATACCAAAACGCTAGCTAGCGAATATTCAGTACACCTCCAGCTCTTGACCAGTGTACATCGAGCTCTCTGTTGAAATGTCCATTAAAATTAGGTGCATTCATTATGATTCTATTCATCTGGCGACTTTCCAAGACCTCGAGGTTTTTAATGAAGAGTTAAGACTTCTCATTGCGTCCGGTTACGATTTATCTTTGGAACTTTACGCAACAAAAAACAACATGGACTCTGCACAGGGATCGAAGTATCTACCTTCTTTCATCAGGAAAAAACACGATGATCGCGACTCGTCGGCATCATCAACTTCGATTTTAACCAACATCGGCGGAAGCTTCGTATTGTAATTAAGAACAAACATTGTTAATAAAATAAAGTTATGTTGTAATAGTACTACCTCGCACTCGTATCATTCGATTGTTTCATTCGATTATTTTCATTCGATATTTATTATCGATTAACTATCGAATCACAATCGAATTTTACGCGTGCGAGGTAGTACTTTTTTAAAACACCCTCCCCGTGACCTTGAACTTTCCCTCATTACGTCACAAAACCGCCTACGTCACTGGCTCAGCCTCAGATGACGTATTTATTCACTCAGCGCTTCCGGAAGCAATTAATCAAGTGAGCCAAAAGCCGCAAAAGCACACTACTCATTTATGTTTACTTTATACCCTTATATATTGTTTTATTTAATTATTCTTTAATTAATTAGCATTAAAATATACTCTGCTTATTTTTTAATTAATTTTTTAAATTTAATAAAATAATTTAAAAGACAAAAATAATTATTTTAATTTAATTTTTAAGGAAAAAAATAAAGTTAACTTATTTTTAATTTTGTTATATATATTACTTAGTATATCTTAAAGCCTAGATATATTTCATATTTGCTAAAAATATCTACACAAAAGTACGAATTCACACTATACCAGACGTTTATTTATTTTAAATACGTTGGAAAAACATGTTTATGATCTACTTCATAACATTATTTTGCTTCTTCTCACTGTTTGTTTGAAATTCAAAAATTCGAATTACTATAAACTTTAAATGATAATTTTAATTTTTCAAATATTAAAGCCTGTGTTAAAATGACTGTGTAAATGTATTTGATTTATTTTGCTTGATATATTATTACTATTCTGTAATAACTTATGAAACTTTGAATTAAAGTAAGTAAGGTGTAATATACATTATTCAAAGTATATAAGTTTACAAATTAATATTTCAAGGAAGGAGAAGAATTAACCAGAGTAATCAGCCTGACTTGATTTGTATCGACTACTTAACCAAAGATAAAAGTCCTGTTGATTATGTTCCGCTTGAGAACCAAAGGCATCGGATTTGTAATTGAAATGCTTCCACTAACTCGATTACGATGGTAATATATTACGGTATTGATTAAAGAACCGCTTTAAAGAGTTACAACCTCGGTTTCGTTTGATCTATTAGATGAAAGGGATTCCTTACAACGGATTACTTTGTAAGATTTCAGTTGTGAAAATACATGTTAGTAATTTCATTATATTTCAAATTAAACCATAAAAGT
Organism: Allygus modestus; assembly: GCA_963675035.1. NCBI lineage: Eukaryota > Metazoa > Arthropoda > Insecta > Hemiptera > Cicadellidae > Allygus > Allygus modestus. Next base: position 115,322,413 of record OY776114.1, read on the forward strand.
AACTGTAATCAACATTTAAACGTTTAATTACAAATGCAGCTTGTATTCATTGTACGCTAACTATTTCTTTTGAGGAATTCACGTTTCCTAAGGTTAATTGCCATCCCAAATAGACATGGTTCAGAAGCTTTAACTAATTTCGGGATAAGTTAAGGAAATTAAGATATTTTCAACTAAAATATAATCATATACATAGTAGTGTTGATTTAAACAGTTAATTTAACCCTTCAATTATTTAATGTGATATTTATCCTAAATTCTTAACTAATATTTGTTCCCTTTGGCGGAAATATAAGGTTGGTTCAGACAGTCAATTATGGATATAATACTCTTGTGGTAAATTGTATGTCCTTAATTACAACGTTCTAAACGTGTAAGGTTGTATAACGATTTGCTAAACACCTTATATATAAAGTTTTTCAGGTTCTTCAGGCCAGGAACAGGCAACACTATTAAGATTATCATTGATTTGTTGAGTTTTAAAAAATACAAAGCAACTATAATTTGGGCTTCTTACCTCTTAGAAACAGGATAGAGGAATAGTTTAGGTTTTAGAAGCATAATTTACTAGTGTGTAACAAAACTATTTTTTCAACTGACGTTACTAAAGTTTTTTAGTAATATCGGTTTTATTTTAGCTTACCTAAGGTATGATATTTTATCTACTTCAGATATATGTAACGCATATATAAACCAGTATAAACCAGTATGTTATTGGTGATTCGTTACTTAGTTGTTATGTTGTGGCATCGTTGGTTATGTTATGGGGCTGTTTAAGTTCCACAAAATTTGAAGAACACTACACATCTTTAAGGCTGCCAACCGTACAATGAAGTTATTTCATGAATATATTTAAATTAAATTACTACCAAGGATAAAATTTCTTTAATATGAAACCATTGCCAATTGATATAGTGTATACAGTGAACGTCTGTTAGCTGGTTCAGACAAGACAAGTTATGTGTGATCTCCTCTCAATTACACAGCTGTAACGGCATGGAACTAGTTAATATCTAATAACATTTCACATTTGAACAAAACAAGGTTGTTGTAATGGGAATATCCAAATAATGTCCTCGTAGTTATTACTTTTAACTCTGTGTCTCATATTTAATGCAACATTTTCCTGACAAACCTCTTTACATCCTTTCATCTATCGAGTCGCAAAATAAAATAAAACATCAATAGTTCGGTAAAATAACTATGGCTTAAAATTGTTAAATGAACACAGAAACAAATTGTGGCTACCTTTGTCTGCATACCTACGCGGCCGGTGTCAATGACATCCAGTTAGGTTTTCAGCGGCAATCTGGTTGAAGTTCTACATAATACAAAAGTTTCGGTATTTCAGAGCATAGCTCCTGAGGATGCCTCATCACACCTCATCATCATCATCATCATCATTGTTGTGGATTACGAAGCCCCAGCATATCTGCTAGTCACATATTCCACAAGCGGGAATATTACGCAGGTTACCGGAAATATAGCAGGAAAGGAAACGGTGGGATGGGACGGTAGCCAAATCGACCCTTCAGAGGGCCAACACCCGACCCCCTGTGACAGCTGGTATGAGGCTCTCAAACAGGGGACCCGCATTCTACCTTTTAACTGGTCAACTCAACTGACAAGGTATCAATTCACAACAGCCAGAGGTACAATCCATTCCCAGGTTGGCAGGTTACTGACCAAACCTGGAGTTTCTGCCCCTAGCCGCTACAAATGGAGGGACAAAGGTGAAAGGGAAGTTTGTCATAATGAACAGCCAAAAGACTTACAATATGTAGTGACAACTTCATTTTCTGTACTCAATGTCAGCCTCAAAACTTGTACAGACCAGATTTAAGGTAGTCCTGGGACCATCACAACTCAGGGCCGGGGCGAAACTTTTGGCGTCAGAAAGAACTCGACGACACGCTTGCCCCTGACACCACAACTGGATGTTCAAATTTTACATTATGAATTAAACTTTCAGAAAAAATCCCATGTGTGTTATATGAGTTTTATAATTTTATATTCAACTTTAAAAGGTTGATCATGGAAACGCATTCTGTAAATTTCAAGCACTAAGCAATGCTTGAGCATTATCTTAAAATTGCATCATAAATAATAATATAGTAATATAGATTACGTGCCCTATAAATGCAAAGAAAACTTTCTTCCTAATAATTTCTTTTTTATCTAAGATTGTAAACAATTTAGGATGAAATTGCCTTAGAGTATTTGGTTATAGTTGTTTTTAATTCATGTATTGTCTCCTTTTTACTGGAAGAAAATATAGGTCGGATAATTTACAAAAATCCTCTTCCCTCTACGTAATCACGTTACGTAATTAACTGTAACATTTATGTTTTACACCTACTTGTATATTCTTAAGGGTGCGCCGTACCTCCCTTCCGCACGCTTAAGTAAGGGGTTTGCATCTCCCTCATTGTAGGCTAAATTGTTAACCAATTAAAAATAATTTGATGTTATTTAATTCAATAAATGTTCATCTAGAGATCATACGATTTAAAAATCGTGATCTTAATTTAAAATAAGAGGCCATTAGTAATGTTCTCAAATTAAGCGTTTTTCTAAAGATTCCTAACGTATGGAGAAAAATTATTTTGGAGAAAAGGAACCGTATGATCCCTAGATTGAAATCTGAAAAGTGTGAAACTGCAAATAGTTTGGTAGAAATCTGTAAAATAACAGTGCGATCGAGGAGAACAAAATGGTCTTCAAGCCTAAATATGCATGGTCCTGCTTGTTGGCGGCGCCGGCGCGGCACTAAACAACAATGAATTCAATCTGGGTAGGGCGCACCCTTAAACAAAGTTCAATCAATTGTAATTAATTGCGACAAACTTAAATCACTTCCTCAACTTACATTGACTACAACCCGCAACCTTGCTAACTTTTCACCTCTGATTCAATTTCTTACGAACAGGGTTAATGTTCTTTGTTAAAGATTTTACCTTCTACAACCCTTAACACATTCGATACAAAATTATAGTTCCTCGTTTTTGTTTACAATAAAACAAATTTCAATCTGGTTACAATCTTTACAATCTGGTTAACAAACTTTGCTAACCAGATTAAATAATTTTACAATCTTGTCTGTTATTTCACGATGTTAAAATGAGAGAGTGTTCCTACATGCAGAACCTTTGTGTAAGTCGCAATAAAAAAAAACATATATATGGATTGAACTAGTTTTGTACGCCCTTACAGAAATATAATCAATACATTATAAAATTCGGCAATATATTATTTTGATTTTACCATATTTAGAATTAGTCAATATGTAATCATACACATAGCATTGTCATACAATAAACTACGTTCTACATTTTCGTAGACTAATGCCTAGTTTATGATGAAGATTTGAAAAAAAGGAAAAATGAATTACTGGTATTGGATATCGAGCATTTACTTTGTCGAGTAAAAAGAATGATTATATTCAATATATATAGTTCAAACAACATTTTGATTATTGTATCCAGTATACTAATAGAAATTTGGCAACAACATAATTGATTATTTTATATTTTAATATCGTTAGAAGTTAACTTGTATTAGTAATGGGATTTGATCAAGTTAAAGTTTTTGCTCAGTGGCTCTCATCGAAATTGTTTACTTTCTCTGAAGTAAACTCAACAATAAAGGAAACACCTTATAAGTTGTCCCATTATAGCGGGCCGCGCTCGCACACCAGCCCCAGTAGGCCGTTCTCAAGTCGGCGCCTGGAAGTGTTGAGTACTTTTGTAAAGCGTCAAAGTTTTGATTACCCCGCCTCACAACCCCTTTGATAATACACATAACACGTTCGCATTTAGTTTATTGTTTCAATGTTTGCACGGTTCAGCATATATAAAATCGCATTGTTAAATATTTAGTAACTTGTAATAACTTATTACAGATGGCATAGTAAAGTTTAATCTAAAACAAAATTATAAACTGAATAACTAAATGTTTGGTTCGTTTTGCTTAGCAGGTGTATAATATAAAATGGTAACACTACAGAAGAAAAATAATAAGAACATTAAATTCAAATTCAGATTCAAATTATTTACTGAACATGTTGACAAAATTACATTGCATGTGCCATTTCTAAACAAAATTTAATACAATTTTCTTCAAACTGAAAATGGTGTGGTACATTTCCAGCAATAACCTGTCCATAATCAATTATTAAAAAAAGTGCCATTAGTTTTACTGTCTATTCAAAAGATTAAATTTCATCAATTTATGTTTACTTTTTTAATGTTACTTTTTATTGTAATTAAAAATCAAAATGTTCAATTACGTTATAAACGCAGTATACGTTTTAAGGTCTTTCTTAAAGGGAATAAAACTATTACTTTTTACTTATTATTTACTGATAGACTTAATTAACATGTGGTATAGAAGCTTAGTAAACATACAACAATATAGGTTTTTTATATGTTTTTACAAAACCCTAGGAGAAGGTGTGGAATTTCCCCTCTTAAAACAACTGTAACTTCAAATTGATCTCTAGGGCCCCCAGTAAAGGGGTTTGGGTAAAATTTACTGATAAAATAATTTACTAAACGAGTTTCTTTACATGCTACCGTACTTTTCATTCAATATTTCTTAAATTTAAAGGATTTATTAAAAATAAGGTTAACAATTTGAAAGTACATGTCAGTTTTCTGATACCGTTTTAAAGGATTTCTTCTTTCTGTGGACCGGAGATAACATCACGTCTGAATTATGTGTTGCCTGCAAATGTTCTCCAAATCCTTGTTTGTGTCTGACTGCCCATCCGGACTGTGTTGGGGCCTTTGATATGAAAACTGACATGTTCACTTCTGTTTTGCCTTCAGTCAGGTTTTCTTTTAGATTTTTCCCATAAATACAAATTTTGTTAAAAATTACACAGTTTGGTACCAGTTATAAAACACGTTTTCTCTTCGTTTTTATTTAAACAAATTAAATAATGTATATTTGAGTACGAAATAATATTAGCATTGTTTTATAATTATGTTAATTGATCTCTAGGGCCCCCAGTAAAGGGGTTTGGGTAAAATTTACTGATAAAATAATTTACTAAACGAGTTTCTTTACATGCTACCGTACTTTTCATTCAATATTTCTTAAATTTAAAGGATTTATTAAAAATAAGGTTAACAATTTGA